>CM057459.1:973785357-975082500 GCA_016271365.2 Neoceratodus forsteri
TCTGCTTGACTTTGTCATGATTAATTTAATTTTGTTGTCCAAATTGTCCTCTTTCATCAGTCTACAGTTGTGTCAAGGAAAAGTACAGAACTAGGAGATTGGGAAAACAGAGAGAGGGAGTGACTATGGCAAGGCTAAGATAAAACCCACCACACTTACATGGCAGATCTTCTATACCTCTTAACATTTTGTCAACAAAATGCTCAACACGGATACTCAACATGAAGAAAAATGAGGGTGCCTCCACCCAGAATCAACTGTAGTGGGCCAGGTGTATGATTGTTACAACCCCCTGAGATGCTGTACCTACCCACCTCCCCTTCCAACCACCCCACACGCTGGATACCAAACAGTTCCCCAATACCATATGCCACATACACTTAACTGTTGTTTCCTCAAAGCATCCTTCACACAGCAATTGCAACAGCAGAACATAGATTTATTGAAGGAAAGGGCTAGGGAAAGGGTACCAGGAAAATGAATAGCTGTGAAATGAAGAAAAAAGGTTAGAGCAATTATCAGTAACAATGCCTGTAAGTCAGATCACCCCTGTGCCCACCTCCACTGGTACCAGTGAATGTATCTCTGTCCTAGCTGAGTACCCAGGTGTTTGAAGGTCTGCTCAGTGCCACCGGTTGGCTGGCGTTGGGGCTCTAGAAGAAATGAAGACTGAAATGTGAACAAATAAACCTTTACTCCCCTTGATTTCCAGGGCAAGCCCTAGGTACTCACTATTCTGAAGAGCTGAGAAATTTCTGAAGCAGAGGGCTTCCCACAGTTCAGTCTCTACAGATTCAGTTCAGAGAGGACAGAAACAAAGGGGCGATAGAGAATGAAGCATAGACTTGGACTTGATTGAAGGTCTGGACACTTGTCACCTTGACCGGAAGTCTTGCAGCTTGTCCCCTTCAGCCTATTAAGGCCTGTGGCAGAGCTCCCATGCAAGGCCCACCTAACCACAGTAGGACCCAGACCTAGGAGTGGCTCCACAGCCCAGATCCCTCACAGGTCATGGGTGCCCTAGCCTCCCAAGCATGCACCGATGGCACCCTGTAGCCAGCAGACCCCACTCAGTGGGGGTTAACAAGTTCCCCACCTGGCTCTGGGATGCAGCTGGAGAATTCCCTGGCTCTGTGTTTCTCTTAGACAGGAAAAGCACATTGGTGTGCAGCCAGCCAGTTTCACAAGCCTTTCCACTTTCCAGCACCATTTGGCAACAGATTCCCAAAGTGCAGATCAACAGTTCCTTTCCTCAACTGTTTTTTTAGTAGCAGCAACAGGTTCCTGAAGCATAGAAGACCTGCTCACCTCTTCCTTTTACAGTCTCTCCAATTCAAAACAGCATCCACTTTTGCTCTGGCTCACACACAGTTTCCCAGAAAGTCTCTTTCTCAGCTTAAGAGTTTCTCAGTCCCTCTGATGTGGGCTTTCTGCAGCAAACAATTATCCTCAAAACCAGAAAGATTCACCAGATACCTGGTCCATTCAACAAAAGTGCACAGTTCCTTCCAACACTAAAATTCTGTCACTTCAGTCCTCAGAAATACTTCACATAAGCCCTGCAAAAGGCCACCGAAATGTGAATAAATGAATGAATGAATGGGTGCATGCACATGCATTCATTCCTTCATTCATTGACATTTCAGTTGGCCGCTGGCCAAAGAGGAGAGCGGAGGGTTGTGCCAGTGGCCTGTTCCATTTCAGGATAGGGGTCATGGGGTGGGACACTACCTGTCAGGTGGGGAGGGGTGTGAGGGGCCACTAGACCACCAGGAAATAGAGTTAACTTACAAAATAAAGGATCAGACTTCAGGGATAGGGAGAGAGGGGATGTTACTATCTATGTCTATATCTACCACTAGACAATCAGGGAAAAAATAATAATATACTACAAGAATGGGGATGGTGGCTGTGAGGGGAATAACTGGCCATAAAATACTTGAAGGGATACTGGTGAGTGTTCAGGTGGGCATAGGAACCACTAGCCACCAGAGTTTGTTGCTATTTATTTTTAAATATGTCAGCGCGGGGTCGGGTGATCGGGCAGAGGAAGTGGGAGGCACCATTGGGGGAAGGGGTTACATTGGGTTGGGGAGGGAGTGGGACCTTTGGGGACATGGAGACCCTGTAAATTGGGTGGTGCAGAATGGGCAACAGTTGGCCCCAATCATGTGGATGTTTTCCTATCCACCACCGGCAGAAGCTCAGAAACTTCTGCAAAAGTTGCCAGACTTCCCTGAACATTCCGCTCAAGTGGAAAAGGCAACTTTTGCCCATGTCTACTTGGGGAGATCTGTCTTTGCTTTAGTTTGTTTTCACTATTCATAGTAGCCCCTGTAGCTAGCCTGGGAGTTTCCATATTCTGGTGGTTGAAATCTCATTGTCCTTGAGAGCTGCATTTGAGTATGAGAATGTGATGCCACAGCACCCATTTACACCATGTATCTCTATGCTGAAAGTACATGTAACTTGAAAAAGCTCTCTAGAAACACACAGACTGAATGTAATTTAAAGGAAAAAATCTGCTTTTTATCAAGTACAGTTTGCAAAGCTAATTGAAGGTAAATGCTGCATTTCACGCTTTGTTGCAACTTATTTTGCTGAATTCTAATTATGCAGACAGGCACACTGTCCAAAGGGTGCTTACACACCATGTTCTCATATGCTAATGTGGCTGTCAGGCACAATGAGATTTCAACAATGAGAAAGTGGAGACCCTAGTTTAGTTACAGGGACTAGTATAAACAGTGAAAATAAACTAAGGTAAACACATATATCCCCCAACAGCTACATGAAAAGAGCTGCAACAGACAAGGAAACAAATAACATTTGCAAGATATGATGGTGTAGCACTCCTTTAAATTGGAACTTTTGTTATTATGACAAAGACAGAGTTGCTTACAGTTCATGGTACCTCTGGTAAATGCAGCAGTTTAAAAGCAAGAAAACCTCAGCCCACGCTCACACCGAAATGATCCAAAACAAATACAGGATTCAGTCCTTTATTAACATTTTCAACACTCACAGTACCTCCGCCAAACCAACACAGCAAACAAGTCTCAACGTTTCATGCAGATGCACTGCGCTTTATCAAGAGTTAAGTTACTAACAGCAAACGCCATACTAAATAGCGAGTCATTACAGTAATTTAAAACACCTGTGAACAATTAATCAGATAAGATCAATTTAAATCGAATCAAATCAAATCAATTGTATTTATAAAAAGGCGCCTTTCTAAAACCAAGGTGCCTGTACAATAAATACATAAAACAGAATAAATTATTCTAACAAACATATAATTCAACAGACAACAATATAATAGCAGCATAGGAAAACAAACTAAACCTCAATCAATAAATGCCAGGCTGAAGAGACAGGTTTTCAAAGCTATTTTAAAACTCTGGATGATTAGGCAGTCTCGAACCCAATGAGGTAGAGAGTTCCACAGGGATGGGGCAGCAAAACTAAATGCCCTTGCTCCTGATGTTTGCAGACGTACCGTTGGAACCTCTAGCAATCCCTCATCGGAGAATTGGAGAGGACGGAGGGGACGGTAGGGACAAAGGAGATCTTTCAAGTTTAAACTACACAATAATTTATATCTACCATAAATAGCATACAATACTATAATTTTTATTTTTATTTATTATACAAATCAGTATTTAAAATAAGCTGTTAAGCTTTTTGTTATCTAGTATTGCTATTATCAGTTTATATACACAATATAAGTAACACATTTATGTAAAAGTTAACTAAAGTAATAAGCTATCTTGTAACAACTAGCACTACAGTTGCAGACCTGTACTCACAAATGTGGAAGCAATTCAATTTTATCATTTAACCCTGGAAAACGTGTAGCTTGCAGCTTAAAAATCCAGAAATTTTCTCTGCAGGCAAGTTTATTATCAATATTGTCCCCCCACCCAGAGGGCCAATTGTAACTCTCTCAATACCAATGAAACGCCACTCATGTTGCCTCTTGTCCTGTGCAAAATAAATGTGGTAAGCTGTAGCATATTCCAAATTATTGTTAGCGAATGTTCACATATGCTCACCAATCCTTTCTTTCATTCTGCCAATGTAGTACATGCCACATTTACAAATGGCCAAATAGACAACATAAGTAGTATCACAATTTATAAATGAATAAATATGCAACACTTCCCCATCATTAGGGTTTAAAAATGTTTTTGCCACTGTTATACAGCTGCAATATTTGCATCTCTTACATCTAAAACAACCTAATGGCAAAAGGAACAGCCAATTTTTAATATTAACATATTCAAGTATTTGTTTCCTGTAGAATTAATATTCAGATGTTCATTTAAACCTATTTCTGAATTAGTCAAAAATTCACCCTGTACATTTTCAACTACAGCATACCTATTATCAGAAACAAGCGGTTCTGGTGGCAGTAGAGCATCCAACATAATTTTTGGTTGGTAACTCGCAGTCAATTTATCACCCAGGTTTTGGGCTCTTCTATGCAACATATGAAGGGGATTCATAACATAATCAATCAACTTTTCTTCCGTTTGCAAGATTGGACAATGTTTTAAAGCTATTTTTTCAATCTCTGTTAAATCTACACTGTATGTGGTCATGACATTTAACTTCACATGTTCCTGATTATTTCTTGCTACATCTTTATTTTTCCAGAAAGCAGTGTCCCTAGAAACTTGCCGCTCTTGATTTTTAATGTCAGATAACGCATTCTGTTTATATACCTCATTATAAACCTGTTTTCCAGATCTCCTGCCCATTTATCATACTGTACTAAATCAGTGGAATGTTGTCTCATGTGGGTAAACTAGCCCTTTGGAATCGCCTTTACCATGTGCCTAGGATGGCAGGAACTAGCTGGCAAGATAACATTTTTGTCTGTACTTTTTCTATAAAGTGTAGTAACCAACCCATTTTGTTTATTCTTTGAAATGGTAATATCCAAAAAGGCAATTTCCTGCATATCACTTTTTACTTCAAATTTTAAGTTAGGATTAGTGCTTTCCATATATTTAACAAAAGCATTTAACTCTAATTCTGTGTCCAGCCAAATCAAAAAACAATTGTCAATAAATCGCTTATAGATTGCTATGGAACCATAGAAGTGATTATTTTCAGAATCATATATATGGGCTTCCTCCCACGTTCCCAAATATAAATTTGCTTAATTGAGGGCAAACGTAGCCCCCATTGCTGTCCCATTTATCTGTAGGAAAAAGTTGCCCTGAAACATAAATGCATTAAATTCTAAAACAAACATTGCAAGCTGCAGCAAGAACTCAGTCGGTGGCTGCTGAACTATTCTTTAATTAAGATAGTATTCTAATGCCTGCAATCAACCCTTATGTGGAATATTAATATAGAGGGCCTCCATGTCTAGAATGACCAAATGGTCAGTAAGCTTGACGTGGAGGTCCGCAACAATATTCAAAATATTTTTGGTGTCTCTAACGTGGGACCGCAAATCAGGAACAAAATCGTTAATGTAGTAATCAACATATTGGCGTAAAGGTTCAGTGATTGACCCTATTCCTGCCACAATAGGACACACAGGAGGATTAATCAAACTCTAATGTATTTTTGGAAGCAGGTAAATCCAGGGGCATATGGGGTGCTGTACTGTAAGAAATTCAAAGGTATCATTGTCTATAATCCTTTCCAACAAAGCTGTACATAAAAATCCATCTATTTTGTTTTTAAACATTAAAGTTGGATCACTGTACAACGGTTTATAAACTTTTGCATCAGATAATTGTCGTTTCACTTCAGTCACGTAACCATTAGTATTTAACATTACCACACAGCCTCCTTTATCTGCCTGCTTAATGGTGATGTCTCTATTATTTTGCAATTTATAAAGGGCTTCTGTCTCAGCCCTAATCATATTAACATAACCTGGTCTTTTCCTATAATTAATGAACCTATGGAAGTCAGTTTCACATGTTTTATAGAAGACCTGTACTGTTGAATTTTGTGGTGGCAGAAATCTAGATTTTGTTCTAAAATGCCCTTCAATATCCAGCTGAGGTGCTGCATAACCATCATGAATGCTAATGTCACTTGCCATGCTAGTTTCCATATTACTAGAAAAAAAGAATTCAAGATTTAAATTACGCACAAATTTATTCAAATCTATAAAGAGATGAAAAGCATTATATGTATTAGTCGGCACAAACTTGAGTCCCCTATTTAACACCAAAAGTTCTGGAAGACCTTGACCTGCACTGATCAAGATAGAGAAGTAAAAAGATAAGGTAGAAAAATAAATGTACAGACTAGATGAGCCTTGCAGTCCTTATCTGCCATCAGCTTCTATGTTTCTATGTTAAGACAGCATCTGCGCCAGGCTGGCATGAATATGCATGGAAAGGTCAGACAAGATACCTTATTACTCTGGTTCTTAAGGGAAAATGGGATAGAGGAGCTTCATCTGCATGTTGGAGAGCCTCAAGGGAGCAGCAGGCAATGCATATACATATTTTTTGGGAATGCCCCAGATAGGAATATACTAGAGAGGATAGCAATCATATTGCAAACCATTCTTAGTTCAGGAGGGCACCTTTTTCCCCAGCAATTACTGTAAGGATTGAACCCCTCGGGCAGAAGGGAAAGGAAGCACTGTATCTATGAAACATTTGTATAACTGTAGCAGCTCCAGCTGTGACTAGGAGGTGGCTCCACACAGAATCTCCATCAGTGGAGGACTGGGAGGAAGCCATCTCTAAAATTATTGAGATGGAGTGGCTTAACTTCCAGGTCCAAGACAGAATGGAGGCTTACATTAACAGATGGGCACAATGGGAGCTCAGTGCTACAGTAGAAGACAATGAGGCAGAGGGTACAGAGTAGGAACTCTAAAATGGAAAACAGGGTGGGAGATGGATGTCCATTAAAGTCAATTCATAAAACAGATGTTACCAGCTCAAAATATTGTAGGGAAAGTCCTGAGAGTTCAAAATAGCACCATAATTAGATGGCAAAAAGGTAGTAATAATACTAACCATACTATTAGTCATGCTGCAAATAGGAACCATCATTTCAATAGTTACTTTTATAGTTCTGTAAGTTAGAGGTTTGTCCACAGGAAAATGAAAATTACTATAAAAGTTGTACATATGATGAATCATACGATGGTGATGTAATGAAGCATATGGTTACCGATGTAACTGTGAACAAAACATGTTTTCTCTGTATCAACCTGAAGTGCAACTTAATAAAGTAAGTATATAAAAAAGGGTCTCAACAAGTAGCGGGTTAGCTGCACTAGTCCAGGTCAATTTGTCCTATGCCCAGAACAAGTAAAACAATGCTAAACTTGACCCTTGCTTCTAACATGGAATCTTCCTTTCTGTTATGCCTGACAATTTCAATAATCTCTCCATCCATGATGTTAAAATCCTCACAGGCAATCCTAAAGGTAGCATAGTCCTCAGCTGTGCATTGTAAAACATTTCTTATTAAGACATTTTCAACAACCATTCTGGGTCATGTGGTAGATTATAGAAGGAGAACATCATGAGAAAGATCCAGCCTGTCCAACAGAAAGTATTTTCAGATGGTAGAGAGGATGGTGAACAATAGAGGGAACTTCCATAAATACAGAGAACAGTACAAGAGGTCAAGCTGGCAGATAAGGAGCATGGTGAACAATAGATAAGCTTATAATCGAGAGTGCATTGTAGATAGATAGATAGATAGATAGATAGATAGATAGATAGATAGATAGACAGAAAGACACACACACACACACACACACACACACACACACACACACACACAGATAGTCAGAAAGACAAGTATATAGGTATTGTTTAATTCGATGTGTCTGTTTCCTATTATTGTTTAGGTACTGCACCTTGGTTTTTAGAAAGATCTCAAAGAAATAATTACCTGCTATTCTACCCAGATTGTCAGAACTGTGTGTCTTCCCAAAGGAGCAGACAGACACAGAAACTAACTTCAGAATTTGACTAGACTGGCTGCTGACACTTCTGTTGCTGCTGAGATTAACAGTGAAAAAGATCCAGTGAGCAGTGACAGTCATGTAATCCACGATCTGAGTATTTGTCCACGTCAGTGGTAAGATGAACTATGCGACCCTCAGCCTGTGCAAGGCACACTAACCATCCTCTTTATTGTGTCATATAATTGGGGGATGGCCATAGTACAAAAAATATTTGTGATGTAAAAGATTGTACCTAGGCTCTGTATAGGCCAGGAGATAACTGAAAGCTTCTCTCTTTACAAGATGGTATGGCAGAAGCTCTTGTACCAGTAGTTCAGCCATATGCTTGTCATCTCAACAGCCCATGGATAGCTTTGTTGGAATTTGCTAGTTTTCTGAGTTCTTTTAAAGTTAATTGCCTCATGGTATCACTTCTGGGTCTCTCACATGGTGACTGTGGAATATCTTCACTGACGCCCAGTGTCACACTGTTGTCTTAACTTGGCCGTTTGCCAGATAGGGACTGCTAAACAAAAAACTGCCTAATACCAGATTGATCTTTGGCATCACCAATTCAGTCACCATACCTCATGATCATCTCTTTTTCCTCCTCCACTTCCAAACCACTATTGCAGTCACATGGAGCAATGACTACAACACTCCGTGCTCTACACCCTCTTCCTCTGCACAGGCTGTGGCCAGTCTCAACAACCCAAGTGACCTCTACAGGTGATACTACTTAGGAGCAGTGTCAATATTGTTGCCACTCTTGCCTCTTCCTAGTTTAGTTGCACACAGACAGCACTTTACACATGAACTGACATTGCTGACAATTGAAAAACAGTACTACACTGCTATTCTGTTCTGTCAGACTGTGGGACATGCAGTGGTACTAAGGGAATGGTGTATTAGCAGGAAGTTTCCCAGGATGCTACATGGCTTTAGGGCTTTTGGACTTTTTCCTATCTCTGCTAACCTCTCCACTGCCACCATCTTGCACCTTGCCCCTGAAGCAGGGTCCCTGGGGTGGGATGCCCCCGCCTATAGAACCTAGGATCCATGCAAGCAAATGGAAGAGACCTGCGAGAATCAGCCACCATCATGTACATAGTAGGCAGATTTTTTCCCCCATTTTTCTCCCATAGTGTCTTACTCTCTCACCCACCTTCCCTGATGGCCAAGGCTCTTTCAGCAATGCATGACACACAACAATGTGCACATGTGCAACCCTTCATGATGGAGCAGGTTTCCCAGCCTACCATAAGGATGTTACTTTGCTGGTGTGGTCTGATGTCTCCCTTTCCAGTTCAGGTTGCACAGTGGTTGACAGCACTCCCCAGCTCTGGCTGCTTTGATGCTGACTTTTGAAGTCAACTACTGTACCTAGGTCATTGGCACAGAAAAAATCTCATTTCTGCTAGGCTGTCAAGTGGGATTGTTAACTAGCACTCTAAAATGCTTTTACAACCTGCCTCCCAGATGCCACCACAGCAGTCATAACCGACTTCGCTTTGCTTGGTTCTAGTGCCACTGTGTACTTTGCTTTTATTAGTTTCACTATCGTCTCTGGCCATCAGATTTTTCAGTATGCTTATTAATTCCCTCACCATCTGGTTGGGTTTCCTTTATTTGTCCCAACTCCATATTCTAGTACCTGTAGTACTATGCACTTCTATTGTGATGCATGAAACACTAGGTAAACTGGAAAAATGTGTCCTCTGTCACAACAGCACAGAATCAAGAACCTAGAACTGGTCTTAGCACCTCTTAATGCACTAAATTAATAACAAAAATGTAGCCTTTAAGCACAAAGTGCAAGGTAAGGAATCCACTACCCACCCAGTAGTTGTCTGCACATCACCTACTACAACACAACTGCCAAACAATAAGCCCTCTAGCACCACAGCACAGGGTCAGGACCCTAGAATCGATCTGAAAGTCCCCTGTACTGCATTAGTTGCTCAAAAAATTAGCCCTCTGTCACAAAAGCTCATGGTAAGGAACCCACCACCTACCCAGTAGTAGTCCATACATCTCCTACTATAACATACATAACACTTGGAAAACTGTGTAGAAATTAATCTCTGGCACAACAGCACAGAGTGAGTCACTCAGAACTGGACTGAGTGTCCCTTAATGTACTGCTTGAGTTGCTCAATAAATTAGCACTATGGTACAAAAGTGGAGGGCAAGGCTCATGCCGCCCACCTAATAATAATTTACTGATGGGCCCTGTCAATAAAAAATATTAAAAACTGGAGAGTTGGTGATAGCATAAAATAAAACAAAATGTGAACTAAAAAACAAAATGCACCCAAGGGTACTACAACAAGGCAATCTACAGTGACAAAGAACCTCTGTGCGTAAACACTGAGGCAAGGGTTACCCCAAAGGGCATTTGGCTGGGAAGCCAAGTTTCAAGAAAATACAAAATCACACATGCCCCCACAATGCAAAGCATCATGGGCTGCATATGCAAATCACCACAGAATGTTATGCTGGTCCAACTTTAAGCAGAATTGCATGGTGCCGAAAGGCCTCTCACACAGTTTGCAAAGGGTGCTAATAGAAGACATAGACACGTGTTTCGTCCTACCAGGACTCATCAGTATGCCTCGTCTGTTTGACACCCCAGTGGAATGGACCAGCTACCCCTAAGGCAGTGTGCCTGGGATATATTGTGGTGAACCCATTAAAATAAAAAACTATTTAAAAGACAAAGGCAAACAGACGAGGCATACTGATGAGTCCTGGTAGGACGAAACACGTGTCTATGTCTTCTGTTAGTACCCTTTGCAAACTGTGTGAGAGGCCTTTCGGCACCATGCAGTTCTGCTTAAAGTTGGACCAGCATAACATTCTGTGGTGATTTGCATATGCAGCCCATGATGCTTTGCATTGTGGGGGCATGTGCGATTTTGTATTTTCTTGAAACTTGGCTTCCCAGCCAAATGTCCTTGGGTAACCCTGCCTCAGTGTTTATGCACAGAGGTTCTTTGTCTTTAAATAGTTTTATTTTAATGGGTTCACCACAATATATCCCAGGCACACTGCCTTAGGGGTAGCTGGTCCATTCCACTGGGGTGTCAAACAGACGAGGCATACTGATGAGTCCTGGTAGGACAAAACACGTGTCTATGTCTTCTGTTAGCACCCTTTGCAAACTGTGTGAGAGGCCTTTCGGCACCATGCAATTCTGCTTAAAGTTGGACCAGCATAACATTCTGTGGTGATTTGCATATGCAGCCCAATCTACAGTGGGTACACCAGCAGCTAGTGCACTGATTTTTCTCCTTTCCACCATGCTGGCTTAAGTGCTGCCTACCTGTGATCTACTTTTTCTTTCTGCAGCAACTATCCTACCCCCCAACACATTCATTAATCAGTATCTACTACTGTACTACTACTAGCTAGCAGGATAAAAAAGTGCTTCTGATTTTTCTTATCTACATTTTTTCTGTCATTTTTTCATCCCCAACTTGGTGGGAAACCCCCAGCCCCATCAAAAGCCCATCTTGGGGACTTACGGGTTAATCTCCCATAGGTGTCCTGCCCCATAGGGTTATGTGGGGCCAGTGGGGGACACCTTTGTTGATTTGCCAAGTTGTGTTTTTATCGGACTTGTGGTTTTCATGCAGCAAAGCTGAAACAAACGTGTTTTTCACTTTTTTTTTTGCTGATTTTTGTCCATCATGCTGAGGGAAAACCATTTGCTATTTCAGTCTGACATTTTCAGGGTATAAAGAGGTTTGGTCAAAGAAAAACCAGCACTGGTTTGGTGAAAAAAATATTAATCCCATCTAAAGTTATTTAATTTTGAATTTTCGGGTTCTGCGCATGCTTAGTCCAGTCTGAGATTTATATGTAAGTTTTGCTAAAGGGAATTGGGCTCACGATCAAGGAGTTTGTCACCTCATGAATGGGGATTTATAAAATCCCCTTTCGTGTGGAAAAATATCCTTTTGCGAGCTGCCATCTTGTTTTCATTTCCCCCCACAAACAAAATGTTGTGGCTTGCCACACAGATGTCTTCTCTTGCAAATTAAGCATGACGTTTGTTCAGGGTGATGCCCTCTACAAACCCATACCGTTGGTTTCCTTTGTTTTGGTCACAAAATGTCCATTTTAAATTTTAAAATTCTTCATTCGTGACTCTTTTCCGATTCTAGTTCGCAGGGTGACAAAATCCCCTTTCGCTAGCTAATCCCCTTTTGCAAGGTAACAAAATCCTTGATCACTACTTAGGGACCAGATGGCCCTATCTCACAAACAAGGATTGGCTCATGAATGGAGATTGTGTCATCTCATGAAAGAGGATTGGCTCGCGAAAGGGGATTTTGACAGCTCATGAAAGGGGATTGTTTTAATCAATCCCCATTCTCGGGGTGACAAAATCCCAGTTCATGAGCTGTCAAAATCTCCTTTTGCAAGCTGCCAAAATCCTTGACTGTCATTTCCAGACCAAATGTCCCTTCTCACGGACAAGGATTGGCTAGTAAATGGGGATTTTGTCACCTCGCGAAAGGGAATTGACTCGTGAAATGGGATTTTGACAGCTCACGCAAAGGGACTGTTTTTTTAAATCCTCAATCGTGAGGTGACAAAATCCCCATTCATGGGCTGTCAAAATCCCCTTTCACAAGTCCATTCTCTTTTGCGAGCTCACACAATCCTTGATCGTGACTTCCAGACCAGATGTCCAAAATCTGACAAACAAAGATTTCTTGCAAATGGCAATTTTGACAGCTCACAAATGGGGATTGACCTCATGAACTGGGACTTTGCCACCTCATGAAATGGGAATTTTAAAACTTTTCCAGTGCACTGTAAATAAATGGTTGGGTCTTTTGGCTTGAAATTTGTAGGGTATAAAGGGGGTGTCCCAGAGATGTTAATTATGCTGTTTAGGTGTTGAAAATATAATTGGTTCTATAGATATGCCATAACGAAGTTGAGATTTTTCTCATAGGATAACACTGCAGAGTCCACAGCGCCTTTCAGTGCCCATATCTCGGCAATGATGTGAGATATGGATTTTTTGCTCTGAGTAGTTTAGTTCACCGAACTAAGCATAAGTGGAGGTTTCAAAGTCGTAATTGCAACTGCAGTGGAATTCTTTTCATAGCTGCTATGGTTACAGAGATATTGGCAAATTAGTATCACAAGGGTTCCTTTTCAACCCTATAGAGCTACTGTATGGCTCCGTTGTTTTGTGTAAATGGGAGTGCAGGGCCCACAGGGCCTGTACTCCCACAGACATAACCAAAGACTAAAATAAAAAATATCATTATGCAAAAATTGGCACCTTAAAGGGAGTGCTGGGCCTGGATGGCCCATGCTCCCACCAGCACATACCACTTACATTACACTTTCTCATCGGGGGTGTGCCATGGGGTCACTGGATCTAATGCTCACCCCATTTTCCTATGCTGTACCATGTCAGCCTGTAGGGTGGGGGTTAGGGGCTCAACCCTAACATCTCATGTCCCTACTTTTGTCATGTCAACCCTAACTGATACATTAACAAAGTTTTTTTAATAATATATATATATATATATATATATATACATACATACACACACACATACACATATACATACACGGGTCACTGTAGCACCCCTATAGTTAGGGTTGATCAGGCATTTTAATGTTAAATGTTTAATGTTATACATTAATAACTTTGTAACCGTTCAATGGATTTGCACAAAATTTGGAATAGATGGTGTCGGGTGGCAGATCTCTTGATTTGCCAAGCTGCATTTTGATTGGATTTGCAGATTTTATGCAGCTAATTGTGAAACAAATATTTTTTGGCAAGTTTTTTTCCAATTTTTCCCTGTTTTTTTCCTCATTGTGCTGTGACCACACCATTTGGACATTTGACCTGAAATTTGCAGGGTGGAAAGAGAGTATCCTAAGGAATAATGCAGCATTGGTTTGGTGAAAAAAATATGTTCCAAAGTTATTAAATTTTAAAAATTCAGGATCTGAGCACACTCAGTTCAGTCTTTGAGGTAAATGCACAGTTTTGATCAAGGATTCCTGTTCATGAATGGCTCGTGAACAGGGATCCCTTTTCATGAGAAAATCCCTGTTCAATGGCCACCATTTTGTTTTCTTGCTTAATGAGAGGGAGTAAACAAAATCTTGAAACTTGGCCCAGGGACTTTTTGGGAAAATGAAAGCATGGGTTTAGCTTGGGAGCGGGGGTCCTGTGCCCATCCATGCCTTTGGTTTTGTGTATTTATTTTAAAAAATAGCAGTTTTAAAAATGAAAAATCCCTCTTCGTGATCCCTTTTCACCAGCTTATCCCTTTTCGTGAGAAGCTGCTGACCAAAAGGGATCACAAAGAGAGATTTTAAGTTTTAAAATTATAATTTTTTTAAATAAAGTGCACAAAACTAAAGGCATGGGTGGGTATAGGATGTCCCCCAAGCCAAACCCTTGCCTTGGTTTTATATATTTTTTTAATTTTAGTGGCTACTTGCCTCATCTCCCTGGTGTCCAATGGTATCCCTGCCCTCCATTGCCCCACTTATTTAAATGTATGTGGCTACTTGCCATGTCTCCCTGGTGTCTGGTGGTACCCCCACCCTCCATTGCACCAGTTATCATTGGTGGCAGTGGGTCCCATCCATTTCTTTTCCCTTTTTTTCTTTTTGCTGAAATGTAGGAAACTGACCCTCATTGTCTTTTGCAGCCGTTTGCCCTGCAAAGAAGAAAACCATCCATTGCCGATTGTGCCCACAGCCACACTTGACCCCCACTATTCAATCACCTCCCCACACCCCCTGACATCCCTCCAGACTGCCACTCACCTGAGGAGGTCCCTGGTTCGACATCTGCTCCGCCAATCAAAGTCATAGCTTGCTGCTGGAACCGGCGACTGCAATCTGAAGTAAGGTAAATGGGGTCCTATTTATTTCAATGGGGGGGGTCAACTTTCAGCCATAACTCAGCCATTTTTAAAGATTTTGGTCCCAAATGTTCAACATGGAGTACCGGGGACCTTACCATCTTAACAATATGACTGTCATTAGGCAACTCTCGACAGAAAAGTGATTTCATGGTCACTTGGTGAAATCACCTTTCCCATGGGATTTGTGTAATGACAGTCACTTTGTTCATCAGGTGGGGTCATAAGAAGG
The DNA here is from genome assembly GCA_016271365.2 of Neoceratodus forsteri. Taxonomy (NCBI): domain Eukaryota; kingdom Metazoa; phylum Chordata; order Ceratodontiformes; family Ceratodontidae; genus Neoceratodus; species Neoceratodus forsteri. The sequence continues at coordinate 973,800,455 of CM057459.1, forward strand.
CTAAGCTGAAAATATGGGATCAAAATTATGAAAAAAGGCTGCGTTATGGGAATTTGGCACAATCTCACTACACATGCTCATAACTCAGTAAATTTTCAAGATTTTCACCCCATATTTTCAACATATTCTTCTTATTACCCCACCTGATGTGTGTCACAGCTGTCATTTCTCAAAATCTGTCCAAGATGTGATTTTTCACCTGCAGCACAGAATGGCGCTGCGGTTGTGCAGAATTACATTTTGGCTAGAATTTGAAAATTTGCTCTGCTGGGTACATGTGGTACAGTCATAAAAAATATACAAGAGAAAAAAGGTAAAAGAAATGTCAGCCACACCTTAATAGTTTCAAAGGTTTTTTGTTTTATTGTTCTTTCTTTTTTTGTTTCATAAGATCCCAGTTGCCCAATGTTTCACCTTGTTAGGCTTTCTCAGGGATGGGATCTATGCATAAACATATTTACAAATTGAGTATAATGTTTATTTTCATATCATAAACATTTTATAATTATTTTTATAAAACACATTTTTTGGTAATAGTTGATTAATGCCACTAGAGGGAGAATGCCATCTGTTTCTAACGGTTAAGTTAAAACAAATTTTTTCTGAATGGTGAGGCTGTTCTAAATATCTTATCATATATATATATTTATATATATATATATATATAAATTAGAGGCAAAAAACTCCATTTAATGCATTAGTTAGGGTTGTGCCGTAACAAAACTGAGGAAATTCGATGTTAGGGTTGAAAGCCCCTTGGACCCACCCACCCCAACTGGCATTGAGGCCGCATTGGGGTTGTCAGCCCTAACTCTCACCCCATCACATGTAAAGCAGCAGAAGTATAGGAGAATGAGGTGACAGTTAGGGACCGGCGACCCCAATGCGCACCCCAATGCTGGTTGGGGGGTGGGCGGTGGGGTCAAGGGGGGTTTTCAACCCTAACACTGAATTTACTCACTTTTGTCGCTGTGAAACAACCCTAACTAATGCATTAAATGGAGTTTTTTTGCCTCTAATTTCCCTTCTTTTGAGCATGATAACAAGAAATAGTGAATGTAATGCAGCAGGCAGGAGCGCGGAGCCCAAAGGGCCCGGCGCTCCCATCGCTCCCACCACGTGATGTCTTGTGGCATAGTAACAGGAACAGCAATGCAAACAGAAGTGCTAACAGTGGCGCACATGGTAACGCAAGCGTGAATGAGAACAGAAAGGGTAACACACACGGTGGCATAGACGGGAACGGTCTGCCACGTTATGTGTTGTCACATAGTAACATGGTGCCTGCAAACGGAAATGTCAATGGGCATGGTGATGCAAAGTGAAACAGAAAGAGAAACAGTACTGTAGACACAAATGGCAAAAAATAACAGAAACGCAAGCGCAAATGAAAACGCAAAGGATAATGCACATGGTGGCGTAGACGTCAACGATAAGTGAAACGGGTATGGAACCACTAGCGGAAAGGGAAATGGTAACAGTAATGTAAGCACACAGGCTGGTTTTCCCCAAAACCAGCATAGAGAAAGACAGTGAGTACAAAGAATGTGTGCATGGGTATTAGAGCAGAAAATGAGGACTTGGAATACTAAATAGGTTATATCTCAGGAACTGTACTGATTTACAACTGTCCTGGCTAGTTTTGTACTTAGCCCCCATTAGGGACTATGCATTTTTCTGACAAAAAGTCCGTATCTCGCACGGTTTCTGAGATACGGGCCTTGAAAGGCATGGCAAACGCCGTAATGTTATCCTATGGGAAAAAAAGAGAAGTTTGGAGTGCCATAACTTTGCCTCACTGTAATATTTTTTCACCAAACCACTGAAAGGCACATACGTGTGCTGTTGGCTGTCTTCCCTCCAAATTTCAGGAAAAAAGACCAAACCGTTATTTTGCAGTAGGGTGCCAAAGGATTCCTGTAATGCGTCGGGAGCCGTAATGTTATCTTATGGGAAAAAATGTCAAATTTGGAGTGCTGTAACTTTGCCGCCATGTAATATTTTTTCAAGATAATACTGTAAGGCACATCTGTGAGATGTCGGCTGCATTTCCTCCAAATTTCAGCCCAAAACTCCCAACCGTTCTTTTGCAGCGGGGTGCCAAAGAATTGCAGTCATTTCCCCACAGCCTAGAAAAGTACTGTCGCAATTTGCGAAAGCTTTCCCAAAAATTTGAGACACTTTCGTGAGCACGAAAGTACTTTGTGAAAGTACTTTTTCCAGAAATTTGAAAACCATATTTCTGGGGTGTTTCACCCCAAAATAAAGACATGGCTAGCATCCTCAGGCTCCAACTAGGTGAATACAAAAAGAAATAGGTTGCTAGAGGGTCCCAAATTTAAATGGCAAGCATTTTTCTGATCACTAACCAAAAACAAGATGGCGGATTTGAGAAAGTAGGAGGACCATTTGCGAAAGTAAAAATGCATTTGCGACGATGTCAAACTTTTTGTTAACTTTTCCCATTGATTTATAATGGGAAATTGTTTTTTGAATAACTTTTGAACCGTTTAATATTTTTTCACAAAATCTTCGAAAGGCACATTGGAGACCCTGGCTGCATGTTCCCTGAAGATTTAGGGCCAGTCGTGTAAACCGTGCGACCTGTAGGCACAACCATAGAATTCCAGAAAAAGCGTAAACGCACGTGCAGATCACGCTTAATAACTCCGCAGCTGTGTATCCGACCAGTATGAAACTTGGTAGATCCCAAGGCATATGGTTCTTGATAGTGTATTCCAAATTTCATGGCAAATCTGTCAAATGGTTGCAAAGTTATTAAGGTGCAAGATTTTGGGTTTAACATGTAAATGGCTCCTCAACCCTAACTATGGTAGCACTACTGTTCTACCATAATATATATATATATATATATATATATATATATATATATAAACACATATATATATATATATATACATATATATATATATATATATTAAGGCAAAAACTCCGTTTAATGCATTAGTTAGGGTTGTTCCACAGTGACAAAAGTGAGGAAATTCGCTGTTAGGGTTAAAAACCCTAACTCCGAATTCACCCCCCCCAGCACCACACACACACACAGACACACATGCACACATACAAGTATGGGGAGGACCAAGTCAACACAACCAATGGCAGACATCCAGCAGCAGGTGACAGAAATAACAAACAATTGTCTAATGTACTACGAGACATCCCCACCCACCTGACCAGGTACTGCATGCTCAGTGGAGATCAACAGCAAAACTGAGGCCATGTACACCAAAAGTACACATCCCTGATTGCAGCTGCACACAACGTACCACACTTAGTAGTTGCATGGCCTTACCTACCGATGCCCCACACCACACCACAACTGGTACTGTGCCGTTAGTCAACATAAATGCTGAAGGTGCATGATGACTGTTCATCTTCATGAGTTCATATTCACAGCCATGCTCCAGTAACTAGACAGTGTATGGTGTAACTGGGTGGGACACTGTGTTGCAAAGCTGCTGCAGTGCCAAGCAGAGGGAGAGTATCTACTCATAAAGACAATTAAGCAATAAGGCATGACCAACAGTTATGTTAAATGGTCTGTTAATCACCCTGTAGGGGTTTAATGTTTAATGAGGCGTAGCCGAGTGCCACATGTCGCTAGACAGTGATAAACTGACCATTAACATAATACCTGGGAGTGGCTTATTGGTATCATAATAAAACTGTTTTTTTAAACAACATTAAACCATGTTCATCATATGGTATTGGGGTTTAACATAGAAATGGATCCTCAACTCTAACTATGGTAGCACTACCGTGCTACAATATATATATATATATATATATATATACATATATATATATTCAGTAGTTCATATAATAACTAATGCATAGACTGGGCGACAATGTAAACCTCCTAAAGTCACTCTCAGACTGTCCTGTACACCAGTTTTCACCACGCTACTCACTTAACACGTTAACATTTTACTTGAATGTTCACATAGTCATAGTCAGCTTAGTTTACCTGTTATTAGTACTCTAAAATCATATTACAGATCTGTAATATAGTACCACATATCTTGTACAGTTAATCAGCATATGCTACTTAATTGTTAGCTCTTTAAAGAAAAATACAACTTAATTCAAAGTTCATACCTGAATTAGAGGCATAAGACATGAAAAGATTGCTTTAAGATAAATTTAGTTAACTCAGCAGCGCTCTGTCTGTGAACTGTATTCACAACATTTTTAAAAAAGGGAGGATTTAAGCTGGCCTGGTGGCACTGAGAGCTGAGGTCCTGGACACCTTACCTTGCGCTACGCCGGTGACCCATGTTTGGGAACGAGCATGGACCATCAGGGGTCAGCAGGGGAGGAAAAGGATTGAGCATTCGATGGACTGCTCTCCTTCTCCGGGAGGGGAGTCCATAGCTGTCGGTGCCTGTTCACCCCCTGGTGGAGGCTAGGGATAGAACACTGTGCAGCATATCGGGGAGGTGCTGAGGCAGACGCCTGGAGGGAGTGGGTGTGGACGCGTGCGTGCATCCCCCCGCTTGGCATCACTGAATGTCCCAAGTTCCAGGGCTAAGAAAAATGGAAAATGGAAGACACCCTTATCACAGCTTGATGGCCGTCTGCACGTTCACTGGCTCTGCTTCTCCTGGACTAGATCTGTACCAGCTGGGGAGTTGGGAGCTCCTCGCCACCCCCGCTGTGGGGGTAAGCTGCAGGGGTTTCAGGGGGCAGCTGGAAGCACAGAAGAGACAGATGGTGGTCAGAATCCCTCCAAAATGTGGTGACAAATGGGAGAGATGATCAGGAAGGAGGCAAAAAAAAACAATGGGGGGATTAGACATATATTTCAGTAATGGTTTACTTAACTGCAGGTTAATCATTATCTCATTCAGTACATATGACTGACCTGGACTCTCCAGATTTATACCACACTCCTTCAGTATTACATTCATTCTATCAGTATCCTTTCTGTGGATAGTATCAAGAAAAAGTATAGAATTAGCAAGTAATAAGACTTTTCTCTTTAAAACTGAGTGCCAATCACTAATTGCTATCTCCTAACCTTTAATTGTCTGTTTTAACTCTTGATTAGCTGCTTACAACAGGACACAGGTGGCACTAGTCTAAAGGTGATGAAAGAGAGATTGATTTGTTTTTGTAGTTTGCAGCAGTTCAAATTATAACAGTATTCAGTGTTAACCTCCACAGGTTACAGCCTATTTAGAATTGCTCACAGCATACTTAGTAATGCTTGCAGCTATATGGTAACACAGTGTTATACTCGGTACTGTTTTTAGTAAATGTGTCACTATAAGCTAACTAGTGTTTCAAACATCTGTGGTATTTCTTAGCATTATATTTTACCACAGAGTACAGTTTTAAGTGAACATAGATCCAAATAGTAAAGGTGATTAGTGGTGTAAAGAGACCTTACCAGAGGCTTAAGCACCATTTGTTCTGCTCCAGCATGTAGTGTCTCTGCTGCACTGTATTTCAAAGGCTGTTCATTTTTATATCTGTGGATCCGAAGGGCAGAGACTAAGTTGCATGACCCAGATGAGTCACCATGCAGTGGGACCCAATCAAGAGTTAGGCAAGGTTGCCTAGCAGCAGTAAACACCACACTGTGTATACCAACACAGTGTGGTGCTTTCCGCCCCAAGGTCCCACATTTTTAATACAGCACTAGAGTAGCTTTTGACCAACCTGCCCTTTACTTTGTTTCTTTTTCTTTCTGGTTGCTGTTGATCACTTCTAGCCTAAGCATAAACATAGAATTTCGGCTTCTGAAAAGTAACCAAGTCAGCATGTCACAACTACTGATTGAATGTCATGTCAAGGTAAAAGAGGTCATAAAAAAGCCAATGTTGAAAATTTAGACTCAAATGAGGATATTATTATACTATCTCAATGAAGGTATGGAAACACAGGGTCCAAAGGACCCTGTGCTACCACCTTTACATACGGATACTGCTGTACTATGTCAATGGAGAATTGGGAGCATAGTTTGTGAAGGACCCTGCGTTCCCACTGTAACATAAGGATACTTTTGTACTATCTTGATGGAGGATGGTAGCGCAGGGTCCTTCCCACTATAACATATGGATACTGTTGTACTATCTTAATGGAGGGAGGTCCCACTGTAACAAATGGATACTGCTATACTATCTGGATGGAGAGATGGGAGTGCAGGATCCTTTGGACTCTGCGCTCCCACAGTAAAATGAGGATGCTATTATGTTACCTCAGAAAGTAAGGAAATTAGTTGCAAAACATTTGTTAATGCATTAGTTAGGGTGGTCACTACAAAATTAGGGAAATTAGGCATTAGGGTTTCACCCTAACACCCAACCCCTGCTCTATGGAGACTAGGAGGTGTTGTGGGGAGGGGGTAGCACTGGGGTCACCAACCCTAACACTCACCTTATTCCATTCTAAAATAAGCTGGGTGGGAACAGTATAGGAGAATGGGATGAGTGTTAGGGTTGACGACCCCAGTGCCACCCCTCTTCCACTGACACCTCCTAGTCTCTGCAGGGCAGGGGTGGGGTGTTAGGGTGAAAGCCAAACACCTAATTTCCCTACTTTGTAGCGCCAACCTAACTAATGCATTAATGACGTTTTGCAACATAGAAATACATATATATATATATATATATATATATATATATATATATGTATTATATATATATATATATATATATATATATATATATATATATATATATATATATATATATATATATATAATTTATTTATTTATTTTATTTATTTATTTTTATTTCAGGGAATCAGAAATACCTTTGTGTCAAAAGACTCCTTTACAAAGGTTCCACGTCACGTATAATAGTTACAGAGATACAAAAAACAGTTTGAGCAGAATAAAGCAATGCAGGAAATGTTACAGACTTATTCACATGGATCCATGCCATATACAATTAGGACAGAGTTCACCATGCAGGTAGTGCATACTAACAATACAATAAGTGTTACAGGGTAAGGTAGCAAGTAATTTACAGTCCTAAAAGTCTAGCTATCCAAGCTGGTGCGGAGGCGGCAGTTAGCAGGTGTCGGGGAGTTAACACCCTGAGAAGACGGCTTTAGGAAATGTAGGGAGAGGCCAGCCAGAGGCCATTGTCAAGGTTGTTAAGGGCAGGGTGTTGGTTCATTTACAGCTACAGATACTTATGGCCCAAAGATGTGCACCCAGGAGCGATTTGAATTGACCAATTCTCTGATCAAGATGCAGGGCGCTGGGTAGGGAATTAAACCAAAAGGGTGCCCGGTAACAAAAGGATCTTTGGAATTGTGTTGTATGACAGGAAGGGATGGAGAGATGTAGAGAATCAGAGCTACGGGTGTGCTGAGCTTTTTGGTCCGTGGTGATTAAAGGGGTAAGGGCTGCCAGGGAGAGGCCCAATGAGATTTTTTTTGCTAGAACACAAGTGTGGAATTTGATTCTATTGTCAAGATCAAGCCAGTTGGTATCTTGATATAACACACAGGTATGGGTAAGTCTATCACACCCTAGTAAAAGCCGGCAGGCCCTATTTAGGACAAGTCTGAGACTATCAAGGGCTGAGGAGCTTGCCCCTCCAAAGGTAAGAAGTCCTTAGTCAAGCAGGGAGAGAACCGAGGAGGAGATAGCGAGCTTAAGGGCCCCGTGGGTTAGACAATGTTTAAAGCGGTGCAAAAGCCCTAGTCTAATGTTTAGAGCCTTCAATAAATGACGAATATATATATATATATATATATATATATATGCATACAATGCCACCTCCCCAGGACTTTTTCCTGAGTCATCTGATATCTAAGGTCAGGACATAAGAAATACAAACTTTCCCAATACCCCTCCCCTCCTCTGAAGGCATAGCCATCTTAAGGTCCTGTTCCCACTTGTACCTGAATAATTCTAAAGGGGGCTGCCTTTGACATTGAATGAATCGATAGATGGCTGAGCAAACCCCCTTTGTTTTCTTCACAAAGGCCTAGAGCTTCCTCTGCTGCACTACCTAATGCTCTAAACTGTGGGTCTAACCCTTGTTTGAGGAGATGTTTTATTGTGAGGTAATGTCACTCTTTGGTAGCCCATATTCAGCCTGAAGTTCTCCAAAGGCTTTAGGTACGTGTGTAGAAGGATTTAGAAGGTCCGCTACCACTGTAATCCCCGCCTGCCTACAAATCTGCTATTCTAGGGGCTTAAGATCAATCACAAAATTGGGATTTCCCCACAGGTATTTCAACCTACCTAGAGATGTGCTCCCCCATGTCCTTATCTTAGCCATTTGCATCCAAGAGGCCCTCATGAGCCATATTGGTCTAGTCCATGTGTGGTTCTATTTTACTCTGTTGTTTAGCACTGAACTAAGGTGCATAGCCACACAGATTGCCTGTTCAGGTTCCACCCACAGTGGGCATGAAAAAAAGCTGGAGACCTTAACCAGAACAGTGTCTATCAGACCTCTGCAGCTAGGTGGTATTCCTTAACCCGAGAAAGGCTCTAGCATCCTATAGTTCAGCATGCTCTGAGAGTTTTTTGCTAAACAAAACTGTTGCTGCTTTCCACAAGAAAGTTTTGATCATTTTGTCAATTTCTACCCATATTTTTTGGTCAGTAGGGACCGGGAGGTTATTTATACAATGTAAAATCCTAGATAGCACCATCAGTTCAAAGGCTGCAAACTTACCTGCTGGGGATAAAGTGAGTGCCTACCATTTTTCATATTCCTTTGAGATGTCCTCTAATAATCCTAGGAAGTTAAGATGGACGATGGAGTAAATACTGGGGCTCCACAGTATGCCTAAGTACCAAATTTTGTCAGGTGCCCATTTGAGCTGGGTGCTTAATTGTACTATTATGGATTCTGGGCACTTCAGTAGTGACAAAAGCTCAGTTCTGGACCAGTTTACATATAGTCCTGAGAGAGTGTTTGAAGAAGGTTAGGTAAGGAAGTTTCAGCTTTAGTGAGTAATACCATCAAATCATCTGCAGATAGCAAAGTTTTGATCTCAGAAGATTCCACTGATACCCAGATATTTCATTAGAAGCTCTTATCCTTACTTCTAATGGCTTAGTGGCAATATGAAACAAAAGTGGCAAGTGAGGGCAGCCCTATCTCATACCCCTGTTAAGCCTGAAATAGGGGGAGATCAGGCTGTTTGTGGCAACAGCTGCCTTTGTGGGGTTGTAGTGTTCTGATGCATTGTATGAATGAGGGTCCTACACCTGAGCATTCTAAAGCCTTGTATAGATACCCCCCACCCCAATGTGTAAAACGCCTTCTCTGCATCAATAACTATTAATGCCACAGAATGGGGACCCTTTTTATATAACTCCTTTAGAAAAATAAGGGTTCTTAGATGGTCTGACCCTTGCCTGGTTTTAATGAAAGCAGCCTGGGAGCTATGAATGATATGTGGTAGAGCTTATTTCAAGCAAGTGGCAATGACTTTTGCAAGAATTTTAATGTCTGCATTAAGCAGTGAAACTAGATGATAATTAGAGAAATCCATAAAGTCCTTGTTAGTCTTAGGAATGACTGTGATCAAAGCATCTTGCATTGATATGAGTAGCTTCCAGTGTTGGAGGGCCTCACTGAAGATCAACAGCAGATGGGGAATCACCTGATCTGGGATGGTACTGGGTTATTATAGTGCGGATGAAACCATGCATGAAATACTGCACATGGAATAGCGCAAATGGGTATACAGCGACAGATTTTTATAGTGTGCAGTAAGAACCGCTACCTCTGTCACTGTATGGTGCCATGCAGTAATGTGAAGGATGCTGCTGGGGCAGTGACTGATTGAGCTGCTCCCATGGTGGAGTGGCTAGAGCACCTGCCTCCGGTGGTGTTGGGGACCTGGGATTGTGGTTTGATTCTCCCAAAGTACCACTGTATTGCAGCATATTATTTAAAAAGAAAAGGTTTTCTCCACTCCAGCGATTCCTTTTACCCCAATGTCCACGACCCCCCAGAGTTGACTATAATAAGTCCAGAGGGCGTGGGGGGCAGAGCCTCTGCAAAATAAAGATATTGTTCCGGTGTACGCATTGCTGTACTGGTCCACATCTTGAGTTGACCTTATTTTGTCGCACGCTTATTTGTGTGCATTATTGTTGATGTGTGCGTTTTTCTTCATGACATTATGACCCCATGCCATCTGGGATCAATGCATAGAAATCCACCAGATGGCTGTCCTGACCTGGGGTCTTCCCTTTAGCCATATCTGTTATAAGCTCCTACAGCTCCTGGGCAATTAAAGGTGCATCAAGTGTCATTGCTACATAAGCTAAAATCTGAGGTATGGAAAACTCCTGTAGGAACTCCTTCAGACTCTCTTTCCTAGTCCCACATTTGTAGGTGTATATAGCTGCTGATAATAGGTTTTAAATTGTTTGTCAATTTCTTTGTGATTTATAGTAACTAGCCCTACTCTCATGTTGATTTTACTAATTGTAGCTTCTGCTCTTTTTTTAATCTATTAGCATGCAGCTCACTGGCCCGTTCCCTGGACTCCCGATATTTTGACTTCAGGAAATACATTACTTATGGCTCCATTTTGAAGAACAGCATTTATCTTGTACTTTAAAGCCAAAACCTTCTGTAACTCCCCTATACAACTAGAAGAAGAATACGAAATATTTTCTGCCTCCCTCAGCTGAGATAGCTCCAGCTTTAGGATTTTATTCTACTGGACTGCAAAGCTAATGATGCACCCTGTAAGGTAAGCCTTGAAGACATCCCAAATAGAAACAAAGAAACATAGAAATTTGACAGTAGAAGGAGACCAAAAGTCCATCAAGTCTGCCCTTGAGATCCCGAGATCCTAGGTGATCCCAGGTCCTAGCTGGCATTTTTCCTTGTAGAATTTTTTCTAGCGTACCCTTTATCCCAACCCCTTTTGAATGCAGACATGGTCCAAGCTCCTACCACATCCTCAGGTAGTCTGTTCCATGGCTTAACTATCCTTTCCAAGAAATGGTGCTTCCTGAGATCCCTCTTAAATATCCCACCACTCAGCTTCCATTGATGCCCTCTCATGTTTGAGTTGGGAGCCCTGGTGAATAATTCAGCATAGGGCACTGAATTTAATTTCCTCATGTACTTAAAGGTTTCTATCATATCCCCAGTCCCTCCTAGTCTCAAATGAGTACATGTTTAATGCCTCCAGCCGCCTTTCATACATTTGCCTCTGGATCCCCTGTATCATTTTGGTTGTCCTTCTCTGAATGATTTCTATCCAGTCCCTATCATTTTTAAGGTGTGGTCTCCAAAACTGTGCGCAATATTCCAGGTAGGGTCTCACCAAAGATCTGTATAGCGGAAGTATCATCTCCCTATGCCTACTATCAAATCCTCTCCCTATGCAACCCAGCATTGTGTTGGCCCTACATGTTGCATTGCATTGGCTGGCTTATTTAAGAGTGTCACTAAAGATAACTCCTAGATCCCTTTCCTTTCGTGAGGCATTGAGTTTGACTCCATTTTAGCAAATAGGTTGTTCTTGGGTTATTCTTGCCAATATGCCTCAGATTACATTTCTTGGCATTAAATTTTCAGCTGCCATATACTAGACCATTGTTCTAGCCTTCTCAAATCATTTTGTAGAATTTCCACTGCTTCTTCACCATCCACCCTTCACCCCAGTTTGGTGTCATGAGCAAACAGTGCAATCTTGCCCTGTATACCTACTCCTACAGTATGTCACTGATGAATACATTATTTCATTTCATTTCACTTTATTTACCAGGTAAGCACACTGAGCCAAGGCCCATTTTTAGGAATGACCCAGAGCCTATACAAGTAAGGCTTAGTTGACATAATATACAATGAAGTACAAAATATGAAATACATATAAAACTAACAAAAAATGGAAATGCATTCTTAAAAACATTTACATTTGGTTTGTTGTTGTAAACAGGATTGGACCTAAGACCAAGCCCTGCGGGACCCCACTCATCATCTCTCCCTCCCCTGACTTCTACCCATTTATGACCACCATTTGCCTCCTGCTGACCAACCAGTTTCCCACTCACTTAATGGTGCAGCTTGCTGTGCCCAGATCCTCTAGCTTCTTTAGCAAGCGTGTATGCATTAAATAGTTTTATATGGCACTCTCTGCTCCACATTATGTTCAAAGCAAAGCTTAGTTTCTTTGAGAACCCATTACTTGAACTCTGGGTGATGTAGCAGTAAAGGGATTTAATCACCACTTTGTTTTTTTTTCTACAGACTTGCCCAGTATCAAAGAGATGGTCATAAGAGAAAGATAATCAGATTTATCTGAGTGTCCACCATACCCTGGAGTACAATTCAGTTGATCAGGAACAAATTTAATCTGCTCCATGTGTTATGCCTGGCAGATATGAAAGTAAAATCTTTACTGTATGGATTTTGAATTCTCCAAGGATATGAAAGAGTGAAATCTGTGCTTAATTGTTGCATAACCCCCCAGGACCTTTTGTGAGTAGCTTCCATATGAGTCATGGGAGCTTTGTCAAGGAGTGGATCCCATACCCTGCTGAAGTCCCCTGCTAGTATCACTGTGGAGTCTGGTGGGCTAAATTCCAGAATAGTCTGTCTTAGACTGTGAAAAAAACACCAGGTCATCTTCATTAGGATATAGATGTTGGCTACTGTGACCTGGGAGGAATTAATTATCGCTGATAACATCACTCACCTTCCTTCCTTATCCATTAGGGATTTTTAGATGACAAGTGGGAACTTTTTACTAACCAGAATGTAGACCCCACCCTTTCCTCTGATGTATTAGAACTGGAAACATCTTGTTCAATCCACCCCTTAACCAACTTAACAGATTCCTTCTCATCAAAATGACTCTCCTGAGTAAGTGCTATGTCCACCTTAACAAGCTTCAGATACATTAACATTTTAGTACACTTTATGGGGTGATCAAGCCCCTGTATGTTCCATGTGACTATTTTGGTGACATGATCCATTGACCTTTTGTACTGTATAGGTGTTTGTGAAACATGAGATATGTCTTATCTGAGTAAGCTTTGCAAGCACAGCATGAATGGTGGGGAGGGTAGGCAGCCAGCAGTGCAAGCAGACAGACAAAACAGAAGGGGTGCAAAGCAAGGGTAATACAGAAGAAGCACCTGCATGGGCATAAAAGTAGGTTATACGTACCAATAATACTATACATTGGAAATATAAAATAGTTAACTACACCAATCTGTATCTTAACAGTTACAACAGGGAAATATAGAAAAACAATGCCACATAGTGGCTTAAACAGAACAACATTAAGAATTACAAAACATATTGTAATAAACAGTGTAACTATGGGGTGGCTTTCCCGATGTAGAGGTGGGGCAAGACACCCACTACTCCTGTTTTCCCCACCACCTGTGGCACTCCTATTTAATTGTTGAGATAAGTCCCTGTGCCAAGAGCTAATTCCATTTGACATTATGCAGTTCCATCTGACCATACATGGCTGTAATATTTCATCTTATAGAGTTGGAGGTGTGCCACACATTAAATTTAGGTTGTGCTTGAGTTGTACACCTTTGTACACCTTAGAGACCCACAATTTCCTGTAAGAATACAATGTCCACTTCCCTCTAGGCACACTTTCTTCTGTAGCTGCCCCGGGGGGGGGGTCTTAGTAGAATATGGATTCATCCCAGAATGGGGACTCTAAATATCTGTGAGAAAAGACTGTGACTATACTGTTTGTCCCCTCATGGAATCCCTGGCCTCTAAAGGGACTGTCTGTTAAGCATACCACTATGAGTGGGCAGGAGAAAAGGTAGAATATCTGCAGGAATTACCACTGCAGTCCCAATACCCAATCAAGACTACCCATATTAGGACTACTTCTCTATGTGCACACTCAGCAGACAACCGCAGCTCAGTAAAGCCTAAGAATTTTGGGGGTGTGGGTGTCTGACAAAAAGGCACATTGTCTGCCAAAAGAGAGGGAAGAAGGAGGGCAGCCTCACAACATTAAAAGGGACAGGAAGTCTGTGCTAACTGGTAGCAGTTAGTAATGTTCCTAGTAACAGAAATGACATATCTGCAACTGAGCCATATTTAACCATACCTGAATAAACGCTGATGCCAAAAACAGTGTTTTCAATTGTTTTCTTTTTATGGACAACATTCTGCACAGTTGTTTTCATGGAACCAGTAATATGGAGTGTTTACTAGAAACATAGAATCTGTCAGCAGATAGGGACCATACAGCCCACCTAGTCTGCTCATACTGTATCATGATTTGTGTACAGAATGCTAAGCTTGACCTATTGTCCTATGAGAACCATGCTCAAGAGTTCTGCACACAAACCGTGACATAGTTAGAACTCTACATCATGGGTTCTATGAAGAGTACTGTAACAATATGATGCCCCCAGCCCCCAGCCCCCCCCCAAAAGGTGCAAATTACAGTTTATTACCTCACTTCTTATTTAGGTACACTTACATTGGGATAATTTTGGCTTATGGATAACATTTTTGCAAATGGGAACATCAATAAACAACTGCCAAGTAGAAATCATTTCCTGTCCTCTTTACTTGACAGCAGTCCTATATTCCAGTCATGGAACCAGTCAGCAGAACCCCCACATCAATAAGCTTGTGATTTCCAGCTATCAGCACACTTGAAGGTAAGAGAATTACACTTTCTGTCAGCCATTGTAGAGGAAGGAATAGGCACTTTGGCCTGTCAGGGTGGGGGCAGTAGCATCACAGGACATAGAGGCTAATGTATGGGCATACATCAGTAACCAGTTTGTTAACTGGTGAGAGGTTACCATGGCGACTGTGTAAACCTCGCGAGCGAAGCTTGAGAAGTTTATGTTGCCATGACAACCTCAAGCCGGTTATTCAAACTGGTTGCCTATGTATGACCATACATTATATTTTATAGTGTATGGTCATACACATCTAGTTAAAAATTAAGCAGAACGATCCTTACTGTCCAAATTTTGTCACTGCCGCTCCACATGAGGTCATGCTATCACCACCATGGACATTTTAGTTATGCTGTTGCATAATGATGGGCACATGCACAGAGCAATCACGGTTGTTATGCCATCAACGTGACGTACCATCGATGGGTTAACAACAAAGTGACATCACATTGATGATATAACAACTTAGTAAAAAGATGAAAATTGCCATATATCAACATTCCATTGTACACTATAATTAGAATGAGGTTGGAAGATTTCCAGTGGGCCCTGTTTCCTGAACAAGGGTAATTGATGCAGACCTGTTTCATGCCTAGGTAAGACAACCTCTGCTCCTACAGCTGTCTGAGATCTCTCTGACTCTGGATGAGGGGGGAAGGTTAAGACAATTCATGTGCTGGTGACTACCGGATGTACTGGACACTACTAAGAGCAAATCTTCACCTCTATCCTAGCATGGATTTCCCAACTTACAGACTCACCCTCTACAGTCCTGCTAACCACCCCAGTACCAATTTTTGACTACCAATGTACATATCATTGCAGTTGCTGACTGGATGCCAAGTGAACTACCCCACTCTCTGTCCTGGCACCCATTATATCCCTGCCACCTCCTGTGACATAATTTTGGTAGTCTGGTTGCAAGTACATAATATCACCTCAGGTGGGAAGAAGTTGGAGCAGACACTGAGGTGGGAATAAGCGGCAGTCTGTGCAGCCCAGTTAGCAGGAATATAGCCCTACTGATCATTTACAATACGCTACAAGAAGGGGAGAGAAAAACATAAACTCAATACATTCTGTAAAAATAATTTTCCCTCAACTCAATGAAACATCCCATTTAGCCTCTACCCCCTATTTCACACTGGAGCCATTTCCCCCTTACACAAGTAGTTTTCCTCCTTACATTTCGAGCTAACTGGTTGCTCGACAAAACCAAAAAAGAAAATAAAAAACATATCGTTCAGTCCCACATCTTGGAGAAGAGTCAGAGTTATGGTGACAATTTAAGTCTTTAGGCATGGTGAGCTGGCTCTCTCATCATATGGCTGTATGCAGAGTGATGTCTGTGTCCAACTCTTGAGTCAGTTCATCACAGCTCACAGCCATTGGGATAATTTGCAATTGCTCCCCTCCAGCCTGCTCAGAGATAGTCAGAGGTAATACATTACATGTAGTCCCGTGACTCCTCAGGGTATCAATCTTGCTTCTAGCCTTTGCTCTATCAGTGGCAGGACTGGCCTGGGTGTCAATTCTGGTCAACTCAGGAATGATGATTTCAGCATAATCTGATCTGGATCCTCTGATGTAACATCAATGTCTATGGGGTTCTCTCTGTCCTGTCTTTGTCCTTTCCCCTGCCTCTGTGGTGCTTTACTAGATGTCATTCATCTGGTGAATGCTACTTCCGGGGTGCCATGGCTAGCCTGTTTCTTGTTGCCTGTGCTTGCTGTGAAGAAAGCACAGCCTGCAATGTTGACAGCTTGTGTGTTGTTTCCCACCATTTGGATCATGGGCAGGAGCTTGTAGACATTGTGTTTCAGTGTCTGCAGACAAATCCTTTAGCCGCAGCAGTAGTTTCAAACAAGTGTGAAACATCATTTCCCTGCAGGGGAAGCTTTGCAGAGTATACCCAGATCAGCCAGTTCTCTTTTAACAACCGCATACTCCCTTCTTTTGACAGAAAGTTCAGGAGAAAAGTCCTGAAAAATCACGATTTTATGTCCCTGCCACAATCAATGTCTTTTTCCCCCTTGGGCAAGATTTAGTATTTACTCTTTTACATTAAATCTAACAAAAAAAGCTAGACTTGAACATGAGAGCACCAGGTTTTAGACAAGCAGCCAACAACCTGTGGCATACTCTATATCGAGCAGGCAGTCCCAATAGAAGCCCAGAAGTTGTGGTATCATTGTTTCCAAAAATTCACATGCACTAATGCCCTCAGAATTTTCAGGAAACCCCACAAATCTTAAATTATCATGAAACCTCTGTTATCGAGGTCATTGAGTTTAGCCCAAATGTGATTGATCTGCGTTTAATCTCCTCAGTCCTGTCCACATGAGTTAAGGCCTGAGACTTAATTTTCCCCAAATAGAGTTCATCTTCTGCCAACCTGTCTCCAAGTTGTTCAATGGGCTCCTCCACTGTCACCAGTGATGTTTTGATCACTGGAAGATCCTTAATTTGCATTTCTAACATCCCTTTAATCTCACTAGCTTGCCCCCACCACAGGTCAAGGTCAATGCCAATGTCGCTGTTCCGCTTTGTGGCTACCGAGAGGAGGTCATTGTGACAGACAGTGAAAAACAATGAAAATGCAGGTATTTACACCCAAGAAAGGTATTACCTGACACAGCAGGCACACCCAACTCCCAACTTGAGCATTTTGTTAACAGTGTACAGTCAGGAATGAATGGACAGTTCCAGATTGTTTTTTTGTGTCAGATGGAGAAACTGAGCTAGGTGGCCATCTTGGTCACAGCTCAGCGATAAGTGCAGCAGCTATTGCTTGAATGAGCCAGCACTACTTTTTTTTTTTTGTAAAATATTTTTATTGATTAAGTGTAAGCAACTTATGTAGTAATAACACAACATAAGTAATATCAGTAGATACACATAGTAGAATTATTATGATAGGATACATGTAAAATCTGTTCAAATTAATGACATATAGGAGAAGATACACAACACAGCTTAAAGAAACCAGACAGCAAGCATACTGGAAATGATATACATGAGTCCCATGTGGTCCAAATAGGAGGAACCAAATACATACATACTTTAGTAGTTATAAAACTCCCCATTACATCATCAGCTTCTCTAATAGGAATGTGGTCCAGTATGTAGATATGAATCTCCCAACATAAGGTATTGTGATTCCCACCCACCCACCCGACACCCTTCCACTGATTACCCCAAACATGCAAAAGAGTCATTAGGACAGCTGAGTGCAAGGATTACACTTCACCCTTTGCCCTCCAATATTAGCTATCTAAATGAGAAAATAATCAGAGAACATTAGTACACCCGACCCTACAAAACACAAACAACAAGCGAGGTGGACTAATTTTACAAGGCTTGTTCTTAATCAATCAATCAATCAATATATTTATTTAGCCATGTGGAACACCATTGAGCAGGGCTCATTTTCAAGATGGACCTGGTAGTTTAAACAACAATGTGGCGTGGGCATAGCAACATTAGCAGCCTATGTACAGTCATTATATGTGAGAATGACATGGCTTGGCACAGTGGTGTACAATAATTTACAAATAGCAATGTAAGACTTGACACTGGGAATAGAACAAGGCAGCATAATTTACAGGTGAGGTACCAAAGGCAGTCAACATACCGCTATGCAAGGCAGGTCTCTGATAGACAGTAGAGTGAAATATTATATTGGATGAGGTCTAGACCAGCAAAGCATTACATGGCCTAGGAGAAGACTATAAAGCAAGGGCACAGGATGTGCCAAGGATAGTGGATGGAGGAGAGGTTAGGAGGGGTGGGAAGGGGGCAATTGTAATAACTTCAGAATTGTCATAGCTGCATTGGTCGGCATGGTAGATCTAAAGATAAGTGGGAGGGTATGGGGTGAAAAGGTGCCATTAGTAGGGGAAGGTGACAGACAGACAGGTAGGAGGGACAGTCAGAGATTCAGTGCCGGAAGCAGTTGCAGAACTCCATAAATGATTATTGGGTAAGATTTTTGAAGGCAGCTAATGGTACAGGTGAAATGAGCTGCAGTAAATTTTGAGCAGTATTCCAGAGGACTGGTAAGGCGTGACTAATTGCCACCTGACCAAAGTGTGTCCTAACTCTTAGAATGTAAAGGGTGATACAAGTCTGGCTTCTCAGCAGATAGCTGCCAGCAATGCAAGAAGGTAAGCACTCCTTAATATATTGAGGCAACTTGTTAGAGATGGCTATTTAGATCCAGAGTATGGCGTTCTTTTGTCATCTAAGACTAAGGGAGCCCCAACCTACAATGTTGTAGAGGGTACAGTGGTGTGTTGAGTAGGGGGCACCAGTAATAAACCTGAGTGCCTGGTGGTACAGTGTCTAATTTGGCAAGAGCCACACTAGAGCAGTGCCCATACAGAAGGTCTGCATAGTCGATGAGAGGCAAAAACATTGTTTGAACCAACCTGGTTCTCCCCTCCTGCGTTAATAGATGCCTGATTCTGAAAAAAATCCCAAGCCTCTGTTTAAGCTTTTTGGAGAGTTCCTCAATATGGACTTTGAAGGAAAGATTAGAGTCAATCCACACCCCCAGATATTTGAAGGAATCTATATAGTCCAGCGATTCGCTGAGCAGGGTGTGGATTTGAGGGGCTGTCCCCACCATGCTAGAATAGGGGGAGTTTACTACAGAGGAGAAGATCATGGACTTTGTTTTCTTAGCTTTTAACAGAAGTTTAGAGTAAAGGAGATTATTCTCTAAGTGGATAAATTATATTTGGAGGTCACTACACACGAGTTCCAGAGTGGGCCTGGCTACATACAACACAGTGTCATCTACAAGAGGTGTATGTCAGCTGACTTGACTCCAGCAACTAGTTCATTTATGTAAATGAAAAACAAGACAGGATCCAAGATGGACCCTTGCTGTACTCTTCTAGAGAGTGTTTTTAAGGTGGTAGAGACCCCCCAGCCTTGATCTGTTGGTGTCAATCAGACAGGTAGTTATAAAACCACTCAAGGGCCGTGTCACTGATGCCAATCTTCCACAGAGCAACCAGGAGCAAGGAGTGGTCTACCGTGTTGAAGGCTTTGCTAAGGTTGAGAAATAGAGCGCACACTTAACTTCTGGCATCCAAGGCTCTTAACCAGTCATTCGTGACCTTAGCAAGTGCTGAGGTGGTACTATGGTTGGGTCACAAACCAGACTGAGCAGGGTTTAGAAGGTCCAAGTCGTTGATGTGCTGTCTAAGTTGGGTATTAACCACTTTTTTCAGAAGCTTAAAGAGGGTAGGGAGTAAAGAGATGGGGCGGTAGTTATTAAGATTGATAGTGCTGCCAGATTTAAATAGTGGAATAACGTGGGCAGTTTTCCAGATGATCGGGAGTGAGCCCTGGGTAAGGGACATGTTGAAGAGATGGGTGATTGCAGAAGACAGAATGCAGTAGCCAAGTTTGAGGAAGAAGGGCTCTTATCAGGTCTGCCCCAGCACTTTTCCTACAATCCAGATGGAGTAGTAGGTCCTCAACTTCCTTTGCTGTGACAGGCGAGAAAGAGAATGTTGTGTGAGGAGGGGGCGAGGTTGGGGCAGGGTCTGGGCAAGTTGAGCTAGGAGTAAATAGTTGTGCACATTAGCTAGAAGCGGGGGAGTTATCAAATGCTAGGCCCGTGGTGACAAAGTGATTATTGAAGAGTTCAAGGATTTCTTTCTTGTCAGTAACAACTGAGTTGCCTGAAGAGACTTTTGGAGGGAATGGACGAGCTGAACTGTGGCCTTGGATTTCATTTAAGGTTTTCCAGAATTTAGTTGTACTCTTAGAGGAAGAGTTAAGTTCAGACTGGTAGTAACTGGATTTTGCATCCCTAACCATGCTCGTGCAGCAGTCCTGACCATGATGAAGTCCATTTCTGGCTTACCAAAACACAAGTCCATTTCAGTCTTCCAAGCATTGTTTTTTTATAACGCCATTATAAAAGGCATAACCAGGTCACTGTGCAGATGGTACTCGTATTACTTTCTCGGTTACTACCCCTGCCTTGCACCGATGGGGCCAAGCAAGGTTAAAAGGTCTGGGCTCATTAAATACCTCACATTGGGGTTTTGTTCAGATGGGGAATAAGGGGAATTGTGCAGTGCCTCCACCCATAGAAGGAACTTGTGGGCCTGAAAACAAGCAGAATACTGCCCCCTGAGATGCAGTACCAACCCACCCACACAATAGCTAACAGACACCAACTTGAGACACACTAGAACCAACAACTTCCATTTAATTGTGATTTCAAACACTTCTGTATCAGTTAGGGTAGCTTGCTAATAATATGCTTACACACCAAATTTTAGTAACTACGGACAGGACTTTATTATTCAGCAACTCTGATCCTGTGATGCGAATAAGTGTTATGCCAAACTGTTCTAACAATGATTTTAGGCAGCAGCAACTCAATTATTCTTTTTAATATTTCAAATGCAGCACCCCAAGCAATGTGCTCTCTGATGGCAAGGCCTCTCCACAGAGCTAGTGCACTAGGCCTCCCAACACTTACACACAAGATTGCAACCAATGCCTGCCGTCAATAGTAAATTTCCAGTTTCAAAATAACCAAGCGAGAAAACAGCCAGGAATAACTTGCCAACTGCAAGGGCTAGTTCTTGGATTGTTTTGTTTTTAAAGCTGCATTGTTTTAACTTTCACATATGCACTTTAGCTACTAAAATAGTTAGGGCACGGGTCCTGGATTTCAGAAGAGATGACTTTACAAAGATGGGAGAATGCATCTGAGGAGACCTGGCAGGGAAAAAGTCAAAGGGGGAGGTGGAGGGAAAATGGTCCCAAATAAAACACAGCATAGTAAAGGCTACTAACCTACATGTGAGATGACAGGAGCCCTATGAGGGGGTTCCGGTTCCAGTAAGATGGTCGACTAACTGAACTGTGTGGTGTGGTGTGAGAAGTCCAGTAGAGATTAACAGGTTTAATATGAGCATCTGAATTACTTGGTATGACCCCTGGTTCTTTTGTTTATTTATTGTGGGTATGTCAAAGCAGTACTACCATGTAAAACAAATCTTCCATTATTTTAAGGACACAGCAACATCTCGGAGAGCAGCCGGCACCCAATAACGAGGATAACACCAGCAGTGACTGTCCCAGTAAACACTCAAGAGGGGTAAGCCAAACAGGTAAATGCATCCAAACCTCAGAAACTCCTGGAACAAGGTATGTTACCTTTGTTTTCTGATCTTAGTGGACACAGTGATAAGGGTTCTGATAAAGGTGTGCAAAGCACTTATGAAACTTGTACCACATTCTCAGTGTTGGCGGTGTGATAAGGAAGAGGGTACACTGCTCCACATATTGTAAGATTTGTCTAAAATTGCCTCCTGAAGGTGGGGGGGTGGTCTGGATTTGGAAAGATGTTTTGAGCATGGATGTGGAGTTTGACCCTTCTCTTTTAGTACTAGATAATACTCTAAGGTTTGGCAAGGTAACTGCTTCTCAATGTTCATGGTTTATCATCACCATCATGGAGGCCAAACGTTTACTTTTGCACCGTTGGCGCTCTACTGATGTCCCTGCTTGACAAGAGTGGATGGATAGCTTGCTTAGAACAGCGGATTTTGAGCATTTGTCATACATATCCCTAGGAAAGCATGACGCACTTATTCATATCTGGCAGCCTTTCCCACATTACTTGGGAATAGTTATACTGCCAGGGCATGTTTGGTTTCCTCCCCATATGGCTCCAGATATGACTTCAGTACCTGGTGCTACATAGTTTTAATGCTGATTCCTCCTCTCCCTGTTTCACCCACTTTGATTTACCTTGGGCTCATTGTCTGGGTCATGCTAGCAATTAGACTTATTAAGGTGGGGGATCTTCTCTTTGCAGCAGCAGGCTCTTTCCCCATTCTTGTAATAGCTTTTTTGAGTATGGTGAAGTGGTTTAGTGTATTTCTTTGGGATTTAGGATATTATGGTCTTTTATAAGAATATGCAGCAGACATAGAGTGTATAGTTCATTGGTATTATATTTTGAGTTGCTAGTTCTGGGTTACTTTTTTTTGAGTGCTTTGATTTGTTAATGTTGTAAGGTTCTGGTACTCCTAGAATGTATTTCCAAGAAGCAATATGCTCCAGCCAGGCATTCTATTTAGCAATTGGATTGTTCTGTTTTATATTTTTCTTGTTATAGCTTGTTAAATTGAATAAAATATCAATAACAAAAAAAAAAGTGCCAAGAGCAGTTTTCGAGCACTAGAGACCCAGCAGGATGCAGTACTGGGTTTGTAGGAAAATATGATGAGTTCACAAATGGTGACTGAGCAATCTGCTTTTTCAGGCTTGCAGCCCATAGAAACACACTTGCAGAACTGTAGTTGCAATACCATAATAAGCTAAGCTACGTTATCTCCAAACATAGCTAATTATAATCTGAGAAGTGGTGAGGGGAATAGTTCACCTGTTTGTAAAGCAAGCATGGCAACAGCAGGAAAAACAAGAGGGGTAAAACTAAGGATAAAACAGAAAAATGGGACAAATAAGAGAAACAAAATGCAGATCCTAAAGAACAAAATAAATTATAAGTGGAGGATAACGAACCAGCCACTAAAGATTCTGTTGTCTCAGATAAAGTCAAATTAACAAATTCTGACAGACTGGAAGAATCACAACAGACTATATTAAAAGAGATGAAATGCCGGCCCGGTGGTGCAGAGGGCTGAGGTGCTGGATGTCTCACCTCATGACACACCGGCAACCCATGCTTAGGAGTGAGCCTGAGTCACTGGAGGTCAGCACGGGGGGGGGGACAGAGTTGGATGGAGCAGCCAAGAGGCAGCTCTCCTCTCCGGGGAGGTGAGATGGCATCCCTCACTAACGGCTGCCCCCTGGTGGAGGCCGAGGGGCTGCACAAGCAGAGTGCCTAGCGATAGGCCAATGGGGCGGGAGGAGGAAGGCTGTTACTGGGGCTGTAAGGTGCATGCGTGCCTCCACATGCATACAACCTTCTCCTGGGGCCCTCAGAAATAAAGGGGAGAAAAACAGAAAAACAGAACCAGTGGCAGGATGGCGACTGACTCTCCGCAGGCACCGCTCCTGGACCAGGCATAAGGTAAGCCCTAGTAATTCCAGGGGACAGAGCTGGGGAAGTTAGTCAGATGGGGGCCGTACAGGAGGAGAGAAAACATTCAATGATAAAAAAGAGATGAAACAGGGATTTGGTACTTTAAATATGTCTATCTCTAACTTGACTCAAAGGTTTTCAGACGCAATAGGCAAACTGGAGTCCCCATCTCTCCATTTAAGGGAGTGTGAAAAAAGAATCAGCACTATTGAAAATGAGGTGCCAAAAATAACTCTAACATCAAAAGTGATAACAAGGAGTTCGAGGCACCTAAATTGAAAGTGGATGATCTCGAAATGAGATCACAAAGAGATAGTCTGAAAACTGGAAACCTGCCGGAAGGAATTGAATGTTCAGATCCAGTTAGATTCTACGAATAAATACTTACTTGTATTCTCAGCCTGCAATATCCTGTGCAAAAAGTTGAATTGGATAACACCCATAGGGCCTTTGGGTTTCTGTTCAATAGGGACAAGCCAAGATGTATGTATATCTGCCCTCTACGACATCAGGACAGGGAAAAAATCTTTTACAAAGCATGATCTAAAAGAGGCTTGTCATATAAGGGAATTAAACTGCAAGTTTTCCCTTACTGATCCTCTACGGTACTTATGAGAAGAAAAGCCTTTGATTCAATGAGAGATAAATTGAGGAATGAAGAAATCCCATTTTCACTTTTATACACAGTGAAACTACGGGTTAATCTGCGTGGAAAAATGTTGTTTTTTTTATGCTACACATGAGGTGAAAGATGCACTTAAGAGATCTCGCTACATGCTGGAAAGACCACCCACAGATACTACAAGTAACTATGCCTAATGCATCTGACAAGACATCTCCTTCATCTAGTTCTGGAGGTCAAAATAATGAAGCCTAAAAAGCAAAATACTAACTTTGCAAAAAGAAAAAAGTTTTAAAAATCAAATGGCTGAATAGTCTTAAGTCTTCAGTAAAATCAGTGGGATTGGCAGTAATATGATGGTTTCATCTAAATAATTAAAAAGGTTTAGTTTAAGTCACTTTTGGATAAAGGGGCCAAATAGGGCAGGCCATTGGAGGCTTAATATTCATTTGAGATTTAGCATCTGCTGTGGCAAACTCACATTTCATCCACTGCTCGGCAGATGATTTGTCCACTTCAAAAAAGTGTGTGTGTGGGAGGGAGGTGATCACCCAAAAGGATTTGGGAGATATGATCAGAGGAAGGGAGGAGGTTACGGAGTTTGGGAAAGGTCAAAGATTTTTTTTAAAGATATAGGAAAACTGAAAAGGAGAAAAAGGCTGCAAATGGGGGGAGCAAGGATGGGAAAGGGAGAAAAATTAGCTTTGTGAATAATAAAAGTCATGGGCGCTCAACTAAATAACAAAACTACTATTTAGAGAACATCACTTAGCTGGGTTTTTTGTAAAAGAAAACTGCTACCCTTCATCTGAAATATTATTAAGAAGATCTAAACATGGTCTTGAAACTGGGGTCAGATATGGAAATCATCAAGGGGATATGAAAATCATCAAGTGGACAAAATAATAAAGTATGATTAAGCTAAAAATGATGTCTTGGAATTTAAACAGCTGTAGAGACAGAATAAAAATTCAGAAAATCATAAATGCAGTTACCAATAAAAAAACAGACTGTTTTCTTTTACAGGAGACTCATTTTGAGCAAAAGGATGCCACCTTCTTTACAAATTTATTTAGGGCTATGGGACTCTACACAGCTTACTCAAACAATGCCAGATGTACTGCTGTCTTCATTAAAAAAAACACCTAAACCCTCAACTTTTGGACACATATATAGAGCCAGAGGGCTGTTTTATGCTAGTCAGATTTTTGGCATATCAGTCAGAACAAATATTGATTAGCACATATGCTCCTAATGATGAAGACTTAGATTTTTTTTTCAAACTTCTTAAAAGTTGCCACTTATGATATGCCACATGTTGTTGGCGGGGAATTTAATTTGACCCTTAATTCCACTGATTGAGCATTAGCAGCCCTGGAACGTAGGATCACAGTTGTCAAGCTTCTACAGAGTTGCATGGAGGACTTGAAACTTCTTGATCCATTTAGATTCCTCTCCCTTCAATTAAACAAATTCTCTTTCTCTTCCAGAGTACATAACTCCTGCTGTAGAACTGATTTTTCTCTTATTTCTCAGCCGTTGCTTTCTAGGGTCGACAAGGTTAGTTATGAATCTATAGCAGTTTCTGGCCATGCTCCCAGTCATTTGAATTTACAGATAACATCACTTACTAAACATACTGCAAGATCTTGGGTAATAGCCAACACTCTATGGCATGAAAAGAATTACAGGATGATGTAAGACAATTTCTGTCATGGAATAAACCAGAGGATTTTTTCCCATCAGTGTATTTGCAGATCTCTTAAGATGTACTTAACAGGCTGGATTATGGCGCAGAGTGGTATCAAAAAGAAAAAAAATAAGAAAAAACTCCTTAAAGTAGAACAAGAGCTGATGATGGCAGAACTAGAATATTATTGGTCTAGTCTAGAACAGGATTTAATCAAAGTGATGGGTTTAAAGGAAAACATAGAAAACAAATCTTAAACACCCAAGCAAAGAGGGAGATGTTAGGACTTAACAGATAAGTTGCTAGCATGCCAGTTAAAATGTAAACAGAATCAAAATAGGCTAGATATAATGAAATTAGATGAGGGTGTGACTGTGACTGAACCAAAAAAAATTAATGAGGCATTTAAAACTTTTTTCACTAAATGATATATGTAAGAAAATGTTTTGGATGTACATAAGATTAAAAATTACTTTACAGATCCAGTTATATCTCAAATTTTACCATTAGATGCAGAACATCTGCATAAAGACAGTACTATTGGAGACATCTATGCAGTTTTAGAGCAGCTACTAAATTGGAAAGCTCCAGGCCCAGATGGGTTCACTTTTGAATTTTATATGAATTTAAAAATTACATTAGCTCCCTTACTAAGGGACCTTTTACAAGAAAAACACTTGCTTGGAACTAACTCTCCCTCCTTTAATGATGTTATTATTTCATTGAAACTTAAGAAAGATAAACATTCAGAACTATGTAAATTCTATCATCCTACCTCATTATTTTACAGTAATAACACAATCTTCACTAAAATTCTATCACATAGGCTAACTAAAATCTTACCAAAGATAATTCATACCGATCAAACTGGGTTTATTGAGGGAAGGAGACCTCATCATAATATAAGAAGAGCATTTAATATTGTGGAAGATGCTTCAGGAACTGACATGGTAGTGATGTCATTAGAAGCAGAAAAAGCCTTTGATATGGTTCATTGGCCCTATCTTTTTGAAGAACTGAAGGCATTTGGGTTGGAGGGCAAATTTTTAGATTGAGTCAAGTAAATCTATACAGAACCTCAGGCTAGAGTCAAGACAAACCAAATTATCTCAGATTTTGGGCACAAGGCAGGGGTATCTGTTTTATCCTTTATTATTTGCCATCTTTTTGGAACTCCTGTCAATAGAAATTCAGTCACATAAGAACCTAATTGAAGTAAAACTAGGAGAACAGATACATGCTATCTCTTTATATGCAGACGTTATATTATTGTTTCTTTCAAACCTGAATTGTGCTTACCCCCATATTAAAAATAATTGCATAATATGGTAAACTTTCAGGGTACACAGTTAACTGGGAAAAGAACAATGTCATATTTCTAGGACACAGACAAGAGCCCTTGAATAACTCCCCATTGTCTCCACTACAAAAACAATCATAAGAACATTAGAACATAAGAAAAGTGTCGGCAGATGGGGACCTTGTGGTCCATCTAGTCTGCCCAAAATGGACATCTAGTCTGCCCAAGGTTAATTAAATACTTAGGAGTGCAGGATACAAAAGACTGAAACTCAGTCTTTGATCTAAACTACTTGCCAGTTATGGAAAAATTAAAAATGATCTGGAAAAATGGCAGTTATT
The DNA here is from genome assembly GCA_016271365.2 of Neoceratodus forsteri. Lineage (NCBI taxonomy): Eukaryota > Metazoa > Chordata > Ceratodontiformes > Ceratodontidae > Neoceratodus > Neoceratodus forsteri. The sequence continues at coordinate 973,828,140 of CM057459.1, forward strand.
ATCTATAGTGCTTATTGGTAGAGTAACTATTCTTAAAATTAACATTCTTCCAAGATTGCTATTTCTTTTCAAAGCAATACCTTTGATAACAGAAAAACATTTGTTCTGAACTACAGAAGACAGTAAGGAATTGTTTATGGAGGAATCAACCCATAATTGCTCTGCCTAAGTAAGTTACATCAATCAAGGGAGAAGGGAGGATTGGGCTGTCCCAATTTCTGGTGGTATTACTTGGCAGCTGAAATAGAATGTGTATATTCTTGGTTCACTGTTTTAGGAGAGGAGCTGTTTTGTTTCCATACAGAAGAAGTAAGGGTTCCAGGTTTTAAATTAAAATATTCCAATATGGTAAATTTAGCTGGAGCATCTCTTTATAAGGAGAGTCTTTTAGTCACAAGATCCACTAATAAGGCTTGGCAGATAGTGTAGAAAATGCTTGGCAATTCTCATCATTTATCAAGGTTTACACCAATAATATATAACACATATTTTCTACCATCTGTGACTGATAAACCATTTATATGCTGGTATACAGAGAAAGGCATCTGTCAACTAGAAAACTTCTTCAGTGAGAGGGGAGTTTTATCTTTCAAAATGGTTAAGGGACTTTATAACCTTTCAGATAAGCAAGATATCAATATTTGGAGATAAAACATTGTGTATGTAAGAGAACGCATAATTTACATATTCTACCATTCTCTAACTTAGAAGAAAGTGTCCTTAATTTAGATTCCAGTAAACATATTATTTCTAAGCTCTGTAATGCATTAAGGGATGCTAATAACACTGCATTATTTTAGTTGAAAACTTCTTGGGAAAAATATATTGGGCAGAAAATATCGGTAGAAAAATGGAACAATATTATAGAGCTTGATTGGAAATAAAAAATAACAGACTGAAACAAATTTGCTTCAATACTATTCATAGAACATAGCTAACCCCAGACAGACTCAGTAAGTTTGACGCAACAATTCCAGAAGTCAGTCAGAGGTGCAAGACAGGAAAGGGGCACTCTATAGCATATGATAGCTAAGTGTTAAAGTATTAGAGAAAATCAGGGCAGGGTTTTCTCTACATTGCCGAAAGTGCTGGGTCAGGATTTTCCATTTGATCCAGGTATTGTTATTTTTGGTGTGAAGGGAAATGGGAGTAATCATCATAATCAAGTAATTTTATGGAATGGCTAGGGTTCATGTTAGATTTAAGTAAAGTAGAAAGGGCTTTATATAAATTAGAAAACAAACTTAGGAAATGTGACCATATTTGATCCCCCTTTCTTTTAGAATTAACACTGTGTAGAAGGGAATACAGGTATAGGGTAAATTAAAATTGTTGCGTGTTTGGAAATGATGAAAAGTAAGACTCCAGGAGTATTCACTGTGATTGAAGTACTCATGCTCTGAGCCAAAAAAAAAGAGAAAAAAAAAACTTGCACGTCAGGCAAATAAGCAAAACTAGAAGGAGGAGGATACCATTATTGTTCTCTAGGGAAGTGGCAGTAAAGGTAAGGGCAAAAACAGTGGCATTCAGAAGGTATAAGGAAACCCAGAGAGAAGATGACAGAGAAGTGTTTCTGGTGAAACAGAGGGAGGCAGACAAGGCAGTAAGGAGGACAAAGGCACAAGCTGAGGAAAGAATAGCCCAGACAGTATCAAAGGGGGACAAGGCATTTTTCAGGCAAATCAGCAAAAAAAGAAGACCAAGAGAGAGATTGCATGGTCCATAAAGTAGGCAGGGGGCTATACTGTGGAGGACCAAGAAAAGGCAAATATCTTAAACAAAATATTTCTGCTCGGTATTCACTGTTGACTGTGAAGAGGAGGAATCACAAATAAGCACCAAGAGGCTGGGGGGAGGGAAATTTACACCAGTTCCTTTTCTGAGGAGAGGGTCAGGAAAGCACTCACTAATCTGAGGGTATAGAAAGCAATGGTGCCAGACGGGGTGCATCCAAGAGTGTTAAAGAAACTCAGGGAGGTGCTAGCTACAACGTGACAGATTTAACAGTTCACCAGAGACTGACGTGGTCCTGGAGGACTGGAGAAAGGTGGACATAGTCCCACTTCACAAAAGTGGTAGCAAGTAGGGGGCGGGAAATTAAATACCTGTCAGCCAGACATCTATAGTAGGGACATTTTTTTTTTTTTTTTGTTAATCAGTTTTCTTACCTTGGCCCCAGGTCTGCCATCCATGTCCAGGCATCCCGTATTCTCCGGCCGCCATCCAGATCGCCCCGGCTCCTAATTGGGTCTCTACTGCATACCCTCATGGCTTGCACCCCATGGTGGGGCAGTGGAGAGGCCCCTTCATTCCCCACTGACACAGGATCCAGTAATTGCAGTGATGCCCTCAGAGCCAGGCATCCCACTCAACAGCCATCAAGCCATCGTGACCGGTGCCATTTTCCCTGTTCCTAGCTTGGCATGAATTGGGGCATGCAATGATGCCAGTGGAGGGAGCACGCATGCGTCCACACATGCTCCCTCCCAGCACCATGCTCCAAGTTCACCTCCCTCCATGCAGTGCCAGTGCACTACCCCAGCCTCCGCCAGAGAATGCTAGCACACCAGCAGCTGGTGACTTCCCTCCCCCGGAAAGGGAGAGCAGTCCACAGATACTCAATCCCTCTCTGCCCCTGCCAACCCCTGGTGACCTGGGTCCATTCCCAAACCCAGGTCACCAGTGTGGGGCAAGGTGTGGCATCCAGCACCTCAACCCTCAGTGCCACGGGGCTGGCCATAGTAGGGAAATTGATTGAAACACTATTAAAGGAAAGAACTGTGGAACACCTAGAATCCAATGAACTGCAGACCCAAGGCAGCATGGATTTACAGAAAGAGGTCATGCCAAACTAATCTGACAGATTTTTTGACTGGTTACCAGGGAGGGGGCAGGGACAATGCCTACATGTACTTCAGCAAAGCCTTTGACACCATTCCACATAGGAGGCTGGTAAACAAGTTGGTAGCATGGGGGTGGGTAATAAAGTGGTAACCAGGGTAAGAAACTGGTTAGGGGATAGGATGCAGAGGGTGGTGGTAAATGGAGTTCATTCAGAGGAGGGGATAGTGACCAGAGGGGTGCTGCAGGGGTCAGTACTGGGGCCAGTCCTCTTTAATGTCTTCAGTATTGACATAGCAGAGGAACTGGAAGGGAAGGTCTGCCTCTTTGTGGATGACACCAAGACCTGCAACAGGATGGACACTCCAGAGGGAGTGCAAAGGATGGAAAGAGACTTGAAATGACTAGAGGAGTATTCAAAAGTTTGGCAGCTAAGGTTTGATGCAAAAAAGTGCAAAATAATGCTTTTGGGTCACCTGAACCAGTGGTGCAGTACAAAATGGGGGGAGAAATACTAGCAGCAACCAAGCAGGAAAGAGACCTGGGGGTAATCATATTGGATGACCTGAAGGCAGCCAGACAATGTGGCAAAGCGATCAGAAGAGATAGTGGGATGCTGGTATGAACTGTACAGGTAGGGGTATCACCAGCAGGAAGAGGCAAGTGGTGTCGCCACTTTATAGGTCTTTAGTAAGACCCCACCTGGAGCACGGTGTCCAGTTTCAGAGGCCACATCACAGGAAGGACTTAGACAGGATGAGGCTGCACAAATGAGGGCTACCAAGATGGTACAGGGTCTACATCAAATGTCTGATGAGGATAGACTAAATTAATTAAACATGTACACCCTGGAGGATAGGACAGAGAGAGGGGATATGATCAAGACCCTAAATACCTCACAGGGGGTGAATAAGGTACAAGTGGGAGGCAGTTTTCAGAGGCAAGAGTGCTCCTGAACAAGGGGCCATGATATGAAGTGGGGGGGGGTTAGGTTTAGGAGAGATGTGAGGAAATACTTCTTCACAGAAATGGTGGTAGATACCTGGAATGGTCTGCCAGTGAAGAATGTGGGGGCCAAAACAGTGGTGGGATTTTAAAAAGCCTAGGATATACACAAGGGCATCATAAGGGACAGGTAAGCAGTGGCAGAGAAAGTGCCATAGACATGGAGGGGTCTACAGTGTAAATAGTGCAACAAAAAAAGGCAGACTGGATGAACCATGTAGCCCTTATCTGCTGTCAGTGTCTATGTTTCAATGCTAAATTATGAAAACACAAGAATATAGTAACCACTATCACGGCAGGGAATCCTGGAGCTTCACAAAAAGTCTTTATTCTTGTCTTTAAATGCATAATTATGAATATTCATGAGCATTTGTATAAAATGGCTTTGGCTTTACCAAGGTACCACCCCTGATGAAGCCTCAGTTAGTGGTGCTACATGGGGTTAACTTGGCATGTCTGTTAGAAGCAGTTCCTTAATAAATTTCACAAACTCGCAGTGGTGTGTGTGCTCTCTTGTTTTATTGATATATTCTGTCTGGAGCCATTGTGGGTTGCACTTTCAGTCGTGCTGGATAACACAGGTTTTCTTGTTTTGAGTTTCCAACTGTAGATTAGTTCCCTACCAAGAACTAAGAAATCCATTGGAGTCTTCTTTTCAGCCTCATCAGGGAGATCCTGGATCCATAGATTGCTGAACCCAGACTGGTTCTGCAGTGCCTTCAGATGAGCTTTTGGAGCACTGTTTTCCTTGATCAGCCCAGAAGAAATGCTGGTCACTCAGAGAGCCATGATCACTACCTCCTTTGCCTCATGGAGTGCAGCAGCGTTTTTGGGAGAAAATACCCCCTCCAGGGGCATATAGCTTCTTTCCCTACATTGCACCGCCACTGCTGAAGCAGCCTGGACTCCCATCTGTCCTATACCCCATACCCTAGTCACAGCTTTGGTTATTCCATGTGGGCTACTCCTCAATCCTCCTCTGCTTTCCCATTCTGCTCCTGGGAATGAAAGTCATTTTGTATGGTTGGCAATAACTTCTCAGCCTATTGAGGGTCTTCACATAGGATTTGATTGCCACTATATACAACTTTAAGTATAGCTGTGGATTGCATCATATGGGAAACTTGCAATCAATGATGAGGAAGAACCTCATTTGCATCAAAGGATTTGCACATGGTGCGTGTTGCATAGCTCAGGTCCAGAAAGATGGAAAGTATATCAGCTTCTGTAGTCTCCAGAGGGCCATATGCCAGGCTGTCTCAAGAACCTGGTCCCTCTTGTGCATTCCTGCTAGGACCATCAGCATGGTCTGGGGAGTACTGACTTGACCCAGTTTTCTCCTGGGTAAAATTCAGTAGGCCCTAAAGATGAGAGGCACTGGGTCCAACTGTAGATTAATTCCCAACCAAGCATTAAGAAATCCCTTGGGGACTTCCTTATTGGCCCCCTCAGGGAGAGTGAGGATCCAAAGAATGCTGGAGCTAGACTGGTTCTCCACTGCTCCCAGATGGGTTTTTAGGACACTGTTTTCCTTGACCAACCCAGAAGAAAGGCTAGTTGCTCAGAAAGAAGCTCTCGCTGCCTCCTTTGCCTCATGGAGTGCAGCAACAAATTGGATTCCACAGTTTAACAGGCATCTATTAACATTTCCACTTTGCAGTTGAGAGCAATTACTCTTCACTCCAGCCCCTGATCTCCTTGTAAGACATCTGCCATAGTCAGTTCCAAACCACATGCTAGCACTGGATGCACTGGTTCTCCTGCATGGTCATTCCCTGTGGCCTATAGACCTTCTTGCCATCCACTGCAGACACAGTTTTGTTCAAATTCCCCATATCAGCACCTCTAGGACCATTTTCACATGACCACTAGCTGACTCAACAACAAATCCTGTACTGTACATCACTAAAATCACTTATTTTCACATTAATTTGAAGCTTTCAGGCAGGCCAGTGAGAAGCATATCTTCTCTTGGTGGCAGCGGGCTCTGCTCCCTCAATCCAGCACTGTTGAAGAGGAGAACATGCCCCAAAGAATGCACTGACACCCAGAGGAAGTCCTACTGTAGGTGTAAAAGTGCACAAGGGGGTGCTTCTTTTTTGTCTGCACCTTTTCCAGTTGGTTTCCTAGTTCATTTTGCTGTTCAGTTTATTTCTTATTTCAAACAGAAACAAACTGTTGATACACATTTGTCTTTGTTATTTGGCTCAACTTGAAATAAGCGACCTCCCCCAGTTCAGGGGTGGGTACTTCTTAAACCATTCACCCCAGGAGGATCTTCACACTTGATTCCAGACCCACATTATGTAGGAGCACTCTCCCTGAACTTCAGGATTTGAGAGGTCTGCGATCACCTCATTGTCTTATAACTTTCAGTACCATAAGTATAATGCTTAATTAAGCTTTGTAGTTTCTTCTGCAGTTTCCTCTGAAATAATTCCGTTTCTGTAAAGCAGTTTTTCTTTCGCTGAAAGAATCACGATGTGAAGAACGCTATCAAGGTGTAACCACGATGGAATTTCAGTGTGCTGACACAGATGTGGAGAGCACCCTTGGCTTATAATTAACATACTGGTGCAATAAGAAGCATCAAAGTCACCTGAGAGATAGAAACATAGAATTTGATGGCAGATAAGGACCGCTTGGCCCACCTAGTCTGCCCATTTCCCTACCTAACGGACAAGCTGCAGATCCTAGTTAACCAACAGCCTACTTCCTCCTACCCCCCCACTAGAACTGCCTTATGTCTGTCCCATGCATTCTTGAATTCCCCCACTGTTTTTGACTCTACAACCTCCTCATGAAGGCTGATCCATGTATCCACAACCCTCTATGTAAAGAAATACTTCCTCACATTACCTCTGAGCCTTCCCCCCTCTATCTTCAAATTGTGCCCCCTTGTTTTTGCACACGTCTTTTTCTGAAAGATGCTACCCTCTTGGACTTTGTTGATTTCCTAGAGGTATTTGAAAGTTTCTATCATGTTCCCCCTCTGCCTCCTTTCCTTGAGGCTATACATCTTTAGTTCCTTTAGTCTTTCTTCATATGTCTTCTGATGCAGACCCTGCATCATTTTGGTTGCCCTCCTCTGGACAGCCTCTACCCTCTCTATGTCCTTGCAGTGATGGGGTCTCCAGAACTGTACACAGTACTCCAGATGTGGTCTTACCAACTGTCTGTACAGAGGGCCAACAACTTCCTGTTTTCTACTGGTGATGCCTCTATCTATGCATCCCAGTATCCCCCCAGCCCTTCTTACTGCCTTCTCACAGTGCTGGCCCATCTTTAGGTCGTCTGATATGACTGCCCCCAGGTCCCTTTCCATTTTTGTTGTTTTCAGTATCTCACCCCCCATTGTGTACTCTTCCCCTGGGTTTTTGTTTGCCATGTGCATTACTTTGCACTTCTTTCCATTGAATCTAGGCTGCCATACCTTTGACCATTCTTCCAACCTTGCCAAGTCCCTTTTCATCCTTTCCACCCCACCTTGTGTAGCTATTCTAATGTATTGCAAAACCACTGTAGCACTGTAACAAAGAGTAAATTACAGGTTTATTTTATATATCTGACTATCTTTGCTAACTGATAATAAACCCACTTGAGCTCCTTTTTTGTTAAAATAGGTGTGGGCTGAATGTAGAGTGAAGGGATAGCACTGAAAATGCTGAAACATTGAAACACTGACAAACTTGCTCCACACAAAGCACATAGACAATTTGGTGAAAGCAGCATAACATGATAAAAGGTGCTGCAGCCTGAGGAAATGTGGTTATGTTCGGTTGCATTTCTTCCAGCTTTTTCGGTACTTATTCTGTGGTCTAGATTCTCTGAGTATTGAGCAGCTGAACTCAATCCATAATCTTATTTCAGAAAAGAAAGTAAAGGAAGTAAAACTTAAAACTTAAAATAACAATTGGGCCCAGATATTCAAACTGCGCCCAAAAAGTGCACAATAGCAGAAGCAAGCGCAAGTCCATTGCGCCCATGTGCAAGAGGTGCGATATTCAAAAAGTGAGCCGACCAAACTGCGCCTACAGCCGATGACTGAATATCGCACCACCTGTGCCATAGCGCAGCTAGGGAAGGGAAGCTGAGCAGATCTGATGTGCCATAGTGCAACAAGGGATGTGCAGCTGAGCAGTCCAACTGCACAACCAGGGAGGTAGGGGCCCACCACCCATGCCACAGATGGACACAGGAACACACAGCAGAACAGACATCGTCCCCTCACACCCCATGCACTGCACAACTGGGGGAAGGCTGGAATAACCACCGGCCCATGGAGACAAGCAAACAACCCACAGCTGGGCCATGGTGCCCCATCATACCCCCTGGCAAACTGTGACTGGCACACAAAGAGGACTGACCACCCCATGCCACACCATCCCCCCAATGCAGAACACACCCAGCACCGTGACCCCTAGACGCCCTGCCCAGGAGCAGTGACCACCACTGCAGGAAACCCCATGCATGCCACCACCCCCACTGTGACACTGCAACCCTGTGCACCACAGAACCATGCAAGGCAGCCCCACCATGAGCACCCATCAGCGGGTGGCAGCACACAGTGATGCAACAACGGCATACACAGTGCCACCATGCACAGTCCCCCCAAGGTACTGCTGAGAGACCAACCATGCGTCGGCACATGAGGTACCCCACACGGGACAGGGCTTGCCCCGGACACACCCTGCACAGTATCCCAATGACACACCCCGACCCAGCACTGGCCACAACAGCCAGCACAGACACCCACAGTGGTGCGTGGAAGCATGCACCACACCGGATGCCACACAGTGCATGGACAGACACCCACCCATACCCAAGAGCACAACAACACAGGGAAGCAGTGGCAGGGCAACCGAGCCCCTAGCGTGGGCCCATGTAAACTGTGTACACACAACCCACAGTCTTCCATGGCGCTGGAGTGCCAGCCACCCTGCGCAGGCACTGTGGACTTGTACGCCACCAGCATTTCTCAGAGCACAAGTCACAGACAGTGGTGCACATCACCTGCAATACACACAAGGCACAGCATGGAGGTGGGACAATAACTGTGGAGGCCACAGTGTCACCCGAGGCAGACATGCACCACACCAGTGGCAGGAGGCAACCCAGCAGTGTGACAGGTACAGTGGCTGCCCTGCATGGACTGCCACCACTGACATGCCAGCAGACCGTGCAGGTCACAGACATGCATGTGTGTCAGCTGCACAGGCCATGGACAGGCTGATAGGGGCACCATGGACACAGAGCACGCACCATGGACCACTGCACACAGTCATCCAGTGCACAGGGAACAACACACACACCACAGACACTGACTGATAGCTACCCCCACACCTTTGTCACCTCCACATGGACACACACACATACCCATGACCACACCACCCCTGACGCCATGCACACCACTGCAGCTGAGCACCTATAGCCTGCTGCAAATCAGAGACCACCACAGTATTCATATCAAAATAACTGTATTGAAACAACATATAAAAGTTAACTATTTACAAAATATATACAAGGTGGGAGAGAGGGCCACAAACAAGGTGGGGGTGGGTAAGGGGCAGGGGTGGACAAATGGGACAGGAAAGCAGGGGTGTGAGGGTGGGTCCAGGGGGGTAGGGTATTTCAGGGGCATAGGGACTTCTAGCGGGAGTGCTGCTCCCCACTCTAGCTCCGTCGCTGTCGGTGCTTCCGCAGGACCCGGTGTCATCGATCCTGTGGAGGATGTCGAGTGACGCCCTCGCCACCTGCAGGATCTCCCAAAGCGCCTCCCTTATCTCGTAGAGCTGGCGTGTACCTAGGACAAGAGAGCACAGTCAATAGGTGTGAATGCACAGCCCCATACAGCCCGCCCACTGTGCATGGCATACGGCCATGGGACATACCTCTGTGATGGTGTGTGACCACCCACAGTGATCATGTCCACATGACCTGCCCACCCAGGCGCATACAGCTATGCGGAATGCTGCATTCACCCACCAGCCAAGTGACGCACAGCACCACCGTGGCTGTTTAGTGACATGGCTATGTGGTGCAAAGGCAATGGCACAGCCATGTACCCAGTGCACACATGGACCACCGTCGATACACTCCCAGACATGCATTGCCACTGGACAGTGTTGACTGTAACAAGTTGCGTGTATGGCAGTGGTGTCGATGGATGGTGGCCATGCCCTACTTCCCACCCTGTTACACAGCATGCAATAGTAATCATGGAGGTATGGCACTCACCATCATCAGGCCGGTCCCTTGGGTGGTGTGGACCCTCGCCCTGCCTGGCTTCCCTCTCTTCTTCATTCCACCGCAGATCACAGGCAAGGTGCCATTCCTCCAGGCCTGTGGTGCAAACACGGAGAGAGGAACATGAGTACAATCCCATAGCAAAGCCCCCCTGCCCCCAGGTGTGTGCCCACCCAACCAGCCAGTCCCACCCACCCCACACCCTGATAACACCACCACAGCCAACCCCAGATGGTCCCTCCTCCATGTGCTGGACACATACAACTGTGATACCCATATGGAAGATAAAAGTGTGTTGATGTAACACCTACCTGGCTGTGGCACCGTGCCCCTCCTGGCACGTGTCCGCAGGCTGGCTAGCAGCTCCGGCTCCCTCCGTCGCAGGTCCTCATACCTGTGGCAGCACTGCTCTGCACTTCTCCCCCATCCAGTGGTCTCTTCGAGTGCAGTGGCCACCTCCTCCCACACCTGGCTCCTGGACCCGTCCAGGGGTGCTTCCCCGAACAGCGGCCCATGGTGTGGCTCCACTATGGCCACTAGGTTGGCCAGCTCTATCTGAGACCACTGAGCAGCCCTCCTGCGTGCCATGCTCTCTGCTCGATCTGCAAATATGGCGCTCTGCAGCGCGGCTCCCCACGTGAAGATGCTGCGCAGTACAGCGCTGCCATTCCCTATCACGTTGTCACCGAACAGCGCGATAGTGGTGCACCCATGCCTGATGCATAGTGCCAGTGGGCAAAGGTCGGGCACAGGGTCAAGGGTCTCTGGTGCACGGACACGCATAGCGCCATTGGAACCCAATGCATGTAGCATGATTGGCGATTGACTGCCTGTGTGCTACCGCCAGTAGCGGCCTACTGCACTGTTGCCCCAGTGCGCCTATGATGGCCCAGTGCCACAGCGCCATATAGGTGACCATCGCTATAGCACCACTGACACAATGGTGGCCATGCCCTGCATTGCTTCCCGTGCACAGCACGTCAGCAGCACCGCAGACACCTGCATCAGCAACCCGGGCATGTGCAGTTAGGTGTGCACTACGCATGTCACAGAACTGCGCCATTGGCTCAGCACATTCAACACAATTGTGCAAAGTGCAACAGCACGATATTCAGCTGTCATATGCAAATAATCTAATCAGCCATTCAATGGCGCAGCACTGCAATTTGCATCCACTTAAAGTTGCGCCTCACCTCATTTGCATGGGTTGCGCTATGAAAGTGTGACATTGGGCTGCAGTGGCCATAGTTGGTTACTGTAGTCTATTGGTGAATTGCATGCTGTTTGGGAGTGTGGACTGTGGATTTAGGGACATGCATGGGACTGCACAGTCACAGGTAATAACTGCCATTCTTACAGGCTAAATAATGACCGAGCAAGTTGTGGGAGAGGAGGAACATAGTGGTGGGAGAAGGAGGAGGTTTAATTTTATCAAGGCCGAGACCGAAGCCCTGTTTGACCCCTACCTGGATCAGGAGCCACTTCTCAGTGGACGGCAGGGAACACCTCAGGCCCATACTGCTGCATGGAAGGAGGTGGCATGTGCTGTGAACCTGCATGGCAGCCACTGGCGCTCCGAGCAGGAGTGCAAGAAAAAGATGGGCACGGACAGGAGGAGGATAAAGGAGAAGGTGGCTGCCATCAGGGCAACATGAGCTGCAACAGGTGTGGGACAGCCGGAGGTAGTACACCTGACCCCACTGGAGGAGAGGATTGCTGGAAGCATGCAGTGTAGTGCCATTGAGGGTGTTCCGAGTGGTGGTTTTCAGACGGGTGATGGCCCATCACTGCATGGTAAGTCATGGTCTGTCTATGGGGGGGGGCACGGTAGGTCACATGCAGTAATGTGACTTTGCTTTCCCTTACAGATCCTGAGCATCTGCATGGGTCAGCGGTGGTGGGCATGTCCACTGAGGACAGTCCGCTGGAGATGGAGGAGGGCCCATCCACCTCCACAGGTATACGTGGCTCAGTGCGACAGTGGGGCCGCCTGGCTGTCCACACTGATGTTGTTGTAACAGGTGCGGAGGAAGCCCTGCCTATGTCCCAGCGTGCCGGCATCCACGGATGCCAGCATGCTGTGACTGGGGCCAGTGCCGAGTCTGTCACCGATGATGATGTTGCTAATGGCATGGGCAGTGACACATGTGTGCCACGGGATGGCCACACAGCAGGACAAATCGCGGCCATGGCTGTGGGTGGTGCTGCCATGGAGGCCTGCATGTCAGCACAGTCCCAACCTGTGCCTGTCAGCACCAGTGGGGCAGCACTGGTGTTTGTTCAGGACAGTGGGACTGTTGCAGCCACTGCGGCAGCACCACTAAGCCCTGGGGAGTGGCAGCCAGAGAAGCAGCATCAGCAGTCAGCCAATGGGCTTGGGGGTACAGGGTCCAGCGGTGGCATCTGTGCACTGCCTGTGGACATGCTCAGACCTGGTTCTGGTGCACAGCACCCACCCTCAAGGGTGCTGAGCACCAGGGCCATGCACACCCTGAGGGACAGGATGCCGAGGAGGCAGATGACCTCTTGGATGAGCACACCTGCCTACTACAAGCATCAGTCCAGCAGCAGATGTGGCTTGTGACGTCGGTGGATGCACTGCGTGTGGCTCTGGAGTGGGCAGAGGAGCATCGCAGCAGGAACACCACTCTGATCCCGGCAGGGATGGACCGGTTGCGGGAGGATGTGACCACTGCCATTGACAGGCATGCACAGGCATTCAGTGCAATCATGGCCACAATGGGCACACAGTCATGTGTCCATGCATCGCGGACACCATGCAGTGCACTATCCTCCCCCATTCCCGGCATTGTGCAACACCCTCCCTGTTGACACCAGGTTCAGCTGTGGGCATCCCAAGCATGCCTGGCACAGGCATGTTCGGTGTGCTGCAGACCCCTGCGTGAGCACGGTCACGTTCACACAGTGGAACCCCTTGGGGACCATCGGTGCCACCCCATGAGGCCAGTGGTCAGCCTGTCAGTGCTGGCGGGTCTCAGCGGGGCTGCCCATGCATCTGTGGTGGCCGGGGCACTGTGTCACGTGGCTGACCTGTCTCCCAACGCAGCTACTGTCTGGTGCTGCCCTGTGTGCATTGTGTCTTTCAGTGGGCAGTGCACAGGTGGGTACCTGGCCCTGCACACGGACACACAGTCCATCTGCACACCCTCCCAGCTGCTGTCCGCAGTTGCATGTGCATGATGATGCCTGCATTGCACTGTACACCAATGTACAATGGTGCTCAGCATCTGACACATGCACATGGACAGGCAGTGGGCGTGGTGGTCTGTGGACATGTGTGTGGCTAGGGGTGGCATTCTGGGTCAGTGTGCCTCCTGCCCTTTGTGCAAGTTTGGTGCATTGTGTGTGTGTGTGTGTGTGTGTGTGTGTGTGTGTGTGTCCATCCATGTGGCATGTTAGTCCTCACCCATCCCTAGTTGTGTGTGTGGTTCCATGCCCTGCCACTTCCCTTGACGGCATGCACCCCTGGTGTGTGTCCATGTGTGTTTGTGGGTTGTGCCTTAGCCACTGTTGGCTGCACATGGCCCCATGACTTACCTGGGTTGGTTGAAGTACTCCTTCGTGATGGTGTCCCGGTGCAGCTGTGCCAGCCGGAGCAGTCGGGGGTCCCATCGGCCAAGGAGGGGCTGCCCATCATCACCAGCGTCCTCATTGTCCCCATCGCTGTCCCCCTCTTTGACCTGTACGGCTATCCCACATTCGTTGGCCATTATGTGCATGATGCAACAGGCCAGGAATAGCCCACGGGCCTTTGAGGGGCTGTACTATAGGGCACCGCCAGAGGTGTCCAGGCAACGGAACTGTGCCTTCAGCATCCCAAACATCCTCTCGATGACATTACGTGTGGTGGCGTGTGCCTCATTGTAGTGTTGCTGCGATGGGGTCGCGGGCTGCCGGTAGGGTGTGAGCAGCCAGGGACGGAGTAGGTATCCACTGTCACCTGTGTGTAGAGGGTAGAGGTTAGTTTGGTGATCAGCATCGCCCTGCCCTGGGCCATGTAGGCCACTACCCATGTCACCTCTGGCCATGCCCCCCCAGGCCCTATGATTGTCCATGTGGTTTGTATACTCACCCACTAGGTGTCCAGTGAGGATCTCCCCACTCTCAAATCTGTGGCACAGTGCCAACTGGTGCCAGATGAAGGCATCGTGTGCTCCCCCAGGGTGCATGGCACAGACATTGAGTAGGCGCCACCTGGCATGGCACACCACCTGGCAGTTGATGCTGGCATAGCCCTTGTAATTGATGTATGCAGCCCCCTCGGGGCCAGGTTAGTGTGTGTGTATGGCCATGGGTGCGATCTATTGCCCCTAGCATGCCAGGCATCACGTGCTACCCTGTGGAACTCCTGTATGTTTGCTGTGCACTCCGCCGGTGTGCTGGGGAAATGGATATACTCCGCAGCATGTGGCAGCAGTGCACTGAGGAATTGGGTGAGGTGGCATGACGTGGCTGACTGGGTTATGCCTGTGGTGTCCCCAGTTGGTCTCTGGAAGGAACCTGTGGTGAGCAAGCACTTGCAAGCTGTCACTTTAATCTCCACTGACAGGACATGGCTCCGTTGTGTGGGTGCCTGCATCACATCACTGCACAGCTTACAGAGCTACCTCAGAATTGCCCTATTCAGGCTGTACCAGCCCACAATCTTGGTGTCACTGTACAGCTCGAAGCTGGTGTGGGCTCGGTACTGCCTGTTGGGGGCATACCACTGACAGGCCCTTCCATGGCCATGCCCCCTGCTGCCTGCCTTCTCACCCCCCTCATAATGGCCTCCATCTGGAAGGTGGCACTGGCCATGTCCCTGGCTTGTGTTCAACCCCCTGGCAGCTGTTACTGTATTCCCCCCGCTGTTCTCACTGCTACTTCTCCTGCACCGAACACCTGCCTGTGGTGGCCTCTGTTCTGTGTGGCACTTCTCCCTTCTGCACTGGCTGTGGCTCCCCACACCTTCCCAGTGCCTCTGTGTTCAGCGTGCCCTTTCCCTGGCCTGCCCTGTGTGTCCCTCCTGACCTGTCTGTATGGCTAGAGTTCAGCCTCATGTGCCTTCCCTGTAGCGTTCTTGCACCTCTCCCTTGCTACTTTTTATTTTGGCTCATTTCCGCTATGGCGCAACTTCCACTTGCTCCCCTATTGCACATGGTGCAAGTTGTTGAATATCGCACTATGCCATTTATGCATGGTTCCTCCCCCTTCAGTTGCGCATGCCTTCATTATCATTGCGCTGCTGCTCAGTGTGATTTAGGGGGCACAACTGCCTCCTGCTGAAAATCGCAGAATGGCGCAATTTTGGACTTGCGCAGGCACAACCCTATTGCGCATGGCTCAACTCTTTTGAATATCTGGGCCTTGGAATTTAGCATTCCTGAGTGCTGTCGAGGATATCTCATTACTCTTTTTGTTTCTATTTAATGCTTTATGTTTGATCTTTAAAGCGGTTTATAGCTTTTAACAGACTTCTCTCTCTGAAGAGGATGAAATGAAGAAAACAACTGGATGCACTGGTAAGCAGAGTAAAGAGAGGTTAAGAAAAATACAAAATAAAATGTATGTTTTGTAGCCACTTAATCTGCTTTAACTGTGGGAGTAGCTCGAATCAGAGTTAGATTTCAAAGCTCTTCTGGAGTGTAGCAGGGATAAGAAGAAAACCTTTTGTGGAAGACATTGGCAAAAAAAAAAAAACACATAAGGGTAATGCAGTGCACTCCACTTATAACAGACACTGTTATAACAACCAATCTGTTATAGTGAAAAAAACTGATTTCCCAAACCAAATATATAAAATCATGTGCATTTTTCTCTGGTTATAATGGACAGAAATAATGCTTATAATGGACACTATGAAGCTTTTATGGGCATTTGTACTTTTTTGGTAGTAGTGCAGAGATAGTTAGGAGCTTTAACAAATGTTTACTTTAGATGGCGGAACTTCAGAGATTAGATTTCTTAGAAAATAATTCTCCAAAAGCTGCATAAACTGTTATTAGCCAATTAATTATACTAAAAAAAATGGTTTTATATTTCATTAAAAAGCTTACAGTGCAATTGCCTTTGTTCTTACTGTCCTAACATCCTGCTACTAGAGTTACTGGGCCTAATTCACAATGTTGACACGGGGCTTGCATCAAACCCCTTTTTTTGCACTGCTGCACCAAATATATTGCCACGACTTGTGCCCAATTCAAGAAGATTGAGTACATTTGTGACATTTTCCCCACTTCATGGTAGCTTGCGCTAAATGTTAGGCAAAGCCCCATAAAAAGGGTCCCAAGAGTGCCACAAGTTAGACCGGCAAAAAGCTGGTCTAACTCACAGCAACTGGTGCACGTGCACGGGATCAAGAATCCCGACTGCCAGCCAGGGAATGCTGCAAGCCCTGTGCCTCATATGTACAGAGCACGTTTGTGAACTGGGCCCCACTCCCATCTTCTTCTTCTTCTTACCGTCTGTAATAAACTTCCTTAAAAAACTCATGTTACATTAAATGACCTTAAATATACAGAATATAGAAACATATGTGGTAGACAGGATTCTGAATAATCTATGAAACTGTATAATATGTTTTCATTCACTCTGAGCCCCTGCTCACATACACAGACACACCTAACACATAGGCTCGACCTCCTTTTGATATACTGGACACTGGATATAACAGGCAAACGGTGTGTGCACAGATTCACCAATTATAACAGGCTTGCACTGTTTCATAGAGTATGTGTCATTTAATGCGTCACCCTCTCTCATTTCCCAGTTCTCTGCAGTTGGCGGGCAACTGCACATGGTATATCTGAAACCCCAGCAGAGTGAGTCACCCCCCATCCCCACCCCCAGAAAACAGTGGAATTAGGTGCAGACTCTAGCAAAGCAGTAACTGAAGCAAAAGAGCTGTGGGAAGCAACAAGGAGTGGAGCTGAAACCACAACAGAGATCTAAGTTACTGAACAGCTGGTAAATGCAAGCAATCTAAGATACAGTAAGCAAACATTATATTACCTGCACTGTAACTCAAAGACATAACACAGAGGATACAGGAGAACTAAACCAGGAGTGCTTAAAAGGGGGAACTATAGATTTACTCTTATATGCAGGTAACCTCCTAGGTAGCCAATTCTCAGAGATTAAATGGTAGGCCCAAAATATCACTCTGCTCCAAAAAGTGATAGGTAAGTGAGAGTAAACTTGAAGAGCAACAGGTGCAAATTTTAAAGGAAATTATGCAGGGATTTAAAGACCCAGGAAATACAATGGAAAAGTTAGAACAGTTTGTAGATTTTTCAGAAAGATTTTAAGCAATGTCTATATCTACTGGGGAAATGAAAGATATAATTTCAACATTAGAAAACAAGGTTCCCATTATAGAAACAAAAGTTAATGATGCTCAAAAAGAACTGGAATCATTGCATATGAAAACAGACAAATTGGAGTTAAGATCATCAAGGGATAACCTAAACTTGTTGGCATTCCAAAAGAAATGGAAGGAGCAAACACTTTGGAATTCTTTAAAAAGACTGTAAGAAAAGCATTAAACAGGCAACACCCAGCTGAGAAAATTGAGTTTGATAGAGCCCATTGTGGCACTTTCAACCCCAACCACAAAGGCAACTTGCCAAGATTTGTTTTTATTAAGCCCTATCAGTTTAAAGATCAAGAAGATATTTTCAATAATGCAAGAGTGAACAAGGGACTGAAAGGGAGAGGAATAACAATCTAGGTTATCCCAGATCTACCTCCACAGGTTTTGCATAAATCGAAGTCTTCTGCAAAAGTATAAGATTTGTTAGCTTCCAGGGTAATGAGATTGTATACAATCCCTCCAACTAAACATCATGTAAAATTAGGTAGAATAAGAATGATTTCATGTCCATTAGAAGCAGAAAAAGAGTTTAGAAAATGTTAGAATCAGAAGAGAGTGCTAGACCATCCACAAGTACTAACCAAGATGCTAACAGTATCGAAGCAAACAATAAGAAGAAATAAGACAGCAACTAAAATGAAACACAAAAAGAAAGCAGCAAAACCACTAAGTCTGATAAAAGATCACATGAAATGAGTGATGGAACACAAATGAGTGCTGAATATACTTAAAAACTAAGGACTAACCAACAGTATTGACCAGTGTATTTTTAGGCGTGGTAGTCTAAATATGCAATGTTGGACAAGAGTACTGTATATTTAGTGTGTTTAAATGAGATATTCACATGTATATACATTTATCAAAATTATTTAAAATTTAACCAAAAATTGAGGTGGACAGGAAATTAATAGAACCTTTTTATCTTCTTTTGCTTTTTTGGTTTTTGTTTAACATATAATATACCTCTACAGGTCATATGAGCCATGGGGGGGATTAGCTGGCTCCAGGCACATGGAGGAGTTGGACATTATTTCCACAAGCTGTCTTAAGAAATTGGGGGGAGGAGGTTGATGGGGGAAAGGGAGTACTAGATATATGGAATTTTTGTTTTTCTTCCTTCTATACTGTAAAATAAATAATAATTTAGAAAGGTCTGAAACAATAGGATTTAGTAAAAGTAAGGCTATATAAAAAATAACAGAAAGGAAATTAGCAAAGTTGGCTATAATACAAAAGTATTTAAAATCCAAAATATTTTGGGATACTTGAGAAATAGATAAAAAGGACATAAATATAAGAGAATGAACAGGAAACCAGGAGAGGGAGGGAGGGAAGTGGGGAGGAAATAAAATAAGCTCTATTTAAAAAAGTGCTATGACTGAAAATGTATGTTTTAATAATGTAATAATTGAAACTATGTAAATAAATATAGTAAGAAAAAAAACTTAAAAGGCAAAAAAGTTAGTATTGCTGACGTGGAGGCGTCCAATAGATTCCTTCTTGTGGTGAGTCCCATCAGTAAAACAGTTTATAGTTAGGTACAGTTAATGACTGAATTAAGATATATGTCATAGAATGTAAATGGTGTTAGGCAGCATGTACGACTAAGGAAACTGATATACTGTACATAAAAACAACATAAAATATAATGTATGTGTTTACAGGAAACACGTTATGGGAGAAGATTTTAAATACTTTCTGAAGGCATATTGTTGGTGGGAGAGGTCAATGCACCATATCAAAAAGACTTGAGAGTAGTGGTTATAATCTTCTCAGAAAGTTTTAAGTCTAACAGAGAAACAATGTTCAGCTAAAGGTGAAAGATATGCAATTCTTATCTATAATTCAGGAGGTCTGAGTACTACTATTGCTAATATATGGTCCAACACAAAATAATCTCAGTTTTTTACACATTTACAATTGTTTTCATAAAATGGCACTATTTCCTGCCGTGCGCATGGTCATGGAGGTCTTTAATATTAATCTAAATGATCTTGATAGATCTATAGGATTAAAAGAGTTAAAAGAGTAGCAATAAATCTTAAAAGCATAATGAAAGATTTTAAGTTAATTGATACATTCACATACTTTAACCTAGATCAGGAAACACACTCCTTCTTTTTTTGCAGTGCAAAGGTCACATTGAAAGATAGACACATGTTTAGCATCCTTTGAAATGCAAGAAATCACAGATATTAGATATGAGAGTATTTACATCTCTGATCATGCCCCTTTAATAGTGATATCCTCAACAACACTGAATAAACAACTATTTGTCAATGCCGGACGTCTGATGCTTTTTAATTTTTTTTATTTTGACCCCAATTTTTTAAGATACTTGTTTTCGGATTTGCCTTATAGACATGACATGTACCATTTATAGTATATTTGCTAAAATGTCATTTCACACCAGAGGTGTGAAAACACATCTTGTCCAGGATTTGTAAAATGACACATGTCACGTTTATGAGGTGGTATAGAAAAATGGCTATGTTAAAAGCTTGGAGTCAAAATATTGAAAATTAGCAAAGTTATGAGTGAACAGTGAAATAGTGTAATGTTCAGTTATAACCCGGGCATTTTACTGTATTTATACAGCACATTTTCAGCATAGCCTACTTATTACTCCACCCGAGGGACCCAGTAGGTGAAAATGTTCACTTCTCTGCCAAAATGTCATTCCGAATCATCAAAACGTCATTCCATGCCACAGGTACAAAAACACATTTTGGCTAGGATTTGAAAAATTATAGCTGTCACATTTATGAGGTGCTGTGAATAAATTGCTATGTTGAAAATTTGGGGTCGACATATTGACAATTCCTAAAGTATGAGCCTGCATTAGTAAATGTCAAGGTAGGCTCATAATTTTGTTGTTGTTTAATCTTTTTACGCCAAATTTTCAACATAGCCTTCTTATAACCCCATCTCACACAACCTCAGCAGGCTGTTCATGACAGATGAGCTGTGCTTGCTGGGTAGCATTATGTAGATCAAAGGAAAGAAACAACCCATGACTGGTTGTCTGTCTCCTTTGTACTACAGGAAGTTTCTGCCCAGCAAACCAGAATCACTGTCATGACCAGCTTGGCTGATAATTGGTGTGACACTGATGAACCCCTTGCATACCACTCTGCACTGTAGTGACAGTGTCACACCCCTCAAAAGCCACTCTCATAGCAAAATGTTTCCTGTGTGTGCATGCACAGCAAACATAAAAATAGGAAAGTCTTTTATTCATCCCATGACACTTCTGCACATCATGAGGCTATACCTTAGACAAAGAAGTGTTCAGACTGTCCCTGGAATAACATGGCAGTGCCAGACTGTGCAACATTTTGTATCAACAGTGTTATGAGTGCTCTTAAAGGGGTGGCAGCTAACATTAGTCCCCATGCTTAAATGTGTACTTCACAGATATATCATTCTAATTGTATGTGTTACAGTTCATTTTAGTTAATTATTTGTTAGGTTGCATGTTACGCTAAGTGCAAATTTTTTCACATTTTTGATGATGCTTTGTTTCAAAAAAGATATGAAGTATTAAATTGTTTTAGATTTAAATTCTGAATCTGACAGATAATGTATTTATTTTGATAGGTAAACTGTGCTTTCAAAGCTTTTTTCAGCTGTTTTGCTCTTTCTTCATTTACAATGCTATTGTCATGCACATCTTTGATAATGATTGACCCATGTACAGTTTCAGCCTAATATATAAATAAAGTAGTTTTCCTTAAATAAAGATAAAGTAGTTCCTCTACTGTCACAGATACAGCCTCTGCCAAAAAAAGAATACATTCATAGTTGCCCTTTCATAAGCATTTGTGAGCATTCAGTCCTTGTAGTCAAATTATGCCCCCATCATATAAGCTGCAAGCATGTTATGAGATTTTAATATGGTTAAACTTCCACTCCCCCCCCCCTTTCTATTTCAAGATCATCTCAAACAAGGACACCCTTAAACTTTTAAATAGCCTACTCAATCAGGGAAGCCCAGGCTCTGACGGCTTCTCACCAGTGTTTCTCAAACATGTTTCCCCAGTGATCGCCAAACCCCTCACATTCATTTTCAGTCTCACCTTGTCCACCTCCTCAATGCCTCTTCCTTGGAAATCTGCCAGGGTAATCCCCATCTTTAAAGCCAGTGACCCCCTCTCCCCTGATAACTATCGACCAATAGCTATTCTACCCCACCTAAGTAAGCTGTTTGAAAAAAATTGTCCATCGACAACTGAGTACCTATCCAAATATATCTTATGCAGCCAACAACATGGATTTTGCATACACCACAGCACCACCACCACTGCCCTAGCCTTATTTATTGACCACATACTTACTAATATGGACTATGGGCATGCCACTGGAGCCATTTTTGTCGACCTGTCTAAGGCATTTGATATAGTAAACCATACTCTCCTTCTCTCCAAACTGCACTTGATTAGCTGCTCCACAGGAACTACAAACTGGTTTCAGAGTTACCTCACTGGTCACTCTCAAGCGGTGTGCATTGGCCCTGCCACCTCCCCTGCCCTAACTGTCTCCACCGAGGTTCCCCAGGGCTCCATTCTGGGCCCCCTGTTCTTTACCATATTTGTCAATACTCTCACCTCATATTCCCTGTCCTGCAAATCCCTCCTTTATGCTGATGACCTGGTTATCTACCACAGTGACAACTCTATATCCCATCTATCCTCAGTCCTCACCCGGAACTACTGTGCTGCCCACAACTGGTTCACTGATAACTTGATGCTGGTCAATGCCAAAAAATCCAAGGCCATGCTGTTTGGGTCGAAACCATTTCTTGCCAGAGCCCTCAAGGCTAACTCTTCTCTTTAGATTCACCCCCCCCCAATGGCCATGCTCTTGAAATCATCCCCTCCTTCAAATATCTGGAGGTTACACTAGATCCCACCCTCTTCTTTACTGTTCATGTTAACTCAGTAGTCCATAGGATACATTAGAAACTTGGTGCTGCATACCGCATTAAACCCTACCTGACTGATGAGGCCCACCTGGTTATCACTAGAAATAACCTTCTCCCCATCTTGGACAATTGTTCCCTTTTTTACACCCAAGTATCCACAGCCCTTTGGGTGTGACATCTACATTCAACAGCATTTGCTACTTTGCCCTATCCACCGCTTACTCCACCCATCACTGTGACCTTTTTCACTCTCTAAATTGACTCTCCTTGCAAGGTTGCTTTGACTTCACCCTCAGCTGTTTTATACTTACCTGCATTAGAAGTGGTCCTGCATCCCCCATCCACCTTTTTCGAGCCCCATACCATGGTGAGATGTCTCCGATCCTCAACTGTTCCTTCCCTAGAGACTCCATGAACCTCTACTAACATGAGTGGTAATACACTCTCAGTTGTAGCCCCCCTACTTTGGAACAGGCTTCCTGCCACACTCAGATCTTACAACAAACCATACACCTTCAAACTTAACATAAAATCATGGCTCATCTCTAGGGAGAGCTACAACTGTCTGCCCAGGTAACTCCCACCCCCAGTTTTTCCCTTGACCTTACACCTAACCTTTCTTCCTGCTATTGATGGGTTTGCAGCTGGTCTGGAACTATTGCTTCATGTAGGAAGGGAGGGCAATTGTAGTTTGATTTTCCTCGCTTACCGTTACCCATGTATGACTTGTATTTGTATACTGTATTTATGAATTGTAACATCTGTGCTTGCCTATGCCTTTACATATGTACACTAATTTTCTGTTAACTGCCTATGTTCTGTACCAGCTAACTTGTATTGCTTTGTCTCTCATGCCTTTTGACCCAGGTCATGCCTGTAAATGGTCCATTGGATCAGAGCACTTTACCCAGTTATCAAAGACATAAATAAATAAATCAAATAAATAAAAAGTTTCCTGATAACAAATCCGTTAAAAGAAACAATGATTTAATTATTGATAGCAAGTTACTTAAAAGAAACTATGATTTAATTATGCATGGACATGCTCTGAAGCTTAAGGCTGATAAACCATAGGTAATGTTAGGATGCAGTCCTTCTCCCAGTTAGTGGTAAAGTTATGATACTTACTACTGGCTGTGAAGATGGGCATGAAAATAGTACCAGTTTTCATGATCAGCACAGACTAATTTCTTCTTGGAAAATGTAACCACTGGGTACAGAGAATAAAAGGGTGGGTGTGAAATTTCCATGAACCAGAAGGTGTTTGCATACAATATTTACTTCTGACTAATCATGTAACATAGTGTGATTTATTGTACACTATATGTGAAGTTAAGGGTAGCTATGCCGAAAAGTAGACTGATTTAGGGATGGGATGAGAGAGAGTTGCAGTCCAAATGTTTCAGGTCTTTCTGCAGCTGATGTATGTTAATGTGAGCTACAGCTGCAGGCAACCAAAACTTACTAACAATGATTAATAACAAAGCTAACCAAAAATTACATAAATTTACTTTTATGCACAAGCGTGACTTCCGCAACCCCCTTACCCCAACTCACATCTCCCACCAAATTTAATATTATGTGAATGTATACTGTCAGCAGGTCCCCAGTCACTTTATAGGTGCTGCACAGTGTGCCATACTGAGTGTGGCTTATGTGTGTGACAGCACTGTCTTGATTTGGGATATCTTTTTTAAATGCTAGGTGTATAATTTTTGCAAAATGAGTAAAACGATATGAAAACTTGGCCCAAAATTCATTTTCACCCACATGACCTTCCCTACTGACAAAATCAAGCTATTAAGAATCAGTAAATGATGGAAAAGAGGGAAAGAAAAGTTAATTGCTTTGCTCCATTAAAACAACATTCCCTATCACTATGTGACAATTGCCAAGTTCATGAATAATTCTTAGACTTAACTTGAAGACCATCTTCATGCCCATCTTTACAGCTGGTAGTCAGTTCCATATGTGTTCCACCCATTGAGAGGAGGGCATCCTTATGTAACACCTAATTTACCATATATAATCTGCAAGGCATGTATGTGCACAATTTACTCTTTTTGGGGGGTATAATTGCTGTGAGTAAACATGGCTTCCTGTGAGCACAACTGGTCAGCAGTGGTGTGTAAGCAGATTAGACACTCTTTAAATGTTCACGCTGTAAGGTGCAGGTGCTGTTATTCTTCCTCACCCAAAGCTTGATGGGCAATTTTGATACACACTGATTTTTTGATGGGTTCTGGGGAATGGGGTAGAACATGTAGCAAGAAACTATAGGTACGCTGCCTTTCTGTATATAGTGGACACTAATTATTTTACAATCTAATGAAGTAGTAATATCTTGTTGCATTAGGCAATGTGAATCATAAAGTGCAAGGAAAGACACAGATGCATGCTGACTGCCACCTCACTCATCAGTCAGCTGCATACCAAGATTTCATATAGTGCCAAAGTGTATGATAAACCCAGCTACATATCAAAAAGGATCTGTTCAGAAGTTGAGCACTACCCTACTCAGTCTGGCATTGTCTGCTTGAGCAGCATCTGAGCACCTGCAAGATATTTAGACAATACACACTGAAAGTGTCACAGATGAGAGATTACTATGCTGAGCACAGTACTTCAGTCAGTCTTTTGTAACTATTTATTATTTAGTCCTAGTCAAAAACTGTATGCACAACAGAAACACTTTTGAGACAGATCAGCAAAACCTTTAAGAATGAATAAAAAATAACATGCTTATTGAGATAAATAGATTGTGGTGGGGTGGGGGGATGGTAGGTGTCAATGCTGACCACCAATATTAATTTCAGCTACATTTGGATTTTGAAAACCGACACCATAACAGCTTACAATGAACATGAATAAGGATCAAATGATGTTCGTAATTCCTGAGTTAGACAGATGACATAGAATACCTATGTGCTACATCACATATATTAAATATGTGATGTAGTAAAGAGGTATCATTTACACTACCATCATCATTAACAACATTGAAATAGAACCTATGCCATCTGTCTAACTCAAGAATTACCAATATCATTTGATCTGTATTCATGTTTATAGCAAGATGTTATAGTGCCTTGGCTTTCAAACCACAAGTGTGAAATTAATACCGGCGATCAGCACTGACATCCCCCATCCCCACCACAATCCATTCATCTCAATAAGCATTTTATTTTTTAATTTTTCTAAAAGGTTTTGCTGATATCTCTCAAACGTGATTCCATTGTGCACACAGACTAAATAATCAATAGTTACAGTAGATTGGCTGAAGTACTGTACTCAGCATAGTAATCTCTCATCTGTGACACCTTCAGTGTGAATTGCTTAAATATCTTGCAGGTGCTCAGACGTTACTCAAGCAGACAATGCCAGACTGAGTAGAAAAGTGTTCAACATCTGAATAGATCCTTTTCAGTACATAGCTGGGTTTATCATACACTTTGGCACTATATGAGATCTTGGTATGCAGCTGACGGATGTGAGAGGTGGCAGTCAGCTTGCATCTGTCTTTCTTGCACTTTATGATTCATGTTTCCTGATGCGACAAGATATTATTACTTCATTGGATTGTAAAATAATTAGTGCCCACTATACACAGAAAGGCAGCGTATCTGTAGTTTCATGCTACATGTTCTGCTCCATTCCCCAGAACCAACCAAAAAGTCGGTTTGTATCAGAATTGCCCATAAAGCTTCAGATAAGCAAGAATAACAGCACCTGCAACTTACAGCCTGAACATTTATTTATTTATGTATGTATGTATGTACTTGTTGACCGGGTAAGTACACTGGTCCAGTAGACCTTTTTCAGGCATGACCCGGGTCATCAAGATGGCAGAGGCACAGTACAAAAACAAAAGATATGAGCATTGTTACAACACCACACAATAGAAAACAGTAGAAATTTTGATTTTACTTTGTACAGACATAAAGAGCACGGATAAATAACAATCATCAATCTTCAAACATTTAACCCCTGCAGAGAAATAAAAGAGAAATTAGAGCACCCCAAGACTGTCTAATATGCCCACACACCACTGCTGACCAGTTGTGCTCAAAGGAAGCCGTGTTTACTCACAGCAATTAAAAAAATTAGTAAATTACTTGCAGATTATATATCGTAAATCAGGTGTAATATAAGGATGACTTCCTCTCAATGAGTGGAACACATATGGAACTGACTAACAGTTGTAAAGATGGGCATGAAGATGGTCTTTAAGTTAAGTCTAAAAATTATTCATGATCTTGGCAGTTGTCACATAGTGAAAGGAAATGTTTTAATGGAGCAAAGCATTTAACTTTTCATTCACCCTTTTCCATCATATACTGATTCTTAATAGATGGATTTTGTAAGTAGGAAGGGGCATGTGGGCTAAATGTTGCACAGTCTGCATACCATTTCACTCATTAAAAAAAATACCTCCCATTTCAAAAAGATATCTCAAATCAAGATAGCGCTGTCGCACACATAAACCACACTCAGTGTGGCACACTGTGCAATGCCTATAAAGTGACTGGGGACCTGCTAACAGTATACATTCCATAATATTACATTTATTGGGAGATGTGAGTTGGGGTGGGAAAGTCACACTCATTGTGCATAAAAATAAATTTATGTCATTTTTGATTAGCTTTGTTATTAATTATTGTACGTTACGGTTGCCTACAGTTGCAACTCACATTAACATACATCAGCAGCAGAAAGATCAGTGGCATTTGGACTGCAACTCTCTTGACCCATCCCTAAACCAGTATTCTTTGTTTTCTACTATCATACTGCTATACCTTTCAGCACAGCTTCAGTTACCCCCAAATTTAGCACACAATAAATTGGACATGGAATAGAGGGTGTGGGTGGGACAGTACACAGAGGGAGGGAGCAGGAGGGAGTTTGTTTTTCTTTATAGGGGGACATGGAACAGAGGGTGGGGTTGGGCAGCACATCAAAGGAGGCAGTGGGGTGGGTTTTATTTTGTACAGTGACACAGAACTGAGGGTGGGAGTGGGACAGCACACAGTGGGAGTTTTTTTGTTTAATGTAGAACCACCACCCTCCCCTCCCTCCCCCATTTCAGGTTTAAATCATTCTGAATCTTAATGTTAAATCTATCTGCCAATACCCTAATCCCATTTTTATTAAGATGCAGTCCATCCTGAGCAAATAAATAAGGGACATTAACAAATCTTTGCCAGTGCTCCAGTAATTGAAACATGTCTCTTAGACACCACCTCTTGATCCATCTGTTAAATCTAACTATATCACTAGTTCTCTGCAAACCTGCCTGTGGAACTGGAAGAACCTCTGAGACTATTAATGGTATGTTTTTTTCTTGCAATGCCCTACCAACTGCTTCAAAATCCCTTTGAATATTGGCAAAATTCCTTCTTCCAATATCATTGGTGCCTATATACAAAAAGACCACAGGATCTTCCACATTCTCTAGAAATCCACATAAACATTGTTTAATATCTGCTATCCCAGGCCCTGATAGGCAGTACATCATTACCTGTTCTTTCCTATTATTACAAATAATCATATCAGCCATTTTTAACATGGAGTCACTTATAATTACTATATCTCTCTGTTTTGTCCCAGAGTTGATTATAGGACCAGATGGTGGCCTGTTTCCTATCATATTTTTGCTAGGTACAACAGTCTCTTCTCTTCTCTCCTCTCCTCTCATGGCTAGAAGGTGCTTCTAATTCCTCATTTACACTTGTAGTAGAGCAAGGTATTTCCCTGGTTAAGACTGAACTGTTAACATACCCCTTTTTTTTCACCAACCTGTGGCTGAGTACCCCCCACATCCTCTAAGCCATCAAATCTATTACTTAATTCCAATTTTATTATGCTACCTCTTCTACATTTTCTAGGACCCTTCTGTATAACACTCCAGTTATCAGCATCATCATCATCAAGGAGTATCTCATCCATGCTTGCTTTTCTTTTATCACAGGGACCCTTATTGACCTGTTTAGTTACTAGTTCCCTTTCTGTGTCTTCTATTACAGATTTTTTTGTTTGTACAGTGATTATCAAAATTCTGTTTTTTTGGCTGGAAGCATACAGCCATAGTTTGGATTTCCATATCTGTAAATATTTTTTTCTAGGGATCTTTAGTTTTTTAGACACTGTATTTAAAATGTATCTCCATTGTTGCGGATCCACAGTAAATATGGTTGCTGCATAATGTACAGCCTAACTCGCCCCTCATGTTGCATCACATCTTTTGTTTACTTCTAGTGGGATCCTATGCTGCTCATTCCTGCTGTCCCTGTGTAGTGCTGTGAGTCATGCGCATGTGCAGTTGGCAGCAAAGAGTTCCAATTCAACATGACAGGTGGGAGAAATGTAAACAAAAACAAAGAAAAATGGAGCAAATAACATTGTGATAGTTCAGCAAATACAAGAAAGATTACCAGGTAAGTGCTCAACAGAGCACAGGAAACAAACTGTTGGAAAATATTTGATTTTTGTATCTAGTATTGCTGCTTTACGGTAAGAATACAAAAAACAAAAACACATTGCAATGAGTGAAGCCCAAAATGAATTAATTAAAGCCAGAGTGAAATATTCCTGCATCGGTGAAAAATGTGATAAACTACTAGCTATGCTAGTCTGTCTAGAAAGCTCATATAATGTTATAGTCAAAATTAGATATCAAGAAGGGATTATTAGTAACACTCTAGAAAAAATAAATAATATATAGAAAGAAAGAAAGTTCTATGATGATTTGTATACCCCTGAAAACCCTAGCAACTTAGAAAAAATAGAGCAATTTTTGGACACAATACCTCATTCTCAAATATCGTCAGAGGAAAGAAATAAGATGAAGAGGGAGATTAAGCAAGAAGAAACAGCACAGACCATTAATGAAGTAAAGTTAGGAAACTCCCCAGGCCCTGATGGACTAACTGCATCTTTTTATAAAAACTTTAAGGATGTACTTGGATATGTATTACATCACTGTTTAATCATTTAAAAACAGTTGGTGCCCTGCCTCCATCCTTCAACTAAGCCCTAATTACAGTGATACTAACACTAGGAAAACCAGAAGAGGAATACAAGTCTTATTGTCCTGTTTCATTATTAAATAATGATTATGAAATTTTTACAGAAATCATTGCTAAAAGACAAGGATCAATTGTTAAGAAAATCATTATCAAGGACCAAATGTGCTTTATTGAATGGTGGAGACTGACATATAATATAAGAAAAGCATTAAATCAGATGCACTTCACAAACAATGACAATGCAGTGATGCTTGCGCTTCATGCCAAGAAAGCCTTGACAGGGTCTAATGGGACATTCTTCTGGAGACCCTGTCAAAGGTCAGCTTTGGAACAAAATTTATAAAGTGAATCAGGTTAATTTATACTAGTCCAAATGTTACAATTCACACAGGCTTTAACATTTCAAATACTACAATATTAGAAAGACTAACTTGACAAGGTTGTCCACTTTCACCACTACTGAATGTTATCTATATGGAGCCATTTGCTCAAAAGATTTGAAAATCAGTGGAGGTGGTGGGCGTTGTGGTGGTGAAAATGGAATATACCATATCATTGGAAACCGATAATGTACTGATATTCTTAAATAATGCATATATATATCAATAGATTCTGTCTGTAATTTCAAAATTTACAGACGTAGCAAGGTATTAGATTAATCCTACTAAACCAAAAATGATTTCACTCAATAAAAATTGTACTTTTGATGCACCACCAATATGTGGGGTCAGACAGTATAAATAATATTAAATGTTCAGGTATACATATTTCAATTAACATGCAGGATATATATGCTAGGGACAATATGATATTATAGATCACATAAAGGCTGATATGGAAAAATGGTCCCTGTTTCCTTTGTTCTTGATGGGAAGTGCTAATTTTGATAAAATGAACATTTTACCAAGGTTGATATTTCTTCCCATCTAGATCAATAAAGTGTTCTTAAAAAGAGAGTGACAGTCAAAACATGCAAAAACATGTCATGCAGAGTGTTTTGATTTGTGTGTATAGTCCTACTATGTCCTTCCATTTGTTTGATGTTAGGAGTTTTCTTTTCTAAATTTGCCTACTTATGGCCCTCCGTGTATGGATTTTTTATTGCTTTCTTCTTTCCTACAATACCTCCTGCCCATGTGACAGTGATGCATCCATGACCACTCATTCAGTGAGTGACACCTGCTGCAGCAGCAGTCTACTGTTAGGAACCTGATGTTCTGGCCTTAACTAAATAACTCTTCCTTTCTAATTCAATCATTTTTTTTTGGTTTTGTTTTCTAGGTATGTGTCTAGGTCTAACTAGCAGGAGTAAATATTTTGTTTCTAAATATTTCCATTCCATAAAACTGTAGGCAGTATAGCGCAGTGGGCAAAAGGCTCTGAGCTGCAAATCTGGTGACATCCAGCAGACCAGACCGGGGTTTGAATCCCACAGCTTCCACTTGCATACTGTGTGACCCTGAGCAAGTCACTTAACCTCCTTGTGCTCCCAGGTCGCTCCTGTAAAAAAGCTTTCAGCTTAGTGTGCTATACCTGGTTAAACAACTAAATAAATAAATAAAAAAATACACAGCCTTTAAAAGCACACAAATTGCCCCATGCCATCATTGAAACATAGAAACATAGAATCTGATGGCAGATAAGGACCTCTTGGCCAACCTGGTCTGCCCATTTTCCTACCTAACAGACAAGCTGCAGATCCTTGTTAACCAACAGCTTACTTTCTCCTACCCCCCACTAGGACTGCCTTATGTCTGTCCCATGCATTCTTGAATTCCCCCACTGTTCTTGACTCCATGACCTCCTCAGGGAGGCTGTTCCATGAATCCACAACCCTGTCTGTGAAAAAATACTTCCTCACATTACCTCTGAGGCATCCCCACTCTATCTTCAAATTGTTCCCCCTTGTTCTTGCACATCTCTTTTTCTGAAAGATGCTACCCTCTTGGACTTTGTTGATTCCCTTGAGGTACTTGAAAGTTTCTATCATGTCCCCTCTCTCCCTTCTGTCCTCAAGGGTATACATACTAAGTTCATTTAGTCTTTCTTCATATATCTTCTGGTGCAGACCCTGCAGCATTTTGGTTGCCCTCCTCTGGACAGCCTCCACTCTGTCTATGTCTTTGCGGAGATGGGGTCTCCAGAACTGCACACAGTACTCCAGATGGGGTCTCACCAACTGTCTGTACAGAGGGATAACAACTTCCTATTTTATACTATTGATGCCTCTCCCTATGCATCCCAGTATCCCCCCAGCCTTCCTTACCGCCTTCTCACATTGCTTGCCCACCTTTAGGTCATCTGATATAATTACTCCCAGGTCCCTTTCCAATTTTACTGTTGTCAGTATCTCACCCCCCATTGTGTACTCTTCCCCTGGGTTTTTGTTTCCCATGTGCATTACCTTGCATTTCTTTATACTGAATCTGAGCTGCCATACATTTGACCATTCCTCCAACCTTGTTAATTCCCTTCTCATACTTTCTACCCCATTTGTGTATCAACCCTGTTGCAGATCTTTGTGTCATCTGCAAAGAGACATACTTTTCCTTCCAGTTCCTCTGCAATGTCACTTATAAAGACATTAAAAAGGACCGGTCCCATTACTGAACCCTGCGGTACCCCACTAGTAACCCTCTTTTCTTCACTGTGGACTCCGTTTACTGCTGCCCTTTTGCATCCTGTTGTCTAGCCGATTTTTTATCCAGGCTACCACCTTGGGACCCACTCCAAGGCTGGCTAACTTGTGTATTAATCTTTTGTGTTGGGCTGTATCAAATGCCTTGCTAAAATATAGGTAGGCCATGTCCACAGCCCCTCCCTGGTCTACTACTTTGGTATCCCAGTCAAATAAATCTATTAGATTCATCTGACATGACCTTCCAATCATGAATCCATGCTACCTTGGGTCCTGTGCCCCACTGGCCTCTAGGTACTCAACAATTATTTCCTTCAGAAGTGATTCCATCATTTTCCCTACCACTGAGGTCAAACTAACTGGTCTGTAGTTTCCTGCCTCTGTCCTGCTCCCACTTTTGTGAAGAGGAATCTCATCTACCCTCCTCCAGTCCTCAGGTACCACCCCATTCTCCCATGAATTGTTAAAGAGAGTGGTCAGTTGTGTCACTAGTTCTACCCTTAGTTCTTTTAGAATCCCTTGGATAAATCCCATCAGGCTCCATTGCTTTGTCCACCTTCAATTTTATTAGTTCTTTCAGAACCCTTTCTTCTGTAAATGGACTGGTATCAACCCCAGTCTTCAGAGTGTTTCTCTTGTTTGGTTTAGGTATCTCCCTCTCCTCTTCCTTTGTGAATACTGAGCAGAAATATTCGTTCAGTTTCCCTGCTTTTTCACTGTCACCCTCTGCCCACATTACCTCCCCTTTATTAAGCCTCTGTATCAATCTTTTGGTCTTTCATCACTCCCTAATGTACCTATAAAAGGACTTATCCCCCTTCTTAACAGAGTTGGCTATCCTTTCCTCAATTTTGGGCCTTTGCTATTCTGACTGCCTTACCTGCCTCTTTCTGCTTTAACTGATAAAGTTCTCTGTCCTGCTCTTCTGTGTTTCCTTATATATCCTGAATGCTATCCTTTTCTCCTTAACCTCCCCTGCCACCTCTTTTGAGAACCATAGCATTTTTTTCCCTTCATTCTGTTTTGTTGATTTGCTTTACACAAAGGCTTGTTGCCTCTGTGATGGCTGTTTTGATTACTCCTCATTGTTCATATAATTAGTGAAGACTCTAGCCATTTCTTTACAGAATAGCCTACTGTTATCCCTCAGATATCTTCTAAACTGCAGATGTAGCATTGAGTGCTCACTGGAGAAGGAAAGTTACTTAAGAATCCCAGCTGTACTGCTTTAAAATTGATTCTAAACCAGTGCTTGCTGAATCTATGGTCACCAATGCATCACTGTGACATGGGGCAGGAGGCATTGTAGGGAAAAAAGAAGAATAAACAACTCAAACATGGCAATCCCCAGGAGCTATAAAACTAGAAGGCAAATTTAGGGGAAAAAACTTCTAATAGCAAACAAAGGACACACTAGGACTACATACACAAATCAAAACACTCTGCACAGCATACTGTATGTTTTTTTCAAATTCTAACTGTAGTACTCCTTTAAGAACTGTGGAAAGATCTTTGTCAGTTTTATGGAAAAAGGAGGACCCTCCATACTGTTCTAGAAAAAAATCTATAACTTAACAAATAAAGAGGGCGTACAGCCACCAAACATATATTGTACCATTATTAAATAGCTTATCAGCTTGAACCATTAGTGTTCTGGTTTCACAAGGGAGATGATAGAAAATAACTTGGGATCAGATTGAGCCAGATTGGTTAAAAATGAGCTGGAGCATTTGCTCTATCTGCACACTTTGAAAACTAGACATAGATCAACCTGTATGCAAACAACAGTGAAAGTGTGGACAGCATATAATGAGGAAGAAAATAAAACTAAAAATTTCAACATTTATCCCTCTCAAAAATAATTTGGTGATAATAAAAATATGTGGAATTTTTTTAGATGAATATTATAGGCTAGGAATTAAAAAAATAGGATACTTTTTTAGTCAAGATTCTTTAAAGAACAACTCTGTATTGAACAAGTACTTCTATAAATATAATGTTTCAGTTACTGCAATTTTACTAAAAAAATGCCTTGTTTTCAATGTTGCTTTCAACAGTTTACAGTGTATCTTGGTAATCTATCAAAAAAATCTGTATAAAACCATTAGCCTCTCCCCAGTTATTCTCACAGTGCTTTTGTTTAGTATATTATACTAACTGTGAGGTAAGCAGGGGAATTCAAAGTTCATATAGGGATCCCTGCGTATCCTCGTTACAGTTTTGGTGGGATTAGTTTGGGGGTTGATGTAGACACCATAATGGTCAGTCAACTGTTAAAGAAAATCAGCCAACTCCAGAATATCAGTTCAAAGAAGTTTTTTCCAAAATTATTCAAGTATTTCATCTATAACTGTGTTGGGGGTTGGGGATCCCATGTCTGCCCGCTATGTTTGGCTGCCCATGACCACGAGTGCCCCATGCCGGTATCCCGTGACATAGGCAACCACGATTTCGTACCTACAAAAACAGTGACTCAGTTGCAGTGCCTGTCATTGGGGCTACCCAGCAGGTAGGGTGACTGGATGGGAGAGGTTCATGCATATAGTGACAGGGTGTCGTTACATGTATACACACGTGGGGGGGAGTGAGCAGGCTCAGCAAGGGGGCGGGAGTGGAGGGAGGGATTGTGAGGGGTGGTGCCACAGCGAGCTGCCAAGCTGCTCCCATGATGTGGTGGATGAGTTAAGAGCTGGACTGCAGAGGGTGCTAGGTTCAGGTCCGGGTGCAGGTACCTTTTGTTGTGCCTGGCCTAAAAAAATTTTTTGGCTTTTGCACCCTCCCCCGACATGCACCCCCTGGAGTTGAGAATCCTTCAGTAGGGGGATGTGGAGGTGAAGTGCTCATGGGGGGCATGGGGGGCACAGCCTCCCACATTGACATGTATATCATAAGTCCCTGGTGCCCTTTTGCTGTGCACTGGGGAGTACATTGCTGAAATTTATTTTTGGTGATGTATATTCACCCTAACAGTGATCACTATTCTGCAATCACCCTTATCACATAAATCCCCCCACAAAATCCTGTTCAGGTACATTAATGGTCATCTGTGTATTTCACGTATAGGTCATGACAATATACATAGGCTTTTACATAGATACATAGTCAGTGTCGGCAGATAAGGGCCTATGGCCCACCCAGTCTGCCCATTTGAGCTTGTAAGTTCAGTTTATGTTTTCCTAGAAGTCTGATGCCCCTTACCCCTGACCTCCAGAATTCCTTTATGTCTATCCCATGCATTCTTAAATCCCGTGATTGTTTCAGCCCACACCACTTCCTCTGGCAGGGTGTTCCACTTGTCCACCACCCGTTCTGTGAAGAAATTCTTCCTCATGTTTCCTCTGAATCATCCTCCCTCCAACTTCATCCCATGCCCTCTAGTCCTGGTACATCTTTTTCGCTTAAAAATAGTGTATTCCTGCACCCTGTTCCTCCCTATGAGATACTTGTATGTCTCTATCGTATCCCCTCTCTCCCTCCTCTCCTCCAGGGAGTACATGTTCAGTTCCTTCAACCTGTCTTCATAGGACTTGTGATGCAATCCATGCACCATCTTTGTTACCTCCTCTGAACCTTTCTCTACCCTGTCTATGTCCTTATGTAAGTATGGTCTCCAGAACTGTACACTGTACTCCAGGTGGGGCCTCACTAGTGTCTTGTATAGCGGAATTATGACCTCCCTTTTCCTGCTGGTGATGCCCGTGCCTATACATCCCAGCATCCTATTTGCTTTACCTGCTGCCTTGTTACACTGTTTCCCTACCTTGAGGTCATCAGAGATGATAACCCCAAGATCCCTTTCCTGTTTGGTGCATGCTATATCCTCACCCCCAACTGATATATTGTGCCAAGGTTTTTGTGCCCCATATGCATTATCTTGCACTTCTTTGCATTGAATTTCAACTGCCAAACCCCTGACCATTCTTCAAGTTTCTGCAGGTCCCTTCTCATTCTGTCTACACCCTCTGGTGTGTCTACTCTGTTACAGAGCTTTGTGTCATCAGCGAACAGTGAAATTCTGCCTTCTAGGTCCTGCACAATGTCACTGATGAAGATGTTGAATAGGATCGGTCCCAGCACTGATCCCTGTGGTACCCCACTGGTCACTCTTCCCTCTGTGGAGTGACAGCCATTTACCGCCACCCTCTGTGTCCTGCCACCCAGCCAGTTACCTACCCACCACACTACTGTCCTGCCCACATCCATATTCCCCAGTTTGTGTAGTACACAGTGTGGCACAGTGTCAAAGGCCTTGCTGAAGTCCAGATAGGCCATGTCCACTGCCCTCCCCTGATCCACCTCCCTAGTCACCCAGTCAAAAAATTCAATGAGGTTGGCCTGACATGACCACCCCCTGGTGAAACCATGCTGCCTTGGGTCATGTAGTCCATTGACAACCAGATGTTCCACCAATCTCTCCTTCAGTAGTGCTTCCATGATCTTCCCCACTACCAAGGTGAGGCTGACTGGTCTGTAGTTCCCTGTTTCCTCTTTGTTCCCGCTTTTGTATAAGGGGACTACATCTGCTGTCCTCCAGTCTTTGGGTACCTCCCCTGTTTCCAGTGATTGGCTAAACAAGATAGCCAGAGGTTCAGCCACAACCTGTCTTAGTTCTTTAAGGACCCTGGGGTGCACCCCAATCTGGCCCCATTGCTTTATCAACTCTTATTACTTCCAGTTCCTTCAGGACCCTTTCTCGTGTAAAGGGACTTGTGTCCATTTCTGCACCATTCTCACCCCTTGTACTCCCTTCAGACCCATTACCCTCCTCTTCCCCAGTAAAGACTGAGCAGAAATACCTGTTCAGTATGTCAGCTTTACTGTTGTCATCCTCCATGCAGTCCCCATCCTCCCCCTTCAGTCTCGCTATCCCTCCCTTTGTCTTTCTTTTTTCACTTATATACCTGTAAAAGGTTTTGTCCCCTCTACCCACTGATTTTGCAATGTGTTCTTCTGTCTGAGCTTTGGCTTCCCTTACTGACCTCCCTGCCTCCCTATGCTTCTCCTGGTACTTCTCCCTATCCCTTCTGCCTGTGTCTTTTGTATTGCCTGAATGCAATCTTTTGGCTTTCACTTTCTTTGCTACCTCTTTGGAAACCATAATGGTCTCCTCTTCCTTTTCCTCTTGCTAACCTGCTTAATGCATAATTCTGTTGTTCTTGTAGTCCCCATTTTAAATACTGCCCACTGTTCCTCAACCCCTGATTCCTGTCCCATTCCCCTTAATGCTTCTTTCAAGTATCTCCCCATTTTCCCAAAGTCTGCACCCCTAAAATCCAGGATATGTGTTTTTGTGTGGTTTGGTTCTGCTCTTTCTGTGATTTCAAACCACAATGACTGGTGGTCACTGTTCCCCAGATGCTCCCCCACTGTCACCCCCATCACACCGTCCCTGTTTGTAAGCACAAGGTCCAGTATTGCCTTCTGCCTAGTTGGTTCCATGACCAGTTGCTTGAGGAAGACACCCTGAAGGGAGTCCAGGATAAATCTGCTCCTAGTTGATGCTGCTGCTGGGACGCTCCAGTCCACATCTGGAATATTGAAGTCTCCAACCAGTACTACCTCACCCTTGTCTGCCATCCTTTGGATGGCTAGCATCAGCTCCCTATCTGTTTCTTCCTCCTGGGCTGGCGGTCTATAGACCACACCTGTGCGGATGGCTGTCCCCATTTTCCTTTCCAGCTTAACCCACAGTATATCTCCCCCATTTTGTTCCTCCTGGATCTCTGGGGCCCTTATGTCATTTTTCACATACAGTGCCACTCATCCTCCCTTCCTGCCTGCTCTGTCTCTTCTGGATATGTTGTAGCCAGATATGGCCATCTCCTAGTCATGGTTATCATTACACCAGGTTTCAGTGATGCCCACAATGTCCAGGTCTGACTGTACCATGACAGCCTCCAGATCTTCCATCTTGTTGCTAAGGCTCCTGGCATTTGCACACATGGCTTTCCATGATTTGGCCTCCCTAGACTGTTTCGCTGTTCTACTCCAGCCCCTTCCTTGGTTGTCCTGTATCCCTGGTTCTTCTTGCTGTCTGCCCTTCTGCTGAATGTTGCCCTTTTTCTGCCTATCCACCTCTTGGGCACTAATCTCCATCTTTTGAACACTGCTTTGAAGAGATAGCCACTCCTCTGGTTCACTGGTTCCACTGCTAGCTGTGGGGGGTGAGCAAGTAGGTACCCTCCTTGCTGGCCTGCCACCCCTTTGCTAGTTTAAATGCTTGTCAATGTAGTATTTAAACTTATCATTGAGTGCTTGGATTCCCCTCCAGGATGGATGCAGGCCGTCAGGCTTGAACAAACCTCCATCCCTCCAGGTGGGTCCCCAGTCACCAATGAATCCAAACCCTTCCTCACAGCACCAGTTCTTCAACCATGAGTTGAAGTTCCTGGTGCATGCACTCCTATGCTCTCCCTTGCCTCTCGCAGGTAGTACCTCTGAGAAAGTGACAGAATTAGCTACTTGCTTGAGACCCCTTGACAAGACAAATTACTTTACAGATAGGACACTCAAAAGAACAAAGTAAGCAACAGTTTTTAATGCATACTGTAAACATTTATGTATAATTAAATATAGTTTACAATTTAAAAAGCAATATAAACTGTAACAGTGCTCAGCTCCATGCAGAGCACTTAAACAAAATAACATGTACTTAATAATTATAGTTCTTAATACAATGGGTGGGCCATGATTTTCCCAGATGAAGCCCTAGCAACAGGGTGAAATGTTGGGTGTCATAAAACAAGGCTAGAACTTGATGAAATTCTCAGCATATCTTGGCAGTCTATCCAAAAATTCTATATAAAACCATTAGCCTCTCCCCAGTTAATCTCACAGTGCTTTTGTTTAGAATATCATAGTACTCACCAAGTCAACAGAATGAAGTCACAAATACTAACTGTGAGGTAAGCAGGGAAATCCAAAGTGCATGTAGGGATCCCTGGGTATCCTTGTTGAAATATGTAAAGTTTTTGGGGGATTAGTTTGGGGTTTGATGTAGGCACTGTAATGGTCAATTAACAGTTAAAGAAAATCAG
The DNA here is from genome assembly GCA_016271365.2 of Neoceratodus forsteri. NCBI lineage: Eukaryota > Metazoa > Chordata > Ceratodontiformes > Ceratodontidae > Neoceratodus > Neoceratodus forsteri. Next base: position 973,867,228 of record CM057459.1, read on the forward strand.
TCAGCTCCAGAATATCAGTTCAGAGAAGATCTTTCCAATATTATTCAAGTATTTCATCTACAATGGTGCTGGGTGGTGGGTGGGGATCCTATGCCTACCTGCTGCGGTTGGTTGCCCATGCCCGCACATGCCCCATGATCTCCCGGTCAGGTGTGTTAATGCTCATCTGTGTGTTTCATGTTTAGATCATGACAATATATATAGACTTTTTGACAAGAAAAAATTACTTTAAAGATAGGACACCAAGAAGGGCAAAGTAAGCAACAGTTTTCAATCTGTACTGTGAACATTTTATGTTAAAGAACACTATAGTATAATAATTTACAAGGCAAGGTAAAACTTCAACAGCACTAACCTTCACACAGAGTGCTAAAACAAAATAACATGTACTTAATAATTTTAGTCCTTAAAAATACAACAGCTAGACCACTATTCTCCCTGATGAAGCCCTAGCAAAAGAGTGAAATATTGGATGTCATAGGACATGGCTAGAACTTGATGAAATTATTGAATGAAATCAGAAAGAATTTCTTTGAACTGATATTCTGGAGTTGACTGATTTTCTTTAACTGTTGTAAGCAGGGGAAAGTCAGATATATTCTGAAAGACTCGGTGAAATATGTACTATACTATGTGCAATGTTTGGTATACCAACAAGTAAACGTAAAAAAAAACCTAGAAAACAATAAATTTAAAACATACTTGATACACATCTAATGGTTTTAGGCTATTATAGCAAGACAGCTGAGTTCAAGAATAAACATAATATTCCAGTAAGTCACTAGCATTTTTGTAAACAAGATAGTACATATTAAGCAAAACAAAATAGTTATATTAAATGCAAGCTGAAAATAGAGTTAAAAATCTACGTTTCAACCTTAGGTCTTTTTCAGAAAATATCTAAAAGAAAAAAAAAACAAAGTTAGTAGAGAGGAGGTAAAATGAGGGATATATACTGTATGTGGGGAAAGAAAAAAGGGGAGGCTCAGGGAGAAGAAGTGATAAATGGCAAGATTAAGAGAGAATCTGTGAAACAAAAAGGTGATGATGGGAAAGATAAAGCATAATAGGAGTGAAAGAGCTAAAGAAGTCCCCAGGTGGGGACTAATTAACAGGGTCTAGTAAGAAGGTTGAATGGTGACAAATGTGTGGGAAGGAGACAGAGATGGAGACTTATGGTGAAAATGAAAAATATGTTAAATGTGTACAGATATAAACAGACTTCAGGGAAAGTAAGGGATGGCTGAAAGATGTTAGTGGAAAATAAGTCTATCATTTAAACCAGAGGGCTGCTGGGAGCCAAGGCGGATGATCAGCTTGGCTTCCATGTTTTTTCTATGGTCAGAATCCCAGAAGCCCTGCTGAAGGGCACAAACAGAAAGGTCATTGACACTGTGGTCCCGGGAGATAAAGTGGGATACAATGGTTTTAGCAGTGTCACCCTTCCTGACTGCTCTGTAAATGTTCCCTGAAATGGTCAGCAAGGCATCTACCAGTCTCTCCAATGTAAATAGCTGTACACTTCCTGCAAAGAATACAATACATCACATTAATGGAGGTGCATGAGAACCCCGTGGTGATGTGAAAAACACCTGTATGTCCCCGAATTTCAGTCACACTGGAAATAAATTTGCAGGTGTAGCAGCGAGTCCTGTTGCAAGTTTTGGTACCTAGTAGGGAGGAACTGTTAGGAGTAGGTAGGCTGCTTTAAACCAGGAGATTCCACAGGTTAGGGGGCCAGTGGTAGGAGGCAATGGGTGGTTCTGTAAAGGAAGCACCAACGTTAGGGTCAGTTTGAAAAATGGGAACGTTACTGTTGATGATCCTGTGAAGAGAAGGTGAGCTCTGATGGAAAGGAAGCACTAGTGGAATTTGTCATATTGTTCTTGTGTGACAGTATCCTTCCTCCGGGGGTCAAGGTTATGGGGCATGTGACTGACCTGGGAGAGTTCTCTGTCTACTGAGCTTTTAGGGTATCCCCTGTTAATAAAAAAACTATGCATTATTTGGTCTGCTCAGCAAAATTATCCTCTTCACTGCATAACCTATGAAGTCTAATAAACTGTGAATAAGGCAGGCCATTCTTGACATGTTTAGGATGGAAGGAGCTGTGGAGGAGGAAACTGTGAGAGTCAGTGGGTTTGCAATAAACTGATATCTTCAGATCAGTGTTCTCTACTGACAGTTGAATATCCAGAAAAGGCAGTGTGGAGGAGGATATTTCAACAGTGTATTGAAGGGAAGGATGGGCTGTGGTAAACTTGTCAAGGAAGACTTGGAGGGTCTCCCTGGAGCAGGAGGTGGCCCCCACATAGTCATCTATGTAGTGTTTGTAGAGTTCTGGAACAGTCCCTGTGAATGAGAGAAAAAATGTTCCTCCACCCAACCCACAAACAGATTAACAAAGCTGGGACCCATCTTGGTACCCATGGCAACTCCACTGACCTGTTGAAAAAAACTGTTATTAAAAGAAAAAGCACTGAGTGTAAGAACAAGTTCTGCCAGATGAGTTAGTGTGTTTGTGGGTGGCTGCTGGAGTTCCCGCTTATTCAAGAAATGCTGCAAAGCTGTCAGACCATCATCATGGGGGATCACTGTGTAAAGAGATTTGATGTCCATGGTAAAGATAAGCTGACGAGAGTCATTGAATCTGAACCTGTCAGATAACTGGAGAGCATGGTTAGTGTCTTTAACATAAGAGGGCAGGGACTCAATAAGGGGTTTTATGAGGCTGTCCAAAAATGCAGAGATGTGGGATGTGGGGCAGGAGCAGGCAGACACAATAGGATGACCAGGGTTACCTGTTTTGTGGATTTTGGGAAAGAGATAAAACCTGGATGTCTGGGGATGCTGAACTATGAGTCTGTTAGCAGAAGCAGGGAGCTCTTTGTTTTCAGTAGCAGATGTGATGGTGGTGGTAACCTTCATCTGATAGTCAGCAGTGGGGTCCTGTGTAAGAGAAGAAAGAAACCTGGTGTCGGAGAGTTGCTGTGTGGCTTCAGTGATGTATAGCTCCTTTTGCCAGACAAATAGTACATACAGTATTAAGCAAGTTAGATAAACAGAAACAAATTGCAATATCTAATCTAAAAACATTATTAGCTCATGAAGAAGAGTCCAAAAATAAATTAATAGGAAAGATTTATACCTTTACTAGACAGTAGAGTGTGTAATTTGGATAAACCCCATAATAGAAGGAAAGAAGATCTATAGTATGTTTGAAATTAGTGAACAATAATTGTAAATCAATAATACAATCACCCAAATTAACATAAAAAATATAAAATTACAGCAAGCGTAATATAACTTGGTGCATTTGACCTAGCTAACCTCATAAAAATTATATACATTTTTAAATACAATATCAGAAAATTGCCAGAGATGTACTAATCAAAAAGGTTGTTTAGTGCATATGTTTGCATCATGTTCAAACGTACAAGTTATTGGAAAATAATACAATTATTATTACCAAAGGTACTAGGAGTTGCATTGCCATTTGATCCAGGAATCATAGTATTGGGAATAACTGCTAGAGAAAATCTTTCACTATTAGGTAAACAAAAAGATTTATTAAACATATGTCTGGTAAATGCTAGAAAGTTAAAATGAATGCAATGGAAAGACCAAGAGCCTCCAAAATAAGGACATTGGTTGATTTTAATGATTAAAAGTACAAAAGATCTTATCGTTCGACTTTCAAGGTCTTTACCATTTAAAAACACTGAATACAGTAAGTAGTTTTAGCTAATGTTGGTAATCCAAAATTTAATCAGTGGGTTCGGGTCTGGTCTGGTTACCTACATGCCCTAAAGTGTTTTATCATCTGAAAGTGCCAGTCCAGAAAGTAAAAGTAGTCCAAAATGACTATAAAAAAACTACACTTGCATTCTCTTACCTGTAATGCCCCAAAGTTGGTCATTCCTGAAAGTTAAAATAAAAATAAATAAACGCAGAGTACACAGGTGCTCAGAGTACCTGCTGCAGGGGTAGGCAGCAGGGTACTGTACGAAGGGGCCCCTAGACATAAAAGTCAACCTCCCTACACACACAAAACACTGTAAAAAATAAGAAAAGTGCACCTGTGCACTTAAATCCTGGTCAAAAAGTAGATTTCTGTGCAAGCTGCAACAACAATGGCTTGGATGGAATGCTGTGCTGAGCTGCTCATGCACAGCATTCCAGTCCAAACACTCTAGAACCCAGGGAGGTTCAAGTTTAAAAGATAATTGTTCAGTTGGGTAGTTTTCTGCTAGCTGTGGAGAAGAGAGGATGCAGAAAGTTAAGGGGAACCAGGAAGGCTTACCTGGTGGGTTGAAGCCATTCCCTGAGGACTGTTCTGTGTGCCTGCTCGAGCTCCAGCTAGTGAAGACGTCCAGATTCCCTGCTTTGTCCAGTGCTGCAGTCGGTGGTGCCATCGGGGCACCACGAAGAAGAAAATGCTGTTGTTCCCGCATTTTAGGGCTTAAAAGCCCTCCGGTTATTTGTTTTAGCCCCCTCGAGTGTTTTACAGTTCAATCTCGGTCCCACGTTGGCAGCTTTTCCAGCCGCATCGCGCCCGCATCTCGGTCGGCCATCGGAGGCCCCCAGTTGTCCTCCCAGATGCCTGCCCATTTCTCCTTCCCACTGCCAGCATCCCTCCCACCTCCCTACCGCACCGGAATCCTCCTGCTGCCTCCAGAAGCTGTGAGTCGGCGGCAGCACACGTTGTGCTGACTGCCAGTTTTCAGGAGAACTGTTGTTTTGTTGTAAAAGTGCATTAGGCGCTTAGAGGGCGGCCGGCGCCACAGGGCATCAGGTTGCTAGGACCCTTTTGAATATTCATTTTGGAGGCTGGCTAGGCCCACGGGAGGGGCTCAGGGTAGTAGCAAAAGCAAAGGCCTATAGGTATGTATTAGGGGGGGATTTAAGGCAGGGTTTCAATGGATAACTGACAGCAGGCACTGGGAGCCTGAGAAATTTAAAGGGGCAACGAGATTTAAAAGGGCAATTCCGGCCCAAATATAAAGTAGGGCATTAGGTCCATTGTGAAGTGGGGCATCCGGCCCAAAGTTTAGGGGGGCATTAGGCCCATTGTAAAGTGGGACACCAGGCCCAATCTAAGGTGGGGCACCAGGCCCAAGCTAACGTAGGGCTTTAGGCCCAAGGTAAAGGTAGAGCATTAGGCCCGAGGTAAAGCCTGGTCTATAGGGAGGCCTCGGCCTAGCGGAATAGGGCAAGCCAGCCTAGTGGTACTCAAGGGAGGCCCCGGCCTAGCGGAATAGGGCAAGCCAGCCTAGTGGTACTATAGGGAGGTCCCGGCCTAGCAGAATAGGGCAAGCCAGCCTAGTGGTACTAAAGGGAGGCCCCGGCCTAGTGGAATAGGGAAAGCCAGCCTAGTGGTACTAAAGGGAGGCCCTAGCCACAATGTACAGTAAGGGATCCTATCCCAGAATACCCTACCTATAGAAACAGGGGTTCATTTGAGAGTGTTCAATTTGCCTATACTGTGAATTTACTGTGATTACTGTACTGCTTATGCTGAACTATTGCCCTGAGTACCTGAACTATTGTTCTAAGTACCTGAACTATTGCCCTAAGTACCTAAACTATTGTCCTAAGTACCTGAACTATTGCCCTAAGTACCTGAACTATTGTCCAAAGTACCTGAACTATTGCTCTAAGCACCTGGACATTGGCCCTTATCAGTAACAATTACCCCTGAAGTTATAATTTGCCCTCCTCTGGCAAATTATTGTACTATTCCACAGTTCTTTGGGCATTCTTCAGTTATATGTTTACTACTGTACGAAGACAGTCTTAATCTTCTACCACACTGCAGTCTCCTAGTGTGGTCTGTTACACCACATGCTCAGAATCAGTCTCTACTCAGAAGATGACATCCTTCCAACATTCTTCACCTCAGGAAGATCATCCATCAACTCATCCCGTCCATTTGTGTCGTCCGCTGAAGTTGAGTTCGTCGTTAGTCATACCAGTCGTAGCCGTCATTTTCTTGTTTTCACAGCTTTAAAGTACGGCTGCCGAAACACATCACGACAGCCGTGCCAGTGTCGTTCGTATGATTCCTGTTCCAGATGTCCCGAAGTTGGTCGCCCTCTACAGAAGAGAAAGAGCTCATCTTGGAGAATCTGTTCTGCGCCCCCACCTGGTCGTTTGCCGAAAGTCGAGTCCGTCGAAGCCCAGTCCGGGACGCGTCCGCCGTTTCTATGTTTTGTGTTAGTTCCTGATTCTAGGATTGCAGAGTCAACCATCATCTCTTCAGATTCTTATGGTTCCTGGTCCTGTCAGAGTTTCTTCTGAGTCCAGCTGGCCCTTGGAGTGCTGCAGCATCAGTCGGATCGTGGTAGTCCTCCATTGGATTCATCGCCACGCAGATCTTGGTCTTTCTTCATCCTTGGCAACCCTAGAAGTGGGTTTTGGCAGAGGAACCTCTTGCTTCAGTGTGTGTTATTTCAGGAACCAGTTGCTTTGGTTCTACATTCCGGCAGCCTCGGAGAGAGAGTGGGCTTTTGCCAAAGATATATGGTCTGGTTACCAAACCTCTCACCACCCCAGTGGCCTTATCTAGGTCCTTGCTGGGAATTGAGATTAGGGTTCTACAGTTCTGTTTTATTTCCCTTGTAGCTACCAATGAAGAAAGACGGTGTGCACGAAGACGACAGACATTTAGACTTTGTGAGAATTGGATGGTCATTGTAAAACCAAATATTGTATTGTGGATAGTGAGGAACACCTGATTTCCGTCTATATACTAGTTGCTCTTACAGGATACTGCTAAGGAATTTGAGGAGTATAGTGGCAATAGGCCGTGGTGCACCTATAGAGAATAATAGTCTAGAGTTTAGACATTTTAGAGTTTAGTTGTTACTGTTTAGATATCCATGATGCTGTCCATACTCCCTACTGTTTTTGTGGTTGGTATGTTTCTGTATGACCATGTCCTCCGTTCCCTCCTGTCTAATAAACATCTTTGCTTCATCCAATCTCTGTGTACCACTCCTGCCTCTCCTTGTCGGGTGTTTTCATCAGCCCAACCCCATTCGGACCTCAAGCGGCCCCTCGCCATCCCACCTGCTGAGGGTGTCGCTGGCACTGCTGGTAGTGAGACAGTTCCCTTTACCACTCCGAGTGAAGAACCCAGAGGTCTACCAGTGCAGCGCCCATCACATACCTTTACAATATTTTAGTAAAAGGAGGCCAGTTGCAACAGCAATAGCGGTGGGTGAAGTGCACAAAATTCGCTACATGTCGTATTTCATGTAGAACTCAAATTTTGCATAATTTTCCACTTAGGGAAGTGAAAAACTTCACATCTCAAAATAATGTAAATTTCCCATTATTCTCCATGGACTTTGTTTTACTTTGCCTTGTTTTTTTTTGCTCTTTAAGGCAAATTTTGCAGTGATTCATGGGATTTAAGGTCACATGGGTTGTATATTGTTTTGCTCAGCCTCCGTTAAGTGTAGTGTGTAATGAAAAGCTGAAGACAGTTTGCTGTCAGAGCTCTGAGATTCAAACCATCGAAAAAAACTTTAAAAACACATTTTTGCCACAAACTCTTGTGTCAAAATTTCGTACATCAATTGCAGGAAAACCTTATGTGTTTATATCATCAAGCATTTATTGATTTTGTGTGAATACGTAATGTTAATTTAGTACATTCAGTCTTTGTTCTGACAGACACTGTAGAAGTGTGCTTCGGGGGAGGGGCAGGTCTGAGGTGTGGAAGGGAGTTTAGTGAGAAAAGCAGTTTTCCCAACTTTTGTTGGCTAGTTTTTAATTATTTGTGTGTTCAGGTACACACAATGCAGCTTTACTTAATTTTTTGTAGTTTTTTTTCTGTTTGCTGGGCATTTTTTCAGTCATTTAAAAAAAAATGTCTGTACTGTAGTTCACCGAACAGTTAAAGTTTCTCTGCCTGACCCATACCTCTCAACTGTCCCTGATTTTCAGGGATGTCCCTGATTTTGCCTCAAGTTTCTCCTCTGTCCCTCGTAACATTTGTGTTCTTGTGACAGAACAGTGGGAATTAAAAGCACAAAATAATGCCAAACATTAAAGTAACAGACTTGTTATTCTTCAGAAAATGCATATTAACACAAATCCCTTTATTCTATCAGCTTTCTGAGTGAATAGTATCAGATTTTAAGATGTGTCCCTCATTTGGGGTCTTTGTCCCTGATTTTTTTTAAGCCTTGTCCCTGATTCATGAGGCAAGAAGTTGAGAGGTATGGCCTGACCTTTCATCTGTGTGCATGGTGTAAACTGATATGCATTTTATTGTGGCACAGCAACAGCAGTACTTTGAATTTCTCAGCCTGTCTGCAATATTTTTCCCTGCTTCTGTCTGTGTAGTTAAAGCTGTACCCCCCCCACCACCACAAAACAAGGTATTTTTGTTTTACTTTTGGATTTTTGAAGACTGGTTAAGATCCTGTGCTACTTGTGCCTGTACAGCTGCATTTCTTTCATTTTTTTGCTTGCCATCCCCCAAAACAGCAGAAATAATAAGTTTCTGTTAATTGTCTGTGTAATCTTAAAAAAAAAAGCCCACTAAGAGACATTCATGCAAAGCTGTTTCTGGCTGCGGTGCTGCTGCTAAGATGACTATTAGCAGTGGAAGTTGTGATGATGAGGTAGGTTCATCAGGGGCTAGCAGCAAGTCTAGCAGCATAAAGAGGAGTTGTTGTGGCCGTGGTAGTATGCAGCAGAAGGGAAAGGTAGCAGTTGCTGCAAGTAAAGGGATTTCTCCAACTCTATTTTTCACAGTGAAATCAGTCACTTCAGTGCTGGTTGGAGATGCTATTGTCCCTGCTGGTAGTAAAATCAGTGATGGCATGGTTAATAAGAGCATGAGTATTGCTATCAGTTCAACCTGAGCAAACTTATCGGGCGGAAAAAACTTTGTCGACTCAGAAGACTTGAGTGTAGCTGATGTCCCGCTCCCCACAGTAGCTGAACATGATCCTGATCATGCTAATGACTCAGTCTCATGTTTAAACTGATCTTGATGTTAAGCCATCCAAACATTCAGATGTTGATGACAAAAGTGTGGATGATAGTACTGAGGCTGTGGTTGTAATATATCCACAGGAGGACAGCATCCAAAGTGAATTTGTGGATGATGATTATGATGATGATGCTAGCAACCTCATTTGGGAACCGAACAAAAAGAAAGTGAAAGTGGCTGTTTGTAAACAGTCTGTTTGTCAATCCCCCCCCCAAGCTTCTGATGTAGCTGTGTCTGTTGCTGACCCTGAAGTAACAGTCATCAATTGTGATGTTCAGTCAAAGTCCAAGTGTGCACAACACAAGAATTCATGCAGAAACCCCCCCATTTCATCACCAACAAAACTGCAGTTTCATATGCAACCCCAGAAGTGACATATGAAGAGTAGGGCATCAAAATCCCCAGTTTGGGATCTTTTCATACAAGATGGTAGCGATGAAACAGTGGCAATCTGCCAGCTTTGCCAAGTACATGTGAAGCGTGGTAAACAGTGTAGCCATCTGGGCACTGGGGGCCAGCATACTCATCTCAAGAGCAGGTATATGGCACTGTGGACTCGGCACCAGAGGGGAGCTAATGCCATAGTGGGGCACTCACCCTCATCCACTTTAGTGAGCATGGTATCCCCTTCCTTTAGTGTAAGAAGTTGTGTCTGTAAAAGTGGTGAAATAACACTGGAGGATTACTGCTGGTATTTTTTATTTTTATTGTTATTTATTGAGGTCTTGGATTGCACCACTGAGCAGATGCTGATTTAAAGGTTCCACATCAGTTACATAGACAATACAATACAGATGACTGGGTTACATATGGTACAGGTAAATTACAGGGTAGAACAGCATTAAACAGCGTAGGCAGTATAGCAGCTAGCCGGTGTCAGGCATGAGGAGGAGGATGATTTTGAATGTTCAAGTAGTGGTCAGAGCAGCAGTGGCCCATGTAGTAATTCTAGTACATCAACCCCTGTGGTTAAAAAAAGGTAAAATAACTGCATGCCAGCACCTCTTTCTACAAGAGAAAGTGAAAATAAACACTGACTTCTTGCATATTTAAGTGTCTCCCTGAGTCATGTGACCTGCAGAGACAGGCATGTGATCAGTGGCCTGTTTCTTACCAACTTTGCCTTATCAAATTGGAACTCAAACTGAACTTGAAGTGAACAATGCAAAGTGAGGTAAAGTTCAGCTTTTCAATGGAAATTTCATGTAGTGATACGTGAATTCAAAGTGGACCACTTTACGTTCACTATGCAGGCAAATTAAAACTTCGCTGCATCTTTAATCAGCAATTGTATACTGCTACTATATTAGTTACCACTGTTTCCAAAATAATAATGCTACAATATGTCAAGTTAAGATTCTGATGTTCATTGTATATCTTTGTGATAGTGTACATATGCTAAGCTGGGACCTATTACTCTAATAAACATTTTAGATGCTTCTTACTTAGATAAAGCAAACTACTCATTTGTCTATGGCATTATTTCTTCTTTAATAAACCAAATAGGTAAGTGAGATTATAATGTATGACTGAATGCTACAAGTCTTCATTTCAGTCAGTAACAACTATTATAGTGTTCAAATCAGGAGAATTAATCAATCCTCAGGGTTTTGTGAAATTATGTGTTGCTATACCTTTCATATCAAGACCTGCAAATGTTTGTCAGACAAATATAGGTGCTTCTGTTGTATGAACCTTTGTTTACCAAATATTCAAGGCAAGTAATAAGGTAGCCACTCTGTTAATCATTTCTGGATTGGTATAAAACAGCATACAACATATTTGTAGTGTATCATACTTATCCTTCAAACTATCTGGTAACCTTTCTCTAGCTTTCTAACAGTAAGAACAGGAAAATAACATGTGCTCTTTTTCCACATTACAGTATACCTTGGTAAAATGAGCAAACCACACATTGGGCTAAATATATGGTCTAGAGATTTTAGGCAGGATTTTCAAAACTCTTAGATCATCGTAAGCCCCAGTGCAACGACTATACAGTGCATGAAGCTTGTAGCAATCTAACAGGATTTTTTATCCCATACGGCAATTGCCACAAGTTAGACCACTATTTTCAGGTCTACCTTGCGGCAATTCTGGGGGCCTGTTGTATGGCGCTTGTACCAGACATTTGGCACAAGCTGCCATAACTTATGAAAACTCACAACTGCACCCAGGATTGTAAAATTGGGCACAGTTGCAGCTAAGGGTTTGGCGCACCGCCAGAACCTAAGTGCCATGGCACAGGGCTGGATGCAAGCCCTGCAGCATGCTTTGAAAATCCTGCCCCTTGAACATGAGCTTGTGCCTTTGGTTACCAGCATCCAAAAGGTCTTGTCATCTCTCTCAAACTCTGCATTTCTCAGTTTTAACCGTAATGATTCCTGATATAGCTTTCCTCCTTCTTAATGATTTGTAGGAACAACTTTCTCTATTTATTAAATTCATTAAGACTTTTATTTTTTTTTATTTATTTATTTATTCACTTTATTCACTGGGTAAGTACACTGAGCATATAGCCCTTTTTCAGGAATAACCTGGAGCCACACAATTTGCAGCCTAAATGATACAGGTTGGCAACATATATTACAATTCATACAAACATCAAGAGACAATACATCATCAAACATTGTTACAAAAGAAATAAATAACACCTGTAAATAATTAAAAACAGTTACAATTTAACGGTTTTAACAAATTTGTTTTTAAATGAGATTTAAAAAACATAAAAATTTTTTTATCTTGGTTTCTCTAACCAATTCTTCTTGATTAATATGTTCAATTTCTTTTTTTTTATCTTTTATACATAGGCCCAGATATTCAGACTGCAACAGGTAGTGGCGCAAGGCTGGGCGCAGCGCAACTGTGATGTGAAAGGATCAGGTCCAGGTGATATTCAACAGGGATGTGCCATAGCATAGCACCATTGAATATGGCATGGACAGCGCACATACTGTGCATGGTGCAGTGGCATTGTGCCAGCACAAGCCACAGATAGGGAGCACGGGGATGTGCCAGTGCAAATGCAGTTGTGCTAGGTGCATCGCCTGCGATATTCAGCAGGGGGCATGCAAAAAAGGCCATAATATATGCAAGGTGCAAATGGGGCCATTTGCATGTCATTATGGCCCTATTTGCATGCCTTGCACAGGGCAGCCTGGCAACTTGTGACTGGCGCCCTGCACAGCATGACATGTGCACAGGGGGGTCCAGGGGCATCCCCCACCCTGTAGCCATGATCGCAGTACAGCTCTGTAATGTAGGTCCCTGGCAGTCTAGTAGTACCCGCTCCCTCCCGATTCCATGATAAATGTAAATGAAAACACACCTTGGTGGTCTAGTGGACCGCCCTCCTGCCCGATTCCCCAATCGTGGGATATATATAAGATGACATTCCCTGGTACTCTAGTGGAATCCCCCTCCCTCCTGTGTCACCAATCACCGGTAGATGACTTTTATTCAACTCCCTGGTAGTCTAGTGCAATCACCCACCTTCTTGTGTCCCTGATCGCTGGTTGTCTGCCATAATAATAGGCCCTGGTAGTCCGGTGGTACCCCCCACCCACCCATTGCCATGATCACGGTAAAACCCCGTAAAACAATTCCCTGGTGAGCCAGTGGCACTCCCCACCCCTCCCATTCACAAAGACACCCTTGCCCACCCCGTCCCCCCATCATCGGCAGACAGCTGCAACCTGCCCACATACTGCCCGGCCGCCCACTAAATGACAGATACAATATGGTCTGCAAGCGCATGGGTCCACAATGTGGACCAATGCGCTTGCAGGGCATACTGTACTAAACAGTCCCAAATATTTGAATGAAGACATTCACATATTTGGGACTGTCTAGTACAGTATGCCCTGCAAGCCCTTTGGTCCAAACTGTGGATCAAAGGGCTTACAGCCCATACTGTACCTGTCATTTGGCAGAAGGTCAGGTGATATGCGGGTAGGTTGCAGATGCCCACTGATAATGAGGGGGATGGGGGGCAAGGGGGTCTGTGTGGGTGGGAGGGTGGGGTGCCACTGGATCATCAGGGATTTACTGCAATCATGGCAATGGGCGGGGGGTACCACCGGACTACCAGGGACTATTATTACAGCAGATAACTGGCAATCAGGGACATGGGAGGGTGGGAGAGTTCCACTAGACTACCAGAGAGTTGAATATATGTCATCTACTGGTGATCGGGGACACAGGAGAGAGGGGGGTTCCGCTACACTACCAGGGAATGTCGTCTTATACATATGCCATGATCAGGGAATTGGGCAAGAGGGGGTCCACTAGACCACCAGGGTGTGTTTTCATTTACAATTATCATGGAATCAGGTGGGAGGGGGTACCACTAGACTACCAGGGGGCTGTGGGTGCTTGTGGACGGTATTCTGGGTGGGCAGGTGGCCACCCATGGCTGGCGGCTGCTGTGTTGCGCCCTGCAATACAGTAGCCTGCCTGTGGGTGGCCAGGATTTGTTCCCACTTTTCACGGGCTCAACTTTGAGCCCCCTATGCAGCGCAATGCAGGGTTGCGCTAGCATATGCACTGCACATCACGGGCTGAATACCGGGATGTGCCACATATGCAAGGGCATGCCCCCTGCATCTGTACCACATACGATTACATTGCGCTCCAGCGCATCAGGATTTGCACTGTACCGGGCAGCCTTTTCAATATACCGCCAGGGTGCAATGCGGCTCTTTGAATATCCAGGCCATAGTGTTGAACCATGTTGATCTATAATTATGATTCCTGTTTTTAACATAAAGCAATGGTGAAATAAAATGGATTAATGTTTCAAAAGCACTTAATAAGAGATGTCAAACTATTTGTTCTTCTTGGATCATTATTTAAATTTTCCTCCTTTAGCTATTTTGGCCTTGAAGAATCAAGTACTGTGGCAGTCATTGCAACTTTCAACAACAGCACACGATGGCATGATGAGGCAAATCCCAATACCAGAAATGCCACATGCATCTGAATGTGGCTTTGAACAAAGGTACTGGGCCGCAGTGCACCACAACGTTCAATGGCACTGAAAGCGACGGTGGCTAATGCTGTATATCCTTTATGTTGTTAATATTATTTTCTGTGCATTTAATTCTTTTGAGATTCATAACTTCAATACCATGCCTGCTTATGTGTGGTTTCCCTTTCAATTATTGGGTGACTTAATATTAACTAGATTGGAAAATGGGGTGAGTCAGATTGCTCTATAATTTTTAAGTCGATAATGTTGTCTAATAAGTTTAAATTTGTAAGGGCTATGTTAATTACAAAGGCTCCATTATGTGAGTAAAGTGTGTATGCACCATCCAGATTTCCTCTGGTCCTCCAGTTTATGTATATGACACCCAGATCATGTATTAATGTATTAACCAGTGTCCCCACCTTGTTTATTTCCATGTCCTTTGTTTTCCTATTATTGGTAAGGTTACTATTCAGTAGATTAACCCTTTCATTGAAAATGTTGACTGAGCATCAGTTATATCATTGGGGTCTTCAACATATCTGGCATTAAAATCTCCTGCCGTTATAATGTCTGTATCTTGATTTCTTTCTATTAAGACAGTTATTGTTTCTTTGTATCTAGTCCATATTTTTGAGAAATCAGACCTTGTTGTCTCAGGTGGAAGATATGTGTTAACTAGAATCATTTTCTTATTCTATTTAAGTATGATATGATCAGGCCAAGATGTATTTATTATCAATATTTAACTGATTTACCACTATTTCTATATTAAAGAGCAGCTGACACAATTTGGAAAACTTTGGAAAACATATTTAGACACAATTCAGCTTGTATTTCATACATCTTCCTTAGATTTGTCTTCTCCATTATTTATTACTGAAGAAATTCTCACAAAAACAAGATCTTCATCCTCTAGAATTAATCGGCGTCTATAATTTATTCCTACTTGAAATCATAATGCTCTGTTGTGACATCACAGTCTCTTACCATGGGAATAACTGATGTCACAAGCAGAGTATTATAAGATGAGGAGCCAAATATTGAAAAAGGCACAAAGCACAGCGAAAACATTAGTGCTGCACCTTGCGGTTGCCCGGGTGTCCAAAAATGCTATATATTCAGTGGAATAGCACATTGGAGCTATTCAACTGAATATAGGGCCATGGCAGTCCAGTGCTAAGCCTTTTAGCACTGGACAGACAAGGACTGAAATAGGGTGCTACAATGGCTTGTGCCTGTGTTAAATTTCCAATATTCAAAGGGACCCATGCAAATGAGCTCATTGGGCATGCAAGGTGCTAAGGGGCCATTTGCATGTCCATTATGGCTCATTTGCATAGATAGCATGGCAATGTAGCACGGCTCCTCTCCCCACTTCCCCAGTCCCAGAGAGCTGTCCCTGGTGCTAGTGGTCTCCCCCCCCCACCAATCACTGGCCTGGTATAAATGATAAATGCTCTCTGGCATCTAGTGGTCCTCCCCCAACTGATCACCGGCCCAATGTACATAATATCTTTTCCCTGGTGTCTAATGTCCCCCCCAGCCAATCACCAGCCCAATGTACTTAATATGTTTTCCATGGTGTCTAGTGTTCCCTTCCCCCACCG
Source organism: Neoceratodus forsteri (assembly GCA_016271365.2). Lineage (NCBI taxonomy): Eukaryota > Metazoa > Chordata > Ceratodontiformes > Ceratodontidae > Neoceratodus > Neoceratodus forsteri. The sequence continues at coordinate 973,882,817 of CM057459.1, forward strand.
ATTGCTGGCCTGATGTACATAATAAATTTTCTCTGGCATCTAGTGGTCCACCCCGTTGATCACCAGCCCAATGTAAATGATAAGGTCTCCCTGGTGTCTAGTGGTCCCCACCTGCTAATCACTGACCTGATGTAACTAATAGATTTTCCCTGCTGTTGGCCCGATGTTAAAGTCAATCATTGATGGGGGACCTAAATATGCCAGATGTTAACTGGATGACATGGACTGTAGCCACATCCAAGAGCAGGGTCATTCTCGATGCCCTACAGGGGGCATGCCTTAGACAGCTAGTGGTGGAACCCACTTGGGAGGGTGCAATATTAGACCTAGTACTCTCAAATGGAGAGAGGATCACAAATTTAGAAGTCAGTAGACATCTGGGAACAAGTGACCACTGCACAGTGTGCTTCACAATAAACACAACCATGAAGACAAGCCATACAAAGACAAAGATAATGGACTTTAGAAGGGCTGACTTTGGCATAATGGGTGAATACCTGAGGAATGCATTAGCAAATGGCCAGAAAGGAGGGGTGGAAGAACAATGGAGAACAATCAATACTGCCATCATGGAGGCAGCCTTTGTGTGAAACAAATAAAGAAAACAAAGCGGAATAAAAAAACACTATGGCTCTCAAAAGAGGTGTCAGGGAAGGTTAAGGAGAAAAAGGCTGCATTCAAAAAGTATAAGGAATCACAGAAGGAGCACGACAGGGAACTGTATCAATTAAAGCAGAAAGAAGTGGGGAAGGCAGTCAGAAAAGCAAAGGCCCAAACCAAGGAAAAGATAGCCAACTCAGTTAAGAAGGGATAAAACCTTTTATAGGTACATTAGGGAGTATAGAAAGGTTAAGGGAGGGATAGGGAAGATTAATAAAGGAGAGGGGAGGTGGGCAGAGGGAGACAGTGAAAAGGCAGAGATACTGAATGAATACCTTTGCTCAGTATTCACAAAAGAAGAAGAGGAGGAGTTACCTAAACCAAACAGTAGAAGCACTCTGGGTAGTGGGGTTGACGCCAGTCCATTTACAGAAGAAAGAGTCCTGAAAGAACTCCTAAAACTCAAGGTGGACAAAGCAATGGGGCCTGACGGGATTCACCCTAGAATCCTAAAAGAGCTAATGGAGGACCTAATGACACCACTAACCACACTTTTTAACAAATCATAGGAAGATGGGGTGGTACCTGAGGACTGGAGGAGGTCAGATGTGATTCCCCTTCACAAAAGTGGGAGCAAGGCAGAAGTAGGAAACTACAGACCTATTAGTTTGACCTCAGTGGTGGGGAAAATGATGGAATCACTTCTGAAAGAAAGAATTGTTCAGTACTTAGAGGTCAGTGAGGCACAGGACCCAAAACAGCATGGATTCACAGCAGGAAGGTCATGTCAGATGAATCTAATCGATTTATTTGACTGGGTGATCAAAGTAATAGACCAGGGAGGGGCTGTGGATATGGCTTACCTAGACTTTAGCAAGGCATCTGACACAGTCCCGCACAAAAGATTAATAATCAAGTTAGCCAGCCTTGGAGTGGGTCCCAGGGTGGTAGCCTGGGTAGCAAACTGGCTGCACAACAGGACACAGAAGGTCATAGTGAATGGAACACATTCTGAAGAAAGGGGGGTTACTAGTGGAGCACCTCAGGGCTCAGTACTGGGTCCAGTCCTCTTCAACGTCTTTATAGGTGACATTGCAGAGGGTCTGGAAGGAAAGGTATGCCTCTTTGCAGATGACACAAAGATCTGTAACAGAGTTGATACACAAGGGGGTAGAAAGGATGAGAAGGGACTTGGCAAGGTTGGAGGAATGGTCAGACATATGGCAACTTAGATTCAATGCAAAGAAGTGCAAAGTAATGCACCTGGGAAATAAAAATTCAGGAGAAGAGTACACAATAGCAGGGGAGGTACTAATGACAACAATAATGGAAAGGGATCTGGGTGTAGTCATATCAGATGACCTAAAGGTGGGTAAGCAATGTGAGAAGTCAGTAAGGAGAGCAAGGGGATACTGGGATGCATAGGGAGGGGCATCACAAGTAGGAAAGGGAAGTGGTTATCCCTCTGTACAGACAGTTGGTGAGACCCCATCTGGAGTACTGCATGCAGTTTTGGAGACCTCATCTATGCAAGGACATAGACAGGATGGAAGCAGTCCAGAGGAGGGCAACTAAAATGGTGCAGGGTCTACATCAGAAACCATATGAAGAGAGACTGAGAGAGCTTAATATGTATACCCTTGATGAAAGGAGGGATGGGGGGACACCTCAAGGGAATCAACAAAGTCCAGGAGGGTAGCATCTTTCAAGAAAAAGAGATGTGTAAATACAAGGGGGCACAATTTAAAGTTAGAGGGGGGACAGCTCAGGGGTAATGTGAGGAAATTGTGGACGCATGGAACCACCTTTCTGGAGAGGTTGTGGGGTCTAAAACAGTGGGGGAATTCAAACATGCATGGGACAGACATAAGGCAATTATAGTGGGGAGTTGCAGGAAGTAGGCTGTTGGTTAACTAGAATCTGCAGCTTATCCAATAGGTGGGGAAATGGGCAGACTGGGTGGGCCAAGTGGTCCTTGTCTGCCATCAAAGTCTATGTTTCTATGTTTCATTCCCTGGTGTCCAGTGGTCCCACTCCCACCTGCACCCATGCCCAATGTGGTAACTTGTATTCCCTGGTGTCTAGTGGTCCCTCCTCCCACCCAACATACAAACACCATTTCCTGGTGTCCAGTGTATCCCTGCCTCCATCTTGATTCCCTGTACATGACAAACAACCCATTCCCTGGTGTCTAGCAGACCCCCAACCCACTACCCCAGCAGGTAGTGCCCCACCACCCCACTCCCTCCCATCCTGATCCCATGCTGGAGACCAGCACAGCCCACTGCTGTCTATCACAGCTGGCCACTGACTGAGCTGACAATGAGTACATACTGTACAGTACATATTAAAAAAATTACCCACCTCTATTTCACACCTATCATGTCACAAATGCCTTTAATGGAAGTTTGCTGTAATCACAATAAGACTCGAGGTGTCATTGGTGTTACTGGAGATTGATATAGAGGGACAGTATCACAAACAAGGGATTACAACATAGGTATAATGTCAGGTGGAACGTTGTTATCGATCAAAATCCAGCCTTTTACAATGTTGTTGTACCCTCAATGTGACGTCACAATGTTGTCATACCATCATGGGTATGTCACATTGACAGTATAAAAACATAGAACCCGGTCGTGCATGCACAATATGCTAACCTCGGGAGTTCCTGAACCAGCCATGGCGGTGAAAGCTGGATCTGGGACAGAGTAGCGGTGATTTAAAAAACCTTTAAAGTAAGGATCCTGCTGCTCTTTTCATATTCTTTTAGTGGACCATACACTATAAAAGATGATGTATGGTCGGCAATCGGCATAAAAGCTTGTTTTGCCACCTTGAGGTTGCCAAGATGACCGAAACCTCTCTAGCTTTGCTCTAGAGGTTTAAACAGTCACCATAGCAACATATCGGTGGCCACACAAGCTTTGTTACTGATCGCTGACCATACATTATCCTCTATGTAATGATGTCTCACAATAGCGTTACACCCCTGATGTCTTACTGCACAACTGGAATATCAATAAGAAAAGAGTTCCAGAGTTCTGAAGACAAACTAAATGCATATTCTATTAAATATGGAATTCCATCTTTAAATTATAGTGTATACCAAAAGCGATGCAATAAAATTATGTCATAGTGCATGTTGTTTATACTGTGGTTACTAGGTCTTGTACAAGTGCTATTTTTTTTTTCATATATATGTTTCTTCCCCTGCTGTGGCACACTCCAGCTTGGGGCATCCGGCCGCCATCTCTGCCTGCCCGGAGAGCTGGGTAGCTTGAACTGCACCCAGGAGGATCCAGGATGGCCATCATGCCATCTTGCTGGAGGGCTCCCCTCTGCCTCTGCCAGCCAGGATAGCCCCGGAATCTCCCCAACAGGATTCTGCCTAAGTTCTCCAGGTGGCTCGGAGTGCAGCCATCAATCTGCACAGTTGTGCCCAGCCATTTTCCTCCTGATTGGCCCATGGAGTGCGGGCATGCAATGAAGTCTGGGCACAATGTGCCAATGTCCGCCACGCAAAACCCTCTAGTACCCTACCAACACTAATAGTGCCTCCAAGCATCCTCAGGGGCTGCTACAGCGTGGTGAGATTCCCCAGCCCACTCCAGAACCAGGAGAGCAGTCTACAGATGCTCGATCCCAGTCCTCCCCTGCTGACCACCGATGGCCCGGGCTCATTCCTGAACCCAAGTCACCAGCGTGGCATGAGGTGTGGCGTCCAGTGCCTCAACCCTCAGCGTCACCTAGCCGGCCTGCTATTTAAGAATATCTTCTCAGGAGTCCATGATCAAAAGAACACTGTCAACCATTTTCGCATCATAGTATTTCTGGTTGAAAGCCCACATTTTATGATTGCTTACTTTCTCTAAATTTCATTGATGTTGCTGGTTGTTTTACCTGATTCCTTTCTTAGTATAACTGAAATGTATGCTATTGCAGTAATTATACCCAATTTTGTTTTGTTTCAAATCCATGATTTACACTAATTGCATACTTTCCGAACAAAAGGAAAGCCTCCAAATAGGGCAGCCACTCATGATGATGCAATAGTCTACTCACCTCTCACTGTATCATGAGTGACTAGACCATGTTGCAGGTGTTCCCAAGTCCAGGGAAGAGGCAGTGGGAGTTGATCAAGGAGAGCAAGGAAACACGTTTTTGTGTGTTAACACCACCATGGTTGGGCACTCTGTTTTTCACTTTTCAGATGAATAAAAAGAATCAGAATCAGACTACCTGCAACCTCTACAGAATGTGACCTATCTTAACATGTGTTTTTTTTAAACTAGAGACACTTGGGCTGGCCTGCCAGCTCAGAGGAAGAGCTAGCACTCACAATGCTGATGACCCAGGTTCAGAGGTCAGCTCGGGCTGTCAGAGGGCCGGCCGAGGAGAAGGATAGAGTGTCCCAAGGACTGCTCTCCTCTTCCAGAGGGGAGGGTGGGACAGTGCCAGGCACTTGACTACCCCTTGCGGAAGCAAGGGGTCTGTCAGCAAGGAGCTTGGTTGTTCGGGGAGGTGGGGCAAGCTTATCACAATGCCATTGCACACCACACCTCCCAGGGAGAAAAACTGGAAATTCTGTGACCGTGCAGGATGCCACCTTCTGCTCAGTGGCAGGTCCCACACCACCACCTGGACTACCTCTCCCTGACCGACACTCAAACTCTGCTCAGAGGGTATGGGGGGTTGACCTTCAGGTGGCCCTTCCCATGTGGGTCATCCATTGGGGATCACGGGAAGAAAAGGTAAGTTCCAGGAGGGGACGAATGACAGGGCTAAGTGGAAGAGGCAGGGCTGAAGAGGGCTGGTCAGCAGTGGAGCAGAGTAAAAATAAATAAAATAGAGACACTTTGAGGTCTAAGGGGGTTGATAGTGTCTGGTAGTGTGATACTGAGCAATAAAGTTCCTTCCAACTGACAACTCTTGAGACTCTTGTGCCATAAATGGGTGCAACCCATGAGAAAACCCATCCAGCAGGTAATGGAGGTGTTCATCCTAAAGCACTTTCTCACATCATACCTGGAGGCCTAGAACTATGAGTGAAGGAGCATCATCCAGAAACTGATGAAAGGGCCATCTTGCTAGTAGATGACTCATCAGTCCACCTTGTGAGGTTTGCAGTGATCTGCTGGGACATTAAGAACATTCTAGTAATCCAGACCTACCCTTATGCCAGAGGTTAAAACTGGTGAAGGGGCTAAGCCTGTTCTTGTAGACATAATTTGTCATTACTACAAGGAATTGAGACACATTGACAGGAAGGACGTGTTCTAAAAAAAGGACTGAACTGCTGAAATTGACTCTGGCTAATTGGGGGAAGTTTCTAAAAGAATGTACTTTAGGGAACAAGGTGGCAGTCATCAGACCTTAGTCTGAGTGGACATTAACCAGCAGAAGGGCAAAGACACTGGGGTTACTTGTGTACATGGGGATACTAGATACTACCCCACTACTATGGTCCTGCTTTGTGTTAATGGGGTGTCACTGAACTTGAATATGGTTGTGATTCCAAGGTTACCTGTTCCAGTAATCACTGAGCATGCTATACTGTATTTTGATCAGTTATACAGTGGGAACATTGAACAGGTATCCGCTGTAGTGATCATAAGATCACAGACTTAACAGCAGAATCTGGGCATATCTTTCCTTTTGATGATCTGCAACTTTATGGCACCCTTTACAAGATCAGAAGACCCCACAAGAAAAAAGATTGCTCCAGAAAAGATTAAGAAAAGGGACTGAAGTTAAAAGCACTGTAATGCCAAAATGAGAAAAAGTTATTTCTTGTACTGGGTTTGCTGACAAGCAAAACCATGATGTGACTTTAAAACCAATGTTTTATTTGGTGGGAAATAGGAAAGAAAATGAGCCTGGGTACAACATTGAGAGTAACCATTTATATAGAAAATATGTTAATCCTGAAAAAACGAGAGGTGATAGAACAATGTAAAGTGCCCCAAAACACCATACAGAACTGATGCACCTTGCCTATGACATTCCCATGGCAGGTCATCAGGGTACAGAGCATACATTGGGTAGATTACTCTGGAAATGCTACTAGCCTGGTGTACAGCAGCATGTAGAGGAGTACTGTAAAGCGTGCCCAGAATGCCAAAAAGTTACCCTTGTCACCAAAAAATATGAAGTACCCCTAATGCCCATTTCTGCGGTGAGCAATCCTTTCGAGAGAGTAACTATGGACATAGTTGGCCCATTGGATAAAAGAGCTAAAGTCACTTGTTTTATCCTAGTGGTATGAGATTGTTACACTCATCCTGAGGTGATACCCCTCAGGACTGTAACTGCCCCTGGAATTGCTAAGGAGTTGGCAAACAAAAATCTTCAGTTGTGCTAGTATACCCCAAGGGATACTGAATGATCAAGGAAGTAACTTCAGTGCCATTCTCCTTAAAGGGGAAGTCTCCCATAGCTTCACACCAATATTTTCCCAATTTCTTATTTGCAACTGTTGTGTGCCTCTTCCAGTTGCCAGCAGTCCTATTGCTGTCCAAATCTAGATTATAAATAAAAATATACAGTCCCCAGAAGTTATCAATGTGTTTGTCCTCCATTTTGCCATCAGTGTTGCTGGAGGATGATGTAATCAGAGCAACAGATAATGGTGCTGCACTAAATGCAGTTCCACCAGTAAACCAAACCCACAATGTTCGGTTCCCCACTTGAGTACTGGAGGAACCCTTTAAGTGTTGTGCATATCCTGAAGTGCAGGTCTAATAGGGACTAGGGCCATGTGAGTGTGATGCAGCACTGATCTGAGGTATACACAGTATTCAGATAAAGAAGTGCCTGTATGTGTTGTGTTACTGTTTCTGTTAGCAAAAACAGTTTACCAAATAAATGACTCTGGGTACAACAAGAGTTTTAATTGGTATTATATAGCTGTTGTATTATGCTGTGTGTGTTAGCATTCTTTGTTTTGATTGACACCAACAGTGAGAAACAATCTTGCAAATATGCCCCTTTCCCTTTGTAACTAGGCAGTCAGTGATTGGATGACTGCTATAAGGCAATACAGAATTCAGCTATAACAAGGAGTAGGTTACCAGGAAAGTATCATCTGCAGCATATGGAAGAAGGGTAATCTAGTGGATAAAGCACAGGCACGATAACTGGGGGACTCCGGTTCAAATCCTACTAGAGTCCCTTATTCTCTAACCCTTAAGAAGTTCCCCTAACCTCCTTGGGAACTATGATGGCCCCTCAGGTCCATGACTTTAAAAGTGCCCCAGTTCCCATTATAAATCATTAGCAGTGATGTGAGAGCTACACCACTTCACTTTCGAGGTACTAAGGATAATCTGTGGCAGCCCCCCCCCACTTTGTAATGCCAGCATTTGAAGTAGGATTTCCCTCACAAATCAGATGCTATACTTCAGCTATTGTAGGTAAAGAAACTAATCAGTCTCAGTGTTTGCAGTGCTCTGTATTTGCTTAGCTCACTCCTCCCATGTCATATGCATTCTGTGTCTTGGTATTTCCAGTCAAAAACTCAGATTTAAGGAGCATTTGAAATGTAAAACAATACACTTAATAAAGTAAAGGATCTAGCTCTCCACTTTCAGGCTGCTGAAAGGGGATGTGTATAATTCAGTCTTGTGTGATCCTTTGGTAAACTGCCCAGGCCCACCTTGTAATGAATCTTCTCAATGGTGTTCACCTGGTTCAATACAGATTGACTGCTTGATTGATTGGTTGATTGACTAATTTAGTCTACTGCTCTCCACAACATGTTACAACTGTCTCACAGAGAGAAATGAGCAGTACAAAGAAACAGATTTTGTTTCCTGTGAATGAAATACTATTAGATGTATTATTTGCTCTACACATACAGTATTAAGGCTACACGTACTACTCCCTGTGTGAGTTGCATGACAGAACTGCCTTAAGTCATTGCAAACTTAAACTAAAATCAGGCTCGACAGCATTGACACCCTTATGTTTTGTTCTGCATTGTTGCTGCAGTGACATTAAGGAAAGGGAGGGGCTGTATTACAAGTGACTCATTTGCATGTAAATGGAGGCTTGCTTGACATTTTACTACCTTGTGTCAGAGCCTCAAACTCTAGATATGTGTTGCAACAGAAGAAATGACTGATCTCTTATTGACATATGTACATTACTTGATGCAATGTATAATAAATACATCAGACATATCCAAATCACACATATACAGGAGTCTTCTCCTTTAAGAAATCATGCCAGTTATTAGGTATAATGGCTGTGTACACCGCTCCCTACCCTACCCAAACAGATAGCCTTGCTGAGAGGTACAATCAGACCCTCAAGAGAATGTAAAAAAAAATGTCCATGATGAGGGAAAAACATGAGATGCGCACCTGCCACATATACTGTTTACTTTTCAAGAGGTGCCCCAGAAATCTACAGTTTTCTCCCTTTAGCATTTATATGGGAGACAGTCTTGAGGGTCCCTTGACATTATCAGGAAATGTTGAGAATAACAGCCTGGAATAAAACAGGAGATTACTGACTACATTATGTCTGAGAACAAAAAATAGTTAAATATGTATTGTTGGCTCAACAAAATTGTGCACAAGCCCAAGGCAAACAAAAATTGGTGCATCATAACTTTAAGAAACCCAAAGAATTTAATATGGGAGATCAGGTCCTACTCTTACTGAAAACTTCGAAAAAAAGTTGCTAGTGAAATGGCAGGGGCCATGCACAGTATTATGACAAACTGGTCATGTGATGTACGCTATAGAAACCCCCGAAAAGAAACATGATACAAAAATATACCATGTCAATTAGTTAAAGAAATAGACAGGGAATATTGTATTTACAGCCAACCCATACTAGTCTCCATATTATTTAATGCTCTTTGTATTATTTTTAGTGCCTAGGAGTGGAGTTCTTGAAGAGGAAGGGTGGCGGCTCCTTTGCTCCTTCAGCACAGACCAGGAAAATGTTCTCTTGAAGGAAGGATTTTGGAAACTAGCTCCCTTTGGGAGTAGATTCCCTCTTAAGTAACATAGAAACACAGAAATATAATTATTTGATGGCAGATAATGACTGCTTGGCCCACTTAGTCTGCCCATTTCCCTACCTAACGGATAAGCTGCAGATCCTAGTTAACCAACAGCCTACTTCCTCCTACCCCCCACTAGAACTGCCTTATGTCTGTCCCATGCATTCTTGAATTCCCCACTGTTTTTGACTCTACAACCTCCTCAGAAAGGCTGTTCTATGTATCCACAACCCTCTCTGTGAAGAAATACTTCCTCACATTACCTCTGAGCCATCCCCCCTCTATCTTCAAATTGTGCCCCCTTGTTTTTGCACATCTCTTTTTCTGAAAGATGCTACCCTCTTGGACTTTGTTGATTCCCTTGAGATATTTGAAAGTTTCTATCAGGTATCAAGTAGGGAGGAATGTGGTAGGGATATTAACTTCCCCCCAAAAATTGAGAGATAGTAATGAGAAAGCAGTGCTGCCTTGACAAGACAGTCCTCCCTTCAACACCAAAAAAGCTAAATTAAGGAGAGTAGGGATCCCTGTAAAATTTAAATATGTATTTCTCTTTCTGCTCTCTTCTGTCTGTCTGTCCTTTTCTTCTGCCTTGTTCCTGGGATGGCCACTCGAGAACTCCTTCTTTCCTCTGGATTCTTCTTTGCTTTACTCCCTTTTCTTTTGGCCTCCTTAGCATTTTCTTGTTTTCTTTCTGTTTTGTTTGGGCCTTGTAGCCCTGAGCTGGCAGTAACTATGTGGTCAGTAGGGTGGCCTGTATAATTTAATTTATGTGCCCCCTTGCCAGTAAGCTCTTCAGTGCTTTTAAATAAAAGGACTACAATCAAAGTGCACATGTTTCTTGGGAGGAGCTATAATGCTGACCACAAAGCAGCCCATAGTTTTTGGGAGACTACAGTTAAGATGCACATTTTTTTTAAGAAGCAGCTTTAATAACTGTAAAAAGCATCATGTGTTGTTTGGAGACTTTTAAAAGGCAGCACATGTTTTTTTAAGGAGGTGCTTTAATAACTTTAAAGAGCAGCAGTTTTTTTCGGGTTGGGTTATATAAATATATGGGAGGGGTCCTCCCCTAATTAACATTATTAAAGTATTTTGGGGTTATTTTTTTAATTAAAGAAATAGATAGTTTTATAAAACACTATTATAATTATGGTTTCAACTTCAAGCTCATAAAAGAAACCCACTGTTAGAAATAATTCTTAACAATGTAATGGGTCAATCATACGGACCACAGAAATCTTATAAAAGTGGCCCTTGAGATTCAGGTGGGTGTGTCCAGTACCACTTTCTTGAAGAAAGCAGACTTGTTCTCTGAGTGGGGCTCGGAGAAGAATCTTGCTGTTGGTGTGGACATAACCTGGTGGTTTGTGAGAAGCCAATTTCTTTATGTTCACTGCGTGTGCACGCACAGTGAACATTTTGCTATGAGAGTGGGTTTGGAGAGATGTGATATTGTCAGTCCAGTGCAGAGTAGTCTGCAAGGGGCTCATCAGTGCCACACCAATCATCAGTTAAGCTTATAATGGCACTGCTCTGGGATGCTGGGCAAAAACTTCATGTAGATAAAAGGATAGAGACGACCCATTCATAGGTCAGTTCTTTCCTTTGATCTACATAACGCTATCCAGCAAGTACAGCTGATCTGTAATGATCAGCCTATTGAAGACCATCCCTCATAGGTTGAATTACACCCTACAAAAAAGAAAGCTGTTGATGTCTGTTGCTGTCGCCACTGGTACTGTCCCCCAACCGGCCCTCCCACTCTGCACTCACCACTCAACACCCTCCCCCAAGCCCAACCCATGCATGTTAATATTCCAGCAAGGGGGGTGCCTATTCCCCCATGCTGGCTTCTACCTCCCACCCTGGTTGTTTTGCTTCTGCAACAGTGGGGAGCTCATCCTCGGTGCTGCCAAACATAACACCAACATTGAGAGAGCCCAGTCCCCAGTGTCACCACCTGAAGACTGGTGAACAAGCTGGCTTGTCTAGGAGTGGGTCAGAAAGTAATAAACTGAGTAAGTAGTTGGTTGAGCAGCAGGAGCCAGAGAGTGGTGGTAAATGAAGTCCAACTGGAAGATGGCAAGGTGATCAGTGGAGTGCCTCAGATGTCTGTACTGGGCATGGTCCTCTTCAATGTCTTTATCAGCAACATTGCAGAAGGGCTGGAAGGAAAAGCCTACCTGTTTGCAGATGACACTAAAATCTGTGCCAGGGTGGACACACCGGGGGGGGATGAGAAATGATCTGCGGAAGTTGGAGGAATGGTCAAGTGTTTGGCAGGTGGGTTTCAATGCTGAAAAGTGCAAAATCAAGCACTTTGGGCAAATAAACCTGGGTGTTTCATACCAGTTGGCAGGAGAGGTACTGACAACCACCAAGCAGGAAAGGGACCTGGGTGTAATCATTTCTGAAGACCTGAATATGACCTAACAGAGTGACAAGGCTGTGGGAAAGGCTAGTAGAATGGTGGGGTGCATATGAAGGGGTATCTCCAGTAGAAAAAAGGAGGTGGTGATGCCCCTGTACAAGTCACTGGTAAGACCACATCTTGAGTACTGTGTCCAGTACTTGAGACCCCACCTCCAGAAGAATGTGGATAGGGTGGAGGTAGTACAGAGGTGGGCTACCAAAATTTTAAAGGGACTGCATCAAAAGCCCTATGAGGAGAGTCTTAAGAAACCTGAATATGTACTCACTGGAGGAAAGAAGGGAATGGGGGGACATGATACAAACATTCAAGTACATAGATATAAATCAGGTACAGGAAGGTAGCATTTTCTGCAGAAAGACAGACTCAAGGACTAGGGGTCACACTATGAAGTTGGAAGGGGGAGGCTAAGAGGGGAATTTGAGGAAATATTTCTTCACTGATAGGGTGGTGGAGGCCTGGAATGGCATCCCAGCAGAGCTGGTAGGTGCCAAAATAGCCATAGGATTCAAGCATGCATGGGACAGCTGCAAGGGGACCTTGCAACGGACACAAGGGGATGAGGCCCGGAGTTAGGGTAGGGGCTGCCATGGCATAGTAGATGGGTAAAACGGACAGCTGGATGGGCCACTGAGATCTTTATCTGTTGACATCTTCTATGTTTCTGAAATAAAGAAAACCATCACTTTTTTTATATACCCTGTATAAAAGAAAGCCATCCATTGATGTCTGATATTGCTGTTGCCATTACAGTTCCCTCACCCGACCCTCCTACACAGTACCCACCCCCCACAAACATAACACCAATACTGGGGGGGTCCAATCCCCAGTGTTGCCACCTGAAATAAAGAAAATTGTCCCTCATAGTTTTTCTTAACGTACCATGTAAAAAAGAAAAAAAAAAAATCCATCGATGTCTGTTGCTGCTACCACCACCATTACTGCCCCCCCCACCTGACCCTTCCATTCTGTACCCAACACCCCCCCAAACAAACATAACACTGACACTGGGTTTGACCAATCCTCAGTGTCACTACCTGAAATAAAGAAAACTGTCCCCTTGTAGTTTATGTTTAATATACACTGTAAGAAAGAAAAACGTCCATCAATGTGTGTTGCTGCTACCGGTGTTACTACCCCCAACTCGACCCTCCCACTCAGCACCCACCACCCAACACCCTCCCAAAGCCCTTACTTACCAATGGGGGGTACAATACTGTAATCCTCTCTGGACCACAGATATCTCTTCACTCTTCAATGCTGGACCGCGAACTGAGGAAATCAGGTATATGGTTTGATGTATTTCAATGGGGTTTTGAACTTGTCACCGTAACTTGATCATTTTTTTATATTTTAGTCCCACATTTTCAACATGCCTTTTTTGGGACCCCACCTCATGAACACTGGCAGTGAAATTAGGCAAATATGTCCCAAAAGGTGATTGCACTGTCACTGCATGAAATCACCTTTCAGGCCAGAGTTAAAAATGTTCTCCTCCCTCGTTCATGAGGTGGGGTCATAAGAAGGCTATGTTGAACATTTAGGGCAAAAATATTTAAAAGAAACAACAAAGTTATGAGCCTATGTTGAAATGTATGAATGTATGCTCATAACTTTGGTAATTTTCAATATTTTGACCCCAAATTATCAACATAGCCATTTCTTCACAGCACCTCATGAATGTGACAGCTGTCATATTTAAAATCCTGGCCAAAATGTGTTTTCATACATGTGGCACGAAATCACCTTTTGCGCTGGATTTGAAAATGTTATCCGCCCTTGTTCATGAGGTGGTCAAATAAGAAGGCTACAGCATGTGGGGTCATAAGAAGACTACGTTGAAAACTGTGTGTAAAAATATGAGAAAACAACAAAGTCATGAGTCTACATTTCAAGTTTTTCAACTAACTGGTAATTTTCAATATTTTGACCCAAACTTTTCAACATCATCATTTTTTCACACCACCTCATGAATATGACAGTTGTCAATTCTCAAACCCTACCCAAAATGTGTTTTAACACTTGTGGCACAAAATGTCGTTTCAGCCATTGTTTTATAAATGATACCTGTCATGCTCAGAAGGAGTGGTCATAAAAAGATTATGCTGAAGAGTCTGGGTAAAAATGTGAGAAAACAACTAAAGTATGAGGAAATTAATTGTTCCAGTATTTACTCATAACTGTTTTAGTTTTTGCAGATTATGGACCCTATCGTTCAACATATCCCTTATGTTTCACCACCTCCGGAACATGGCAGGTGTCATTTTTCAAATCCCCTTCAAAATTTGTTTCCACAGTTACACAGTGAAATCATACTTTTGGATGGGATTTTAAAAATTCCACCTGTCTTGATCATAATATCAGGTCATAAAAAAGACTGTTGGACATTTGGGGTCAAATGGTGGGAGCCCACTTAAAAGTAGATATTACCACTCAGCTACCCTGTCCTGGGTAATTACAATCTAACAATGTGTAAAAGCTGGACACCACTGAAAATGAGACATCGCATCTCATCTGCTCTGTCCGGGGTAAATATATAGCAAAAATATGTACAAGCAAGACCCGGTACAACAGCAATATCAGCTTTGAACATTCAGCATTGACAAATAATTGTTACTACCTGCACCTGAGAATGAGGGAGACCGTTGATAGGTCGGAATTTACTTCACTGTTTGGGACTTGGACAGTTTCCATGGACCTTATGATCCACCCAACTTGATTTGTTAGTACACTTAAGAGACTGCCTCAATTCACTCAGTTTGACTTAAATGTTTACTTCAAATAAAATGACATATACTTAGCACCTTGTACCATTCTACTTCTGTGTCATCCCGTATCCTTTGGTTGACTCATCCAACCTCCCACATTACCCTCAGACAGAAAACCACAGTGGATGAGTGCCTGCCTAAAGATTTCTTCCCCAAAGTTATTGACTTTATAGGCTTCTGTAAATGTCAGATTGACAGAAATGACATCAAACCATGTGCAATCGGCAACATGGATGAGACTGACATCTGAGAGGACATGCCCAGTAACACCACCATATAAAAAAATTGATACAAAATCCATACCTCTAATGACCACAGGCCATGAGAAGCAGTGCATCAACATCTGCCTTGCTGCAATGGCAGATGGATGTAAGGTACCCCCATTTGTCAATGAAGAGGCTACCTAAGGGGGTTGTAGGTATCACTGGCATTGTTGTTGCAGTGACCCCCCCAACAGATGGATGCATGAGGACCTAACACTGCACTCAGTGGATAAGATTTGGGGGAACATTGCCTTCCAGTACAAAATGTTTGTTTGGGGGACACTTTTAGGTGTCATCTGTCCCCCTCTGTTAAACAATCTCTAAAACCTAAACAAACAAAAAAAAAAACAACACGCACCATGTCAGCCATCCTTGGTCAGTGCACAGAACTCCAGCCAGTGGACATCCCATGGAATGCTCCCTTTATGGTGAAATATCAGGAGTGTTATGGTACCTAAGTGACCACAAAAGAATGAGATGATGGCTGCAGGTAACCCCCATGCACAATTGAGAGGCTGAATGCTCGAGTGAGCAAAGACTGCCTGGAACACAGTGAAGTTGTGAAATGATCATTAAATAATTTCAGGAACATTCTTTTCTTTTCAATTTTAAAATTTGCTTACTGTTTTTTTTTTTACAGGTTAAAATTGCTTAATTTATTTATTTTTTTTTTTTACAGGTCTGCAGTATCATATCGACAGACCCAACATAATGACATGCCTACAGGAGGATAATGAGGCATATGTGGCAAGAGAACTGGTGCAAAAGATGCTGGCAGAAAATGAAAATGAATCTGAACAAGCAGTATCACAAACATCCCAGGCTGTATCTGATAAAGACGATTCAGACTGAGACTATGACCCGTAATCGGCAAACGATGACAAAATTGAATGAGAGGCAGCAGACAGAGAGAGCAAGTGAGAGAGTCGTGAGACAGTGAGAGATTTTAACCACTTTTTTGGTTTGCTTTTTGGTTTTTCCACAAATTTACTGATAAAAATAAAGTTACGTACCCAAATTAAGTTTCAATCTGCTTCGAAATGGAATCAGGATGGAAGCACAGTGAGTACAAGCTGTATACAGGACATATGCACTATTACTTGGTATTACTTGGTTTTAGGAACAAAAGAAGGCCGTAGCCTATCGGGATTGTCCCCCACAATTTGTGGGTCATTTTAGAACTCAACATAAGTTCTACCTTATCCATAGATCCAAATTATTTTTAAATGCATCAAAGCTACATATGGTGATTAATTCTTGGGGCAGTGTTCCACAGCCTTGTTGCTCGTATGGTAAAAAAATTTCCCCTTTTGTTAGTTTTAAAGGATTGTATTTCTAGCTGTTTATTGTGTAATCTAGGGACTATCCTTTTGGTTGAATAATCGAGTCCACATTGGCTCATAAGAGTGGGTGACTGACATATTTTATAAATTAATAATAAATCACCTCTTTTTCTCCTAATTTCTAATGAATATAAACCAGTAAGTTTCAATCTTGTAGTATAATCAAGATCTTTAAGTCTTGGAACAATTTTAGTTGCTCTTCCCTGAATACAGTGGGCCAGATATTCAAAAGGGTTGCGCCATGCAATAGAGGTTCATCATGCGTAATAAGGGTCTTCATCTCTGCAGAAGTCAAACTTGATCTATTCTGCGATATTCAGCAGGAGGCAGTTGCACCACAGAAAACATTCTGAGCAACAGCACAATGAAATGAATGCATGCTGAACTGGAGGGGAAGGAACCATGCATAAACTGCACAGCCCGATATTCAGCTGGGCTGTGCAGAGTTGTGCAGGCGCAACCCCCAACCTGCGCCTGCAGGACTTTGAGGCACAAAAAAAAGGCTTAAGTCGAGGGCCACCCACAGGTGAGCTGCTGTATAGCAGGGCGCAACGCAGCAGCTGCCACCTGTGGCTGGCCCCCAACACAGTCCCTGTGCCCCCCCGCAGCCCGATCACGGGCGCAAATTATACTTCCCCCCACCAGCCGATCGCGGGCATCAATGGCTCCCCCTCCACGTTCATATCCCTGGTGGTCCATGGACGAAAATGCCCGATCGCGGGCAGTATGTATAATATCCCCAACCCCTCCGTTCACATCCCTGGTGGTCCAGTGGACGAAATGCCCGACTGTGGGTGGTATGTGATAAAAACCACCCCCTGAACATAGCCCTGGTGGCTAGTGTCCCCCACCCTACCCACCCACGAAGCCCCACCACCCGCTCCCCACCCGGCGGCGGCGAAGCAGCGAGCATCCCACCACCACCTGCGCCCCGCGCCTGACTACCAGTAGGGCTGCCGCCATTGGTGCAGAGCAAGAGCCAATGGGCATGCAGCCCATACCGTATATGACAGTCCAGATTTGCGGGGGCATTTCGATCCACTGGACCACCAGGGATGTACGGAGAGGGTGGATTAGTTAATACACCATGAATCGGCATTTCGTCCACTGGACCACCAGGGATATGAACGGAAGGGGAGTCACATTGATGCCCGCATTGGGCTGGTGGGGGAAGTACATCTGCCCGTGATCGGCTGCAGGGGGCGTCAGTCCCCGACGGCTGCTGCCTGGCAGGGTGCCAGGCGCAAGTCCTTGGGGATCGGAGCACCTACATGCTAATGGCATGCAAATGGGGACATAATCACATGCAAATGGCCCCCCTGTGCCTTGCATGAATTATAGCCCCATTTGCATGTCACCTTTTGAATATCGTGATTTTCGCGCAATGGTACTTCGCCGCAAGTTAGATAGTCCACTCTGTCAACTGCGGTGGTGCAAGTTCCACTGCGCCATGCACAGTGGCTGTGGCTGGGGGTGATATTCAAAGGAGTTGCTCAATAGCGCAACTCCTTTGAATATCACCCAGGACACACCCCAGCGCAACTATTTTGCGCAGCTCAAGGGCTTGCGCCTATGAATGGCGCAGTTTGAATATCCAGCCCAGTATGTTCCAGGCAAGATATATCTCCCTTAAAATAGGGGTTCCAAAACTGGGAGCCATAATCAACATAAGGTCTTATAAAGGTCCTATACAGGGGAATAATACATTGTTCAGTACGGGTAATAAAGGTACGTTTAATTTACTTTAAGAGACCATTGGTCATTTTGGCTGTTTTTAGGCAGTGTTCCCTAGATGTAAGTTTGTTATTTATCAGTATCCTCAAATCTTTTTCACAACTTGATGTTTTAAGTTTAATATTATTAAGATAATAATCATGCATTGGGTTATTTCTTCCAAACTTGAAGAACCACACATTTTTCATGATTGAAAAACATTTAATTCTCAATTGCCTATTGTTCTATTATCCCTAAGTCAGTAACTAATGTTTCCAATTTTTTGGGGTCATTAACCTTACCCCCCAATTTGGTGTCATCAGCGAACTTTGAAAGATAATTATTTGGTCCAGCTTGCATATCACTAATGAATAAATTGAATAGTGTGGGTCCCAATACTGAGCCTTGAGGAACCCCACTCATTACCAAGCCCCAGTCAGACATGGTTAATCTTAGAAATACTGAAAATCCTCACTTAATTTTACTTTAATACCAAAAATCCTCACTTACTTAATATAAACTTCTTTACTTTATAATTGTGGCCTTTACTGGTACTTTTGTAAAAGAAATATATTTATGCATCTATAAATACATTTGCGTGTGTTGTTCTACTGTATGTTGATGGGACCCTGTCTTACAAATAGCAAGTTCAGTGGAGAGGAAAGAACTTGCATCAGTTGCCAATTTCTACAGGAAACCATGTCATAAGAATTAAACCAGAACACCTACTGGAATATGTGAATAGAAGATGGCTTTAATTCTCCCAAAAACTCCAGCAGTGCTTACCTGCATATTGAGAGGACTGTATTATTTCATTTTAAATATATTCATCATGTTTCATATTTTTGTGAACACCATTATTCCTCAAAAATACAAGGCTGTAAAAGTTTCAATATTTTCACCTCACCATGCCTTGATACCATGCCTTGTCAGTTATAACAAAAAATGTGAGTACAAAACCCATTTCCTTTTTTGTGGAAAGCTGCGGTGAATGGCTGTCTTTACACTGAATTAGACCACCTTGGGTTTGATAGAAGTTGATTGATTCCTGCTGGGGGGGTACACTTGTAGATTAAGACAATGTCCGAAGTTTCGTTTCACCCACTGTTTAAGTTCCTGAACCCTGACTTGTCCCCCACTGCCATCTTGTTCCTGACTTAGTTTTTTGTCCTGTACTGCCATCTTGTTCCTGAATTTGTTTTTTGTTCCTAGCTGCCATCTTGTTCCTGAATTTGTTTTTTGTTCCTAGCTGCCATCTTGTTCCTGGATTTGTTTTTTGGTCCCTCACCACCATCTTGTTCCTGAATTTGTTTTTTGTTCCTCATTGCCATCTTGTTCCTGGATTTGTTTTTTTCTTGCACTGCTGTCTTGTTTCTGAATTTGTTTTTTTTTTTGTCCCCAGCTGCCATCTTGTTCCTGAATTTGCTTTTTGTCCCTCATTACCATCTTGTTCCTGAATTTTGTTGTCCCTCACCACCATCTTGTTCCTGAGTTTGTTTCTTGTCTCCATCTACCATCTTGTTCCTGATTTTTTTTCTCTCTCTGTCATCTTTTTCCTGAATTTTTATTTTGTCCCTCTCTGTCATCGTGTTCCTGAATGTTTCTCTTTGTATCCCCCATCATCTTGTTTCTGAATTTATTTTCTGTCCCTTTCTGCTTTTGTCTATCACCACCATCTTGTTCCTGGATCTGTTTTTTGTCCCTCACTGCCATCTTGTTCCTGCAGTTGTTTTGCCCTACTACCATCTTCTTGTTCCCAAATTTGTTTTGGCTTCACTGCCATCTTTTTCCTGGATTTTGTTTTGCCCCACCACTATACCCTTTTTTCTATAATTATTTTGGCCTCATCTTCATCTTGTTCCTGAATTTGGAATAGTCTGACCTACTTAACAGAAATAAAAACACAAGGAAATGGTTTATTTATATGGGGAGGTTCTTCTGCACAACAGTCACATTTTCTACAGCTTGCCAAAGATGTTCTTATTCTCAGTTATGTGCTGCTCCAATGTGGAGATTTTCTACTTATACTTCTTAAGCAGGAGGCTACCATTACCTTCCTATTTGCCCTGCCATGATCTCACCTTGGTAAGACAACATGCCCTTACAGATGTTTCATTATTATGATGACATTACCCTTTGAAATATATACTCAGTTGTCCTGATTGTATTAATATATGTCCTCAACTATTTTATGTTGTAATTTGATCAGTAATCTATCTTGTACTGTGTAAAATGTCTATGCAACATTACCTATAATTAATTCTGGGTTGTCCCTGAAAAAGGGAGTGTAATGGTTCCAGCGGACCTACCTGGTTACCAAAATTAAATAAATAAATAGTGCTGCCATCATGAAATGTAATGAATGCCAAACACTGGGCACCAGACCACGCAGTAAGGAACAGGTTGCCCTTTATACAAGCCGTGGCTTCAGTTAGAGGGTGGCTCCTACTACAAAAATCTAATCCGAGCTGCAACTTTATTTGGAAGGCAGCTTGAATTAAAGGGTGGCTTTCATTACAAGATATATAATAATTGTTCTACAGAAAAACTAGACACATCCTGGAATCATCAGCTGTATATTCCAATTAAACACAGAACTTTAGAATTTCAAAGCTACAGTCTATGTGACACCCTTATGAAAAATAAGAAGTACAAGAATGTTTGGATTATAAATTGAGGGAGTGCGCTGTTCCTCTGTACATGGGACATACTTTTTTATAGTGCCTCACACACAGGTACCTTGGAACTGGATCATTTGGGGAGGATTTTTATTTTTATTCTAATATATTATTGATCAAACTCAATCAAAAATATATTAATGTGACTGGGGATGCCACTATTACAGTTGTAAGAGTGGTCTCACTTACATTCTTAGGGAGTCAGGGGAGAACTATTCACCTCAGTTTGCAGTTCTCCCACTCTAAGAATGCATGTAAGGCCACTCTTACAACCATAAGCCTGGTCTACTCAACCATATAATTTACAAATAAGTGCTATCAATTAGCCCAAAATATTCTATGATTTATTATACAAAAACCTCAAACAGAAATGATAAAAATAGGAATTCATAGTATCATATGTGTAATCAACCTTCATTGTGACCCACTGTGAAATGAACAAATCATTTCATAGAACAAAGTCCAAAGTATTTTTTGTCAGATAATCCTGTTAGCTTTTGAATCATTGAGCTTATGTATAGTATGGTTGCAGTCTGATGAGGTGTGGATATGAAGTTTAAGTCAAGTCAAGTCAGTTTATTTATAAAAAACACATTTCTTAACAGAGCATAAAACAAATTTCAAAACAGCATAACAAATAAAACAAATATTAATCTTTTAAAATCCATCAGATCAGTTAAATTAAAAATAAAAAATCTAAAAAGAGTCTGGATATGACAGGCTAAACAAGTAAGGTTTTAATGCTGTTCTAAAACTCTGGACAGTCAGACAATCACGTACCAGATGAGGTAAAGAATTTCACAGGACCGGGGCTGCAAAAGCAAATGATTGGGCCCCAGATGTGTTTAAACGGACCCTGGGAATCTCTAGGAATCCCTCATCAGCAGATCAGAGTGGGCGGGAGGGGCAGTAAGGGCAAAGGAGATTTTGCAAGTAATGGCGTCCCTGATCATGTAGGGCTTTACAGGTCAGCAACCCGACTTTGAAGGTGATCCGTCACTGCACCTGCAGCCAATGCAGTCCGCGGACACCAGGCATAATATGACTGCTCCTACAGGCACCAGTCAAAAGCCTAGCTGCCGCATTCTGCACCAGTTGCAGTTGGCAGATATCAACCCCCAGTAGCCCTAGGTAAAGGGCATTGCAATAGTCAAGGTGGGAGGTTATGAAGGCATGGATCAGAGTGGGAAGGTCATCAGGAAGAACCAAGTGCTTCACCTGGGCAATAGTCCTCAGATAGTAAAAAAAGGATTTGACGACTGCCGACACCTCAGATTTAACGGTCAGCCCATCGACAAAAATAATGCCCAGATTTCTCACCTGATCTGAGGTTGTCAGCTGGACACCCCCTAGCAATAAACCACAGGGCTGCCAGCTGGCAAACCCACCTCCCAACGACCTGTGTCCACCACCAGCACTTCAGTCTTAGCTGGGTTCAACTGTAGCCAACTCGCAATCACTCAGTCCTGGATCTCGGATAGACAGTTGCTAAATACTGAGAGGATATCATCCTGTCCAGGTGTAAAGGACATGTACAGCTGAGTATCATCTGCATAGCAGTGAAAACTCATACCGTACAACCTAATGACCTCTCCTAACGGCAGCATATACACTGCTAACAACATGGGCGAAAAAATAGAGCCTGCAGCATCCCACAGGATAGGGGGAATGGGGCTGAGGAATAAATCCCAGACACCACTCTCTGAGTCCTACCCTCAAGGAATGATTGAAACCATCTAAGGACTGTATCAGACAGTCCACAGAGGAATCTTAGATGCTCCAATAACACACCATGGTCCACAGTGTCAAATGCTACAGAGAGATCAAGGAGGACTAAGATAGAACGAGTCCTCCGATCTCGCGGTATCAGAAGGTCATTTAGTACCTGAACAAGAGCTGTCTAAGTACTATGTCTTTTCCTAAAACCTGACTGGAGAGAATCATAGACATCATGGCTGGATAAATGATCTTCCAGTTGCAGAGTGACCACTTTCTCAATAACCTTGCCCACAAAAGGCAGGTTAGAGACAGGTCTGTAGTTTGCCAGACAATCTGGGTCAAGGGAGGGCTTTTTAAGGAGAGGTTGCATAACCACCTCATTTAGGGGCTCTGGAAATACCCCACTCTCCAGTAACATCCAGACTATCTTGGCTTGGACTGAGCCGATCTCCTCTACGCACCCTACTAGAAGGCGCATTGGGCCCGGATCCAAACTACAGTAGGTTGGTCACAGAACCTGGATGATCATCACAATGTCAGTGATTGCAGGCCAGCTGAAGTCAAACCAGGCAAACTGAGGGCACATCACCTCCCACCGACCCTCACAACTTCCATCAGAGGGAGCCGGACTGATATCGGCACTGGTCGTGACAACCTTATCTGCAAACAACTGAGCAAACTCCTCATATCGATCTTGTGAAAAAGCTCCACCAGGCTAAAGACAGATGGGATTGCTCAATCTGTCCACAGTCCAGAAGAGCTGGGCAGGTCAGTTCTGTACGGCAGAAATGTCCCTGGACAGGAACTCTGCCTTCTTACAAGTGATTTCTAATTGATAGACCTCATAATCGTCCATCAATCTAAGTCTGTCACTTTCAAGGCCCGATTTCCACCAGCTCCTGTCTAACCTTCGCCCCACTCTCCTCAACTCCTTCAAGGTCCCATCAAACCATGGGGACCTAGGTCGAAGAGTGAGGGGGTGAACACGAACAGGAGCAATAATATCCAGGGCTGCCATCACTGCCTTATTTTAGGCAAGTACTAGATTCCCTGGATCCATGCATTCTCTTAGTATACTCGATAGGCCTAGTACTGCCATTAGGCCTTATGGAGTGACCCCCCTCAAAGAGCAGTACTACACCATCTCTATAGGGGCTAGCCTATTGGGGGGGCACCAAAACTGAACCCAATGGTGTGATGGTCAGACCATTTGACTGGCTCCACCACCAAGCTGGATATCTCCATCCCCAAGAGGAACACCAAATCCAGGGAATGACCATGAATATCGGTCGAGGAAGTAACCACCTGTGTAAAGCCCAATTAATTCATTATTTGGAGGAAGTCTTGACCAAACAGCAAGAGTTCGTTGTCGACCCAGGCATTGAAGTCCCCCAACACTAGCCATCTGGGGGACCCCAAAACCATGTCAACAATGAAGTCTTCGACTTCCTGCAGGAAAACTTTCCCATCTTCTGATGGACAGTAGATGAGAAGAATCCTGCACCCTACACCCTCACCCATGATACATTCAAAGGAGTTGCTGCCCCTCACTAGAAGCTCCATAAGGTTCAGTTCCGATCTAAAACAGATATCACCCACCACCCCTACAATCCTTCCTCAGGCAGTGTATCACCGAGTACCCAGCCGGAACTGCTGACGCCAGTAATGGTCCAGCATTTTCATCCAGCCAGGTCTCGGTGATGCAAGCCAGGTTCACTGACCCAACAAGATCTGCTAATATAGCAGTCTTGTTCTTAATGGACCTGGCACTGCATGATACTGCACAAGCAGGATAAGCAGTCGGGAGAGACCATGTCACTTGCCTGCAAAAAGCAGAGCCCTTGGGTAAGGGAACCAGGAAAGGAAAACCCCTTTCCTGGGCCCATTTCACCCCCAGGGCATCTCCTTGTTCCCACTACCCCAATCCTTATGCCCCTTTCCATTCCCCCACCAGGCCCCACCCCCCCAGCTATTCCCAGAGCTCGGCATCACCTATATGTCTCAGAGAACGGTGGGGGGCAATTAAATGGGTGAAGGTCCCGGAGCCTAGAAAGGGAATAATGCTTGACCGTTCTAGCACCTTTCAAGCACATCTCAGCAAAAAACAACATACACCACGTAACAATCCACTCAGCAATCCCCTTTAACCCACCACTCCCCCCAATTATACCCTACTCTCCCACCCAACCCAGCTTATCAACAAACAATTTAATAAATAAATCAGTATTATAAGCAGCATATGAATATATAATGTAGTGAGTAGCAGCTTAAACCCCCTGAATTAGTTCTGCAGTCAGTGTGAAAGTCCAGAGAGCTCCCACCTCCTAGGACCAAATGAAATTTAATCTGAGTTCAACTCTCACTTGAATCCAGATATCATTAAAGTACATTTATTTCCACTGAAAATCATGAAATATGAATTTTAGGTACTCTCACTGCCACCAGGTCCAAATGAAAGGGTCGACTCCAATCTGGGCTAATGATTATTCGAACCAAACAGGTAGTCCACCACGTAATATCCAGTCTTCTAAAAAGTTCTTAGGCTGGTTCCAGAATCCAAAGAGACTGATTATCATCACTCTTTTACCAGCTTGTAGCCCCTCAACAGCAGTCTTCACCACTATCTGGGGCCCCACCAGTTTGTAAGGGAATAGCCCCTAAAACTCCACCCAAGAATGCCACACCCATTTTTAAAGCATTTACTCAGTATTTATTTAGTTAAAGTTTGCCACTAATAAGATTGCCAGGTAGCCCATTGAGATATAGTATCTCTTATTCATGGTGATTCTTAGTTACAGTTGTTTTCTAATATTTCATGTTTACAGTTTCAGGTTGGCAAATAGCATGTTTATAGTTTATGGTCACGTGATGGCGTCCGTCTAGACGGCTGCATTGGCTTGGAGCTCCCCCCTCTCATCGCCGTTTCAACGGTTTTTTTCAGTACTAGCGGTCGCTACTTATCAAGATTGTGATCAGAGGTGATTACCTATGGTACGAGGTGTTGTTCCTTCTATTGGTCTCGGGGAATAGCGTGCTTTTGAAGGATGAGGCCGATATGAAGCAGGCCCCAGTCACACAATTTCCTCCTGCCTCTGAATAAGGCCGCCAAAAGCAGCGGAATCAAGGTCCGGTAGCCGGAACGGATCAAGACAAGTCAATAGCGGCCCTCCCTGACCGAGGACAAGTTTATGCAGGCGCTTAACCCTATCAAGGACATTCTGAGGGACCTTACAGCTGAACTGAGATCGCCGGGGACTTATTGAGTGTCTCCACTAGGGTGGAGGATGTCGAGGCCAGGGTTTTCTCGATGGAGGAAAGGCAGGATAAGTCCAAGAAGTTATAGGTGACCTAAAACAGCAAATCAAGAAGTTACAAAGTAAAGCAGAAGACCTTGAGGGACGAATCGCAGAAATAATTTGCTTATTTTGGACTGCCTGAGATGGAGGAAGGGCCTGATCTCCTGGCTTTTCTGCAGAGTTTTTGGTGAAGGTAGTGGGGCCTTCCCTAAGTTCTTCATATCATTTGGAGCGTGCACACGGTGTCGCCATGCCCAGACCCCACCTGTTCTTTTCTCCACGGCCCATAATCCTGAAGTTCTTGAGCTACATTGAGCGCCAGAATGTTTTGTTAAAGCTAGAGCTCAAGGAGATCTTGTAGACTCGTCCAGGCTGCAAATCATGAGGACCTCCCGAAGAAAACAAGGAGAAAAGGGCTTTTCACCGGTGGTATCCAAATTGGTTGCTGCCTCAATTCCTCTCTAAGATGGCCTATCCTGCAACCCTGAGGGTCACGATTGGAGGCTCTACTAGGCCACACATCGCCAGAAGTGGGCTCTGAACGAGCTTGCCTCAGGCTCCCAGAGTTATTTAAGAAGGCTGATGAAGGACCTACTTCTGTCTTGTTGCTGACTTGTTATGCTATCGACTGCATATGCTTTTGCTTAATAATCTGATGGTGCTGTTAATCGGGTCGGGGATGCACTAGTTTAGCTGGGATTGGCTGTAGTTTTCCCCTTTTCCTTTCTGGGTAAATCCTCTGCTTACTCTCCTGGGGGGCTAACCCTTCTTTCCCTTCTCCCTTCCCTCCCTTGCATGTCCTTTTTCTTACCTGGTCCTTTCCTCTTGGTTGCAGGGCCAGATGGGTGGCTATCGGTTAGGCTGGGAGGAATCCTCGTGGCGGTGCTCTTAGGTTGACTGGCAGGGGAACTATGGTTCGAGTTGGTGTTTCCCTAGGGACTTCCTGGGGGGAGAACGTTTTAGTCCGACTGCTTATTATTCCCCTCGGAACATCACCCCAGTCGAAAATGACCGTGATACGAGTTTCCTTCCCAGTACCCTTATCCATTAGGGCAGTCCTGTTGTGGGGTAAGTCAGTTTGTTTTTGGAATTCTGTCTTCGGATGTGTGGAGGGGAGGCACTCTCTTTATTGGGAGGGCGGAGATGCTGTGCCTATCTCGGGATGCCTCCTGCTTCTTCTCTACCTGGGTTGTTTACTGATGTATTTTGCCATAGCAATCTTTTCTGCTTTTCTTTAAAATGGCATATGCATCACCAACAAGGCATGATTGGGGGTTCAGCTTCTGGATGCCTGCTCGCTGGATGCTATTACAGCCTGAAGATGGGGTTGGCTAACCTCCTGGTGAAAGCACTGACTTGGGTAGTAGTTTTGAGGGTATGGGTATCTCTGCTGCTTGGTGGTTGTTTGTATTGCTCACCTGGGGACTAAGGGGTTTTCTGTAATGGATTTGGATGGCTGGAGCTGGTCTACTATTTTTGTTATTACATTTATCCTGGCCTTCCTTTGTAAATAGTTATCTGGGGTGTTTGGGTTCTCTGTTGATTTTGTGGGATGGGGGTTG
Organism: Neoceratodus forsteri; assembly: GCA_016271365.2. Classification (NCBI taxonomy): domain Eukaryota; kingdom Metazoa; phylum Chordata; order Ceratodontiformes; family Ceratodontidae; genus Neoceratodus; species Neoceratodus forsteri. The sequence continues at coordinate 973,910,209 of CM057459.1, forward strand.
GGAGGCATGACTGTTTACTAACGTGTTTTTAGAATCAGAGTTAAGGTGGGTGGGGAGTTTTATTACAGATTGGTTCTTATGGGATATTTGATGGGCAGGTTTTGGCTGGGTGGGGTGGGTTTGATGGGTTGTTGATTGTTCCTTGCTAGGCGTAAGTTTCATGTTTTAATAGTGCCTACGGTTATGGGGGTTTTAGCTCTATAAAGAAAGTGGGGTTGGGATTGTTTTTGGGGATGGTCTATTTTGGGTTTAATTATGCTGAAATTAATAGGTATAGCTTGGGGTGCACCCTTTTCTTCCTTATAATTCTATGGTTATTTGGACATTTAAATTTTGTTTACTGTATTTTAAAACGTTATGATGTCTCTGAAAATTGCTTCTTGGAATGTACGTGGACTTCGGGATCGGGTCAAGCATCTTCAGATGTTTCGACACTGTTCATTACTGCGAATTGACATTCTTTTTCTCCAGGAGACACACCTCACTCAGTCTGATTTTAGATTATTATCTCGGTCAGGCTTCTCTTATCCCTATCTTGCTGGTAACTCCTGTTATAGTAGGGGGGTGGCAGTCCTCATCAAAAAACAGGTTTTATTCACTATGGAGAAGACTGTGACGGATGTTGAAGGGAGATTTATGTTGGTTCAAGGAACTCTCAATGGTGAGAATGTTGTACTTGGATCTATATATGGTCCAGTCGGAGGAGATTCTGGTTTTTTTAGGTCTCTTACTGAGAAACTGATTAGATTCCTCCCGGCTCAGTTTATACTAGGTGATGATTGGAATCTTCCCTGCTCACTGATCTTAGATAGAGAGCCCCAGGATAAACGCCCACCTTCTCCAGCCCACAGAGCTTTCTCAGATCTGAGATCACTACTAGGTTTATGTGATCCCTGGAGGCTTGCTAACCCTTCTCTCCAGGCTTTCACCTTCGTCTCTCAATCTCATGCTACCAAATCTCGTCTGGATATGGTTTTGATTAGTGTTTCTTTTCTTTCAAGTCTGGGCTTATCCGGTATTGACCCAATCATTCTTTCTGATCATGCGGTTGTTTGGATCAAGCTTTCCCTTACCCCTGATTATTCTCGGGATTCGGTTTGGAGGCTGAATACACAGTTATTAAAGGAACCGCAGACTATCTCTGGTATAAGCTCCTTGATATCAATATTCCTGGCAGAAAATCTCAATTCAGTTTCTAGATTTGATCTGGTCTGGTCTGCTCTTAAGTGTTTTCTCAGGGGCGAGTTTATTAAAACAGCTTCTTTTAAAAAGGAAAAAGGACTCGCTGATTCCTTAATTTTGATGGGTAGAATTCGGGAATTGGAGACTAAATACCTTTCAACTTCTTCCTTAATTGATCTTAAGCAGCTCTTGGCAGCTAAAGATGAATACAAGGATCTTTTAAGGGAGAAAACGGAGTATGCTCTTCTTAAAACTCAAGCGAAGTATCTCGACCAGGGGGAAAAGTCCGTTATGCTCCTGGCACAACGTCTTCGGGCACTTGAGAGTTCTAGGCTTATTCCTTCTCTGGTTTCCCCATCTGGGGAGGTTGTTACTGCGCCCCGGAAAATTGCCCACATTTTTAAGGAATTCTACTGGATCTGTACAGTAAACCGGAGGTATCACATCCTGCTTCTGATCTAGACAGCTACTTAAGAGAGACTGATATTCCCTGCTTATCTGAAACTCAGCAGGCTATTTTGCTAGCTCCCATTTCGGAAGGTGAAATTGAGAGAGCTATTGCTTCTTTCACCCCTGACCGCACACCGGGGCCTGATGGGTTCCCAGCAAATTTTATAAGACTTTGTCAAGGATCTGACACCCACTCTCCTCAAATTGTACGATTATTTGGCTGTAGCCTCGGATGTAGATCCTTGCTGTTCGAGGCAACTATTGTCTTAATTCCCAAACCTGACAAGGTCCTTACTGATCCAGCTAGCTACAGACCTATCTCACTTCAAAATTATGATATGAAGATCCTTGCTAAAATTTTAGCTGAACATATTAAGATGGTATGGTCTGAATTGCTGAGTCCTGAACAGGCTGGCTTTGTGCCTGGCAGATCTGCGGCTGACCACCTGAGGACCCTCTCGCATATTTCCCAGCATGCCCAATCCCTCTCATATCCGGCGGTTTTGGTCTCTCTTGATGCCGAAAAGGCATTTGATCGGGTGGACTGGGTGTTTCTCTGGGCTGTGCTAGAGAAGATGGGCTTCCCGTCTGCTTTTGTTAATAGGATCCGGGTGTTCTACAGTTGTCCCTCTACTAAAATATATTGTAATGGGGTATTCTCCTCCCCTCTTCGTTTTTACGCAGGTACCAGACAGGGCTGTCCCCTCTCTCCCCTATTATTTAATCTGTACCTGGAACCTTTACTTAGAAAGATTAAGGCCTCTGCCCAGGTCAGAGGAGTTAGCTTATACCAAAAAGAGTTGGTCCTCTCAGCATATGCTGATGACATCCTTCTGCATCTGGTGGATCCAGCTGATTCTTTGAGGGCGGTGTTAGGTCTTATTGAGAGGTTTGGGGTCTTTTCGGGATACAGGCTGAATGTTTCTAAATCTGAAATCCTCCCTCTTAATGTCCATACCAATAAGGCCGAGTTCTCCTCCTTTGGTATGAAATGGGCCCCTAGATACATTAAATATTTAGGGATTTTCTGCACTGATCCCTTGCTTTGAAGGAGCTAAATCTGACGGCTCAATGATTCGGTTTCGCAGGATCTGCAGCGTTATCAGCCCTTCCCATTTCACTCTGGGGTCGGATTAATGTTCTCAAAATGAATGTCCTTCCCAGAGTGTTCTACCACTGAATCTGTTAATCTCTGGCTTCCATCTCTTATATTCAGCAGTTTCAATGCTTTTTCTCAATTTATCTGGTCTAAGAAGGCAGTTAGGTGCTCTTATGGTAAATTATCTCTTCCCAAAGATAGAGGAGGTCTCAGACTACCCAATCTCCTGCTGTACTACTGGGCAGCTCACCTCTCTAAACTGGGAAGATGGTTCTCTGCTGAACGGAGGTATCTTGTCCAATCTGGCTCAACTGGAGCCTCTTTCCCTCTCTGCGATTAAATTCGATAAATATGCTCTCTTTTATTTATCCCCGAAATTACTTGCTAAATGGATCCCGGACAATGTTATAAGGACTGCTACTGCAATCTTTTTGCAATGTTTAAAGTATTTTCATATCTCTCCCACTTCGGATTTGGGGCAGCCGGTCGTTTCTAATCCTAATGTTAAATTGGGTAGTTCATGGATTAGTGCAGACTGGCTTCCGTAAATTAGAGAAGCTAGTTTGGAAAACTTCTTTAACATTAACTCCCTTCTTTCTTCTGGTGGCATCCTTGAGAGGTTTCACATACCTAGTAGGTCTATTTTCAAGGTTTATCAGTTGAGACACTTAATCAACCAGAGATTTGGTTCAGCTCCTAGGGAGTCGGTAGTCTCTCCCTTTCTCTCTGATGTGGTTAGACTTGCTTCCCAGCCTCATTCTATTTCTCTGATATACTCCTTTCTTCTGGATTATAATTTACCCGAAAGTGTTGTTGGTTCAGATGTTTGGACCCATCTTCTGCCTGGTAATTCTTTTGACTGGCTTGGGGTTTTGAGCGACCTTCACAGGTATCATACTCAGGATAGGTTTATAACGAGTATTACATTGTTAATAATTTATATTATACCCCAGCTAAGCTCTTTCAGTTTAAGAGGGTATCTTACCCTAGCTGTTTCAGATGTTTGCAAGGGGACGGCAATCTTGTTCATATATTTTGGGATTGCCCTAAAGTGGCTCCGTTGTGGTCTCAGATTAAGAACTATCTTGATCCTTTATTAGGCCTGTCTGGCTTTTTCAGTCCTGAGGTGTGTGTCCTAGGGGATCTTTCTCTGGTTGACAGTGTTGAACGTAGATATCATATGGCTTTGGTGACTATGGCTGTTAAAAAGATGGTGCTAAGACACTGGACGGATCAGCTGGTTCTGTCCTTTGCCGATTGGCTAACTGAAATGTTATCATATCTCCAATCTGAAAAACTAGCTGCTAGTTTCAGAGGGCGTTTAGATTTGTTTCAGAGGAGATGGGGTAAACTCCAGGCCCTGTGTCTGGCTTAAATTGGTTCTCCTTTATTATGACCTGATCCCTTATGTCCACATTTCTTTTTGTTTCTTCCTTTGTCAGCTTAATCATAGTAAGTTTTGTTACCTAAAGTGTTTATTCCTATGGCTGTTACCCATTATAATTTTTGATTTAGTGTTAGCCTGTTTTCATTTTATAATTGTAGAGTTGTATGATGGGTGCACCCTGGGGAGGTGGGTGAGGGGTTTGTTGGGGGTTTGTATTAGGTCTATATTGTGTTTTTTTTTTTTTTGTTGTTGGTCTTGTTGAGGTTTTTTTTGGGGGGTGGGTGTGTTTTGAGTATCTTCTTTGTAATATGCTTCTTTGGGAAGGGGGTGGAGGGGATGATGTTTTTGTTGTTGTTCGATTACTCTGCCTGTTTCATTGTAATAATGTTTCTCCTGATATATTTGGGATATTGTTTTTCTTTTGTACTCTTAAATTAATAAAATTTAAATTTAAAAAAAAAAATGTTTATAGTTTATACAATTAAAGTTCTCAACTCGATGCGTAACCCCAGTCCTCTATTTTTAAATAAATAAATAAATTGAAAAGAGAGCACATATTTGTAACACCCCCCTCCCACAGCCTAACCTGAAACCCCCCTCTCCAGAGCAGCACTACAGCATCAGATGGTCACACATTCACTCACAGTGGATGGCTTCTGTACTGTTTCACGTCTCACAGGTGCACATAACTGGCCACAGCCACTACAACACTGAAGGAGAGGACAAGAACAGGCCTTCCATTTGAAATGAGGGCTACCGGCAATTTAAAAATAAACTTTGGCTCCCTACCAGAAGTAAGCAGGGAGCTACAGACAAAACCATGGCACTACAGCAGAGCACTAGAGCTTTCATAGATGTTCATAGGGCTGTTTTTCCACTCCCACGGAAACAGAAAGTAGGTTTGGCACTGGATAAAGACGCGGTTTGTTGTTAGGTGCCCAGTAGCACTGTGAGGCAGCCAAAAGCAAAGCCTAGGGCCAGCTGTAAAATAAATAAACAAGCAAAAGGCATTAGCAGCACTATCATGGTCACCATGAGCCAAGAGGTCTACAACAAGAGTCAGAGGCACCATACAAAGTCCGGAAAGGTGAGTCAATTGGGAGGCAGTCTAGGCTCCATATGACTTCACCAGCCAATGAGTAACAAGCATCCAGAGACTTAGTTACAGAGGGCTCTAGACTGCAACAGGAAAATGGCATGAAAATGGCCCAACTGAAAAGTTCCAATAGACACTGCAGCTTGGTGGATGGGATGTCTTCAGTATCCAGCACCATCTCCATATCTGCCCAAGAAGAGACAAAAGGCATGATTTCTTCAGTTCACACCCCCCCATAAGCAAAATCCATCAGCATTCCTCCCTGAGCCTTAGAAACAGTTTCAAAGCACCTGAGAACTGAAGTGGTCGCCCTGGACCTCAGCATTTAGAGCAGGGTTTGTCTTACAAAAAGCTCCAGTTCTGCGAGAGGAAGCCAGCCTACTTTTCTCAGATTCTACTACAGGGATTTGTCTTTGTAGAAGGCCCTATCACCATGGCCCTAAGAAACAACCTGACTTCAGATAGTAAGGAGGAGTTCCCTGCAAGGGGTGAAGAATACTAATGAGAATCAACTGGAATTTCAGCAAGTCCTGCACCCTTTACCACAAGAGGCATGTTGGGTCAACCGCACTTTCAGCAGGTCTGCTACAGAATCCATGTAAAAGATATCACAGAGACTGCTGCACTGCTGCATGATAGAGGCTGTGAATACAGACTAAGGCTTGACTCTGTGAATGTTGTAGAATGCTGGGGACTTAGACTGGCCAAGACCTGCACACTTTTAGATGTGCCCAGAGGCATACTTCAGCTACCCCACAGATGTATTTGAACTCTAAATTACTTCTGTGGAGACTGTTATTTTGGACTCATGTCCACCAGTAAATATCTCTCTTCAATACCACCACCCGGCCTGCAACGTGTCACCTCATAGTGTGAATGCATAGACTGTGGAAGCTCCTAAAAGAGACTTTGGATCATCTGGTGCACCACAGGGAGGGGGTTGTTTGGGACTGAGTATTGGGACTGTGTTGGGGATTATTGCTTGGAGGATGGTGAGTTTCTAACCTGTGTCTGTTAACCCTCTTACCCTATTTTCCCTTTCCATATCCCTACATTCATATTACTGGTTCCTCTGAATAAAACTCAATCCTTTTTGCATTGTTCATTTGAGTCAAATTGCATTATCGTGTTAAAGTGTATATTGTCTGGAGGCTATTGCGTATTGTTATTCTTTATCTGCTAAGAGTGGGTTGTATTATAATTATTTTTCTTGTGGGCAACACCCTGGCACCTTGTTGTCAGAAGGATCCAATTAGGTAGAGGCACCATACTGTTTAACTACAAAGATAAACCCCAGAAACCATCCATGACCCCAGAGCCATCTTCTCTAATGTGTAAAGGTATCCTAACATCCACAAGGCTGCAGCAGTCCTGGGGGGGGGTAGGGGTTACATATACGTACAGTTCTTGGGAAGGTTTGACAAAGACACTATTTGCAGGAGGACAGGATTATTTACATGCAAGTTGAACACATACAATCTGCTTTTATCTGGGCAATAGGTTTCTGTGCAGTTACAGTAACAAGGGTCTACAAGGTGCTTCTGGAGCAAAGTTCTTAAATGCAGTATATCCAATGTGCATGGAAGTCTGTTCCAGTTATCTGGGCTACTGAAGGTGAAAACAAATCTGCTGCTGTCTTTCTTGATGTCTTGGACAGCCAAGTTAGTTGCTTCAGATGACCTTACCGAGTAGTGGTTGGGTGCTGCATTGAACTAGTATGAAGTGAGGTATTTGGGGGGGAGGGGGGAGAGTATTATGGAGGAAGGTGGACCATTTGTGTCTCCCTCCTTGAAGATGGACTTTACCATGTCAGTTCATGGACTGCATAATGATGACTCTTGTATTCACAGTCTAGGGCAAGGTTTGGAGGCAGTCTTGAGGGCTATGTCACCATAGTCCAGTATAAGAGGAGGTGTTATGACCTGCCTGTAGGTACAGGAACTTTGGCTCATTGGTGCCCAGAGAGGGCCACTAGTCAAGGATCCTTCACTGCAGTAATGAGGTCTGCATGTTATTTGTAGGGAAATTATAGAGCCACACACACCCCAAGGTATTTGAAACAGGGTATCTGGTCCAGGGCATGATTAAATTTAGTGACCATCTGGAGGTTGTTGGTCTTCTATAGTTGTTGGAAAGTGCAGAAGTCCCTAAGCGTGCTTTTTGGTGGAATTACATGTTAGGTTTCTTGCACAAAATCTCTCTTCAATGGCCTAAAAGTTGCCTGGAGTTCATTTCTGACCTGGATTATGTTAGGGATACAGCAGTACAGGACTGCATCATACACATACTGTACATGTGAAATGAGCTGCAGGTGCACTGGTTGAAGATATTGTTAACAAACATAGAAAACAACAGAGGACCAAGGATCATGCCTCATGGAACATGGGACACCCTGCTGGAGAGGTTGAGAGTTAGAGAAGACTGAGTTAAGGGCTACCTTTTGGGTCTGGTCTGTATGACTATTGAAAATTTAAGTGGCAAAAGGACTATCAAGGCCCAGGTCCTTTAGTTTTCTTCTCTCTCTCTCTCTCTTTTTTTTTTAGAGCTTTTTGTCCTTGGTCATGTTCTTCTTTCAAGGGTATACCCTGATCCCAGGAATATTGCCTGTTGTGGCCCTGACATCACCCATGACTTCCTCCTCATGGCAGGAGCTCCTGGGGAAGGCCATCCCTACCTCCTGAGGTAGCCCACTATGTGGGCTAGGATCCAGTGCCAGGCAGGTACTAGGACTCAGAGGAGTCCGGGACATCAGGCTGTTTTTTCACCTGCACCTCCCCCCAAGGCATGACATAGCCCCTACAGGGCTTGGATGCACACAACAATGCCCTGTTGATGGATCAGGCTCCCCTGGCCCATCGCAGAGGCTGCTGTGGCATGGGTGCATTGTGCCATCCCTTCCAATTGCATCACACTGCCAAGCAGTAGCTACTGCGGTCAGGCCTACCTACCGATGAGGCATCCTGAGCTCCTTCCAAAACTTGGGTATCCTGCACTGCAGCACAACACCCAGCTGGGCCATCAGGGTGGCCTGATCATCAAGTTTTCTGATACCACAGTGATTATTGAGTAGATTGAACGCTTTTGTGAGGCTGATAAGACAGCCCCAGCTATGTCACCTTTTCAGTAGCATTGAAGATATGAGTGGTTACCTTTAGCAGCACAGCAGGGTAGAAGTGGTGTGGACTGAAGACTGATTATAGTGGGGTGAGTGGCTGTGCTAAACTACAGTAGGTGGTTGGTAATTTGTACCATTTCAAGGAACTTAGGAAGAACCGAGAGAACAGAGATGGGCCTATGGGCACTGAGATTTTGTTTGTCTCTTTCATTGTGAAGTAGGCAACTCATTGCTACTTCCAGGCTGCTGTCAGATATACTGTAGTGAGAGATGGTTTGAACAAAGTTGTGGTGGGGGTCACAATGGTTGGAGCATCCAGACAAAAAAAAACCTTACTTTCAAGTTTGGCTGGCTCTTCACTTTTCTGTGAGTTAATTTGCTGAGGCACCTTGAGGACATCCTTAGCAGTGAGAGGCCTAAACTGATTGAGGGTATCCAGGCTTGGGGCGGGTGTCTTGAGCAGGGTTAGAGCTTTTAGTACTGAGGAGTCGGAGGTTTGTGAAGTGCTAATTTAATGTGTTTCCTACATCTAATGGTTCAGTGATCAGGGTACTCTGGGGGACAGGAGTTGTTTGAATGGGTCATATGGTAACTTTGATCGGTTTCACAATTGTCTGTAAACATTGCCATCAGCAGAGACACAGGATTTGTGATATCTGGCACATGCAGTGTTTCCCCTGGATACTAAGCTCCAGGAGCTCTAAGGAGAACCAGGAGTAGTGGAGATCCTTAACCCAGACTGTATGAAAAGGGGCATGTTTGTCATAAATCTGGATGAATTCCCTCCTAACAAATTCCCAGGCCAATTCAATATCAGGGATCAGGTTCATGCAGTTCCACTGGTCAACTGTGTATCACAACATGTATCAAAACATGAGCTTTACAATTTTTACAAGTAAACCTCCTGTCATAACAGGGGTTAATAAGACCCAAGTAATTGTTCAAAATAATGTTATGGGGTTATACTGGGGCTAGGAATATAGCTCAAGAATAACAATAATGTGTCTGTGATGAAAGTGAACTTACAGGGTTAATTTTAGGGCTCAAGGTTCTGAAATGTTAACAATGCACATCCTGTTTATCTGCAGCTTGTTTCTGCTTATTGACTGGGTATACTATAGATGCCCGTTGCTCCTTCAATTGCTTATTGGTTGGGATGGTTCCCGGGCATGTTTCCCACCTTCTAGGTGCATATAAAAGAGTCTCTGAACCACCCAAAAGTCAGTCTGCTGGTTGCAGTACACAGCCCAGAATGCCATTGTGCAACGTTTCAGCTTTCGAAACTCCAGATGCTCTTCTCCAGCAGCAACCAGCCAAAGGTGACTGGAGGGCCCAGGAATGGTAATAGGGTTTCTAGGTCCGAGTGGCACTGGCTCCTTCTGGTGCTGGTCTCCAGAGGCTTGGGCCCTGACCAGGCCTATTGGAGACCCACCCTCAAGAGGGCTTTCTGAAGGTTTCTACACCAACTGTCCTGGATATCTTGTCATGGTGGAGAGGCTGTGGATGTACTCCTGAACTGGCGAGGGCCTGTGGCATAAAGAGCCTGAGTTCTGTGGAAGACCACTGCTGTGACACTGAGGATCTGAACCCAAGGGTCAATGAATGGACCTAGTATCTGATAAAGGTAAGCTGCTGTTGTCTGTGACCATTTGGTGCTGACTCCAATCCCCATGAAGGTATAGGTCAGGCTAACTGAAGTAGCCATATACCTCATAGTGCTAGTGTGTGAGTGTGTGTGTGTGTGTGTGTGTGTGTGTGTGTACACAGTACACTCCTTTTTAGCTCCACCAGAGGTGCCATATCACTCCCTTTTGAGACATTCAGGACCAGGTACACCCCAATGTCCTCGTCTCATTCACAGCTGTGAGAGGACCACAACTGTAACTCCAAACCCTTGTAAATATCACATAAAGTAATGAGGGAATGTATCACCATTACATAGCAATGGAAGTAAAGGCATGAGGGTAGCAGAGTTAAAGTGTAAATTGTTAAAAAGTGATAATTCTGTACGACTCAAACCCAGGAAAGACTAGTCAAGGGACAGTATGTGATTATTGCCAAACATGAATCCTATTGAATTTATTTTTCCACCTTGTGTTTCTCACTTGGTCACTCAGACCAGCCCCTATCTGGACCAGACCCCCCGGCATCATCATCAACTTCCGTGGGACTTACAGTATCTTGTCTACTGGCGTCCTGCCACAGGACCTGGTCAGAGGTCTCCAGTCATTGGTGTAGGGCCGGCAAGGGACTGGACCATCACTGCACCATGGTCAGTGGGTTTTCTCCATTTTCTCCTTTGGGGCCCATGCATGTGCAATGATGCAATACCCATGTTCCACCTCCATTGAAATGCCCCCATCATCCAGCATTAGGTCTCCCACCCTTGCCGTCCCATGGTGCTGCCACCTAAATATCTCTAGGTGTCATTCAATCTATGGAACTGGCTTTTTCCCTCCCCAAGGGAGAAGAGCTCTCCTATGAATGCCCAATCCTCCTTCCTCCGGCCAGCCCCTAAGTGACCCACATCTGTTCCCAAACCTGGGTCACTAGTGCAGCAGGCATTAAGGCAGTCAATGCCTCAGCCTACTATGCCACTGGGCCACTTTGAGTCCTGTTGGATTATAATGACTGCAATTACTACTGAATTGACTGGACCTAAAACAGGTGCTGTGGCTGCAGATTCAACACCACCTCATGCTATGTGTGTACCAGCCTGTAAATAAACTGATGGAGTTTTGCAAACTAAGTTTATATCTAAGAGTTATGCCATGTGTCCTGAGTGTGATAGGGTTGAATAAGACCCTATCCCATTTGTTAAGCAGAAAGAGTTAAACACAAGGATCTATTCTATCCTCTCATTTTCTGTCTCTTGTCTGTCTTTTTGCACAATCACATTTTCTTGTGAGACCTAGGAATTGATCACTCCGACTGTCTCGTGACTCTCCTCCTCCCTCTATTTCTCTGTCTTCACTTGCTGTTTCTGTCTTTTCTTCCTCCTTGCTTATCTGTGTTTGTAAAAAAATATATGCGAATCTGTATGTGAAACTGGGATCCCTTTCTTTGCCAATGTATATGATTGTATTGTTGAAATAATTGCAAAAAGCTATTTGGCACTCTGGGTTAACCTTGAGATGCAGCACAAGCTCATTTGCAGAGCTGTCAACCGGAAATTAGTTGTAGGACACCATGTTCTATTTTGTTGTACCTGCAAAGAAATTGAGAAAGTTCTGATACATTTTGTGAGAAACAGGATGCTGCTTAATGAGCTCAAATTATTTGCCAGGCAAAGACTTCTTATAAAAAGAGCAGCAGCGTTTTTGCTAGAGAGAGAAAGAGAGAGAGAAAGAGAGAGAAAATGACTGAAATTTAGAACTAGAGAGGCCCTCAAAGGAAGGACTTTGTTCTGTTTGAGCTGCCTATGTTAAAAAAAAAACATTTTGCGCATTTTTTTTATTTTTATTGTATTATTATTGAGAATAAGAAGATACTGTTTGCAAATGTTATAACTGCTCCTGGTTTTCCTATACTTCCTGACCTATGCCTCGACAACACCAAGTCATTTCCTAAAATGGTGCAGTGTTTGAGAAAAGGTAGCTGTAATTGCTAACAAATGCAGGGATCACAATATAGATTATAGTTTAATAAAGTTATGGCCTACCCCAGGTTGCCTTGTGGGGACAGAATCCATATGCAGTGTTAAGCGCAACCGAGATTTATTTTTGTATAAAGGTAGCTGCATTTACTCCCAGAGCCTAAAGGCTGAAAAATTCAATGTTAAGGGACAATGAATGGTTGAGCATTATGGACAGTTTAACATACGCACAAGGCTGCATGGTGTGAGGGACAAGGTGTGAGGGGGTAATTGAGAAGGGGAGGTGGGGCAGAGCACCTGCAAGGTGACGGTGCTAGCTGCACACTTGAGCAGACTTGATAGACAAGGTGGCCTGTTTCTGCTGGCAAATTCATATGTTCATATATTCATATACAAGTGGATTGGACAAGAGAAAAGTGGGGTTTTCATTGGGGTAACATGGGGAGACCAGGAGGAGTGTGATAAGTGGTTTCTCCTGAAGGGGAACAGGTAGTGTGGCCAAAGCAGATTCCAGAGGGGCACACAGAGACTTTTGCAATTGTACCTCAGTGGGCCACGCCCAAAAGGGAGTTGGGAAGGTCTAGATCTGGGAACTATGCAATACACTGGGGGTAGTGCCCACCACAATGTTCCATCAAAATACCCATAGACATGGAAGTCAAATTCGAAGTTACTGCCTGCCCACCTGCTCACCAATGGACAGTTTGGTAGGGATGGCCCGAAGTGGGGGTTGCACTATATACTGTATATGCAGAGTTTTCTTTTCATTCGTCAGATAAATATGTTCTTATATCAAGACAGAATAACATGGGGTATATAGGCATGACTGGGAGCTGTGAAAAAATATTTCAGGTGCATTGTTCTTTAAAGAATTGGAGTTCTTTCAAGTGAATTCCAGTCTAGAATAGCTAATGAGCCAGCCCATTGACACAGTGGTAGTGCTACCACTTGTGCCGCCAGTGATCCAGGTTCAGGAATGAGCTTAGGTCATCAAAGGCTGACTGAAATAAGAGGACTGAGCATCCCAAAGGACACTCTCCTCCTCTGGGGGGATGGTGTGCAAGACCCTTCTTCTACACTGCCACCTAGGTGACAACAGGTGGTAGTGCTGCGGGAGTCCTCTGTAGGAGGGACGGACATCTGCTAGGCTCTACGATGGCATACTAGATCATGCATGCACTTGTATCTCACTGGATGCAGACATATTCAGGGTGCTGGGACAAAGAACATGGAAATACCCCCACAGTGCAACAAGATAATGATGGCATACTCTGGCCCTGGTCCCCATGACTGGTCACCTTAACATTGTGAGGTTGCTAGACAAGGGGAGCCACTAGTTCACCATGCAGTGATATAACCCAAAGTGCCCCACCTTGGTGGAGCATGGCATGAAGGTTCAAGAGGGTAAGTGTCAGAGAAGTGGGGATACTGGATTGAGCAGTTGCTGCTGGAAGGAGGCCATTCTGTGAGACCAGGTTGTATAAACTATAAATTAAAGAATATAAATATAGCTTAAAATTAGCAAGAATAAACGAAAGTGCTGCACAGTTTTTCAACAGAGTTGCACATTAATTTATAACAGAAGTAACTCTCTCAAGAACAGGTAGCAGAAGTAACAACTGGCTTGTTGGTTGGTGCCACAGCAGACCAAACAGAACTACTACTGATTGGTTATTAAAGGGAATCCATACGTTTCCCTATGAAATTATTTTAAAGGTTACTATGAAGATCCAGTATGTAAATTGCTGGGTTAGATTTAGAAAATGTTTTCAGTAAGACAGAAAAATGCTTTTTAAATAGGGATATGGAGGCATCCATTTTGTGGACAGAAAGGGTGTAGTGATGATGTCACTGCCTCACCAGTGTTAGCAGTGAGCAGTACAGCAGGTGAGAACAGTTCAACTGTGCTGTCAGGGATTCTACTGTATTCTAAGGAACACCCAGGATTTTGTTTGCCAGAGTGCAAGAAAAGAATCCAGTGCTTGTCTTCATGATAGAACAGGATCCCTGTCTGTAGGAGCAGTTTGTTTTAACCTGCTTAATTGCATACTGTTAGAGCTGGTGCGGCAGTGACATCATCACAGCACCCTTCCTGTCCACAGAATGGATGCCTCCACATCTCAGTTTTAAAAGTACTTTTCTGTCTTACTGAAAACATTTTCTACATATGTTTTTGATATTTCTTTTTTTCCCCGCTTACTATCCTCCAGAGCCGCACCTTCAGGAGTCACCCATTCAGCCTGTCCCTACCAGTGCCTTACCTGACAGCCCTGATTCCTCCATCCAGCCTCAGAAACCCCCCGGGCGGGGTCAGGGTAGGAAACAACCACTGAATGTTGCAGACATAGTCAGGGTCCGAGATTGCAGACAGGCACTAGTACATCAGGATCTGGCTCAGCGCTCCATCTACTCGGCTCTGGTGGGGGATTTTCCCATGTTCTGTGGGACATTGCATGCCCTTGTGTCTAGGCGTGCATGCTGACGCCCGCAACGTCCTTCCCCCTCCTTCCGTGAAGGAGCTACCCCCGAGCTGACTGGTCCCAGGCCTACGCCCCAGTGACTCTAGCTTGCTGTCACACCCCCAGCCTCCACCAGGGGTCACCGCTTGCTAGACTAGAAGGCTCTCCCTCCCCCCGGAGAAGGTGAGCTGTCATCAGACGCTCCAGCCTTTCTGCCCCTGGCCAACCTCCAGTGGCCTGAGTTCGCTCCCAAACCTGGGTTGCCAGTATGGTGCGAAGTGTGGCATCCAGTGCTTCAACCCTCAGCGCCACTGGGCCAGAAACATTTTCTAAATATAACCTAGCAATTTACATACTGGATACTCATAGTGACCTTCACAATAATTTCATAAAGAAACATACAGATTCCCTTTAACTACTTAATATGAACCTGTCTTGTAAATATTGCACAATAAATTGTCATTAGAACTCCATTGGTAGCAATCCTTCCTCTGGGATAGAGGGTCATGGGTTCAAGTCTCACAGTGGAGACTAGACTCATAACCAAATACTAACACCACTAGCCTAACTCTCGGCCATAAGTGACAAGTGTGAAATTGCTTGCATGACAATCACTTGCTGCAACCAACTGAGCTATGCTCAGAGTAGGTTGCACACCCTTCCTGAATTATGAATATCACTGTGGGAAAGTAACAGAAAGGGGTGGGAGTCAACATGCAAATGACTTGCTGGGCTTTCACATAACACGGCAAACTTTGCATTAGCAGGTGCAGAATTTTCAGATACCCCCTGCATTCAGAACATACAAAAGCAGGTGGTAGGGATGGCAGAACTCTGTGCCTGCCCATATAAAAGCCAGTGGGAAACAGAGATTTTGAGAGATACACCATGCGAGGGGTAACAGGACTAGGAAGGGGATTCCACTGGACACCAAGGACTTGCCATTGGATGGGGAGTGGGAAGGGAGCCACTGGGCCAACAAGAGTACCAGGAGAAGGCTATGAACAGAAGACACACTGAGGCCCAGAAGCAGGCCTAATGGTGAGGCCTGGGTGGGTGGTGGGCAGGGGAATACAGTGGTGCCCCAGGTCTCAGAGGTCTCTGTATGACATAGTGGCATGAAAATAGCACAAAGTCATACACAAACCTCAGTGGGTGTTGGAATTCAGGTGGTACTGGATGCAAACCCTGTAAGCCCAAACTAGCATCTGGCACAACTAATTTGCATTCCGACTTTGGCACAGGAGGAATTCCTACTCCTTTTGGCAGCTAAGATTGAGTTTTGTGTATAGCTCCAAAGTGTGGTGATGCAGCAGGGAGACTGGGGGGTTTATGGTGATACTGTAAGTAGATAAAAATGGGCAGACTGAGTGGGCCAAGTGGGCCTTATCTGCCAACAAATTCTGTTTCTGTGTGTACCCCATTTTGTGCCTCCAAAATTTGCAAAGGTGAGATTCAGGCACAGCAATCAATCCAGGAGGAGGGAGAGCTGTACAATCACAGGTGCCATCTTTCATATGAAACATTAAACTGAGGTCAATATTGGCCATCTATAGTGGTTAACCAGGGGGAAAAGGGACAGTAAACTTTGCAGGGATCACTCCAATTGTGAAAGCCCATAAAAAGATCTTTCAAATGAGGTATCAGGCTTACCTGTAGGTGTCAGGAGTCCTGAGTTGTGACTACCTAAATTATCTGTAAATCAAAACAATACAGCAGCCATTTCATTGAATCATGAGACCAACTGTGATGACACTGAGGGACAAGGTGTAATTAACAACATGCAGCTTGCCCCTCAGTGACATCACTTCCTGTTTTAAAATGGCTGCTGCCTTATTTTTAGTTACAGATTAATTAGTCATATCTCAGGACTCTTGATACCTACAAGGAACTCCACTGCCTTGTTTGAAATATCTTTTCATGCGCTTTCACAATTTGAGTGACCCCTACAATGTTTACTGTACTGTTAAAGATTCCATCACACTTTTCAAAAAGTCTGGTGTATTACACAGTGTCCTGTGAATATTTAATCTTTTATTAAAGCAAATTCTTATACAATTGGCCATTATTCTGTGTGAGATGATGTTGGGTACAAAGGGACTACTCATTTTGCCAACTGTAAACTGCCGTATATTTACAGTCACTATGGGGTCCACAGCTATGTGAGAGGGCTGATCAGGGCTTAACCTGTAGGCTGAGATAATGGGGCAATGTGGGATGCAGTAAGGTTCCTGGTAAAGAGTCTACACTTTAAAACACACAATGTCCACAACCATCACAGCATTCAATCAGCTTTGGGTTTATTTGCACAGATGGTATGGCACTTGTGCATTTCTCCTGGGAGCTGAACAGGCAGAACATACAGATTATTCCTTCTGCCTAACTTGGCACACAGAGGGGGCCCTTTACAATTTGATTCTAGCTTTAGTTATTAGCTCTCTTTCCTCCATAGTCAGGATAATAATCGCTGTCCATCAATTGGGAACTCACACCCCTTGTGCAGTGGATAGAGTATGCTTGGGCATTAAGAAGACCTGCACTCACGAAGAACCTGCAAGGGTCTGACCCTCACTTATGGGGTGCCAGAGGAGCCTCATTCTCCCACCCCCACTAATAGAAAAACTTATTTTTCCCATCTTTAATTTAGGACCTGAAGGGTCTCCATAGATTGCAATGGTGTCTTAATCTTCTAGAGATCTTGACTCCCCCTATATTCCCTTTCTAGAAAAATGTGCATCCTTCACACTTAAAAAGACATCATGCCCACAGGGGAGGCACTCTCCCTCTGCCGGGGGGGGCTATTGGATTCTCCCTTGGTGCCCCCCCGCCTGACATACGAGTCTGCCAGTTTTTATTCCCCCAACTCTTTTTATCACCTCTACCCCCGAACTCTCTCAGACTACCCTATCTTGCTGAGCCGCTCTACTGCCCACCGTGATCTCTCTCTCTCTCCCCTCATATATGTTACTGCCCCCTCACTGAACCCATGCCAGACAAGCCCCCTAGCTCTAAGCCCCCCCCAAGGCAGGGCTGCCAACCACTCACCTGGCACTCTATCTGTAATCCAGTTCATCTGGCTGGGTCGGCAAGGAGATCGAAGGGGTGGAGAGGAGATCCGGTCCTAGGCATGTGGCAGCCAGCCCTGTAGGGAGCCGTCACCTATTGGGATTGGAGAGGAATTTTTCTTGTTTACATCCTCATCCCCTCCCTCCCTGCACAGCCTAAGCATGCAATGATGCCAGGTACACCCGTCTCAGCTCTGCACGCCACTACATTGACCCTGTGCATTGTAGTGCCTCCAGTCTCCACTGGGGGCCACTATGGTGCCGGGCTATCCCTGGATCCCCCCCCTGGGAGAGCTGAGCGGTCCTCTGGATGCTCGATCCTCTCTCTCTTCCGCCAATCCCCAGTGGTCTGGGTTCATTCCTGAACCCAGTTAGCCAGCGTGGCACAAGGTGTGGCAGCCACACCTCAACCCACAGTGCCACCAAGCCAGCATGAGTCTGCCAGTTTTAAATATACACCATCAGAGTAAAGGAAATACTATGCTCTGCTTACGATTAATGCCTCATAATCCCCTCCCCCCCAAGCTGTACCTCTTGTAGAGGTGGAGTACTGAAGTTAGATATGTACCTTCTCTGAGAATGTACTCCTGTAATAATGACTCTAGCCCACCTCTTTGTGCTTTACAAAGCCTTTATTTCATGTATAGACTTTAAAGATGTTGACTTAGAAAAATGTTTTAATGTAAATTAAATTTACCAGAAAAAAGGGTACAGGAACTTTCACTTCCAGCTTCAGGCAAGCAAACCCACGCTCTGAGCTTGGCTTCGCCCACCACTATGGGCCAGGTGCCAACCTTAGGGGCTCCTTCTCACTCAGACAGTAACTTCTAGATCCCAATCACATAGCATTCTCCTCTATTTATGCACAGTCTGTGGAGGGGCACCACACATACACATACACACACACACACACACACACACACACACACTCTCTCTCTCTCTCTCTCTCTCTCTCTCTCTCTCTCTCTCTCACTCCTTAAAGTGGAACCCACCTTACACAAAATCCACATCTGTGAAGGTTGGGTTACACTACATGTGTTCACTGGTCACTGCAGTAACATTGCTTTGTAAAACGAGACACATGTTGTATTTAAGGCATTGTATAAAACCTGATACTGTTTGGTTCTGCTAAAATGCAGAGGTCTGGGGCTGCCCCCAGTGCAATACCATGCTGTCAACCTGGCTTCGGGAGCAAGCCTGGGGCTCTGCTTGTCACCTGCCCAAGGAACAGTCGGACTGCTTGTAGTGTTGTGTGAGTTAACTGTCATGTTCCTTACTGAACTCTGTAGTCTTGATTAGAAACATCACAGAGAAAGAGAACAAATATGTGCACTGGCAATATAGCTTAGACATTATAGTAATGAGCTGTGAATGAGCTTGATACATCCAGGAGACCTGGGTTGATTCCCATAACCTCCACTTGCACACTGTGTGACTCTGAGCAAGTCACTTGCTTAACCACCACTGGGTCACCCCAGAAAACAGGCACGTGCTCAGTGGGCCTTAATTGGTTATCAAAGATTAAAAACAAAATAATGTGTGTGTAAGAAACCAGCATGTAACATAACAATGGAGAAAATCTGCAAGAGTAAGAGAACAATAAAAAAAAATGTTATGTAATCCATACATGACTGATAGCCTCTGTGTGTTGTATCTTTACCAAAGTTAGTTAAAGAAACAGTACCGTATATTGGTGATGCTGGACAAAAAGAAAACCCACTCAAAGTGTAACAGTATTGCATGTATGAGAGAGACAGCCAGACAGTATGTCTCCTGCAGCAGGAACTTCTTCCAGTAACTCAGCAACTATGACTGAGTACAATACTTGAACTGCAACAGTAGATGACATATCTGTGGTATGTATTCAGCTACAAACCCTTAGAAACAAAAAACCAAAAAGATTTAAAAATGTTATCCCCACTCCCAACCGCAGGGGGCATGGATGTTATTAGTTGCACCCATCAGAGGGATATGTTGCCTGCGCATCACCCTCTGAGGGACAGTAGTTGTGGGAGGAGCATAGGCAATTTTAGTAGGGGCCCTTCTGGCTCAGGAAGGAGTGGCCAGTGGGAAACCAGGGTTAGTGAGCCCAATGGCTAAGCAGCCCAAGATTCACTGAATTAGAGAGAGGGGAAGTCAAGTAACAGGTACTCTTGCACAGCTGGTGCTTACAGGCAAGGGTAAGGGGTGGTTCGATGTCCTATGCCATGGTGCTAGCAGTATGAAGCATCACAAGCATAGCCAGCTTTGAAGGTGGCTGTTCGGGATTCTGGTTTGTTCTCAGAAGAGTGGACACATGATGCAACACCAAGTGGCTGACTGAGGATACAGACCAGGGGTGCAATGTTCCCATTGTGGGCTTCCACATGAGGATGCAAGTGCCATGCCATCCTTGCTGCCTGAGGATGGTACAAGATCGAGACACCTTGCATGATTAGACAGTCACTGGGTACATCTGCAGGCCTGGTGTAGGCCAGGTTAGACCTCAGGCACTCAAAACATTCCTCGATCCCAACAATTGGAGGTGGGATTCAAACACAGTTCTAGCTTGGACAGTGAGATGGACCCCTGAGGTGGCTGAGGGTATCCTGGGGTTTCCCCTCAAGGAGTGCCATCTGAGGGCCTTCAGAGGATTCTCCAGAAGATCTGTTGGATCATTTGGATTATGGGGGGGGGGCACAACATCAGTAATTATGTAGTTAGGCTCTGTGAGCAACTGGAAAAAAGGAGTCAGGGCTGAAGCTGTCCATTGGGTGAAAGGTAGGAGAGGTCTCAGAGAACATGTCCTCAACAGATAAGCTGGGCATTTGTGACATTTATGCCTGGCAGTTCCCGAGCACAGGCATCAACATGCTACAGCAGGTGGAGGTCAGGCTGATACGGGCTCTGCTATGTGTGTGGGTTCATCA
Organism: Neoceratodus forsteri; assembly: GCA_016271365.2. Lineage (NCBI taxonomy): Eukaryota > Metazoa > Chordata > Ceratodontiformes > Ceratodontidae > Neoceratodus > Neoceratodus forsteri. The sequence goes on from CM057459.1 coordinate 973,930,566, forward strand.
GTAATGCCAGGATACTGGGGCATGGTGAAGGGATGGCAGTCCAGTAGGCAAGAACCCTGAGTGTGTGGGCTCACTGTTGGTATACCAGTGCAACCCAACATTAATAAATAGAATTAGTGCAAAGGTCCCCAAAGATAGTGAAAAGGGGGAACAGGGTTTACCAGGACATTTAAATTCACTAAAAATACCACCTTGGGGGTGCTAATGAGCCACTGAACGAGACGATCGCAGTCCTCCGCAGCTCCGAGCCACTAGCAGAAAATTTGAAAGTTTCTTGCGTGCCATGGCTACTATTTTATTTTTGATTCAGTGCAGTATACACTAGAATGATGAAGGAATATTTTGTATTGACAAAACCCACCCGCCAGTTGACAAAGACAAATAAAAAAGCAACTGTACCTGAGAGTGTTCCCGCGGGAGGCCTTGGACCGATCTCCCTCTCAGCTGCTGAGATACCACTCATCAGTAAAGCAGTGGTGGTGCAGGTTTTGGAGGGCCTCAATTCATGATGTGAGCATTTCTGTGAATCAATGGCTGAACTCATGGCGGAATTAAAAAGCCACACTAAAAGACTAGATGAAGTGGAGCAACGTATCTCCGACCTGGCAGACACTATTAAATCGGTCCCAAAGATGATGGCACAGTTCAGAAAGAAGCTGGAGGAGCTCCATAAGGCCTTTGATTATCAAGAAAATTATGGGAGACGCAACAACCTCTGGATTAGAGGACTTCCCAAAGGGGCTGAGGGTGGAAGTCTCATGGAGTTCTGTGCTGTGACAGTTCCAAAGTTGTTGGGGATTGAAGTTAAACTTGGTTGAGTCCACCCTGGGCCCCATAAATTTGATACTGGGTGTGAAACCTGTGGAAATTAAGGGGACGGATAAGACCTACCTGTGGAATGTTCTCCTCACACAGTCTCATAAAGCCATAACTAGAAGATGGCTCTCACCATGTCCACCACCATATGAGGATTGGATGTCCATTATAGGTGAAATCAAGGACATGGAGGAAGTCACTTATAGAATAAATTTGAGGACACAGAGTTTTGTGAGGCAATGGACCCCATGGCTGATGATGCAGGGAATAGAGGGGGTTGATTAGGGTGGAGGAAGGTTAAGTGAGAGAGAGGGACGTAGAGACACTAAAGCCCTACTAAAGAATATTGGGGAATTGCAATTAATAAGTTTTTCTGTGTAAAACAAGGATAAACTATTAGAACTGAAACTGTCCTAGCTGATGAAATATGACTATGTATTAAGACATCTCTGCTGTAACATGTATGTACTTTTACAGTTGAATGTGATGGAAATGACTGTTAATTACTGTATATATGTGCCAAAATATGCAATAAACTTGAATTAAAAAAAAAGAAGTTAAACATGGTAGGCTGAAGGTGGAGTGAGCCCATAGGGTAGTGTCTGATGCCGCGACCTTCGAGTGACCAGCCACCAAGACAGGTAATCTTTTGGCTCCACCGCTTCCCAGACCAACAAGCCCTCATGTCTGGTTATCAGAAAAAACAGGAGCTGGTCTATGAGGGCCATAAGCTGACACTTAATCAGGACCTACCAGTCCGCATGCAGAAGAAGTGACAGCAGTTCAATACCGCTATGAACATGTTGCGGGAGCGAGGTCTGGAGTCTTACATGGCCTACCCAGCTACAGTAAAGGTCTGGTTGGAGGGCTTGACATACTCATTTTTGGAACCTGACAAACTGAAAATTGTTATCGATGAGTGGGATGCTAAACATGAAGGAGGGTTGAAGGAACTGCTTTATGCACTGTGCTTCTGTTTATGTTATTTTTCTGAGTACATAATTGAGGACATGGCTCATCTGACCTGCAGGGCTCCATCTGCTGGCTCTCCCTGTGTGATCATCTTGAGCCCTAGCTGCTTATGTGTTCGCTGGTGGTGGACGATGCCACCCTCCTCGTGGGTCCCCCTTCAATGCTCTGTCTCTGGTATTTTTGAGAACCCCTGCCTATTTGGCTGTCTGCTTACAGAACCTCTGTTTTTTTTTAAATGAATGCCTGGCTTAAGGTTTGGCCTGGATTAAGTACTTTTGTCTACTTGGACTGGTACTCAGAGTGGCACTGTCACTGAGAAGGCTATAGGAGCTGCCCAGCTAGAAGATTTTAATCAAGTCGTCACCAGAGATGCAATGGCAACATGTGAGGCAGGAAGCATTAAGACTACTAGGTGGACTTTCATCAAGCTGTGAAAGACTTCAGCTGGCATGGCTGCAGGTCACTTGGGTGGAGTGGTGGCCCTGCACATAGGTTGAAGGGTGTGGGCCACCTCCCCTTTCTGGATCTGGGTCCTTTGGATGTTATTTATGTAATTCCTCTTTCTGCTTTTTGAAATATGTTACATTTGATGGATTTGGACTGGGGGAGGAGGGACTTATGTGATGGCCTGAAGGGTGGGGGTGTACATGCAGGAGGCTGGGGGGGGGGTTAAGCCGCTGGTCTGGCAAAAGAGGGCTACTATAAGGTGGTCTGTGAGAGGGAGGAGCTGAGGGAAGAAGGTCTGTATGGAAGGTTAGAGCCTGTTGGGGAGAAGCTAGTACAGTTTGAGGCCTTGCTCCCCCCATGTGGGTGTGTTTGGAGGCAGGGAGGCAGGTCGGATAAAAGGCCATATGGTCAGGTTAGACAAATTCAGATGATTATGGGGAGCTGTTGACTGTTTCTTCCATGGGCAACTCACAAGTTTGATTCACAGCTGATAATTTGGTGAACTGTCTTATACACACAATGAATATACTGGTTTAATGAAAGATGGTGCAGAGGGTGGGGTGCGTTGTGAACATGTTACTTCATTGGAGATTTTTGGAGCTGTTCTTGTTAGATATTGTACTTGTTGTCTGGTTATGTGTTTGGGATGGGTCTATTCTGGGTTTTCCTGTTTGTACTATGTTGGACCTTGTTGTGTATGGGTGGGGGGTTATATTTCTATGGGTTGTTCTTACTCACATTGGAAATATGGCATGTTTTACTATGTCCATTTCTCTATTGGGTTCACTCCAACTGTATACTGTCTTTCGCCGGCTTGTCTCTTGTCCCTGTGGGCACCTCTGTGGGAGGTAAAGTTATGTGATAAAATACTACCATACAGCTTTAATGAAAACAGAAGTACGCACTCATATAGTTTTGTGGAATGTTAAAGGGTTCATCTTCCTTCTAAGTGGGCTAATGTTTTTTGGCCTTGAAGAGAAAGGAGCACAAGTTGCTTGCTCCAAGAGACCCACCTGACTCTAAGGCGCATAGCAAGTTGGTGGGGGGATGGGTGGGAAGTTGCTATGCCTCTTAGTATAATTCCCATAAGAAAGAGGTGGCAATCTTGCTGCATAAGAACTTCCCATTTGTTTTACAAAGATTACTTAAGGACCCCGTAGAGGGCTGCTCCATCTTTGCCGTGGAGAAGTATATGGTAAGCAGATTACTTTTGGCAGCGTATCTGTCCCATCAGTTTTTGACCCCCAATTTTATCAGAGAATAGTGAAGATTCTCACTAGGGAACAATTTCCCCATCTAATAATGGGTGACGATTTTAATTGTATAATTGACCCAAAGTTGGATTATTCAGGGTTCCGACCTAGGGCAAATAAGGCAGTGCAACAGAGGATGTTGGGCTTACTAGATCTGGAATGAATCAATGCTTGAAGGGCTTGTAACCCTGGATCTAGAGTGTACACTTTTTTTTCGCACCCCCATGCAACCTGGTCTAGATTGGACTATATTTATTTACAGCGTGGTCTGTATGGATATGTTGTTGATGTCAAACACAGCCCAATATGTTTTCTGACCATGCTGTGGTTCAGTTGGAACTGTGTCTGACAAAACAAGAGGGGAGTTGGGAGATGCGGAGAATCCCTACTTATTTGCTGGTGAAACAGGAATTCAGGGATTTTTTAAAAGCCCAATAGAACTTGTTTGCTGAACAGAATCAAGGGTCAGTCAACTCAGTGGGGAGTTTTTGGGAGGCCAGAAAAGCTTTCATGAAGGGAGTAGTTATAGGATTTCCAGCTATAATGAAGAGCGAGAAGAAACAGAAGCTTGCTGAACTGGAACAAAAGGTACGGGACTTGAAGTATAAAGCAACTGGAGAGGGAAGACAGGAGGTGCTGAGGGAGTTAATGATAGCTAGACAAGCCCTAAATATGAGCCTCAAAGAACAGGCTCGAGTAAGACTCCTGCTTGCATGACAAAGAATATACAAATGGGGAAACAAATCAGGACTGCTGCTGGTGTGTCTGATGTGGAGGGGGGGTGGTAAAACCACAAAAAGGATTACTAACATCAAAGACAAACATGGGGTCATGGTCATGGTCCATGAGGATTCAGATTCGGGAATGTTTTAGGCTTTTTTTATGAAAGGCTATATCAGGCTGAATGTCGGGGAACTGACCACTTGGCCGGGGAGTTTTTTGAGGGCTTAGATATTCCTTCCTTAACAGAGGTCCAGAGAACCAGTTTGGGGATGAAGATAACAACAAAAGAGGTGATGAAGGCTATAGGCACCCTTAGGTGTGGAAAGGCAGGAGGCCCTGATGGGTTTGGGGCAGAATTTTATAATGAAATGAAGCAGGAACTAGCAGGCCCACTTCAGGATGTTATGGAGGAGGCTAGAGGGGAGAGGGGACTTCCCAAAATGTGCTGTGAAGCCAATATGTGTGTGATACCGAAACTGGGGAAAGACCTGTTGGATTGTACATCATACAGACCCATCACTTTCCTGAATTATGATTGTAAGATCATGACTAAGGTCCTTGCATTGAGGCTGGAAGGGGTTCTCCAACAGATTATACATCCTGATCAAACAGTTTTGTGCATGGAAGGTTATCATGACACAGCATGAGTAGGCTGTTAAATGTGATTTGGTGGGGCTCTCGGCATCCTGGGTGGGTGTGTGCACTGTCCATGAATGCCAAGAAGGCCTTTGATAGAATAGTGAGGCCATATTTGATTAGTACCCTCTGATGCCTGGGACACATTTTTGGATGTCCTGACAGCTGGTGAGGCACTGTTATTGAGGGAGGGAGCTGGACAATAGGAGCGTAGAGGGATACAGTGAGGGGGGGTCCTTCAACTTCTATAATATTTGGGATCATGAAGATAATGAGGTGGAGGGGTTGCTCTTTTGTCTTTTGCTGAAGTGAGGGGAGAGTTTATAAGAAGGAGGGGAGTTATAGGATGTGAATGGAACTCAAGCCTGGCAGTAAGGAATTTTTGAGATGAGAGTGATTCTTCTCTATGGTTATGATATGGATATTTTAGTTTTTATATGAAATGGACTGCAATGTTTACTTTTAGTTATAGTAACCTGGGGTTTGGGGGGGGGGCTGGGTTGAGGTTCTTATATATTTTTTGTCAGTGTGTTACATGTATACATAAACATTACAGTGGGTCTAATCCAATGTGTGGAGATTCAATTTACAGTAGAAGAGCCTATGCTGGTCTTCAGAGATCCTAATTTACTGGATTAAGGGACTTACATGTGACTCTGGCTAGATGGACTATAAAGTATTCTGAAGCATGAAGTATGGGCAGACCCACTGTTATTAGGGTATCTACAATCATTTATAGGTTATTTCTTATGTTTCTGTGCTTTTATTTGTATTATTTATGTGTTGTTTGTGTATTTGATTTCTTTAAAAAAAAATGACACAAAAAAAAAATACCACCTCCAGTTTAACTTGTTTCAATATCACCATTTGCATCTGTAACACCCCCATCCCAGACAAGGCTGAAATTAAGCAAAATTGCCTAGCCTTCCCTTCATGGCCATCAAAAACTAAACAAATGAATAAAATATTTGGTTATAATTGGGGAACCAGGATTCTCAAGGCACAAAGGCAGGTACAGTGGAAATAGGGATTCCAAGGACTCAAATTTGCCCACTGGAACAAGGATTGGTAAAGTCCAGGATACATCTGGCAACACTGTGACTGCAGAAGTGAGACTCAGCTGTCACAACAGAGCTGTGAGACATATTGCTATTAACTGTGTAGGAGTTCAATAATTTTGGTCTCCATGACCAGCATGAATTAACTGTGTGCTATGAAATACCATCTTCCTCAGTAAAGAAGAGACAAGAATTTGAAATTCCTATGTCAGGGTAGTTATGTTCCAACAGCAAAAGGTGCCTATATTCCAGCAGCTCCTGGAGAGGAGGTGACCTTCCAGTTACCGTGATTGTTTGCATGGGGTTATTGCTGAACTAAACATCCCATTACCCCTAGACAAGGGAGCATCCTAGGGTATGTCCACCACATCAAGGGCATGATCAGGTTGGTAGAGGCACTGATAAGGAAGGCATTGTAAAAAGGAACAGTTTTTTACAATGGCTACTTCATTATCAGTTTTGTCTTCATTTAATGTTCTGGAGACTGGAGTAATTTTCTAGCAGTTAGCAAGACTTAAAAATATTCTTGCCTTTCCTTGACACTGTTACTGCATTACGTCAAGAAGAAGTAAATTATATTTTGGATACACTGACTGATACAGAGCCTGGAGAGGGCGGGGATCATTTTGACAAAGACTTAGATGCTTGCACTGTATATGTCACTCCAAAGAAAAATAGAGAATATGAGGTGCACATGTGTCATCAGGCCAGGCAAGAACAAGGAGAAAGTCTGCTGGCATACCACACACAGTTATGACCACTGGCAGTTACATGAGACTTTGCAGATGTTGGTTGTGAGATTAAGACTCAAACTATGCAAAGCTGTGTTGAGTAAATGAAGGAAAAAGACCCTAAATGATGGTACTCTAACACTGTCTTGGTTATTGGACATGGGAAAACCTGTGGAAATAGCGGAATCACAGGCAGTGGGTATGGAACAAAGGGTCCGATTCTAAAATGCATGACGCAACTCACGGACATATGTGAGTTGCACCATGCAGTGCTATGCCAGGGACCCTGTGCTGTATTCCAGGACAAGCATGGCCCTTGGCACCTATGCCCGTGACATGCGGCAGCCGCAGACAAGTGCCAAAGGAATGGACCACTGGACTTACAGTAGGTGCCACAAGTTGCGGCACGCAATTTGCTGCCCCCCCAGAGCCCCCCACCCTAAAATGCAATGGCATGCACCTGGGGGCAGTGGGAGGGCTGGCTGGTTGGCACACGTGCTTAGGGGCAGCACCGAAAATGGACCCCGGGTGTCCCCGACTTTTGGGGAGGTGGAGGGTATGACGGTGCAGGGGGCACACGGGGAGCACATCCATGGCAATTCTGTGGCACTGCGGGGGGGGTATCCATCACTGTACCAGGACGGATGCCCTTTAGACCACCTCCTAGCTGGTCTAACCCTGCTGCACCTCTCCCTGATCTGGAATGGCTAAGTGGGTTATGGCAGCCGCCCTTCTGGAATAGGGAACAGGTGCTGCCATAACCCCACCCATGCACGGTGGGCTCGAATGGTGGGTGGCATAACACCACCTTTGGCACAACCCACATACAGCATGGGGCAAGGCACCTTTTGGAATTGCAACTTGCGTTATGCCTGATGTAAGGCGTGATTTGTGCTATGGGGGTTTGCATAAATCACCCTGCGCCAGGCGTAACACATCTTGGAATCGGGCCTAAAGTTGTTAGTCTATGTGCAAGTTAGCCGAAGGAAAACAAAGGGATTTCCCAATGCAGAAAGTACAAACAAATCACAGGTCAAAGAAGGCTGCAAGGGTTTGGAAGTGCAGGAGGTGTGGAGGTATAGCCCCTACATTCTGGTGGAAAAACTGCATGTCCTGCATTTGGCAAAGTGAGTCGCAAGTGCAGAAATGACATCATTTTGCCATACAGCACATATCCAAGCTCAAATATGACAATGAAAAAATTATCACGCCCACTGTGACAGATGCTATGGCAGGGTGCATGAAATCTATGTTTGCAAATTTACCCCATTCACTAAAAATACCACCAGCAGCTTAATCTGGTTCAATGTCAGTTGTCATCCATCTGTATCCACCCTCTCCTGGGATGAGGCTGAAAATAGGAAGAATTGTCTCATCCTCCTTTCCGGTCAACAAAAACTAACTAAACAAATAAATATGTTGGTAACTCCTCCGTGGATACACTGATAAGCTCAGGCGATGAGGAACAAGTGCTATATATTTGATCAGTGTCTGCAAGTCAAAAGGGGCAACCCAGAAAAATCATCCGCATTTCAGATTAAAGATGAGTGGACATGAAATGACTGTCCTGGCAGATGGGTGCTAGTGTGAATTTGGTGGATAAAAAGGATTATGTGCTTAAGAAATCTCAATCAGAGTTCCAGAAAATGAAAGTTAAAACATTTTTCCTAACAAATCTAATAAATCTCTGAAAGTGATAGAAAAGTTCAGGGCTTGAGCTGAGTTTGCCACAGCTGAATAGACTGATACTTTCTATGTTGTTAAAAGAGCAGATGGGTCCCTGCTGAGCTGAGACACGACACAGAGGATAGGTCTCATTAAAGTGAGTATGCATCAGAATCAGAAACCAGCTGTAGAAAACCTGCTGTTACGATGCCCTTTCTCATGGATTGGGAAATAAATGTTGTGCACACTCCAAATGTTTCCAGAACAGCATGACTAGTGGACTTCCCAAATATTGAAGAACAATTCCTGACTAGTTCACTATTTATGGTATTGGGTATTTGTAATTTAATGTGGAAAAAAAAAACAGCTTTTCCCTCTCCCAGATGGCCAGGGCTATTCTTCTGGCCACCCTCTGCCCCATTCCAAAGTTGTTTCCACCCGTATCTCTTTTCCCTGGTGCCCCAGAGACTTAGTTAAATATATGTTCAAACTTGACTTCTTCTGGCAAAATGCCAGGAGCCAACCGGTTCTTTTAAATTGCCTCCCCAACAAATTTGATGACCCCATGCCACAAGATACGCACATTCATAGTCTGCTCCTACCCTCTCACCCTCTCTTGAACCCACTCCTTGATTTCGGTGGGGTGGGGGCTAGTAGCAAAGCACCCACTAAATCAGTCAGCCTGTTCCCACAACACACCCTCACCAAGCCTGCTCCATATTATGCCTATGTGAATGGATGGAGCGCACGGACATGCAATTGCGAAAGAGACGCAAGGTTGCAGAGTCATTACTGATGCTAGATAGTCTGATTGAGTCATGTCACACACGGACATAAAAACATAGACAATGATGGCAGAAAAAGATCAGTGATTGTTCCAGTCTGCCTGAATTCCCTTTCTAACCCTGGGATCTACTGTCTGTTTAGAATCCTAGCACTCCCCCTCCTTCCCTCACTCTCCTTCCCGATTCTGTTGCCCCGAGTGACTACTATATCCTTCACTCTCTCCTCGCTGTGCTTGAAACCATCAACTGTTTTAGTGCCCACCATTTCAGCTGGTAGACTGTTCCACAGCTTCACCACCCTTTCTGTAAAATAATACTTCCTCCTGTCCCTTCTGAAACTCCCTCCTGTCAGTTTCCACTAATGCCCTTGTGACCTCAAACTAGCATTCAAACTAAATAGTTGCTCACAGTTCACATTGTTTAATCCTTTTAGGAACCTGAAGGTCTCTATCATATCTCCTCTCTCACTTCTGGTCTCCAGCAAGTACACATTCAGTTCCTTGAGGTGCTACTCATAAGACCTGCCCTGTTGGTCCTGAATCATTTTTGTCACCCTGTGCTGCACCGTCTCTAGTCTGTCCCTATCCTTCCTGAAGTGAGGCCTCTAGAACTGGTTGCAGTACTCCAGGTGTGGCCTCACTAAAGATCTATAAATGGGTAGAATTACCTCGTTCCTCCTGCTATCAGTTCCCTTCCCTATACACCCCAGCATCCTACTTGCCTTACCATAGGCCTTGCTACAGTGGCTTGATTACTTGAGGGTGTCACTGATGATAACTCCTAGGTCACATTCCTCCGCTGTAGTGCTAAGTCTCACCTCACCTATCCAGTACTCTGTCCTAGGGTTCTTATTCCCTGGGAGCATAACTTTGCACCTTTTGGCATTGAAGTTCAACTGCCAAACCTTAGACCACCCCTCTAGCTTTTGTAAGCCACTCTGCGGTTCTCTGATTCCCTCATTGTTATTAGGGGTGGGAGGACTGTTCCATGGGATATCCAGACCCCCGGATCGAACCCGCAATTCACGAACCCGGATAAATATGGACTTTGCTTTAGAAATCCAGTTCCGGGTCCGTAGAGATGCCATTTATGCGATTTTGTTGTCTGTTGCCTGGGGGATGCCATTGGGATGTACAGGCAGCCAGTGGCATCCAATCAGGCAACAGGAGGTCACATGATGCACTCACCAGTATATAAGGCTGGTGAGTGGGCCATATGGCCCAGAAGGAGGAGGATCACAGCAGAGAAAAGAGAGACTATATAGAGACTGGAGAGAGAGAGAGGCAAAGTGCCAAAACACAAAATCACTACAGTTAGGGGAGGGAGGGGAGAGATTCCTGATCATGAAAGACGTGCGGTGGGTGAAGTCGGTCAGTTGATGATGGGAGGGAGCATCGGGAGTATGGGGGGCTGCCATGAATGATTAGTTACAGAAAATCCCAAATGAAACTTTTTCTCTGCCTCAGACAGTAGTAACTGTGTACACAAAAAGGGCAGGCTGGCAAAATCTGACCTGTGCTATTACAGGCCAGAGAGGAGAGAGTACTGGTGGTGGTTGCCCAGAGACTACAATTACAGAAAATCCCAAATGAAAGTTTTTTTTTTCTTGGCCTCAGACAGTGTCGCTGTGTGTACAAAAAGGGCAGGCTGGCAAAATCTGACTTGTGCTATTGCAGATCCAGAATACTGGGAGGGGGGGCACCCAGAGAGTACAGTTACAGAAAATCCCAAATGAAACTTTTTCTTGGCTTCAGACAGTAGCTGTGTGTACCAAAAGTGCAGGCTGGCAAAATGTGACTTGTGCCATTCCAGATCCAGAGTACTGGGTGGGGGGGATCCCAGAGATTACAGTTACAGAAAATCCCAAATGAAAGTTTTTCTTGGCCTCAGACAGTAGCTGTGTGTACAAAAAGTGAAGGCTGGCAAAATCTGACTTGTGCCATTCCAGATCCAGAGTACTGGGGGGGGGGTGTCCCAGAGATTACAGTTACAGAAAATCCCAAATTAAACTTTTTCTTGGCCTTAGACAGTGTAGCTGTGTGTACAAAAAGGGCAGACTGGCAAAATCTGACTTGTGCCATTCCATATCCAGAGGAGAGAGTACTGGTGGCCCAGAGATTACAGTTACAGAAAATCCCAAATGAAAGTTTTTTTTTTCTTGGCAGTAGGGTGGCAAAATAAATCTTTGTGACACAAAGAGGGGAGAGAGAAAGAGACTACAGTGTGGCCCACAATAAATGTGACATCCCAGAAATCCCAAATATTTTTTTTTTCCCTGGCTTCAGTGCAGCTGTGTGTACATTCCAATCACAAATAATGATCATCATCACCTATGTTCAATCACGATTTCATGTATTAAAAAAATATACTGTTCAAACAACATGCAAGTTAATGCACCTGCCCTGTGCTGCTGGTTGTGGGTGGTCCAAGGGATAATCTGACTGTGAGCTGTAGCAGGTTGAGTGTTTACAGTACAACACAAGTAAAGCACAAGCACTACACACAAGTGTCGTCATCATCACTCATTCCTCATTATTCCTTATTATCATTAGTTTCATAGTATAGTGCATTACAAACTTACATTACGTATAAGCACTAACCAACCCCCAGTGTGGGACTGTGCTGCATGTGGCTACGCACCAGATATGTCTGCATCTCCAATTGAAATTCTGAGGCACACTTAACAGTTGCTGAATTTGGTCACTTTCACTTAACAGTAAGTTTTATAGGAGCCAGTCTGGCTATCTTGGAAGGAAGTGGTGGTGGACTGCTGTGCTGTTGGTGTGCTGTGTACAGTCATGACAGTAAATTTGCCCCTGGTCTGTGTGGGTGGGAGTCATCAGAAGGACATCACATTTTACGTTAGTGGGATCTTTTGTTCCAAAATGGATCTAAGTGTAGATGAGACACTTTCTAGTTCTCAGGTAGGCAGTGGCATTGCAAAAGACAGGAATCAGCCTGAAAAGGGAAAACAAAATCAAACTCCAAAAAGGGATTTCTTCATATCTAATAAGGTTCCGTCTTCCAAGTGAATGCTTAAATCCAAAAAAGGTGAATGTCTCAGATCATCATCATTCCCAAGTAAAAAAAAGTTATGTAGTTTAAAAAAAACTAAAGATATGGTGGGTACCACCCGCAGAGGCACCCAATGGTACGGAACAGTTGCATACTGTGCTACTGCTAGTCTCTCATCTGATTCTTCGGAGGCTGAACCTGACAAGGATAATACTGATTATAATAAAGATAGATGAAGAGAATGCTCAGGCAGCAGAAGGTTTACTGGAGGGGATGGAAATTGCAGATGAGGAAGGAACAAGCAGAAATGTTTTGGTTGTGGGGGAGGGGACAGTGGGAATAAACCAGAACAGGAACAGGCCGAGGACAAATCTGAGGGGGGGGGGCCCTGAAAAGATGACCGAGGTGTTGTGCTTTCCTGGGGGAAAAAAAATAAAAAAAATGTTATCTTTTGTTTGGTCATACTTCTCCATTAGTGCTTCCAGTGAGTTGATAGCAAAATGCGCTATTTGTAAATAGACGATCATCACGGGTGAAAAGAAAGGAGCATCGAGAACTTCAGCACTGAAAAGGCACCTAGACAGATGTCATAACATTAGTGATTGTGAGAAGGTCAGTTGTGAGTCTCGAAGACAAAGTGATAGCTCACTATACTCGGGGGTAACGCCCATAGATGAAAGCAATGGCAGCCCCCGCAGCACTACACTTCAACCACCACTTGCTGCCATTCAAGGGACTCCTCCAACTGTTACTGAAAGTAACCACCATGTGTTCAAAAGCCCTCCTCCTCCTCCTCCTTCAAGCAGACAGCTTACCATCTCAGAAACATATAAGCATAAGGCCAAATATGCCTCAACTCACCCTGTTGCTGTTACAATAACCAAAAAAATTTCCAAAATGATAGCTGTTGATTTGCTACCATATAACATGGTTGAACATATAGGATTCAGGCGAATGCCTGAGTACCTCGAACCTCGATACAGCATACCATCACAGAAATGCTTCTCAGCAACAGGGATTCCCGATCTTTATCATGTTGTATGTAAAAAATTAAGATGCATCTTGTGCAGTGCTATTGGGAGGGTGGTGCATCTCACGACAGATATCTGGACAAGCTGTCAGCCTGAATCCTTCATGTCTGTCACAGCCCAATGGGCATGTTTCAATAATTCACGTGGGAGTGAGGATAGTGAAGCATCACAGTTTGCTCTTCTAAGAATGTTTTATTTTCCATCTGAACATACCTCATACAACATCAGTGAAGTGCTCCAAAAACCAATATAGCAATGGCTCACTTCACAGGGACTGTCAGTTGGCTTTATAGTTGCAGATAATGGGTTCAACATAAGGAAGGCCTTAGAGGAGGGGGGGCTTTGTTCACATTCACTGTTTTGAGCATTGCTTAAATTAAATAGTTCATGGTTTTCTTGATGATGACAGGGAGATTAAGGCTGTCATTAGCACTGGTAAAAGAATACGCACTCATTTCAGTCACAGTCACTGAGCTGCAAACCTGGAGACCTGGGATTGAATCCCACAGACCCACTTGCATGATGTGTGACCCTGCGCAAGTCACTTAACTTCCTTGTGTTCCCAGGTCATACCCGTAAACAAGCTTTCAGCTTAGTGTGTCTCTCCTGGTAAAAAAAAAAAAAAATCAAGTAAAATCCGTCACTTGTTTGAAAAAATACAGCAGGATCACAGTTTACCTTTGCATAGACTGATCCAAGGCATTTCTACTTGATGGAATTCAACCTTTTATATGTTCCAAAGGCTGCTGGAACAGAAGAAAGCTGTCAGGCAGTACACCTTAGAAAATAAAATTGCTGATGCAGACGTTTATGCCACTCCACCACAGTGGACCATGCTGGAGTTTCTCATTGTACTGCTCCAGCCATTTGAAGAAATCACCAGGGAGGTTGGTGCAAACACAACAAATTTGAGCCAGGTGAAACCCCTAATAAAAATGTTAAAATTCAGATTGAACCTGATTAGGGAAAAGTTAAAGAAGCAAGACAGTTCCATGATCACACAGGCTGCCAGTGGCGCTGACTCAAGCAGGTTGCCCTCCAGAATACAACAAGATCTAACGAGACATATGATCAAAAAAGTTGCAGAAGATGAACTATGTAAAATGCTTCATTCTGATTACTACATTAAAGCAACAATCTTGGACCCATGATACAAATCGAAGCAACTATTGAGTGATGATGATGACACTTGTTTCAAGAAAAACAAACAAGAAATAATTGACGAGGTGTGCACTATGATAGAACAGAGTACAACAGCAGCACCACATTCAGAATCTTCTTCACGACACAACAGCACAGCATCAGGTGGTTCATCCTCTACTGTTGCGGCATTTTCTCCCTCTTCCTCCTCAGCCACTGCAACTGAATCTTCTTCTTCACCATCAGCCAAGCATGATAGCACTGTCCCACAGTCACTTGGTTCAGCTTCACGTCTCTGGAGTCACTTAGAAGATGTTATTGTAACATCTTCATCTGCCTCTTGTAACACAGCCTCAGCACAGACCATTGTTAAAATGTACCTGGCAGAGCCCAATATCAGCTGGAATGCTGATCTTTTGAAATACTGGAAATCCAAACAAAATATGTGGCCTGCTTTAGTAAACATTGCAATGAAGTACATGAATTGCCCTCCGACTAGCATATGTTCAGAACGATTGTTCAGTTCAGCAGATAACGTCTTTACTGACACACAGCCCTGTTTGACACCAGAAAATGCTGAGCGCCTCACGTTTCTTAAAGTCAACATTCCTCACTTTAATTTCAAATACACCTGAATAAAACATACACTGACTGCTCCGAGCAGGCCCTATGCACAAAACACTTTCGAGAATTTGTGCCTGTGATGAAAATCTTTTGTGAATAGGGTCTACTACATGAGGTAGCAATTAACTGCAACAAATCAGGTCAGGATGGACTAGGCCAGGCCACTATGATCAAATGAGCAGCGCAGAATAGAGTGTGTTCAGAGTCCAAATATAGCAAACAACTGCATTTCATGTCACAAACTCACTTGGTGGTACCTGGTACCACTGTCTGATCTGGAAGTAGGGGTACTGCTGACTACTACTACTACTACTATCAGTTTTTGCCCTCATGAGTCATGACTACTAAGTATTTATCACTTTTTGTCCTTACTCCAGTCCTACTCCTTACTACTACTGTGTCAGGAGGTCTAAACCTCACTTTCAGGTTCTTGGCAATATTGGGAATGCAAGTAATCACATACACGTTGCATTAGAGTAATATACTTGTTTATTACTACCAAAAAGGATAAAATCACAGTTGCCCTAAGCAGTTCTTACCAATACGAACCGGGAGCCAGTGCTAAGCGTTCCCTATACCTCGAGGTTTCTTTGTGTCTCTTGGGATCTCTGAGATACAAGACTTAGTGTTTCACATTATATACCTATGATAATTACTATGGTTACTGTAAGATAGAAACATTTCTAGTTACAGAGATGAGCCCTATTGGCTAAAATAGAGGAGGCTCCACGGTCCAAGATAACATTATACAATTTTGTAGTAGTCATCAGTTTGTGAAACAAAAGAGTTCTTATACAGAGCCTTACATAACTCAGTGTAGTAGTACAAATCACCGAAAGGTGGCAATGCCAACTTATATATCATAATTATTCCGAGGACTCAGGTGTCCTAACATCTTATAAGTAAGAAATACACAGAAAATACATAGAAGAATATATGTGTATTAGCAAGCAAAGTATTCCAATAACATGCATACATATCCTGACATCTACTCTTATGCGGTAGATGCCCTTAGCCCTATATGTTAGTATGACATACGCCTAAGCACTAGCTGTCTACGGTGTACCTCTGAGGGTACCAATAAGGGTACAGAGACCTCGTGTAACAACTGCTTGTCACTTTTTTGCCCTAAGCAACTGATCCTGAGTCCTGACTGTACTGTTTTAATGTTCATACAGTCATGTCATGGATTAGCAGATGCCTAAAAGTTCAGAAACTGAATACACTTTGTATATTTATCATGTCCCCAATATTTGGCTGCAAATACTTCACAGAACAAAATGCTACTAAATTGAAAATTCATATAATGTCTTATTGTTTGTGTGTGTGTGGTATGCTAGCCTGGTTACATCTCACTTACAGTAACTGGGCTGAGATTATTATAGTACTATATTTTATTTGTGATACTTAAATTATTTGGCAGCGGCTGGCAGCAAGCACTTGTGGAACTAGGAAGGATGCCATTGTGTTGTGTTGTGTTGTGTTGTGCTGTGCTGTGTTGTGTTGTGTTGTGTTGTGTTGTGTGTAATCAGGTCTTCATCAGGTGGCAGTGACAAACTTTTTTATGACTGCTCTGCACTTGACTAATGCAATGTGTAACTGGCTGCCTGCCTGGGTGGTGATCACTATGTCTTTCATTTTTTTTCTTTAAGGATTCAGCATCCTCAGTATGTTGATCAGATTTAGTAGAAGTAGTTGCAGTACTAGAAAACATTACCATCTCTTGGACCAGGTACTGTACCATATACAATAGTACACTGGGGCATACAAAGCAGTTGCATCATTCACATGTGTAGGGTGGGTGGGCTCTCTTAGTGCTGCTCATTTGATCATTCATATCCATTTCTTTGGCTTGTTCAGCTCTGACTGGAACATCCACCAAAATAATACCCACACAGCACCATTAATAAAAAAAGAAATCTTAGCTGTCTGGCAGTGCCTGCAGTGTTTGGTGGTGCTACGATATACTGTAAGTATTTGAATCTGTCTGTCTCTCTGTCTCTCCCAGCACACTCATGTCATGGGCCCAAGCATGATATGCCACCATTATAGTCCAGCCATAAAGGAACTTGTAGTGAGTGACTGCTTTTTTATTTAGCAGTTTTACTTTAATTTTTATACAAATAATCCATTCAATTATTTCCTTTGGGCCTCTGTGGCAAATGTGAGCGACTTTGGCCACTTTTATGCATTTTTTCAAATTTTTTCAAATATTGGTCAATAAATGGCTGGCAGTATAGTCTAGAGGTTAGAGTAATGAGCTGTGAACAAGCTTGGTACATCCAGCAGACCAGACCTGGGTTTGATTCTCACAACCTCCACTTGCATACTTGCATACTGTGTGACTCTGAGCAAGTCACCTAACCACCCAGTACTCCCAGGTCGTCCCTGAAAACAGGAACTTGTGCCTAGTGGGCCTTACCCAGTTACCAAAAAACTAAAAAAAAAATAAATCAGAACTAATCAGAATAAATCAGGACTTCACCATGTTCCAGGTCTTATTTAATAAGGATCAGAACATCACAAAGTTCTCCCATCCCTAATTGTTATCCACCCTCACACAGAGCTTAGGGTCATCTGCAAAGAGACACAACCTGCCCCAGATTCCTTCTCCAGTGTTGGCAATGAACATATTGAAGAGGACCAAGCCCAGGACAGAACCTTGTAGCACCCCACTCATGACATCCCTTTCTTCTGATTTGACTCAATTGACTATAACTCACTCCTGCCTAACCTTTAGCCAGTTTCCTACCCTCTTAACTATGTCCTTAACTGCACCCATATCCTCCATCTTCTTCAGCAAGCATCTGTGGGGCACTGAGACAAAAGCCTTGCTTAAGTCAAAATAGAACACATCCATGGCATGGTCCTTATCCAGTTCCCTCACCGCCAATCAAAGACAAGTATCAGGTTTGTCTGACAGAACTTCCCTGCCATGAACCCATGCTGTTTACATCCTGGAAATTGTTCTTTCTCCAGGTAGTCCACGGGGTCTTCTTTGATTAGTGACTTTCATTCAACTTCCTTACAATGGAGGTCACACTGACAGGTCTGTAGTTCTCTGCTTGTTCCTTGTGACCCCGCCCCACCAATGGAGCAGAATGAAGTCCACCACTCTCCAGTCCTTTGGAACAACCCCCGACCTTAGTGAGCAACTGAATAGTCCTACCAGGGATCCAGCCAGTTTTGTAGCAAGTTCCCCGAGTATCCTTGGATGCAACCCATGTGGTCCCAGGGCCTTATCTATCTTTAGGGCCAACAGCCCTTTCTTGACTTTGTCACTTGTAAATATTGGCTGCCTCACCTCTGCAACCACCTTCTCAGCTGCTTTGATACCACTCTCAGGCAAGAACCTGCCTTCCTCCCTGGCAAAAACTGAGCAAAAATAATCATTAAGTGATGGCCACTATGGTGTTTTAGCTGGAGCACCAGGAGCAACTTTGAAGAACAGAATCAGGTCAGGAGAGAGTTGAACTATGGGGTGACGGTACTAACTGGCTAGTGGGATGGCAGCAACTTGACAGCAGGTATGCGTGGTCATCAGTTAGAGGTAGCATTGATTTGTTCATTTGCTTCAGAGGAGGGACTCAGTTTGTTTGAAGTCCCAACTGAACATTGAGAAAGAAAGAATCTTGGATGCACAATTGTCCAGAGCCTTAAGACAGAATTGGACCATCATGTCTCTAGTCCCCAGTGTAGCAGGAATCAGCAGCCACTATTATGGAACAGGAAGGGGAAAGCAAGAATTGTGGATGAGGAGGTCTTTGTTTTTCTCAATGAGTAGTAATGTAATTCTCTTTTACTCGGAGTACCAGATGGAGGATTACTCTTTTGGATTTAAGATTTTTGGCCTTCACTTCTGAAAGTCGGAAAACAAAACTGGAATCTGATTAATTTGATTCTGAGACTCTGAGTCCTATCAACCCCACTATACAGTCTCTCAGTGCAACCTGTTCTGCATCACCTGAACAAACTCATTGCTGAATTTGCCACTTCTGATACAGTGAAGTCATGCAAGGCATCATTCTCCAGTCAAGAATTTTAGAACTTTGCAAACAATCTGGGATTCAGTTACAGAAAAATCACACCCTAATGTCCAAGAGCCAAAGGTGAGGTTGAGTGATTTGTGAAAACAGTAAAGGCAGTGATTTGTACAGCAATTCTGAAATACAAGCACTGGAAATGGTAAATGGACAATTGCTTGAGAAATTATAGAGCAATGCCGCATTGTATTATAGGACTGCTAAGAGCTATTGTGTTCTTTTTCAGACCCGTAAGAATCAAACTTCCATGATTTGTTTAATCACACAACTTGTCAATCAGTAGTTCAGACACAAAGATCAGCAAGCACAGGCACATATGAGACCTGCTGCGGGCTGAAGGGCCTAATTCAAAAAGAAGGAGCACACCAATTGCCCATAAAGGTGCAAACAGCACACTACAGGATACAAAAACAAAAAAGAAACTGAGCACACACCTATCCGGTCCAGTACAGTAATTTACTTAGTGCAGTACAGCATATGAAGCAGGGCTAATAACCATACATATCACATCTCACAGGAGGCTTCATTAGTGGCAGAGTTCAATCAATCAATCAATCCTTTATTTGTTAAGGGCAAATTTCAGGGAGTCAAAGTGCTTTACATACTGTCAGACTATTCCTTTAAACAAAATATTCCATTACACTGCATTTTAAAATCATCAATACTAAAATCCTTAAATTAACTCTCATCAGGGAAAGTCTGGCTAAATAAAAATGTTTTCAGCTGAACTTTAAAATGGTCAATGGTCTGGCACTCTCTAACCTGACAAGGTAGGGAATTCCACAGGGTTGGGGCCACAAAAGCAAACGTACGGACTCCAGATGACATTAGTTTAACTCTGGGAATCTCTAGCAATCCCTCCTCAGTGGAGCAGAGAGGGCGGGAGGGGCGGTAGGGACAAAAAAGATCTTGCAGGTAGCTGGGTCCCTGGCCATGTAGAGCTTTATAGGTCAGCAAACCGACCTTGAAGGAGATCCCCCAATTTATCATCAGCTAGTGCAGACAGCGGTGCACAGGTGTGATATGGCAAGATCTAGATAAACCAGTCAACAACCTAGCCACCGCATTCTGCACTAGCTGCAATCAGCGAAGATCTACCCCAAGTAGCCCTAGGTATAGGGCATTGCAGTAATCTAGGCAAGAGGTCACAAAGGCATGAACCAGAGTTGGCATGTCACAAGGGGAGATAAGGTGTTTAATCCAGGCAATGTTTCTCAGATGATAAAATGAGGCTTTGACCAAAACTGACACCTGCGATTTCAATGTCAAACTGCAGTCAAGCACAACACCCAGATTTTTCACCCGATCTGAGGTAAGCAGCTGAGAGTTAGCTGAAACTGATACCTCTCTTAATCTAGTGTCAGTGGCTCAGTAGGTAGCACACTCACCTCTGAGACTGGGAGATCAGAGGGCTGTGGGTTCAGTTCCCACATCTGGCACTTGGGTTAATATCCCAGTACTGACATTGTAGTGCAGCATGAGGGGGGTGCTGCACTTCTGAGGTGCCGTCTTTCGGATGAGATGTTAAACCGAGGTCACATCTGCCTGGATTGATGGTAGTTCAGGTGGATGTTAAAGATCCCATGGCACTTATCAAAAAGAGTAGGGGATTTCCCCGGTGTCCTGGCCAAATTTCCCCCATTCACTAAAAATACCACCAACAGCTTAATCTGGTTCAATTTCAGTTGCTTACCATCTGTATCCCCCCTTCCCCGATCACCCCTGAAAAAGGGACTTCTAGTCCCAGAGGACCTACCGGGTGAACAAAATTCAATAAATAAATAAATAAATACACCTGTCAGTGACATGCCATGTGCTCACTGGTGCAATTTGAAAATCAAAAAAGAAATGTAGTGTCAGATAGTCAATGAAGTTTCTGTATATACACATTAAAAATTATACATAACATTTGACATTTGTACATAGCATTGCACGAAAACTGCACGTGATAACGGTTCTAAATAATTATTGCAAACACATTTAGCCAAGTAGAGTACATAGAATCGCAAACCAAGCAAAACAGTGGCTCAAATTCTTACTAAGATTTCACTGTAAATTAGAAAATGTTTGAGAAGTAGAGTAGTGTATTTGACAAGAAGGACCTATCCGAAAACATTCAAATCTTACAGTTGGTAACTTTGTTTCTGTAAAAAATACCAGACTAGTCTCAAAGATGACCCCTGTACTTGTACAAGCCTTTTAGGAGAATTCAAAAAGTCAATGATAACTGCATCTAGAGGAAGACAGAGTGTGAACAGGAATTCCTCTATCTTTAAAAAGAAAAATGTAGACATTGCTGAGACATCCGATTCAGATGAAGAGATCAGAGGAAAAAAACAAATGTGTGCCATGCGGAGGGACTACCAGGTAGTCCTAAAATACACATCCCCCAACCATACCATATATGGGCAAGGGTGCCACCCCATGTGTAAACACGGAAGTGAATACCATGATGGACTAGGGGAAACAGGCAGTGGTAGGGGAAGGAAGTTCTGCATCCGGGGTACCTGGCTCAACACCAGGGACTGATGGCACAGGATAGGGACCTACTGAGAGTAGTGGACATGGCCGGGAATGAGGTGGTGACTGGGCAAGGTCCATAAATTTCACAAGGAGGCAGGTGGCAGCCATTTTGGTGGATATCCCAAATAATTATGCCATCCTATATGGGAACCACAGACAAACAACAGGAAAATGGCTAGCACCAGGAAAATGATACAGTGCTCTAATATATGTGAATGCACGAAGACCAAAAAGAAATAGAGCACTCATAGCAGGAACTCCACACAACTACGCCATATGGTGAAAAACCTTCTTACTATTTATTAACAGATGTGCAGTGTAGAATCCAAAACCAGAAGTGTAGTGGAAACAAGCCACTGTGGCAACAACATGACATAATGGCTGCAGAACCAGGCAGGTTTTTACCATATGCTATAGCTGTGTGGATTTACTGCTGTGGGTGCTGTATTTCTTTCTAGTCTGAGTGCATCCTATATGGGGCAAAGTTCTTCAAGGCACCAGATAAGACAAAATCCCACCTGTGGCTTGACATGCAGGCGAGACACGGACACTGTCAGCCATTAAGCACAAGTGGTGTGACCTTCAGTCGGCAGGCAAGTGGAAGCTGGCATCCATCAAATGGTCACAGCTAGGCAGGGGTGGTGGCCTGCTCACTTGGGGGCTCAGCATAAACCTTATTGAGAGGATGGTGGCATACATCATCACCACTGTGGTCCTGCATTGGGAGGAGGAGGGTATGGACACAGTGGTAGGTATGCAGTACAATGCTAGGACAAGGGCTGGGAAGATCTGGACACCACAGGAATGCTAATCACCCTGTGTTGCACCCTTCAGAGCCTGAGACAAGCCCCACCCCCAAGAGATGACTGCACCCACTGTGGAGTCCCCCACACATCCTGAGACCAGCACAGACAGCCAGAGGTAGGTGGATGGTGCAGGTATGTGCACCTATGTGCCTAGAAGTACACAGTGATACCCCATGACAGTGGAGCTGCATGTAACAATGCTCCTTTCTCTTGCCTTCAGGTACAATGCACAGTGGCCACAGTGGATGAGGAGTCCTCACCCAAGGACACATACTTGTTAACAGTGGAGAAGTGGACATGCAGGACCTGGAAACAGCAAACACAGACAACCATCCAACATCCACCCTCAGTCCTGCAACTCCACCCCTATCAGAACACATGCAGCCAGGACAGTAGGGTACAGACAGCACTGCAACACAACCACATGTGGATGAGCCTTCTGTATGCCCTGCTGGCACGTGCACAAAGCCAGTGGGCAGTGGGGGTGAGGGCCTCTCAAACCACCTGCCCAGCCAACTAAGGGGTCAGCCACACATGGTCTACTACACACCTATTACCCAGAGGTGCACCAGCTGGAACAGGATCACCTATAGGCACAGTGGAAGAACACAGAGGTCCTGTAGGATCTGAATGTCGAGAGGTCAGGAGGTGCACCAAGGCAATGACCACACCGATGATCTACTGGAGTGGCTGACAGAACATCTGCTATTCATGCCTGTCACACATGCCCCTTCATTTCCCGTACCATGGCCGGATAGACCCATCCAGAGAGAACCCTCCAGCCCCCCCACCTCAATGGCACACCTGGATGCCCCCTTCAGCCAACACCCACCAGCCCCCCCACCCAGTGGCACACCTGGATGCCCCTGTCCAGCCAGAACGCATCAGCCCAGGCATTTTGGAGATCTGGGGGCGAGTCAACCACAGCAGGTTCCAGACACACAGCCTGACAGATGACTGCATGGTGGAGGCAAGGTAACAGCAAAGACCAGGCATTTGGGCACGAGGTCATCAATGCGGCTAGGAAGGCATAAGGCCAGCAGGAAGTGAGTTGTGTCAGTGGCACCAATCCACTATCACAGAGTGAACGTCCACAGTATACTGTACACATTCACGGACCAGTGTACACAGCCACATACCCCCCCTGTACACAGTCACATAGGCCTCCTGTTCTCAGCCACAATATCCCCCTGTACACAGCCATGCAACCCCCCCCCATACACAGCCATATACTTCCACCCTTCATTGGAAAGGCTCTTAGCATGAAACGTACTCATTGCAGTGCCATGATGGATGTCCCCCTATCTACAGAATGCACCCTGCACAAGTGCATGATGTGCTACCCAGCCAGACAGTGTCTCACCACCACAGCACTGGCAGATGCCCCCCCCATAGCCTGGTGGGATATCCCCCTGTCTATCACATGGCAAGGGTAGCCTTGGGTGCACAGCTATGTTGTGCAACATGGTGCATGTAGTAAACCCTCTGAATGCCCTCCCAGGGGCAAGCATCGACATATCACCTGTGTGATCCAGTCACCTGAACCTCATCTTCAGAAGCCCTATTGTACTTTCAATCATGGAATGGGTCTTTCTGTATTCCTTATTGTATGCCTCCTCCTATGCACTGGTCACCTCCAGAAATGGAGTCATCAGGTATGGCCACATTGGGCACCCACTGTAACCTATCCAGTGGTGAAACAACAGACGTTGCAATGTCATGTGGCATTTCATACGAACATATGAAATGCCAGCAGAAGCAGGCCTCATGGTCTATTGAGTCTGCTCGTTTGTGCAGCTAGACCCTCAACTTGCAGCTGCCCCACCCCCCACCTCCTAACAACCCCCCCACTCTGTCCCACCTCTTCTTAAATCCACCCACCGTTTTACAGGACACTACTTCCTCATCACTGTATTTCACTTGTCCATCACCCTTTCTGTGAAAAAGTGTCTCCTGATTTCCCTCCTGAATCTTCCCCCCTCCAATCTCAGCCGATGCCCTCTCATGTCCCTCCCCCTTTTGATCTAGAAAATCTCTTCTGTATTAGTCTTGTTTATTCACTTCATGTATTTAAAGGTTTCGATCATATCCCCCCATCCCTCCTCTCCTCCAGGGTATACATGTTCAGCTCCCCCATCCTCTCCTCATAGGACTTTCACCCCATTCCCTTGATCACCTTATGCTGCATCCTCTCCAACCATCTGATGTCCTTCTTTAGGAATGGACGCCAGTACTGTACAAAGTATTCCAGGTGTGGCCTGACCAGTGACCTGTACAAGGGAAAGATCACCTCCCTGTTCCTGGAGGAGAGTCCCCTTGCTATGCACCCCATCATCTTGTTCATTTTTGCAGCCGCCTTCCTGCGCTGAGCTGAGTGGTTCATGCTCCTCATAATAAGCACCCCCAGATCTTTTTCCTCCACAGTGCATTCCAACTCTACCCCTCCCAGCTGATATTTCCTCCCCTGGTTCCTAGCACAGAAGTGCAGGACCTTGCACTTCCTGGCATTGAACCCCATCTGCCATGTTTCTGACCACTCCTGTAGTTTAGTCAGGTCCTCCTGCAATTCCTTCCACCCCTCCATGTCATTTACCATAATTCCCATCTTGGTATTGTCTGCAAACAGACTGATCTTACTCTGGACATGACCTTCCTGATGTGAATCCATGCTGTCTCGGGTCCTGGGAACTGTAATTATGCCACTGTTCTTTCTTTAAGCAGTGCCTCCATGATCTTACCTATTACTGAGGTGAGGCTAACTAGTCTATAGTTTTCTGCCTCCTCCCTACCACCACTTTTGTGAAGAGGGACTACATGTGCCCTCCTCCAGTCCTTGTAACCCACACAGTGCAGCACAACACATCTACTACCCCAGGGCTTCTATACCAGTGATGAACATCCGGCATTGATAAATGTTTGTTTTCTCTTGAAATCACTTGGGCCTTAGAATATTTTTAGCAAAATAAATGGCAATGTATTCATGAGGTCGTTATACCCTTCCTTAACTCTCTGGTTTTCCATCCCCAATATTTTTCTTGGGTCTGATACTGTGATAATGTCAGCATTAGGTACAACTGTCAGTTTCAGTTCAGTTTACATGGCATGATTTATAGCCATGGCAAAAGTAAACAGAAAAAATTATTTCTGGTGGATTGAAAAGCAAAATGACTGCAGCCAATTGAAATAAACTGGGTTTGATTTTCAAAAGTCTTCCAGATTATGGCAAAAGCTCCAGGATAAGTCCAGGTGAGAATTTTGGCTATAAGTACAGTCATTTCAAAACAAATTTTTATTATACAGGAATATGTTTAAAAACGACAATATTCAGACACAGTTCAGTTTACATTAAATGTTATGTATTTATCACCCCTCATTAGTTATTACCATAAAGGCTGTTTAATGATCAATAAAGATTACCGTGACTATGACTACTGAGGGCATTTAAAGGAAAACAATCTTAGTGTCTCAGACTTAATACCATCTTCCTGCTTTTGCATACACTGATATCACAATTCTCTGTGTATGACATCACAATGTGTTGCTGTGGGTATAATTGTGGCCTCACAGACATAGAAGTATGACTTCAGTGGAGAAAAATCAGTAGGTCAAGATGATGTCTGAGACACAAAGCTCAGTTCATGAAAATGTCTTCAGTAACAAAAACATGAGGGGAGATACAGAAAAAAATAAAGAAATGTAAGCTGAACTGGGACAGAGTATGGCTTTTTTAAATATTTTCCTAGATACAGGGAAATTGCTTTAAAGAAAAGATTTTGCTTTGCCAGCCCAGTAGCATGGAGGGCTGAGGCACTCATGCCTTTCCTCCACCCATACCGTTGACCCGGGATTGGGAATGGACCAGGGTCGCTCAGGGGCTGGCCAGGTGAGGGAGGACTGAGCATCCTAAGGCAGCTCTCCTCCCCCCCCAGGGAGAGGGGATTCTGAGTCACACCGCTTGCTCCCACCTAGCAGAGGCCAGCTGGCAGTACCGATGGAACTAGCAGACATAGGGGGGCATGTGCTGACACAGCATGCATGCACATCAATACACATGTGTGTGCATGCATCACTTGCAGATGCCCTGGGGAGGTAATGAGGAAAATGCCCTGGCTCACTCAGCATTCCCAGCAGGCGCTGCATGATCCTACATGGCTGACCACATGCCAATGCAGCTCTGTGTAAGTGGTGGTTAACCCATAAGTCCATGAGACAGGTCAGTGACAGGGTTGAGGGGTGCCGCTGGGACAGGAGTGGCAGGTGGAGAAACAAAGAAAAATAAAGGAAAGCTTTTTCTTTTCTTCTGTCTACCACCGTTTGATCACTAGCAGGCCCATATGTGCAACAAGAGATCACAGGCACAGCGACTTGATAAATGTACTAGCCACCAAGATGGTGATCATGTTTTGTAGAGTTAGAACCTGAATAAAAGCAAAACAATTTTTCATCCACTTTGTTGATAGATTATCAGTCCAACTTTTTGGTTTTAAAGATTATAAACAGCAGTTAAAGGTAAAAAAAACATTTGCATGCATAAGTCCTCAAAGAGTCAGAGATTTTGGCCTTAAATGATAAACCTAAGTGGCCCTCATTTACACATGGTGTGGAGAGGGAGACATACAGGAATAGGAAAACTTTAAAAAAACATATTTGTGGGAGGTTTTCATAGGAAGAAAAACATCGACAACACATGAACAAACCAGGAATACAACAAAACCACTCACAGCAATTCATTGCAAGGCATTAATACAGTACCTGTAAACTGCACACAAAGAGATCAAAGGTCGCAATTTCACATTACACTTCACATAACATGTAGGATGTATCTGTTGGGGAATGCTCGACCAGAATGACAAAATATCTTTTACTGTCCTCAGTTACCATAAGGTGTCAGTTCCATACAGTTGTGGCACATGTTATAACTGATGCTAGCTTGAGGTTTCTGAAAACCCCAGCATTCTGCAGGTCTTAGATTGTAGTTTATATGTAGACTCTAAACCTGAATGAATAATTTAAACAAAGTCTACATTTATTATGCTATGTAATTGTTTCCCTCCTGAATAGTGTGGTTTGTGAATGTATGTTACTGTCCTCAATGTAGATTTGTAAATCCAAACCAGAATCTGTCTCATAATTTTTCAGGTGAATCTACGATGGCTGCTTCATACTTATTCAATCACCTAAGGTCGGGCATTAGCTTTACCACAGGACAGTTGCTAAACTGTTTTACAATAAGTGTAGTCTACATGCTGCTTTGCCCCTGTGGATAATATTATATGGGTCAAACAAAGCGGATCGTAAAGATCAGAGCTGAAGAACATACCTGTACAATGGCCATCAGGGCTACAGATTTTGCTGATGGCAGCATGGCAAAACATTTCAATATAGGGAAGCATGGGTCTACACCATGCCTTAGATTTGTTGCACTGGAGAAGGTAGTACTGGGTCCAAGAGGTAGAAATCTGAAGCACAAGCTACAACAGAGAAGCATTTTGGATACACTCCCTGAATGCTATGCAAGATCCTGAAATTAATGAAAATCTGTTGATGGTGTCTTTTTTTGCAACTACTCTCTCTTGTGCCAGGTAGCCTCTTTGTTCTTCCTTTAACTCCATCACTATCAGCTAGCTAGAATGAGGGTATCTGGGTATATAATTTTAAAAGATGTTAAGAATTTTAAGAGTTCGTAACAAATTATTAGTTCAAATATGATTATAAAAGAGAAGTAAAATGAATAGCAAAAGTGACGAAATAATATTGTAGAAGCAAGTAAAAGTTAATAAAGGGACACTGACAGCTTTTTAGTAAAATTTCTGGTCAAGAGATGATCAGTTTCCTTATAGCAACAGAATTAGAAAACTAACTGTTGTGAATGCTCCAGTAAATTTAATAATATGATATAACTGACAGCATCAATATTAGAGCAATTTGTTTCTATATTGGAAGACGAGAAATGTAACTGTATTTTCCCTATACTTTCGGATATTGTTCTCAGCTTTCAAAGTGGTATGCTGACTTTTCTTGTTTTCATATGTTGTTTGTGGGGACTGTTATTTTTCCCCCACACAGGTTATTACTTTAGGTATGTGGGTGGTATCCATTCTCTTATGAGCAAGGCTATTGTTACACATTTCAAGAACTTTATTTCGTAATTTTTTCACCTGTTCATGGGCTACAGTTATGCAGTACATTATGGACTTACAGTATTTGAACTTTGAAAATATTTCAGAGCCCCCCTCCCCCCAGTTTAGCAAACACCTGGGGATACTGCTATTCCTGTATAAATATGGAAATATGTGCTTTCCTTTATGATTACTGCTTGTATTGCTGTTTCCAGGCTGGAATGTATGGTGTACCTATTCTATATGAAAAAATTATACATAAAAAATATGCAGAATAATAAGTTTTTAATACCCTTTAAGCTATTTTTATTATTCATTTTGGGCCAAGTGCAGTCTGCCACACTTAAGGTGATGGAACCATCTCTACTTCAGTAATGCACCTCTATAATGGTGCTGTCGTGAATCCAAATCTTGCTTATGGCCATGTTTCTTGTTTCAAGGTGATAAAAAGTAAGGTTAAGTTCCAGAAGACTATTTGATTTTGAACATGTACAGTAGATGTCTCCATCATGTGAAAATGAGTACTGGAAAGTAAAAAAGCATGTTTGAAATACTCAGCCAAGATCCTGAGCATGCACATCAGTGCTTATTGTTGATGTGTGTGATCAGGATCTCAGCTGACTTTTTCAGACATGCTTTTAATGCCTTTTCGGTGCTCGTTTTCACTTGCAGATGACACAAAGATCTGCAACAGGGTGGACACCCAGTAGGGGGTGGAGAGAATGCAAAGGGATCTGGGGAAACTAGAGGAGTGGTCTAGGGAGTGGCACCAGGGTTTCAGTGCCAGAAAGTGCAAAGTCATGCACCTGGGGTGGGGAAACCCAAGGGCTACGTATAAGATGGGGGGTACTTACTTACAGTTATTAAGCAAGAGAGAGACCTTGGAGTAATCATACAGTATCTGATGACCTAAAGGTGGCAGGGCAGTGTGACATGAACATAGGCAATACTAGCCGGATGGTGGGGTGCAGAGGGAGGGGGATTTCTAGCAGGAGAAGGGAGGTGATGTTGCCTCTGTATTGCTCACTTGTTAGACCCCACCTGGAGTACTGTGTCCAGATGTGGAGGCCACACCTCTGCAAGGACATAGACAGGGTGGAAGTGGTCTGGAGGAGGGCTACCAAAATGATGTGGGGATACATGAGAAACCATAAACAGAGACTCTATGGGATCTTAATAGGTACAGTACTTCCTAGAGGAGAAGAGTGAGAGGGGACATGATTGAGACCTATAAGTTCCTCATGGTGAATAAGGTGCAGTAGGGGAATTTCTATCACAGGAGAACACAAGGGTATGCTGTGAAGCCTGAGGGTGGGAGAGTTTCAGAGGGATGTGAGAAAATACTTCTGCATAGAAAGAGTAGCTAACGCCTGGAACCACATGCCAGAAAAGGTGGTAGGGGCGAAGACGGTGGAGAACTTCAAACATGCATGGGTAGGCACATGGGCACAATAAGTAGAAGTAAGGAAGGAGGGATGGACCCCAGTGACCAAATAGGGTCCAGGGTGTAGTAATAGCAGGGAAAATAGGACAAACTAGATGGGTCTACTTGTCCTTTTTAGCTGACACGTCTATGTATGTAGGTAGAAGACTTGGTTTGCTGGCCAAGGCACCTAGCTTCACCTGAGCTCTTTCCTTCCAAGACTGCTTGAAAGGCAGAGTAGAGAACCTTACCAGAGCAAGGGAAAAGGATTAAGACTTCTTTTGGCTAAGCAGATTTACTGTGTGGTGTTGTTTTTATTTTTTACTCACAGGGATTGCTACTGTTTGTTGCTAACATTTCATTGCTTTATTTTTCTCTGTAGTAAAGTGTTTCTTACAGCGTATATCTTCTCTGAAATTATTACAGGTGGTGCTTTACAGGTTTTACAGTTTTATCTAACATTAGGATAAGCTTTCAGGGTTACTGCATTTGTTGTTGACTGATTGTTTCTGCTCTTACCTCCTTGTTCTTTCATCCATGGTTCTTATTTTTCAGCAGGGGAAGGGCCCAGCCACCCACCCCCATCCCCAACCACCCCACACTACACTCCTTTTATGAATTGCCTACAGTTGTGACATTTCCTGTGGCAGAGCAGGAAAGGCGGATCAGTGGGGGCATCCACAAGGTGAGCTCATTTACAGGGCACTAGTAATTTAACTTGTTATAACAAGTTAAACAAAAACAAAACACAATCAAACCATTACTTGCATTTTTTCCTTCTAATTGCTCTGACTAGGTTTATAAACCCAGCAACTTATCTGGAATGGATATCATTAACTGCAGGTACTATGGAACAATTTTTCAGAAGGACAGTCTTACAGGATTTAGGACACTGTCCTACATGCTGGGCCATTGGAGATCTTAGGGCTCAGCTCCGGGCAGCATGGGCAGAGATTGCACGCCTCAAATTTCATATTCAAGAGGAAATACATTATAAGAACCACCCGCCATTTCCCAGCATCCAACAGAAAAACCTCGACTGCAGAGGGTAGTTGGACCAGGAGGTTGGCAGGTGGTTAGGAGGGGCAAATCGGTGCCCCATCACTCTCTGCTCTCCAACATATTACCTCCAAAAACCATATAAACACTACACACAGGTATCTGCCTCTATCTCTGAAATCAAACAAAGAGGCAGAAGACACTGCAGAGCAGGACACTGCGGCACAGGAGCTAGCACAACAAAACTCACCCAAATCAGGAACCAAAACAAAAAAAGGAAAAAGGAAATCCAAAAAACTTCTGATCATAAGAGACTCCATGATTCGGGGAGTTGATACCCATCTCCAGCCAGGGGTAATGGTCAGATGTCTCCCAGGTACATCAGCATGGAGAGACACTGACCTCATTGCTAAAATTGTTCACAAAGCAGGGAGAAAACATTGATGTCCTAGTACACATAGGGACTAATGATCTCCCACCGCCGGTCAGTTATGGAGACCAAGGAACACCTGACCAGGCTGGGTGACAAACTATCATCCATTTCGTCTGGCATCTCCTTCTCTGAGATCCTGCCAGTCTGGGAGAGGGGCAGATGGACAGAAGGTCAGAGAAGGGGAGATAGGGGAGCTAAACATGTGGCTCAAGGGCTGGTGCCAGGAAAAAGGACACAGATTTGTAGGAACTGGCAGCAGTTCTGGGGTGAAAGTTCTTTAAATTTGATGGACTGCATCTGACTAAGGAGAGTCAGTGCATTGGGGCAGAAGTTTGAGATCTTTGCAGAATATTTAAACTAGCAAATGGGAGGGTGCAGCTATGCGTCGAATGGGAAGAACACCCCCTCAGCTAGGTGGTCAAACAGGGATTCAGCATGCTTGCAGTTCATTTGCATCACCAGGTAAGAAAAAGGTTGTCTCCCATACGACGCATTAGGGTAATGCCAAACCTCACCCAACAACTAACACACTGAAATCTGGCCAATGGAAATCATGTACAAATGCTCACAGCCTAGGAAATAAGATCCCAGACCTGCAGGCAATAATGTCAGAGGCTAAACTGGACATAGTAGCAATTAGTGAGGCATTGGTTTTACCAGTAACCACACTTGGGAACTTCAGTACCTGGCCATGTATTGTTCCGGAAGAGACCGAGGTGCAAAAAGAGGGAGGAGTGGCCCTGTATGTCAATGAAAATATCAAAGCTACAGAAATTCAGAATACACATAAGGAGCCAGAAGAACTGTGGGTCACCCTGGAAACAGGAAATGGGACAGCCATAAGAACTGAGGTTGTCTACAGGCCCCCAGACCAGGGGAGGACATAGACACATTACTGTTAGAAGATATACAAAACATGACAGCTAAAGGGAGGTTCTGATAATGGGAGACTTCAACATGCCGGATACAGATTGGTCAATACCAGCAGGAACATCTGCCAGAACTAGACACATAGTGGATTCCTGCAGGGGAGGGCCTCAAACAACTGGTACAACAACCCACAAGAGACAGGGCTATCCTAGATCTAGTACTGACTAACAGGGAAGGGATCATAGATCTCAGGTAGAAGGTCACCTGGGGGCCAGTGACCATCACATGGTATGGTTCAATTTGGCTACTACATCTAAATCATCCCATTCCAAGGCAAATATATGGACTTCAGAGAGCTGACTTTGATAAGATGGCCAACAGAGTTAAGCTAGCCCTGGCAAAAGAAACACAGGTGAGGGGTACAGGCAAAGTGGGCAAGCATTATGGATGCAATACTTGAAGCAACATCCCATTGTGTTAGACAGAAAAGGAAGTGCAAAGAAGAAGGAAACCACTTTGGTTCTCAAATACAGTAGCAGAAAAGGTCAGAGCCAAAAGGCTGGCCTTCAGGAAATATAAGGGAACACAGCGGGATGAAGACAGGAGGCATACCAAACTGCCCTAAGGGAAGCAGGGAAGGCAGTAACAGGCAAAGTCCCAAACTGAGGAAACACTACACGAGCAGTAAAAGAAGGTGACAAGACTTTCTATAGATACATTAGTGAAAGGAGAAAGTCCAGAGGGGGTATTAGTTTAATGAGAAAAGGGAGCATGTGAGGAGGGACCATGTAAAGCATCTATCCTAAATAGATACTTTTGCTCAGTATTACTGAAGAGAAGGTGAGGGCAGGGCCCACAGCTCAGCACCATGGACACAGGGGAGGGAGGTGAGCACCTACTCCCTTCACAAAAGAAAGGGTCCTACAAGAGCTTGCTAAGCTCAGGGTGGATAAGGCAATGGGACCTGATGGCATACATCCCAGGGTACTTAAGGAGCTAAAGGTGGAACTAGCAGAGCCATTAGCAGAACTGTTTAGTGAGTCTCTGAGCACAGGAGAGGTCCCAGAAGACTGGAGAAGGGCTCATGTGATCCCACTCCACAAGAGTGGTAGCAGGGAGGAGTCAGGGAACTACAGACCAGTCAGTCTTACCTCAGTAGTGGGCAAGATTATGGAGGCACTCCTTAAGGAAAGGATAGTGCAACACCTGGAATCTATAGGGGCACAGGATCCAAGACAGCATGGGTTTACAAAAGGAAGGTCCTGTCAAACTAATCTCATAGATTTCTTTGACTGGGTAACCAGAGTGGTGGTCCAAGGGGGGGCAGTTGATGTCACCTACCTTGACTTCAGCAAAGCTTTTGACACTGTTCCACATAGAAGATTGATAAATAAGCTGGGTAGGCTCGGGGTGGGTCAGTTGGTCAACTGGGTGGCAAACTGGTTGTGGGCAAAAACAGAGAGTGGTGGTAAATGGTTTACAGTCAGAAAGAGCAAGTCACAAGTGGTGTACCTCAGGATCAGTCCTGGGGCCAGTCCTCTTCAACATCTTCATTAGTGACCTTGCAGATGGAC
The DNA here is from genome assembly GCA_016271365.2 of Neoceratodus forsteri. Classification (NCBI taxonomy): domain Eukaryota; kingdom Metazoa; phylum Chordata; order Ceratodontiformes; family Ceratodontidae; genus Neoceratodus; species Neoceratodus forsteri. The sequence continues at coordinate 973,964,252 of CM057459.1, forward strand.
TAGAGGGTAAGGCTTGTCTGTTTGCAGATGACACCAAGATCTGCAACAGAGTAGATGATCCAGATGGGGTGGGCAAAATGAGAAGAGATCTGGATAAACTAGTAAAATGGTCAGAAGAGTGGCAACTGGGATTTAATGCAAAGAAGTGCAAGATCATGCACTAGGAAGAAACCCGAAGCCACCTATAGGCTGGGAGGAGTTGCTAGCAGTCACAAAGGAAGAAAGAGACTTGGGCATCATCATCACTGATGACCTGAAATCATCCAAGCAGACCTCTAAAGCAGTAGGTAAGGCTAGGGGTGTTAGGGTGTATTAGTAGGGGTATCTCACAAGTCGTAAGAGGAGGTAATAATCCTCTTTACAAGACACTGGTTAGGCCCCATCTGGAGTACTGCGTGCAGTATTGGAGGCCACACCTTCACAAGGACATTAACCAAATTGAGGCAGTCCAGAGAAGGGCAACCAAAATGGTGTAGGGACTGCATCAGAAGACATATGAGGACAGATTAACAGAGCTCAATATGTATACCCTTGAGCAAAGGAGGGAGAGAGGTGATATGATGAGGCATTCAAACACCTTAAGGGCATTAACAAGGTGAAAGAGTCTAACATGTTTAAATATAAGAAAAATAGCAGGACAAGAGGACACAGCATGAGATGGGGGGCGATTAAGGGGAATGTGAGAAATTCTTTTTCCACAGAAAGGGTGGTGGATGCATGGAATGGCCTACCTCAAGAAGTGGTGGCTATGAATACAGTGCAGGGCTTCAAACAGGCATGGGATAGGCATAAGTGAGCAATACAAATGAGTATGAATAGATAGGCCACTGACAGAGCAAAGGCCGATGGCGCATTTATAAGGTAGAAAAAGAAATGGGCAGACTGGATGGACCTTGAGGTCCTTATCTGCCGTCAACTTCTATGTTTCTATGATAACATTAAACTTTTTATTGAACTTTCCAAACATACAACATAATCTTTTTTTTTTAACTTTGCAAACATACAACAACAATAAAGCAAAATGTAGCCCGACACCAATTTGGGGCTTACCTTAAGTGTCTCCCAGGGCTGTAGCAATGCTCACTGCCAGGCAGACGTCCTGCAGGGATAGTAAATCCATAGTTATTTGTTGTTTAATCCTGTTGATTTTCGTGAGAGTGCCATGATGTGCCTCCACGCCTTTCCCTTTAAGACATTAGCCTGTGTGTATACAGTCAGTGGTCTGGGCTGGGTCCGAGTGCTTCAGAGCTTGCAACCGGCCAGGTACAGCTTTAATTTGCTCCACTCTGCAGTTGATAACAAAGCAGAGGGAGTTCTAGCTATTACTGTAAATGTTTATTTCTAACTTGTTGTATTTAAAGTAGAGTGCTTGTTTAACCTGCCTTCTTGCAGCTTTTTCCTCCACATAGAAGCCACTATGTTTGGTCTGGGACTTCCCAGATATTTGGACCAATTAGGACACGAGGGACCTTGAGGGGTCCTTAGTTCAAGTGCCTCATGAGAAAAGTTGTAGTTCTTGTAGTTTTACAGGTTGGCACCTAAACTGACCAATGGGAGTACCAGAACTGTGAGTGACAGCTCTCCTAGCCAATCGAATTGTTAGAAAACTGGACTAGTTCAAGAACTGTTAGAAGACAGGGGGGCAGTTGTGGTAAGAGCTGAGAGAGTGAGCAACTCGAGCCATCGAGAAGCAGCTCCAGGAAAAGAGCTGAGAAGAATCAGCAGAGAAAGGCCTGACTTGCCTTCCTGCTATTGTTTCCAGCAGCATTGGACTGCCTGATAGCAGAAAATGGACTGGTCTGAAACTAATCTTTAAGGTGTGGCAGTTAGCCCCGAGACTCTGAGGAGTGCAGATTGAACTGTTGGACCGAGAGGAGCTTCTGTGAGGGTTCAGCCCAGGAACTGTGATCAGACACTGTTTCTGCAGACTAAGGAGTTTGCTTGGTGAGTCGACTGTGGTTGCAGGCCAGCCTGAAATCAAATTGAGAAGTAGAGACATGAATGCTGTTTCCATTAAACGTGCTGAATGTTTATTGTGTGTTAAGGTCTACTGCTCAGGGACTTCTGATTGCCAGAAAGCAACCCATCTGTGTCAGTGACCAAACTGCCTGCCAGCTGGATGTTTTCACCAGCAAACAAACTGAACTTTGCCAGAAGTGTTATCCAGCCTTGGGTCTATGCCATACCTGGTGCAAGCCGTCTGTTCCTGTATCAGTTACTGTTTTCTCGGCGAGAGACCAGTTTGGGGATACAGCCCCTGTGCAGCAAGAAATCACAGGTTGCAGCCACCTGAAGGGTAAGGCCATGAAGCAGAGGTGAGTCATGCAGGCCGTTTCCCCATGCTCCTCAGTCTTCTGCAACAGATCTTCATATCACCAGACCAATTCCAACCAACTGGTGTTGTGAGTAAATTCAGGGTAGCTCCATGCAACTTTTCTTAAAATCATTTTGTGGTACCATCTGATTGCTCCAGCGTGTTAGTTACAAAGGACTGGGCCAACCGGCTGAGGACACAAATAATCAAGGTCTTTGTTATTGCATGTTTAACTGCCTTTCTTTCCACCAATGGCCTCACCAACAGCTGCAACACCAGCCAACCCAGGGCACCGATTCTGACCAGCCAGCATAACATTCTGGGTACCCAGTTGTTGTTAGACTGTTTTACTGTGGGACTAGAGTACATGAATGCAGCATAACCTGAATCAAATCAGTAAAATGATTATTCTTCTAGATTCACACACCCCCACCCTTGTTCACGTCCCCTTAATAAAACTGATTTGCTGTTTCACGTTTAAACTGGCTTATAAGCATATTCTTAATTGGTGCAGAGATACTGAAAACTGTTACAATATTGAAGGTGCATGCTTGCATTGTTAACTCTGTTTCTACAGGGGGTTCCAGGGGATTTGCTGAAGAACAGACCCTGGTGGTAAGTGCAAGGGGTGTGTGGATATATTATTAATGCTTAATGCCAGCTCTGTGTTAATTGCTGTAAAAGTTTATTCCACATTACAAGGTTTGTGGTCACTAGGTGGGTTTGTGGGTGGCTACAACTTCCCGGAGGGCTATATCAGGCTAGGTAGATGCCCCACATACTTTACTCTGGGTGGACGGACCAAAATATTGAACCCAGGCCCCTCAACATGTTGTACAAAGTACAGGCAGGGGTAGTAACCCTAGAGATAGTGCCGCCTAGGGGTTACAAAAACAACAATAAACATATTCAACAGAAACAGCAGACATTATATATAAATCATACACAGCATGAATTTATACAGTAGAAGTTACTTAACATACTGTATATAGGGTGAAGATAGTAAGCAGAGTCACTATCTAGAGTTGCTTGACTATAACGTTCATATAGTTCATCCAATTTGTGCAAACAACTTGTGCCAAGAGAAGATGCCTCTATGACTGGGACATTCCCTTCTGGGCAGTCTAGATTAACAAACTTGGGTCAAAAGAAGGTGGGGAGTTGTGTTGGCCAAGACCTAGGCAATATTAAGGCTCCTGTTGTGGCAATGGTAGTGTCCCCTCAGGTGGAGTGTTGCTCCTCTCTGACTTTGGCAACACTGGAGGGGGTGGAGAATACATAGATACATAGAATTTGATGGCAGATAAGGACTGCCAGGCCTGTCTAGTCTGCCCATTTTCCTTACCTGCTGCAAAAACCAAAGACCCTAGTTGATCTCTGGCTTTGTTCTCTTACCTATCGCTAGGATACGCCTATGCCTATCCCGTGCATTTTTTGAATTCACCTACCGAATTTTCCTCCACCACCTCCCTTAGGAGCCTGTTCCATGCATCCACCACCCTTTCTGTGAAGAAATACTACCTCACGTTACCTCTTAGTCTACCCCCTTCCAGCCTCATATCATGACCCGATGGCCTGCACCCTCGGCTTCTCAAAATCTCAGCCCCTCCATTGTTACCCCTTTAACCTTCATCTTAAATCTCTCGATCTCCACAACTACTGTGCCTACAGCCTGGAAGTCTGCCACAGTCCTCCCCCTGTTCAAAGGTAGCAACCCCACCATCCCTAGAAATTACCACCCCGTCTCCCTTCTCCCTGCCCTTGTCAAGTTCAAGAGACCTTAATTCTCTCCCAGCTCAAGTGAATTCCTTCTTCCTTCCAGCACCCTCTCGCCATTTCAATCAGGCTTCAGGATGTGTCACTCTACCACCTCCTTCCTCTTATGCTTTACCGATGCCATCCACTCTGCCATGGACCTTGGCCAGATCACCTCTGCAATCTTCATTGACCTGGCCAAGGCATTTGACTCTGTTTCCCACCCTCTCCTATTAAATAAACTGTGCCTCACTGGCCTATCCCCTGTTTCAGTGTCCTGGTTTAGCTCCTACCTAACTGGCCACTCCTAAGCAGTCTCAATTAACAATGTCCTGTTCCCCACCCTCCCCATCCTTGCAGGCATGCCTCAGGGATCTATCCTTGGGCCTGTTCTTTTTTCCCTCTTTATCAATGATCTCCTCTCAGTGTGCACCCATGCCAATATCCACATATATGCAGACGACACCATGCTTTTCCTGTCCAGCTCATCAGTCCAAGCTGTCCAATCCCCCCTTCAAAGTGACCTCACAGCAGACACAGCATGGTTCCATGACAACTGCCGCAGCCAACACCCCTCTTGACAATGTCCCCACCTATAAATACCTAGGAGTCTGGCTTGATCCCTCCCTTGACATCTCCTCCCACTTTAGTGCTCTACACTCCAAACTGCACCCTAAATTTGGGCTAGTCTATCGCCACAAGGCCATTCTCTCCCTCCCCATAAGACGTGATCTTGTGGTTAAAGGGATCCTCCCAGCCTTTGACTACGCAGACATAGTTTACAGTGCTGCCCCAGCCACCGCCCTTGCCAAACTTGATGTTCTGTTTCATGCTTTCTGTAGGTTTGCCTCCAACTCCCACTCTCTAACTCACCACTATGACCTATTCTCCTCCCTCTCCCTCCAATCCCTTGCTCAGAGATGCCTGTCACACTACGCAACCTTAATCGCTAAATACTAGTTTAGCACCCTTCCGTCCTACCTCTCGCCTCTCCGCAACTGCTAATCCTCATCCTACAACTCGTGGGTCAAACTGCACTCGCACTTTCTCTCTCCCACACGTACGCACATCAACTGGCAAACTTTCCTTCTCCCATAGACTTCCCTCCCTCTGGAATAGCATTCCCTCCAAACCTGTCTTTCTCCTTTCTTCCCTACCCTCAAGCGCTTACTCAAGCCAGCCACTACTACCTCTTGTATCTGTTCTCCTTCCTAGTGTACACTTACTTCAGTTTCATTTTTCCCCTCTCCTCCTACTACAACTCATTGTACATAACTATTATTTATATTGTTGTATTAACAAATATTTATCTGTGATAAACAGTATTCTCTTTTTTATAATGTATAATTTCTGTATTACGTCTGTACTTTGTTACACCTCTGTTGTCAATGCTGTATTTGTTTTTGTACCCCCTTCCCCTGGGTCAAACCTGGAAATGAGCTTCTGCTCACGGTGCCTTTTCCAGTTACCAACTTATAAATATATAAAAAATAAATAAATAACCCCTTGTTCTAGAACATCTCTTTTTCTGAAAGATGCTACCCTCCTGTACCTTTTTATGCCCTTGAGATATCATATCTCTCTCCCTCTCCTCTGCTCCAGGGTATACAAATTGAGATCTTCCAGTCTCTCCTCATATGACTTTTGGTGCAGACCCTACACCATTTTTGTTGCCCTTCTCTTAACTGCCTCTACCCTGTCTATGTCTTTAAGGAGATATGGCCTCCAGAACTGGACACAATACTACAGATGAGTTCTCACTAATGATTTATACAGAGGCATTATCACTTCCTTTCTTCTACTGATGATACTTCTCCCTACGCACCCCAGTACCCCACTGGCATTCTCCACAGCTGTGGCACATTGTTTGGCCACCTTTAGATCATCTGATATAATTACCCCCAGATCCCTTTCCTGTTTGGTAGCTGCCAGTATCTCTTTCCCCATCATGTAAGCCTCCCCTGTGCTGCTGTGCCCCAAGAGCATGATTTTGCATTTTTGCATTGGACGTTTAGCTGCCACATTCTTGACCTTTCCTCAAGTTTACCTAGGTCCTTCCTCATTTTTGCACCCCTTCCAAAGTATCTACCATATTGCAGATCTTAGTATCATCTGCAAAGAGGCATACCTTTCCTTCCAGACCCTCTGCAATATAACTTATGAAGACATTGAATAGAACAGGATAGCATGATTAATGTGTTCTGTTTATTAATGTCTGAAAGGGTAGCCTTATGTTTTTGTGGGTACATGCTTGTGAGTTTTACTATTATGACAATATTGGGGGCGTAGGGTTGTATTGTTTATTACAGGAGACTGGTTGTTTTGTTATGTTTGTTGTTACTTTCTGAAGATATTGAGTTAAATCCTGACCTTTTGAACCCTGAGTTTCCCTCTTATAATAGTTATGTACATTCTTGGAATGATACCCATGGGATTAAGATTTTGCATGTAAATGCCAGGAGCCTTGTTCCTAAACTAGTCAACTTGAAGGCTCTGACATGCTTGTATAGACCTGATTTAGTAGCTATTTCTGAATCATGGCTGAAACCCTTGATTTTGGATAGTATGTGTAAACTTCCTGGTTACAACTTAATTAGAGCTGATAGAAAAGGAAAAAAGAAAGGAGGTGGAGTGCTCATTTATTTTTTGGAGCATTTAGAAATATCTGTGTTGTCTAGTATGAATTCTGATTCTATAAATGATTGGTTGGTGATACATTTATTACTGGGAGGATGTAAAAACGTTTCTATTGGCTGCTTATACAATCCACCTCAATGTGGAGTACAAGGCCTAAAGGAATTCTTGAATACGGCCTCAAAATATATGTTGAACAGAGATTTAATTTTTGTTGGTGATATTAATTTGGATTGGTTCAAGGGGAATTCACTGTGTCTTGAACCCATTTTGAGCTCCTTTGACTTAACTCAATTGATTAAAGAACCTACCCGACTTAACACTCAAACTAATAAATAAACACTTTTGGATTGCCTCAAATAAGCCTAATATTATTTCATCTTCCGGAGTATTGGGTGAGTCAATAAGTGATCATCAGGTTATTTACTGTACTCTGAACTTCAAACACCCTAGAATTCCTTTCTGGACCATTCAGTTTTGAAATTTAAAAAAAATTAACTATGCCGATTTGTGATCTGTCGAAAATTGAGTTGTCTTTTATGGAGGTTATCCCAGATCCTGATTGTGCTAGTGATTACTTTTGCTCACAGTTACTGGCTGTCCAAGATCTTCCACTCCCATTGCAAACCTTAAGGATCAGAGGTGTAAATAATGAATGGTTTTCAAAGGACATTAAGTCTTGGGTTAAACAAAGAAACTTGGCACGGGATGCCTATAAACACTCGGCCTCCATAGCATTATTATCAGCCTATAGGGCCCTACATACAGTAATAAGGTCAGTAATATGGTAAAACAGGCCAAAGGGTTTTGTGGGACACAGTTCATTCTTTATTGTCTCCAAAAGAAAAGACTGTTATTACCAGGTTAAAAACATCTGTAAAGGAGGCGACTGAAATATCTGAAATAGCTGATTTGTTAAATTTAAGATTTGCAGATATGTCTGGCTTCAAACTGAGTGGTCGAGGGTTGACTCAGGGACAGGCTGGCGATGTTGGTGATTCTCACTGTTTGAATGAGTGTAATTCTCTTTTTTATTTTCATGAGGTGTCTAGAGCAGAGGTATTAAAACTATTACATTTATTGCCCAACAAATATAGTGACTGTGGTAGGGGTTTGGATGGGAGATCTGTTAAGTTAGTCGTGCCTTTTGTTGCAGGTCTTCTTTGTACCATTTATAATTTATGTTTAACTTCTGGTATTTTTCCATCTGTGTGGAAATGAGCAAGGGTGGTGCCAGTCCCCAAAAAACATAATGCTGCCTTTGCTGAGGACTATCGACATATATCGATTTTGAACCCACTGAGTAAAATCTTAGAAAAACTGGTTGCTAATCAACTTACTAGTTTTTTGGAGACTAATAAAATATTATGTGCACTGCAGCATGGTTTTAGGCATGGTCATGGGACTGGTACTGCCCTGGTTAGGTTCGAGAACACCGTCCTTCAAGGGTTTGATAGGGATGTTCTGACTGGAGCAGTGTTTGTGGACCTAACCAGGGCATTTGACTTGATTGATCACCCTATGCTTTACTTTAAATTGAAGGAATTGGGAATCTCCCCCAAATGTTGTGGGTTGGATGAGGGATTACTTGTCAAACAGGTCCCAATTTGTTTCCATTAATTCAGTGTCTTCTGACTTGAGATCAGTTGAGTGTGGTGTACCTCAGGGGTCCATACTTGGACCCCTGTTGTTTTCTCTTTATATAAATCAGCTGCCTTGTGTTTTTAGTAATTGTCAGTGTCTTCTTTACGCAGATAATCTTATTCTGTTCTGTCAGGCTTCCTCTGTTTTCTAGCTTAATTTTGTTTTGGAACCTGAGTTTCAGAGCTTGTGTTCCTGGTTATCCAGTAATTTAATGATTATGAATGTAAAGAAGACAAAATCTGTGGTATTTAGCAGTTCATATATGCTAAAGGACACCCCTTGTTTGTTAATCTAAGACAGTTTTGGAACTAGTGTTGAACAAGTGAAGGAATTTAGATATATTGGGGTCTTACTTGACCCCAGTATGGCTCTTTACCCTCAAGTCAAGGCTATCAGTAGAACAATAAATTAGAAGATTGGTATGTAAATTTAAGAATTACTTGTCCTGTGAAACATGCCACACTATTGCAATAGGAACCTTATTGCCACATATTGATTATGTATCATCTTTGTATCATAATTTGGGCTCAAGGGAATGTCACATTCTTACTGTTGCATTTAACAACAAATGCAGTTTTGTTCTTGCAGCCCCATTGAAGACGCAACATTGCACATTGTATTCTAATATTGGGTGGTTATCTCCAACACTTAAATTCACTTATTCATTGGGTTGCCAGGTTTATCAATCTATTTACTCAGATCATGCTCATCCTTTATAAGATCGAATTACTATTCAGGAGACTGCAACTAATCTTAGGTCTATCAGGGGTGTAACGCTGGTCATCAATACTCACAAGAACAAATTTTGTTTGCGTTCTTATACTATTTCTGCTCCTAAACTGTGGAGTGAGTTGCCTATTTCTTTACATACTGCTACTTCACTTCCTAGTTTTAAAGTACTTTTTAAGGCATATTTGGCATAAACTGGCCCCAGAACTGACCCCTGTGGCACCCCGCTGGTTACCCTCCTTTCCTTGGAATGAGCTCCATTTACCACCACCATCTGTGTTCTATCCCTCAACCAGTTTCTAGCCTAGTTTACCACCTTGGGGCCCATTTCTAGGCTGCTGAATGTGCTTACAAGCTTTTTATGTGGAACAATGTCAAAGGTCTTCCTGAAATCCAGGTAGAGCACATCCACCACTCCTCCCAATCCACTTCCCTGGTCACCCAGTCAAAGAAATCTATCAGATTTGTTTGACATGACCTTCCTGCTGTGAATCTATGCTGCCTCAGATCTTGTGCTCCACTGGATTCAAGATGTTCCACAGTCCTTTCTTTTAACAGTGATTGCATTATTGTCCCCACCACCGAGGTCAGGCTGACTGGTCTATAGTTTGCAGCCTCCTCCCTGCTCCTACATTTGTGTAGAGGGGCTAGATCAGCTCTTCTCCAGTCCTCTGGAGCCACTCCTGTTTCCAGCAATTAATTGAACAGGGTTGTCGGTGGTGCAGCCAGCACTTCCCTAAGCTCCCTTTAATTATCTAGGATGTATCCCATCTGGCCCCATTGCTTTGTCCAATTTCAGTTTTGTGAGTTCCTTTACAACTCTCTCCTCCATAAATGGACTAGTGTCCACCTCCTTGCCCTTATTGCTCCTGCCACTTAATTTTGGTCTCACACCTTCCCCTTCTTCTGTGAACAATGAGCAAAAATATTTGTTCTCTATAATCTCTTCTCTGCATGTATGGCTCCAAGTAATGTCCCTCCAGGTCGCCCCTGAAAAAGGGACCTTCGGGGCTCAGTGGTCCTACCCAGTCATCAAAATTTAATAAAATAAAATAAAAATAAATGGTGCTTTTTCCAAGTCCCCTTCCACACACTCCTCCCTTAAGCCTTACAATCCTATTCCTTGTCTTCCTCCTTTCACTAGCATACCTATAAAATGTCTTGTTGCCTTTCTTTACTCTCTGGGCTATTTTTTCCTCTGTTTGCACCTTTGTGCCCCTGACTGCCCTCCCTGCCTCCCTCTGCTTGTCCAGATACACTACCCTGTCCTTCTTCTTCCTTCTGTGTTTCCTTGTACTTCCCGAAAGCCTACTTTTTTGCTCTTTCCTTCCCATCCACTTCCCTAGAGAGCCACAGTGGTTTTGTTTTTCCTCTTACCTTTGTTTATTTGTCTAACACAAATGTTTGTTGCCTCCACTATGGCGCCTTTCAGATGGGCCCACTGTTCCTCAACTCCCCCAACCTACCTCCCTGCTAGGGCCTTCTTGAGACATATCCCCAACTTTGCAAAGTCTTCCCTCCTGAAGTCCAGGGCCCTTGCTTTCATGTGGCTTGACTCAGCCACCACACTTATTTTGAACACACCATGTGATGGTCACTGGACCCCAGGTGCCCCCCACCATGACATTAATTCTGTCCCCATTGGTGAGTACCAGGTCCAAAACTGCACTCTAATGTATGGGCTCTAGCGTTAACTGCCTGAGGCAAGCTCCTTGCAGGGCATCCAGCATATCCTTGCTCCAGGCTGTGGCTGCAGCTGGAGTACTCCAATCGACACTGGCAGATTAAAGTCACCTACTAGCAGCACTTCCCATTTAGTTGCCATCTTATGGATGGCTTCCACTAGAAGCTTGTCCATCTCTTCCCTTTGTGCTGGAGATCTGTAGATCACACCCATGTGAGTAGCATTGCCATTTCCCATCTCTAGGGTGACCCACAGGGCCTCCACCCCCCGTAATCCCTGTACCTCAGTCGCTTTTATACACTCCCTGACATAAAGAACTACCCCTCCTCCCTTTTTACTCTCCCTGCCTTTCCCGAACAGAGTATAACCTGGTATACCTACATCCCAGTCATGGTTCCTATTATACCATGTCTCGGTTATCGCGACAATATTCAGGTCAGCCTCTGTCATCAAGGACCCCTGGTCCGGGACTTTGTTTCCCAGGCTGCGAGCATTCGCACTCATGGCCTTCCACACTGTATTGCTTCCTCTCCTGTTATTCCCCCTTATTATCCTTATGGCTACCCCATTACCCCCCCCCCCACACACACACAACTTTAGTCCCTCCTCTTCTTTTTTCCATATTTCCTCTTTTTCTAGTTTATTTACCATTGATGATTTCCCAACTTTAGGATCCTCCCTGCTGAATACATTAACCTGTGGGGGTGGACAGTTTGATTCTCCCTGCTTCCTTCTGCCACACCGGTTTACCAGTTTGGGTCTGAAGTGCCCAAAATGGTGCACAGACAGTATGGTAAGCCTCCAGCTTGTCCAGTGCCACATGGGAGAGGTGCTCTAAGGTGGAAGCCCGGCACATGGCTATAAGTCATTCCTAATATGTAGGGCTGTCTGGTGTTCTCCACCATCTTAGTAAGAGAAATTTAACCACAATTGTGGCTGTTCTCGCCCACTTCAGCAGTGGGTGAGACTTGGGTACCTAATTTTGCACTACCCCCAACAGAATAGTTGTAGAATCATCAGCATCTCAGGTGGGCAGACACATCTGCAGAACTGGAGGGCATCTGTCCAACATTTTGCAATAGTTGGACAGTGCCATAGAATGTGAGGCAAGCTCCCTGCATGAGAGTGGCATTGCCAGGACGAGTCAGAGGAGATCCATGGATTTTAAGACTGTACAGGAAATCCTGTACCACCTATACAATATTTTTAACTGCTTGAGCTGGTCCTTGGTGTCACAACAACAAGTATGCGCCTGGTACCAGACTGCCTTCCACTGCCAGTCAGAGATATCTATCTCCAATTCTTCCTGCTATTTAAACATATCCTCTCAGATATGGTGGAGGAGGCATCCCAAAGGGCCTTATAAATGTCACCTGCCACACCTTTGTGCATATTTAACCATCTGCTTAGTGGATGAGATGTTGCCTCATTACTAAGGGACTGAAGGGGTGCTAAGGGGGACCACAGAGTCAAACAAAGCCAGAAGTCTGTCCTTAGTAAGGAATAAAGAGTACTCATATCCTCAAAGGAGTGCATGAACTACTGCTCTTCTGGGCAGATATCTTGGACATAGAATATCCCATTACATTACCACTTCTCCTCAGGTATAGGGTATCTCCCTATCTTGAGATATTTTTTGTCCCATAGGGGAACACAGGTAGCTGGTGGAGCAGGGAGTCCCAGAACCCAGTACATCTGGGTCCAGTACCAACATGAAATGGGGATGGTGGGGTGCTGTGCCCTAACCTTTGCTTCATCATACAGGGTCACTCTGTGGGAGGGGAAGACACATGCATAGCCCTTCGTGGTCACTCCATAACTACTGACTGGACTACCGCAACTCCCTTTACCTAGGGCTACCAAGGGTTGATATCCGCCGCTTGCAACTGGTGCAAAATGTGGCAGACAGGCTGTTGACTGGTCTTTCTCGATCTAGCCATGTCACACCTGTGCTGTGCAATCTGCATTGGCTGCCTATTCAGTGGTGCATCACCTTCAAGGTCGGTTTGCTGACCAATAAAGCCCTACACAAACAGTGTCCCTACTGCCACCTACGCCCTCTCTGCTCCTCTGATGAGAGATTGCTAGAGGTTCCCAGGGTCCACTTGAAGACTTCTGGGGCTTAAGCATTTGCATTCACAGCCCCGACCTTGTGGAATTCTCTACCTCATTGGATAAGGGAGTGCCTGTCCATGGAGAGTTTTAAATCTGCACTAAAAATGTATCTTTTTTAATCTGGCTTTTCCTGAGTTGGAACGGAATGAATGAGTATGAACTGTATTTTATTTATTAATGGTTGTTTTTATCTGTTTTAAAATGTTATTGTACAAGTGCTATGATATTTTTTGAATAGTGTTTTTTTAAAAATAAACTTGATTTAATTTGATTTGATTTGATAACAGTGATGATCTGACTCTGGAAGGAACTACTGTACTGTTTGAGCTAGAACAAAAGCCATGTGGTATTGGGAGAAACTGGGGAGACCCTATCCCCCTTTGGCCTCTTGCTGCCACAACCTTGCCCTACTGATCCAGGGTTGCTTTTTCTCCCACAGAAAAGAACCTATCAGAGCGTCAATTTTGGCAAACCAGATGCTGGGGATTTTGATGGGTAGGTGAGGTAGGAGATGGAAGTGTTTAGGTGCTAACATCATTTTGAGTGTAGCAATCTTTCCAGTTAGGGATTGGTAAAGGATCTTCCACCTCTCATTATCACTCTGAAGCCCCACTAGCGGAACAGGGGAGGGAAATAGCTTTGCTAAGTTCAGATTGCTTGGTCATAAGTGAAACCCCAAGGCAGGTGATACCTGAGACTTTCCAGGCCCAGAGAGCTCCAGCCAGGGACTGCTGAGTACAATGGAAGATAAGGGGGAAGATCCCCAATTTGGAGTCCTAGCACAGCAGTAAAAGTTGTGAGGAACTCTTGCAGAGGGGCAAAAGTAGGGGGGACACCCACCATAAGAATCAAAATGTCATCCACGTATAAAAGTGACCTGTGTTCCTCAGCCCCCCCCCCCAGCCGAATCCCACAGAGATGGTGACGGGCCCATAGGGCAACTGCCAACAGTTTCAATGGCTAGTAAGAAAAATACATGTAAGAGAGGGCATCCATGGCAGATGCCCCATTGGAGTGGGAATGTATCAGATAGGGTGCTGTTGGGGAGAACCCTAGGCTTGGGTTTTTAATACAGTGAGTTGACTGCTCTCAGGAATTGTGGGCCAAACCCTATGTGATGCATGACTTCGAAAAGGTAATCCAAGTCGACAGAATTGAATGCCTTCTCGAAGTCAATAGTGAGGGCAGCTGCTGATGACTGAAGGGAGTGAACCAGGTACTGCATGTTAAGTGTCATTTTGAGGTGGCCTGCCCCCTTCCTCCCCTTAGCAAAACCCACTTGCGAGGAGTGTATTAGCAGGGGGATGATAGGCTCCAGTCTCCCTGCCAAAAGTAGCCAGCACTTTGGTATCTGCATTAAGCAGGGAGATGGGGTTGTAGCTGCCTGGAAGCACAGGGTCCTTATTCTTTTTAAGGAGAACCATAATAACTGCCTCACACACTGAGGGGGAGGATACCCCTGAGCCAGCAACTCATAAATGGTTTAAAGCCGGAGTGGGCTAAATTCCTCAACCAGTTGATGGTAAATGTCTATTGATATCCCATCCCCATCCAGAAATTTGTTCTTGTTCATGGACAGGATTGTCGTCTTGATCTCCTCTTGCATGATGGAGGCCTTGAGGGCTTCCAGGTAAGCAGAGGAAGGTATTGGCAAGTTCAGACCCTGCAGGAACTCTGTAATTCTATCTGGGGGGAGAGTATGGGGTAGAGTGAGCATCCCTTATTACCTTGTTAAAAAGCAGGGGATGATGTATGCAAGATGCCTGAGGGGTCCCTGAGCTCAGGGATGTGTCATTCCACCTGCATTTTGCGGAGTCTGTATGGGAGAATCTTGCTGGACCTCTCCCCTTCATGTTGGAGTCAAACAGAATTTCAGAATTTAGCCTTACTTTACATTGCCCTGAAAAGTGAAAAACATCCATACATGAGTTTAAGATTTAGGATGGTGCCATTGTACATGCACATTTCTGATATAGAGATGCTTCCAGAGCGTGAAGTTTGGCAGACTGCACTCATCAAGAAGGGAATAATAAAAATGACTTAATGGGTATTAAAAACATATTATTGACACAGTGGCACCGAGTGATGGGGCATCGCTCCGGCTCGCTGGTGACCCAAGTTAGCCTCCCCCTGTAGTCCCTCTATCTCTGTTGCCTTTATGGTTTCCTTTACATAAAGCACCACACCCCCTCTTTTCTTCACAACCCTGTCCTTTCTGAACAGAGTGTAGCCTGGTATGGACATGTCCCAATCATGGTTTTTAGTGCACCATGACATGACAATGGCCACTATATCCAGATCAGCTTCTGCCATTATGGCCTCTAGATCTGGAATCTTATTTCCTAGACTTCTGGCATTCTCAAGGATGGACTTTCAGATTATGTTAGCACTCTGCTTTTTACCCCATTTTCTCTTTTCTTCCCCCATGCTCATTACCCCCTTTCTTTTTAATGCTACGGTTAACCCCTCTCTTAGTTACTAACACCCTGCTTCCCTTATTAATTTGCAATATGGGGGAAGGGTCTCACTCCTCAGAATCTCCTCTCTCTCAATGCTACAGCCAGTGGGGGGGGGCAGCTTCTGCCTCCCATGTTCCTTCTACCACCCCCTCCGGCTAGTTTAAATGTACATTAATGTAACATTTAAACGGTTCACTGAGGATTGCTGTACCCCTCTTGGATGGATGCATACAATATACACATAGATATAACATCAAAGGGTTTTACACTTAGGGGGCAGCGACTTCTGTCAACTGCCACCCCAAGTGTGTCGCCCTTGTGCTCTGGACCGCAGAGGAGGACCACTAGACCAGAGCCCTTAAATAGTAGAGTTATGCTCCACCCCTTAGCCCAATCCCTGCTCACAACTCAAGCACTCCTCAGAGGGGCAGAGTCTGAAAATCAGGAAGCCTGCAAGGTGATGTTTAGCAGGCACAGAACAGCTGCTTACAATCCTGTCTCCCTGGATGCTGTATGGAGCCTGACTGGCCCCTGCTTTCTACCTCAGCACAGCACAGCATGATGGCAAAAGGATCTTGTGGGCAGTTTTTACATACCTATCCTATTTACATACCTTTCCTACTACAAAACTCTGCAACTCATAATCATGTAAAGACTTCTTTTTAATTTGAACTTTTCTCCCATTACATCAGCTGTGCTTTATCAACACTCTAGCAAACAGCAGCATCAGCAGCAGCACCACCATCACTAATGTTTGTTAATTTCAAATTGCTTTAATTGCAATAATCTCCACAGCAGCCTAAAGGCAAAGATGATAAACCATTTCTAAATCACAAAAGGCTTTAAATCACACAAAGCCCTGGCAAACAATCACTGTTTCCTTGCGGCCTCCAAAACACTTTCTCTAAACTCACACTCGGATTCAGCTTGTCACTCAGAGTTGCTCAGCTCACAGACTCACACTGAGCTCTTGTCAGCAACTCCATGCCCAAGTGCTCCTTTAGCTCAATCTCCCTCTCCCTTCTTCTCCTTCTTCCTCTGTCTTCCCCCTTTTCAAGTCCCCTTCCCCTACCATCCCCCTTACCCCTTACTGATTCCCTCCTTCACCATTTGTTACTTCATTTCTCATTTTCACCTTTCCTTTTCCCAAACAGCTTCCCATTCTCTCTTACTTGCTATTCCCCTTTCCCACTTCCTACCCAACTTTTTCCTGGTACAGTAAGTGCAACC
Organism: Neoceratodus forsteri; assembly: GCA_016271365.2. Classification (NCBI taxonomy): domain Eukaryota; kingdom Metazoa; phylum Chordata; order Ceratodontiformes; family Ceratodontidae; genus Neoceratodus; species Neoceratodus forsteri. The sequence continues at coordinate 973,980,816 of CM057459.1, forward strand.
AGATTGATCAAATATATTTGCAATTTTGCCTGTATGAGAATATGCTAATTTACTTTCCTTTGGTCAGTGGTTAAACTGAAAATATTTAGGTGGGGAACTCTCACCTCTATATTTGTAGGTGGGGAACTGTTATCTCTAGATGGTGGCACTCTTCTATATTAGTAAATGACGAAAGATGATAGAGGTGCAAGAAATCTCATACAGTTTTATAAGTGGTAGGGGAACCAAGTTCCTGCAGGCTCCTGCCCAATTTAATGAAAAGGCAATGCCTGAGGTTTGATGGGCAGAATCAACCAGCCACACACCCCTTTCTGGGCTATATAAACATGCTTCTTCCAGCCTCATTTAGAATCTCCATTTATTTGCTGCAGCCACAGGCACTGTTTCACTGCACCCCCCCCCCTTCCCACCATGGTGGCTGGTTTCTTCCAGGTTGTTTTGGGCCTTTCTGTTTGTGTTTTACCTTTGGTTTCTCTTTGGTCTTTGGCTCTGCCTTCTGCAACTCTCTGGTTAGGATATTTTGCCTTCTCTGACTGTGATATTATGCTTTCTGCTTTAGAGCAGCCATCCCTGCTCCTTTCATGTCCTCAGTTGCCTCCAGTGCTCAACTGCAGTGAGTTTTCAGTGTACGGACTCCAGTCTACGTCCTGCCTTTGTCATGATGTATATAATTTCTGTTTTTTTTCAGCCTGTTTTACCTGCTGTTCATAACTAGCACTAGCAACCTTTTCATTACAGTCCCTCTGCATGCCTGCATTCCAGTCAGCAGTTCCAGTCATTTAGTCCCAACCATTTCAAACTGCCTTTCTCGGTCAATAAGCAATCACTCAGTCAGTCTGTTTCAGAAATTCCATGGTTGTCTTCAGCTTCTTGCAATTCCTGCTCATGGCTGAGTGGTCACTGTAATATGAATCTAACTAATTTAGATCCCAGCCAACATGATTAACCTCAGCTAGATCATGCACTACAAACATGCTGAGTTTTTACAGAAAAAAAGTAGCTGTTCATTAGACAAAAACATTCTGTGCAATACTTATTTGGACTTCAGTAATGCTTTTGACCAAGTTCCCCACTGGGCAATCATCAAAAAATGGAAATGGCAAACACTGACAAAAAAACAATTAATAAACTGGACAGCTGTATGGAATACACAGTGGCCAGACTCAGAATATGCAATTTATCATCAGGAGTGATGGCGCAGAACCATAAATCAGGAGTGGCAGAGTCACTAGTGAGTTATGAAAGTTCTGCCCCCTCACAAGTGATGATAAATGTCAAATTCTGAGTAAGACTATTGTGTTTCCAATTTATGCAAAGTATTTTAAGTGGTAAAGCTTTCAGAGTTGTTCTTTTAATGAAGAATAAACTGTTTCTGTTTGATCTTACTGCTCTGTTTTGAGTGCAGCAGAGGTCACTCTGATGTCTTCAGGCTTTGTTCTTGCAGCTCTCTGACTGTTTAAGTGCTCCTTTGTGACCAATCTCAAGTGATGATAAATGGTGATGACCCATCTTGTGTGATGATAAACAATTTATCCTCACTCCAGGTTCTACTACAATGAAAATATTTCATTTATCTGTACATTTTGTCTCACACCCATTGTATAAAACTGGTTATCGCATAGATACTCAACTACTGGAAAAGGCAGAAGTGGGGTCCCCCAGGGATAAGCACTAGGGACACTGGTATTTCTAAAGTTTATTTCAGATTAAACAAAAACCCTAATAAGCTGGTCTAATAAATAGGAAGATGATTCAAAATGGTGAAGCCTATGTGCCACAGGAGAACAAAGATCATTAATACGAATAGATTTGGATTATACAGTATATCAAAATGGGCAAAAGACTGGAAGATGAGATCTAATTTGGACAAATGCATGGTCATTTCAGTAATAAAAACATTTATCAAAAATACTTGCTATGTGATAACATTTTTAACAACTACAAATGAAAGGGACTTGGGGTTATGGCGACTAAATGCTTTGAACATTCTAAACAAAGCAATGAGCCAATTGCTTGTGCAAAAATGGTCATATGGACTATTAAAAGGAACATTTGATTCCATGATAAAAAAATATAATTTTTCCACTGTACAGGGCCTATATCCAACCACACCTGGACTTTGTCACACAATCCTGGTGTCCATACAGAAAGAAAGATATGCATGAAGTAGAAAAAAATCCAAAGAAAAACAACTAAATTAATTACAGGTTTTAGATATCTCCCTTATCAAAACAGACTATTGGAATTAAGTTTCATGCCCCTTGAATTACTTAGTTTATGAGGTGATCTGCTGATGATGAAGGATATCATCAATGACCCCTATTTAATGTGTGAGACCAATTTGAGATTTAAACCTATCCACACCGGTTCCAAAAGGCACCCTCTTCAAATTACAGATCAAAGGGCATCCTCTTCAAATGACAAGGAATAAATTCAGTAAAACAAGAAGGAAATTCTTTGTTATACAAAGGATTGTTAATCAACGGAATGCATTACCTGTTGACATAACAATTAGTAAGAATAAAACTGAATTTAAGAAAAAAATGGACACATATATTATTAATGGTGGATCCCTGAACTACTTTGGTTAGAATATAGTTAATATTGGCTTATGCCTGTCAAGCTCCGAACATCCTTAGTATGAACTTTAGTAGAATAATGGCCTTTGATATACATTCCAATAGTCAGTACCTTGTTATTCAGTTAATTTTTCATCATCCCAGTAATTTTTCAGCAGTCCTCATTCAGTCCAACCCAATTTATCAATAACTCTCTCTGTACTATCATGTTATCAGTCCATTTCTGCATCATTCCATCAGGATCTGCTAATGCATTTCTACTCACCATTATTATATTCCCCAATCCTCCTTACCCTCTCCCCTTGAAATCCACATCTTGAGGGTGAATTCTTTGCTGGGCAGGGGACCATTTCACACCTCTCATCTTTTGCAGTGCCTCCTGGCAGTCCCTTCAGGTGGTGAGGAGGTCCAACACTCAGGGGAAGCTTTAGCTGGGCAGATCCATGGTATATGCATTTGAGACTCTTTAGTCAACTTTTCTATTCTTTGCACTATGCCCTCTGTGAGTAGCTCATTGCTATAGCATGGGTGCTGCTACTTTGTGCCATTAGTTTAGGGAGCACAAACTGAAGCTGGCTGCCAATCACCTGATACATGTGAGGATTTGTCTCTATCTATGCCATGTTATTTGTCCATGAGGATATTCATGTGTTTGCTACCAGATAAATCAATGACTGAATAAAATATAGCTGTATTCTAATAAGACTAATGCACTTTCCTACTATCTCAAGACTAGGCCACTCCTTCAGTGAAATATCACAGTACTAAAAGGTAAATTAAAAACCACTGAGGAATAGTGGACATTTAAACTGAAAATGATCAACTCTTTGATGCTAAAGAAAGATGTTCACATTCTGGTTAAGAAAGACCAAGGGAGGGATAGTGAGGCTTAATAAAGGAGAGGGTGGGTGGGCAGAGGGTGACAGTGAAAACGCAAGGATCCTGAATGAATACATCTGCTCAGTATTCAAAAAAGAAGAGGAGGTTAGGTACCTAATCCAATCAATAGAAGCACTCTGGATAGGAGGTCGATACCAGTCCATTCACAGAAGAAAGAGTTCTGAAAGAACTCCTAAAACTGAAGGTGGACAAAGCAATGGGCCCTAAATTCTAAAAGAACTAAGGGGAGTGCTAGTGACACCACTGACTACCCTTTTTAACAAATCTTGGGAAGATGATGTGATACCTAAAGAATGGAGGAGGGCGGATGTGATTCCCCTTCACAAAAGTGGGAGCAAAGCAGAGGCAGGAAACTATAGATCTGTTAGTTTGATCTCAGTGGTAGGGAAAATGATGAAATCACTTCTGAAAGAAAGAATTGTTGAGTACCTAGAGGTCAGCAAGGCTCAGGACCCAAGGCAGCATGGATTTACAGCAGGAAGGTCATGTCAGACAAATCTAATAGATTTCTTTGATTGGTGGAACAAAGTAGTAGGCAAGGGAGGGGCTGTGGACATGGCCTACCTAGTCTTTAGCAAGACATTTGACACAGTCCTTTACAAAAGATTAATAAACATATTAGCCAGCCTTGGAGTGGGTGCCAGGGTGGTAGCCTGGGTAAACAATTGACTGGACAAAAGGACATGGAGGGTAATAGTAAACTGAGTCCACTCCAAAGAAAGTGGGTTACTAGTGGGGTACCACAGGGTTCAGTACTGGGTTCACTCCTTTTTAATGTCTTTATAAGTGACATTGTGGAGGAACTAGAAAGAAAAGTATGCCTCTTTGCAGATGACACAAAGATCTGCAACAGGGTTGATACACAAGGGGGGTGGAAAGGGTAAGAAGAGACTTGGCAAAGGATGAGAAGGGACGTGGCAAGGTTAGAGGAATGGTCAGAAATATAGCGGCTTAGAGTCAATGCAATGAAGTGCAAAGTAATACACCTGGGAAACAAAAATCCAGGGGAAGAGTACACAATGGGGGGAGGTACTAACAACAACAAAAATGGAAAGGGATCTGGGGTAGTGATATCAGATGAAATAAAGGTAAGCAAGCAATGTGAGAAAGCAGTAAGGAGTGCTGGCGGGATACTGGGATGTATATGGAGAGGCATCACCAGTAGAAAACAAGAAGTTGTTATCCCTCTGTACAGACAGTTGGTGAAACCCCATCTGGAGTACTGCATGCAGTTCTGGAGACACCATATCCACAAGGATATAGACAAGATGGATGAAGTCCATAGAAGGGCAACTAAAATGGTACAGGGTCTGCACCAGAAGCCATACAAAGAGAGACTAAAGGAGCTTAATATATATACCCTTGAGGAAAGGAGGGGAGACATGATAGAAACTTTCAAGTACCTCAAGGGAATCAACAAAGTCCAGGAGGGTAGCAGCTTTCAGAAAAAGAGATGTGCAAGAGCCAGAAGGCACAATTTGAAGCTAGAGGGGGGACTGTGCAAGGGCAATGTGAGGAAGTAGTTTTTCACAGAAAGGGTGGTGGATGCATGGAATGGCCTTCCTGAGGAGGTCATGGGTCAAAAACAGTGGAGGAATTCAAGAATGCATGGCACAGACATAAGGCAATTCTGGTGGGGGGTAGGAAGACATAGGCTGTTGGTTAACTGGGATCTGCAGCTTATCCAATAGGTAGGGAAATGGACAGACTGGGTGGGTCAAGTGGTCCTTATCTGCCGTCAAAGTCTATGTTTCTATGTTTCAAAGCCTATGGCATATTTCCAGAAATAAATTCATATGAAACTACAAAAAAAGGAAAACAATTAAACAGTTTTTTCTAGGATTGTGGATATGTTGTTCATCCACACTCTTTGGCAGGTACCTTACCACTCTAAGAAGTGCCGGAAGTCTTCAAGCTGGCTCCTTCCGCCCACCTGGGTGGTATAATCCTCGGCCCTGCCCCATGATGCCAGATCTTCCTTTCCGCTGGAAGATTCAGGCTGCCTCCCTCATGCTCACACATTTTTTAGGCCCTGGCTGTAAAACCTTTCAGTCATTCCGAAAATTCGTCTAGTTTGCATTCGCAATCGTGACTCTGATCCTTCGATCATGGAAGACAAGTCTTTCCCCGGATTTCATTGGTACCCCTGTGGCCAGAAAATGTTGCACACCGATCCCCACACCACATGCGTTTATTGCCTCGGTGTCGACCATGACACCTCAAAATGCGATAAGTGTCTCACTTTCCATCCTAACATCCTCGATGACCATCTCACATGCCTGAAGTTGGGAAGGCCGGAGAAACAGAACCCTCCGGTGAAGTCCAAGGAGGCTCAGTGGGCAGTTTCCACGGCTGCAGGATCCACTGAGCAATTGGAACGCATGCAGGCATTCAAAGAGGAAGCGGCTCGGTCAGCAGAGACTACTAGGAGCTTCTTTGTTCCACTTAACCTGGGCTCCACCTTCTCGGGTTCCTTCCCTAACAAGGGAGAGGGTCCTGTGGGCATGCACTCCTCTCGATCCCATAAGCAGGAGAGGGATCCGAGATCGTTTTCATCATGATGGAGATGCTATTGGGAGTGGGAGAGATTTCAGTCCCAAGAACATGCAGTCTCAACTTCGGTCGAGATTGCTTCTTTGGCAGCTGGCTTCTCTGATTTGCCATCTGTCCAGTCGACTGAACCATTGATCGATGATGTGAAAATCGTCATCGACCCGATCGATCCTTTATCGCCGGCTCCAGTCACCAATTCTCTTGATTGAACTCCAATTCCGACTTTCCCCGATGAGAAGACCCAGCCTGCTGGGACTCCCATTGAGGAAGTGGTCCCTGACCCCGGGAAATCACTGGTCCTGCCGGTGTCTCCCAAGCGACTGAATCAACCTGTCCAATCTTGATCGAGGTCTCAGACCCCCTCACCTGAAAGGCCATAGAAGAGCGATAAACACTCTAAAATGAGGCGATGCCATCGATCATCTTTGTCCTCCTGATGAGGAGAGGCTACGGCGGAAACTCCATTGGCGCTACGAAGACCTCATGTGGCAGCAGCTGATTTTGACCGAGCACAAGCTGACTCCAGCTTCCACCCCAGCCATTACTTGGCTTTCACCTCCTAGGCTGAAGCCAACTCCTTCGTAACCGATCAAGTCGGTTCCCCCACCCGTGGAGCCAGCAAAACCTCTGTTTCAGCCTAAAATGGTCTCTCCACCGATTGTGGTGGAACCGCCACCCAAGCAGCCTGTGGGAGGGGCTTCTTCCAAAGAAGACAGGCTGGACACCAGGATTCCCCGATGTCTGTCAGTCAGTGTGACCCTGGACCGCCCTCGGCGGGTTGAAGTTGACCTGAGCAGTCGACCGTTATGTCCGGATTCCTCAGATTCTGATGTCACCAGCCTACATTCTCATCCAGGGGATGATGAATCAGCCAGTGGGGTAGAGACGGAGGAAGGTCCCTCGTCTTTTCAGGGAATTCTTTGCCTCATTTCTGAGTCCACTGGGATACCCTTGGAGCCTATCCAGAAGAAGTCAGAGTACCCTCTCACGGACATCCTCAAGAGAGGGGATACCCCTATGGAGGCTTTTCCTGTGGCCGAGGCCATTGTCAGCCTGGCCTTAGAATTTTGGCAGTGCCCTGCCTCTTGTCCAGCTCCTTCTGCTCACAAGTATGCGGTGTCCATGGGGTCTCTTTTGGGGTTCACAGAGCACTCTTCGGTCGAGAGCCTAGTGACTGCCTCTGTGTTCAGGTGTACTGGCAGGTCTACCAGTACTGACCAACCTCCTGAAAAAGAGTCCAAGTTGTTGGACCATTCAGCCAGGAAGGTCTATGAGGCTTCTTCCTTGGGCTTTCGTCAGGCAAGTTTGGCCATCATCATGGCATACTTCTCCCACACCCTCCTAGGGTCTCCAGAAGAAGTCCTCCCACATTTCCCCATGGACATGCAGAACACAGTCAAGCAGGTCCAGAACCAAGGCTGAGCTGTTGCCAAACAGCAGTTTCAGATGGCCCTGGACATTGGGGACTCTTGTGCCCATTCGATGGCAGCCACAGTTGCCTCTCATTGCTGAGCTTGGCTGAGGCTCTCCTCCTTCCCGGCAGACACTCAGGACAAACTAGCTGATGTGCCTTTCCTAGGAACCAACCTGTTGGGCCCAGGAGTGGCTGGTCACCTTCAGTGCATTGAGCAGTCCAGTGCCACCTTGGACGCTACTTCTGCCAAGGGCTCTTCCGGTAAGAGCCAGCAGAAGAAAAAGAAGAAGCCTTTTCAGCATTCTTCCCCTGTGGCTAAGCAGTCCTCTTTTCAAGAAGGACAGCAGCAACAGCAGCAGGCTCAAGCTAGGTGCCCCCAGCCCAAGCCCGGGCCCTCCCAGGCCTGAAAAGGAGGCTGTGGTTCTGGTCCTGGATCCTCCTTCTCCAAGCCTGCTCAGTGACAGGGTGGGGGCTGCAACCTCCTCTCCCATTATGCAAGCTCTGGGTCCTCCTGCAGGGGGTGGCTCCACCACTTCCTTTCTGTCTGGTCCACTGTCACTTTGGACAGGTGGGTTCTCAAAGTGGTCAGCCAGGGTCTGCCTCTGGAATTTAAGCAGTACTCTCCAAGCCAAGTCTGTGCCCCTCGGGAGAAAAGAGTATCCACTCAGATGCAGTCAGAGATGACATCGCTCAGATCCTCCTCAAGGAGGCTCTGGATCCAGTGGTGGATCCTCCAGCAGATCCAGGCTTTGTCTCCAGGTACTTCTTGGTGCCCAGGTGGATGGGAGGCTGGTGCCCCATTCTAGATCTGCAAGACCTGAATCAATATCTCAGGTCACACACCTTTCAGATGGTCACTCTGTCCTAGAGTATGCCATCCTTGGAGCAAAACATGTGGTTCTGTTCACTGGATCTGCAGGACACGTTCATGTCCCAATTCATCCATCCCATCAGTGGTTCCTCCACTTCAGGGTCGAAGAGACGCTTTAGGAGTTCTGAGACATGCTGTTCAGCCTGTCATCAGCCCCATGGGTCTTCACCAAATGCATTGCAGTGGTGGCAGCCCATCTCAGGCATCGGGGGGTCAGGATTTATCCTTACCTTGATGATTGGCTCCTAGCAGGTTCCACCCAACAGGAGGTGGAGAGGTCCAGGGATCTGGCCCTCCAGACCTGCTCCCAACTCGGGCCCCTGATCAATAAGGCCAAGTCAGAACTCATGCCTTCTCAGGCGATGGGCTTCATTGGAGCAGAGCTCTACTCTTGTCAAGCCAGAGCTCAGCTCCCAGTGGACAGAGTGGAGATTCTCTCCTCCTTTGCCCATTCATTTCTGGTTGGGCAATTGCACCCTGCCCGGGACTTTCTGCACCTTCTGAGTTACATGGTAGCATGCACCTCGGTGGTCCTTTGGGCTCGGTTGCACATGTGCCCCCTTCAGTGGGAGCTGGCCGCCCAGTGCACTCAGCGCTACTGTCATTTTTGACCAGCTGATCACTGTAACCCAGAAGATGTGGGATGCTCTCCCCTGGTGGACCACCCCAGACTGATTGCAGGAAGGGATCCTGCTTGTCCACCCCAAGCTGACAAGGTCTGGGGAGCCCACATGGGGGACAAAAGGGCCCACAGTCTCTGGACCCCCGAGGAGTCCTGATGTCACATAAACCTGTTGGAGCTCAGAGCAGTCAGACTGTCACTGTCAGCTTTTGCTCCTCAGCTCCAGGGTCAAGTGGTTCAAGTCCAGATGGACAATACCACAATCATGTACTACCTCAACAAACAGGGTGGCACGCACTCCCATCTGCTGTGCAGGGAGGCACTCTGCATCTGGACCCTCATGAGCCATCTGGAGGCAGATCTCCTAGCCATCCATGTGGCAGGAGCCTCAAGTCATCTGGCAGATGCTCTCAGCTGCCTAGGCGAGACATCCCATGAGCGGTCTCTCCATCTAGAGGTAGCTTACAACCTGTTCTCCCACTGAGAAAAACCAATGGTGGACCAGTTTGCCTCCAGGGTAAACACCAAGCTGAGACTGTTCCATGCCCTCCCCCCTCAGCAGGGCTCACTGCAGGGGGATGCCTTCTCAAAGCTGTGGGCCCCAGGCCTCCTCTACGCCTTCCCTCCATTTCTCTTGGTCCACAAGGTGCTCCTCAAGGTGAGGAGGGACAAGGTGAAGGTGATCCTGGTAGTCCCAGACTGGCCGCACCAGTTCTGGTATTCAAATCTCCTCAGCGTCAGCTGCAGGCCCCCAGAGTGACTTTACACACACCCAGACCTGATCTCTCTCATTCAGGGGAAGGTATATCATCCGGACCTTCAATCCCTGCACCTTACAGCCTGGTACCTGAGCAGCTACAGTTCCAGGCTTTGGGTCTTTCCGATGATGTCCTCACCGTGGTGGAGGCATCCAGAAAGGAATCGACTAGGAAATGTTATGCCTTCAAATGGAAAAGATTTTTCATTTGGTGTCAGGGCAATGGCCTGAACCCTCTGTCCTGTCCAGTGACTACATTCTTGACTACCTTTGGTCTCTCTCCAAAGGGGGTCTTCAGTCATCGACCCTTAGGTGCACCTGGCAACCATCTCTGCTTACCAGGCATGGGCCAGTCAGCCGATGGTGGTGCAGGAGACAGTGGTTGGGTGCATTTTCAAAGGCCTGGATCACATATCCCCTCTGGTGTGTGAACCTCCACCTCTGTGGGATCTTCTGCTGGTACTGGCAAAGCTCATGGGCAAGCCATTCGAACCTATGCACAATCAATCAATCAGTCAATCAACCAATCAACTTCTTTATTTATTTATTTAGTTAGTTAGTTAGTTAGTTAAACATCAGTTTAGAAACCTTTGAGCCAGAGGCTCATTTACAAAGGTACCTCGTCACAAAGAGGACATCAGAACAGTAGTACAAGGGACACAGTACTTACAAACAAAAAAGTTACAGTTCAATTACAATTTTCTTTCAATAGAATACAATCTCCAACGAAGCAAAAAGATAACAAATGTGCAAAACTTATGGTCGGGGAGAGCTGGGGAGAGAGGGAGGGAGATTAGAGGAGGAATTAGTAGGAAAGGAAGGGGGGAGTCACTAGTGAGCATTGTCAAACAGAGTGTATATATATATATATATATATATATATATTTTTACACTAGGCTAGCGGCAGTTGCATTTTGTGAGAGCTACAGGAAGCTTCTGAGCCTGGGCTTAAAGCAAGCTATAGGTTAGTGAGTTTGAGACACTGGCAGGAGGAGTTATACCAGTAAGCACACGGTAGGGGAATGCCCTCTGACCTTGAGAGGTCCTGCCTCGGAATAACTAGGGTAGCTGTTGACTGGCTGCAAGTGATCAGAGTCTGTGCAGACAGCGAATGGAGTTGGATAGGCTTATGGGGGATAGGCTACGAGGGCTTTAAAGGTGAGCTGGCTGTCTGATACATGAGTCGTCCTTCCAGGTTGAGTAGGGTAGCTAGGGTGCACAGCTCACATGTGTGGAGTGAGTCTGGGAGCACCAGTGATAAGTCTGCAGGCCTTATTAACTGTGAGGCGAACCTTGTTGAGGGCAGTCTGATCTGCTGAGCCATAGACCGAAGGCCATAGTCAATGAGAGATGATGATAGAGGAGGTGACAGCCAGGCGGAGGGCATCAGGAGGAGGCATTTTGTGCCAGTAAAAGAATGCTCAGCCGTGAGTTGGCTACAGAATTTAGGCAGATATATGTCCATGGAATGAAAGTGCAGGGTCAAAGGTTATACCAAGATATTTATAGGACTGCACCTGGTCAATGACGAGATTGGTGTGGAGTGGACAGCTAAGGGAAACTTGCTGTACTTATTTTGGGTGGGAGAAGAGCATCATTTTTGTTTCTTAAGGTTGATAACAAGTCGGTGCCTCAGTGAACCAGGTAGGTGCAGAGTCAAAGACTAGTTGGAGGGAGTTCTGTAGCAGCATGGGGTCATTGTGGAGGCAATGAGAACAGCATCATCAGCATAGAGAAGCATCTTACCCGCATAACTGCTGGGTAGGGAGTTAAGAAAGAGTGAGAATAGTAAGGGTCCAAGAATTGAGCCCTGCAGCACCCCAGAGTGAATGGGCATGTTTCAGAGAGGTACCATTGACTTTCACACATTGGGAGCGGGCGGAGAGATAGTTGGTGCACCAGGAACAGGTCCTGAGGCAAAGTTTATTAGGTCTGAGGTGGAGAGCAAAAGAGGATGCGAACGGTATCGAATGCTTTAGACAGGTCAATGAATATAGCACCAGCCAGGGCACCAGAGTCCAAGGAGGCATGGAGGAAGTTGAAAATTCCAGGAGTGCTGTATTGGTACTATGACCTGCTCTGAACCTCCTATGGTTCAGGGCAGAGAACATTGTACTTACAGAGGTAGTCAGAGACTTGGGACGCCACAATTTTCTAACGCCTAGAGAGGGGGAGAGGATTGAGATGGGTCGGTAGTTACCCGAAAGAGTCATATCACCACCTTTTATGGACAGGGGTAACTGTGGCAATCTTCCAGGCAGAGGGGAATTGTCCGAGATAGAGTGATTTGTTGAAAATGCACGTATAGGTAAGAGGACCTGATCCAGGACCTGACGTAAAAGGCAGGGATCAAGTGAGTCATTACCATGGTGTTACCTTTAGGGCTTTTAGCAAGTAAGGGCTCAGCTTCTTGCATGGTGACACGACGAGGTGGAAAGAGGGGCGTGGCAATGGGTGGTGGGTACAGATGGAGGAGGTGGACTGAAAAAGCTACCAGGAAGTACTGAGCTAAGGTCGGTAAAGGAGTTATTGAGGTGGGTGGCAATGAGGGCAGGGTCAGAGGAGACGGTACCATTGATGTTGAGAAGAGAAGGAGAGGGGACTGGAGTGACCATTCAGTTGCTTGATGTTGTCTCAGAAGCACCTGGGTTCCCCAGAGGAGGGGAGAGGCTTGGCAGTATTCCGCCTTTGCTTTATGGATGGCCCGCGCACTGCTGCGGGCGGTGCATAGGACTGCCTGTCAGCTGAACGGCCAGTAGCAACAGCAAGGTGTGTAAAGATTGTCGCATGCTTGCTGCCAGTAGGGCAGGGTGATCCAAGGGCATGTTTCACTTTTGGACCTCCTAGCAGTTATGGAGCAAAGATATCACAGGCAAAGTTGAAAGTGCTTACAAAGAAGGCCAGGGCCAAGCTTCATCGTCGGGTTGCCCTCCAGAGGGGACCCAATCAGTGGGGTAGCAGCGCTTAAGGCCTATGAGTCCCCAGGCCTAAGCCGCCTGAAGAGTTAGTTTTGATTCAGGATGAGGGCCGAGGGTTTCCCAGTTGAAAAGCACAGGGGAGTGGTCACTGAGGCAGTCAGGGAGGATTTGGATGTTGTGGATGCGGATTGGCCTGTTGGTGAGGACCACATCCAGAAGGGTGCTTGTACCACCCCAGGGTTTTTTCTAGTAGGCTGTGTGACCAGTTGAGTTAGGTCAATTGAATCGAAAGCCTCACGGTGGGAGGAGGACGAGGGGCAGAGCCAGTTTATATTCAAGTCGCCCACCAAGATTTGGTCCGACGAGTTGAGTAGGGAGGTGAGGTAGTCAATTATTTATCCAGGTGATCACCATTGAGCAACCTCATTTACAAGGTGGACCTGCATTGTACAAGTCGAGTGGCAGTGCATTTATATACAGGCAAATAAACAGTAAATAAAAATGTACAACAGTGCAGGCGGGCCTGCAGCAGACAAGACAAGTAAGAGTACATATATGTTCCGGTAATGGACAGTCGGTAAGGGTATAACAATAAGGTGGCAGGTAAGGAAAAATTGGTACTAGATTTTACAAAACAAAAATGGTTTAGTATTCCTGTAAGGACAAGGCATTTTTCCCCGTGAAGAAATAGCTGCCTTGGGTGTTATCAGAGAATGGAAATACATAGTCAAGGTAAAAAAAAAAATGCACAAGGAGGAGACATGCATCAGGTGGTAGCGGGAAGACAGTGGGGGTAGGGGTCAGGTACTGGGAGAATACTAGAAGTGAAGGGATAGAAGACTGAGGGTAAGCAAGGATTGGTTTGTGAGGAAGGGAGGATTCCAGGACAGTGAATTAATAGGTGACTCAGGGATGGAATTTACAAGGTGCAAGGAATAAGGTTAGGAAGGGCTGGAGAGATGTGGGAGAGGTTAGTGTAACTAAGCTAGGATCGTTTGAAGCAATTACAGGCTTCTGTGATATATTTTGTATATAAGGTCTTAAACATCGTAAGACTAACAGGAGTCCTCAGCTTCAGCGATTTCTGGAGCGCATTCCAGAGCATCGGCAGTGTGAAATCTATGGCAGTTCTCCCAAAGCGTGCAATGGCTTTAGGCACTTTCAGAGATATCAGAGAGTGGCTTCTTAGGGCATAGGTTCCAGATGCATTGAGAGGCAGACTTTTAACAATGTACTGTGGGAGTTTTCCAGTAATAGCTCTGTATGTCCAGAGAGCCACATTTTTATTATGTCTATACTGTAGGGACATCTAACCTACAGCCAGATATAAGGAGCAATGATGGGTGGAAAGGGGGAGACCAGTGATGAATTGCAGGGCTCTGTGGTAAAGTGTGTCCAATTTACTGAGGTATGAATTAACGCATTGGCTGTATACAAAGTCAGCATAGTCAATTAGTGAGAGGAATGTAGACTGAGCTAGTTGTCTTGTGGCCTCTGTAGTTAATAGGTGGTTTATTCTGAAAAAGAGACCTAGTCTCTGCCTCAGTTTTTTAACAAGTCCTCCATGTGATCTGCAAAGGAGAGTTTGTGGTCAAGCCAGACCCCTAGGTATTTGAATTTTGGCATGAATTTCAGGTATTCTCCTAAAAGGGTGGAGATGGGAAGGAGAGTACCAGTGCCAACAGAGTAGGCTACATGATTGATAGGTGAGAATATCATCGCTTTTGTCTTTTTGGTGTTAAGTAGCAGTTTTTTGCTGAGGAGCTGGTATTGATGAATGTTGAATTCAGCTTGCAGGTCACTACAGGCAGTTTCGGGTGTAGTACATCCCAGGTAGATCACTGTGTCATCGGCAAACAGATGGATTTTCGCCTCTTTGATGCCTGTGTCTATGCTGTTGATGTAGATAGAAAATAAGAGTGGCCCCGAGATGGAGCCCTGTGGGACACCTCTTTTTAACAGATTTTGGGGGGGGAGATCACCTTCGGCCTTTACCTGTTGGTGCCTGTCTGAGAGGTGGCTGTGAAACCAGTGCAAGGAGAAAGGATCTAGACCAATAACTTTTAAGGAGGAAAGGAGAAGGCTGTGGTCAACGGTGCCGAAGGCCTTGCTTAGGTCTAGAAAAATGGCACACACAAATTTTCTGTTCTCTAGCTCACGCTGCCAGTCATTTGTCACCTTAGCCAGGGCCGTGACTATACTATGGTCAGATCTGAAGCCAGATTGCATAGGGTTTAGCAAATTGGTATCCTGTATGAAAGATTTCAGCTGTGCATTTACGATTATTTCCAAGAGTTTTGATAAGACTGGGAGAAGGGAGATGGGCCTGTAATTATTTAGATCACAGGGGTCCCTGGATTTGAACAGTGGGATGACATGAGCAGTCTTCCACAATTTGAGGAGAGTCCCTTGAGAAAGGGACAGGTTAAATAGGTGCGTAATAGGTATGGCCAAGACATGATAGGCAATCTTTAGGTAGAATGAATCAAAAGTGTCAGCGCCAGCACTTTTCTTGGAGTCCAGCTGGAGAAGTAGTTCCTCGACCTCTTTTAGTAAAGTAGGAGAGAAGGAAAAGACTGCATCTGTGGGACTAGATTCTGCAGAGTGCGTGGTAAGCTGGGGGCTTAGTCTGCATGCAAGTGAGTTATCAAAAGTTAGCCCTGCAGTAGCAAAGTGATTGCTGAAGGCTTGTAGTATCTCTTTTTTATTGCTGATGGTTACATTGTCAGGATAATTTTTGAGGGGAGAGTGTTTCCTGTGGTGTTGCCAAATAGTTTTTTTATCGTGGACCAAAACTTGGTGGGGCAGTTGGAGGCTGAGTCGAGTTCGGAGTGGTAGAAGTTGGCCTTTTATCCCGAATCAGCTTTGTACAGAGGTTTCTGGCTGTTCTGAAAAGGCGCCAGTCTTCGGCTTTGTAGGATTTGCATGCTAGCTTCCAAAGCTTGTCTCTTTTTTGTAATGCTGTCTTGATTTCTGCTGTAAACCAACTGCACTCTCTAGCCTTTATGCGGGTTTTGACTAGAGATGCAAGGGTGTTAAGAGCACTGAGTACAATTTTGTGGAATAAGGCATATGCTGTTTCTACTGATTTGGCTTGGTAAAAGGCTTGCCAAAGCAGTGAGGTTTTCAGATAATTGATATATGCGAGTGGGTCAAAGTTCCATTTTGATCTTTTGGTAGACAACTTTTCTGTGGAAGTTGGTTTAGGGACTGCCCTTATGCCAGCAATAAAACAATGGTCGCTAAGGTTGGCAGAAAAGATCCCAGCATGTGAGAAGAAATGAGGTTTGCTTACTAGAAGTACATCTAAGAGTGTACATTTTGTAGGGTTTTTCTTATTAATATGAGTTGGTTCATTAATAAGTAAAGTGAGCCCATGAGAGTCGTAGAAAGTTTTAAGTGTAAGTGATACGTTGGACAGCCAGTCACAGTTAAGGTCACCAAGTATAATTGTTTCCATTGTATCACTACTCATAGTAGATGAGAGGTGGAACAGAAGCTGTGACCCTGAAGATGGGGGTCTATAACATCCTATGATATGGAGAGCCATTGATGTAGATATTTCAATCTTTAGGGACAAGCATTCAAAGGCATTGGCAAATGATGTTGTGTCAAGGGTGGTAGCCGTAAACTTGTCCTTAACATAGATGGCAACACCACACCCTCTGGTTAGTCTATCAGCTCTGAATAACAGGTAGTTAGGGATATTGACTTCTTTGTCCAACGTGGATGGACAAAGCCAGGTTTCAGGTTTCAGATATGACAAGTACATCCAGCTCAGTGTGAATAGATTAAGCTTGTACTGAGGTGATTTTTTTTAAGAGGCTGCACACATTAATATGCATGAAGCTGAAGCCTTTATGTTTCATGACTTCAGACGGTGAGGAAATTTCTTGTATAGGACCTTGGTTAAGTTTAACATTGCCTGAGCATAGCAAAAGGAGGAGTACAACTTTCCTCAGGGTGGTAAGTGGTAACTTGGAAGAGCTAGGCCTTTTTCGGCTAGAGGAGTCAGCGTAGTGATGTGGGGACCTAATATCTGTCCTGTTTGGTGCTAAGGATACATATACTAAGACCCTTGCCATATGACTCCAATCGATGTAAGTATTGGGCAGAGTAGGTAACATTCCTTGGGTAGGTAACAAGATGCGGGTGATTCTCTGAAAGAGCAACTCAACAGAAAGTGGGTACGAAAACTTGGGGGCATAGCACAAGTTATATAGGGACTCCACGAGTAGGCATTCTTGTGGTAAGGCATACGAGTCTTCTTGGGGGTACAGTACACCTGGCGTATACCCTAATAAGGGCAGGGTGCATAGGGTGGTAAGAAGATAGTGCCAGCGACCAAATCCCATGGTTAAGGACTGGAGGTCAGAAAGAGAACAGGCGTTTGAGCAAAGGTTGGGTGGGGTAAGCACCACCTGGAAGCGGTAACTCAATAATTATGTGTCTGTAGGTGTCCTATTGAGATGGGGAGAGTCAAATCAGTGAAAGCCAATGGCAAGGGAGGGCGGGCAGGGAAGGACTATAAGATAACGGTCAGGGGGGAAGGGCAGGTAGGCATAAAATTTGTGGCTTTGCTGTACCTCTCTGAGGCTTGAGTCCCAGTAGGTGGTCTTGGGTGGTGGCTTCTGGAGCACTGACCACCAGTGGCCACGGATCATGTGGCAGTTGAGCTGGGAGCCCTGGAGGGTTCTCAGCTGAAGAGGGAAAGAAAGGGGAAGCCAATTAGTACTGTTAGAGGACAAAAGGTCTCACAAGCCAGTGACAAAATTAATTTACAACTGAACAGGGGTCGATTTCCTTGGTGCCCAGGAGTCTGGGCTGCAGTTACAGAGTCAAGAAAAAGGGCTATAACACTTAATCACTAAGGCTAGAGCTGTTTTTAGAAAGTAATTCAGCTTCTCTAGGCAGTTTTTAGCAAAATACAACAGTATAGGCATACATTTATCAAAGCAGGAGATAAAAAAACAGCACTTTTTTGCTCCGGTAACAGGGAAAAGAAAGGGAGGAGTGAAGGACCAATCAGAGCAAGCCTGAAAAAGGTGCTCATGCTCCGATCGGTCTGCGGCATTGACGTATCTCTCTGGGGCTTTAGTCCAAGCAAGTGGTCTCGGGCGCCATCTTCTGGAGCGCTCACCGCCCGGTGGCTGCGGATCATGCGGCGGTTGACCTGGGAGGCCTGGAGGATTCTCGGCTGAAGAGGGAAAGAAAGAGGAAGCCAATTAGTACTGGCGGAGGACAAAAGGTCTCACTAGCCAGTGACAAAATTAATTTACAACTGAATAGGGGTCGATTTCCTTGGCTCACAGAAGTCTGTGCTGCACTTATAAAGTCAAGGAAACAGGCTGTTACACTTAAACACTAAGGCTAGATCAGTTTTTAGCAAGTAATACAGCTTTTTTAAGCAGTTTTTAGCAAAATACAACAGCACAGGCATACATTTATCAAAGCAGGAGATGAAAAACAGTGACTTTTTGCTCCAGTAACAGGGCAAAGAAAGGAAGGAGTGAAGGACCAATATGAGTGAGCCTGGAAAAGGCACTCACTCTCCGATTGGTTTGCGGCTTTGCCGTACCTCTCTGAGGCTTGAGTCCGAGCAAGTGGTCTTGGGCGGCGGCTTCTGAAGCGCCGAAAGTCCAGTGGTCACATATCGTGCAGCTCACTGAGCTGGGAGCCCTGGAGGGTTCTCGGCTGAAGAGGGAAAGAAAGAGGACGCCATTTAGTACAGGTGGAGAACAAAAGGTCTCACTAGCCAGTGACAAAACTAATTTACAACTGAATAGGGGTTGATTTCCTTGGCACCCAGGAGTCTGGGCTGCAGTTACAGAGTCAAGGAAAAGGGCTGTAACACTTAAACACTAAGGATAGAGCAGTTTATAGCAAATAATACAGCTTTTTTAGGCAGTTTTTAGCAAAATACAACAGTATAGGCATACATTTATCAAAGCAGGAGATAAAAAAATAGCACTTTTTTGCACCGGTAACAGGGAAAAGAAAATGAGGAATGAAGGACCAATCAGAGCGAGCCTGGAAAATTTGCTCGCACTCTGATTGGTTTGCGGGTTTGCCGTACCTCTTTGGGGCTGGAGTCCAAGCAAGTCGTCTTGGGCAGCGGCTTCTGGAGTGCCGACCACCCGGTGGACACGGATCATGCGGCGGTTGAGCTGGGAGCCATGGAGGGTTCTCAGCTGAAGAGGGATAGAAATTGGAAGCCAATTAGTACCGGTGGAGGACAAACGGTCTCACAAGCCACTGACAAAATTAATTTACAACTGAACAGGGGTTGATTTCTTGGCACCCAGGAGTCTGGGCTGCAGTTACAGAGTCAAGGAAAAGGGCTGTAACACTTAAACACTAAGGCTACAGCAGTTTTCAGCAAGTGATACAGCTTTTCTAGGCAGTTTTTAGCAAAATATAACACTATGGGCATAGATTTATCAAAGCAGGAGATAAAAAACAGTGCCTTTTTGCTCCGGTAACAGGGAAAAGAAAGGGAGGAGTGAAGGACCAATATGAGCAAGCCTGGAAAAGACACACACACCGACTGGTTTGCGGCTTTGCCGTACCTCTATGGGGTTTCACACCGAGTAAAGTGGTCTTGGGCGGCATCTTCTGGAGTGCCAAACGCCCAGAGGCCACGGATCATGCGGCGGTTGAGCTGGGAGCCCTGGAGGATTCTCAGCTGAAGAAGGAAAGAAAGAGGAAGCCAATTAGTACTGGTGGAGGACAAAAGGTCTCACTAGACAGTGACAAAATTAATTTACAACTGAATAGGGGTCGATTTCCTTGGCTCCCAGAAGTCTGGGCTGCACTTATAAAGTCAAGAAAAAAGGCTGTTACACTTAAACACTAAGGCTAGATCAGTTTTTAGCAAGTAATACAGCTTTTTTAAGCAGTTTTTAGCAAAATACAACAGCACAGGCATACATTTAACAAAGCAGGAGATGAAAAACAGCGACTTTTTGCTCCAGTAACAGGGCAAAGAAAGGAAGGAGTGAAGGGCCAATATGAGCGAGCCTGGAAAAGGCACTCACTCTCCAATTGGTTTGATCTGAGGCTTGAGTCCGAGCAAGTGGTCTTGGGCAGTGGCTTCTAGAGCACCGAAAGTCCGGTGGTCACAGATCGTGCAGCTCACTGAGCTGGGAGCCCTGGAGGGTTCTTGGCTGAAGAGGGAAAGAAAGAGGAAGCTAATTAGTACTGGTGGAGAACTAAAGGTCTCACTAGCCAGTGACAAAATTAATTTACAACTGAATAGGGGTCGATTTCCTTGGCACCCAGGAGTCTGGGCTGCAGTTACAGAGTCAGGGAAAAGAGCTGTAAAACTAAAACACTAAGGCTAGAGCAGTTTTTCGCAAAGAATACAGATTTTTTAGGCAGTTTTTAGCAAAATACAACAGTATAGGGATACATTTATCAAAGCAGGAGATAAAAACATAGCACTTTTTTGCACCGGTAACAGGGAAAAGAAAATGAGGAATGAAGGACCAATCAGAGCGAGCCTGGAAAATTTGCTCGCACTCTGATTGGTTTGCCGTACCTCTCTGGGGCTTGAGTCCAAGCAAGTGGTCTTGGGCGGCAGCTTCTGGAGTGGTGACCACCCGGTGGCCGCGGATCGTGCAGTGGTTGAGCTGGGAGCCCTGGAGGGTTCTCAGCTGAAGAGAGAAAGAAAAGGGAAGCCATTTAGTACCGGTGGAGGACAAACGGTCTCACTAGCCACTGACAAAATTAATTTACAACTGAACAGGGGTTGATTTCTTGGCGCCCAGGAGTCTGGGCTGCAGTTACAGAGTCAAGAAAAAGGGCTGTAACACTTAAGGCTACAGCAGTTTTTAACAAGTGATACAGCTTTTTTAGGCAGTTTTTAGCAAAATACAACAGTATAGGAATAGATTTATCAAAGCAGGAGATAAAAAATAGTGCCTTTTTGCTCCGGTAACAGGGAAAAGAAAGGGAGGAGTGAAGGACCAATCGGAGCGAGCCTGGAAAAGACACTCAAACACAGATTGGTTTGTGGCTTTGCCGTACCTCTGTGGGGTTTCAGACCGAGCAAAGTGGTCTCGGGCGGCATCTTCTGGAGTGCCAAATGCCCAGTGGCCATGGATTGAGCGGCGGTTGAGCTGGGAGCCCTGGAGCATTCTTGGCTGAAGAAAGAAAGAAAGAGGAAGCCAATCAGTACTGGTGGAGGAAAAAAGGTCTCACTAGCCAGTGACAAAAGTAATTTACAACTGAATAGGGGTCGATTTCCTTGGTGCCCTGGAGTCTGGGCTTCAGTTACAGAGTCAAGGAAAAGGGCTGTCACACTTAGACACTAAGGTTAGAGCAGTTTTTAGCAAGTACTACAGCTTTGTTAGGCAGTTTTTAGCAAAATACAAAAGTATAGGCATACATTTATAAAAGCAAGAGATGAAAAACAGTGCCTTTTTGCTCCGGTAGCAGGGAAAAGAAAGGGAGGAGTGAAGGACCAATCGGAGGGAGCCTAGAAAAGGTCCTCATGCTCCAATTGGTTTGCGGCTTTGCCATACCTCTCTGGGTCTTGAGTCCGAACAAATGGTCGCAGGCGGCGACTTGTGGAGTACTGACCGCCCAGTGGTCGCAGATCGTGCGGCGCTTGAACTGGAACCCCTGGAGGGTTCTCGGCTGAAGAGGGAAAGAAAGAGGAAGCCAATTAGTACTGGTGGAGGACAAAATGTCTCACTAGCCAGTGACAAAATTAATTTACAACTGAATAGGGGTCAATTTCCTTGGCGCCCAGGAGTCTAGGCTGCTGTTACAGAGTCAAGAAAAAGGGCTGAAACACTTAAACACTAAGGCTAGAGCAGTTTTTAACAAGTAATACAGCTTTTTTAGGCAGTTTTTAGCAAAATACAATAGTATAGGTGTACATTTGTGAACGCAGAAGATAAAAAACAGTGCCTTTTTGCTCCGGTAACAGGGAAAAAAAGGGAGGAGTGAAGGACCAATCGGAGAGAGCCTGGAAAAGGCGCTCGTACTCCACATGCTTTGCGTCTTTGATATACCTCTCAGGGGCTTGACTCTGAGCAAGTGGTCTCGAGCTGCAGCTTCTGGACCGCCGACCACACAGTGGCTGCGGATCATGCGGCGTTTGAGCTGGGAGCCCTGGAGGGTTCTCGGCTGAAGAGGAAAATAAAGAGAAAGCCAATTAGTACGGGTGGAGGACAAAAGCTATCATTAACCAGTGACAAAATTAATTTACAGCTGAATAGGGGTCGGTTTTCTTGACGCCCAGGAGTCTGGGTTGCAGTTACAGAATCAAGGAAAAGGGCTGTAACAATTAAACACTAAGACTAGAGCAGTTTTTAGAAAGTAATACAGCCTTTTTAGGCAGGTTTTAGCAAAATACTACAGAGACAAAATTAATTTACAAATAAATAAGGGTCAATTTCTTTGGCACCCTGGAGTCTGGGCTGCAGTTACAGAGTCAGGTAAGAGGGCTGTAACATTTAAACACTAAGGCTAGAGCAGTTTTTAGCAAGTAATACAGCATTTTTAGACAGTTTTTAGCAAAATACAACAGTATAGGCATAGATTTATCAAAGTAGGAGATAAAAAAAGAGCGCCTTTTTCCTCCGGTAACAGGGAAAAGAAAGGGAGGAGTGAAGGATGAATTGGAGCGAGCCTGGAAAAGGCGCTCGTACTCCAATAGGTTTGCAGCCTTGCCGTACCTGTCTGGGGCTTGAGTCCAAGCAAGTGGTCTCAGGAGGCGACTTCTGGAGTGCTGACCACTCGGTGGCCGCAGATCATAGATACATACATAGATACATAGACAGTGTCTGCAGATAAGGGCCTATGGCCCACCCAGTCTGCCCATTTGAGCTTGTAAGTTCAGTTTATGTTTTCCTAGAAGTCTGTTGCCCCTTATCTCTGACCTTCAGAATTCCTTTATGTCTATCCCATGCATTCTTAAATCCCGTGATTGTTTCAGCCCGCACCACTTCCTCTGGCAGGATGTTCCACTTGTCCACCACCCGTTCTGTGAAGAAATTCTTCCTCATGTTTCCTCTGAATCGTCCTCCCTCCAACTTCATCCCATGCCCTCTAGTCCTGGAACATCGTTTTCACTTAAAAATAGTGTATTCCTGCACCCTGTTCCTCCCTGTAAGATACTCGTATGTCTCTATCATATCCCCTCTCTCCCTCCTCTCCTCCAGGGAGTACATGTTCAGTTCCTTCAACCTGTCTTCATAGGACTTGTGATGCAATCCATGCACCATCTTTGTTGCCTCCTCTGAACCTTCTTTACCCTGTCTATGTCCTTACGTAGGTATGGTCTCCAGAACTGTCACTGTACTCCAGGTGGGGCCTCACTAGTGTCTTGTATAGCGGAATTATGACCTCCCTTTCCTGCTGGTGATGCCCCTGCCTATACATCCCAGCATCCTATTTGCTTTACCTGCTGCCTTGTCACACTGTTTCCCTACCTTGAGGTCATCAGAGATGATAACCCCAAGATCCCTTTCCTGCTTGGTGCATGCTATATCCTCACCCCCCCCCAAGTGATATATTGTGCCAGGGTTTTTGTGCCCCATATGCATTATCTTGCACTTCCTTGCATTACATTTCAACTACCAAACCCCTGACCATTCTTCAAGTTTCTGCAGGTCCCTTCTCATTCTGTCTACACCCTCTGGTGTGTCTACTCTGTTACAGAGCTTTGTGTAATCAGCGAACAGTGAAATTCTGCCTTCTAGGTCCTGCGCAATGTCACTGATGAAGATGTCGAATAGGACCAGTCCCAGCACTGATCCCTGTGGCACCTCACTGGTCACTCTTCCCGCTGTGGAGTGACAGCCATTTACCACCACCCTCTGTGTCCTGCCACCCAGCCAGTTACCTACCCACCACACTACTGTTCTGCCCACACCCATATTCCCCAGTTTGTGTAATAGTCTTCTATGTGGCCTTGCTGAAGTCCAGATAGGCCATGTCCATTGCCCTCCCCGATCCATCTCCCTAGTCACCCAGTCAAAATATTCAACGAGGTTGGTCTGACATGACCTCCCCCTGGTGAAACCATACTGCCTTGGGTCCTGTAGTCCATTGACAACCAGATGTTCCACCAATCTCTCCTTCAGTAGTGCTTCCATGATCTTCCCCACTACCGAGGTGAGGCTGACTGGTCTGTAGTTCCCTGCTTCTCTTTGTTCCCACTTTTGTATAAGGGGACTACATCTGCTGTCCTTCAGTCTTTGGGTACCTCCCTGTTTCCAGTGATCGGCTAAACAGGATAGCCAGAGGTTCAGCCACCACCTCTCTTAGTTCTTTAAGGACCCTGGGGTGCACCCGTCTGGCCCCATTGCTTTATCAACTCTCATTACTTCCAGTTCCTTCAGGACCCTTTCTCGTGTAAAGGGACTTGCGTCCATTTCTGCACCATTCTCACCCCTTGTACTCCCTTCAGACCCATTACCTCCTCTTCCTCAGTAAAGACTGAGCAGAAATACCTGTTCAATATGTCAGCTTTACTGTTGTCATCCTCCACGTGGCTCCCATCCTCCCCTTCAGTCTCACTATCCTCCTTTTGTCTTTCTTTTTTCACTTATGTACCTGTAAAGGTTTTGTCCCTCTACCCACTGATTTTGCAATGTGTTCTTCTGTCTGAGCTTTGGCTTCCTTACTGACCTCCCTGCCTCCCTTTGCTTCTCCTGGTACTTCTATCCCCTTCTGCCTGTGTCTTTTTGTATTGCCTGAATGCAATCTTTTGGTCTTTCACTTTCTTTGCTACCTCTTGGAAAACCATAATGGTCTCTTCCTTTCCTCTTGCTAACCTGCTTAATGCATAATTCTGTTGTTCTTGTAATCCCCATTTTAAATACTGCCCACTGTTCCTCAACCCCTGATTCCTGTCCCATTCCCTTAATGCCTCTTTCAAGTATCTCCCATTTTCCCAAAGTCTGCCCCCCAAAATCCAGGATACGTGTTTTTGTGTGGTTTGGTTCTGCTTTTTCTGTGATTTCAAACCACAATGACTGGTGGTCACTGTTCCCCAGGTGCTCCTCCACTGTTACCCCATCACACTGTCCCTGTTTGTGAGCACAAGGTCCAGTATTGCCTTCTGCCGAGTTGGTTCCATGACCAGTTGCTTGAGGAAGGCACCCTGAAGGGATTCCAGGATAAATCTGCTCCTAGTTGATGCTGCTGCTGGGATGCTCCAGTCCACGTCTGGAATATTGAAGTCTCCAACCAGTACTACCTCACCCTTGTCTGCCATCCTTTGGATGGCTAGCATCAGCTCCCTATCTGTTTCTTCCTCCTGGGCTGGTGGTCTATAGACCACACCTGTCAGATGGCTGTCCCCATTTTCCTTTCCAGCTTAACCCACAGTATCTCTCCCCATTTTGTTCCTCCTGGATCTCTGTGGCCCTTATGTCATTTTTCACATACAGTGCCACTCCTCCTCCCTTCCTGCCTGCTCTGTCTCTTCTGAATATGTTGTAGCCAGGTATGGCCATCTCACAGTCATGGTTATCATTACACCAGGTTTCAGTGATGGCCACAATGTCCAGGTCTGACTGCACCATGACAGCCACCAGATCTTCCATCTTGTTGCTAAGCCTCCTGGCATTTGCACACATGGCTTTCCATGATTTGACCTCCCTAGACTGTTTCACTGTTCTACTCCAGCCCCTTCCTTCATTGTCCTTTATCCCTGGTTCTCCTTGCTGTCTGCCCTTCTGCTAAATTTTGCCCCTTTTCTGTCTATCCACCTCTTGGGCACTAATCTCCATCTTTTGCACACTGCTTTGCAGAGATAGCCACTCCTCTGGTTCACAGGTTCCACTGCTAGCTGTGGAGGGTGAGCAAGTAGATACCCTCCTTGCTGGCCTACCACCCCACTTTGCTAGTTTAAATGCTTGTCAATGTAGCATTTAAACTTATCATTGAGTGCTTGGATTCCCCTCCAGGATGGATGCAGGCCGTCAGGCTTGAACAAACCTCCATCCCTCCAGGTGGGTCCCCAGTCACCAATGAATCCAAACCCTTCCTCACAGCAACAGTTCTTCAACCATGAGTTAAAGTTCCTGGTGCATGCACTCCTATGCTCTCCCTTGCCTCTCGTGGGAAGTACTTCTGAGAAAGTGACGAAGTAGCTACTTGCTTGAGACCCCTCCCCATTTCCTAAACTCTTCCTGAACTTCCTTGCCCCATTTGCCAGGTCATTAGTACCTAGGTGGATAATGACATCCAGCTCACCCTCCCGTCTTGCCTTCCAGTGATCCCAGGATCTTCCTTCCATCCCTCCATGCCGTGGCACCCGGTAGGCACTTCACCTCCTGTCCTCCCTCCTGTGTTCCTAGCTGGATCCCTCTTATGATGGAGTCCCCCACCAGGATTCACTTCCTCCTCCTCTGAGGTCCACTGCTTTCCCCGCTGAGGTCACCTCCTTGGCTAACCTCCACATTCTTTCCTTCCACTTCTCTGGGTACCTCTATTTGGTTGTCCTCGTTTGCCAGTGTGGCATATGAGTTCTTGAATGGAATAGGAATAGATCGTAAGGCGGTTGAGCAGGGAACCCTGGAGGATTCTAGGCTGAAGAGGGAAAGAAAGAGGAAGCCAATTAGTACTGGTGGAGGACAAAAGGTCTCAATAGCCAGTGATAAAATTAATTTACAACTGAATAGGGGTCGACTTCCTTGGCACCCAGGAGTCTGGGCTGCAGTTACAAAGTCAAGGAAAAGGGCTATAACACTTAAACACAAGGCTAGAGCAGTTTTTACCAAGTAATACAGTTTTTTAGGTAGTTTTTAGCAAAATACAAAAGTATAGGCATACATTTATCAAAGCAGGAGATAAAAAAACAGCGCTTTTTTGCACCGGTAACAGGGAAAAGAAAGTGAGGAGTGAAGGACCAATCGAAGCAAGCCTGGAAAAGACACTCACACTCCGATTAGTTTGTGGCTTTGTAGTACCTCTCCGGGGCTTGAGACCGAGCAAAGTGGTCTCGGGTGGCGACTTGTGGAGCGCCAACCGCTCGGTGGCCGTGGATCATGCGGCAGTTGAGCTGGGAGCCTTGGAGGATTCTCGGCTAAAGAGAGAAAGAAAGATGAAGCCAATTAGTACTGACGGAGAACAAAAGGTCTCACTAGCCAGTGACAAAATTAGTTTACAACTGAATAGGGGTCAATTTCCTTGGTGCCCTGGAGTCTGGGCTTCCGTTACAGAGTCAAGGAAAATGCCTGTAACACTTATACATTAAGGCTAGCGCAGTTTGTAGCAAGTAATACAGCTTTTTTAGGCAGTTTTTGGCAAAATACAACAGTATAGGCATACATTTATAGAAGCAGGTGATAAAAAACAGCGCCTTTTTTCTCCGGTAACAGGGAAAAGAAAGGGAGGAGTGAAGGATGAATCGGAGCGAGCCTGGAAAAGGCGCTCGTAATCCAATAGGTTTGCGGCCTTGCCGTACCTGTCTGGGGCTTGAGTCCGAGCAAGTGGTCTCAGGAGGCGGCTTCGGAGCGCCGACCACTCGGTGGCCGCATATCGTGTGGCGGTTGAGCAGGGAGCCCTGGAGGATTCTAGGCTGAAGAGGGAAAGAAAGAAGAAGCCACTTAGTGCTGGTGGAGGACAAAAGGTCTCACTAGCCAGTGACATAATTAATTTACAACTGAATAGGGGTCTATTTCCTTGGTGCCCAGGAGTCTGGGCTGCAGTTATAGAGCCAAGGAAAAGGGCTGTAGCACTCAAACACTAAGGCTACAGCAGTTTTTAGCAAGTAATACAGTTTTTTTTGGCAGCTTTTAGCAAAATACAACAGTGTAGGCATACATTTATCAAAACAGGAGATAAAAAACAGTGCCTTTTTGCTCCGGTAAAAGGAAAAAGAAAGGGAGAATTGAAGGACTAATCTGAGCAAACCTGGAAAAGGCGCTTGCACTCCAATTGGTTTGCGGCTTTGCTGTACCTCTCTGGGTCTTGAGTCCGAGCAAGTGGTCTTGGGCGGCGGCTTCTGGTGGATCATGCGGTGGTTGAGCTGGGAACCATTGAGGGTTTTCTTCTGAAGGGGGAAAGAAAGAGGAAGCCAATTAGTACTAGTGGAGGACAAAAGGTCTCACTAGCCAGTGACAAAATTAATTTACAACTGAATACGGGTCGATTTCCTTGGCTCCCAGGAGTCTGGGCTGCACTTATAAAGTCAAGGAAAAGGGCTGTAACACTTAAACACTAAGGCTAGAGCAGTTTTTAACAAATAATACAGCTTTTTTAGGCAGTTTTTAGCAAAATACAACAGTATAGGCATACATTTATCAAAGTAGGAGATGAAAAACAGTGACTTTTTGCTCCTGTAACAGGGCAAAGAAAGGGAGGAGTTAAGGACCAATCGGAGCAAGCCTGGAAAAGGCACTAGTGCTCCAACTGGTTTGTGACTTTGCCGTACCTCTCTGGGGCTTGAGTCTGAGCAAGTGGTCTCAGGCAGTGGCTTCTTTAGCGCCGACCGCCCAGTGGCCGCGGATCGTGCGGCGGTTGACCTTTAAGCCCTGGAGGATTCTCGGCTTAAGAGGGAAAGAAAGAGGAAGCCAATTCGTACTGGTGGAGGACAAAAGGTCTCACTGGCCAGTGATAAAATTAATTTACAACTGAATGGCAGTCAGTTTCCTTGGCTCCTAGTTTTTAGGAAGTAATAAAGCTTTTTTAGGCATTTTTTAGCAAAATACAACAGTATAGACATACATTTATGAAAGCAGGAGATAAAAAACAGCGCCTTTTTGCTCCAGTAACAGGGACAAGAAAGGGAGGAGTGAAGGACCAATCAGAGCGAGCCTGGAAAAGGTGCTCGTGCTCCGATTGGTTTGTGGCTTTGCCATTCCTCTCTGGGGCTTGAGTCCGAGCAAGTGGTCTCGGGAGGTAACTTCTGAAGCGCCCACCTCCCAGTGGCTACAGATCGTGCAGCGGTTGAGCTGGGAGCCATGGAGGGTTCTCAGCTGAAGAGGGAAAGAAAGAGGAAGCCAATTAGTTCCAGTGGAGGACAAAAGGTCTCACTAGCCAGTGACAAAATTAATTTACAACTGAATACGGGTCGATTTCCTTGGCACCCAGGAGTCCGGGCTGCTGTTACAGAGTCAAGGAAAAGGGCTGTAACACTTAAACACTAAGGCTAGAGCAGTTTTTAGCAAGTAATACAGCTTTTTTAGGCAGTTTTTAGCAAAATACAACAGTATAGGCATACATTTATTAAAGTAAGAGATAAAAAACAGCACCTTTTTGCTCCGGTAATAGGGAAAAGAAAGGGAGGAGTGAAGGACCAATCAGAGTGAGCCTGGAAAAGGTGCTCATGCTCCAATTGGTTTGCAGCTTTGCCGTACCTCTCTGGGGCTTGAGTCAGAGCAAGTGGTCTCGAGCAGCGGCTTCTGGAGCACTCCTCGGATCGTGCGGCGGTTGAGCTGGAAGCCCTGGAGGGTTCTTGGCTGAAGAGGGAAAGAAAGAGTAAGCCAATTAATACCGGTGGAGGACAAAAGGTCTCACTAACCAGTGACAAAATGAATTTACAACTGAATGGGGTCAATTTTTTTCTTGCCCAGGTGTCTGGGCTGCTTTTACCGAGTCAAGGAATAGGGCTGTAACACTTAAACACTAAGGCTAGAGCACTTTTTAGCAAGTGATACAGCTTTTTTATTCAGTTTTTAGCAAAATACAACAGTATAGGCATACATTAATCAAAGCAGGAGATAAAAAAAACAGCGCTTTTTTGCTGCGGTAACAGGAAAAGAAAGGTCATGTTTGAGGTCTCAACATAGCATGGAAACTATGCTTCTCAAGGTGCTCAGCGACCTTCCTCTGACAAGAGATAGAGGAGAATGCTCTATATTAGTTTTTCTCTATCACTTTTCGGAATTTGATATGGTGGAGCATGGGGTTTGATAGGTCTCCTGAGGCAATACAGTGGACTCACTGGAATAGCACTTAGGTAGTTTGAGTCCTTCCTATCTGGCAGGCCCCAACAGGTTGCACTAGAAACTTATTTCTCACAGCCTGCTGCAATCAGCTGTTGGGTGCCTTAAGGGTCAGGTATATCCCCCATGTTATTTGCCATATACCTGCTGCCACTGTAATAAATCATTATATGGTGCAAGCTGAAGTTTCACTGCTATGCAGATTACACCTAACTTTCTCTGTAGTTTGTGTCAGATGGGTATGATGCAGTCATGTGCTAGACCGATGCCCTAAAGAAATTTCTTACTGGATAGCCTCCAGCTGACTAAGCATTAATCCAGCCTCCAGCTAGCTAAGCCTTAACCCAGAAGAAGATGAATTGCTGCTAGTAGAACTAGGTCCTGGTGAGTCAGCAATGGGTGATGGCATGCCAATAGGCTTATCTTACCAAGGTCACCAGGTCCTCCTGCTTTTGTCAGTGTCATTGGCTCAGCAGATTGCTCACTCACCTCTGAGGCCAGAAGATCAGAAGGCTGTGGGTTCTGTCCCCACTCCAGGGACTTGGGTTAAATCCCAATACTGACACTGAGGTGCAGCATGAGGGGGGGTGCTGCACTCCTGAGGTGACGTCTTTCAGATGAGAAGTTAAACTGAGGTCCCATATGCCTGTTCTGGAGGTAGTTCATGTGAATGTTAAAGATCCCATGGCACTGCTCGAAAAGAGTTGGGGAATTTCCCCTGTGTCCTGGCCAAATTTCCCCCATTCACTAAAAATACTACCAACAGCTTAAAAATCTGGTTCAATTTCAGTTTCATCCATCTGTGTCCCCTTTCCCCTGGATGAGGATGAAAATAGGCAAAAAGATTGTCTAGTCCTCCTTCCCGGGTGAACAAAAACTAAATAAACAAATAAATAATAAATGTATTTAGTATGTCCTATGAGCCATTGATAGGGTTAAGAATCTGGGCATCACTACAGAAGGAATATTGCCCAAATCAAGCCCTATCTGAACCTGGTACATTAGGGCAGGAGGATCTTGTGAACCTGATACATGCTTTTGTGATGTCAAGATTCGATAACTGCAGTTCTGTGTACCAAGAGCTGTCTGAAAGGTTGGTGCACTGCCTGTTGCTGGTGCTGAACACCGTGGCCAAACTGCCAGAAATTAACATCTCCAAGCATATCCCTTCTATTCTATGTAAGTTGCATTGGCTGCTGATTCAGTGATCTACCACCTTCAAGACTGTGTTGGTAACATGCAATGCCCTGCATGGACTGAGTCAAGGCTACCTAAAAGATCTTACAGACGTAAAAAGTCCAGGCTGCCCTCTCTACCAAGGCTAAGTTACAATCCATATCTCAGACCCCAGTTAAGGCAACTGGGGGACAGAGCCTTTTTTATCCCAACTTCATACATTGAATGCCTTACTTATCAGTCTGTGCGAGTTCCATCCTCAATGGAGGCATTTAAAAGGGGCCTTTAAGTTCCATATTTCTTAACAAGTTTTTGATAATATCTAGGCACTGAAAGTGTCAGGGGTTTGCTTGTCTGCTTTGTTTATGCATTTTCTAGGATTCCACCATCTCCATTTTCCTATCATTTTATGTTGAGTTGTTTTTGTTTAGCTTTTTTATAAATTGTTTATAATATTTGTGTTCTGTGATTGCATTGTAAAGTGCCCGGAGCCTTTGGGATTGGACATCATTTCAATCAGTGTGCTTTGCATTGCCTTTCTCATGCTGATTTTGTGTTATAGAGACCCAGCTTGTGATATACAGCTGAATGGGCTCCCTCTCACTCAGCATTTCTTGACCTAGTATCGGGAGCTTACATTTCATTTATTATTTATTTATATATTTAAAAAGATTCACCAGGAAAGATATACTGAGCTGACAATAGCTCATTTCCAGATGAGTCCTGGGGGCTGGAGAAGTGGAGTACAACACAATTTGGCAATAAAATGCAACTGAAAATTAATAGATAGAAAGTTATAGTCAATAGCAACAATACAGTATTACCACAGAAATAACATACAGCTATAAACAATGGACACATCACAATTACAGATTCAGACTTAACTGTATGCAAAGACCGTGCTTAAATTTGATTTACAGACAATGATATTGATGTGCCTGAACGTTGGGACAAAAGTGGTCAAGGGCAGTTAGAGAAGTAAAGAATTCCTGAAGAAGGGATTTGAGGGAAACAGAGATGGGCAGAGTGGATCGAGGGAGTTCTGTGTATTTTTATGCC
This sequence comes from Neoceratodus forsteri, assembly GCA_016271365.2. Taxonomy (NCBI): domain Eukaryota; kingdom Metazoa; phylum Chordata; order Ceratodontiformes; family Ceratodontidae; genus Neoceratodus; species Neoceratodus forsteri. The sequence continues at coordinate 974,012,575 of CM057459.1, forward strand.
CTCTCTTTCATGGGGAAACATGTTCCTCCCAGATGAGGTCAAGCAGATGCATTGACCAAAAGGTAGGACAGGCGACATACATTCTCTTTGCTGCCTGTACAACCCCTTCTACCTGAAGAGTTAATATGTTCACTTGGGCTGCAGGCAAAAAGTTTTACCTCTTGATTTAGCCATTCCCTTGCTGGGACATGGAAAATAAATAGTTTTGTTGTAGTATGAATAGCTTTTCTACATACTGATTATAGTGTTTATTTTTAAAGGGGTATTGCATGCTGGTACAAATAATCTTTAGTATACATAGGGCAGCATATTCAAACCATCTGCACTGCACAAACTCAGTTTGCTCCCAACAAAGTGAGGGTTGCACCAGTTAATACTGCACTTACAATACTAGAAGCCTCACCGTATGTGGGCAAACACAAAGACACCCCAGAGAGCATGTGTAAATGACATACAGTGACATAATTATGGCCCCAGTGGGATATTGAAAAGCTTTTTGCACCTGTTGATAGCCTGCCTGAGCAGCATGGAGTACAGTATGAAAAAAACAGCTTTTGAAGGCACACTAAGAACCTTCCACCTCACCCAATTCCTAACTGGGGATTGGATGAGGGTAGAGGGTACAGTTTGGTCTGTTAATCACCTCATTGATTTTACCTAGCTTTTAATGGTGCCCCCCACATGCCTAGTTGATGCATGCAACATTTAGTTCCTGGCATCTAGTGCCTCCCTTGCATCAATTCCCAGTGCCATTATGTTTGCAACAAAGAATGGACCCTGGTGTCCAGTGGCCCTCCACACCAAATGTCCCCCACCTACCCCAGGATAGTGCCCACCACAACCTTCCATTCACCTCAATGGCCAGCCACCATCTGCCATGCAAATCCATTATTGTTAGACTGTGTACTGCACAAGCACTGTCTATTGATACAAGACTTGCAAAAGCCATCCTGCAAGTCCTGTATTGATAAACTGCATTTACATACTGTAGTCTTAATAATGGACTTGCAGGACAGACATCATCCAACCATGGGTGTGAGCAGAGGGTTATTCGGGCCATCAGTCTGGGGAAGGTGGGAGGCATTTGGGGTTGGGGACTTCCACTGGACCCCAGGTACAATTATTTATTGCAAACTTAATTGCACTGAGAGCTACAGGGGAGCACTAGATACCAGGGAATTAGCTGTTGTATGCATTGTCTGGGAATTGGGGGGAACCCTAGACCCTCAGGAGAATCAGTGCAAATGGTAGGATCAAACAAAGGAGGGACAGCCCTACATGCAATCCATGGAACAAATGTTTGCACCTCACTCGGAAATGAGACCATAATGAGATGCAAATGGCCTCTTAGCACTGTGTATGGGCAAATAGGTAATTTGCAAGGTAACATTCCAATACTGACTTGGGTCTTAGGAGCAAACACTTTTGCCTTATTGTCACAGTGGACTAGCTTAAACCCCCTTTTGAGACTCATTTTCTTACTAAGACTTCTGCAGTGGCACTCTTTCACATCTTTTTTTTTTTTCCACCCGTTCTGCAGGCAGGCCACTTGCAGAAGGTCCTCTCTTTATCCCTATTTTTCCTGGGTCTCAATGTGGAGTTTTGGTTCACTACCCCGCCCCTTAGTAGGAAACCACTGGGCTATGCCTAAAACTGTGCACTGTTTAGAAAACCGCATTTTGTTTTCAAGAAGGTTTGGCTCTTGGCCAAAGTACTGATTTTTAGTAGTAAATAGGTAAATAGCTGCCTGGCAAAAGTGGCTTAAAATTAAAATGGGGGCTTCAATGTTTTTTTTCATATTTACGCAAATAAAGCATATGTGCGCACATACCTTATGGACAGAGCAACAGTGGTAGGGGTACACCTGTCCTCACTCTTGCCGTCCCAAAGTCTCCAGTACAAATTAAGGTATAGTAATGTTTGTGTTCTTTGGTTTCGGGAGAATAAGGGCAGACTAGGTAAAGAACACTGAAGCAGTTGCTTACCTTGCCACCCGTTCTCAGCATACAAACAATAAACATTCCCGCAGTAAAAATATAAAGGGACCGGGGCAGACCGAAAGAAGCGCTTGTACTTGCGCTCTGATACCTACGGGTGACATTACATGAGAGAAGACCCAAACGACTGGTCGAACACAAGATTGTTTGAAGAAAGCAAGAAATGTTGACATTCCTTACCCCAAATCAGGGATAGTGTATTAATGTGAAAGCCTGTAGCTGTTGCTCCTGTATGCGAGGGGATAGAGATGGCTTTCTCGGTATATCTGTACCACGCTAGCTGGCCGCTTTGTACCTCGCTGTCCACACCCATTACAAAACGGTTTAATTAGGGCAAAAGTAGTAAAGATGACTCCTACTGTTTACTGGTTTTGTTCAGTTTCTGTTTTCTTTATTGTGCAAAGAAGCTGCAACAGAGTGATAAGTTTAAAGAAATTCATAATTTAACCTCTTGTCCCTAAAAACGTACAATGTATTTAGCATAACTAAAGAGGTCTTGTTTGACTTTTCCCTCCTGCTTGGTTTTACATTGTAACACATTTTGTTATACAAAGAAAACATTTAGCTCACTAGGGACCAGTATAGTTTGTTGTAGGGTCCTGCCCTGGAACTGCCCAAAGTCTTTCTAAGAGCCGGACGGTCCTGCCCTTTCTGCATACATCCTATGGACAGCCTAGGGGAGGAGCCTGCCTCTAAAATAGCCCCCTTAAAACCTTCTAGAGGAACATTTTTTAGATAACAAATAACCTGGGTGTGTAACTAAGACTGTGTATTTCATGTATTAAATTTGAAATGTAAATAAAAATGTGTATAAAAAGAATTTTACTATTAAGGAAAAGGGGTGGAGTCTGACGTGGTCACGTGATGGACACGAGGTATAAAATGAGTTACAGCTGATGTCCAGATCAGATCAGTTGGAGGATCAGTGTAGTTCTGATCCAGGTCGGTGAGGTTTGCAAGCCCATTCAGACCTCAAGGGCAGGTGGGATAACTACCCAGCCTGCATGACTGTAGCATATATTTCTAGAGCTGAACAGTGCATTCAACTGTGATTTCACTTGATGTTGCCGTATTCTGTTCTTTCGATTTTATTGTTTTGTCGAAGGAAGTCCACTTTTTGTTATTGAAATAAATATTTGGCTTGGATACCTAGCCTTGCTAAACCTGATTCTTTTGTCCATGTCCATCCATCCCTTATACTGGTGTGAGAAGTGGGATTTGGATGGGATACTGGTGCTAGCAGTAATTTAGCTCCGATATCCACTGATATCCAGGTGGACATCAGATGCAGCCAGCACATGTGGACAAGGTTCTTACTAAGCCGAGTGGTGTCCTTACCCGAACTATGGCTGAGATGTATAGGGAGACACCATTGCCAGGCCTTGGTGACATCAGGAGCAAGACAGCCAAGGAGAAACTGGAGGAGTGAGGTGAGGAAGAGCTCTTGGAAGAATCCATCGAAGATGTGCCCCCTGAGGATATGCAAGGCTTGTTACAGTGGCTATGTGTAAAACAATTGGTTATGGACAGACAAAGAGAGGTTGACTGCCAGAGAAGTGACGCCAGATGGGTGGACACTTTATGGGCTATTCAGGTGGTGGGAGCTCATGACCCCCCCCCATGTAATATCCCAAAGGACATCAAGCTGGGTGAGTCTGATGATATAGAAGCTTACCTAACAACATTTGAAAGGATAGCCCAAGCATGTGGATGCCCTAGGGCACAGTGGGTCATTCGAATGGTTCCATACCTCACTGGGAAAGCCCAGCTTGCATATAGCCACATGGACAGTAGACAGGCAAAAAATGATGATGCTGTCCGGCAAGCGATCCTGCGCCAGTATGTCATCAGTCCCAAGACGTACCACCAAAGATTCAGGACTTATAAATTTCATGCCACAGCTACCCCCACCCCCATGAAGCCTTCATGCAACTTAAGGAATTGTGTCACAAATGGCTACAGCCAGGACTGAAAACCCCCAAACAAATGTTAGAGATGGTAATAATGGAACAGTTCGTAAGGATTTTACCGTCCAATATACAAGTGTGAGTGAGGGAGCACCAACCAGAAACAGATGAGAAAGCCATCACTATCGATGAGGACTATCTTGCTGTCCAACCGAATCGCCAAAGGGATGATCTGGGATCGTCTGGGACTGGTGCTACCCCACCCATGGTACGACCCTTTTCATCTTCTCCTTCTGGGAGTAATGGGGGTAATAAGACATTTAAATCTGGGAGACCATATAACCCTGATATAAAATGTCAAGAATGTCAAGGCAAAGGACATATAGCTAGATTTTGTCCAAAGAAAAAGACTACATCAACTCAGTTGGCCTTGGCAAACTGAGGACATTTCATTGTTCCTGTGAAAATAGGAAATCAGGAAGTATCTGGTTAATTGATTCTGGGAGCAGGCAAACATTGGTGAGGGCTGACTTGTTAAAAAGAGATAAGAACAAAGGTCCCATGACTAATGTTATCGGTATCCATGGAGATACCCATCAATACCCCCTTACCAATGAGGATTTACAAATAAATGAAAGTATTCAACAGGTAACTGTCCATCTGGTCCCACATCTTCCCATCCATGTAGTTATAGGACATAATTATCCAGAGTTCCATGCCTTGGTAACTTATGATAATAGTTTGTGTGCTGTCACCGCCCGTGCACAGGCCAAATAAGAAGAACAATGAGCACTACTGTTCCCTTTTGATGAGGACTTATATGGGCCCCCAAGGAAAACCCGGAAAACAAAAAAGAAGAGAAGACTTGACAAATTACAATGGACGCGAAAACATAATGACTCTGATGTTAATGAATTATTACAAGTGGTGAAGGACAGGGAGTTTTGTAATGAACAACTGAATGATATAACCCTTAAACCTTTTATTCAGATGGTGGGGCAAGAAGAACATAAGGGGCCAAAATGTGTTCTGAGGGAAGATTTGTTATACCAGGAATGTGTAAACACCACTACAGGGGAGGTCTTTGAACAGCTCCTGGTACCTGTCAAATATAGAAATTAGCTAATACATCTTGCTCATGATATTCCCCTGGCAGGACATTTGGGTAGGGATTGCACCCTAAGTAGACTACTCCTGAGGTTTTACTGGGAAGATGTTCATGACCAGGTGCAGAATACTGCCGTAGTTGTCAGGAATGTCAAAAGGTGGCAACAATAACAAACAAAGATAAAATCCCCTTACAACACATGCCTTTAACAATCCATTCAGTAGGATTGCTATGGATATAGCTGGGCCCCAGGTTACACTGGGAGACGAGCAACCTGTTGCTCAGTGTGCCTTCCTGGTGAAACATTTCAATAAATAAATAAAAAAATTACAGAAAAGTGTAAAAGGTAATAGATTTATTTTTGTCATCTGTGATTATTGTATGAAATATCCAGAGGCAATATCCCTGAGAACCAACACAGCAGAAAAGATTGCTGATGAATTAGCTAAACTCATCAGCAGGGTGGGAATCCCGAGAGAGATCTGACACTGTGCCTGTAAATTGTGTGGAATCTATGACAGTACTGTAGGAAACAAATGTTTAGAAAACCCCTGGTTTCCTCCTAGGTAGGGAGGAGTATGTTACAGTGGACTAGCTTAAACCCCTCTTTGAGACCCATTTTCTTACCATGATTACTGCAGTGGCACTCTTTCACATTCTTTTATATGTTTTTTTTTTCACCCATTCTGCAGGCAGGTCACTTGCAGAAGGTCCCTTCTCCTATCCCTATATTTTCCTGGGTCTCGATGTGGAGTTTCGGTTCACTCCCCCACCCCCTTCAGTACGAAACCACTGGGCTATGCCTAAAACTGTGCATGGTTTAGGAGATCAAGTTTTGTTTTTAAGAAGGTTTGGCTCTTGGACAAAGTACTAATTTTGAATAATAAATAGATAAATAGACACCTGGCAAAAGCGGCTTAAAATTAAAAAGGGGGCTACAATGTTATTTTTTGATATTTACACAAAGAAAGTATATGTGCACATGTACCTTACGGGCAGAGCAGCGGTGGCAGGTGTGTACCTGTCCTCACTCTTGCCATCCCAAAGTCCCCAGTACAAATTAATGTACAGTAATGTTTGTGTTCTTTGGTTTTGGGAGAACAAGGGCAGACAAGGTAAAGAATAGTGAAGTAGTCGCTTACCTTGCCACCCATGCTCAGCATACAAACAATAAACATTCCCGCAGTAAAAAAATAAAGGGATCGGAGCAGACTGAAAGAAGCACTCGTACTTGCACTCTGCTATGCAATGTCTGGCTGGTCAGCCAATCCCTATGGGTGACATTACATGGTAGAATACCCAAAAGACTGTTCGAACACAAGATTGTTTAAAGAAAGCAAGAAATGTTGACATTCCTTACCCCAAATTAGGGACAATGTATTAATGTGAAAGCCTCTAGTTGTTGCTTCTGTATGCAAGGGGACAGAGATGGCTTTCTCGGTATATCTGTACCACGCTAGCTGGTCACTCTGTACCTTGCTGTCCACACCCATTACAAGATGGTTTAATTAGGGCAAAAGTAATAAAGATGACCCCTCCTGTTTACTGGTTTATGTTTAGTTTCTGTTGTCTTTATTGTGCAAAGAAGCTGCAACAGAGTGATAACTATAAAGAAATTCATAATTTAACCTCTTGTCCCTAAAAATGTACACTGTATTTAGTATAATTAAAGAGGTCTTGTTTGACATTTCCCCTCCTGCTTGGTTTTACATTGTAACACATTTTGTTATACAAAGAAAACATGTACCTCACCAGGGACCAGTATGGTTCTGCCCTGGAACTACCCAGAGTCTTCCTAGAGCTGGACAGTCCTGTCCTTACTGCATACATGCTATGGACAGCCTAGGGGAGGAGCCTGCCTCTGAAATATCCCCTTAAAACCTTCTAGAGGAACGTTTTTTAGATAACAAGTACCTGGGTTTGTAGCAAAGACTGTGTATTTCATGTATTAATTTTGAAATGCAAATAAAACTGTGTATAAAAAGAATTTTACTATTAAGGAAAGGGAGTGGAGTCTGATGTGGTCACATGATGGACTCGAGGTATAAAAGGAGTTCCAGCTGATGTCCAGATCAGATCCGTTGGAGAATCAGTGTAGTATTGATCCAGGTCATTGAGGTTTGCAAGCCCTTTCAGACCTCAAGGGCAGGTGGGATAACTACCCAGCCTGCATGACTCTAGCATATATTTCTGGAGCTGAACAGTGCATTCAACTGTGATTTCACTTGATAATTCTATATTCTGTTCTTTTGATTTTATTGTTTTGTCGAATGAAGTCCGCTTTTTGTTATTGAAATAAATATTTGGCTCAGCGTACCTAGCCTTGCGACACCTGATTCTTGTGTCTGTGTCCATCCATTGCCATAGCCTCTTACACTTATGCAAACAGATTGTTAGCTCCTGGGCATGTATTAAATGCTTGTACCCATCTGTATCCGCTTTATAGGCCTCAAGAGGGCCTTGCTTGCAGTTTGCATTTCATTGCACTGCACTCTCAAGGGGGTATATTCAAAAATCAGTTGCACAGGTACATTTTGTCTGTGCATATTCGAATATATCGCTCTGAATATGTCGAGCTACTTTGCACGCAGGTAAGGAATGGACTTTCCTTGAGTTTTGCTCATAATTAGAATATGCTGCCCGTAGCGTTTTTTCCATGGTCAGGGCATGCAGTGTCCCTCAAGCCTCAGGACAGTAGTGCTAGGCTGTCTGATGTTGAGGGCACATGCCACAACCCCATTTTCATTGTTGTACACAAAATGGTCTCAGGGCTCAGGCATTCTGCTGCCCATCAAACAAACAGAATGAAATTCAAGGAATCATTACCAACTTGAGGGGGTACAATTACCCCCTACAGAGGAGGAAAAAGATCTTGTGGTGATAATAACGTGGCAAATGAACCATTTGGCACAATGCAGAAAAGCAGCAGCTAAGGCTAATAAGATGCTGTGGTGTATTGCCAGAGGAATCACATCCAGGAGAGGGGAGGTCATCCTGCCACTGTACAGGTCATTAGTGAGGCCACACCTGGAGTACCGAGCACAGTTCTGGTTCCCCTACTTAAAAAAAGATGTTAAATTGCTGGAGGGGGTCCAAGGCAGAGCAACCTGACTGATCCTCTGTATGGAGGACAAACTCTATGAGGAGAGACTGAGAGAGCTCAACATGTACTCCCTGGAGGAACGGAGGGATAGAGGGGACATGACAGAAGTCTTCAAATATATGAAAGGCATAAATAAAAATGGTACATATAAGGTTTGGGGACCATTGTGTTCATTATATACTTTGCAACCTCTGTGATGGCCTGATTTTTCTGGAAAAACAGTTCTTTCTTTAAGTAGATGTCTTAGTCTGTGCGGTGGCGTTGGGAGGAGGAGGATTTGTAGGGGGAAGGGGGGAAGGTGGGAGGAGAGGAGGGTAGGGGGCCTGATCTTTCAAAATTCTTGCTTCTCTGTTATATATTGTATGTATGATGTGGTTCAGGCTTTGTATTGTAAACTTTATTAATAAACTTTGAATGGAAAAAAAATAAAGACGGTACAAAGGGAATTTTAAGATTAAGGAGAGGGAGGGACAGTAGAGAGCACAATCTAAAGTTGAAGGGTGGTAGATTCAGAAGGGAAATGGGAAGACAGTATTTCACAGAAAGAGTGGTGACAGGGTGGCATGCACTGTCTGAGAAGGTGATATCCTTGAAGACAGTGGGCAGTTTTAAGAGGAGATGGGACAATGTCAGGAGGAAGGTCACCAATGAGGCACTGGTGGGAGGGGTAACAGCTAGTACGGGAATGAAATCGGATATGCGGGTAGGAGACAGAGGAGCACCAGCAGTATAACAGACTGCTAGCTGCACACTCTAGCAGACTAGGTACACCATCCTGCCTGCATCTGTTGGCATTCTTTATATGTTTGTATGGGCACTCCCTGAGGAAGGCACACGTAGTTGGGTCGATACGTAGAGGTGTTAGCCCTGGTTTCAGACATGCTGGTACCTTAATAAAAATATAGCTTTGCTAATTTCTCTCAGCAAATTCTGGTGTGTGCCCAGTTTCATTCTGTGTGTTTGATGTTTTGTTTTTGCTGGAGCACCTTTGAGACAGCTGATGTGTGTTCCTTTACTGCTTCACTATACTGCTGGCCAGAAGCTTGGATATGCTGGCAAGATCCAAACAGGGAGCAGTAAGACTCCCTTTCTTCCTTTTTTTTTTATAACTTTATTTTTTCATTCATTTTTGTAAAAATGAAAGAACAAAGTACATGCCTTGGTTCTGAGTATAGGATATCACAGCAGAAATGTTACAATAAAAATACAGATTTCATCTCCCTTTTGTACAGCTTTGTAGGACTAAGAAAACTGATAATTTATTCAAAGTTGCATTAAGAAAAACCATGTGAGCCAGCCCACTGGATGAGCGGTAGAGCTACAGCTCGTGACGCCTGTGACCTGGGTTCTAGAATGGACTCAGGTTGCTGGAGGGCCGGCCGGGGAGAGGGGGATCAAGCATCCATCAGGCTACTCTCCTCCTCCAGGGAGTGTGGGCTGCCTGTCCTGCCACCTGGGTGACCACAGGTGGAGGTGGAGCAGGATGGCAAGAAGCCAGATGGGAGGATGTCAGCTGGGATCCAGATCGGCAGCATGCTCGGATGTACTCCACCTCTTGGCTCCCCTAGTGCACCGACATCCATGGGGGCAGCACTAGAAAAGAAGAAAGCTCCCACATCAACCACCTGAAGACAGGGACCGGCTGTCCCGAGAAAATCCATATCTGGGCTCCTTGAGGGATGGAGCAGACCACCCAACACACACACTCATGAACTGGAGGGGACAATGAGGGGGTTCCCTTGCTCCCCACCAAGTGGGGAAATTGCAGCAGGATGGGGATAGGTCCAACGGTACCCTGATGGAGTTACCCAGAACGGAGCTATGGGAGCAGGCATAGCCTAGGGCTCCCCGAGGAAAGGCAGCTGGTGTGGTGAGTAAGGGGACATAAAGAGTAAAGAAAAAAAAAGAAAACACATATGCAGCTAGGCCATGGATGCTCCCCTGACTTAGCATACCAAAGGTTAAAGGGACACTGTCAACCCTCTTAGGCATCAAAGTGACCCTAGTTTAAAAAATATTTTAAGATTGTTCACATTCTGTAGACACTGTTGATGCAGCTGGCAATTTGATTCTGATTCCTTTTTTTCTCTTAAAAAGTAAAAAAACTGACTGCCCACCATACTGGTGTTACCACACTGAAATATATTTGTTTACATTTCATGGCCAACTCCCACTGCATCTTTCCTGAACTTAGGAACATCCTCAACACAGTCTAGCCACTCATTATGCAGTGGGCATAGAGGAGACTATTGTATCATGAGTGGCTGCACTGTTTGAGGGTGCTTCTATTGTCCAAGAAGTATTCAGTAAAAGTAGCTCAAGGCTTTGAAGCAAAACAAGGGTGAGTACAACTATACATTCCCATGCATTTCAATTCTATTAAACAAGGAGGCAGACAAAACAACCAGCAACATCGATGAATTTTAGAGAAGATAAGCAATCATAAAATGTAGTTTTTTACCTAGAAATAATATGAAGCACAAAAGGTTGACAGCATCCCTTTAAAGCGACCAAATCCCTTTGATAAAGAATGACATTTAGTGGTCCTAAAAGTGAAAATGTGAAGAAAAACCCATTGCAATAGAAGAAACAACAATCTATTTAATCAGTCTCACTCTCACTCTCACTCTCTCTCTCTCTCTCTCGCTCTCTCTCTCTCTCACCATATGTGTGTAACCCCCAGGGGGCTCTATCCTAAGGGCAACTACCCCTGCCTGCCCTAACTGTGACAGGGTGAGGGGCCCAGATCCGTTGGCGGGTGCCTCCACCCAGAGGTCGGGGTTGGAACAGTCGAGGTTGACTTGGTCGCAGCCCTCTGGGTTGCTGCAACCCCCCTTTCTTCCCTCTAGTGGCCCACGCAGTTCACTTTCAGTGTCTCTACCATATACTCTTACCCCCCGGCTCGAACCAGTCAGTTCACTCCGGGGACCCCCTTGAAAGTAAGGTACAGTTACACCACATTCACTGTGCAGTATTTCACCATTAATACACAAACTAGCCAGTGTACTTTTGTAGAACAAGCAATCTGATTTATTTGAGGAGAGATAACAAGGACCGGGGGGAATCAGGTTGATTGGCTTACCACTACAGTATATAAAAATCTACCTATGGCTCTGTGCACAGGCCTAACCTATTACTGTAAGTACTGTCTATGGGTATCCAAGCCCTAATGGCTAGTTCCTCGATGCAGCTGGTTGGGGCCCTGACATGCTGAGCATTTAATACCTGAGCAGATTAGATGGAGCCAGAAAGCTCAAGTAGTGCAGTCAGCAACACAACAAAATGATTTTGCCTCTGTTTGTAACCTTTAGCAGGAGCTACCCTGATTCAGTACTCACACCTCCAGCAGAGAACCACGCTTTCACCACTCGCAGGGCTGAGCCTGAGCTTCAAAGCCTCCTCACACATTTATATGGAAAAATACAGAGGGGTACCATACCAGGCAGCTGCTTCTATAACCCAACTGAACTCACAGCCATCGGGAGTCTCTCTGTAGCTTCCACTTTCCTGACAGACCGAGCGCAATTCAGCAGATTCTCCAGTTCTCTTCAGGTGGAGCCTGGTAGGTAGCTGTGCTTGTACACAGCCTCCTCTGACTGCAAGCCTACGGATTTAATCCATGGAACGCCGGCAATTAAAACAGCCACCTCAGACCTTTCACGTGCTTTCCGCGCAAACACTTAACACCGTAGGAGCTCAGAGCTCCCTTCTCCTTCACAGTAACAATGCCTCTGCTCCTTTTTAGTGTGGTACAGCTCTTTAACTCGGGCACCACCCGATCCCATTGGCTGGCCTCAGATGCCAGTCACTTACTTTTGCTCTCAGTGGTGCAAAAAAACATAGCCCATAATGCCACTTCCCAGCATTACAAGCCGTGTCCCCATTGGTCAGTTGACTCCTGAAGAGTTTCGACTGGTCACCAGTCACTCCCTCTGAAGTACCCCCTACTCCTATTGGACCCCTTCAGAACAGTCTGGGTCCAATATGGAGGGGCACAACACCAAGTCCCAGCTGCAATAAAAAAGGGAGTTAGACAGACTGCAATTTTACCAATACTATACATGTCCTTAAGGGAACCACTATATCTTTCAGATGGACTCCCTAGAGCTCCTAGTGACCACAGAAATGGAGCGATCAGATGACGGCCCAGGGCGGGACTCGAGCAAGGAAACCCCAGTCCCCCCCCCTTTGTACCACCAAAACCTGTGAGCAGGCAGCTCTGGAAGAGGCAGTAAGAGGCTTGAAAAGCACTCCCAACGAAAACATTAGCGGCCTTATGCCGAACACCAGTCAGGCAGGGAGCATTCAGACGAGCTCCTAAAGGGCCCTCAGGAACCCCCATTTGTAGGGGGTTACACGTGAAATGAAACATTGACATTAATAAAGAAATACGAGTACACTTTCTTACCACTACCTACCAGTCTAACAAGTAACATTGGTAATGAAATAGTCACTAAGAAAGAGTAAATAAAACTTTACAATAACTTCTGCTAACCCATTCAAATTGGAAGACAACCATGTGTCAATAAAATAACATGCTTTAGAACTGATCATTTATCATGTAAGTAATATTACTCATTAATCTAAAACGAGACACTTACTGTAGTCTCTATTAGAACTCTGGGGCTGCTTATACCAATAAGAAGGAATTAAACTAGAGGAGATACAGAACCTCTCAGATCATAGCTTGGTGCACTACAGTATTAAAGTTTTGATTTATGAGGGTGGCGTGGTTCCTCTGGTGCTGTGCTAAGTGACCACTTTTAAAACCGGGATGGGGGCCCCCGTTTGCAGTCTAAGCCACATGGCCACTGCCATCTTAATGTATGCTGAGGGAATTTCTGTTTCTTGTGCATCATCAGCAGAGTCTTTTGCAAAGTTCACATGTACTGCTTCCAGGTTATGCTCAGCCCCTGTTGGATTGCTGTACAAAAGACATTTTTGACGTACTGTACACAGTTTTTAGAGAGAGAGGCTAGATGTGCACATACAATTTTTAGTCTGGCGGAGTTGCAGTGAGTGTGTAATAGCAAATTCTCTGTGTCACTTTCACACTGCTTCAAACTCGTGACAACACCAGTGGGTAGCGCAGACAGTGTATGGGAGATTCTTAGTCTAGCTGGAGTACAGCTACAGATTTTGCTCATTGAAGGATAATCTCCCTAATGTGCACTCAAGTCATAACTGCCACTGGACTATTCTCGGTAGCTCAAGGTTATTGGGCCGGCACTGGGGTGTTATACAGTAGGCACAGAGGAGCAGGAATTCAGTGTCCACGTTCAAAAGCCCCTGTATTAAGTTTTTCAGAAAATTTAGTAAATCTGACCACTCTCACTCCCTTCAGAAATGCCAAAAAACAAAGGGCCTACCTATCGAAGGAGACAGCTGCATTGAAACTACTGAACTGGGAGAAGACGCAATCTTGATTGAGCTCTGAGGGAGGTGTACCTTCCTTTTACTCTGATTTTTGCTTTTTGAATCCAGAGGGGGGTGGTAATACTGCTTATCTATTTGTAGATTGCTAGTTTAAATCAAGAGGGAGTTGAAATACTGCTGATTTGTCTGTAGACTGCTTCTTTGTTTGTAGCTTGCTAGTTTTTTGGTGACATTTTGCATCAAACTACAGTATGGTGGTATAGTAAAGAATTCACTAGAAGCTGAGGCTTTTAATTCATGTTGTTTCATTATCTATCGCACCTTCTTACAGCACTCTGAGTCTCAACACATGGGTAATAAGCGCTCTCCTCACAGACTGATGCACAAAGGAATCCCAAATATCGAAATCCAATCCCTCTCCTTTCCTTGTTGTTCCCAGAATCCTCAGTTTTCTTTGTGCATCTTCCCAGGCTGGTCACATTTTCATCTGGCTCTGTACCAAGCTTAAAGGTAAGCTCTTATATCCCATATTGAGTTATACACTTAAAATCCCAGACAACAATATTGAGTGCCTACATCAATGGGCAGTTAACTTGGATGTCCTGACTTAACCAAGGAATTAAAATATGACTGTTTACTATGTTAGAGCAGGTTAGTCTCCATGGCGCAGGGCTCAGCATAGACATCTAATGTTTTTGAAAAAAGTTTTTTACTAAGCAACTAGCTTTTTCTGTTTCCAATAGCAGCAGTTTGTTTCAATCAATGCTGTACCTCTAATCCTCTTACTCCGCCCCCCTCGGTTTACCTCAGCCGACACGGGAAACGGCCACCGCTACAGTTAACAGCTTCAGGAATGTGCACTGTATGCCCTGGGGGTCACGGTTTACCTTGTTCAACCGCGACCACCACAGGGACCCATAATCTACCTTCTTCCTTCCTCCAGCTCCCTTTTCATCTTCTGCTGCTCCTCAGGAAAGCATCACTTACCAGGCAAGTCCTGCAAGCTTCCAGTCGCTCCACTCAGCGCTTCCCTCTAAAGCGAGAAGCAATATCTCCCTACTCCTTCCTGGTCTCCACGTTGACTCCACGAGGTGCTTCCTTCTCCCCCTCACTTCTGGTATCGCCATTTTACAAAGGAAATACCTCAAGCTGAGGGGCGAAGTCTCGCGCGATGTTAGAGTGAGCTCACAAACAACAGTTCCCTTCTCAAAATGGCGGCGCCATCCGTCTGTTTGCATCATGGCGTCTGCTTGCCAGCCACTCCTCTTAAAGACATCATAGCCCCATTCAGCGTGACGTGCCTGAGAAACACATTTTAGTGCCCCTGCTCCCTAACGGAGTACACAGTGGGAAAATAAATGGCAGAAACAGTGCCATATAGTTTGCTTATCACTGCTAAACCACTAATAAATGAAAGTACACAGGGGAAAATAAACTAGAAAAACAGTGTCATATATTTTGCTTATCAATGCTAAACCCCTAAGAGCTGATCTCTAGGCAGAAGTCTGTCTACAGGGTTATAAATATATATATATACAGTATATATATATATATATATATATATATATATATATATATATATATACAGTATATATTTTTTTAAAAGGGTTAGAGCCTGATGTATTCCTCAGCGCTCTGAATCTTTTGAGACAGCACAATTAAAATATGCATTCCTGAGCAAGCCCCATGTAATTATGTTTTTTAGAATGTCCTCTACCAAAAGATTATGTAGGAAATGCCCCAACATCTTACTTACCTTGGATCTGGGGGAACTCTGCTCCCTATGTTTGGTGGATTCCGAACCAAGGGAATTCACCCATACTTCAGGATCCACAGATGAGGACCCTTTAAATGATAATGCCTCCACCGCTTCACAAAGTGTGGTGCTGCAGTTATTCCAAAAGCTCCTAGACAGAATTGACTCCCTGGGGACAAACAAGAGACCCAGGTCACCCACAAAAATCCCTCACCCAAAACGCCCCAGGGGTGCCCCAACCATAGATGACACATCAGACGTGTCGGGAGACGAACACTCTGAAGGAGGAGACGCAGAGGAGGAGGAGGAGGATATGATGGCATGCTTATGCCCATTTGATGCCATCCCCAAGCTCATAAGAGTCATCTGTGAGACACTTAGAATGGATGAACTGGTGGAGCAGCAGGACAGCAGACTAGACCCCCTAGTTAGGGAAAGGAAGCAATCTTCCACCTTCTTCCCAGTATGCAAGGCACTACAGAGCATACTAGTCAAAGAATGGGAGGCTCTAGATCCAATTAAGACAAGGAAGAAGGAAACCTTTGAGAGAAGGTATCCACTGCTCACTGAAAGGGAAAAAGGTTGGGCAACTGCCCCAAGAGTAGATGCTGAGGTCGCCTCCCTGAGCAACAAGACTGTACTACCCTCAGAGTCAGCCTCGGCCCTGAAGGACCCCATGGACAGAAGGGTGGACGAAATCATAAGAAAGGGCCATGATATGATGATTATGAATATGAGAGCTTCCATGGCTGCCACCTACTCAGCAAGGGCCATACTCCAATGGTTGGAAGTGGTCCAAAAAGACACTCCCAAAACCAGTGCCCAAGGCACCGCAATGGACTATGCATTCAAACCATGAAGTACGTAGCCGATGCCACAATCAAGAGCTTTAAGATGGCATCCAGGTCAGCAGCTTCCATCAATAGAGCCAGGAGACAGGTCTGGCTCAAACTATGGAATGCAGATCAAGAGTCCAAATCAAGTCTAATGAAACTACAGTTCTCAGGAGACAAGGTGTTCAGTCCTGGCATAGAAGAGTTCACGGTAAAGAAAGGGGATGACAAGGATCAAGGAGGACCTTCTACTCTACCATCCTTTTGAAACAACAAATTTCATCACTACCCAGGCAGAGCCAAGAGGGGTCAAGGGTACCAGGAACAAGATAGACGCGGGTTTGGGTTCAAACCAAACTTTTTCAATAACAAACAGAATTTTCAGGGCAACAGGGGCAGAGGCTCTCACTACAATAGCAAACAAGGTTTTAAGACAAACAAATCAAACAGAGGATTCCGTCAATGAGAATCTGCCAGTCCAGGGCCAGAAGAATGCAGTCAGAGGCAGACTACAGCAGTCAGCCATGCCTGGACCAAATCAATCAAAGACAAATGGGTCAAATAAATCATCTCAGAGGGCTATGCCATAGAATTCAACTTAGTCCCAAGGCAGGACAGATAGGTAGAATCCCACGTCTCAAAGGACAAGGCAACCTCATAACAAGTACGAGCCATTCTAAACTAATTACTACACAGCAGAGCCATAAAGCCTTTTCCAAATCAGGAGAGATACTCCGGCCTCTACTCCATGTTCTTTCTAGTCCCAAAAAATACCAGAGACCTCAGACCGATTCTGGACCTCAGGTTTATCAACAGATTTGTACGATACCAGAAGTTCAAAATGGAAACCCTAAGGTCCACCATTGCAGCCATATGCATGGGCGATGTTCTAACTTCCATAGTCCTGAAGGATGCCTACCTTCATATACCTATCAGACCATCCCACCAGAGGTTCCTCTGATTCAGCATACTGGATTATCACTTCCAGTACCAGTGCCTACCGTTCAGGTTAGCATCGGCCCCAAGACTGTTCACCAAAGTCATGGCACCCCTAGCGGCAAAACTATGCATGGAAGGCATTCACATGATCCCATACCTAGACAACTGGTTGATACAAGTGAGAGCAGTGGACCAGGCAAGGGCAGCTACACATAGAGCCCAGCAACTACTGACCGAACACAGGTGGCTCATCAACAAAGCAAAGAGCCACCTAACACTGACCACACTGTTAGACCACTTGGGGGTAACGTTCAACACAGTGGAAGGCACAGTAAGACCATCACAGACACGCATCAGTGCATTGACAGCACACTGCAGTGCAATTATGCAGAGGAACTCGACAACACTATGGCATCTTATGCAACTATTGGATCTAATGGCAGCTTGCATAGACCTTCACGACTGGGCCAGGTACACATGAGGCACCTACAATGCCTACTCCTGGACAACTGGAACTACGGGCAGCAGAATTACAACCAGAAAGTGACAATTCCAACATCGATAAAGAAATCACTAAGATGGTGGGCAGACCCACACACTTTCACACAGGGGGCATAATTGGAGAAAGATATAACAAGAACCCTTGAAACAGATGTAAGCCTGCTAGGATGGGGTGCTGTTCTGGACAGGCAGTCGATTCAAGGAAAATGGACAAACCAGGAGTCAAAACTCCAAATCAATGTACTAGAAACAAGAGCCCTATGACTAGCCCTCATACACTTCAAGTCTCAAGTCGAAAGGCACCATGTAAGGGTATGCACCAACAGCTGAGTAACAATGGCATACATAAACAAACAGGGAGGAACAAGAAGCAAAGCCATGACTCGAGAGACAGAAATCCTACTGCAATGGGCAGAAAAATATCTACTCAGCCTCACAGCAGTCCATCTGGTAGGCAATCTGAACACAAGGGCAGACTGGCTGAGCAGGCAAAGCTACAACAAGGGAATGGCAACTCTATCCTGGGATATTCAATGAGATCCAGAGGAAATGGGGACCCTTCAAAATCGACCTCATGGCCTCAGCGACCAACACTCAACTTCCGATCTACATGTCCAGATTCAGAGACAAGAGAGCAGTAGGAGTGGACGCTATAGCTACCCCATGGGACTTCAAAAGAGCATATGTATTCCCCCCAATATCCATGCTACCAGCAGTACTACAGAAGATCTGGGACACGGGCAGCAGTGTAGTACTCATAGCCCCAGACTGGCTGAGGAGAACCTGGTACACCATCATCAGGAAAATGTTGACAGACAATCCAATGGTGCTACCACACCTCTAGGACTTACTCAGACAAGGCCCGATCTGGCACGAAACTCCCCTACCATTGAAACTGATGGCTTGGTTGCTCAGAGGTCTAGATTGTTAGGGCTAAGGGTATCAGGTAAGGTGATGGACATCTTGGTACAAGCTAGAAGGGAGTCCACCAACAAAACCTACAACAGACACTGGTGGGCTTTCGCTTCTTGGTGCAAGAACCAGGACTTAAGGGCTACTCAATGTAGTATTGTAAATGTTTTGGAATTTCTACAGAGGGGACTAGAAAAAGGGTTATCAGCTGCATCTCTGTGGGTACAGACAGCCGCCATAGGGGCTATAAGGGAGGAAACTGATGGCTACTTACCTGGAGCTCACCCGTTGGTTCAATCATTCCTAAAAGCTGCAAATCTTATCACACACACCCCTAGACCCATAATGGCTCCATGGCACCTCAACTTGGTGCTCAATGCTCTCACCACCACACCATTCGAACCCATCGAATCCATTCCCTTATCCCTACTCACGAATAAGACTATCTTCCTAGTAGTTATCTCGTCAGCCAAGAGAACTAGCAAGTTACAGGCTCTGTCATGCTGGGAACTATTTACCTGTTTTTTCCCAGACAGAGTCATACTCAGACTCATCCCATCTTTCACTCCAAAGGTGGCCAATGCATTCCATACTTCCCAGGGAGATCACAGTCCCTACCCTAAATCACCAAACAGGAGACCCTCACAGCAAAACCCTACATGGCCTAGACCTAGCCCGAGCAATCTGGACCTACCTGGCCAGAACGGAGAGTTTCCATCGGACAGACAAGCTTTTCATTTTACTCCAAGGCGATAAACAGGGTCTAGCAGCTTCCAGATCCATGGTTGCTAGATGGCTGTGAGAGGCTATAGCAGAGACATACAGATCCAGGAGCAAAACTCCCCCAACAAACATCAGAGCACACTCCATGAGAGCAGTAGCCGCATCTTGGATGGAACGCAATTCTGTGTCTGTCAGAGAGATTTGCCAGGCAGCTACCTGGGCATCCCCTCACACCTTCTTCGGGTACTACAGTTTAGACACCGAGCTAATGGGGAACTCAGAGTTTGGTCGTAAGGTACTCCAAACAGCTTTGATTCCAGTTCCTCCTCCCAACGAGGATAAGGTCTAATACTGCTGATCAATCACCCATGTGTTGAGACTCGGAGTACTGTAAGAAGGTGTGATAGATAATGGTAGTTTACTCACCTGGTAAAGGTGATTATAGGAGCACCTTCTTAGAGCACTCCGTATCCCACCCATTGTGGAGGAACATATATAAATATAGTTGTTAGAGATGAAGAAAAGCATCTAGAGCAGTGATGGGCAAACTGCGGCCTGCAGGCGGCATGCGGCCCTTGATGCAATTTTTGAGGCCTCCATAGAAGCTTTAAAAATGAAAAAAAAATAGCACTGGACAACACAGCTGGACAAATGAGGGTGTAGCTTTAAGAAAACAAATAGTAGTAGTATTTTGTGTATAAGCACTGTATGTGGTAATTCTTTGTCCCCTGTATTAGTAAAAAAATTGCTAGTAAAATATGAATTATATATGTATGCCCCTCTGGGCCTTTGCTGCTGTTCGTTTACATCCTCTCTTTGCTTGTTTCTGACCCCCCCCAGTTCACATAACAAAAGGGCACTAGCCACCCAGTAGCCTTCACTAGCCACTTTGCTACTGTCAGGGTTTAAGCCTTTTTTAGGTTTTTGGTGGTAATAAACTAGAAGAAGAAACAATAGAAAAGTGGCAAAAAAAAAAAAAGAATACAAATAGTGGTGTAGCCTTACGGCATTCAATACATATGTGCGTGTCTGAATCCAGTCCCAGTCCCAGTGCATCAGTTCTTCACCCGTTGCAAGCGAAAGAGCGAAACAACAAAAAATACAGAGGGCAGGTACCTAATAATTTAGAAGGTGAGTGCAAGTTCTACTAAAGGACTAAAAACTGTGAACAGATATTGTGGTGATTATTTTGTTGCAACTGGCTATGCCGCATTGAATACATGTGCCACTAATCCAAGGTATTGATGCCGTGAAATCAGTAACTGGTAGAAAATTTAATGCAGAATACTTGTAGCAGTAATTTATCATTACTAGCTTGTCACAATTTGAAACGCCCAATTAAATTAACGCACACCATATTGCTGATAATTTATTGTGCTTTGCTGGTGATCAAAGGTTTTCAAGCTGTGAATACTAGGCAAAAGGGAGTAAATTACTTGTATTAATTACCATAATTTGTGCACACTTGAGTCAAGTTAAGCCCCCCTCTTCTTGTATATACTGTATACAAAAGTTACAGTAATATTGCATGTTATGTTTATGTATTATTTATAAGTTAACACAAAGTAACAATAAGTAAACACTATTTAATACTGTTTTAACATTTTAATAACGTGTGACATTTAATAAAGGTTTTTGCATTATTAACATGTGTATTTCGCATAATTTAGTTTTGAATATGGAACATACATAGTGATGCAGCCCTCCAGATCACTGGAGGGGCTCACTTTTGGCCCTCATACAATTCCATGTCGCCCATCACTCATCTAGAGTAACAGCCTAAAGAATGTATATAAAAGATTTCATTCACTAATTGGATATGGTAACGGGATTTTTGCCACAATCAGTCGCTAACAATGTAACATGTTATCAGATGAGTATAAATAACAGACATAGTAAAGAATGTCTCTTGATAGAACATCAACTTGTGCTGTGTATTCTTCTACCCAATGGTCACTCACGGGACCAGTAGAGGGTAGAGATTTTTGGTCTTTTAACACTTTACTTTCGGGAGGGAAACAAGTTCTGGAAGATATCATACTGAGGATTCTGGGAACAACAAGGAAAGGAGAGCGATTTAATTTTGAATTTTGGGATTCCTTTGTGCATCAGCCTATGAGGAGAGTGCTTATTACCCATGTGTTGAGATTCAGAGTGCTGTAAGAAGGTGCTCCTATAGTCACTTTTACCAGGTGAGTAAACTACCATTTCAGTCCTGCTGTTCAGTGGAGTGTATGTTGGACTCAGGCAACCTGAGGTGGTTCAAACTGGTTTGCTCTGATTGTTTTTCAGAGCACAGGACTAGGTAGCCCTACCCTACCCACCCACCACAAGCTCAGCTAGCTTTATAGGTTTAAACAGGAAGGTGTGACAACTTTCTGCTCAGAAACAAAGCAGAATGGGGTAAACAACAGAAGGCACCCAGGCAGTGCTGCATAAACTGGGAGGATATCTTCTTGAGATTGCTATTGTATCAAAGTAAAAAAAAAAAATTATTTTAGGAGTCCTAGTAAATAGTCCCATGGAAAAGGGTTACAGTACTGAGGAGAGGTTCCCAAACAGCGACCTGGGTAGATAGAAGCAGAGAAGATGGGGATCACATTGGGAGTGGTGCAGTGCAATGGATGTGGAGCAGCAGTCTCCAGAAGAACATTCTAGGAACTGCGGTGCTGCCACATCTGCAGGCACCTCTCTGTGATGAGGGCAGATATTGCCAGCCTCCAGGCCAAGTTGGCTAGGTTTCAGGGGATCTCCCACCCCCCCAAGGGCCACCAAGTCTACACCCACTACCTCAAAGGAGGACCAGCGAAAGGAATGTGTGGACTACAGTGGACTCAGGTAGAGTGAGGCGGGTGGATCAAAAGTGAATCCTCCACCCGGTGCAACTAAAAAACTCCTACGCAGTTCTAGAGGAGCAGAAGGATCCCACTGGGACTTCTGAAGTTGCAACCATGGTGGATGAGTAGGTTCTTCACAAGAGAACCCCACAAGTTGGTGGAAGAGAACCCCAAAGGAAGAGGAAGCTTCTCCTAGTGGGAGACTCTATAGTCCGGAGAGTGGATTTGGAGACAGGTACAGTGGAGAAAAGGGAGGTAAACTGTCTACCGGGAAGCACAGCTCTGAGGGATGGGGAAAGGATCCAGAAAATCGCTAAGGCAGTAGCAAGGCTGGGGAAGCTAGATGTCATTATTCATCTGGGGACAAATTACCTGGCTGTAGACAAGGCAGGGACAGCAAGGGTGCAGGAGGAGTTCAGGAAGTAGGGGAAGGGACTTGTGCAGGTAGGAAGCTCTGTGACCTTCTCAGAGGTACTGCCTTTCCACGGCAAGGGGAGGCTAGGAACCTCTGCACCAAGGACTTCAACACTTGGCTGGAAAAATGATACAGAGAAAAGGGTTTTCAGCTTCATTGGGACCTGGAGACCCACCTGGAGGAATGTGACCCTGTACAAGGGAGAGGATCACTGTCCTCAGTGACTGGTTTAAATGCTGCATTGGCAAGCAAACTAGCAAGGGGGGTTGGCAGAAAGATACAGGGAGAACCAAACTGCCCAACCCCACAGAACAGTGAAGTCAACATGGAGGACCATAAAGCTGTAATATCGCTAGAGGAAATGAAGCCCATACAGGAAGGAACCACGGAGGACAGGAGGAAGGGGGATGACAACAGAAAGAACAAACAGAGGAATACAGGAGGCAAAAAGACAGCAGATGGGATGATAAAAGGGACAAGGGCAGAACGTGGAAGGCCATGTATATGAATGCCCACAGCCTAGGCAATAAAATCCCAGACCTGGTGACCTTAATGACAGAGGT
Organism: Neoceratodus forsteri; assembly: GCA_016271365.2. Classification (NCBI taxonomy): domain Eukaryota; kingdom Metazoa; phylum Chordata; order Ceratodontiformes; family Ceratodontidae; genus Neoceratodus; species Neoceratodus forsteri. The sequence goes on from CM057459.1 coordinate 974,035,545, forward strand.
TGACGCTGACCTGGACATTGTAGCTATTACTGAGACTTGTTATACTGTAAACCATGACCTGGATGTAGCAACACCAGGTAATACTCTGTTTAGGAGAGACGAGGTGTGTAAAAAGGGAGGGGGTGGCTCTTTATGTCAGAGAGGGTATTAGATTCACTGAGATGCAGGGAATGGGGGGCAAACGTACTGTGGGTCACCCTAGAGATGGGCAATGGCACTGCTATTTGCACAGGTGTGATATACAGACCTCCAGCACAGCAGGAGGAGGGGGACATGGTTCTAGTGGAATCCATCCACACAATGGCAGTTAAAGAGGGTGGTGCTGCTGGTAGAAGATTTCAACCTGCCAGAGGTGGATTGGAGTATCCCAGATGCTGCCTCAGACAGGAGCAGGGACATCCTGCACTCTGTGCAAGGGGCAGGCCTCAGGAATCTTGTGCTAGAGCCCACCAGGGAGGATGCAGTTTTGGACCTGGTACTCACCAATGGGGACAGAACTGAAGAAATCAGGATGGGCAGAAACCTGGGATCCAGTGATCATCACACAGTGTAGTTCAGCATGAGTACAGTGGCAGAGTCAAATCACACACAAAGGAGAGGGTCATGGATTTCAGGAGGGTGGACTTTACTAAGATAGGGATATGTCTCAAGCATGACCTGGCAGGGAGCAACAAATGAGGTGGAGTGGAGGAGCAGTGGGCCCATCTGAAAGGAGCCATAGTGGAGGCAACAGACCTTTGCATTAGGCAAATAAAAAAGGGCAAGAGAAAGCCACTATGGTTCTCAAAGGAAGTGGCCAATGTAGTAAGGACGAAAAAGATGGCTCACAGGAGTGGCTGTCAAGGTGTCTGGGATTTGGGTTGTGAAGTCAAGGAGATGCCCTGGGGAGAAGTGGGGGTTTGAATGGGGTTCACCTTGTCTACTCCCCATATCCAAGGTCTCCACTTTAGAGTGTGGGCAGATGATTGGTCCAGCTGCTTCACCTCATCCTACTCGGGTTGTGATGTGCAATGCCAGATTGATAAGGAACAAGACAGCTATAATGGCAGACTTGATATCCTCTGTCGATCTGGCTTGCATCACGGAGACCTGGCTGGATGAAAATGCCACCCCAATTTTAGAGGTTGCAGTGCCAGATGGATACTTCGTGAGACACAGCCCGAGGAAGGATCGGAGGGTTGAAGGGGTTGCCATTTGTTTAAAATCTAGCCTGAACCTCATGGTGCGGCCTTTGGGCCCTATAAGGTCCTTGAATGTGTGGCTGTACAAGGGGGTGTGGGTGCGGGCTTTAGTGTCCTCTTGCTCTATTGTTCCCCCGGGTAGTGATGGGGATTTTTTGTGAGAGATCAGGGAGTTTGTCGCGAGCCTGGTATTGGAGTCCCCCAGGTGGTGGATCATGGGGGATTTCAATGCCTGAGTCGATGGGGGGGCTTTCATGATTTGGGATAGACCTTCTAAGGAGCATGGGGGCACTGGGCCTGACACATAAGGTAATGACTGCGACGCACTCGGGCGGCCACACACTGGATCTGTTTTTTTCTTCTGAGTTAGATATTATGGACCTTAGTATAGATCCGGTAGTTTGGTCGGATCATAGCACCGTGGGGTTCATGTTTAGGGCCCCCCCCAGATGGTTCTGCCCCTATGGAGATGGTCCAGTACTGGTGGTTAAGGGGAGTATCCCCAAAGGACCTTTTGGCAGTGCTAGATATATCGGGTGTTGGGGCAGCTTGTGCAATTGGGTCAGAGGAGGCAGTAGCGGCCTATAATGGGGCGGTTGGTGCACCTTTGACTCAATCACAACCTTGCATGTCCGACCCCTGTCTACTCATCGGAGATCTCCCTGGTATGATGAGAATCTCCAAGGTTTAAAGACTAGGAGCTGGAGGTTAGAGAGGCGTTGGAGGAGATGTGGTCTTGCGGCAGACAAATTGGCCCTGAGGTTACATTATGTGGACTATCATGGGGCAATCTCCAGTAAAAAGGCAGAGTTTCTGTCTAGGGAGATTACTATAGTGAGAAACAGACAAACTCAGCTCTTCCGCACAGTGGACAGGCTTTTACTCCCTGCCTGTCTGGGTGTTGGAGGAGTAGGTTCGAGCACAAGGTGCGAGGAGCTGGTTCTGTTTTTCGCTGACAAGGTGTCCGCCATCAGGGCTGAGGTCTCGTCGAACATCTCTCGAAAAGGCTGCATGGTCCAGCCTAAGCTGAGTTGGAGCACTCCTCCTGTGTTGGATGAGTTTGAGCTGATTGGGGTTGGGGAGGTGGTAGAGATAATCTCTTAGCTGCGGCTGACCCATTGTGATTTAGATCCAAGCCCAACTCATCTCTTGGTGGAATGTTTGGACCTGATTGGTCCTGTGATTGCTGGGGTAGTTTGGAGTTCATTAAGGAGTGGGATCTTTCCTTTAGCATTGAAAGAGGCTCTGGTCAGACCTGTTTTGAAAAAAACATCTTTGGACCTGGATTGCCTCAGCAATTACACACCTGTTTCAAACCTCCCATTTTTAGGGAAGGTTGTAGAAAAGGTGGTGGCTGTTCAGCTGGAGAGACATCGTGCTGTTACTTCCACCTATGAGCCTTTCCAGTCTGGGTTCCAAGTGGGGCATAGTACAGAGACTGCCCTGGTGAGGGTTCTTAATGACCTTCTGATGGCGAGGGATAGAAGGGACCATACCATCTTGGTCATTCTAGACCTTTCTGCAGCATTTGGCACAGTGGACCATGATGTGTTACTTGACCGACTGCAGTTTTGGTGTGGCCTGTCCAGAAATGCCATTAACTGGTTCAGGTCATACCTGACAGACAGAGTGCAGAGGGTGACCACGGGAATTTTCTCATCAAATCCAAAGCCTCTGTGCTGTGATGTTCTGCAGGGGTCAGTCTTGTTACCTCTGCTGTTCACGGCATATATGCTGCCACTGGGTGACATTATCAGACAATACGGTCTGCGTTTTCACTGCAATACAGATGATACCCAGCTGTAACTATCTTGTGCTCCCAATAGCGAGGTGTCAGGCCCTGTATTTAACAGTTGCCTTGAGGAAATCCAAATATGGATGACTTACAATTGGCTGAAGCTTAACCCAGACAAAACTGAGGTACTGGTGGTGGAGCTGGGTCATCATGGTGGGGGGGGCGTGTCATTACCCCTTGACCTTGTGCTGGGGGTGTGTGCCATTAGCCCCCTCTAGGCAGGTGAAGAATTTGGAAGCAATCCTAGATGGCGGTCTGACATTTCATGTACAGGTGTCGGCCGTAGTGAGAAGTGGGTTTTATCATCTCAGGAATATTGCCCGAATTCGAGCCCTGATCCCACCTGATGACTTGCCCACACTGTTTCATGCTTTCATCACTTCCAGGTTGGACAACTGCAATGCCCTGTACCTAGGAATATCTGGAGGCAACCTCCACACACTGCAGCTGATGCAGAACATGGCAGTGAGATTATTGATGGGGGTGAAAAGATGTGAACATATCACCCCGGTGCTCCACGAACTGCACTGGCTGCCAGTCCGGTGGAAAGTTGTCTTCAAGATAGGGCTGTTGACCTATAAGACCCTGCAAGAGAAGGGCCCATGTATCTGCAAGAGCTCCTTGTGCCGTCCCGCCCAACCCGGGCTCTCCGTTCTGCCGGGGGTGGCCTCCTTGGAGTTCCCAGGTTTAGGCTGTGGCATTCGGGTGATAGAGTGTTTGTGGCAGCTGCGCCTACCCTGTGGAACTCCCTTCCTGTTTATCTTAGGGAGGCCCCCCCTTGGTGGAAGCCTTTAAGAAGGGCCTCAAGACATATTTATTCAGTCAAGCCTTCAACTAAGGGTGTTTTAAAAATAGCAGTATTTGCTTGATTGTTAGTTAAGCTGTTGATCCCAGTTGCATTTTATGTTGGTGTTTTTGTTTTAAATTTTTTCTATCCTATTTAAAGATGTTTTGTATGTTATGTATGTTATATTGTGCAGCACCCAGAGTCTCCGGAGATGGGTGCTATAGAAATAAAATATCTATCTATCTATCTATCTATCTATCTATCTAAAACAAGGAAACACAGTGGGAGGAGGACAGGGTAGTGTACCTGGATAAACAGAAGGAGGCAGGGAAAGCAGTCAGGAGAGGAAATGCACAAACAGAGGAAAAAATAGCACAGGAGGTAAGAAAAGGGGACACGATTTTTTATAGGTACATTAATGAAAGGAAAAAAACCAGTGGCGGGATAGCAAAACTAAAAGGGGAAGCAGGGGAGTATGTGGAAGGGGACCTGGAAATAACCATCAATACTAAACAAATATTTTTGTTCTGTATTCATGGAAGAAGAAGGTTAGGGTCCACAGTTAGGCAACATAAACAAATATGGGAGGGAGGTGGACATCAATCAATTTACAGAAGAAAGAGTCCTAAAAGAACTAAAAAAACTGAAAGTGAACAAGGCACAGGGACCAGATGGGATACATCCTAGAATATTAAGGGAACTACGGGACATGCTGGCTGCACCACTGGTATCCCTGTTCAATGAATCATTTGATATGGAAGTGGTTCCAGAGGACTGGAGGAGGGCAGATGAAGTCACTCCTCACAAAAGTGGGAGTAGGGAGGAGGCTGGAAACTATAGACCAGTCAGCCTCACCTCAATAGTGGGAAGAATTATAGAATCACTACTTGAAGAAAGGATCGTGGAACATCTTGAATCCAGCAGAGCACAGGATCTGAGACAGCATGGATTCACAGCGGGAAGATCATGTCAAACAAATCTAATTGATTTCTTTGACTGGGTGACTAGGGTAGTGGATCGGGGGAACTGTGGATGTGGCCTACATGAATTTCAGTAAGGCTTTCAATTCCATTCCACATAGAAGACTGGTGAACAAGCTGGGCAGCCTCAGAGTGGGTCACAAGGTGGTAAACCAGGTTAGGAATTGGTTGAGTGATAGAAGACAGAGAGTCATGATAAATGGAGCTCAATCTTAGGAAAGAAGGGTGACCAGCAGGGTGCCACAGGGATCAGTCCTGGGGCCAGTCCTATTTAATGTCTTCACAGTTGACATTGCGGAGGGGCTGGAAGTGAGGTGTGCCTCTTTGTGGATGGCGCTAAGCTCTGCAACAAGGTGGACATGCCGGGACAGGTGTTAAAAATGAAAAGGGACCTAGGTAAATTGGAGGAATGGTCTAGAGTGTGGCAGTTGAGATTCAATGTGAAAAAGTGCAAAATCATGCATTTGGGACACAAGAACCCAGGAGAGGATTACATGATGGGGGGGGGTACTGATGGTCACCAAACAGGAAAGGGATTCAGGGGTAGTCATGTCTGATGACCTAAAGGTGGCCAAACAATGTGACAAGGCTGTGTGGAGAGCCAGTGGGGTGCTGGGGAGCATAGGGAGAGGTATCACCAGCAGAAGAAAGAAGGTGGTGATGCCACTGCACAGATCAGTGGTGAGGCCTCATTTGGAATACTGTGTCCAGTTCTGGAGGCCACATCTCCGTAAGGATATAGGGTGGAGGCAGTTCAAAGAAGGGCAACAAAGATGGTGTAGGGCCTGCATCAAAAGTCATATGAGAAGAGACTGGAAGACATCAATATGTATATCCTGGAGGAGAGGAGAGATGAGGGAGATATGATAGAAACCTACAAATATCTAAAAGGCTTAAATACGGTACCAGAGGCTAGCATCTTTCAAAAAAGGAGATGTCCAGGAATGAGGGGATATGACATGAGGTTGGAAGGGGGTAGACTAAGGAGTAGCATAAGGAAATATTACTTCACAGAAAGGGTGGTGAATGAATGGAATAGACTCCCAGTGGCAGTGGTAGGGGAAAACACAGTGGGATAATTCAAACATGCATGGGACAGGCATAGGGGAACCCTAGCAATAGAAACAAGGAGGTAAAGCCGGAGATGAAGTATGGTCTGCAGCTTTTACAGTAGGCAGGGAAAATGGGCAGACTGGATGGGCCTAGCAGTCCTTATCTGACATCAGTTTTTATGTTTCTACTTAGGTTCTGAGACCAGGCTTCATTTTTAAGCTATTCCAGCCTCGCCCTCAACACTTTCTTTAACCATACCTGCTACTACCACTTGCGATTTGTTAACTGTAGTAACCAGCACATTTTGTTCAACTTCCAGTGAACCAAGTTTCGTTTCAATTACAGATACTCATGAGCTGAAAGCAATAATTTTATTGCCTAGCTGTCACACAACCTCAAGTAAGCCTTCACTTTAGATTCTACATCCCCTCAATCTCCTGAGATCAGCCCGCCTTTACACCTGCAGGTGGTCAGAGCCTGCATATTTCTTTTGGCACTCTCCTTTCAATCCATTTTTCATCTTCCCACCTTCCAAAATGGATGGGATTCCAGTAGCAAGTGCACTAGACAAATCACTACCAAATTATGTTGTTTTGAAACTCCAAGTACTGATTTAAAATGTATTTTTAGGTTTTGTAGTGCACACGTGGAGAGAGCCTCTGAAAGAGCATCTGTCCGTGTTAGCCACTGGCTCCAACCCTCTTTTCTTTTCTTCTCTCTACCAACCAGTTTTTGGTACAGGAAAGAGAATCCCTGTTATTTATTTTGGTTTGCTCCCTTGTGGAGTTTTGAGGCCAAGACTAGACATTTTTTATTTATTTTATAAATTTTCTTTTTGCTTTTGCTGACTACGGTGAGAAAATGAGATCCTCTTCCTAGCTGTTTGCCTACTTGTGCACCCAAAGGGGGAAGAGCGAGAAATGTTTTTATTTTAGTCCGGCAGCTCTGAACTTAAACTACAGCTCCTGTGAGCTGTTCTTTTTTTGTCTCAGCTCCACAGACTGCCTGATCTCAGTCTTTCCTTTTGCAGACTTGGAGGGACACCCAATAGGGGACAGTTACTTAATTAAAAGAAAAAGACTTTAACCAAGGCAACAGGACAAAAATATATATGCCATTGTCCACCAAGCTAGTATTTTTTATACCTGCAACCATAAGCACTCTCAAGGGTAGCAAACGCTCCATGGAGCTTCACTTCCTAGGTCTCTGTCTCTCTCTCCAACACAGCACTGGGTGGGGGCAACAAAGAAGAAGACGAAACACAGGCAGTTGATAACAGACAGAAGAAAAAGATAAAAATGAGGAGACAGTCTTGAATGGCCAGCTCCAGGTGAAGCCAAGAAAAAGCAATAGCACAGGATATACTGTAGGTAAATGAAATGGAATAATACTAGTTTTAGATGCCGAAGGGGGGAACCTGGATTAAGTGGGTCTCACCCCTACTAACAACCCCAAAGTGTTAATTAGTAGGGGCACCTGCTGAGGCTATCACACTTTAACATTCAGGAGTGGGTGTCTTGTACAGCCCCAAAAGGGGGTTCTCAAGGCCAAGTACTGTAGAACCTTTGTGAGAGTGAAAGTGTTGTTCACAAGACAGAAAGAGCAGGCATATTTTGTTCCCTATTAGAAAATGGGCTAAGGATTTCCCAGGCTCTGATTGCAATTAGTTCATTTAGGATATTTAACAAATTAATAATATGGCTTGCTGAAGATTCCAACCTATGTAGCAAGCCAGAGCCTCTGATCCATGCAGTCCACTGAAGCTGTCATCTCAAGCTGAATGATTAAAGGAATTAATCAGTACATTAACACAGCACTTAGTATTTTGTATACTAGAGTACTCAGAATAGTGGATATTCAGAATATGTATTCCAAATACATGTTTACATGAACTGGAATAGGTATTTCAGTAGTATCGTGCTTAGTTTACATGGCTCCATTCAGAATATTTAGTATTCAGAATATCCACTCCAGTTATGTAAACATGTGTATTCAGAATACTGTGAATCTATTCCATTTGTGTTATGAATAAAGCATTTACAGTACATGGCAAAGTAATCCACTTCTATTCAGAATACAAATGGAGAACCAAGTTGTGGTATTCTGAATTCTTTTATTCAGAATAGACTTACAGTATGCGTATTCGAAATACTAAGTATTCCGAATAAAAATGGAAATACTAAGTGCCATGTAAACATAATGAATGATCATATCAAATGTTATTTATTTAGAATTTTGCACTCCAGTATATACACCTGTTCAACTATCCAAATTTACCTGGCAGGATGGCAACCAAAGGCCTTGGATCCTCAGAGGTTTCCCGGACAGGGTATTTTCCTGTCGTTGCCAAAGATCACGAAATCACACTGTGATTTAGGCTTGGATTGTGTCTTCTTTGTTTAAAGGAAATTTTCTAATGGTAGTCTTCCATTGCAGCTCTATCCTTATGGAAAAGCTAACGTATTCCCTTCATGCTTCATTATGCCTTCAGCTCTGTGTTTTTGGGGGGTTTGCTATCTTACCTAAGGACCTTTTTTTCTAAGTGGATCACGTCCCTGCAGCATCTGTAGAGGTGGAATCCTCCTCAAGAGGTCTTCTTTGCTTACCTGACCAAGCTCTGCAGTACCCTGAAAGGGTGGTCATCCCATTAGGGACAGAAAGAGTGAACAGCCACAAGCATACTGCATAATCACCCATACTCTGGCAGCAGCAGAGTGGCTGTGTCTGTGTGGAGCTCCCACAGCTACGTGAATACTGTCCGTATTTTGTTCTAATTTTAAAACTTTTTTCTTGTGTACAGTTAGTGGATTGAGATGGAGGGAACTGCTGGATACAGAAAGGTGTAGGATTTGTGTGCTTGATGTTGGTTAGGAGCAGGATAGTCAGCACAATTGTTCTGTGGTGAATCACTTCTAGCGTAAATTTAATTTTATTTATATAGTTTGTGTTTGCCTTTTGTGAAGCTGTCTTTGTGACCAGGATGTGCTGGCTTGTTGCTGTTGTGGCCTGTTAATTACATGATACTGTAATTCTGGTTGTCACTGTCTGGTGGACTTTCTGGACTGCTGATATTTTTGTGTTTAAGGAAAAAAAGCTATTTAATGGTGTTTTAGCCAGAATCTGACTGTTGCTAAGAAACAGCTTTCCTGACATAATGTTCTGGTTCTAACAGAACATCTGAAGTAGCAGCCAACTGAGTTCTAGAATACTGAGATTTGCTCTTAACGGTTGGATTATATTAAGATTTGATACAAGTAAAATAGATATTTATACTTTTTTGTATACTGTATTGATATTAATGTATGTGCTGAGGGAGTAAGCAAGGTTAAGGGACTAAATAAGGGAGGCGTAGGAAGTACTCAATATATAAACTCCATATATAAGGTACATCTTTTTGGTTCTAGTCTAAGGGAACTAGGCGGATAGAGGAAAGCAAGTTATAAACAATGGTCTAAGGTTATTATAGTATAAGTATGGAGACAAGATATAGTGGGAAGATATCAACTGTAGAGACTTTGGGATGCTCTTCTCCAGGGTTACACTCTGGAGGAGGGAGCACTGCCCCATCTGCAGGACCTTTGTAGAGCCCCATGCTCAGCTGGTAGCAACAAGAGACAAGCTATCTCATCTGTGGCATTGGCTCAGTTGGGATCCATTCCCCACACCCACACACTCCCAGAGGACCACTGGCCCAGAAGGCTGGAAGGTGTTGGGGAAGGAGAGGGGGAAGGGTTGCAGGGGTAGCCACAAGGGGTTTAACCAGTCTCACACCATCCAGACAGCAAATTGCTTTGCACCCCTGGAGGAGGTTCGGGTACCTGACTCTGTTGGAAGATTCTGGGAGAAATGGGCAGAGTGACTTGGTGGCACCTGGGGGGTGAGAAGGAGGAAATCAGCAAGGAGAGTCTTAGTGATTGAGGGCTCAATAATTGGGGAGTAGAGAGGGTGCTGGGCAGAGGAGAGATGGGGAGTGAAGTAGTCTTATGCCTTCCAGGTGAACCAGCCATCTTGGATATGGATAGGATAGGGAGGATGGTGGAGAAGGGGGAAGGGGATCTGGGGTACTGGAATAGTGGAAATGAGAATGATAGAGTAAAGAAGGAAGAGACTGAGGAGTTTAATGGGTAGTTAAAGGGATGGTGTCAGGAGGATGGTTACCATGGCACAGAAGACTCTTCAATGGTGATGGCTTTCACCTGATGAGAGATGGGGCAGTGCTCTGGGACGGAAGTTTGACATCTACATCAAATAGTTAAATTGACTGTGAATAGCACAGAGGCTAGGGAAACCACTAAGAAGGTAGAGCAGGTGGGGGAAACTGCTAGGGCTCCCATGAACAGGGGACTACTAGCATCAATGTGGGTAACAGTAAGGTTGAAGTTCACATTAGGTTAAGGGAAGAAGCCAGTGAGGGAGAGCTGACAATACTTACATTCAGAATGAAAAAATTAAAAATTAAGGAGACTAGGGAAGAATAAGGGATAAGGGACAGGAAAAAGCAAGCAGGGATTAAGAGATAGACTAAAAGGGGGCTGCCTTAATGGCAGAAGTCTGGGAAATAAAATTAGTGAGCTCCAGGCAATGGTGGCAGACACTGCAATGGACCTAGTAGCCATCACAGAAACCTGCACCACAGAGAATAGTGATTGGGACTTGACAGTCCCAGGCTTCACCATGTTTAGATGTGACAGAGGAAAAGGTAAAGGAGGAGGAGTAGCCCTATATGTCAGGGAAAGCATAGAGGTAATGGAAGATGAAGACATCAGTGGTGGTAATGGGGAAAATAAAAGCTTTGAGGTCAGCTCATGGCATCCTCAGGCAAAAATTGAGGGATGACGGTGATCTTTAGACCTCCAGGACAAGGGGAAGAAAAAAATAATAAGCTAGGGTCAGAAGTAGAATGCTAGGGTGGCCAGGGAGGAGGTGATAGTTGTGAGAGATCTAAATCTGCCAGATATTCATTGGGTCATTCAAGCTGCCAGAAGCTCCAGAAGTCAGACCTTGCTGGATACATTGCAGGACTGCCTGCTGGTGCAGCTGGTTAAGGAACCCACTAGGTAGGCTGCCATTCTCGATGTGGTGCTCACCATCTCGGAAGTGGTAGGAGAATTGATGGTAGGGGAGCCACTAGGGTATAATGACCATAGCTCTATATGGTTCAGCTTGACCCTTGGGACAAGTAAATCATCATCAGAAACTGAAGTACTAGATTTCTGAAGGGCAGACTTTAACTGGATGCTAGTCCAGGACAAGTTACTAAGAGTGGACAGTATCAGGGAAGGGAAGGAAAGATGTGGGGAAATCAAGAGTGCCATTCTCACAGCAGCAATGTCTTGCATAATGGTGCTAAAAATAAATGAGTACAAGAGACAAATATAATTCTCTGGAACGGTCAGGGAGACAGTGAGAGCCAAAATAAGTCCTTCATCAGGTACAAGGGAAGAAAGAACAGGGAGAGTGGTCAGCCCACCAGCGCAGTGGAAGCACTACCGCTCATGACACTGGTGACCCAAGTTCAGGAACAGACTCGGATTGTTGGAGGGCCGGATGGGGGGGAGGAGGCTTGAGCATCCAGAGGACTGCTCATCTCCTCCAGGGAGTGGGGGGTGCACTGACTCAGTGCAAGACTGGCCACTGGCAGTGGCTGGAGGAACAGCTTGCCCAAGTCCAAGCGAGGAGGAGGCATGACCAACGTTGGCTTACACCTTGGCATCAAGTGTACATCATGTCTGGGGGGGCATACATGAAAAAATGCTTGACCCCAGCATGGCACAGACATGAGGGTGGATATGAGCCCTCACCCACTGGTGCTTCCGCCTGAAGAATGGACCCCAATAGGATTTAAGGTGCAGTTTGGGGTCAGGGGTTGAGGCCGAGGCCCCCCTTCCCACTTTGTCCCCACCTAGGGGGTAAACCACGGCAGGATGGTGGGTCCTCCTGGGGCAGAGGTATCAGGTGGGTAGTCAGGTGACAGAACCGGGGTCAAAAGGGATATAACCAGAAACAGGAAAAAAACAAATAGGGAAAGCTGCAAATGAGAACAAGGGAAATGAAGAAGGTGGTCAGAGAGGCAAAGGCAGACACAAAGCCGTGTATCGTGGAGGAGGTCAAGGGACGGGAAAAACATTTCTTTAGCTATATTAGGGGAAAAAGAAAGAAGTGAGGAGGAATTGTTAAGCTAACAGAGGGAGGCTGGGTAATGGAAGGAGGAAAAATGAAGCACCTCACACTTGCACCCATTCAGGCTCCAAAAACTCAAGGTACCACTTTGATTAGGCTGAAACAGAGATCTTCATTTTATCAAAGACATATAATATCTGTATCTATATATATCTATATCCATATCCATATCCATATCTATATCTATATCTATATATATATATATATATATATATATATATATATAGTGGCGTGGTAGTGGCCCTATTGTTAGGGTTGAGTAGGGTGCTCAATTTTAAACCCCTAACTTTGCAGTTTAATAACTTTGGCAGGGTTTGTCAGGATAGCCCACAAATTTGCATTTTCCATGGACGTGCCATGTTGTGAAAATGAGGAGAATTTCATGCTGGCACCTTATGCGGTTTCCAAGATCTGGATAACCCTTTTTTTTTTTTTTTTTGTAAAAAAGTCACATTTTTCCCTATACTTAACTTGTTTTTTTTTGTTGTTTTTTTTTAAATTTTTTTGCTTTCATGTACAGGCTACATGGTACTGAATTTATGTACAAAAAGTTTAGGATAAATGTGGTCTGTGCTGAGGTAGTGAGTTTTGGAGGTTTGGTGAAGAAATCTTAAACAATTTCTAAGTTATAAGGATTAAAAAATTGGTTTTGTATAGATGTCCCATACAAGACAAAAATTTGTAGTTTGCAAGAGTATTTTTTGGTTTGCAAATTTGTTGTATGACAAACCAAAAATGGGTCTCACAAACTACTTTTTTGTTGTTTTTGGTTCGCTATGGCCACCATCTGTTTTTCTTTATTTCTGTTACTATTGAAGTTGGAAAGCACTTGCAAAGGGATAGCTTTAGCAAAACTAAAACATCCCTGATGTACAATGTTTTCCCTAAGCAAGATTTTAAAGTCTGTTTATAGTGAAATTTGCCAACATTTCATATTTCACACATTCACGATCTCTTCTGAACGATTTCTGGTCTACCCCTGCACCATGCAGCTGTTCTGCTACTCAAAGATCTTAAAAAAATTCCCACCCATCCATCCCCACAACTTTTAAATGCCCTAGGGGACTTCTGGGGATTAAACATTCCAAGGGGGGACTTCTGGAGATTGGGTTGACCAAGTGGGGAGGCAGAGTTTCATATTAGAAATCAACATCAGTTCTGGGCAGGGTTTGTTTTTGGTGAAAGGTTGGCTGCTCTTAAATGAAATTGGTTCACTCATACTTGTTTTTAGATAGTGGTTCATCAATTTATGTTTTGTACAAGAAAAGTGCAGTATGTGTTCTTCATATTAAGCAAATAAAAACAGAGTAGGGGGATGTTTAACACTTGATATTAGTGCAGTATGTGTTCTTCATATTAAGTAGATGAAATCATAGCAGGGGGATGTTTAAAGTTTGATATTTTGAGATTGAATTTGGTCGACCCTTCCTTAGAATCTCAAAAGGGGTATAACAATCTGTGTATGTGTGAACGAGTAGGGCAAAATGCATTCTTAAGATTAAGCAGATATAAACAGAGCAAGGAGTAGTTTACGTTTGTTGATAACACTGTGTATTGGATGCACTGAAAAACTTACATGGAAACTCTGAGTCATTCTTGTTGGTAATTTTGCACACAGGAAAGGGAAAAGAAAGGAAAATAATAAAACAGCTGGTTTTCCTATTTAGAGGGAGCATATCTAATTTGTTAGTGATTACATAATAACGGCATTTTTGGAATCAGTACATCTGCTATATTAATGCTCATTATAGGGATATTACTGAGAGGTTGGAGAAAGCAAATTTAATATAACGTGAATTGAATAAATTGAATATACAGGAAAGGAAATGTTATATCCTTAGTCCTGATGTAGTATTCAAATCTCATTGAGAAGGCTTAGCAAGGGCTAACATGCATTTTGGAAGGTGGGTGCAGTGCGATTGGGTAGGGTTCTGGGACAGGGTGGGGGCATGGCAGCTGGGTAAGATAGGGGGACATAAGACAAGGGTAGGGGTCAAAGGGAAGGAGATCTGGACCAAGGAGAACAGCAGGGTGTAATGGATGTGTGGCTGTGGTTTATGCAGAAATGTTGTGGAGAATGGGGTTTGGCCAGATATGTAATAGATAGGCACAGCTGGACGTAGAAATTACTAGGTTAACGAGGGAGTGGGAGAACAGGGGCATTGGAAGTAAGGTCAGAGGACACAGCAGGAGAGCTAAGAACACACAGAGCGTGGAAGATCCAGTAGATGGGAGATACAAAGGAAACACTTACAGGGCAGGAAACAGTCTACATTGGAAGAGGAACAGGGGAGGGCAGTTGGGGGACAGGGCAAGGGGGGAGGACAAGGAGGGGAATTTGAGGGGGGAAGAAGAAAGGGGGAAGGCAGGAGGAAACCAGTACAGAGATCAGCAGCAAGATGATGGGTGGCGTAAATTTCAATGGGGGTGGGGTTAGCCTGAGGAATAGGTATACACCTTTAAGAAATCTGAGGGATACAGGAAAGCCTAAGGGTGAAAGAGACAAGGTGGATAGGAATGGGGAGGGGAAGAGGGGTGGGGAGCTGAAAGGGGGAAAAGAGGTTGAGTCAGGTGATGGGGAGATGGGTAAGAGAGGCAAGGAGGGGGTTAAGACAGATAAAACGGAAATCCCAGGAGGGGACAAGGCTGGGAGAAGGCTGGAGGAGAAGGAGGAGGAGAGAATGCAGGAGAAAACAAGGGTCAAGGGGCAGTGGAGGGGAAGAGTCATGGGGAGCATGATAGGAAAGAGAGGGGGCAAGGATTGGGAGACAGTGTTAGACACCCCAGAAAATGGGATGGACAGAGGTGCATACAGGAGAATTGGGCATGGGGGAAATGGGGAGGGGGGAATACAGCAATGGGAAGAAGAAAAGTGAGAAAGCTGAAGGGGGAAAGTTAAGTGGGGAATCAATGGACTGCAGGGGGACTGAGGAAAGCAGGGTACTGGTATTGGGGGACTCCATAATTAGAGGCATCAAATGGGGGAAGGGGGGAGGGATGAGGAGCTCTATTATGGCAAAGTGCATGCCAGGCATTTAGTGCACTCCATAGCCAGGACACAAGGGGAAATGCCCTATATCATAGTGCATCTGAGCTCGAATGATCTGGAGGACAACAGTGTGATGGAAGTGTAGGCTAGATTCAAGGACTTTGCAAGAATCTGTCTGGAGAAGGGGAACATTGTCTCTTTTTCTGAAGTCCTACCAGTACCAAAAACCAGCATGGATAGACAGGGGAGAATTGGGAAATTCAATACATGGCTGAGGAGGTGGTGCATCGGAAAAGGTTTTGGTCTGGTGGGTGAATGGGATGGGACATGGGAAAACAAGCAGCTTTATGCACCTGACAGGCTGCATCTAAGCAAGGCAGGCACAAGGATCCTGAAGGATAAACTGGATAGATACATAAGGGAGGGTCTGTATTTAAATTGAGCAGGGGGGAGCAACAGGGAATAGCCCAGCTAGTGCTCTCCCACAAAATGGAGCAGTTAGGTAGGGCAGCATGGGTTAGTAGGAAGATAGGGGGTATATGGTGGAAAGATTTATTAGCAAATGCCAGGAGTTTGGGGAACAAAATGGTGGACTCGGGGGCCATAATGGTGGATGAGGGCCTGGACATTGTATCTGTAACTGAGACCTGGTGGTCAGAGCATCATAGTTGGGAGATAGGTATCCAGGGGTACAAACTTTTTAGAAGGGACAGGACTGGAAGAAGAGGGGTGGTATTGTACATCAGGGATGACATTAGGGCAATGGAAGGGCAGGAGGAGCAGGGAGAGATGGAGGTCCTGTGGGTCACACTGGGAAAATGGTCTGGAGCATCTTTGAGACTAGGGGTGATTTACAGACTTCCTACTCAGTGGGAGGAAGGGGACAATCAGATGTTGCAAGCAGTTAAATGGATGGCCATCAAGGGGGAGCGCCTGCTGGTGGGGGACCTAAACCTCCCTGATGTGGAGTGGGAAATCCTGTCTGCAGCATCAGCCAGGAGCAGGGAGATACTAGATACACTCTAAGGTGCTTTCATGCATCAGCTGGTTAGGGAGTCCACAAGGGGTGATAATGTCCTGGACGTGGTCCTCACCAACAGGGAAAGTGTGGAAGAGGTGGTTGTGGGAGACAACCTAGGTACAAGCGATCACAATACAGTGAGTTTCAGGGTAATGAAAGAGAGGGAAACAAACAGGACCAACACAAAGGTGATGGACTTCAGGAGGATGGACTTTGCCTGATTGAGGGAGGTTTTCAGGGAAGAAATGGAAGAAAAAGGGGTAACAGAAGATATGGAAGAATTATGGGAATCTATTAAAGGGGTGTTACTGAAAGCCACAGAACTCTGCAAAAAGAAAGTATGAAAGAGCAAGAAAAGAAAGAGGCCACTCTAGTTTAACAGGGAGGTGGTAGGGGCAATAAAAATAGAGAATTCTGAACATACAAGATGACACAGGGAATAGAAGACAGGGAGACTTACGGAGATAAGCCGAGGGTGGCAGGACAGAAGATTGGGAGGGCAAAAGCTACTGCAGAATAGAGAATTGCTAGGCAGGTTAAATGGGGGGATAAAACATTTTTATGTTGATTGCGCACATGCACAAGAAACATATTGCGGCAGCTTTCTCCAGAAGCAGGTTTGGGGGGCCTGGCATTGTTGTGACCAATTCCCCCACAGCCTATAAAGGCTTGTCCCACTTCCCCCAATGCCATGGCATGCTGCTGCTGACACTAGTTCAGCCAGCGTGCCACCAACTTGTAAAAAAACAGCTGCTGCAATCAGGGGCTGCCTCGTCATTGCAGTGTCAGCCATTTGCTCCAATGAGGGAGTGACCTGTCATTGCAGGGCAGAACTTCAAACCTGATATTGTTTGTGAACATGGCGGTGGCTTCACCATGTTCTAAACAATATTAACCCACCTGCGAGAGGGTGCCCAATCCCCTTAGCATGTACTATGTTTATTTGCCAGCGGGGCTAATCCCGCTGGCTTCAGTGCTGTAAGATTCATGTTGCAGATGGGGAGTCCCTCCGCTGGCATATGTACCCCCGCTGTTGTTGTTCGTCAAGGGGCTTTCCCATCAGTATAATATCACCTCCTCCTTGTTGTTGTGCCGACAGGGTGCCAAACCCCCATCGGCTACACTTCCCAAAAGAAAGTCTCTGTCAGCATGCTGGGAGCCCAACCCAGTGTGTCACATGCCCCTGTAAAATAAAAAATCGGTCCCGCAATTTTTTTTTTAAACCTGTAAAACAGGAAATGGTCCTTCGGCAGTCTCCCTGCCCCCCTCCGTCAACCCGCACCCACCCACTGCACACCCTGCCTCCCCACACCCCCCCTCACCTAATACTTACCTCCGGATTTCGGCGCGATGATCTTCAGTGGACCGGGAACACACCTGCACTCTTCAAAGCCGACCGCAAACTGAGGAAATGCCGGTAAGCTATATAATGGGATAAACAGGGTGTTTTTCAACTTTAATGCATATCTTGGGCATTTTTTTGAATTTTGGCACCAAATTTTCAACATGGGGCTTTTCGGACCCCTTCTCATGAATTCTGTCACTGTCATAGTGTTGTCGACCTAGAAGGTGATTCCATGGTCACTGCGTGGAATCATCTTTCTGGACCAATTAACGAAACGACAGTGCCAGTGTTCGTATGAGGTGGACTCTCAAAAGCCTATGTTACAAATTTGGTGGAAAAATCCAAAAAATGACTGTTTTACGAATGTGCATTGCACAGTTGCTACGTACGCTCGTAACTTTGTGAATTTGCAATGTTTTCACCCCAGATTTTCAACATTGGCATTTTTTCACACCTCCTTGTGAACAGTACAGCTGTCATTCTTCGCATCCTGGTCGAAATGTGTTTTCACAGTTCTGGCGCAGAATAGCTTGGTCACTGTGGGAAACCCATGTTCACGCCAAATTATGAAAATGGCAGTGACACTGTTAATTAGCAGAGGTCCTAAAATGCCTATGTTGAAAATTTGGTAACGAAAGTCAATAAAATGAGTGTGTTACAAATGTGCATTGTGCAGTTTCCACGCACGCTCATACCTTCGCAACTTTGCAATATTTTGACTCCAGATTTTCAACATTGCCATTTTTCCACACCTCCTTATGAACAGTGCAGCTGTCATATTTCACATTCTGGCCAAAATATGTTGTCGCTCTTCCGGGGCACAATAGTACGGTGGCTGTGGGAAATCAGTGTTCGAGACACATTAAGAAAATCACACTGACACTGTTCATGAGCAGAGGTCCTAAAATGCCTATGTTAAAAATTTTGTAATGAAATTCCATAAAATGACTGTGTTACGAGCGTGCATTGTGCAGTTTCACGCACCCTTGTAACTTCGCAAATTAGTAATATTTTCACGCCACATTTTCAACACTGGCATCTGTTCACACCTCCTTATGAACAGTACAGCTGTCATTTTTCACACCCTGGCTGAAATGTGTTTCCTTTCCGGTACGCACAATACCGCAATCGCTGTCGGAAATCAGTGTTTGGGACAGATTAGGATCGAGCGACTGGGGGGGGAGGTAACTGAGCTCAACTGAGCTCTGTCAGGACTGCTGCGGATTTCTTTGTGAGCAGGAAAAGGTGACAACACAGGCAGGAGCCCAGTACAAAAGGTCAGCCTGCAGTTCCGGGAGATACAGAACGAGCAAGTGAGAGAAGGGAGTGAGTGAGCTCAAAGGAGTTTTGTTGGGACTGCTGCAAATTTCTTTGGGGGCAGGAAAATGTAGCAATGCTTGCAGGGGCTGAGTACAAAAGGGCAGCCTGCAGTGGTGGAAGAAGCAGAATGAGCAAGTGAGAGAGAGGGAGAGTGAGCGAGCTCAACAGAGCTCTATCGTGACTGCTGCAGATTTCTTTGTGGGCAGAAAAGGGTGGCAATGCAGGCAGGAGCCCAGTACAGAAGGGCAGTCTACAGTGCCAGCAGAAATGGAATGAGAAAGTGAGACGAGGGAGTGAGTGAGGCCAACGGAGCTTTGTCGGGACTGCTGCAAATTTTTTATGGGCAGAAAAGATGCCAATAGAGGCAGGAGCCCAGTACAAAAGGGTAGCCTGCAGCACCAAGAGAAACAGAATGAGCGAGAGAGACAGGGGGAGTGAGTGACCTCAACAGAGCTCTGTCGGGACAGCTGTAGATTTCTTTGAAGGGCAGGAAAAGGTGCCAACGCAGGCAGAAGCCCAATACAAAAGGGCAGCCCGCAGTGCCGGGAGAAACAGAACGAGCGAGTGAGAGAGGGGGAGTGAGCAAGCTCAATGGAGGCACATCGTGACTGCTGCAGATTTATTTGTGGCCAGGAAAAGGAGGCAATGCAGGCAGGAGCCCCATACAAAAGGCCAGCCTGCAGTGCCAGCAAAAACAGAATGAGTGAGCGAGAGGGGGGGAGTGAGCGAGCTCAACAGACCTGTGTCAAGACTGCTGCAGATGTCTTTGTGGGCAGAAAAAGATGCCAATGCAGGCAGGATCCCAGTACAAAAGGGCAGCCTGCAGCACTAGGAGAAACAGAATGAGCGAGCGAGACAGGGGGTGTGAGCAAGGTCAACGGAGGTCTATCGTGACTGCTGCGATTTCTTTGTGGGCAGAAAAAGCCGGCAACACAGGCAGGGGCCCAGCACAAAAGGCCAGCCTGCAGCCCCGGCAGAAACAGAACAAGTGAGTGAGAGAGGAGAATTCAGTGACCTCAATGGAGCTGTGTTGGGACTGCTGCTCATATCTTTGTGAGCAGACAAAGCCGGCAACGCAGGCAGGAACCCAGTACAAAAGGGCAGCCTGCAGCAGCGGGTGACACAGAATAAGCGAGTGAGGGAGGGGGAGTGAGTGAACTCAACGGAGCTGTGTTGGGACTGCTGCGGATTTCTTTGTGGGCAGAAGAAGGCGGCAACGCAGGCAGGAGCCCAGTACAAAAGGGCAGCCTGCAGTGCCGACAGAAACGGAACAAGTGAGTGAGAGAGGGGGAGTGAGCATGCTCAACAGAGCTGTATCAGAACTGCTGCAGATTTCTTTGTGGGCAGAAAAAGGCTCCAACAGAGGCAGGAGATCACTACAAAAAGGCAGCCTGCAGCACCAGGAGAAACCGAATGAACAAGTGAGACAGGCGGAGTGAGCAACCTTAACAGAGCTCTGTCAGGACAGCTGCAGATTTCTTTGTGGGCAGAAAAAGGTGCCAACACAGGCAGAAGACCAGTACAAAAGGGCAGCCTACAGCGCTTGGAGAAACACAACGAGTGAGTGAGAAAGGGGGAGTGAGCGAGCTCAACAGAGCTCCATTGTGACTGCTGTGGATTTCTTTGTGGGCAGAAAAAGGTGGCAATGCAAGCAGGAGCCAAGTACAAAATGCCAGCCTGCAGCACCAGCAGAAACGGAATGAGCGAGTGAGAGAGGGGGAGTGAGAGAGCTCAACGGAGCTGTGTCAGGACTGCTGCAGATGTCTTTGTGGGCAGAAAAAGCCACCAACGCAGGCAGGAACCCAGTACAAAAGGGCAGCCTGCAGCAGCGGGAGACACAGAATGAGCAAGTGAAGGAAGGGGAGTGAGTGAGCTCAACAGAGCTCTGTTGGGACTGCCGCAGATTTCTTTGTGAGCAGAAAAAGGCAGCAATGCATGCAGAGGCCCACTACAAAAGTGCAGCCTGCAGCAGCAGGAGAAGCAGAACGAATGAGTGAGAGATTGGGAGTGAGTGAGGTCAATGGGGCTCTGTCGGGACTGCTGCAGATTTCTTTGTGGCCAGAAAAAAATGCCAACAGAGGCAGGAGCCCAGTAAAAAATAGCAGCCTGCAGCGCCAGGAGAAACAGAATGAGAGCATGAGACGGGGGAGTGAGCGACCTCAACGGAGCTCTGTCGGGACAGCTGCAGATTTCTTTGTGGGCAGGAAAAGGTGTCAATGCAGGCAGGAGCCCAGTACAAAAGGGAAGCCTGCAGCGTTGGGAGAAACAGAATGAGCAAGTGAGACAGGGGGAGTGAGCGACCTCAAAGAAGGTCTATCGTGACTGCTGTGGATTCTTTGTGGGCAGGAAAAGGCAGCAACGCAGGCAGGAGCCCAGTACAAAAGGCCAGCCTGCAACTGCGGCAGAAGCAGAACGAGTAAGTCAGATGAGGGGGTGAGCGACCTCAACGGAGCTGTGTCGGGACTGCTGCACATGTCTTTGTGGGCAGACAAAGCCGGTAATGCAGGCAGGAACCCAGTACAAAAGGGCAGCCTGCAGCACTGGGAGAAACAGAACGAGCTAGTGAGGGAGGAGGAGTGAGTGAGCTCAACAGAGCTCTGTTGGGACTGCTGCGGATTTCTTTGTGGGCAGAAAAAGGTAGCAATGTATGCAGTAGCAAAGTACAAAAGGGAAGCCTGCAGCAGCAGGAGAAACAGAATGAATGAGTGAGAGAGGTGGAGTGAGTGAGCAAGCTCAATGGAGCTCTATCGTGACTGCTAAAGATTTCTTTGTGGCCAGAAGAAGGTGGCAATGCAGGCAGGAGCCCAGTACAAAAGGGCAGCCTGCAGCACTGTCAGAAATGGAGAGTGAGAGAGGGGGAGTGTGCGAGAACAACAGAGCTGTGTCGGGACTGCTGCAGATTTGTTTGTGGGCAGAAAAAGGCGCCAACAGAGGCAGGAGACCACTACAAAATAGCACCCTACAGTGCCAGGAGAAACAGAATGAGCGAGTGAGACAGGCGGAGTGAGCGACCTCAACAGAGCTCTGTCGGGTCACCTGCGGATCTCCTTGTGGGCAGAAAAAGGTGCCTATGCAGGCAGAAGCCCAGTACAAATGGGCAGCCTGCAGCACCAGGAGAAACACAATGAGTGAGTGAGAGAGGGGGAGTGAATGAGCTCAACGGAGCTCTATCATCACTGCTGTGGATTTCTTTGTGGGCAGAAAAAGGTGGCCACGCAGGCAGGAGCCCAGTACAAAAGGCCAGCCTGCAGCGCTGGCAGAAATGGAAAGAGCGAGTGAAAGAGAGGGAGTGAGCTACCTCAATGGACCTGTGTCAAGACTGCTGCACATTTCTTTGTGGCCAGAGAAAGCCACTAACAGAGGCGGGAGCCCAGTACAAAAGGGCAGCCTGCAGCGCCAGCAGAAACAGAATGAGTGAGTGAGAGAGGAAGAGTGACCCACCTCAACAGAGCTCTGTCAGGACACCTGCAGATTACTTTGTGGGCAGAAAAATGTGCCAACACAGGCAGAAGCCTAGTACAAAACAGCAGCCTGCAGCACCAGGAGAAACGGAACGAGTGAGTAACACAGGGCCAGTGAGTAAGCTCAACAGACCAACGTAATCAACATTCAACATTGACAAATGCATGTTTTGTGGGAGAGAAGAGAACGGTGAGACGGGATAGTATGGATGAGAGGGGAGGAGGGAGAGCAAGTGGAAGAAGACTTCGAGAAGGCAAAAGTGCTTAATAGCTATGTCTGCTCAGTCTTCACAGAGGAGGGGAAGAGCAGGGGACCAGAGTTAGGAGGGAAGGGAGGAAAAAAAGGGTGGATCCTAGTCCATTCAGCGAGGACAGGATAAGGGAGAAGCTAAGAAGGTTAAAGGTGGACAATGCGATTGGGCCAGATGGCTTGCATCCTGGGGTTCTCTGAGAACTAAGAGAGGAACTGGCAGCATCTCTGAGGAGGTTGTTTAACTTGTCTCTGGACACCGGTTGGGTGCCAAGGGACTGGAAGAAGGCAGATGTGGTGCCCCTGCATAAGGGGGGGGCAGCAGGGAGGAGGCGGAGAATTGTCAACCGGTCAGCCTTACCTCAGTGGTGGGTAAGGTGATGTAGGTACTAATAAAGGAAAGAGTGGTAAACTACTTTGTTGACAGAGGACTGCAGGGCGACAGACAGCATGGCTTCACAAATGGGAGGTCATGCTGGATGAACTTAATGGAGTTTTTCAATTGAGTGACAAAGGTGGTTGACCAGGGAGGGATGGTGGACGTGGCCTATCTGGACTTCAGTAAGGCTTTCAACACCATCCCTCACAGAAGGCTGGTAATTAATCTGAAAAGCTTAGGGGTAGGACAGAAAATAACTAGGTGGGTATAAAACTGTTTGAAGGACAGAAACCAGAGGGTGGTGGTAAATGGGGTGCATTCCAGGGAGAAGGGGGTGATGAGTGGGTTGGTACCGGGAACCATCCTTTTTATGTTTGCTTGTGCGTGTAGCACACAAGAAACATTTTGAGGTGAGTAGAGCATTGCAAAGGTGTGGCAGTGCTTGGCCAATCCAGCGAACTCTTTCAGGGGTGCATTCCTCGGCCACCAATCAACAGGGAAGCTGCCAATGATGGTAGTTTCAGAGCGAGCACCGGACTTGAAAAAAATCTGCCACTCCAACCATGGACAGTTTCATCAGTGCAGCGGCAGATCTCCTCCCCCCTTCCCAGCAACCAGGCACATTCCATCCATGTGCATTACAGTGTACAGTAATGCGCATGACTGGAATTATGAGCAACTTGTTTGCTCAGTGTGCCTTTTCCGCTGAAATAAATGAATGAGCCCCGCCGTAGCTTTGCATAATAGGCGACTCCTGACACCCACCAGATATTCCCCCCTAAAGTCGACATCAGGGTGCATAATCCCTGTGTCAGCATGCCCCCCCAAGCTCAAACATATCTTTTGCCTACAACGGGGTGCCCAATCCCTGTGTCGGCATGCCCCCCCCACTATTGTGGCACACTGGGAGCCCACCCCAGTGTGCCAAAGTAATTGTTCTCTTTTTCTGGAACCAGGAGGCCCAGTCCCAGTGTCGGATGTGTCCCCCATGCCCCGTGTTTTTTTCAGCCAACCTTGGGGTGCCCAGTCCCTGGGTTGGCATTGATCTCCCCTCCTCCACTTGTCTGGCACACTAGGAGCCCACCCCAGTGTGCCGCAAATTATTTTTCATAGTATTTCACCTGTACAAAAGGAAAACTGTCCCCCGAGGTCTTTTTTTTTTAAACACAGAAAAAGAAAACAGTCCCTCATCATTCTGCCACCAGTCCCCTATCCGACCCTCCCTCTAGCACCCCACACTCCCGCACCCCCTCACCCATACTTCCTCCAGAGGTCCAGCGCTGCAATCTTCTGTGGACCAAGAACACGTCTGCACTCTTCAAAAGCCAACCACAAACTGAAGAAAATCACAGTAAGCCCTATAATGGCAATCGGGGGGGGTTCAACTTATGTTGATATCTCAGCCATTTTTGGGAGTTTTGGTCCCAAATTTTCAACATGGGGTTCTTGGGATCCCACCTCATGAAGTCTGGCACTGTCATTTTATTTCTCAGTCTCGAAAGGTGATTTTACGGTCGCAGCGCAGAACTACCTTTCAGGACTGATTAATGAAATGACGATGCCATTGCCACTGTTCATAAGGTGGGGTCCCAAAAAGCCCATGTTGCAATGATGAAAATCCCCCAAAAGTGACGGCATTATGAGCGCATATTTCACAGTTTGTATGCACACTCGTAACATCGCCCATTTTTTATATTTTCACTCGCATCTGTGGCGCCAAATGGCACAGTCACTGTGTGAATTAAACTTTTTGGATAGATTAATGGAATCACAGTGCCACTGTTCATGAGGAGAGGTCCCAAAAAGCCATGTTGAAAATCTGATGAAAAAATTCCCAAAAATGACTGTGTTATGCGTGTGCGTTGTGCAGTTTCTACACATACTCACAACTTCTCCATTTTTCATATTTTCACTCCAGATTTTTAACATTGCCATTTTTTCATACCTACTCATGAACAGTACAGATGTCATTTTTCACATCCTGTCCAAAATGTTTTTTCGCACCTGTTGCACCGAACTGCGCATTCGCTGTGTGAAATCACCTTTTGGGATTGAGTAACGAATCAACAGTGACACTATTCATGAGTTGGGGTCCCAAAAAGCCCATGTTGAGAATCTTGAGTGAAAATACAGCAAACGCCTGGGGTGTTAGGGTTTCCAACCATAACGCTCCACCCGGTACAAACTGACAGGCGTCGGGGGTGTGGCTTGGGGTCATCAGCCATAATGCTCATGCCATTCCACCCCCACCCTGCAGCCACTGACAGGCATTGAGGTGTGCTTTGGGATCTTTGGCCCTAACGTTCACTTCATTCTCCTGTACTGCACCCATCTCAGCTTATTTCCTTATGGAATGGGGTGAGAATAAGGGTGAAAGACCCCAAAGCACACCATGACACCTGTAGGTGTCTGCAGATTGAGGTGGGGTGGGGTGGAATGGCATGAGGGTTATGGCCAATGACCAAAAGGCACACACCAACGCCTGTCAGTCTCTGGAGTGTGGGGGTGGGAGTTGGTGTTAGTCCAATACTTCACTGCCATTCCTATTATGCATCTCTCCAATGCATGCAGTACCAATGCCAATGCCAGCAAGCAAACATTCAGCATTGACAAATGCTTGCTAATATCTATATCAGTGATATAGCAGAGGGACTGGAGGGGAGGGTGAGTCTAGTTGCAGATGATACGAAGATCTACAATAGGATGGACACCCTAGGGGAAGAAGGCTATGAGGAAGGACCTAAAGATTCTGGAAGGGTGGGTGGAAACTTGGCAGCTAAAATTCAATGCCAAAAAATGTACAGTAATGCACATGAGGCATAATAACCCGCAAGTAGTTAATACACTGGGGAGAGGAAATAAAGCCAACAGAGCAGGAGAGGGATCTGGGGATTATAATTTCAAGCAACCTTAAGGTGGAAAACCAATGCAGCAGGGCAGTGGGTATAGCAAATAGAATGCTGGCATGCACAGGGAGGGGCATAACCAGTAGGAGCAGGAAGGTGCTGATGTCTCTCTATAAAACCATGATGAGACTGCACCTGAAGTACAGGGTCCAGTTCTGGAGACCTCACCTATGCAAGGACATAGATGGGACTGAAAGGGTTCAGAGAAGGGCAACCAAGATGATGCAGGGTATGCATGGGAAGACCTATGAGGAGAGGAGGAGGGAAGTGGATCTGTACCCATTGGAGACCAGAAGGGAGGGGTGGTATTACAGAAACATTTAAGTACATGAGAGGGGTTAATAAGGTAAGGGAGGGGTGCTTATTTACAAAGAAGTTGGGTACTAAAACTAGAGGTCATAGTCATAGATTAGTAGGAAGAAGATTTACGAACATAGGAACATACAAATCTGCCAGCAGAAACAGACCACCTGGTCTATCAATGTCTGCCAGAGTGTGCAGTTAGCCCCCTAGATTGCAACTGCCCCAACCCCCTCCCCATCTGTCATTCCCATGACAGCCTCAGCCCCCTCCACCCCAACCCTTCCTCGTGCTCTGTCCCATGCCCTCTTAAAACATCCTACTGTCTTACATGATGCCACCCCCTCTGGTAGAGCATTCCATTTAGACACCACCCTCTCCATGAAGTACTGCCTCCTCATCTCCCTCCTAAATCTTCTGCCTTCCAGTCTTAGTCTGTGCCCCCTCGTGTCCCTACCCTTTCTCAGTTTAAACACCCCTTCAGTGCTAACTTTGTTTATCTCCCTAAAATACTTGAACATTTCAATCACATCCCCCATCCCTCCTTTCCTCCAGTATTTACATATTCAGCTCATTTAGCCTGTCCTCGTAGGCCTTGCCCTCCATGCCCTGTAACATTTTTGTTGCCCTCCATTGCACATCTTGCAGTAAATTAATATCCCTATTCAGATACAGCTACCAGTACTACACACAGTACTCCAAGTGTGGCCTGACCAAAGGTCTGTAGAGGGGCAGGATCACATCCCTATGCCAGGATGAGAAACCCCTTACGATACAGTCCAGCATCCTGTACACCTTAGCTGCTGCTTTCCTGCATTGGACAGAGTTGTTCATGCTCCCTGTTACTAACACCCCTAGGTCCTTCTCTTCCTCAGTGATCCCCAGCCTCACCCCTCCCAACCAATAGACCCTCCTTGGGTTCTTTGCCCCGAAGTGCATAACCTTGCACTTTTCGCATTGAATCCCATTTGCCACTTCTCTGACCATACCTCCAGTTTGGTTAGGTCCCCTTGTAGTTGTTTCCATTCATCCTCTTCATTCACCACTGCCCCCATTTTGGTATCATCCGCAAACAGACTAACCCTGCTCCCAACTCTGTGTGCAATATCTGAGATGAAGAGCCCAAATAGCACTGGGCCCAGCACCAAGCCCTGCAGCACACCACTCGTCACCAGTCTAAATATCGATAGCTCCCCCCCACCCGTTGCAGCCTCCTGCAACCAGTTCTTTATCAGTTTATCAGCTTGTTCCCACCCCGCAGCAGTCAGCTTCACCCCCCCCAGCCTCCCATGAGGTACTGAATTGAAGGTCTTGCAGAAGTCCAAGTACAGAACATCTACAGCATGACCCATATCCAGCTCTCTTGTTACTCAGTCATAATATTCTATTAGATTGGTCTGACAAGACTACCCCAAGACAAACCTGTGCTGCCACCAATCCTGGAGATCATTACCCTCGAGGAAAGACACAAGCCTCTCCTTTAGTACATCTCCATAAGCTTACCCACTATGGAAGTGAGACTGACAGGCTGATAATTTCCTGGCTCATTCCTAGGGCCACCTGTGTGTCTGGGCACCACATGGGCCACCCTCCAGTCCTGAGGCATCCATTCCATGTCCAGAAAGGTGCTGAACAGGTCCACCAGTGGCTCGGCCAACACCTCTGCCATCTCCCTCAGCACTCTGGGTGGATACCATTAGGACCTGGTGCCTTGTCCACCCTTAATGCCCTCAGATCCTCTAGTACTCTACTCCCCTTGACCATTCCATCAGTCATCTATTCCCCTCCCATCCCACCTTCCCAGTCCATGGCGGTAGTGGACCATCCTTCTCCTTTGTGAAAATGGAGCAAAAGTATTCATTTAGTACTTCTGCTTGTTCCTCTCCGTTTCCCACCCACTCCCCTTCCCACTTTATCTTCACTATATGGTCTCTGTACTTCCTGTTTTCCCTGACATATCTAAAAAAGTCCTTCTCACCTCCCTTGATGCTCTGCACTAACCTTAGCTCCCTAGAGGCCTTGGCTACCTCCTTGGACCAGCTCACATAAGCCTCCCTGTCCTCTTCCTTCCTCATTTTTCTGAACTTCTGGTACACAGCTCTCATTGCCCTCAACTCCTCCAACACTTCTCTGTTCTGCTAGCATGGTTTCCTGGCTCTGCACTTCTGGGTCTTAGTCCTGGTGCAAGCTTCTGTAGCCTCTGTTAGCCCAGTTTTAATAACACCCCTCATATTACACATTTAAGGCAATGTGAGGGGGTGTTACTTCACAGAGATGGTGGTGAAGCCCTAGAATAAACTACCTGAGGAGGTGGTGGGGCCAAAATGGTGGAGGGATTCAAGAGTGCATGAGACAGACAAAAGGGGTTGATTGGAGAGGGGAAGAGGATGTCCTGTGACAAAGGTTATGAGTGAGGGGGTGTTAGGGGCAGACTCAATGAGCCAGAGAGGTCCTTTCTTGCCATCAGATTTCTATGATTCTATGATTTTATGAAACCATTTTATTTGGTTTGAACTAAAAGACTTCCAGTTTGTGAACCAGGAAAAGTGGTTCAAATTACCAGTTCTAGTTCCAGAACCAGGAAAAGTGGTTCTAACTTGGTATTCTGGTTCACAACCAAGAAAATGTGGTTCCAACTAGTACCTTTGGTTCTCAAAGCAGAAAATCTGCTCCGAAGTTTTATGTTTGGTTCACAAACCAAAAAATGCAGTTCAAACTACTAATTCTGGTTCATGGAGCACAAAATGTAGTTCAAAGTTCGACTTTTGGTTGGTGAAGTGGAAAATATGAAAATATGAAGAAGCTAAGTGAAGAAGGCAATTTGGTCTATGTAGTCTACTCCTATTGCAGTGTCCAGAGGTTGACATACTAGGTCTGCTGTACCCCCTTACTTCTTCCATGCTTCCCATCTTTACTACTCATGGAGAATACTTCCCCTATGGCTATTCTAGCCTCTCTTGAAGTGCAGTGCATTGCAAGTGTCCACCACCGTATGTGGAAGAAATGCATTGTCAGTTTGCTCCTAGACCTCCCTGCCTGCATCTTAACACAGTGGCCTCTCATGTTATGGTTGCCACTTAAGTTACAGAGAGCTTTTGTATCCATGTTATTTATTTGTTTCTAGTACTTGAAGGTCTCAATCATGTCCCCCATCTGTCCTGTTCTGTACTGAATAGATGTTCAGTGCCCTAATCCTCTCATAGTATGCTTTACCGTGGTGATCCACTATCATCTTGGTAGCCATCCTCAGGAACTTTTCCAGTAGGTTAATGTGATTTCTGAGGTGTGGGCACCAATAATGGAGTCCATATTATAGATGTGACTTCACCAGAAAGTTATACAAGGGCAGTGTAAGTTGATCTCTCATTTAACAAACCATACAGCCAAGTAAATAAATTCCTGTTTTGCCAGAAATGGAAGCACGCAGAGCCCAGAGGGCCCTGTGATTCCAAACCAACATAGATGTATGCCTCCATGGAGGGATGGAAGCACAGGGCCTGCGTACCACAGACAAATGATTATACAATTATGCTATCTCAAAAAGTAAGGAAATTCATTGCAAAAAAATGTCATTAATGCATGGGTCAGGGTTAAAGTGACAAAAGTAGAAAAATGTGGTGTACTTTGGGATTGTTAACCCTAACGCTCACCCCATTCTCATATAGTCTACATATTTCAGCTTATTTCCTGATGGAATGGGGTGAGCATTAGGGTTAACAACTTGATTTGCAAAGACAAAGGAGAGGTGAAACCATAATGTTTTTTCCTGTTGCTGCCTGTAGGGTGGGGGTGGGGTGTTGGGGTTGGGAACCATAACACCACATTTCTCTACTTTTGTTATTTTAACCCTAACTGGTGCATTAACAAAGTTTCTTGCAATGTATACATGTCTCAGTATAAGTCTCAATATGTGTGTATACGTATATATGTGTGTGTATATATATATATATTCTATTTATTTTTTAATTTTTTATTTTTTATTTTATTTTAGTTTTTGTTGACCAGGTAAGTGCACTAGACAAATCCTGCCTATTTTCAGGCACGACCCGGGGGAGGGGGATACAGATGAATGCCAGCTGGCCTTGAACCAGATTAAGCTCCTGGTGGTATTTTTAGTGAATGAGGGAAATTTGGCCAGGGCACCGGGGAAATTCCCCTACTCTTTTCAAGAAGTGCCATGGGATCTTTAACATCCATCTGAACTACCACCAATCCAGGCAGATGGGACCTCGGTTTAACGTCTCATCCAAAAGACGGCACCTCAGAAGTGCAGCACCCCTCTCATGCTGCACTACAGTGTCAGTACTGGGATATTAACCCAAGTGCCAGATGTGGGAACTGAACCCATAGCCCTGTGATCTCCCGGCTTCAGAGGTGAGTGTGCTACCTGCTGAGCCACTGACACTGACGATATATATATACAGTATTTATAAAATGGGTAGGGAAATTGCTGCTCTATTATTTGATGACAAGCATCACATGACAGTGCTTATATCAGAGTGCGACAGCACACCTGCACTTTTATCCCCCTCCAAAACAATTTTGCCATTTTATAAGATAGATAACCTACTCTGAGGTGTGTAGTTGCACTGTGCTATACGCATGCCTTGGGTGGTTGATGCATTCTGCATTTGGCCTTGTGCCTAACAATGCACACCAAAGTGTTCATATATCACAGCACGACCGCACACCTCAGAGTGGGTTATTTATTACATATTCATTGCAAAAGATGTTGTTAATGCATTGGTTAGGGTTGGAGCGACAAAAGTAGAGAAATGAGGCATTAGGTTTCAGACCCTAACCCCCCACCCTCTTCCTCCACCCACCCTCCTGGACCAACAGTCAATGGGTGTGCCTTGGGGTTATTAGTCCTAACTCTCACCTCATCCCATGTGTAAAGCTGACATGGTACAGTATAGGAGAATGGGGTGAGATTTTGGGAGCCCAGGCAGAACACACCCCTCGACTGTTGGTCTATGTGAAGAGTGATGAGTAGTCTAAGGTGAGGAGTTAGTGTCTCAACCCTAAAGGGTTAGTTTGGTTGTATTTGTTCAATTTTAAAAATGATTATCACAAAATACTAAATATTAGAAAAAAAATAATCATACTTACACAAATCATACATACAAGGACAAAAAATAAATAAGGTTTACAAAAAGACACACTTAATTCAAAACTAACCTCAAAAGTGCAAATATCTTCAGAATTGTGCAATCTATCAAAATAGCAGCAAAAAGTCAAGTGAGAAAGACTGGGGTGAGCAACAGTGAGAGAACCAAAAACCGGTCAGCCAATAAGAATGAGCTTTAATGATTGTTCACTTTCTTTTTCCTAATTTTTCTAGTTAGGAATACAAATTTCCCCACAGAACGTATAATAGTTTGATCTTCTGAGGAGAAATACCTTAAATGTCTCATTAGATTTTGCTATTCCATAGATCAGTTGAAGTAGCCACTTGTGCCTAATTTTGGAATACTATGGGCACTGCAGAAAAACATGGGCCAAATCCTCCCTTTCTCCCAGAGCACACCCACATAGAGTATCCTCAGGATTACTAGATTTCTTGTATAAAGCATTTCCAACATTGGATTCAAACAAATCAAGCCTGAATCTTGTATATGTTTTATGAATATCTGAATTATCCAGAACATCGAGATATAATCTAAATGTGTGATTGTCAATACTATGGGTATACCAATTACCATATTTTGAGGCAGTAATGTGTGCCAAATCCAACTCTCTGTGAAACTGTATTGTTTTGTTTTTAATGAAAATTTTGTATCTCTCACTAATACTCACACACTGATGTCTATACTTCAACAAAAAAGACAACAAATATTTATCAAGGCATTTGTACATTTAGGAAAGCCAAACTGACTGCCTATGTTGGTGCAAAGCCCAGAGCTCTTTTTCCATTAGACATAGCTTAGCCTATCTTTCCTTAAGCAATCTTAGTAGCCTGATCCAGAAGTTGATAAATCTAGACTCACCAGTGACTGCAGTTTGGGGATACCCAATTTAGCTCTTAAAAAATAGGCTGGAGTAGATCTATGACAGTCAGTAACTCTCCTCAGAAGTTTATTAGCTGGAATTTCTAATTGATCAAGAGGACTTAATCCCCAAATTTCTACCCCATACAAGGATTGAGCATTATACTTTGCCTGTAAGGTGGATAAAAGAGGTCTGAGAGTATAGCCACCATAGGCATAATTGAATTTTGCCAAAGCCCCTACTGTTTTATTAGTTTTAGAAAGTATATGATCAAAATGATCACACCAGGAACCATTATTAGACTATAATATATATATATATATATATATATATATATATATATGACAGGACTGTTTCCAGGTAGTTATCCATCAGTTTCCACCTGTACCTGTTATTTCTAGCACCAAATACCATTACTTTTGTTTTACTAAGATTCATTTTCAATGATGAAGATTTTGACATAGTTGACAAAAGATCCAGTTTCTTCTAAAGACCTGAAACTGAAAAAGAACACAAAACAAGATCGTCGGCATAAGCAAGTGCAGAAAAGATATTAGTATCGATTTTTGGAGAATCTGATTGTAATGACTGTAATTGAATTAATAAATCATCCAAATAGAAAACAATGTGGGTGCTAGAATGCATTCCTGTGTGACCCCTTTGTTTGTGTTAATTCTGTCTGATAATACGCTTCCAGAATGAATCTGATCCCACGTGTTCGAGTAAAGATTTCTAATACTGTTAACCAATACAGGGGGAATGCCGTGGGTTAGCATTATTTCCCATAATGTTGATCTATTTATTGTATCAAATGCTGAACTGTAGTCCACAAAGACTACATATAGTTTTTGTTTCCTTATAGTTACATACTTTTCAATCAGATGTGAAAGTGTAAAACAGTTATCAAGTGTGAAATGACCTTCCTGAAATCCAGCCTGAGCGAGAGCAAGGCCCCCTAGTGATTCTATCTCATCCTTAAGTCTAATCAGTAATAACTGGGCAAAAAGGTTCCCCAGAATATCCAGCAGACTTATAGGCCGATACATCACGGGGTCATCCTTTGGGCCCTTTTTGTAAACTGGAAAAATGATGGCACCTACCCATTACTCAGGGATATAATTATTACAAACACATTGATTAAAAAAAAAGATGCAAACAATTTGCCCAAACTTCAGGTAAGGACAAGAAAACTTCCCTAGGTATCCTATCAGGACCAGAAGCCTTATTAGGTTTAATATTCTGAATTGTATTAAACACCTCTAATTTTGAAAATGGAATAAATAGATTTTTGATAGTATTCATATCTATAGGAACCCATGAAAAAGCCATGTCTGGATATATAACATATTATCATGGAACCCAAGCCATCTATTTGGTTCAATGTAATGGTCTAAAACATTGGACCACCCCTTACAGCCCTTGGCAACTAAGGACCAAAAAGATTTAGTATCATTATCCAAAACAGCAACGTGCATCCTTCCGCACTGTTGTTCATTAAGTTATTTCTTTTTTTGCTTCACTAATTTTCTACAATTTTTTTTTTTGCTAATTTGAGTTTGGTGGCACTGGCCTGATCTGCACTTACCTTAGCTTTTCTAGATATTTTACGCAACCACCTTTTATGTATTTTACACTCTGAGTCGAACCATCCAGGGGTCACTTGAGGGCTTGACTTAATTATGACTTTATATAAACTAGGTTCGAGAATATTAAAAAGAAATTTCAATTTTTTTGTATATCTGTGAGGGGTCCATAATAGAATTATCCCAAATATAAAAAAGAGGTGATCAAAAACAGGATCTCCTGGTGTAGATCCCAAGACCATTCAATTTTCCTGGAATATCAAATTATCATTGGGTTAGGCACTAGACAAGACTCATTTTTTAATTGAATCATTTTATGCAGTGTGATGGGAAAATGATCACTTTCCATTGTGTTTACTACTACCATGTCCTCTCAGAAATTGGGGGGACACTGACAAAGGGCCAAATCTATTACTGAAAAAACAGTTTTGTGAAATAAGACAGTGAACCCAAATGATCTCCCTGTTTTCTACAATTCAAGGGCTATACCAAGTTATCCTTCATAAATTCTATTAGTTTACATCCACTGTAGCACTTGTAGCACCTGTATTTAAGATTAGATGAAAATCTCTTTACTCTAAGACTGTCAGGAAACATATAACCCCAAATTGAATTATCACTTAATCCATCAAAATTGCCAATTCTAGCATTAAAATCTCCTATCATTAATAGAAAAGCTTTAGGGTATCCTAATTGATAGTTTCATACTGAGTCAAACTATCTACCCCAGATATCATTTAAATGCTTTCTGTCCTTGACCAGAGGGATATAACAGTTAAACAAAAGAAGTAAAGTTCTATTGATGGATAAAATGATTCCAACAAAATTTTGATCCAGTGTCAATTGTTTAACCCACACGAAATCCCCCACCCTAATGTCTGTAAGAAGACCACCAGATAAATAGCCCATCTTTCTGGATTTAAAGCCAGGGAAGTGAGTCAGTGTATAACCATTAATATCTAAGTCATTCAATTGCTTGTGCCCAAATTCTTGCAAACAAATTATATAAAAGGAATGAATATAATCCATCCAGTCCCCATCCTGAAACTTTTACCTAAGACCCACTATATTCCATGAAATTAGGAAGAGGGCAATCCCTTCCAAAAAAGTAGAAGACAGATTTCCCAAAGAGGACCTCCCACTGTTGCGCATCCTGGACTCATCCACCCAATCCCCCGAGTTAAGAGAATTAATCTTCACTCTCAGGCCAAGGAGGTAAGCCTCATAGCCTGCTATAGCCGTGAATCTATTTGAAATTGGGACTGTATAAGTACTTTGTAACTCAGAAAAAGGTACATTTCCTACAGGAGCAGGATTAAAGCAAAAAGAACGAGATGGAATTCCATCTCTTCTAGTAAGATCAACCCAATGCAAACCAAGTGTATCGAGCATTGCTGCCACCTTCCAAACCCTATTTGCAATCACAGAATTCTTGAAAATTATATCAATTTGTCCTTGTTCGAGAAAATTGGGTGCCTAAATACTCCTAACACACCTCTATAACCTAATCTGTTTAAAGAATTTGCAAACAAATTACATAAAGCTCTTGCCAGTTTGTCGTTGGCTTCCTTGTACAATTTCCTATGCCCAAAGAGACTCATGATGACCAGCGCAGAATCATAAATGACAGCTTCACTATCTGTCCCATTATTGTCTTCCGATGATCCCTCCCTATACTGTTTAATGGACTTAATCACCTTAAAATCTTTGTCAAATAACACTGCATTGAGGTTGAGTCTTTGAATACCCAAGAGATTTCTCCAAACATAGTGTGTTGATCTTTCAGAAACCAGATATGCATCCACACTATCTGTGGAAAAAATCCCAACAGGATCCACATTTCTTCTAATTACTGAAAGATCACTGGGGGCAATATCCAGCATCAATTCCTCACTGAGTAATTTATAAACCAGATCCTGCAAAACATCTTCATTTACCATTCTAAGTCCATAGATTCTAATCCATGGTATATTCAGTGGAGGAGATACTGACTGAGTGATCTGTTCAGTTTTACTCTGGTTTTCATGATTTTATAGTAGGTTAGTAGGATGGACTCTTATCTTAGACATAGAGGACTTACATATGTCCTTAGTAGATTTTTGGTCAGCCCCCACCCTGGGAGCTGACCTTGCTGCCCCCCTCGCCTTCTCTGGCTTCTCCCTTCCCAGTTCCAGATATTCTTGCTGCATTGGATTTTGCTTCCAGAACCCTTCCCTTGTACCTGTCCCACCCCCTCTTGAACCCCTCCACCATCTCTGCCTCCACCAGCCCCCAAGGCAGCTCATTCCATGGCTCCACCACCCTCTCAGTGAAGTAGCAACTCCTCCTTTCTCCCTGAATCTTCCCTCCAGCTATCACCCATGCCCCTCTAGTGGCCCCTCCTCCTTCCTTCAAAGCACCCTGACTGTTCCTCCCTATTTACCCCTTCATGTACCTGAAGCCTCTATCATATCCCCCGTCCCTTCTCTCTTCCAATGTG
Source organism: Neoceratodus forsteri (assembly GCA_016271365.2). Lineage (NCBI taxonomy): Eukaryota > Metazoa > Chordata > Ceratodontiformes > Ceratodontidae > Neoceratodus > Neoceratodus forsteri. The sequence goes on from CM057459.1 coordinate 974,071,545, forward strand.
TACATATTTAGCTCTTCGAGTCTCTCCTCATAGGTCCTGTCCCCCAAGCCCCAAATAATTTTGGTTGCCCTCCTCTGGACCCTCTCCAGGAGTTCAATGTCCCTCTTTAAGTGTGGCCTCCAAAACTGCATGCAGTACTCAAGGTGCGGCCTCACCAAGCAGTTATACAGAGGGAGTATCACTTCCCTCCTTCTGGAGGTGAGCCCCCTAACGATGCATCCCAGCATCCTGTTGGACTTGGCTGCTGCCCTCCTACAAGTCTCCGAGTTGTTCATCTTGACATCCACAACCACCCCCAGGTCACTCTCAGCCATCGAGACTTGTAGCACTTGTAAATTTTAAATTTTTTCCACTCGCATTTTTTTTTATTTTCTCCCTCTACAGGATTCTAAGCCTTTTACTTTTTGAGCTACAACCTTCTTTTTACTGCCTGTACAGTTTTTACTCTTGAGATTACCCTTTTTATGATTCATGTTTATCTTTCCAGCTAAATGATCAAGTTTATGGATTTTCTATAAGTCGACAGTTGGTTCAAATTCCTCAGCATGGACATCCTTCCCAGTTATGTTCCTTTGATCTGCTGATAGATCATCAGGAAAGATAACTGATGAGAAATCTGGTCTAATAGCAACAGGGCTATTTACCTTGGGGGCATCATCAATATCAGCCCCACAGTCCAAAGGAATGGAAGAGGATTCTCTTGGGGCTGTATTTCTTTTAAAATTCTAATATCATCATCTATCCTTGCACCATTCACTGCTATAAGTTCATTCAATGATTCAATTTGATTTCTATTTATTATCAATTTCTCACAGAGCAAAAGATCAGCAGCATACTGATTTTTAAGGACCTTAATTATATCTTCACTCAAAATTGAACGTGTGCAAACAAATTCTGAGCCATTCAAATGTCTATTTGACAGCGAGCTGGGTATCTCAAAATCATGTAGATGATTAATTAGACTATCATTATCCAAAAAAACTCTTGGTTTGTGTGTTTTGGAGTCCATCTGCAACAGAAGGGCAAATAGGGTCAGTAACAAAAGGATTTATATTATGTATTGCATTGAGATATTTAAGCCCCTGAATAGTAACTTCCAATTTACCTAATACCTCATTCAGAATTGTTTTACCAGATTGGGATGTTTCCTGACTAAGAATAGCCACCCTACTGGCCTCATTATTTCCAGACTGAGCTATCCCATTGCTGACACATAATCCTGAGTACAATGTATTTTGTACATTCTGCATCCCAGACTCTAGGGGACTTCCTTCAACTTCTTCCCCAGAAACAGGAGATACCACAGCTTGACCCATATCCTGCTGCTCAGTGTGTATGGACCTATTAATGATACCCCTGAAATTGTCATAAGTACCAATTGGTTGTTTCATGACTGGAAATAAGGCATCATAACTTATATTTATTTTGTTAGAAACAGCAAAAGGAGATTTTTGAGAACTGGGCATACAAGATTTTGAAGACTGAGTGGGAGTAGAAGCAAGGTTCAAAGGGGGCAAAGATAAAAAAAAAATAATTGCCCTCTTTGTCCAGTTTAGCTGTATCTTTGAAAAGTGTTTCACTCAGGGTCTGCTGTCTAAATTTAATGGGAACATTCCTGGTTCCCTTTGTTTTACCCTTTAAAGATGATGTAACAGATTTATTAACTGGCTGATTTTCAGAATATTTGGTACTTCCTCACTTATCCTTAGGTTTTGCACCAATTAATATGCTATTCTTAGGGTAAAAACTCCCAGAAGCATCAGTAATATCAGTTGTACCCATAACTAGCACACAAAGAGTATTAGAGATAGAGTCAATAAGGTCATTGCTGCCCATGGCAGTTTGATCAGGGTTCTTATTAATTAAAGTGCACTGCCTCCTAGTAAACACCATTTTTACCTCCTTGGCTCATTGACACCCCAAAAACTTAGGGCTCAGACAACCAAGGGAGCACACACAGGCAAGGCAAACAGACTTGTAAAAAGCACTTAAAAATGAAAAAAATAGAAAAAAGAAACATAAGGTACATAGAAAGTCCAGTCCACTCTGTGTTTTACTTCCTCCTAAACTGTATCTGTGATAACAATTACATTAATAGAACAATATGTTGCACAGTAATTAACTATAATTATGCTCACAATGCTCACTGAGCGGCTCCCCCCCTTCCTTTCCCTACTTATTCCTCCTCTCCTATCTCCCTCCCTTCTACCCCCACCAGCTCTCCCCCGACCATAAGTTTTGCACCTTTTGTTATCTTTTGCTCGTTGGAGATTGTACTCTATTGTAACAAAATTGTAATTGAACTGTAACTTTTTTGTTTGTAAGTACTGTGTCCCTTGTACTACTGTTCTGATGTCCTCTTTGTGATGAGGTACCTTTGTAAATGAGCCTCTGGCTCAAAGGTTTCTAAACTGATGTTTAACTAAATAAACAAATAAATAAAATAATTCAACGGAGATATAGTAATTTGTTAAAATCAAAAGATGCCGATGCCGGTACTTGTCAACCTTGTGTTCATCTGTTGTTCAAGGAGTTCTTAGACTCAAAATCCAAAACCTTCTGATGAAATAATCTAGACCTCTCACAGCAGCCAGTTCCTACACATAGGATCAATATATGTAGACCATTCCCAGGCTTGAAACCTGTAGAAAAGAAAAACTTTTGTAGAATCCATGAGGCGGAGCAATCAGAAGCAATTAGAACAATCAGGACACTCAGAACAATCAGGACAATCAGGGCATCAAAAGATAATTACCCCTAGAATGCATAAGCACTAGAAAAAACAAAAGAAAGATCAGGTAGAATATAAATATTTAGAAGGAAAATAAAAATTAAAGTGAAATAAAAATAAAACATAAAACATACGGCAAACCCTTAACAGACCCTAATATTACTCTATAAAAATACCTGACTAACAAAACCAAATTAGCCAGATGTTTCAGTACTTTGACTTAAGGCTTAAAGAGGACAAGAAATGATTTCTAATAGGCAGCTGTTTATAATGTTCTCATTAACAGAAATGATATCCATAAGCCTAGATGATCTACAGGTAACTGTACCAGAATAAAAAGCAATGTGAAAAACTGTATTTTGTATTGTTTTGATTTTATGGGCAGCATTCTGTTATAGTTCTCTTCATGAAACCAGTGATCTGGAGTTTTAACTATTTTTTTACAGCTTGAGCAAAGAACTCTAAGCATGGTTTTGATAGGACGAAGCTCAAGTTTAGCATTCTGTACTCAAACCGTGACATAGTAAACACTCCAAATTACTGGTTTCATGAAAAGAACTGTGCATAGTGTTGTCCATAAAAATAAAACAATTGAAAACACTGTTTTTCACACCTGTGTTTATTAAGGCAAAGTTAAATATAGCTCATTTGGAGGCAAGTATATCACTTCACACACTAGGAACATTACTAACTGCTGCCAGTTAGTACAAATTTCCTGTCCCCTTTAAGTGCTTCTGCTGTGCATACAAAACAAAATAACTTTAAACAATGCAGTTTATAAAATAGGAAATACACTTACTTTAAATATTCCAGAAAAAAGCCTAAAAGCTCTCAGTCCTTCAAAGAGGATACATTAGTGAGTGGATTATACAGAGCAAAGCTGTCTAATGGCAGATATTGGAGCCAAAGCTAAAAGAAAAATCTGCCAACTTGCCAGGTTAGTGCTGGATTAATACCGAATAATGCCCCTCCAAAACCGTGTCCACTTGCAGAGAGTTAGATTTTAAAATATCCAATGAGGCATAGCAGGCAAACAAAGTTATAAAAGGTGCAAAGTAGTGCAGAAGCCAGATAAAAAAACAGTTTAAAATAGTGCCGTACACAACAGCTCACAGCTTTCAGAAAACGTCTGCTTGCACCTTCGCTTCCCTTCACCGACTCACAGTTGGCATCTGACGTCAGCAGGTGTAATGAGCTATGCCTTAAATTACAAGTTAAAAAGTTAACAAGTGATTGAAGTTATAATTTTGGCATGAAAATTCAAAACAGAAAATTTAAGATAATGAAATAACAAAATAGCCCAAACTAGGATACACTAAAATAAAAAAGGAACAGAATGCTACAAGGTGATACACAATGCAGAACAAAATTGTCAGCACTTAAATCCAGGAGTTTCAATTACCCCAGTTGCAAACTCTAATTGCAACAGTTTTGTTATTTTAATTATCAGATTTACGAGACCCAGATCACAAAAAACAGCAATCCCCAACATAAATATACATTTTTAATACCACTTCCCTTTAATATTTCTTTAGCAGTCTGCTGTTCCTAGATTTCTTGATTAAATGTGGGCTCTTCAGTCGGTAAAATCCCATACAAAGTGACAAATTTTCTCCAGACTAGGTCCCACTGTATTTTTTCCTCCAACGGTGTTCTCAATCAGCCACCTGAATGGCTTGTTTCATTGAACCAGCTCTATCACACGGCCATCTGCGTGAGGATATCCTCCTGGGAAAAGTGAAATAAAGAACACCAGACAGGGGATTAAAAGTGACTGCACAATAAGATAACCTGGAAAGGCTACACACTTTGGCAACAGATGGTTTACAGATTATAAAGTTAAAACTCACTGTGTAGCCCTGCAGTCTGTGTGTACTCCTCAAATACAGACATGTGTAGCACCAGCCACCCTCACCTTCTCTCTGCAAGGGATAGCTAGTCCTTTGTGATGTACATCAGTCTATCCTCAACCCTAATGCCTCATTTCCCTACTTTTGTCACTTCAACCCTAACTGATGCATTAACAAAGTTTTTTGCAACAAATTTTCTTATTTTTTGATAAAGTGTAATCTTACCCTTATAAGGTTTTGGGAGCACAGGGTTCTCTGTGGTATCAGTTTTTTTGAACACAGGGCCTGTAATGAACTGTCATCTTCCTCTGGGAGTGCAGAGCTTCATATTGCATAACAGATTACCCAGTAGTCCCATTACTACATAATGGTATCCATATGTGAGAGCGCAGGTCTCTCCAGACCCTGCATTCCCACCTATCTACAATTGTAGAGATGCAGTGCAGGCCTAGATACATTCCAAGTAACTCTTGTGCTGCAAATGGTGCAATATATCAGTAACCGTAGCAACCTTGGAAACAATTCCACTGCTGTTGCAATGATGGACTGACAACCTGTACACATGCTTAGTATACCTAAAGGTGGAGGGGATTAGGTTTAGGGTTAGGATTTAGGTGTACTAATCTGTGCTTAGCAAAAAATCCATATCTCAAACCATTTTTGAGATATAGCCACCAAAAGGTGCCGCGTTCTCCACAATGTTATCCTATGGGAAATATGTCAACTTCAGAATGCCATAACTATGGAACCAATGCCACTTTTTACACCAAACCAGCATAGGTCACATCTGTGGGATAATCCCTTTATATCTTGCAAATTTCAAGCCAAAAGTCATAACCGTTTCTCTGCAGTGAACTGGCAAAGAAACAGCAACCTTTAAAAATCCCTGATCGTGAGGTGTCAAAATCCTTGTTCATGAGCCGAATCCTTGTTCATGAGGTGTCAAAATCCTTGTTTGAGAGAAATCCTTGCTCGTGAGATAGGGCCATCTGGTCCTGCTCTCATGAACAAGGATTTTGACATTTCATGAACAAGGATCAGCTCACAAACCAGGACTTTGACATCTCACGAACAAGGATCGGAAACGAGTGACGAACAAGAATTTTAAAATTTTTAAATGTCATTTTTTTGACAAAAATAAAGGAAACCAAAGCATGGGTTTGTAGAGGGTGTCCCCCTGAACAAACCCCATACATTAGTATCCACAGGAGACACCCATGGGGCAAGTTACAAGGTTTTGTCAGTATAATTGAAAAACAAGATGGCAGCTTGTGAACAAGAAATTTTTTTCTCAAAAACAAGGACTTTTTAAATCCTTGTTAGCAAGCTGTCAAAATCCTTGTTTGCAAAAAAATACTCTTATCCAAAAGACTGAACTGAGCATGCTCGGAACCTGAGATTTCAAAATTGCATAACTTTGGAATGGGTTAATATTTTTTCACCAAACTAACACTAGCCTATTCCTTGATGCAACCTCTTTCTACCCTGAAAATATGAGGCCACAATGCCAAATAGTGTGGCAGCATGGTGATGGGCAAAAATCAGCAAAAAGTGGCAAAAAAGCGAAAAATACATTTTTTTTCACTATGCACGACACATAAAACGCATATCCAATCAAAATGAAACTTGGCATATCAGGAGAGCTACCCCATGGGAACACGCAAACCAAATTTCATGTAAATCTGTAGAACAGTTGCAAAGTTATTAAAGTGCAAAATTTAGGATTTAACATTAAACTGCTTACTCAACCCTAACTACAGTGGTGCTACTGCATCACTATAATATATATTAATTGCAAAAAACTTTGTTAATGCACCATTAGGGCTGAAATATCAAAAGTAGGAAAATACAACCTTAGGGCTCCCAAGTCTAAGACTCCACCCCCACCATGTGTGCAGAAACAGGAGTGAGGGGTGTGTCTTGGGGTTGCGAACCCTAATGCTCATCCCATTTTGACAGGTAATAACCTAACATGGGTACAGAATAAAACAATGGGGTGAGCATTATGGTTCACAACTCCAAGGCACACCCCTCACCCCTACTCCTGCATGTACAGTGGGGGGTGGGGTCTTAGGCTTGGAAGCCCTAAGGTCATATTTACTTATGTTTGATACTTCAACCCTAATGCTGCATTAATGAAGTTTTTTGCAATGAATTTCCTTACTTTTTAAGAAAGTGTAATTGTAGACTTATTTGATTATGGAGAGGGCCCTGCACCCTCATCCTTCCATAGTGAGTGTTAGGAGTGCAGTGCCCTCTGTGCCCTGCATTCCTATCAGTGCATAGTGTGTTGTGATACCACTGTGCCTAGCAAAGCAGTACTGCTGCCATGTTGATAATGCATGCCACAGTATACTGTAGGTTACATGTGCCCCATTTGTTACAGTTCACCCACAGTATGAAACAGGGCCAGGTAACATGCAAATCAACTTTGTACACCTACAGGTGTACTGAACCACCCATAGCAGTGAAGCTATGTCTCGAAACATTTTTGAGATATAGCATCTGAAAAGTACCCCAACCATCACAATGTTACCCAAAGGGAAATTCTGAAACTTCAAAGTGTTATAACTCTGCTGCACAGTAACATTTCCCACCAAACTAGCTAAAGTCACATCTTTGGGGCAAGTCATTTATACCCTGACAATTTCAGCCCAAAAGCCCAAACCATTTTTTAGTTATGAAGTGACAAAGAAACAGACATAGCTGAAAAAAGTAGTGTCACAAACCGTGGCAGTACCCTAGTTCTTTTGGCAAACAATGTTGCAATTAAGTAGTTCAGACTAAGTTAGCCACATTAACAGAACTTCCCCATGACATTATGCATGCAAAATGCCATGCACATCCATTGAAGGATTGCAACATTATTATGGTTAAGTATGCAAAACTGGAAGACTGCAAAAATGGAAAACATTTCAATTTAAGGATGTTTAAGATACAATATCACACAAACTACACAAGTAATTCAAACAAAATTAGCAATATCAACAGGCCTGCCCCACCAAATTAAGCATGCAAAATTTCACATATATCCGTTGAACAGTTGCACAGTTACTAAAGTACAAATTATGCTAAACTGGATGACCGCAAAATGGGAAAAACGTACATTTAAGGATATTTGAGACACAGTATCTTTGAAACAACAAAAGCGATTCAAATGGAATTAAACACATCAACAGACCAACCCCACAAATTATGCATGCAATATTTTATGCACATTTGTTGTAGGACTCCAGAGTTATTAAAGTACAAATTATGCAAAACTGGAAGGCTTAGTAAAAATGGAAAAAAAAACATGTAAGTTTAATGATGGAGCTCAAATAAAATTTATCACAGCAACAGATGTACCCCCTGAGATTAAACATGCAAAATGTCATGCACATCTGTTGAAGGGTTCTAAAGTTATTAAGCTGCAAATATGCAAAAATGGAAGACTGCGAAATTGGGAATAAAACATTTAAGTTTAAGGATGTTTGAGTTACAGTATTTCTGAAAAAGCACAACAGATTTACATCAAATTTACCAGAGCATGTGATCTACCTCCAGATCATATGCTTGCCAAATGTTGAAGGGTGGCAAAGTTATTGAAGCGCAAAGTATGCAAACCTGGATGACAGTGTGTGAAAATCACTTTCACTTTTACTTTTTCCCATAGGAAATAATGGAAAACTTAGAATTGTTAAAACTTTTGAACAGATTAGTGTTTTCATCAAACCTTCAAAAGGCACATCTGTGACCCAAAGGCTTCCTACCCTGAAAATTTCAGACCACAACATAAATGCATTTTTGAGATACAGGTGGACAAAGAAATGTAAAAAAAAATTGTAAATGTAGGATTTTTTGACAGTTTCCATGTCAAAAAACACACAACGGATTCAAATGAAATTTGGCTTATTAATGGACCTACACCTGTGGATTATGCATGCCAAATTGTGTATAACTCTGTTTAACAGTTCCAAAGTCATTAAGGTTCAATGTTTCATGTATAACATAGAAGTTTGCTCTCAACCCTAATATACTGGTGCTATGGCACCAGTATAGTATAGTTGGGGTTGCGCAGCCACTTCTATGTTAAACCCAACATTTTGCACTTTATTAACTTTGCAACTGTTTGAATTGCATGAAATTTTGCATGCATAATGTGGTACCACAGATCTCTGAATCTGTAAAGTTTTGCTCCAGTCAGATTCGCTGTTGTGGAGCTGCAGAGCACTTTTTACTTTCGTGAAAGCACTTTTTACTTTTGCAAAAGCACATGCACCCCTTCATCGGTTTTGCATAAAAGTTTGCATGCATGGTGTGGTACCATAGATATATGGTTCTGGAAAGTTTTGTTCTGGTTGGATTTGCAGTTGCGGAGCTGCGGAGTGTGAAAAAGTGTGAACAACTCTCAACTTTGTGAAATTCTTTGCTGGTCTCTACTGCCCGAACGGTTTGTCTGTCTGGTCTGACATTTTCAGGGTATATGGGGATTGGGTCATGGAAGTGCCTTTTGAAGCTGTGGTGAAAAAATATTAATCCATTCAAAAGTTATTAAACTTTTTCATGCTCCATTGTAGCCCATGGAAAAAATATATGTGCACCATGAAAGCACTTTTTACTTTTGCAAAACCACTTTTTACTTTCACGAAACCACTTTTTATTTTCATGCTGCCACCATCTTGCTTTCAGCTAGCGAGGAAAAAAAATACTGCAGTTTAACAAATACTGCCCCTAGGTAAACACCAACAGTTGGGATTACCTAATCAGGGCCCTAGAAACATGCTCCAGGCATCAATTTTTCAAAATGATGCATGGAAATATATTTCTTTCATTTTTCAGCCATCTTACGAGTGGTACCACATTTAACATTACAGGACTTCCATGAAAGTCCCTCAGTACTTTTGCAAAAGTTTCCCCACGTAAACCAATGGTACTTTCTTGACCGTACAGCTGGAGAACAGCCCCAAAACACAAATTTCTTTGCCGTATCATAGCAACAAAACAGTTAGGACATTTGGGCTGAAATTTGCAGGGTAGCTAGGGCTTGCAGCACAGATGTGCCTTTTGCTGGTTTGATTTTAACATTTCCACTGGTTCCATAGTTACTGCACTCAAAAGTTTCAAATTCTTCCATAGGACAACATTGTAGCATACACGGAGCCTTTTGGTGCCTGTATCTCAAAAACGGTTCGAGATACAGATTTTTCACTACTCACAGCTTAGTTCACCAGGAGAACTAAAAACGCATGGAAGTTTCCGAGTCATAAATACAACCACAGCGGAATTTTTTCCATACTTGCTATGGTTAGTGAGATATTGCCAAATTAGTGTTACAAGGCTTCCCTTTCATGTCTCTAGGCCTGCATTATGTCTCCGTACCTATGTGTAAGTGGGAGAACAGGACCCAGAGGGCCTACATTCTCACACATGCATACCATTATGCATTCATGGCAGTGTGAAGGGAGCATGGGGCCCACATGCTCCTACATACAAGTTACATTACACTTTCTCAAAAAGAAGGGAAATTCATTACAAAATAACTCCATTAATGCCTCAGTTAGGGCTGAAAGTACAGCAACAAAAGTGTGGAAATTTGATGGAAGGCTGCCCACCCTACCACCCCACCCTCCACACACCAACAGGTACTGGGGTGTGCCATGAGGTCATCACACCTAAATCTCACCCCATTTTCCTATGCTATAGTGCTGTAGTACCACATCAGCCTGTTTACACATGGAATGGGGTGAGAGTTGGGCCTGATGACCCCATGGCACACCTAGATGCCTGTTGATGTGTGGAGGATGGGGTGGTGGTAGGGTGGGGACCCTAACATTGAATTTCCACTCTTTTGTTACTGTACTATCAACTCTAACTTATGCATCAACAGAGTTTTTTGCAATGAATATATAGGTATCCAGTGAGGATAGTGATTGAATATGGGTGACCTTCAAAACAGCAACTCATATTCAGCACTTTCCCCATGGGCTACCCTGCAAGGGTAGCGACCCTACACAAAAGTGAGTGTAGGGAATGGCAACTGGAAGGGAGGGAGGGAGGGATAGAAATGGGAAGGGGAGGGACAGGGAAGGGTTTTAGGGGACCAGTGTGCCTGCTGCCACTGGGCTAGTCATGTGGTATAGTGGTGTGGGTGGCTAGCTCTGGCGCAGCAGGTACTGGGTTTGGGGGCTGGGAGCATGGAAATTTTGCCACTGGCTGTGGGACTTAAATTATTTGCAGAATAAGGATTTTGCCCCCTTCCCGACATGCACCCCTGGAATTAAGAAGTTAGTCTGGTCTAAAATTTTCAGGGTATATATATATATATATATATATATATATATGGGGACTAGGTTAGGGAAGTGCATTTTGAAGATTTAATGAAAAAAATGAACCCATTCAAAAGTTATTTAAAGTTTAAAATTTTCCATTATAGCCTGTGGGGAAAAAATATACATTCTGAAAGTGAAAGCAAGTAAACAGCCCCAAACAACCAGTTTCTTAGACACTTCATAGCAAAAAAAAAGTTAGGGCTTTTGGGCTGAAATTTGCAGGGTGGCAAGTCCTTGCCACACAGATGTGCCTTTTGCTGATTTAGTGAGAATATTTACACTGGTTCCAAGGTTATGGCATTCCAAAGTTGCAACATTTCCTATAGGATAACATTGCAGTGCCCTCGGTGCCTTTCAACCCCCGTATCTTGAAAACAATTCAAGATACAGATTTTTCAATACTCACAGCTTAGTCCACCTTCAGGTGAACTAAGCATGTGTGGAGTTTTCCAAGTCATGAATCATGATTACAGCTACAGTGGATTTCTTTTTATAATTGCTACGGTTACTGAGATATTGCCAAATTTGTGTTACAAGGGTTCCTTTTCATGTCTCTAGATCTGCAGTATGTGTCCATACTTATGAGTAAGTGAGAGTACAGAGCCCATTGGGTCCATGCTCTCACATTTGAATACCATTATACAAAAATGCGAGTGGGGAGGCAAGCCATTATGAAGTGCTGGGAGTGCAGGGCCCTGCTCCCACAGGGAGATGAGGGTTCATTACAATGTCTCTACACTTATGGATATATGGTAGCACAGGGCCTGTAGATCCCTCCAAGAAATGGATAACATTGTATATTCATGGCAGTGAGAAGGGAATGCAAGGCCCAGTGGGCTCTGCACTCCCACAACCACATACCAGTTACATTACACTTCCTCAAAAAAAAGGGAAATTCATTGCGAAAAAAACTTAATAGACATTGAGATGTTGCCAAATTTGTGTTACAGGGGTTCCTTTTCATGTCTCTAGGCCCGAGGAATGTCTCTGTACTTATGTGTAAATGGAAGTGCAGGGCCCAGAGGGACCACACTCCCACATTTGCATACCATTATGCAAAATGGCAGTTGGAGGTATGCCATTAAAAAGTGCTGGGGGCCGTGCACTCCCACAGGGAGATAATGGTTCATTACAATGTCTCTATGCTTGAGGACATATGGTACCACAGGGCCTATAGGGCCCTGCACTCCAAGAAATGGATAACATGCTATTCATGCAACCACATACCAGTTACATTACACTTTCTCAAAAAGAAGGAAAATTTATTGCAAAAAACTTTGGTAATGCACTATTAAGGTTGTGTTCCCACAATCACACACCTTTTACATTATACTTTCTCAAAAAGAAGGGACATTCATTGCACCATTAGGGTTGCAACATCAAAAGTAGGGAAATTCAACCTTAGGGTTGCCAAGTGTAAGACTGCACCCCCACTGTTCATACAGGAACAGGTATGATGGATTGTTTTGGCATTTTGAACCCTAATGCTCACCCCCATTTCATGAGTAAGGTGAGATAGGCATAGTATAGGACAATGGGGTGAACATTAGGGTTCAAAATGCCAGAACACATCCATCATACCTGTTCCTGCATGCACAGTGGGGGGTGCGGTCTTACACTTGGCAACCCCAAGGTTGAATTTCCCTACTTTTGCTGTTGCAACCCTAATGGTGCACTAACACATTTTTTTGCAATATATATATATATATATATATATATATATAAAATACTGGCACAATAGCACCACTATACTTAAGGTTAAGTAGCCTGTTTAATGTTAAACCCCAAATTTTCACTTTAATAATTTTGCAACCATTTGATGGATTTGCACAAAATTATGCATGTGCTATCCTGTGGGGTAGATCTCTTAATGTGACAAGTTTCATTCTGGTTGGATGTGTGGATTCTAAGATCCAGATAGTGATGAAAAAAAATAAAAGTCACCACTTTTTGCAGTTGTTTCCTCATCACCTTGTGCCCATATGGTGTGGAATTTTGGTGTGTTTTTTTAATGGAACAAAGAACGTGGGTGACAGAACTACCACTGTTTGTTTGGTGCATAAATATTAACCTGTTGCAAAGTTATTCAGTTTTTAAGTTCCCATTATTACCTATGAGAAGTTCATTTTTCAGGATAGCTGTAAAAGGTTTGGCAAAGGATTTGATCTCATGAAAAAAAGATTTATTCTCATGAGATCAGTTCCTTTTTCATCAGGGAAAAATCCTTTTTTTGAACCACCATCTTGGTTTTATTTTTCAGCAACTAAAAAGTGTGGAAAATACATTACAATGTTGTCATTTTAAATATCAAAAACCAGAACCTAGCTAAACAGACTGAATTTAGTTAGATTCTGGTGTTTTTCAAAATTAGGACCAGAAATACTTTGTTTGGGCACCCAAAATCCTGGGTGACCAGCTTAACGCGAGGAGCCTTCCCCCACATTTTTTATATGAGAAGAGCAGGTTTTCTTGACTTCTGCAGCCACAACTGAACTGCTGGCTGCAGTCTGAGTTGTAAGCCACCTTGCCATTTCCCTGGTGTTTGGTGGCATGGACCCCCCCTATACACACACACTATCCCCATAAGTAATATATTCCCTGGTGTCTAGTGACACCCCCACCCTTCGATCACCCTGCCCCTAATTTTTATTTTTAGTTCCTAGTGTCTAATAGCATCCCACACCCTCCAATCCCTGTCCCCTGTTTTTTTATTTATATTTATATAATCCAACACAGGGATGCCCAATCCTGGTGACAGATGCCCCGCCCCCACAGCCAATTGTTTTATGAACAGATATCTGCACACCAGGGGCCCCAATCCCTGGTGGCAGCTTATTAAACAGTATGCATTTTTTTATATTGTCATTTCCCCGCCTCCCAAGTCCATTTTCATAAGTAGTTGCCAACATCAGGGGTGCTCAATCCCCTGTGTCAATGTGTCCCCCCCAAGTAGTGTGGGACACTAGGGAGCCAACCCCCAGCATCCCAAAGTGAGTTAAAACACTACCTGCAAAAACTGAAATGATCCCCAAACATCTTTTCTTTAACTAAAAAAAAGGAAACAATCTTCCTGTTTGGGAGCAGGAAGGGAGTGATCACAGAGGCACAAAAGACTCACCATTTTACAAGAAAAAGAAGAGCTCTCCCTCACCCCCTAGCTGCTGGAGGTCTGTCTCTGAGCATGTAAGAAGGAGACTACTGAGGACTACAGGAGCTTCCTGTTCCAGAACAGGAAGGGCAGGAACTGTAAGGGCACAGAGGCAGTAGGAAAGCAGGGAGAAAAAACAAACAAAACAAATAAACAGAGAGGAAAGAATAAGCATACAAAACAACAATCGAGAGGCCACAAATAAGACACAATGGGAGTGGTGCAGTGAAATGGCTGTGGAATGGTAGTCTTCTAGAAGACATTCTGGAGGATGTGATTATCTTCCCATCTGTAGGCACCTCTCTGGGCTGAGGGAAGAGGTTGCTCATCCCAAGACTGAGTTGGCCAGGATTTGGGGGACCTCCTCTCCCACCTAGGGACTACCAAGGCCACGGCGCTGCCTCAGAGGTTGCCAAGAAAGAGGAGTGGTTGGACCATGGTGGGGTCAGGGAGGGTGAGGGAGGTGAAACAGAGGTGCAGCCCTCCAGTTGTACCACTCCACAATTCATACGCCATTCTGGCAGAGTGTGGTTCCTCTATGGAGGCACCTGCAGTGGAGACCAAGGAGGATGCTGGGAACCTCCATGAAGGAGACCCACAGGAGGGTGGTACAGGACCCCACAGGGGAAGGAAATAACTCCTGGGAAGGACTCAATTGTTAGGGGGTAGAACTGGGGAAAGAGGGAGGGGAGAGGGAGATGAGGTAGCTGCCTGGTGCCATGGCATGGAGATGTAGGGAGTGAATCCTCAGGATTGCAGGAGCAGCTGCATGGGGGAAGGAGCTGGACATCATTGTACACCTGGGAATAGGATCAGAGTAGTGCAGGGGGAATTTGTGGAGTTGGGGGGCCTTAGACAAATAGAATGCACAGTAACATTCTCGGAGGTGCTGCTTGTCTATGGCATGGGTGAGGCTAGGGTGCTCTGCACCATGGGATTTGATCAATGGTTCAAAAACTGGTGCAGAGCTCAGGGCTTTGGCTTCATTGGGGCCTGGGGGTCTACTTGGAGGGATGCAGGCCTATACTGGCATGATGGTCTGCATCTGTCCAGGAGGGGAACCAGGATCCTAGATGATAGGCTTAAATGCTTCATTGGCAAGCATTTAAACTAGCCAAAGGGGAGGCGCTGAAAAGGAGCAGGAAAATATCCCACCCCCACAAAACAGGATAGTTAACAAGGTAAACACCAAAATAGAGAAGTTGATAGGGAGAAGGTCAGGGGTAAATGGAGAAAAAGGTAAAGGCAGTAAGGACACGGATGGGGCTAAAATGGGTAAGGCCATCAAAAACTGGAGGGCAATGAGTACCATTGCCCATAGTCTGGGTAACAAGCTCCCTGAACTAGTGGCCTTGATGGAAGAGGGATGACTGTATATTGTGGCAGTCACAGAAACATGGTACACAGAGAACCATGACTGGGATGTCAACATACCAGGGTACACAATCTACAGGAGGGACAGGGAGGGTAGAAGAGGAGGAGGAGGAGTAGCTCTCTATGTAAGAGAAGGGATCAAAGCAATGGCACTAAAGGGTAAACAGGGAGAAGAGGAGGCACTGTGGGTCACCCTGGAGATGGGAAATGGCATCACAATCCACACAGGGGTTGTATACAGTCCCCCCATCTCAGCTGGAGGAAATGGACAAGAAAATGATAGAAGGATGGCAGAGAAAGGGGAGATATTGTTGATGTGGGACCTGAATATGCCAGATGTTAACTGGAGCACCTTTGCTGTAGCCACATCCAAGAGTAAAGTGATTCTTGATGCACTACAGGGGGCATGCCTCAGACAGCAAGTGTTGGAACCCACTCAGGAGGGAGCAATCTTAGACCTGCTACTCTCAAACAGGGATGGAGAGAGGATCTCAGATTTTGAAGTGGGTAGCCATCTGGGAACAAGTGACCACCAAACAGTGTGGTTCACTATAAACACAGCCATAGAGTCAAGCCACACAAAAGTGAGGATACTGGACTTTAGGAGGGCTGACTTTGGCAAAATGGGAGAGTGTCTCAGAAAAGTACTAGCAAACGGGCAAGAAGGAGGAGTGGAGGAAAAATGCTGAAACATCAAAACTGCTATCACAGCGGCAATAAGCCTTTGTGCAAAGCAAATAAATCAAAATGAAGGAAAAAAACACTATGGCTCTCAAAAGAGGTGGCTGGGAAGGTTAGGGAGAAAAAGACAGCATTTAGGAAGTATAAGGAAACACAAAAGGAGCAAGACAGAGAACTGTACCAGTTAAAGCAGAAGGAAGCAGGGAAGGCAGTCAGAGTAGCAAAGGCCCAAACTGAGGAAAGATAGCCAACTCAGTTAAGAAGGGAGATAAAACCTTTTATAGGTACTTTAGGGAGTGAAGAAAGACCAAGGGATGGATACTGAGGCTTAATAAAGGGAAGGGTGGGTGGCAGAGGTTGACAGTGAAACAGCAGGGATACAGGACAAATACTTCCACTCAGTATTCACAAAAGAAGAGGAGGGGTATGTACTTAATCCAATCAATAGAAGCACTCTGGATAGGGGGCCGATACCAGCCCATTCACAGAAGAAAGGGTTATGAAAGAACTCCTAAAACTGAAGGTGGATAAAGCAATGGAACCTGATAGGATTCACCCAAGATTCTAAATGAACTAATGGGAGAACTAGTGACACCACTGACTACCCTTTTTAACAAATCATGGGAGGATGGTGTGGTACCTGAGGACTGGAGGAGGGTGGATGTGATTCTATTTGACAAAAATGGGAGCAAGGCAGAGGCAGGAAACTACAGACCTGTTAGTTTGACCTCAGTGGTAGGGAAAATTATAGAATGACTTCTGAAAGAAAGAACTGTTGAGTACCTAGAGCCCAGTGGGGCACAGGACCCAAGGCAGCTTGGATTCACAGTGTGAAGGTCATATCAGATGAATCTAATAGATTTCTTTGACTGGGTGACCAAAGTAGTAGACCAGTAACATGCTGTGGACATGGCCCACCTAGACTTTAGTAAAGCATTTGACACAGTCCCACACAAAAGATTAATATACAAGTTTGCCAGCCTGGGAGTGGGTCCCAAGATGGTAGCCTGGATAAAGAATTGCTGGATAACAGAACACAGAGGGTAATAGTAAACGGAGTCCACCCTGAAGAAAGTGGGGTTACTAGCAGGGTAACGCAGTGTTCAATACTGGGATTGGTCCTTTTTAATATCTTTTTAAGTGTCATTGCAGAGGGACTGGAAGGAAAAGCATGCCTCTTTGCAGATGACACGAAGATCTGCAACAGGGTTGATACACAAGAGGGGGTGGAAAAGATGAGCAGGGACTTGGCAAGGTTGGAGGAATGGTCAAAAGTATGGCAGCTTATATTCAATGAAAAGAAGTGCAAAGCAATGCACCTGGGAAACAGAAACCCTGGGAAAGAGTACATAATGGGGGAGGAAGAGGTACTAGCAACAACAAAAATAGAAAGGGACCTGGGGGTAGTCATATCAGATGACCTAAAGATAAGCAAGCAGTGTGAGAAGCAGTAAGGAGGGCTGGGGGGATACTGGGATGTATTGAGAGAGAGAGAGAGGCATCACCAGTAGAAAACAAGAAGTTGTTATCCCTCTGTACAGACAGTTGGTGAGACCCCATCTGGAGTACTGCATGCAGTTCTGGAGAACCCTTCTCCGCAAGGACATAGACACGATGGAGGCAGTCTAGAGGAGGGCAACTAAAATGGTGTAGGGTCTGCACCAGAAGCCATACAAAGTGAGACTAAAGCAGCTTAATATGTATACCCTCAAAGAAAGGAGGAAGAGGGGGACATGATAGAAACTTTGAAGTACCTCAAGGGAATCAACAAAGTCCAAGACGGTAGCACCTTTCAGAAAAAGAGATGTGCAAGAACAAGGGGGCACAATTTGAAAATAGAGAAGGAATGGCTCAGGGGCAATGTGAGAAAGTATTTTTTCATGGAGAGTGTGGTGGATGAATGGAATGTCCTTTCTGAGGAGGTCGTCGGGTTAAAAACAGTGGGGGAAAGCACCTGGTGTCGCTGAGAGCTGAGGCACTGGATGCCTTACCTTGCATTACGCCAATGACACAGGTTCGGGAATAACCTCGGATCATTGGGGAGCTGGCGCGGGGGGGGAGCATGGAGCAGGATCAAGCAGCTGCAAGGCAGTGCTCCCCCCTGATTTGGTTGCCTGCACCCCCCTCCGTAGTTCCGCTCCCACTGGGTGGAGGTCCACTGGAAAGTGAAGGTGGGTGGTGGCAGCAGTGATAGCAAGGGGTGGGGCAGAAAGGGCCAAGCCAGTGCATGGCATGCCCATGCACCTCCACACATGCCTACATATGTGTCTGCTGGGCTCCCAAGTTCAGGAGAAAAAAACGGTTAAAATATATATATATAAAAAAAAAACAGTGGGTGAATTCAAGAATGCATGGGACGGGCATAAGGCAGTTCTGGTTGGGGTTAGGAAGAAGTAGGCTGTTGATTAACTAGGATCTGCAGCTTATCCAATAGGTAGGAAAAGGGGCAGACTGGGTGGGCCAAGCAGTCCTCATCTGCCATCAAAGTCTATGTTTCTATGGTCCCTCATTGTCGCTGCTGTCCCCATCCCCCCATCCTGACGCTCCCACTGAGCACCCTCCACCCCACAGCCCCCCCCCCGTTACCCTTTACTTACCATTGGAGGTCGAACTTTGTCATCTTATGTGGACCATGATACATCTGCACTCTTCAAAGTTGAATCGTTAACTGAGAAATAAAGGTGACTGCCGTATAATGGATTTCAATGGCGTTTTAAACTTATGTTCATAACTTTGCCATTTTTTGGAATGTTTTCACCAAAGTTTGAACATGGCCTTTTTGGGACCTTACCTCATGAACACTGCAACTGTCATTTTGTTAATTGGGCAGAGAAGGTGATTTAGCAGCCACTGCACGAAATCACCTTTCAGGACTGAATAACGAACTTTCACTTTCAGTGAGGTGGAGTCCCAAAAAGGCCATGTTCAATGTTTGGTGAAAAAATTCCTAAAAATAGCCAAGTTACACATGTTCTTTGAATGTTTCTTGCACACACATAACTTTGGTAATTTTCAATAGTTCAACACAGCCATTTTTTCACACCACTTCATGAACAGTACAGCTGTCATTTTTCACATCCTGTCCAAAACATGTTTTTGCACCTGAGGCATGGAATGGCTTTTTGGCATGGATCTGAAAATTTTCACCCATGGGGTCTATGAGATGGGGGTCATAAGAAGACTATTGTCAAGCCATATCAAGTACCAGGCCTGCTTAATGGCCAAGAAAATAACACTGGTCCTAGCCCCCCGGGTGTCCAAGCACTCCTCCGTTTGGCGCAGAATCAGTGCCCCACCAGGGGCTTCGAATCTCAGCTCCTGCACATCTCACATTGCCGTACCACCCAGGGGCACAGATCCTTTACTCACAGAGCTCCCAGATGGTTAAATGTCTCAGCTATGACATCTCCTCACTGCCTAAGCTAGGCCATTTCGAATCCAACCTCTGCCTCCTCCTCCTCCTCTCTGCCTCCAGCTCCTGTGATTGTCAACCTGAATCTGCTCCTCTTAACCTAGCACTTATTATCCCCCTGTTTAACTCCCCTAACACTCCTCCCTTCCCTCCACACCCTCCCCCCATCCCTTCTAGCACTTTTTTTGTTACCTGACAAATGCCGCCGGCTGCACCTGTTTTTTGTTGTGCCTTCTTAGCTTCATAATCCTGCATACCTTACTCTTCCTATAGCTCCTAATACCATAGTAAATGTATGTATGTGCTTATCTGTTTGGAAATTACTGTAACCTACCTGTTCTCCCCCATTTCAGTTTACATTGTTCTTTCAAATTGTATTGTCTTCATACTGTCATGTCTCCTACTGTCACTCAGCCAATGTGGAATCTTTGTAAAAGAGCCTTGGCTCAAAGATATTTGTAATCATAGACTTAATAAATAAATAAAATAAATTGTTGAACATTTGGGGTCAAAATATGAGAAAATGTCAATTGACCATTTATTACAATTTCACTATGCCTGCTTGTAACTTCAGAAATGTTAAACATTTTGACCCCAGATTTTCAGCATAGCCTTCTTATTACCCCACCTCATGGAAGTCGTAGCTGTTATTATTCAAAACCTGGCCAAAATGTGTTTTCACACCTGTGGAGCGGAATGGCATTGCAGTTGTGCAGATTTATGTTTTGGCAGGGATTCAAAAATTTTCTGCTCTGGGTTCATGAGGTGGGGTAATAAGATGGCTATGCTGACAATTTCATCACTGTTGTCCTATAAATGGAAGTGCAGGGCGTTGAAAGCTATCCACCTTAAACTCGAGGTTTGGTGGAATCTTGTTTTCCATTTGTTTCAAAAAATATTCTGAAAACCCATGAAAATGAGGTGCTGTAGGAATACCAAAAATGGGATCTTGCACATAGGAACTCTGTTAGTTGTATTCTGCAGTTGTCTGGTACGAAAATGATCTAGGAATGTTTTTTTCTATGTTTTAAATCCTTTTTCATTACTCGGTAAGATTCTTTTTCATAAATCCTTTTTCGTTCAAACCAGAAATGATCGCAAGTGACGAAAAAGGATTTTGGTCACAAAGAAAAAAGCAGCGCCCTAAAATTATTCTGTGTTGTTGAGCCCAAACATTACAGGCAGTACAGTCAGTTATAACATGGATATGTGGCCAGCAGCATTTGTTATTTTGTGATGTGGGGTCAGACTTAGCTGACAACCCTTCCATGTGGATGCAAGGCCCTCCCTTGCCAACAGAGACTGGCTCTAGGTGGATTAGGTGGCAGTCTAACAGAGGCAGTAGTCACTTCATCAGAGGTGAGAATGTTTTCTCCATCTAATAGCTGTCATATATAGACCCATAAGATAGGCAGGTGAAGGTTGTCCAGCAGAACTGTGTATTTGGAAAAGGGATCATTGGCACTGTATAGTCCTGTCCTGCCCTGCCACCCAACCAGGTAAAAGTGGGAGATACCTAAGTGGAGCACAGTGTTTCTGGAGGTCACACTGAGATGTCCCCATCTCCCCCCAATGTTGTAGTGGGAGACACTGACACTGACAACCAAGCTAACCTTTCCTTTTCACAACAGCACAGAGCATGACAGAAGTGAAACCCTTGATTAGGTAAATGGAAAATAGTGTGCCCGAAGTTCACACCAAGATGTCCCTGGTCCCTCTCCCACACCCCAATAATGTAGTAGGAGACACTGAGACCGACAACAGAACTAACCTCCTGTATACCAACCACCACAGAGCGTGACACCTATGAAACCCTTGCTTATGGTGGCTTTCTATTACAGCTCCGGAGGCAGAACAGCCACAGGGATTTGCAAATTTTCTGTAATGGTTACGTGAGTTGGGGTAATAAGAAGGATATTCTGACAGTTTGGTCACTGTTGTACTATAAATGGAAATGCAGGGCCTGGAGGGTCCTGTGATTCCACAGCTAAAGATATATATATATATATATATATATGTATACACTCCCACACTTAAATAAGGATACTATTATTCTCTCTCAAAAAGTATGGAAATACGTTGCAAAAAACGTCATTAATGCTCCATTTAGGGTCAAAGTGACAAAAGTGCTTTGGGGTCGTCAACCATAACTATCACCCCATTTCATGTGTAAACAAGCTGATATGGTACAGTATAGGATAATGGGGAGAGAGTTAGGACTAGTGACCCCAAGTCACACCCCTATGCTTGTTGATGTGTAGGGTGGGAGGGTGGGTGGGATGGTAGGGTTGGTAACCCTAATATCAAATTTCCTGACTTTTGTTGCTGTAATCGAAACCCTAACTGATGCATTAATGGATTTTTTTGCAATGAATTTCCCTTCTTTTTAAGATAGTATAATAGCATCCTTATTTTACTGTGGAAGTGCAGGGTCATTCAAACCCTGAGCTCCAATGCTGCCATAGATGCACATACTGTATGTATGTAGGTGTGGAAGTGCAGGGCCCAGAGCCATGTGTCAAGCAACAGTAATCAAATTATCAGCATAACCATCTTATTACCCCCACTTCTTGTACCTCGGTACAGAGTAATTGTGAAATACAAGGCAAAACATAATTATGCGTAATTACAACGCCATTCCACGCCACAGATGTGAAAACAAATTTTGGGCAGGATATGGGAAATGACATCTGTATTATTTATGAGGAGGTGTGAAAAAATGGCTATGTTAAAAATCTGGTGACAAAATATGGAAAAGTACCAAAGTTATGCACGTGCCTAAAATTAATTCAACAGATCCACATAACTTGGGCATTTTGAGGAATTTTTGCCCCAAACTGTCAACATGGCCTTTTGAAGACCTCACGTCATGAACAGTGGCACTATCATTTCATTAATTGGCCCTGAAATGTGATTTTGCACAGTGTATGCACCATTCTGTGCTACAGTAGCGAAAACATGTTTTGGACAGGATGTGAAAAATTACAGCTGTACTGTTCATGAGGCGGTGTATAAAAATTGCAATGTTGAAAATTTGGAGTCAAAATATTGTAAATTACCAAAGTTATGTGCCTGCATAGAAACTGTGCAATGCACGCTCATTACACAGCCTTTTTAGGGAAATTTTTCACCAAATTTTCTCATGGGTTTTTTGGGACCGAGCCTCATGAACATTGGCACTGTAATTTTGTTAATAGGTCCTAAAAGGTGATTTCACATAGCAACTGCGAAATCACCTCAAGGGTCTGAATAATGAAATGACAGTGACAGTGTTCATGATGTGGGGTCCCAAAAAGGCTATGTTGAAAATTTGGTGGAAAAAAATGGCAAAGATATCAACAAAAGTTCAAAACACCACAGACAGCCATTATACAGTACTTACCTTGATTCTTCAGTTTGTGGTTTGGCTTTGAAGAGTGCAGACATGTCCCGGTCCAGAGAAGATCCCAGCTGATGACCTCCAGAGGTAAGTATGGGGTAAGGGGATCTGGGTGCACAGAGGGAGGGTCATGATGGGGAGGGAATGGGGAGACAATGAGGGACTGTTTTCTTTATTTCAGGGGCAACAAAAAAAGATGTTGGAGGGGACTGCTTTCTTTTTTTCAGGTATATAAAACAAACATTTCAGGACACTGGGGGAGGCATCCTCAGTGTCCAACAGTGCTGGTGGTGTTCGGGAGTGTATGACCTAACTGGGGACACTAGGAGTGGGCTCCCACATTTCCCACCTTGAGGGGGCTACTGCCAACATGGGGATTGGGAAACTTGATGTCGGCAATGTGGGGGAATGCTTAATTCAGTTGGGGACTGTGTCATCTAATGCCGACATGGGGATTGGGCACCCCAATGTTGGCAGAAACATGTTTTTTTCTTTAAAAATAAATATTCTGGGAATTTCGGCTCACGAAGTAGAAGCCTATTTTGTATCTCATCATACGAACTAATATCTTACTTCGTATGATGCCGATACAAACAAAGAATTTAAATATTAC
Source organism: Neoceratodus forsteri (assembly GCA_016271365.2). Taxonomy (NCBI): domain Eukaryota; kingdom Metazoa; phylum Chordata; order Ceratodontiformes; family Ceratodontidae; genus Neoceratodus; species Neoceratodus forsteri. The sequence goes on from CM057459.1 coordinate 974,095,044, forward strand.
ATAAACCACATTTGAAGGGCAATTTTCGAGCAGTAAAGTGCAGAATGCACCTAAGGGGTCCGAATAAGCAAGCTACATGGGTTGGTTCCTCTCCAGAATATAATTTTGGAAGGTTTCCAAATTTGAATGTTTAGGCAAAACTGAAAACAAGATGGGGGCCATACGAAGAAGGGATTTCCCCATATGAAGCAGGATTCCTTCTTCATTTCATACAGCTATATTGTAGTGCTTACTAAGCATGCTCAGAAATGATTTTTTTCACATTTTAAATTACAATAACTTAAAAACTGCTTATTATTTTTTCATCAGACTAGCAAAAGGCACATCTGTGGAGTTGTCCCTTTCTGCTCTGAAAATTTCAGACCAAAAAAACAAACTGTCTGAGCGGTAGGCAAGTTCAAAGAAAAATCCCAGCAAAGTCAATGAGCGAAAACATGTTTTTTTCACCTCTCTGTAACTTGGAGACCACACATCCAACTGGAACGTAACTTGTCACATCAGGAGATCTACCCCACAGGACAGTGCATACCACCTTTTATGCAAATCTGTTGAACAGTTGCAAAGTTATTAAAGTGCAAAATTTTTAGTTTAACATTAAAGTGCCTACTCAACCCTAACTATTGGGGCATGACTGCACCCCTATCTCTCTCTCTCTCTCTCTCTCTCTCTCTATATATATATATATATATATATATATATTATTAATAGCACTGAAAATAGAAAATAGAGTTAAATCTATTTTCTATTTTCAGTATGCATTTAATATAACCATTTTGTTCTGCTTTTAGACCACATGCTAATGAAGCGCCTTGTTTTTGTTTCTTACTATATATATAATTACAGTGAAGCCTGCCAGGATGAAATGCAGTGTCACAGGTTTACTGCATGGCAAAAGGGATTAACTCCCATTGAAATTGCATTGTTTGCAGCAGCAACTCTACTGTAGAATTCTGCAGTGCTGCACTTCATGTTGGTGGGCTTCACTGTATATATATTAGTATAATATAGCTGTAGCAGGTGCCAAAAAAAACCTAAACAGTGACCACTAACCTCCCAACATCATTCTGCACCCTACACTCCAAGGCCCAGATGTTCAAAAGGGTTGCGCCATGCGCAACAGGGTTGCGCGTGCGCAACTCCAAAAATGCGCCATTCTGCGATATTCAGACGGGGCCAGTTGCCACCGAAAACATGCTGAGCAACAACTAATGGAAATGAAGGCATGCGCAACGCAAGGGGCGGGTCCATGAATAGTGCGCGCAATGATATCAACACTTGCGCAATGCGCAAGAGTGGCTCAGCTGGAAGTCGCGCAGTAGCGGAATTCAGCCAAAATAAAAAGGCTCAAGGAAGCGGCGCAAGAACCCTAGCAGGCCGCAAACTGGGGGAGAGAGACAGAGACAGAGAGAGAGACAGAAGCTGGAAGGACAGACAGGGACAGTGGGTCCAGGAGGACAGAGAGGCCAGCGGGGGGTGCCTGGTGCAGTGGAAGCAGCAGTGGGGGCAGCTGGGGTAACACAGGAACAGCAGCCGGGGGGGCAGAAGCCAGGGAGATGGACAGTGCCAGCTTCCACATGGAAGCTGTAATGAGGGGGGTGAGACACCATGCTGCAGGGGGACGTGGCGGAGGGGCCCATCGGCGAGCCGCCCCCGACAGGCGGTATCGTGCCCGCCTCAGCTTCGAGCTGTACACAGACGTCAAGATTGTGGCCCGGTACTGCCTGAACAGGGCAATACTGAGACAGCTCTGTGAGCTGTGCAGTGATGTGATGCAGGCACCCTCACGACGGAGTCATGCTCTGTCTGTGGAGACCAAGGTGATAGCCTGCATGTGCCTGCTCGCCACAGGCACCTTCCAGAGGCCGACAGGGGACACCACAGGCATTACACAGTCGGCCACATCACGCATCCTCACCCAATTCCTCAGCGCACTGCTGCCTCATGCTGCGGAGTACATCCATTTCCCCAGCACCGCGGCAGAGCGTACAGCAAACATGCAGGAGTTCCACAGGGTAGCACGTATGCCTGGCGTGCTAGGGGCCATAGACTGCACCCATGTGGCCATTCACATGCCACCTGGCCCCGACGGCCAGGCATATCAGAACCAAAAGGGGTTTTCCAGTGTCAACTGCCAGGTGGTGTGTGATGCCACTGGGCGCATTATCAATGTCTGTGCCACACACCCTGGTGGAGCACATGATGCCTTCATATGGCACCAGTCTGCACTGTGCCATCGATTCGAGAGTGGGGACATCCCCACGGGTCATCTAGTGGGTGAGTACACATGTATGGAATGCAAACTCTGGGCAAGGGTGGAATGACACAGGTGCCATGGTAGTGGCACACAAGGATATGGGCAATATGGACCTGACATGACACTGCTCTCCACTATCTCCACACAGGTGACTGTGGATACCACTCCACCCTGGCTGCTCACACCGTGCATCGGCGCACGACCCCAGCGCAGCTATGCTTCAATGAGGCACATGCCGCAACACGAACATCATAGAGCGGGTGTTTGGGATGCTCAAGGCACGCCCAATGCCTAGACACCTCCGGGCGGTGCCCTACAGTACAGCCCCCAAAAGGCCTGTGGGATATTCCTGGCCTGTTGCATCCTGCACAACATGGCCAAAGACCATGGGATAGCCGTACAGGTCGAAGAGGGGGACAGCGATGGGGACACCAGTGGCGCCGGTGATGTTGGTGATGAGCAGCCCCCCCTAGGACGGAGGGACCCCCGACTGACCCGGCAGGCCCAGCTGCACCGGGACACCATTGCAGAAGAGCACTACACCCAACACAGGTAAGTCAAGGGGACATGTGCAGGCAACACTGTCCATGTACAAACCATAGGCACACAGGGGAACACACCGTGCATGAAGGTCAGGGGAGTTGAAGGTTCCAGGCATACCAACACACCATCAGGGAGGGGTGAGCACTCATATGGACACACACACACACCAGGCAGCGTACATGGGCAGAAGCACAGCACTGCAGAAACGACATTACCAACACACAGCACCACCGACCACCCCCACCACCTGTACTGTCCAAGTACATGTGTCAGGACCTGGGCACCCTTGCACCTTGGTGTACAGTGCAATGCAGGCATCATCATGCACACGCACCTGTGGACAGCAGTTGGGAGAATGTGCAGGTGGTCCGTGTGTCAGCGTGGTGAGCAGAGCACCCAGCAGTGCACTGCCCACCATGACACACATTGCACACAAGGCAGCACCAGACAGGGCCCGCACTGGGAGACAGCTCAGTCATGTAGCACTGTCCCACAGCCACCACGGATGCGTGGGTCCCTGCCGCGGGCCCAGCAGCACTGGCAGGCTGAGCAGGGGTTACATGGGGTGGCGCTGTTGCACCACCAGGGTCCCACTGTGTGAACGCCGACCTTGCCCGCACAGGGTCCTGCATCATGCCGAACAAACATGCACCAGGGGTGCTCGGATGCCCACAGCAGAACCCGGCGTCGACAGGCCTGGTGTCGCACGACGCCGAACGGGAGTGGAGAGCGACTGTGTGGGGTGTGCGGCACAGGGCACCTGACAGTGTGCCCAATGCATCAGCGACAGAGACCACTGCCTGGTCAGCCTGTCAATGGCGGGCGGTCACATCCGTCTCGCATAAGGACCAGCTCGGCTCGGTCCCGAGCACACTCTCGCTGTGCTGCTCCACAGACACAGACAGTGCCTCCACGGACCTTGCAACCTGCCCTGCAGCTGTACTGATTCCTGCAGCAGGCGGGTGTGCGTCAATGGGTACTGTGCCCCAATGGCATCGTGACCCCCAGGGTGTGGACGGTCCCGGTGCACAGCACCCCTTGAGGGTGAGCGCTGTTCACCAGGACCAGGTATGGGCGGATCAAAAGGCGGTGGACATGTGCCACTGCTTGACACTGTACCCCCAGACCTGGTGTTCGACTGCTGCTGCCGCCCCTCCAACTGCTGAGCCCCCAGGTCCACCTGTTCCACCTCCGTGCTGGCAACAGTGCTGGACACCTGCACAGCCACCAGTGCTGCCCCACCGGTGCTGACAGGCACAGCCTGGGACTGTGCCAGCATGCTGGTACACAGGTGTGAACCAGGAAGGCCCAGGGGCACGTGCTGGCCTGCCATGTGTCCGTCATGGGACACACACCTATCACTGCCCATTGCAGGCCTGCTATCATCAATGGTGCAGGTACGTGCCACTGCCATAGGCACAGCATGCTGGCATACCTGCATGCTGGACTGCTGAGACACAGGCTGTGCACCCCCGCACCGATCACTGACACCAGAGTTGTTGGCCCAGCTGCATGCTGCTGCAGTGCCTGCTGGCTGGTGGCGGAGGTGGATGGTCCTCCTCCATGTCCAGCAGGTCTGCATCACTGTCTGGACCCACCACCACCACCGCCTCCTGAAGATGAACAGGATCTGTAACAGAAAGAGAGTACATGTGAGTGCATGTGAACAACAGCCCCCAACACCACCACCATGTCATACACGTGCAGTGATGGGCTTCCACCTGTCTGGAATCCTCCGCCTGTACGCCCAATGACACTCGGCTGCATGGCAGACCAGTGTCTCCTCCATTGGGGTCAGCTGCAACACCACTGGCGGGCCCCCACCAGTGCCAGCACGTGCCACCCTGAAGGCTGCCACCTTCTCCTTCAGCCTCCTGCGGTCACTCCCCATCTTCTTCTTGCATTCCTGCACGGAGCACTGGTGGCTTCCATGCAGGTTGATGGCCCGAGCTACCCCCTCCCATGCAGCTGCACGTTCCTGAGGGGTGCCCCTCCGTCCACTCAATAGTGGCTCATCCTCCAGGTAGGCCTGGAAGAGGGCCTCCGTCTCTGCCACTGTGAAGTTCGGCCTCCTCCTACGCCTGCCATCCTCACCCTCAGCTTGGCTCTGGTCAGTCATGGTGATCTGTATGGGTGGAAGTGGACACCTGTCACTGTGCAGTCGACAGCATTTCCCCATGAGCATAGGTGCCGGCCCGGGGGGGGCGGAAGCCCCCCACGTTTCTTCTCCGTATGGCAGATACTGATAGAAAGGGTGCCCTTTGTCCCTTTCTAAGTGCCCTTTTCATTCTCAGCCCCCTCAGCCTTTATCATCCTCCGGCACCCTTGCCCATGAGCATTGTCCTGAGCATCACACAGCATGTAACTCACCTCTCACCTGCAGTAACCGAATCTGGCCAGCACAACCCACTGTCGCATTTTTATAGCGCAACACATGCAAATGAGGAGTGGCGCAACTTTAATGACATGCTAATCGTGCCACTGCGCCTTTGAATGGCTGATCGAATGATTTGCATATGTCGGCTGAATATCGCAGATTTGCGCTTTGCGCAATACGGAAGGGCCGGCTGAGCCAATGGCGCAGATTTGTGCCTGTATGCTACACTGCATTGTGCATGCCCAGACAGCTTACGTAGCGCTTCATCGTGCTGCAGACCTGCTGAGCGCCGAGGCAATTCAGGCCATGGCTACCATTGTGCCAGTGGCGCTACAGCACTGGGCACTATATGGCGCTGTGGCACTACTGCGCAATAGTCCACTGTGGCACTGGTACGCAGCTTGGCAGTCGCACAGGATGCCTATACATCCGACGGTGCTGTGCGTGGCCTTGCATCATTGCCGTGACCTTGTGTATGCCCTTTGCCCCCTGGCGCAGTTCACATGCCATGTGTACGGCCCTATTGCGCTGTCTGGTGACAGTGCTATGTGAAGTGACGGCGCTGTTCGAACAGCGCGATTGGAGCCTGTGGTGGTCTATTGCGCAACATCTCCACGTGGGGTTACAGTGCAGCGGAGCGCCATATTGCCTGCTGTAAACTGGCTGAGATGGCTAGGAGGAGGGCAATGAGTTGGAGCCCACTGGAGGTGGCCAACCTGGTGGCCCTGGTGGAGCCCCACTGTGAGGCACTCTATGGTGAGGCCCCCCTCACCACGCCTAGGATGCACGTGTGGCAGCAAGTGGCCACTGACCTGGTGGAGGTCACTGGACGGGGCCGGTCTGCTGAGCAGTGCCGGCACCGGTACAGTGACCTCCGCTGGAGGGAGCAGAACTTGTTGGCCAGGCTGCGGGCACGTGCCAGGCAGGGCATGGTGCCTAGGCCAGGTGAGTGTACCATCTATGCACCTATATTCTCTGTAGGGGTGTGTGTGTGCTTGTGTGGCTGTGCATAGGTGACAGCTTGGACACAGTTGGCTGTGTCACTGTGTGCAGCTGTGCGATGGATGGTTATGGCTGTGTGGGCGGGCACTCTCACTGGGGCAGGAGGCACTCTGCTTTTGAGTCACACTGATGTTTGTCTCAACATATGTCTCCCACAGGCTGGGATCTGAGGATGCAGGGCCAGGATGAGGAGGGCCGTGCCAGGGCCCCGGTGGCAGCAGGAGTCGGCACCCGGAGAGAGCAGCAGCAGCAGCAGCAGCTGCAGCAATAGCAGCAGGGGCAACAGCGGCAGACAGAGCTGCTTGAGCAATGTGAGTATCATGACTTCATGGATGCTATTGCATGCTGCGGGGGGGGGAAGTCCACTAGCCCTGCACAATACAACCATGCAGGAAAGGGGAGGTCATAATTCCACTATACAAGACACTAGTGAGGCCCCACCTGGAGTACAGTGTACATTTCCGGAGACCATACCTATGTAAGGACGTAGAGTGGCCAGGGAAGGTTCAGAGGAGGGCAACAAAGATGGTGCATGGCTTGCATCACGGGTCCTATGACGACAGGTTGAAGGAACTGAACATGTACTCCCTGGAGGGGAGGGGGGAGAGAGGGGATATAATAGAGACATACAAGTATCTTACAGGGAGGATCAGGGTGCAGGACACACTTTTTGAAGTGAAAAAAGATGTTCCAGGACTAGAGTGCATGGGATGACATTGGAGGGAGGACGATTCAGAGGACACATGGTGATGGACTGTCTTCACAGAGCGGGTGGTGGACAGGTGGAACACCCTGCCAGAGGACGTGGTGGGGGCTGACACAATCACGGGATTTCAGACTGCAGGGGACAGACATGAAGGAATTCTGGAGATCAGGGGAAGGGCAACAGACTTAGGGAAACAACGTGAACTTACAAGCTCATATGGACAGACTGGGTTTGCCATAGGCCCTTATCCAACGACACTGTCTATGTATCTATGTATGTAGGCACGACACAGGTGACATGCATCACTGTGCAGTATCACAGCACGTCTGTGTATGCGTCACTGGTGGTCCAGGGCATGCACTGGGCACATAGCTGTGTACTGGCACGCGCCACGCTGCCACATCACTTGCCAGCCTTGTTTGTACTGTGATGGACGTGGGGTGTGTGTGGCCAGTGGTGCACATAGCTGGTGCCGCCAGTTTGTGATGGCCATGTGCATGTTCACTGTGGGTTGGTGTATGCCATCACAGGTGGGACATTGGGCCATATGGCTTGCAGGTTGGATGGTGTTCAGGGTTGTGGTCAGTCTCAGCCATTGACTGTGTTCCCATTTTCCTAGGCCTCGAGGTACTCAGGAGGATGTCCCAGGATCTTGGCGCCACCCAGGTTGGACTTCAGAACCAGGAGATCCTGCAGGCCATACAGCGCCATGGTGATCGGCAAAGGAGGCACAGGAGGGCGCCAGCAGGGGGACCAGCAGCCAGCTGGGCCATAGCCCACATTCCTTCCCACTTCTCCCATCCCTATCACCCTGCCTTCCCTCTCCAAGTTTTTATTCCTCCCTTGAACACCCCTGCCTTTACCCATCCCCCACTTGTACATAGTTTCACTTGGTTTTGTGATTAGTCTTTAAATATACATTTCTATTTTGATATGAATACTGTGTTGGTCTCTGATTTGCAGCTGGCTATGGGTGCTCAGTTGCAGGGGTGTACATGCCATCTGGGCTGGTATGGTCCTGTGTGTGTGTGTGTGTGTGTGTGTGTGTGTGTGTGCATGTGTGTGCATGGGAGGTATCTCCAGCATGGCAGTGCCTCGTTGGTCTTGCCATCTGCTGCCACCCACTGCTGGGTGCACAGGGTGTGTCTGGCTTGTAGGCTTCTGTGTTGCACGGGCTGATGAGTGCTGGGGGACTGCATGGTTTCCAGCAGTGCCAGTCACTGCACATGGTGGTGTCTTGGGGTCACAGTGCAGGGTGCTGTGCGACGGGGCTGATGTGCATTGTGGTTGTCAACCCCTGTGTGTGGCACCTCCGCCTGCCAGTGGTTGTGCTGGTGTCATGGCTCTGCTATGCTTTGTTGGCTTGTCCCCATGGGCAAGTAGATCATCTGTCCCACCCCAGTGATGCTGTTCTTGGGGTGCAGGTGTGGTGTGGGTTCTGCAGTGTGTTCCTGTGCCCATGTGTGGCATGGCTGGCGGTGGGCCCCAGCCTGCCTCCCTGGATGTGCAGTTCCATTGCTCTGGGGGGCTGTGCTTGCGCTATGGCAGCTCTGGATTGCTCAGCTGAGCTTCCCTGGTTGCTCCATAGCGCAACATTTTGGCTCAGCTTCTCCTTCCTGGTTGCGCGATGGCGCAGTATGTGCGATATTCAGACGTTGGTTGCTTGCGCAATTTGCTCTGCTCCATGTTTGAATATCGCACCTGTTGCACATTTGCGCAACTGGTTTGTGCTTGCTCCTGCTGTTGCACTCGTTTTGAGCGCAGTTTGAATATCTGGGCCCAAATCTGAATCGTACCTTGAGTTTTTGGAGTCTATATGTCTGCAAGTGCAAAGTATTTCCTTTTGACTTACTGATTTAGCCTTTAACTCATGCACTGCACAGAGACGGTTCTTTTATTACTTACTTGGTAATTGAAGGAGAACTGGCTGCAAACAGCCATTCTTATGATTACTTCTGCTTTGCATTTACATGGGGAAACAGACGGCTTCTGACAGAGAGTAGCACCAAGGTGGCTATAAGGGGGATCCCTGAGATGAGGAAGCAATTATTTATCAGTGAAATGGTTTAGATAGGGCTAGCAGCCCTGAAAACAGATAGGGCCATGTCACCAGATGGGATGCATCTGAGGGTGCTCAAGCAATTGGTAACAGAACTAACTGAACCCCTGGTATGGCTATTCAATATCTCAGTTGAGATGAGGGTAGTTCCAAAAGACTCGAGAATAGTGAACATAGTCCCTCTCCATAAGGGGGAAGAAGGAGCAACTGAGTAACTACAGACCTGTCAGTCTTACCTCTATTGTGGGTAAACTAATGGAGACACTAGTCAAAGAGGACCTAATGGACTAACTGGAGAGCAGTGAACTCCAAGATAGTAAACAACATGGGTTTATGGCAGGGAGGTTTTATCAGATCAGCCTGATACTAAATTTTGACTGGATAATGAGGATAGTGGATAATGCCCACACTGTGTATTACCCTACTTTGATTTCAGCAAGGCCTTTGACTTGGTGCCTCACAGAAGATTGCTGAAGAAGCTACAGGATCTGGTATAGGGAAGAACACAGTTAGATGGGTGAAAAACTGGTTAGAAAAGGAGACAGCAAAGGGTTGTGGTTAACAGAGTCAAATCAGACAAGTGGGATGTCAACAGTAGGGTGCCATAATGATCACTCCTGGGTCCAGTCCTTTTATGTTCATCAGTGACATGGGAGAAGGAATCCATGGCAAGATGTGTTTCTTCACAGATGACACTACGCTCCGTGGCAGGATGGACGATGAGGAGGGGGTTAGGGAGATGTGAAGAAATTTGCAAAGGCTAGAGAAGTAGTCAAAGGTTTGGCAGTTGAAACTGAATACTAAAAAGTGTAAACTGATGCATATAGGAAATAAGAATCCCAGGACAGAGTACAGGATGGGGGGTAAAGCTGGACAGGACCTCTGAGGAAAGAGACCTGGGGTCATCATCAATGACTCCCTAAAACAATCAAGTCAGTGTAACAAGGACTACAGTAAGGCAAACAGGATGCTGGGGTGTATAGGAAGGGGTATCGACAGCAGTAGAAAGGAGTTCTTACTACCTCTCTATAGATTACTGGTGAGGCCCCACCTGGAGTACTGTGCCCAGTTTTGGAGTCCTCACCTAAGGAAAGATAAGGATAGACTGGAGACAGAACAGCATAAGGTGATCTAAAAGATTCAGCATCAGCAGTGCAGATCTTACCAGGATGGACTCAAGGTACTGAACATGTACTCGCTGGAGGATGGATGACAGAGGAGAGAGACATGATAGAGACCTTCAAGTTCCTAAAAGGAATGAATAAGGTAAACTGTTAGGAACTATTTAGTATAAGTACACATAAGGGCATGAGTGGAAACTGACAAGGGATAGGTTCAAGAAGGAAGTGAGAAAGTTTTGTTTTACAGAAAGGATGGTGGAGCCATGGGACAATCTGCCAGCTGATATGATGGGGCAAAAAATATCAATGGCTTCAAACCTGCCTGGGACAGAGTGAAGGGTTTTGTGGTTGCTTCGTGTGGTAGTAGTACAGCAGGAAGCATGGGATATATAGTGTGGGTTAGAAACCTATATGGACAACAAGTCCTGTTTTTTTATAGGGTTTTATGGGCAGACTGGATGGACCAATGGTCTTTTTCCTGCTGCCATTTTCTATGCTTAAATGTTTCTATATCCATATTTTGACCTACAACATACACTACTATAAACACCATATCAACTGCTGAACCAGTGGATTGTTTTATTTTTTGTAGTTTTTGACTAGGAAAGGCGCACTGAGCTGTGACAGGTTGCTTCCAGTTGTGTCCTGGGAGGTAAGTTAAATGGACATGTTTTATGGACTGAGGGAATGTTACCCAGAACACTGGGGAAAATGCCCTACTCTAACAGTTAGTGCCATGGGATCCCAGGTGAAATGATTCATGAACATCCATCAAAGTTCATCAATTGTTCTCCAACCAAGTTCATGAACTGTTTATCAACACAAAGTTCATGAAATTGCTGAACCTTTAAAGGACCACGATGAACTGACACAAAACCATTTGAAAACTAATCTGCACATAACAATACTCTGTTTCCTACTATTAGAGTTGTTAAGAATCACAAAAGTCAGAACCTTTTCAGTTTAGAAGTGGAAAAAATATAGAGTGTAAAGCTGCACTCAGACAAGTTAAGTTTTAAAAAATATGAAGCAAAAAATTATGGATGGCTCAAAGTTATACAGGTTTATTCACCAAGTGGTTCGCTCATATGCAAGTACTGCAAACTGTGGCCAAAAACAGTGCTTCGTATCTATAAAGTAAGTTCTACAGAGCTGTTAACTATTTAAGCACCCAAAAGGATAAACTCACCACATTTTAAGACTTTAGGTTCCACTGATGTAAATAGCAATTGGGCCTTTCTGTTCATGGAAAGAAGTTGAGCAGTGATTCCATTTGAAAGAAGAAAAACAGAAAAAGTAATTATCAGCTAAGTTACTAATTCTAAAATGCATGGTAAGAAAGGCCATTTATAAGAAAAGATTACATAGAAAGACAGAAACACAGGATTTGTTGGCAGATAAGAACTGCTTGGCCCGCCCAGTCTGCCCATTTTCTCTCACCTACAGTATCACCAAGAGACCCTACTTGATCAGCGGCACTTCCCCTCCCTCATTTCTTTCCATTAAGATGCCCTTGTGCCTACCCCATGCCTTCTTGAAACCCACCACTTTTTGCCCCAACCACCTCAGCTGGTAAACTGTTCCATGAATCCATCACTCTTTCTGTGAAGAAGTACCTTCTCACATCTCTTCTGAATCTATCCCCCTACAGCTTCATAGCATGCCCCCTTGTTCTTGAGCACCTTTTTTTTTTAAATAGTTTCATCCTGTACCTTATTTACCCCCTTCAGGTATTTAAATGTCTGTATCATATCCCCTCTCCCTCCTTCCTGTCTTCCAGGGTGTACATGTTGAGGTCCCTTAGTCTCACCTCATAGTACTTTTGACGTAGTCCCCGCACCATTTTAGTTGCCCTCCTCTGGACTGCCCTCACTCTGTCTATGTCCTTCCTGAGATGTGGCCTCCAGAACTGCACACAGTATTCTAGGAGAGATCTCACAAGTGATCTATATAGAAGCAACACCACTTCCCTCTTTCTACTGGTGAACTCTCTGTTATGCATCTTAGCATTACACTAGCCTTCTCAACTGCCTTGTCACACTACCTTACCACCTTTAAGTTATCAGAAATTATTACACCCAAGTCTCTTTCCTGCTTGGTGGTCTCCAGTACCACTCCCTCATTCTGTACTCTGCCCATGGGTTTCTGTCTCAAGTGCATTATTTTGCACTTTTCACATGAAATCCAGCTGCCATGCCCTTGACTACTCTTCAAGTTGTCTCATGTCTCTGTTCATCTTTTCCACCTCTCAGAAGTGTCCACCCCATTTCAGATTTTGGTGTCATATACAAAGAGACAGACCTGCCTTCCAGTTCCTCTGCAATGTCATTTATAAAGATATTAAGGAGAACCAGTTCCAGCAATGATCCCTGAGGTGCCCCGCTGGTCACCCTCCCCTCTCGGAGTGAACTCTATGTAAAATCACCCCATGTCTCCTATCCCCTAACCAATTTCTTATTCAGTTCACCACCCTTGACCCACTCTTAAGCTCCCAGCTTGTAATATTCTCTTCTGCTGAACAGTAGCAAATGCCTTACTGAAATCTAGGTATGCCACATCCACCGCCCACCCTGATCTAATAGATTTGTCACTCAGTCAAAGAAATATATCAGATTCTGCTTGACATTACTTTCCCTCCCATGAATCCATGCTGTCTCGCGTCATGTAACCCATTTGATTCATGATTTTCTGCTATCCTCTCCTTTAGTAGTGATTCTATCAACTTTCCCACCACTGATGTCAGGCTGTCTGGCATATAATTGCCAGCCTCCTCCCTGCTACAACTTTTGTGAAGAGGGGCTACATCTGCCCTCCTCCAGTTCTTCAGAGCTATACCTGTTTCTAGTGACCTGTTAAATAGGACTGTCAGAGATGCAGCTCTCTCAACATCCTGGGATGCACCCTGTCTGGTCCCATTGCTTTGAGTCACTTTAGGACTCTCCCCTGAAAATGGACTAATGCCTATCTCCCTCCTTTCAGAGCTCCTATTACTTTTTTGTGGCCCCTTCCGTTCTGCTTCCACTGTGAACATTGAATAAAAGTATTTGTTCGGTATGTTTGCTTTTTCCTGGTCCTCTCTGCACAGTCCTACCATCCCTTTTTAACCCTACATTCCCTTCCCGGTCCTCCTCTTTTCATTTACATACCTAAAACATGTTTTGACCCTTTCTTTACTTCTTGAGCTAGCCTCTCTTTCAGTTTGTGCCTTTGCTTTACTTAGAGCTTTACCTGCTTCTCTCTGTTTCTCCTGATAACCTCACTACCCTCCTCTCTCTGCATCTCCTTTTGTCTTCTGAATAATACCCTTTTAGACATTACATTTTCAACCACCTCTTTTGAGAGCCACAGCAGTCTCTTTTTCCTCTTACTTTTACTCACTTGTTTAACACATAGGTTTATAATCTTTAATTTTGCCTCCTTTATCTTTACCCACTGTTTCTCCACCCCACCTATGTCAACTACAACTGCCAGATCATCCCTGAGACATTTACCCATCTTTATAAAATCTGCCCTTCTCAAGTCCAGGATCCTTGCCCTAGTGCAGTTCAACTCCATAGCCATTCCTATAGTGAACCACACTGTACAGTGATCACTAGTTCCCAGGTGACCTCCCACCTTGATGTCTGCCACACTATCCACGTTAGAGAGTATGTGATCCAGTAGTGCCCCATCGCAATTGGGTTCTTTGACTAGCTGCCTGAGGAACTCCCCTACAGGGAGAGTCCAGGATGTCTCTGCTTCTAGCTGAAACTGCAGCAGGGAAGTTCCAATCTACTATACATCCAGCAAATTGAAGTCCCACACCAGCAGCACCTCCCCCTTTTCTGTCATTTTGCCAATGGTTTTCACCAGTTCCTTCTAACCTCCTGCCCTGTGATGGAGGCCTGTAGATCACATCAGTATAAAGAGTACCTCTGTTCCCTTTCCAGGGTGACCCACAGTAAGTCTGCCCCCCATGTTTCCTGTATCTCAGTGGCTTTTATGCTTTCCTCACATAAAGCAACATACCCTTTCCTTTTCTTCCCACTCTGTCCTTCCTAAAAACAGTATAGCTTGGTATGGCCATGTGCCAGTCATGGTTTTAGTGAACCATGACTCCAGTAATTAGCACAATATTCAGTCTGAATGTGACATGAGGGCCTCTAGGCCCAGAATCTTATTTCCTATACTTCTAGCATTCATACATGGTCTTCCAGACTTTGTTGCTACTCTGATAATTGCCTTGCCAGTCTTTTTCCTTTTGTCTCTCCTTCCAACCACACTCTGTTTTTGATGTTATCATGTCCATTCCCATTCATTTCTACCACCCTGCTTGCTTTATTAAATTGCACGTGGTACTTTCTTCCCTTAGGTTCTTCTTACTTCAATCTTTGCCAAATGGGAGCATGCCTAAAGAATGCACTAGCAGATGGGCAGGAAAGAGGGGTAGAAGAACAATGAGGAATAATCAAAACTGCCATCACAGAGGCATCAAGCCTTTGTGTGAAGCAAATAAACAAAACAATGTTAGAAACCACTATGGTTCTCAAAGGAGGTGGCAGGGAAGGTTAGGGAGAAAAGGGGAGCATTCAGGAAGTACAAGGAATCACAGAAGGAGCAGGACAGAGAATTATATCAGTTAAAGCAAAAGGAAGCAGGAAAGGCAGTCAGAACAGCAAAGGCCCAAACCGAGGAAAAGATAGCCAACTCAGTAAAGAAGGGGATAAAACCTTTTACAGGTACAGCAGAGAGTGAAGGAAGACTAAGGGAGGGATAGTGAGGCTTAATGAAGGGGACAGGGTGGACAGAGGGTGACTGTGAAAAGGCAAAGATACTAAACAAATATTTTTGCTCAGTATTCACAAATGAAGAGGGAGAGGTACCTAAACCAAACAATAGAAACACGCTGGATAAGGGGGTTGATACCAGCCCTTTCACAGAAGAAAGGGTTCTGAAGGAACTCTTAAAACTGAAGGTGGACAAAGCAATGGGGCCTGATGGGATTCATCCCAGAATTATAAAAGAACTAAGGATAGAACTAGTGACACCACTGACTACCCTCTTTAATAAATCATGGGAGGATGTGGTACCTGAGTACTGGAGGAGGGCAGATGTTATTCCACTTCACAAAAGTGAGAGCAGGGTCAGAAGCAGGAAACTACAGACCTGTTAATTTAACCTCAGTAATTGGGAAAATTATGTAATCACTTTGAAGGAAAGAATTTTTGAGTACCTAGAGGTCAGAGGAGAACAGGACCCAAGGCAGCATGGATTCACAGGGGAGTCATGTCAGATGAATCTAATAGATTTTTTTGACTGGGTGACCAAAGTAGTAGATCAGAGAGGGGCTGTGGACATAGCCTACCTAGACTTTAGCAAGGCATTTGACACAGCCCCACACAAAACATTAATATACAAGTTTGCCAGCCTGGGAGTGGGTCCCAAGATGGTAGCCTGGGTAAAGAATTGGCTGGAGAACAGGACACAAAGGGTAATAGTAAACGGAGTCCACTCTGAAGAAAGGGGGGTTACTAGTGGGGTACTGCGGGGTTCAGTGCTAGGACTGGTCCTCTTTAATGTCTTTATAGGCGACATTGCAGAGGGACTGGAAGGAAAAGTATGTCTCTTAGCAGACGGCACAAAGATCTGCAACAGAGTTGATACACAAGATGGGGTGGCAAGGATGAGAAGGGACTTAGCAAGGTTGGAGGAATGGTCAGATGTATGGCAGCTTAGATTCAATGCTAAGAAGTGCAAGGTAATGCACCTGGGAAACTAAAACCCAGGGGAAAAGTACACAATGAGGGGTGAGATACTAACAACAACAAAAATGGAAAGGGACCTGAGGTAGTCATATCAGATGACCTAAAGGTGAGCAAGCAATGTGATAGGGCAGTAAGGAGGGCTGGGGGGGATACTGGGCTCCATAGGGAGAGGCATCACCAGTAGAAAACAGGAAGTTGTTATCCCTTTGTACAGACAGCTGGTGAGACCCCATCGGGAGAACTGAGTGCACTTCTGGAGACCCAGTCTCCGCAAAGACATAGACAGGATGGAGGCAGTCCAGAAGAGGGCAACTAGAATGGTGCAGGGTCTGCACCAGAAGACATATCAAGAGAGACTTAAGGAGCTTGATATGTATAGCCTAGAGGAGAGGAGGGAGAGGGGGGACATGTTAGAAATGTTCAAGTACCTCATGGGAATCAACAAAGTCCAAGAAGGTAGCATCTTTCAGAAAATGAGGTACACAAGAACAAGGGGGCACAATTTGAAGCTCAAGGGAGGATGACTCAGAGGTAATGTGAGGAAGTATTTTTCATGGAGAGGGTGTGGATGCATGGAACAGCTTTCCTGAGGAGGTTGTGGAGTCAAAAAACAGTGGTGGAATTCAAGAATGCATGGGACAGGCATAAAGGCAATTCTAGGGGTGGCAATAGGAAGAGGTAGGCTGTTGGTTAGCTAGGATCTGCAGTTTATCCATTAGGCAGGGAAATGGGCAGACTGGGTGGGCGAACCGGTCCTTATCTGCCATCAAATTCTATCTTTCTATGTATGTTTCTATTAACAGCCTATAAAGGAGGGGCAGTTTCTGCCTCTCTGTGTCTTCTGCCACCCCCCCCCCAGCTGCTTTAAATATTCATCGAAGTAACATTTAAACCATCCACTGAGGACTGTAGTTCTGCTCCTGGATGGATGCTGGTCATTATTCTTGTAAAGGCTCTTATCCCTCCAGGTTGGACACCAGTTCCCAGTGAAGCTAAACCCTTCCCTCTGCACATTCCCTCAACCATGTATTGAAGGTCTTGGTGCATAGATTCCTCTTTTTCCCTCTGCTGTAGATAGGCAGCACCTCTACAAAAGCTACTGAACATGCTACCTGCCTAAGACAACTCTCCAGCTCCTTGAACTCTCCCAGCACTATCCCAGCCCTGTCCTTAGCTAGGTCATTAGTCCCCAGATGGACTATAACATCCAGATTGAAATCCTTTCCAACTGCCCCAGTGATCCTCACGATCCTCTTCCCATCCCTCCTGGCTGTGGTGCCACGTAGGCATTTTACCCTTCTATCCTCCCTTCCATCCTCAGATCAATTCCCTCAAAATCGAGTCCACCACTAGTTGCTTCCTCCTCCTCTGGGATCCTGTACTGCCCTTCTTAGGGTCTCAGCTTTGGAGAATCCCCATCCTCCCAGTCCCGATCATGTGTGGTTCCTTGGCAGTCCTGCCTGCCAGAGCAGTGTAGAATTATTTAGTGGAACCAGTTCAGGAATGTGCCCTGACCCACCACCCCTACACCTCCAGAGCCCACCATCATCCAGTCACTCCTCCTCCTAGGCACCCTCTGGGTAATGATGTCAGATTTGGTGGCTCTTGGGTGGAAGAAGAGGTTGTCCACATCCCTGTCAACTTGGCCTTGGTTGCATTTGTAAAAAGAATTCAACTGGCATATTTAACTATTATGATTAGAAGGGTCTCCCTCTGACTTGTACATAGGGCAAATCTTGTAAGAATATTACTAAGGAATTGAGCAATATTATGAAAGCAGAGTATTACCGGGCACCAAAATATTGATGGACTTTGGCCATAAAAGTTCAGTGGGGGGGTATCATAAACTTGCATGGATGTTCATGATGGTTCATGAACAAAGTCATACCATTTAACATACATGCGCAATCCATGAACAGTTTGATGCACACTTGATGAATGTTTTCAGTTGAATTCATGATCTGTTCATCAATAATTCATGAACATTCATGAACTGTTCATGATCTTTAGCTTCCACCTGTGGAGCCACCAAATAGGCAGAAGGGAACTCGGTCAATGTATCATCCAAAGATGGCACCTCAACAATGCAGCACCTGCATTACTACAGTGTCAGTATTGGGTATTAGCTCAAGTTCCAGCTGGGGACCAGAACCCATTATCTTCTGAATCCTCTGATACCAGATCCAAGTGTGCAACCTACTAAGCCACTGACACTGCTAATCAGTAGCTATACTTCCATCTGTTTAATTCAACAATGCTACAGAAATGTTTTTTCAAACGCAGTTAAACAATATAAATATTGGTTCATTATGTCTACTGCCACAGGCCTTTACCTTAACCCACACAGCTATGATTAGGCTGTAATGCTCACTTCATTAGGACTTTGCCTGTAACAGTAAATGGCATGGTATAAAAGGCTAACCCTTTCCAGTTGCTCAAACTTATTTTACCTCTGAAGTTTTCATATCTAAACAGTAAGGCTTCATTAGGCTTACTGACAATAAAAAAAAGATCCATAGCATTTATTTTACAGAATGTTGTGACTCCATGACACCATAACAATGTTAACAGTAATATTACATAGCTTTGTATTAAAGATCATTTTAACAGATAACTATTCCAACAAATGAAGTCTCAGCAACATAAAATGTGTTACAATACATACTTTATGAGTTCTGTTATTGCACAGTATTGACCCAGGCAGGTTTTGAGGCCATCAGTATTGTATTCTTGAAAATCACCCAATGTCATTTAGTGCAATAAAATGGAACAGGAACATGTGCTAAGATAACACCTTACTGAGAGACTGCAATCAATTTTCGTTGACTGAAAGTCCATGTCCACAATAACTGCAGTATTGTCTGAGAATTTTAACAAGAAAATATATTAAACTATTTGAACACATTTCACAGAACACTGACAATACTAGTCTTGGAGGTGTATTTTCCCCTTTACTTTAGAGATTTAGCCAGGTTTTCAGTGCAAAATTGACTGCAGCAAAACTCAGTTATATGAACTTCCCTCCAAATTTGAATTCCAGGACCTTTT
This sequence comes from Neoceratodus forsteri, assembly GCA_016271365.2. Classification (NCBI taxonomy): domain Eukaryota; kingdom Metazoa; phylum Chordata; order Ceratodontiformes; family Ceratodontidae; genus Neoceratodus; species Neoceratodus forsteri. The sequence goes on from CM057459.1 coordinate 974,113,898, forward strand.
GTTTTTTATTGCTGAAGACTTTCCAGTAACTGTATTGTTTCTGTTTACTAACTATCATTGTCAAGCATAACTGCAAATAGGTTTTTGACTCAGTCACCTCCTGGTAAAGCAGGTAAATAAATAATTAAATAAAATATTTATTAAAACAGAAACGTTTTCCCTTAAGGCTTCATCTCCCCTTATATTGCTTATATCTGTTGTGATGTCATGATCATCTTCTTATGATGTCACAACAGATTACTTTGGAATTAATTGTGATGTCACAAGAAGAGGTTATTACTTCACAGCAGGAAAAACAGCATGGACTAGTAAAAATTAAGGGGAAAGAGCCTGTTTTGGTGCAAATGACCATACAGTAATAACATAAAATGTGACATCACACCTTGCAATTCAGTTTTTGGGGGGAATGTTATAAAATTGTCATCCTGCCAATGCTAACTGTAATTAGTTTTCAGGAACCAAACATCTTTTAAACCCATTTTAAAGTACCTTTTAGATCACAATTTCCCAGTTGACCTAAGGATCTATATTTAAGTTGGCTAAAATTAGAGATAAGATTATACCTCTGAGAGCATTGTTTCCTAAGGAGAGTACTGTGGCAGTGACCTCCTTGTGAAGCGCTTTAGAACAAGAAGTTTAAAGCATATGAATTTATTAACTAAAATGAGCACCAGTCAGTAACACAGCAACACATGTTGTGATTGTGCCATGCACATGGCACTTGCGATCACCTTCAAGAAACCACTAAGGACAGGGTGGTCTAGATAATGATGGGAAGGCATGGTTTCAGGTTCCTGTCTTTTGCTGAGCCTGTTAGTAAGAAAGCTGTCAGCTTTGTCCTGGCTAATTTTATTCAAGAGTCTAACTGCCAGAGGGAGGAGTTAAAAGTGGAGTTACCTAACTAATTAAAGGTCTTATTTGAATGCTATTATGGGGTATGCAAATGCTTATAGAATGTTCTTGAAATACAGGATAAGTTTGGAAACAATATCTTTTGATACAGTACAGTATGTAGAAGTACATTGTGTTTGTTTTCTTTCAGTTTTATAAACCTGGGAGCAAATCATATGACCATAAAGGAAGGCCATGTAAACCCCAAACACAGCAGAGGGAGAAAGAAAGAACAAGTCAGTTCAAGTTGACACAGCAGTGAAGCTGCCAGGTGTCAACTCTGCCATAGAAAGGGCCTGAGACTCTGGGGCTAGAACAGAGTTAAACTGAAAAGCATTTACCTCAGAGAAGGGTATGTCAGCTAGAAGATATCTGTCATGGGTGCAGGGGTGTGTTCTGTAAAACATTGTCCTGCTTCTGTGGTCATATGAACAGGCCTCTAAAGATTTCCATTCTAAATCAGTAACCTTTAGAATGCTTATTTTCATGGTGAGTCTATTTAAACACCACACACACACACCATTATTTAGGATCTTCTGCAGCAACTTAACAAAGCAAGACTATAGGTGGTGGTTGCTATGTTGGCACTGTTGGCAGAGGCAATTATGACAGCAGCGATGATAATGGTGGAAGAGTGAGCGGTGACACCACTAGTTCATACGAGTCATCACAGAAACAACAGCTGAAGAAGCAGCAACAACAGGGTACATTACACATTAATTAAAAAGGCAGTATAGCGCAGTGGTCTAAGGCTCTGAGCTGCAAATCTGGTGACATCTAGCAGACTAGACCTGGGTTTGAATCCCACAGCTTCCACTTACATGCTGTGTGACCCTGAGCAAGACACTTAACCTCCTTGTGCTCCCAGGTTGCTCCTGTAAAAAAGCTTTCAGCTTAGTGTGCTATACCTGGTTAAACAACTAAATAAAAAAAAAAAAAAGTGGCAGAGATGTTTCTGACATAAAACACAACCTTCTAAGCATCACAATTGTTGTCATGTCACACATTAAAGGCAGTGTCTGTGTGTGTCAATACACTTTATCCAAACATGTCTTCACTTTATTAAGATAAAACTGCTGAGCAGAACAACAGCAAATACAGACCCTCCTTCATAGGCCAGAGCCAACAGTTTCATACATCATATATCTTTTCAAGGCATGGTCTGGTCCCCAATTTGAACTTTTATACTGTGTGAGCTTTAAAGTGACAGTGCTGAATTTCACACACACCAAAATACATAATACACAGTATAGAAACCAGTAAAATCCAAAATGCTAAATAAAATGCTATGATGGTGCAAATACTACAGATTCAGTGCATGTAAAATATATATAATAAAACACAAGAGGGATAATGGAGGTGCAAAGGCAACGACAAGGGAAACAAAGGGGAAATAGTTGGGGATGGAAGGGGCTCTGGGGATGAGTAACCATTAAGTAGTAGGTGGGTGGAGGTCCTCTTGGTAGGCATGGCAAAAGTTTAAATGCCCTAATAAACAGAATTTTAAAGTGCTATGAAAGTTAAAATATAGGATAGTGTATGGTAGCTCATACACAACAATGCTATTCTTACACAGTGGTTACTATGATGTCAAGGACCTCGACGGTGAAGCCTCGAGAGGTCCCTATGTTGTCAGGGTAACCATGAGGTATAAGAAGAGTGTCATTAGGTATTGGGGCTACCAAACATTATTCTATATATTGTATGGTAAAAATAATCAAAATCGCTACTTTCTTTGTTTACACAAGCAGTCCTCACATTCCACTCGACTACACCACAGCCATCCACCTGTCTGTCAGCTTACAGGAGGTTCTTCAACCACCAGCTGTCCTATGAACAGTGCAGATGGGGTAGTTGCATTGTGACATAGCTACTTAAGCAGAACAAAAGTTGTTATGCATTAGTAACTATGCCACTAGTGCAGCAGAATGACTTTTCAAGTGTATGAATATCCATACACAAGAGTGTTCCAACATACACTATACAATGCACAATGCACAATTCAGTTTGGAGCATAATATACACATACATAATTAGATCTAATGTAGAAACATACTTGAACCAGCCCAGAGGCACTGAGGGCTGAGGCACTGGATGCCTTACATCTTGCTGACACCAGCGACCTGGGTTCGAACGGACTCAGGTCATCAGGGTGCCAGCACGGGAGGGAGGTTGGAGTGGATTGAGCAAACTGGAAGGCAGCTCCTTTCCTGGGTGTGGTTGCCATCCTCATAGTCCCACTACCACTGGGTGCAGGTCTGATGTCTAGCATAGGCACGGGTAACATAAAGGAGAGCACCTTGAGACGAGGTGCACATGCCTCCACATGTGCATTTGCCCAAGGTAGGGGCCAGGATCAGGTGAAAAGATAAAAAACATAAAAATCTGCATAAAAAAGCATACATCTGGGCTGGAAAGGCTGCTGCAAAACAAGTTAATCATCACATAGACATAGTTGTACCAAGAGGCACTGACTATGACTGCATCAATTTGTTAAAAAGGGCAAGCTGGAAATGTTCATTCAGTCCTGGTTGGCTTAGGAATTCAGCTTATATTATTTCCATAGGCATTCTTGTTTGAAATTTTTTTGTTCAGATCCCCATCACATGGTCTGACCCACACTCTTCAGGCCCTAAAGGAAAATGAATGACTAGCATCAGTCTTTGCCATATGCTGCACCACAGTATTTGTTTCAATGGCATGTATGTGCTCTCATTCTTCTTCAAAAAGGTCTAACAGTTTTTCCCACATAAAAAGCTTGGCAGGTACTTGTTGCTAAATACAACATAGATTGTGTCGCACCCATAATGAAATCTAAAGTATCAAATATTTTGTTCACTCTGGTACTGGTAAAGGTGTTATTCAGTTGCCATATGCATGTATAGCATGTGGTATACCGTGACTTCCGCGACCGCGATTGGGCTGCTACAAAAATGACAACTCAATCATGGCACCTGTCATCGGGGCTAACAGGGAAGGAGGGTGACCGGATAGGGGGGTTCTCAAAAATAGTGACATCCTGTCACTTCATGTCTACACGTGTGGGGGGCAGCGAGCATGCTGAGTGAGGGGTGGGAGGGGAGGGAAGGACTGTGAGGGGTGGTGTTGCAGTGAGCTGCCGAGCTACTCCCATGGTGTGGTGGGTGGGTACAGGGCTGGGCTGCATAGAGTATCGGGTTTGGGGTCAGGCACAGGTACGTTTTGTTGCACCCGGCCCAGAATGTTGTTTTTTCTTTTCACCCCCCCTGACATGCACCCCCTGGTGTTGAGAATCCTTTGGTGGGGGGGGGTAGAGCTCCTGCATTTACATGTAAAATGTAAGTCCCCGGTGCCCTTTTGCTGTGCACTGGGGACTATATTGCTGATATTTTTTCGGTGATGTGCACTTCACCATAATGGCGGTCATTATTCTGCGATCGCTGTTATCACATAGAGCCATAGCATGTAGATGTCTCCTTTTGTTGTCCTGATTAGATTTATTTATTCTGTGACAGTTGTGTGTAACACTATAATTAGTCAGTGTCAGTGGCTCAGTAGGGTTGCACACTTGCCTCTGAGGCCGGGAGATCAGAAAGCTGTGGGTTCATCCCCACACCAGGCACTTAAGTTAAATCCCAATACTGACACTGTAGGGCAGCATGAGGGGATGTTGCACTCCTGAGGTGCCATCTTTCACATGAGACATTAAACCAAGGTGTAGTTCAGGGTGATGTTAAAGATCCCATGGTACTTCTTGAAAAGAGATGGGGAATTTTATTGAACAAAAATACAAAGCAAAACAAGAGGAGAACCAAAATACATTGCTACATAAATAGAAACAGAAAGGAAAAAAATTTCTTATTGCTGAAAACAATAAAACACCCACCAAACTCCCCAAACCCACCATCAATAGTCTATAAAATTACAGAGCAAAAAAGGAGAAAAAGCAAATAAGCAAAACAAGAAATATAATAGCTTCAGAGCTAATCCTCCCCATAATTAATAAGCAGAAAAACAACATCAAGCAGAAGTACAACAACCTGCATCAATCAGACAGGAGTCAAACAGAAACCTGCAAAAAGGAACAGTACTCCAACCTCTCCACCAGGTGCACATTAAAGTTTTTGAGAAAGCTAGACTTTCTTTAACATAAATCACACGAATTTCTTGCTCTGTTCTGAGCTTTAAACCCAATAAAGGTAATTGTTTTTGCTGCAACACAAATTGACATCTTGTTTGCCAAATAACCCATTTAATAATCACCAAAACCACCCGAGATGTCCCCTTATAGAAATCCTGCCATGCATCAGGACCATACTGACCATAAATCAGAATCTCATAATTCATGTCCTGTATCTGTGGGAGACCCCAGGAATAAGCCAATAACTGCTATAGATCCTTAATATACTCACATTGAAAAAAAGATGTGACATTGTTATGTAACTAACCCATAACCCTCCCTCAAACAAGACCGTTCTAAAATGCTTTTATGAAAATGATTGCCCAAACATTCAATCTAGAGTGGCAACAGAGCCACACAGAATCCCACATTTTAGGAGGGATCCTAGATTCAGTCAATTGTCCAAGAACATCAGAGAGCACAATAGAGTCAGGCAAAACAAGACAAGAGTCAATAAAACATACTGTATGAAGCATCTTTTGATACTCTAACTTCCTAGCATTGCAAAGGTCTACTGTTGTTACTTGCAAGCTTTTAGTTTCCTGCATACTTCCATCAAATAAGGAGACATATCATGTGAATACCCGAAAAGTTTCCCCAGTGCAACGTCTCCCACCATTGCCAAAAGTAAAAACCTGTTTTTTAGAAGGGGGACACAGTCTGTTTGCTTACCTAACAAAATGGGCACAAAATTATTATAGAGAAACATAGAGAAAAAGAAAATCACAGGATTCAACATATTGAGACCTCCCTGAGCAATCGGCCAATAAGTACAATTTCGCTTAATAGGGTTCAATCAGCTCCCCCAAATCAACTGAAAAGACACGCTATACATTTTCACCTCTAACTTAACAGGCAAAGGATAAAGCTGACTGACATGAAGAAATAAAGGTACAATAAAAGTTTTATACATATAAACCCTTTTTTTCTTGGACATAGGGTAGCCTTTCCATCTACTTACCTTTTCATCAACAAGAGATAAAGCCAGCTCCCAGTTCAGTTAAGCTGAATCTGGAGCTCCAAACCAAAATCCTAAAAGCTTAATTGGTGCATCAGTGATGGGGATGCCCCCAACAGTCGGTCCGGCCCCACCCAAAACACGAATACCCATGGCTTTACATTTAGTTTTATTAATTATAGAACCGGAAATACCAGAAAAAGTATCCACCACTATCATAACCCTTTCCCCAGATAACCTGTCCGCCACCAAAATTGTGGTATCATCTGCATATGCTAATGTAACAGGAAAGAAGTACCCTGTAAACCATGCATGGGTGAAATCCCTAAACCCACATTCAAAGCCCTCAATAAAGGGTCCAGAGAAAAGAAATAAAAGATGGCTTAACAGGCACCCTTGCCGAACCCCTCTCCTAATCCTCACATACTTCCCAAGCCTTCCATTAACCAGGGGACAAGATGAAGCCATGAGATATATAATCTTAAGCCAATTAACAAAAAGTTCAGAAATACCATGCTTCTTTAAAACCTGAAAAAGATAAACATGTGGAACATCATCAAAAGCCTTAGCCTGGTCAAGGGAAATCAAATAGCCAGATACCCCATGATCATCAAAAACCTCTCTCAAAATTTTCGCCACATCCCCCATTGTACGATGGGGAATAGTACAAGCCTGACTGGGGGAAATAACCTCTTGGGCAATCCAAGATAAACGTCTACACAAGATCTTACACAAAATCTTCCAGTTTACATTTATAAGGTTTATAGGCTTCCAATTCTGGAGGACAGCCCTATCTCCCTTTTTGAATAAAAAAATCAAAATGCTATCCACCAAAGCCGACAGAAATGGGACCAGACCAGATAAAACATTATTAAAAACTGACACCAAATATTGGCCAAGCAGCCCCTTAGATTTTTTTGTAAAATTCCCCTTGAATACCATCCGGCCCAGGAGAGGACCCAGTCAGTAAACTACCTATTACATCTTCAACCTCCTTTCAAGATATAGGAGAAGTTAACACCGCTATATCTGCTTCCAACAATTCAGGGATGTCAAGCTGATGCAGAAAATTAATAATCCCAGGAAGAGGCAAATCATTTTCACAAAATAAAGTTTCTACAAAATCCTGAACCACATCCTGAATTGCATCCCCAGTATTCACTATGGTACCAGAAACATGCCTCAAAGAAGTCATACATTTAGAATCCACCCTGTGCACAACAGTCATATGGGTTAATATTTTGAGCTTTTCCTTAGTACCAAATTTCTGCTCCAACAATAAGGAATGTGCCCTGTCATATTGATATTTGCACATTCTTCCTTGACAGCCTGTATGTCTTCAGTGAGGACTTCTCCAGTCTCTACTGAACGAGACAATAACAACTGTAAATGATCCCTCAGACGTAAATATGCTAGATATTTATGATTTGCTGCCTCTTTGCTAAACAGCCACAAAGGGCCTTCAGGTCACGCTTGGTGTCCTGCCACCAAAACAATGAGTTGTCATACAACTCAAAGACAGAAAACCTGGCTTCCAGCTCCTCTTGTATAGTAGACCAGGTCTCTGCATCATCCAATAAAGCCAAATTTAGTCTCCAGACTCGATTGGGGTTTGGTTTATTTAAAGGTGTCCCCACTAAAGTTTTAATGAACCTATGGTCCGAAGCCTCCGCAGGAGAGACCAAAAAAGTCCTCACAGGAATCCACTGGGAGGCAAACAAAAAGTCAGTTTTAGTTGTTAAATATCCCCTAGAAAAGGTGTGATCAGGCAAACAATTTTCAAACGAGCTTGCTGATACATGGTGTTCAAAAAATTAGAATCAGCATACAATTTCTGCATTCAACCAGTCTTATCAGACAGAGACAAAGCACAATTAAAGTCACCCCCCAAAAACACAGATCTAGTTGTGTATAAAAATGGTTGTACCTTTTTTAATAAATTTACCCTCTGAAATTTTGTCTGATAATTATAAATATTAATCAACCTCATCTTATGAGTTCCAAGTCTCGCATCCAAGATGCACACCCTGCCAGAAACCAGATCAATGAGACGAGAGACTCGGAGGTCAGGATTAAGAATCAAAAAAACCAACCACTGAACACAATTCCTCCCCCAGGGACCAAAAGGAAGGACCTCAAAACCAGTCTTGGGATGCCCTATGGGTTTCCCTGATGGTATATAAGCAGATATCCTGTACCATACAAATATCTAGATGGTGGCCCACAAGAATTGAAAAGGTAGCAAGTCTCCTTTTGTGGTTCTTAAGACTATTGGTATTAAGGGAGCCAAGGTCAGGTGTAAAGCCATGATCAGGTAGTAGAAAGGACCACATTATCAGAAGCTTGCATCCAGGGAGCTTTTGCAGCAAGGAGTTTGGATTTCTTTTTTTTCTTAATACCCCCTTTGGAGTCCTGGAAAGAAAATTCAGAGTCAGCAACATTCTCTGGTTGAGAGGAAATTCTAGAAGAGGAACCGGAATCCTCATCTTCCTCCTCCTATTGTTTTCTTTTAGTCAAAGGAATAAATCTGTTTTTGAGACCAATATCAGCATCAATCATCTTTATCAAACCCTTTACCATTTTCTGGGAAGCACTGTGTGTCATCCGACTGAATTTCTGATGTTCCCATTCCTCCGTTTGGTGAGGCGGCATGACAGGGACCTGGGACATGGAGGGGTCAGAAGGCAGTGCAGAAGTAATGACATTGTGATCTCCCATAGAAACTTGTGAATAAAGGACAATATCAGCATCCACCAAGACGCCCCTCCAAAGGATCGACCATGGCAATGGAGTGCCTCACAGGAACCAGGGGAGGAAAAGAGTCCTGCTCACTATGAGAGACCAAGGGAGACACAGTATCTATAGATGGAGGTGTGTGTTGGGAAGTAGGCTGGTGGGAAAAGTCTGAACGAGATACATCATCACGCTGCATAGTAGGATACTCCTCCTCCATATCAGAACCATCACCCCCAGTATTGTGGGAGGCCCAAGGGCAATCTTTAAAGGTGTGACTGGTTTCATCACAGAGATTTCAGACTACAGGGGTCTGACATGAAAAAGCCACATGACCAATCCCTCCACAAAGCGAGCATTTTATTTTATCACAGGCACTGCTCAGGTGGGTATAAGCCCCACACCGAAAGCAAGACTGTGGCTGTCCAGCATAGAAAATAAAGCCACAGTCTCTCCAAATAAAAACAACTTGGCAAATGTTGAATAACACCCTTGTCTATAGGAAACCATACACGAATGCGCCACCCACCCTGGTCCAGATATCCTCAGAGTCAATAATGGGATCAGGAATTCCAAGGACTGAACACTCAGTGCATAACCAGAACAAAATATCAGAAATTGAAACCCCTTCATTCTTAAACAATACAGTAATTGATCTATAAGCAGGTTTGGTCAAGGGAATCACAGAAAACACAGACCATTCAGGATTTCTTTTAACAGCTTGCTATCACTCCCAAAAGAGTTCCAGCCCAGCTGCAGTTTTGAAATGGGCATCAAAATTGGGGTCCCAGAGGGTAAGGATCAGGGCATTAATCTCCTGAGCTGAAAATCCCATACTATCTTTCAGAAGGGTACAACCCACATAAATATGATCAGGGAAGAGTCTAGCCACCTTTATATTTAATATGAACAGAATTCGCATTTAGCAGGTTCAGGGGGTGTATGAAAAAGACCTGCATAGGTCCTGTGAGAAGACTGACTAGGACCATGAGAAACTCCCAGACCAGGAACGTCCTGGTGCAAAGGAGCGGGAAGGGGGCAGACTGACCCGGCTTGGTTTCAGGGATACCAGGTGGAAGCTCCAGTACATCAGACTCAGGAGAGGCATCATTAGCAGAGGAAGGCACAGGATGTGAAGAACATAGGGGTGCAACTGGGGCCTCAGGGAAGAAAACCGGGAATCAGTCAACTCCAGGGTGGAGGGGGCTAAAGGATCAGACAAGGCATCTGCAGGCCAGGGAGGAGACACCTATGGTAGATTTGGAGCCAATTTAACCCAGCCAGCTGCTGTTAAAGCCTCAGCCACAGACCTGCCAGTCACCAAGACATTGTCGCCATAATCAGGACGAGACACTTCAGCAACCGCATATCTGAAGCAGGATGCACTACACAGGATGACTCAATAGGCAGAGTTTGAAAGCCCACTTCAGCAGGAGATATAACCATAACAGCATCCTCAGGTCCCATCCCATCCTTAAATAAATATTTCTGAATAACAGAGCCATCAGAACAGATAGTACTTCCTTCAAATGTTGCTCCAAATCTTGCACCACCTCGCCAGCAAGCGGCCATTCAGCAGGTCGAAAGAAACAGTACAGCCAGTAATCAGACATTCTGCAACAATTCCAGACTGAGGACAAGAACCAGGAGAGGGTTGAACTGCAGGCAAGGAACGCTCTTTCAGAGTCAAAGCAGGAACAGGACCAGATAAAATTGTAGCGATCATGTGCTCCTCCTCAGCTAGAAGCATCTGTAAATAATTGCATCTAGAAGAAAAGACTGGCAGCTCAGAAGATCCTCATTCAGTGTGTCAGGTGCTGACATGACAGAGAAAACAACATCAGGACAACTGGAAACAGAGTTACATCATCAGGAGCCATTTGAACACCAGCCCCAGAACTCACAGAACAAACTTCAACATCAGAGACATCCATAGCTTCATGAGCAAGGATAGACGAAGCCTCAAACAAATTCAGAGCAGGGGAAGAGGCAGGTCCGAGTTCCAGCAGCCATCTCACGCTCTCCTCCACCACCAGGATCCATGAGCTCCCCCATCTTGGCCAATGACCAGGATGACAAAGGTTCCCCCACAGGTGAGTAGTGGAATTTCTCTGGTGTCCTGGCCAAATTTACCCCCATTCACTAAAAATATCACCAACAGTTTAATCTGGTTCAAGGTCAGTTGGCATTCATCTGTATCCTCCCTCTCGGGTTGTGCCTGAAAATAAGCAGAATTTGTCTAGTGCACTTACCTGGTCAACAAAAACTAAAATAAAATAAAAAATCTATGTTTTCAAGTTCCTTTTGTACACCACCCTGAACCCATTTGTTACAGTGTTCTTCAGCTGGAAAACCTCTTCTCTTGTGTCTTTCCAGATGATAAACAAATCATTGATAAAGCATCTAAATAAGTCTATTTAGCCATAATATGGATTTACATCTGAAGGCAAAATGACCTTGGTTTATGACAAAATAGACTTATTTAAACTCTGTATCAATGATTTGTTTATGGTCTGGAAAGGCACAAGGGAAGAACTCAATGACTTTGTAAAATACTTGGGAGCAAGCAACAAGAACTTAAAATATACTGTGCATGCAAACCTCCATACAGTTGAGTTTCTAGACATTAGACCAACTAAAGTTAATGATGTTATTACAGATTTATATAAGAAACCTACTGACCATAATTCAGTCCTCCATTTCAACAGCTGCCATCTTATGCACAACAAAATGAATGTGCCAAAGAGCCACTATTAAAGAGCTCAGAAAAACTGCAGCAAAGATGTGAGCTTTCACAAAAGTACAGTAGACCCAGATAAAATATTTGCAGAAAGAGGTTATCCAGCTCATGTTACTGAAAAAGCTAGAAATGCAGCATGGGCAAAAGACCAGTCTGAGTTACTGCACTATAATGATAATATTAATGTCAATGCAGTAAATGAAAAGAGACTAAATTTTGTGACAAACTATTCTCCGCAGTCACACCAAATCCAAAAAAATCTGGAAAAAACATTGGCACATGTTAGAGTCTGTTGACAAATTGAAGAACATGTAACAAATGGGTTCAGGATGGTGTACAAAAGGGACTCCAAGATAGGAGACATTGTTACACACAGCTATCACAGAATAAATAAATCCAGTCAGGACAACAAAAGTGGACATCTACATGGTACATATGCATGTGATGACTGCAGTAGCTGTAGACATATTAAACAGAGTGACACATTTACCAATGCTAAGAAACAAAATATCGTAGTTTACTCACCTGGTAAAGGTGATTGTGGGGGAATAGATCTCTGAGGCACTCACATTCCTGACATCATGGGTTGCATACACCTGCTAGGTTGTTTGATGCACATGTGACTAAACAAAGTCCATTCCCTTCCGAGGGGCTCAGGTCTCCTATGGTCAGTTTGATGTATTCCAAAGTTGTATCTGAAATTAAATCTGCTATAATCACCCAGTGCGTGCCCTGAATAATTGTATGCTGGACAATATTATAAGTTCTATACTGTAGTTTTTCATTTGTATTGCATTTGCAACAATGTTGCTCAATCTGTTCACCATATTAGGTTATTTATGTAGTACAGCTATACACTGAGCATTCCGTGCCTTATTTTTTGTTACTTTAAGCATCCGTTGCATTATTTCTGAGTACTTCTGTAAAAGTTCTATAAACAGTCTTACATCTGTACTGTGTTAGCAATAGAAATGCATGTCTATTAGGGTGTGGTGTAGAGTGCCTCAGAGATCTAGTCCCCCACAATCACCTTTACCAGGTGAGTGAACTACCATTGTGAAGGATGATCTCTGAGGCACTCCACATTCCTGACATCATGAGTTATTAAAAAGCAGTGATCATTCCCTAGGGTGGGTTAGACGTGTCTTTGTTATTATTGTCTGTGTGGGCTGCTAGGAGTACCGCCCTTGCGAAGTTTGTCTTAGTGTCCTGTGACACGTCCATTCTGTAGTGTTTTGTAAAAGTGTGAATGGTTGACCACGTGGCTGTGGTGCATATCTCTCTCTGCGTGGCCATGTTCTTTTCCACCCATGACGTTGCAATTGCCCTGGTGGAATGGGCTTTCAGGTCCTGCAACCTGAGTGTTAGTTGCTCTGTAAGCCTCCTTTATGGCTGCCTTCAGGTATCCTGCTATAGAAGATTTCAGTGCTGGTAGGCCTTTTCTGTGTCCTTGTATTATGATAAACAGTCTGCCAGTTTTTGTATGCCCTCTGTTCTGGCAATGTATGTCTTAAGTACCCTTTTCATTCCCAGCATTTTCATCTGTGGGTCTGCCTGTATTTCCTCCGGTGGCAGTTCTGCCGGTATCTCTATGGTCTGACTGAGGAGAAAGGTAGAGACTATTTTAGGTCTGAATGATGGAATGGGACATAGGGAGATTCTGTCTTATAGAATAGTAAGAATGGTTCCTTAAATGAAAGGGCCTGTAGTTCTCCTACCCGCCTAGTGGACGCTGTTGCCATTAGGAAGATGGACTTGTGTTGTAGCCATTTCATGGGGATGGAGTCTAGAGGTTCAAATGGTGGCTAGTCATAGCTATCAGTACTGTTGTTAGATCCCAGGAGCTAACATTGGTCTATTATGGGGTGTATGTTGGATGCTGCTTTCAGGAACCGTACTACGCCTTGATGTGAACCCGGGTAATGCCCTGTATTTGTCCTCCGCTGCCCCAGTTGCTGCGACTTGTACTTTCAGTGAGGCTGGTGACAGTCCAGTTGTAGTCCCTCCTGAAGAACAGTAGGAGCTTAGGTATGGTGCATGATTGAATGTCTATGTTGTGATGCGTGCACCATTTGTTAAATATGTCCCATTGGTGCTGGTAGGTGGAAATCATGGATTGTTGTCATGATGACACCATGGTTTGTATGACTGATGGGTGATATCCTGCTTTTAGTAGTCTCTCCCTTTCAGGAGCCATGCCATCAGTTGCAGGTATTGAGGGTTTGGATGCAGTATTGGGCCCTGCAACAGTAGGTCTGGTCTGTGAAGGAGTTTCCATGGGTCATCTAGTGCCATTGAGACTGTTGTGGTGAATCAGGATCTTCTTGGCCAATGTGGTGCCATCAGTATGACTCTGGCTCTCGAGGTGCATATTTTCTTCAGCACCTGAGTGATCAGTGGGAGTGGAGGGAATATGTAAGCCACCTGGAAAGTCCACAGAGCTGTGAGGGCATCTACTGCCAGGGCTCTGTAGTCCCTGAACCTTGGCCAATAATTTGTGCATTGATGGTTCTTGTGTGATGCCATGAGGTCTATTTCCATCGGTCCCCATCTGCAGTGTAACTGTAGAAATACTTGTGGGTGGAGTTTCCACTCCCCAGGGTGCACCATCTGTCGGCTTTGCCAGTCTGTCATTGTGTTTAGTTTTTCTGCTAAGTGAATGGCCATTATAGATTTTAAGTTTATTTGTGCCCATGGCATAAGCTTTGATGCCTCTGTCAGCATTGCCTTGCTTTTTGTGCCTCTCTGCTTGTTTATGTATGACACCGCGACTTGGTTGTCTGATTTTATCTGGACGTGTTTTTGTTGGACTAGGTGAGAGAAGTGCAGTAGTGCTCTGAATACTGCTCTCATCTCTAGTACGTTTATTGTTAGCTTTGTCTCTGGTAGGGACTATTTTCCTTGGGCTGTGTGTTTTCCCAATACAGCCCCCCATCCTGTTAGGCTGGCATCAGTCTCTATTATTACCTCTGGTTGTATGTCTAGTGGTATGCCCTGTGTGAGTCTGTGTTCACTTGTCCACCATGTCAGGTTTGATTTCATGCTTGGTAGTAGTTTGACTTTCTTTGTTAGGTTGATGTCGTGTGTGGGGCACTGTGTTAATAAGAAAGACATGAGGGTGTCATGTGCCATCTTGCCCAAGGTACTGTGTCTATTGTGGAGGACATAAGACCCAATATTTGAGATACAAGCAGTAGCGTTGGTTGCTTGTAGTTTTGTAGTATCTTGGCAGCAGCTCTGATTGACTGTATCCTTGTCAGTGATGGGAACACTAGACCTTTTCTGTGTCTATGAGTGTGCCTAGGTGTTTGATGGAGTGACTGGATATTAGGATGCTTTTCTTGTGATTGATTACCCATCCATTTTGTTGTAAGCAGTCTACCACCATTTTGTTTCCTGGCAGATTGCTGTTGTGATCTTGTTTGATGAGCCAGTCATCTGAGTAGGAGATAACATGGACCCCCATTCTTCTTAGTTTGGCTGCTAGTACTATCAAGACCTTTTGAACACTCTTGGGCTGAAGCTAGGCTGAATGGTAGTACTTGGTACTAGTAGTGTTGTCCCAGTATACAGAAGCGGAGGTATCTGAAGTGGCTGGGTCTCATGGGAATATGGAGGTAAGCATCCTTCAGGTCTATTGAGGTGAGGAAGTCTCCCTGTCTGAGTACTCTGAGGGTAGACAGGATGGTCTTCATCTTGAAGGGGGTATATCTCACTAATCTGTTGATGTATGTGAGTTCCAGTACTGGTCTGAGGCCTCCTGCCTTTTTTGGAACCATGAAGAATATGGAATACACTCCCCTGCCTTCTTCTTGTCTTAGTACGGGTGCTGTTGCATTGTTTGCTCGTAATTCCTGTATCATCTGTAGGACTTGAAGTGTTGTGGTCTTGTGTCGTGAGACTGGTGATGATATCATTCTGTTCTCCCTTGGGGACTGGTTGAATTGTATCGCATAGCCATGCCCTATTATTTCTAACACCCACCTGTCCATTGTGGATGACTCCCACTTATGCAGGAATTGTGCCAGTCTTGCCCCCACTATCATAGTGTGAGCTTGATGGTGCTGAGTATAGTCATGGTCTGGATTGGTTTCTACGGTGTAATTTCCTCTGCCTCTGTGGGCTGAACCCCTGCTTCTGTACTTGTTATAGTGATGGGGTAGTATAATTTTGTCTGTAGGTATTGCCTGAAGGCAGAACTCCCCTTCTCTGTCTCAAAAGGGTGGCATCTGCTCCTTTGTCTAGCTGGCAGATATGATAATCTGGATTGATCTCTGCTTAAAGCCTTTCCTTCTTCCTTGCCTGTAAAGTATTTCTCTAAGCCTTCACCAAACAGCATGTTTCCCTTGAAAGGTAGCCTTTATGTGCCTTAGATTCCTTGTCTGCATCCCATAGTTTCATCCATAAGGTTCTATGGGCTCTGTTGGTGATAAAAGCTGATCTGGCATTTATCTTAAATGAATCTACCACATGTCAGCCAGGTATTTTGAGGAGAGTATGGCGTTATCCAGGAGTATAGACTCCAAGGACTTTGTTAGTATTGTCTTTGAATCTCCTGGAACCAGGTTAACTGTGCTCTTGTGGCATATTTTGTGTGGACGAGCTCTGCTTCCCAACCCGCTAACTCTGCATTCTTTTTAGGTTCTTCTAGTTTTCTGTCTATGGGGTCCTTTAGCCCTGATGCTGACTCCGTGGGGAGTACAGTCTTTTTATTTAGTGCTGCTATTTGTGTTTTCACTGTGGGAGGAGTGCACCCAGGGCCAGTTTTTCTGCTTGCAAGGGGTACATTTTGTCCCAGGATCTTTGCTCTGGGATCTGAACTGGTTCTGAAGAGGACCATTCCTTTTGTACTAGCTCATCTATTGCCTCGCAAACAGGGAAGACGTCTGCATGCTTGGTTTGGGGTTGCAGAGATGGTATTAGTTTTGAAGCTGGTGTGGAGGCTGGTGTTTCAAAGCCTACTGTATCCATGATGTTCCAGACTAGTAATGGAATTTGATTTGGGAAACACCATTTGGCCATGAGGGTTTGTGGCTCTTGATCGAGCTCTACCTCCTCTTCCGACTCATTGCCTGGTTCTGTAGGCAATGGTTGGGAATCTGGGATGGCTGTCTCTAGTGGTCTAGAGTGGAGCCAGTGGCCCTTCTTTGCTGGAGGGGACTGACAAACTGTTGGCTAGATAATTTGTTCAGCTTTAGCATAGCTGCTAGCACCTCTTGTTGTGCCTGCATGAGTTGGTTGTTTTGTAACAATGCCATGGTGGCATCTAGTGATGTTCTGTGTCTTGTTTATTTGTATCTGTAGGGTGTGAAATCTTCTTCGGTCCCCTCTGTGTCAATGTGCCTGATGGAGTCTTCTACACAAGAGGCACATAACCTTCCTAGCTGTTGGTGTGGAATGGGAACATTGCACTGCCTGCAGCTCTTTGTTATGGGCATTTTCATTTGTTAAATAATAGAGAAAAATATTCTCAGTATTTGTATTAAGTTGTTGCATTAAACTGAGTAATTTACAATATATAGCAGCGCAGTCAGTAAGGTACTGCTGTTATTGACAATGTCCCATTAATCAGCCCTGTCTCTTTAAGATGGGGGTGGGAGAGACTGAAGGGAAGCAGCTGTGACTGAATGTAATTGGCTCAGTGCTAAGATGTCTATTCAGCCTGTAGTGTAACCGAAAGTGTACTGTTATAATTATGAAAGGAAGCCTGAAGTAAGGTGGCGCCAGTACAATGCTGAGTGATTTGATCATTGAGTAGTATATCGCTAGCTATATTTACATGCTAGCACTATCAGGGACAGATCTCACGTGATCCTGAGATTTGTTTCCCTTGTGGCTGCCAAAGACACATGATGCGAGATGAATGCAGCATGTTTGCCGAGATCTCGCGAGCATGGAGCGCCAATGGGAGCACTTGCTGCTCGTAGCATGAGAATTGGGCTGCAGGAGCCTAGGGGAATGGTCACACTGGAAGATGAGCAGAAGAATGGGGGTTGTAAAATAACAATGCTGTGGCTCCATTTTAGGTCTGTAGTGCTACAGCTGAGGGGGCGAGCGTGAGTACTCACGGTGGAGTCAGGATTCCTTGCTGTACGAATGAGGGGATCAAGAGATGAGTCTGCTTGGGCTAAGAAGGAGTGTGGTTTTTGGAGACAACAAGAGAGTCTGGCACCACTAGTAGGGGTGTCCAGAGCACTCCTGAGATTGCAGGTAAGGCTGCAGCAAGGCATAACTTGTGAGAGTGTAAGAGGCAGGCAGGCCATATTGCATCCTGATTTCTGCTCCTGGCAACGCTAGCAGAGGTACCAGGGAGCTTAAGGGATGTTATCTTGTGGCTGCTGAAACCACTAGCAGGGGTTCCAGGAGTAAGTGCCCACAGATTGAACATTGTGAATCTTCCTTTGAGGCTCCTGGGACCGCTGGCAGGGGTCCCAGGTAGCTTATGTGCCCATAAACTTGCCCATAAACTTTTCTTTTATAGCCTTGCTCATATGTCATAGAACCGCTGGGAGGAGTCCTATGTAGTTAACATTGTTATTACTGATTTGCTCCCTATTCTTGAGATACCCGACGTGTACCCAAGATGCAACAGTTGTAACTATCTATACATTGGCATATTGTTAGACACTGAAGTAAAGCAGCAGAAATTTTCTGGGGTTACATTTCTATTGTTGTTAGAAAATATATGATTGCATTATTCCTACCTTACTGCTGTATTCTGGATTTTAAAGTAAAGGCTGGAGCCGTTGAGTGTGTGACAGACTCTCTCAGATGCACAATTAGAACTGACCTAAGGAGACCTGAGCTCCTCAGAGGGGAACGGACTTCGTTTAGTCACATGTGCATCAAACAACCTATCAGGTGAATACAACCCATGATGTCAGGAATGTGGGTGTCTCAGCGATGATCCCCCACAATTGAGATTACAGATTTCATTACATGTGCAACAGAATCTATAGTGTACTTAGCAACATGTACCTGCCAAGCTTTTTATGTGGGAAAAACTATTAGACCTTTTCAAAAAAGAATAAGAGAGCACATGTGTGCTATTGAAACAAATGATGAAACAAATGCTCTGGTACAACATGTAGCAAAGACTGATACAAGTCATTCATTTTCTTTTCAGGACCTGGAAAGAATGCTTGTCAGCCCATGTGGTGGGAATCTGGACAAAAAATTGCTCAAACAAAAATACATTTGGTAATACAAGTTGGACTCCCTAAGCCAACTAGGACTTGATGAACATTTCCAACCTGCCCCCTTTTTAACAAACTGATGGGATCATAGTCCATTCATCTTGGTACAACTATGTCTATATTGATGATTAACTTGTTTTTGCAACAGCCCTTTCCAGCCCAGATGTATGCATCTACATTAGATCTAATTGTGTTCTTGTATATTATGCTCCAAATTGAATGGTGAATTGTGCATTGTTTTAACTTTCATAGCACTTTAACATTCTATTTATTAGGGCATTTAAGTTGTTGCCACTCGAGAGGAACTTACTACTTCCCAGTTACCCATCCACCGCATAGTCCCTTCCATCTTCCCCCACTACCTCTCCTCTGTTTCCTTTGTCCTTGTCTCTGCCACCCCTCAGCGTGTTATCCTGCTCAGCTGTTTATAATATATATATATATATATATATATATATATATATATATATATATATATATATATATAGGAGCATGGTTGCACCCCTAGAGTTAGTGTTGAGCAGGGCTATGTTAAACCTCAAATGTTGCACTTTAATAACTTCATAAGCATTCAATAGATTTGCACATTTTGCATGTGTGATCATGTGGGTTACATCTCTTGATGTGCCAAGTTTCATTCCAGTTGGATGTGTGGTTTCACAGTTTGTCATCGCCTCGCATTCAGACAGTTTAGAATTTTGGTCTGACATTTTCAGGTTAGAAAGGGGTTGGATCACAGAGGTGCCTTACACTTGTTTGGTGAACAAACTATGTATGTGTTCCAAAGTTATTAAATTTTTAAATTTTGGGTTCTGAGCATGCTCAGTCAGCCTAAAAAATAAGCTATAAAAATTATTATGCATAAATGCCTAGCGTCAACTCCTAGTGTGTGAATAATAATGAGTTTATTTGCATATACATTTTTTTAATTGAGGGAATTAGAACAATTGGGTGAAAACTATCCCTCCTTGAGAAGCTTGGTCTGCTCAAAATCACTGTTTATAATTATTTTCAGTTTCACTTGTTCACATTGCAAGAAGAACAGTTCCTTATGTGCCACACATTTTCAAAACTGTCAGTGTAAGCTTAGCTCATGAATAATCATGAGCTCATTTCCTTACCCTTTCTTTAAAATTGAGGGAATTGGAAAAACTGGCTGGATACTGTATTTTTGTACTCACTACAGAAATAGGTGACTACTTCTCTCAGTAAATAAACTGTGTCCGTTATATACTGTATGCACAATGCTTCATTTTGAAAATAAACTTCTATTGTTGTAGCCACTACAGAAATAGGAGACTATGCCTCCCAGTAAGGAAAACAAAAGAGAAGTTCATATTGTACATACAATGCCTTGTTATGCATTACCTACAATGCCTTGTTATGCACTTCTACTTATTAGGTGCAATACTGCAATCACCACTACTAAAACAGGGGACTACACCTCTGAGTAGGAACAATTTAAGTACATTTTATAACCTACGAAGACTTCCTCATTGCTGTTTGTAAATTGGCCTATTTTCTGCTATACTGCAGTAACTAATAGAGTTAGCTGATTTAACAAGAACGGACTGTTTCATGTCCAAATGCAGTTAAGATAATAAATGATAATGTTTTTGAAAGCAGTTTTATGATGTTTTTAATTATATAGCTTTAACAAATTTTTCTACACATTATAATTTATAATGGAATCCATGTGTAATTTAGTGATCGCCCTACACATTGCAGGAGGGATCAGTTCTAGCCAGAGTAAGTGTATCATTTATAATGGAACTCATATGTAATTCAGCAACTGCCCTACTGAAGGCAGTAGTGAGTGTTAAATTTTGCACTTTAGTGTCTTTGCAACCGTTCAACGGATTTGCACAAAATTATGCATGTGTAATCTCATGGAGTAGACCTTTTGATATGCCAAGCTTTGTTCCAGTCAGATGTGAGATCTCAAGATCTGGATAATGAAAAAACATTAAAAAATTGCAATTTTTTGCTAGGGTTTTTTTTTTTTGTCATCGCCTTGCACCCAGATGGTTTGGATTTTGGTCTGAAATTTTCAGGGTAAAAAGGGCTTGGCCCACAGATGTGCCTTTCACTGGTTTTAATTCCTTCCAAAGTTATTATTAGGCATTTGTAAATCTCACAACACACTACCTATCATATATTATTGCTTAAACAGAACTTGTGTAATTCAGTGACTGCCATATAGATGGCAGGAGGGATCAGTTCTGGTTGGGTAAGTGTATAATTCATAGCAGAACTCACATGTAATTTACTGACTGCACTATGGGTGGCAGAAGGGATTAGTTCTAACATGGTAAGTATATAATTTATAATGGAACTCAAGTGTAATTAAGCGACTGCCCTAAGACAGCAGGAGGGAGGGGCAGTTCTAGCTTAGTAAATGCATAATTTATATTGGAACTCATGTGCAATTTAATAGCTACTCTACAGATGGCAAAAGGGATCAGTTCTAGCCAGAATAAGTGTATAATTTATAATGGAACTTGTGTGACTCAGCGACTACTCTACAGATGGCAGTAGTGAGCATAAACTTTTGCACTGTAATATCTTTGCAACCATTGAACAGATTTGCATAAAATGTTGCATGTGTGGTCCCATTGGGAAAATTTTTTGCTGTGCCAAGTTTTGTTCTGGTCGGATGTGTGAATTCCAAGATGCAGATAGTGGAAAAAAAAGCATAAAAATCGCTATTTTTTGCTTTTTTGTCATCACTTTTGCACACAGACAGTTTGGAATTTTGGTCTGAAATTTGCAGGGTAGAAAGGGCTTGGCCCACAGATGTGCCTTTCACTGGTTTGGTGAAAAATATTAATCCATTCCAAAGTTATTATTAGGCATGTGTAAATCTCACAACAACACACCACCTGTTATGCATTATTGCTTAAACAGAACTCCTGTATAATTTAGCGACTGCCCTACAGATGGCAGAAGGGATCAGTGCTAGCCAGAGTAAGTGTATAATTTATAATGGAACTCATTTAATTCAGTGACAATATGGCAGTAATGAGCATTAAAGTTTGCACTTTAATATCTTTGCAACT
Organism: Neoceratodus forsteri; assembly: GCA_016271365.2. Classification (NCBI taxonomy): domain Eukaryota; kingdom Metazoa; phylum Chordata; order Ceratodontiformes; family Ceratodontidae; genus Neoceratodus; species Neoceratodus forsteri. The sequence goes on from CM057459.1 coordinate 974,135,634, forward strand.
GTTCAACAGATTTGCTAAACGTTTTGCAAGTGTGGCCTTGTTGGGTAGCTCTCTTGATGTTGCATGTTTTTTTCTAGTCAGATGTGCAGATTCTTTGATGCAGATAGTGAAAAAATGTATGTTTGTTGCCAGTTTTTTGTCATCCCCTTGCGCCCAGACGATTTGGAATTTTGGTCTGACATTTTTAGGGTACAAAGGGCTTGGCCCACAATTGTGCCTGTTTCTGGTTTGGTGAAAAAAATTAATTAATTCCAAAGTTATTATTAGGTATGTGTAAATCTCACAACAACACACCCCCTGTCATGTAGTATTGCTTAAATGGAACTCATGTGTAATTCAGTGACTACCTAAAGATGGCAGGAGGGATCAGTTCTAGCCGGGTAAGTGTATAATTTATAACAGAGCTCATGTAATTTAGCGAGTGCCCTATAGATGGCAGATGGGATCAGTTCTAGCTGGGTAAGTGTATAATTTATAATGGAACCCATGTGTAATTTAGCAACTGCCCTACAGATGGCAGGAGGGATCCGTTCTAGCCAGGTAAATGTATAATTTATAATGGAACTCTTTTTTTTGGACTCAGATTATGGCTTACATTCCTCAGATATTACAATCAGAATTTGATTTGCCAAGTCATCATTTTGCACCCTGCCTCTTTTAATCCTATGGTTAGTGTTCCTGTCTGTTTTCTTTTTTTTCCTCTGGAGTCTCTAAATATTCTTAATTTTCCTTATTATATTGTACTACTTCATGTTTTATTTATGTATTGTAGGAAGGGTTCCACATTTGCTGAAATTATAATATCTTCTCACAGTTGTAATATACTCTTTTAGTTTTGCATTGTCAATCATCAGGTTCACCATTGTCTCATATGTGGTGGTTCTTTTTCTTTCCTGTTCTATAATAACAGTTTATTTGCATTAACCAGTGCTAGGTTTATGGATGCTTTTTCTCCTATTGTCAGTTCCTTCCTTCTATTAATAGAGTTCCACAGAATAGTATTCCTGTATCAAAAGGAATGTCTAAGCCTAGTATCACTCCTGTTGTAGACTTGATTTTATTCCAGTAATCTTTAAGCTTTGGAAATGATATAAACATATAGTATGTCTATTTGCTCCTTGTGCTGTTATACATCTTGGGAATTCAATTGATATTCCTTTTTGAAATGTTTGTAGCTTGGCAGGCATGTAATATGTTCAGTGTAGAATATTATATTATATTGGATTTGTTTTATTATTTTTGGATACTGACCCAACTGTATTGATTATCTCTGCCCATTTTTGATCATCTATTTCTGTTTTGGTGCCTTTTTTCCATGAATTCTTTAGTTTGTCTAATGAGACATAATTCTCTTCTAGTAGAACCTTTTTGATTTTTCCAATGTTCTTATCTGCTTTTTCTTCTAGTGGGATGTTTTCTATTGGTCATCTTGCAGGTGAATTAAATTTCCTAGTTTATGTTTTAAACAGGCACTTGTGCCTAGTGGGCTTTACCTGGTTACCAAAGAATAAAATAAACAAATAACATCTTACTTGAAGAAATGTGAGGAAATTACCTGTTTGAAGATTGTATTAATTTTTAAGCTCATTAAATTCTTTTAGTGAATTATCATTGTATAAATGTTTCAACGTGAATTATCATTGTATAAATGTTTCAACTGTGTAATATCTTGTTCTTCCCACATCATAATGTCTGAATTACTTTTTATGTTTTTTATCTCCTTTAATGAGTTAATATATGAATCTAATGATATTGTGTTTCACCATTTTATATTTTTATGAACTTCTTGCCATATTTTTATTGATGTTTTTGTGGTTTGTAGTCCTTTTTGGCCTCAGGATCTGTATCTGGATTTAAAAAAAATACTCCTTAGATCTTGTTTCCTATTTTATGTTCTTCTATCCCAGGGCAAGTCTTTTCTTTATTCTGTTGAAACCAGCTTAGCAGTTGTTCTATTTCTGATGCTATGTAGTGTACTCCAATATTTGGTAATCCCAGTCCTGCTTATTCAAAGCGCAGATAGAGTTTCTGTAATGCTATGCTGGGTTTTTTGTTTTGCCATAACAATTTCCTTAACCTATGTTCCCATTCCTGAAATGTTTTTTTGGGAAGGAATATTGATAAAGCCTGGAATAAAAAAAAGCAGTCTGGGAAGGATGTTTATTTTGATTATATTTATCTGGCCTATCAAAGTTAGTGGGAGGTGTACCCATTTTTCCAGGTCTTTATATATTTTACTGAATAATTGTTCATGATTTGTTTGGTAAGGTTTTATTGAATCATTACATATATTAACCACTAGGCACGTAATGCTATTTTTATGAGTATTTTGAATTTGTTAGTGATGGCATTCATATCTATTTGTTTGTTTGTTAATATTTCTGTTTCTCCCCAATTAATTTTATAATTTGAGTACATAGGGAATTTGTCTATTATTCTGAATAGGTGTGGTAGAGACAATTTGATATCTTCTAAGTATATTAGGATGTCATCGGCATATAATGAAATTACATGTTGTTTCTGCACCATGATCTCTTTCAGCTGATTATTTTTTCTAATGGTTCCATAAAGATGGCAACTAGGAGAGGAGAAAGCAGACATCCTCATCTTGTACCCCCTCTGTAATGTGAATGGGGTTGAGAGTTGGTTATTTAAGCAATAAGCCACGAGGGGGTGTGGGTTATCGGGGGATTTACCATGGCTAGAGTGGTTTGCCCGCAAGGCACAGCCGAGTGGGTAAATCCACACCAGCCATGGTAAATCCCTTGATAACCCACATCCCTAGAGTGGCTTATTGCAATTATATCATCAGTGAAATATTTAATTGATTTAAAAAAATGCATCTTTTTAAAAAAAAAAAACTATAAGGGTGTTTTTGTTACAAATAACCTTGCACTGCAAAAAAAATAGTCCTGGCCAAGCTGGTATTAGGAGGACTGTGGAGTCTGAGTTCTGTACTGTAGGTGAAGGTTACCTTCTGGTCAGGTGAACAGCTATTGGATTTGTGCAGTGTCAGCAGGCTGAGGGACAGGAGACGCAGGAGCAGTTTCTTGAAGTGCTCTGCACTTGAGTGCTGCTTTGCGGTTTGGTTTCAGGAACAGACCAACACATTTATTTAATTTTGGCAGGAGGAATCAACTCGAATGATGTATCTTACTTTTTCGTAACTGTTCGCTACTCGACAGAGGTTAGCGGCAAAAAAGATGGCAGTTATATGGACAGGGAGAGGGTGTCGGAGGGTTTTTAAAACATGTTTTCTGATACTGTGGCAGGTTGGCACCTCTTGCAGTGGTAATCAGGGGATTTACAACAGGGGTGAGGTGCCAACTAAGAGCAGTGATTGGTTGTTTTCTCTTGGTCCTGGTAGAATAGTTTTTTATCCTTGCTGTAGAATTACTGTATATTGACTTTATTATGTTACAGAATTTACATCCAAAATTCATTTTCTCTGTTGTGGATATTAAAAACTCCCAGCTCACCCTATCAAAAGCCTTCTTGGCATCTAATGTTATCATAGCTGCATTTTCATTTGTGGCTGTTTCTATCAAGTCTAGTGTGTGATGAATATTTTCTGCCAGTCTTCTCCTCCTATAAAGCCTGTTTGGTCCTGATGTATAATTTGAATAATAACTCCTTGTAGTGGGGTTGGGACAGACAGGATAATAAAACTAGGCAGACCAACAGACAGTGCATAAAAAGTGCCGGCAAGGCACTTATTATTTTATTTTCTCTTTAAATGATATTTCACAGAAATAATAAAAATAGGATTAGTTCATTCACTTCATAAATTTGACAACATAAACAAACAAATGAAATTACATCAAAAAAAGCCCTTGCTCTGCCCAGCAGGGTCACTCAGCTTTTTTCTATCCTGCTCAGCATGGTTGTGTGAGCCCAAGAGGTCCTCCACCTCTCACAGTCAGTTCCAACTGACTCCCTAGCTAACTTTAAGCCCCTAGTGGTAGGCTTTTATACTTTTTGGTGGTGTCACCTGACCTGACCCTTAATTCTTATACAGAAAATAAACTATCTGTGTTAGTTTTAAATCACTTGGTGCCGGCCCGGTGGCGCTGAGGGCTGAGGTGCTGGACGCCTTACCTTGTGTCACGTCAGTGACCCGTGTTCAGGAATGGACATGGGTCACCAGGGATTGGCAGGGAGGAGAAGGATTGAATGTCCCTAGGACTGCTCTCCTTCTCCAGGGAGGGGGGTCAGTAGTGCCCAGCGATTGCCTGCCTCTAATGGAGGCTGGGAGGTGGCATGTCAGCACTTAAGAACATGGGGAGGGACTGAGGCAGGCACTTGGTGAGGGTGCGCAAGGGAGCATGCGCGTTACCGCCATTGGCACCATTGCATGCCACAGCCTCTTGGTGAAAGAATGGAAAAACAGTGAAAATGGAGGAGTCCTCTGCACGAATGGCGATTGTCCCTCTCCTTCGTCAGCTCGGGAAGGCATCTCCCCGACACTATATCTGGTCCGGTGGGTTGAGTCACTCCCCACCCCCTGCCATGAAGGGTAAGTTGTGGGGTTAAGGGGAGGGGGTCTTATATGTGGTACCGATGTGGGGGGGGGACATCAGAGGTATAGCAGAGGACTCCGGGGAGGAAAAAAAAACACCATACATTTTCATACAGTATTTTACTTTGCTTGTCAGTGATACCACTTTTGAAAAGTCAAACACAAGGCTACTATAGCCCAATATATGCTTAATTGCATAGTAACTAAATAGGACACCTCCTTAGTTACTGGTGAGTGGCAGGAAGAGTGATATAAAAAGGGGACAGCAAAGTCTGCTGCTCCCCTAAATAAGAAGTTGTCTCATTAACTGAGAGCCAGGTAAGCTAGAAGGTCCTGTTTATGTTTTGTTACCTGGCTGTTGTGGTACTTTGCAAACCCCTATATTTATTTCATAAGAGGAAATGGTAACTTATGTGAATATGGCACGTCTGCAATATGAAGCAGAAAGAAGTATAGCTTTCAACCTAGGCTACCAAACTTCTGTGCTGTAAGGTTTAGCTGTTTGGTTTCTGGACCTTTTCCTTTTGTCCCTACTATATGGATAGCCCTCTTGTCCTTTTATTTATTGGGAAAGTGCTAAGAGTACTAGAAGTGCTAGGAACTCTAGGAGCACTAGGAGTGGCGGCTGAAATTTACAAAATCACTGTTCGGCTGCCTGCATCCTTCTCTTCTTTTCCAGAGCAGCTTCTAGGACAGGAGCCTACTTGCTCCTATTTATTTATTTATTTGTTTGTAGACTCTCAGTTTTAGAAAGGCAATGCACATTTCCATCCAATGTTTGATTCGCTTGCACCGTGAACCGAGCAAACCACAAAGTCACGTCTTTCTCTTTTTTCTTCTCGGCGGTTGGCTGAAATGTACTAGTGCCGCCTCACCCGAGACACACTATTGTGGCCTGATTTTACTGTTGAGCTTTTCAAGCTCTACATCTTTACTAATCTGGCACAAAGGAAAGAAAGACAAAGGAAGCAATTTTTCATTTATGCAGATTTAGCCATTAATCAGCTACAGGACAGGGTGATTGCATACAGCTTAAAGCTGTATAATCCAAACAAATCCTGCTTATTCATACATCTATTTTGAAATAATGAAGCAAGCAAGAGCAATAATTATACCAATGGCCCCACAATACAGAGCCCAATATCTCTGTTATAATTAATACAGGGTACAGCACAATTAGCCCTGTTTATTAATAAAAGAATTAAATATTTAAGGATCCTTACATAAATATCTTCCTACAGTATTTAATTCATAACCCCAGTTTTCTTATGGACACCACATAGGTTCCTTTTATTTTCTTATGCCTTATACGTACTACTAGTCCCTTCTAGTGGCTTTTCTTTGGCTCTGTTTCACTCTCAGCCCACACAATGGACAATGAACATCCCACAGCACTCAGCATTTAAAACACTGCAGCACTTTAAACCTTTTCCCTCAAGCATATATTCATGCACTTTAATCGTAATATTTAAAGTACCTCTGCACTTTATTGCAGTCAATATATGTCTAAAAAGCACTCAAGCTCTTTTTCCTACGCACTTTGATAAAGCACTTTATGCATTAGAACAAGAGCACTTCTGGGGGGCAAGGGACTCTCGTCTTTCCACCAGGGCACACATCCTTGACAGGAGTTACCCTGTCATACTCCTGCCAATCTCTTTGCTAATATTTTAGTGAGAATTTTATCATCCATATTTAACAGTGATATAGATCTGTATGATGTACATTTTCTTGGTCCTTATCTTGTTTTAATGATAATATTATTATTGCTTTGTTGAATGAATTTGGAAGTGTATCTCTAATATTTTATTGACTAGTATAAGTAATAATGGTATGAGTTCTTGTTTGAATGTTTGAAAAATTCCATACTAAAACCATCTGGGCCTGGGAATTTATGTTTGTCATTTCCTCTATTGTTTCTATAATTTCTGTTGTTGTAAATTATTTTTCTAATAATGTTTGGGCATCTGTATTTATTTTTGTTAAATTTATTTCTGTTAAGTATTCATTTATTTTTTTCAACATTCTTTATATTATCTTCAGTATATAGATTTTTTAATTCAAGAAAAGTATCATTTATTAATTTTTGGATTCTGATGGCTTTGTCCTTTAGAGTCCTAGAACTGAGTTTATTGTTACTTGTTTTTCACTTTTAATTTGATATGTTAATAACCTATCTCTTTTTTCTCCCAGGAAATAATATTTGGATCTGGTTCTCATCATAGCTGCTCTTGCTTTGGTTTCCATAATCTGATTCATTTGATCACTTAGTAATAGAATTTTATTCATATCTTCACTAGCTTCTGTTTGAATAAACTTGGAGTCTGCTGTCGTTAATTCTTTTCTAGTTAGTTGAAAATTATTGAATCTGTTTATTTTCTATAAGCAGTAACTGATACTGCTGTCCCTCGCAGTGCTGCTTTCAAAGCATCCCATTTAATTTGGACTGATGTAGAGGATTCATCATTGTTAAATGTAACTTTTTTTATTAAATTAATGAACACCTTGTCCTGTAGTAAAAAAAATTCTAGTTTCCATGTTCTTGTACTGAGAGTATTATCCTTATTTTGAAATGTTAGAGTTGTTGGTGTGCGATCAGATATGCCTATGTTGCTATATAAGATATCATTAATGATTTCCAGTAACTTTTTTGATATTAGGTAGAAGTTGATTCAAGAATGTGTTCTGTTTGGTACAGAATAAAAATAATATGTTTCCTTTAATGGATGGAAATGCCTGTATGGGTCTATCAGATTAAGATCTATTATCATGTATTTGATTATTGATGCAGATTTATTTTTTCTTTCATGAGAGCCTGGGATTCTATCTATATCTTTTAAAGTGATATTGAAGTCTCTTGCTATTATATATGGATCTGTATGATGTGCTAGTTCTAAAAGGAAGTTTATGAAGAATTGTGGATCATCTTCATTGGGCGCATAGATAGATGCCACAGTTGTGCTTTCATTGTCTTTTTTATAGTTACTATTGAAAATCTCCAGGTTTTGTCTTTTGTTTGTTTTGTTAAGCTAAATCCTGTATTCTCTTTATGAGTATCACCATTCCTCTTGCATTAGTTGATTGATTTACCCATACTCCTTTTGATTGGAAAAGGTTTTTACAGTAATTAAATCTTTGAGAAGTGAGTCTTCTAACATCAGTATCTTTATGTTCTTCCTTTACTACAGATATTACCTTCCTTATTTTTAATATATCTCTTATGCCTTTGATATTCCATGTCATAATTTTTAGTTCTGCCATATGTATTTATTTTTCTCCCATTTCCTCCAATCAGAGTTTTAACTTACATTGGTTAGCTCCTGTCTGAGTGATATATCCATATTCTTGTTAGTGAAGTTACTAATTCTGAGGAATTGTTCTTTTCCTGTAACTGTACATTTCTCCCCCCACTCTCCTACATCTCCTATCCCCACCCCACCCGGAGGTATGTGGGTAGTGCTCCATTGAGTTGTGTTGTATACAAAATAAGGCTTTTTTCCCTCACCCTTGTGCCTCTTTCTCCTTAACTTTAACAAAATCACCAATCAATGTTATCAGCCTGTGAGGCAATGTGCCACCAAGCTGATTCCTTTACTGGTCAGCTTCTAGACCTGTGTCACTCCCATGCCTAGCACACTTAATTCATATACATATTTTTTTAATTAGTTTTTCCTGTACTTAAGTGTAAAAAGTGAGTATGCATACATGTACATTGTGAAATATAAATGTTATGTATATCATTCTTTTTTTTCTCCCCTTTTCCTTGATTGTTCAATGATTTGAAGTCCTTTATTTGTCTGAGGGTTCTTTATCTGTTGATGTCCCTCCAGGATCTTCTGCCAGTATGTTTCTGATCACCTTTCTGCTTCCCTTGGGGATGAAAAGATCCTTGTCCTTCCTTATAAGGTAACTTTCAGTTTTGCTGGTGGAATAATCATTAACCTGATCCCATGTTGAACAAGTAGCGCTTTTGCAGATGCAAATGCCTTTCTTTTCTCTAGTACTTCCAGTGGAAAGTCTGGGTACATTTGAATATTAGTGTTGCCCATCTTTAATCCCCTCTCTATTCTTGTCTTTTTAAGCATTTCTTCTTAGTCCTGAAAGTGGTGTGGCTTTATGAAAACAAATCTTGATTGACTGTCATTGTAATTAGGATTATTAGCAGCCCTGTGTGCTCCATCTAACTCCACTTTCTGGTCTGGGTACCTTAGATCCTATAGCCTCAGTTATTATTTTTCAAAAATTCCACTGGGTTGGATCCGCTGCACCTTCAGAAATGCCTCCAGTTTTATATTATCTTGTCTTGCTCTTGTCTCCAGTTCTTCTATTTTTAACTGCAGTAGCTCAAGTTCTTTAGTGTGAGTTTCAATTGTTGCCTGTATTGGTTTGATTTTTCTTCTGTTATGGTGTGCCTTGTTTCCAGTTCATCTGTTCTTTTTATTAGTTAATCCATTTTTTATAAAGACGTTATTGATTCATTTAGTCCTGTGATTGATATCTTGATGTTTTCAAAACCTTGCCTTACTTCATTTATTAGAGTGTCCTACACAGATTCCAGTTTTTCTGTTTGGCTTTCTTTTCTTTGCTATTAACCCGTGTCCTTTCTTACATCTGTTTCATTTTCCAGGTTTATCTCCTCTGTTCCAGTGCTTTGCATGTTTTTTAGTTGCATTTCCATGTCTTCTTCCAGCAATGTGTTTCTCCTATCTATTGCTGTGCTGCTGGTGGTTGCAGTGCACCATTTCTCCTGGCAACCAGTTTCAAAAGATTCATGCTGCAATCAGTGTTTTCTTAGGGTCAGAGCAGCAGCTAAAGGGTGGCCAGCCCAATAAAAACTGACAAACACAAGTTGATACTACACTTGGACCAGTAAATTACACATGCAGTCAGGAATAGTTGAAGAATAAGCTTTTAACAGTCAAAATCAAAAGCCGGCCCGGTTGCATGGAGTGCTGAGGCAGTGATGCCTTACCTTCTGCCATGCTGTGACACATGTTTAAAGTGCAAGCAGGTCATCAGGGCCTGCCAGGGTGGGAGAGGATCCAGCATTCAGAGGACAGCTCTCCTCTCCCGGGGAAGGTGGTGAACAGAGGCCAGCATTTTGGCAGACACCTAGTGGAGGCTGGGTGTTGGCTTGCCTGGCCCAGTACAGTGGGGAACGAAGGTGGAGCAGCCAGCAGGCATGTGGTGTGTGGAAGCATGCATGTGGTATGCCCACTAGTTGGCATTGCACACTCCACTGCCAAAGAATGCAGAAAATTGCAGTCCAGGTGGGGCAGCTTGATGACTGTCTGACACAATGCACCATCTCCAGAGAGCATCACCTGTACTGGATCCAGTCCTGGTGGGTGAGTTGGGGTCTCTCCACCACCCTGCCATGGGGGGTAAGCTGTGGGGTAGCAAAGTGATACCCAAGTTGAAGAATGGGTGTGGGACGGACAATAGATAGATGAAAGGGTTCCAGGAAGAAGAAGCTGACCAGGGGCCAGGGAGGAGAAAAAGCAAGCAAAAATAAAATAGTCAAAATCAAGGACCTGACACTGGTTACAGAGCAAACACTACCAGCTTCCCTCTGTTCTAGTGCTTTCCACCTTTTAGTTGCATTTCCATGTCTTCTCCCAATGATGTTTTCTCTCTCTATTGTTGTGCTGCTGGTGGTTTGCAGTGCACTGGTTCTCCTAGTGACAGCCTGCTCCTGGTTTGACTTTGCCTATTGCTGCAGTGGCTTCCATACTTTTCCAGACTTGGAGTTGGTGGTTTCCATTTTGTTTTTTCTGAGCCTTTTTTGTGTCTTCTCCTGTTGTTTGTTCATTCTGTAGTGATTTAGGTTTGTTCTTGTTTTTGCTCCTCTCTTCAGTCTGAGGCTCTTTATCTTTATCCTGAGTGCTGTCCAATAGATCACTGTCTTCACTTTCCATGATTAACCGATCATAATCTGGTTTGGGTTTCTCTGTAATTACCCAACTGAAGATTTTATTTCTAAACAGATTTGGCAGTGTTTTAGCAATAGCATGGCATTATTTCTGAACTTATTTTTTTCCTGGGTTTTGGAGTTATAGTCCTTTTTTGAGCTGGGGATTTAAGTTCTCTGTTTTTATTCTCCTTGCTCACTGCCTGCTGCTGCTGCTGAGAATTCTGCTCCTACATCCACATTCTCTTTTGGTAAGCCTTCTTTAATCCTGTCTCATTTGGTTCATAAAAAAAGTTTGTTTTAGAAGTGCTTTACCCGTGGGACCTGAAACCTCACTTGCAGTTTCAGTGGCCACTTCTCTTATTTTGTCAAGTGCTGCCATTCTCCTAGTTACTCTGGCATGCTCATTTTCTGAGGGTTCTTCTTGTTTTTTGATTTTTAGTTATTTTAATGACTTCTTTTACTTCTTTGACTACCCTAAACTTCTTCAACATTCCACTTCATTGCCTGCTTTTCATATATATTTAAGGACTCTTATCTTTGGTTTATTTTATCAGTTTACAGCCAAAGTACATACTCATCATATCTGAATACTGTTGATTTTTCTCTGAATTTGTACAAGGAAAGGTACTTATCTTATTTTCTCCTCTATGCAATGGTTTTCAATCTTTTTCAGTTGCATGTGTGCTCCTGGCTGGATTGCTGCCTTTCAGCCAACCAGACTTTCGGCCAGCTTGGATCTTGCCCTGCTACTACCTCAAAGCTAACTAAGGCTTACTCATTTATAATGGAGCTCATGTGTAATTTAGTGACTGCCAACAGATGGCAGGAGGGATCAGTTATAGCCAGAATAAGTGTATAATTTATAATGGAACTTGAGTAATTCAGTGACTGCCCTACAGATGGCAGTAGTGAGCATTCAATTTTGCCATTTAATAGCTTTGCAACTGTAGAATTGATTTGCATAATATTTTTCATGCACAGTCTTATGGGGCAGATCTCCTGATGTGCCAAGTTTTGTTCTGGTTGGATGTGTGGATTCTGAGATGTGGATTGTGGAAATATGTAAAAAATCACTGTTTTTTGCTGGGTTTTTTTTTTTTTTTGTCATCACCTTACACCCAGACAGTTTAGAATTTTGGTCTGACATTTTCATGGTAGAAAGTGCTTGTCCCACAGAGGTGCTTTTCGACGATTTGATGAAAAAATATGAATCCATTCCAAAATTATAAAAATTTTAAATTTTAGGTTCTGAGCATGCTCAGTAAGTACTTCAAAATAGCTGTATAAAGGTGTGGTTTGGGACGTCCTAGAAGAGTCATTTAATAGCTCATGAATAATCATGAGCTTTTTGCATATCCATTTTTTTCAGATTGAGGGAAAAATCAGGTGAAAACTACAAGCTATCCCTTTTTGGGAAGATTACTGTGTTCAAAATCATTGTTTACAACAATTTCATTTTGATTTCACCTGTTCACATTGCAAGAAAAACAGTTTCTTATGTGCCCCACATTTTCAAAAATGTCATTGTAATTATAGTTCATGAATACCCATGAGCTGATTTGTATACCTGTTTTTTTTTTTTTTATTTGAATTGGGGGAATTAGAAAAATCAGGTGAAAACTACAAGCTATCCCTCTTTGGGAAGTGTGAATTGTTTTGAAGCATGGGCTACAAATCAGTATGTTAAACTATAGAAGGCTATGGAAGGAAAATATTCATTTTTAACTTACATTAAAATAGACATTAGAGTATTGATTTTCTGTTCATGTGAACTGAAAAAGTTTCAGACAATTCAATGGCTTAGAAATATGCAAAGTTTAAAAAAAGACTTTTAACAATACAGAGAAACAGGAACGTATTATTAGCTGTTTTTGTCTGGATCTGTCTTGACTTAGGGTAAGAGAACATTGACACAGTGATATCAAAGGAGACAATGTAGTGTAGTGGCTAAGGCTCTGGGCTCTGGTCCTAGAGGCCTGGGCTTGAATTCCATAGCCCCAAATGAATATGGTCAAAAGTTGTTGTTTTTTATAGTAACTCACGCATTTATAAAAAACTGATCACAGAAAAGTAGTATCTCAAAACTAAGGAAATACTTTAAAAAATATTGTCAATGAACTAGTTAAGGGTTAAGCGACAAAAGTAGGAAATGCAGTGTTGGGTTTCCAACCATAACACCCACCCTCGAGCAGCAACAGGCATTGGGTGTGCCTTGAGGCTATCAACCTAATACTCACCCTTTCTTATATACTGCACCCATCTCAGCTTACTTACTAATGGAATGGGGTGAGCAATAGGGTTGATATCCCCAAGGCACACCCCACGCCTGTTGCTGCCTGCAGGGTAGGGGTGGGGTGTTAGTGTTGGAAACCCTAATGCCACATTTGCAGACTTTTTTCACTTTAACCCTGACTAGCTCATTAACAAAGTTTTTTGCAATGCATGTATATATTATAGTGGTGAGTTAGGGCTGAGTAGGCTGTTTAATGTTAAACTCCATTTTTTTATAACTTTGCAACCATTTAATGGATTTGCATGAAAGTTTGCATGCTCCATCAGAAGTCCTGGGTCTCTTGATATGCCAAGTATTGTTCTGATCGGATGTGTGGATTCTGAGATCCAGAAGTGCGAAATGTGTAAAACTCTGGGGTTTTTGCTGTTTTTTGTCAGACCCTAGCACCCAGACAGTTTGGGATTTTGGTCTGAAAGTTTTAGGGTAGAAAGGGCCTGGTTTGGTGAAAAAATTAAAATCTGTTCCAGAGTTATCAGGATTTGAAATTTTGGTTCTGAACATGCTCAGTAGGCACTTTAGGATAGACAATTGAAACAAAAAATGTGGCCATACAAAAAATATCCTTTTCCATATGGGGCCAATCCTTTTTTGTGAGGAAAAAATACTTTTTCATATGACCTCCATCTTGTTTCCATTTTTTTCACAAAAAGATTTTCAAAACCCACAAAAATGACTTTCTGCAGACAGATCAACACATGTATCTTGCTTATCACAACCACTGTTAAGTGGATTCTGTACTTAACTGTTGTAAAAATTACCCCCAAATGTGTTTTTTTTTAATTTTATGTCTTTTTTCATGACTCACTTCCACTTTTTTCATATGGCCATATGAAACAGGAATTCAACTACTGTAAACAAAAAAGGATCCCTTCATATGAAAAAAGATTTTGACTTAGTCTTTTTTAATTTTTTTTTTTTTTTGAAGGGATCTTTTTGTATTCTTTTTCATTCATATGAAAAGGATCCTTCATACAGAAAAGATTTTAGACATAGATTTTTTCTGATTCTTTTTCATTTGAAGGATCCTTTCTTGTATGCTTTTTTATTCATACGAAAAGGATCCCTTCATATGAAAAAAGATTTTGGACTTATTTTTTTTTCCCAATTCTTTTTTCATTTGAAGGGATTCTTTTTCATATGATGTTTTCCTTCATACAAAAAAGGATCCCTTCATATGGAATAGGATGTTGGATATAATTTTGTTACATATTTGAATCACTCCCAGTGGTGCAGCTAGATCATTTCAGCCGCTGCCAGCCTGCCCCCAGACCCACAGCTGCACCTAGAAAGATCACTCACAGGGGTGTGGCTAGATTGTTTCATCCACCGCCCACCTGCCCGCAGACCCACAGCTGCTCCTAGAAAGATCACTCCCAGCAGTGCGGTTAGATCATTTCAGCCACCACCCGCCTGCCCCCGGACCCACAGCTGCTCCTAGAAAGAACATTCCCGGCAGTGTAGCTAGATAATTTCAGCCACCACCCACCCACCCCCGACCCACAGCTGCTCCTAGAAAGATCACTCCCAGCAGTGCAGCTAGATTGTTTCAGCCACCACCCGCCTATCCCTGGACCCACAGCTGCTCCTAGAAAGATCACTCCGGGTGGTGCAGCTAGATTGTTTCAACCACTGCCTGCCTGCCCCCGGACCCACAGCTGCTCCTAGAAAGGTATGCTCACTCAATCTGAAAAAGCTGCTTTTCTTGATCGAGCACTGATTGGCTGGACTTTCTCTGCTTCTCTACTCTAACCTAAGATCTGTGGCTGCTACTTTTCAGACTGATTTTTTACTGGATTTGCTCATACTGAGATTATTAGATTTAGAACTGCTTCACTTACTGCCTACTTGTTTTACTGAGTTAATGTACCATATATACTCACTTATAAACCGAGGTTTTGTACCAAAACTTGATCTGCATTTTTGGTATCTCGGCTTATACATGGGTCATGCTGGGTGAGCAAGTGCAGTAGGAAGTACTGAACTGTATATAGACAGATCAGTCTTTTCATCATCTGTGCAGCACTGTTGAATTACTCACCCCCCCAACCACCACTTAAACTATTACCACCATCACCGCCAAAAGGTACAGCAACACACAACAGGATAGATATTGACCCACAGAGGGGAGCATGGAGCAAGCGGGCACTGGCAAGCTGACAGACAATTAGTGAACAAGGAGTAAGTGAGGAGGTAGGGTAGGTTGGTACAAGTAGGTAGGTACTCACCACTATAGGGATGGAGCAACCAGAAACACGATTGTCATGAAGATCAGCAGCCAGAACATCTGAATCTCCACTGAAGAAGCAGCTGAAGGGAGCTGGAGAAACCGGCAACCACACCAGAACATACCATGCCCACACCCCTCGGCATTAAAATACAAGAGAAACAGTTTGTCCCTTAAAACATGTAAACTTTTTTTGAAGAATTGAAATGGTATCATAAATGGGCTTCCAGATATTCCAGATATCAGCTTATAAGTGGGTCTTGTGATTTTTCTTGATTTGGGCAGCACTTTTGGGGGTGAGACCCTCAACAGCAGTATATTGAGCCGCAACCAAAAGACCTTTAAGGTTGTATTTCTTGGTTGATTGTTTGGACTCTAAGTATTGGTCGGATATGAGCAACAATGCAGATTTTGCATCCAGTGTGAAATCTGTCCATCTGCCATGGGATGTGAGGTAGTCTGAGACATCGAGTCTCAGTTCAGTGCAAAGTTCAGACATGACAAATAAGGGGTAGACAAACAAACAATGAAGCAGTTGGAAAACTGGACAAAGTCCTTGGTGCTGTCACCAACTGCTTTCCAGTTCCTGGTGAGTGAGCGGTGATGCCAAGATGGTACACTGTCACTCACAGAGGGAGTATAAGGGGTTCTGGTGTGGGTCTGCCACACCCGAGACCAAGACAGTGTGGTTCTGTCACAACTGTTACCACTGTAAGTACGAGTAGGTCCAAGAGGTGAAAATTGCACTGCACTTCCAACTTTCAAATAAATTGAATGGAATCTTCTTTGTACCTTCCAACCTGTACACAGTCGCCAAAATGTAAGTTGGTAATAAATTACCTTCCTCAGGTTCTCGGTGGAACGGCACAATGGAAGAGACAACAGACAAGTGGTACTCATGTAATAAATGAAATTTATTACAGGCAAATAACGGCTTACTACAAACAGTGAAAACACTGGGAGAACTTCCAGTTTTCCTTACCTAGGTAAATGCAGTCTCTCATCTCAGAGAAGCTACGTGCTACACAGGGTCTTATACCCCGATAATCACTATAGCAACAGCTAAGGAAGGTACATAAAAAGTGTATAAATGGCCAAAAACAGGTGGCCTGAGATACTGTCCTAACTAACATTAAGAAGTTGCTTAGCTTGCACAGATAGTAACACAATGGGATCTCTATAAGTCCCAAGGTCAGCTGCAGTTATAGTGATGCACAAGCACTAAAGATGGCACTGTTGCCTTACTTATAAGAATACAGTAAAAACAGAGTGAAAAGCATCTCTCAGGGCTAAGATATATTGGAAAACATAATGGAGCATAATATACATTAGTAAAATACAGTAGAACACAGATCCTGACACGCTTATATAAGTGCCTCTGCCCTAAGGTTAGTACATGTACCTACATATATTTTGCTGTCCGTGAGATGGGGGTACAGTCAGGGGTGCTGGACCATGGATAACAAGTATAAGTAATAAACTGAAACTGAAACTTGAAACAAGCCTTAAATCTCTCAATATTGGGACTTAGGGGATATTCTATATATCAAAACCTTGATGAGTACTGCAAGAATAAACATAATTCCCCAAAATATCTAGGGGCTACATAAAAACATAAACATTAAAAATACAAATTCCTATAGGATAACATTGAAGTTTAGACAGCCCCTGGCTAAATTTCAGTTGGTGGTGATCTGGCTTCCTTATGCTGTGTTAATACTAGCTATGAATGTTTTTTATTCTAAATAACTGTCATTTCTGGATTCCACAGGTCTGTTATCAGTATTTTGATGTTACCGCCATTCTGCGTCAGCCCTCAGTCGGAAAGGCAGGTGACGTCATAGGTAGTATTGACCTGACTCAGTGTTTCTCACAGCACTGCAGAGCGGCAGTGGGAGAGCTTTCAGTTACACTGCCATGGCATATCTGTTCCTTGATGTACTGTGTATTCTCTATTGCCAGTTTCTGTCTGTCTCGTGGAGTGGTGCCCTGACTATGACTACTTCACAGATGAAACGCTGTAGCAGACGGGTCAGCAGTCTTGTGATAAGCGTGAATGTAATGTGGAATCAACCTACCAGTTTTATTCCATAATGCAGTAGCTCAAACAAAAAATCAAAGCAGTCCAGGGCAATTGCTCCATATTTATTTTTGCTTGCTAACATTGTCCAATAGTTGCCAATTTTTTAAAAGTCAGCTTACAGTTTTCAGCTTACAGCAAATGCACAGACCGTGCACAGATGTGGAGCTACTGCACTGGACTGCTTTACTTTTGTCGTTTGAGTTGCTGCATTATGGATTAAAATGATGGTAGGCTGATTCCACCTTACATTCACATTCATTACAAGAGGTGCTGACCCGTCAACTATAGTGGTTTTGTCTGTGAAGTAGTCAAAATCAGGGCAACACACATGAGATAGATCTAGCAATAGGGCATGAACAGTACATCAGGGAATAGATATGCCACAGCAGCATAACTGAATGCCTCCCCTGCCACTCTGTGAAGAAATGATGAGTCAGATCAATACTACCTATGACATCTGCCTTTCTGACCAAGGGCTGATGCAAATGGCAGTAACATCAAAGTGCTGATAAAATACCCATGGCATCCAGAAATGATGGTCATTTGGAATAAAAAACATTCATAGCTAGCATTAACACATCAAATCAGTAGACCAACTGGAATATTGTCAGGGGCTCTTTAAGAAACCATAACTCCCTCCATATTTGGACTTAAGAGACAATCTATATATCAAAACAAAATTCTTAATGAGTACTGCAACAATAACACATAATACTCTCCAAAATATAGGGGCCATATTGAAAGCATAAAAATTACAACATGCAGTTTCCATAAGATAACATTGGCAATTTCGAAGCCTTAACACCCTCAATATATGGATTTAAGGGACAATCTATATTTTTATTTATTTATTGAATTTGTGGAATTGCAACCTTTGAGTCAATTACTCCTTTACAAAGGCTCAATGTCGGAAATATATATATCAATACTAAGACATTAATGAGTACGACAAGGGTAATACATACCCTCCCCAAATGATTTAGGGACAATATAAAAAATGCATACAAAACAAAAAATACAATTTCCCACAGAACAACATTGAAAGTTTAACAAACCATACAATGAAGAAAACAAATTGCTGTTTTGGCACAAATGCAAGCTCAGGGCCTGAAGGGCCCTGTGCTTCAACAGCAACATATATGTACCCATCTATGGAGGGCTGGGAGGCAACTGAGGATACCATTATACTATCTCAAAAAGTAAGGAAATTCATTGCAAAAAAACTTCATTGATGCACTAATTAAGGTTAAACCAATAAAAGTATGGAAATGTGGCATGGTTTAACCCTAACACCCCAACCCCCACTGCAGGCAGCAACAGGAGAAACCATTCACGGTTTCACCTTTCCTGCATCTACAAATGTGTGGGCGTGCCTGGGGTTGTCAACCTAATGCTCACACCATTCTCATTTACTCTACACATTTCAGCTTTTTTATGATGGAATGGGGTGAGTATTACGGTTGACAACCCCAAGGTACACACCACACCTGATTTGTGAAGATGCAGGAAAGGTCGAACATAGTGGTCTCTCCTGTTGCTGCCTGCATGGTAGGGGTTAGGTGTTAGAGTCGGTTTAACCCTAACTAGTGCATTAAAAAAAATGTTTGCAATATATAGTTTCATGCATTGAATTTCCACTATATTATAGCACTTTATTAGGCACTTTGGATTTTACTGGTTTATATATTGTGTATTATATATTTTGGTCTCTATGTGTGAAATTCAGCACTGTCACTTCAAGAAGCTTACAGTATAGAGAGGTTCACATTGTTAACTAGACTATGCCTTGAAACAGCAAGTGATGTGTGAAACTGTTGACTCTGGCCTGTGAGGGAAGAGGTCTGTGAGTGCTATTGCCCTGCTCGGTAGTTTTATCTTAATAAAGTGAAGACATTGTTTGCATATAGTGTAGCTGATCTCTTCATCAACTCAGGAGATGTAAGTGCTCTCTTCAGTTGTATGCTTTGAACTCTTAGCTTGTTAGCACCCAATTCACTGGAAGATTCCTCACCAGTTTTGCTCAGTGTCTGTGTCTACAGCATGTGTATATATTTTTCTGTATATTCATGCAATTAAAACATATAACTATATGAAATAGCCAATAGAAGAGGGCCTTAAGATCTGTTAAGTCTGCTCCATTGCAGTTTCTGATCAAGCAATTACAGTGGGATTTACCACCCCTCCCCACCAACCCTGACCTTCCCCTTCACCCTGTTACACACTCTCTTGAACCCCTACTATAAGTGATGACCTCAGATAGGAGTTAATTCCAGCCCAACACCACTCACTCTGTAAAGTGTCTCTGATCTCTTTCTTGAACCTTCCCCACCAGCTTACAGCAATGGTCCCTTGTGGTCTTGTTCATACTGAGACAAAGAAGTCCCTATATCCACCTTGTTTATACCTTTCAGGTACTTGAAGGTTTCAATCATGTCACCTTTCTCCCTCCTCTCCTTAAGTGAGCACATGTTGAGATCTTGAGCCTATCCTCATATGCCTTGCTCCGCTGTCCCTGAACCATCTTTGTTCCCTCCTCTGAACTGCCTTTAGCTTGCTCACATACTTTTTCTGGTCAAGGCTTTGTTGAAATCCAAATACAGAATGTCAACCTCTGGCCCACTGTCCACTGTCTTCATTACCCTATCAAAGCTTATCAGGTTTATTTGACAGGATTTCCCCACATAAACTCATGCCATCTCTCATCCTGGAATCCAATTGTTTCAAGAGACCTGACTATCATTTCCTTCCAAATGCTCTCCATTGGTTTACCTACAATGCAGGTCAGACTCACCAGCCTGTACTTCCTAGAGTCATCTCTGTGCCCACTCTTGTGCAGGGGTAACACACAGTTCTCCACTCCTGCGGTACCACTCCATATCTAATCAGCTATTGCACAGATCTGCCAGTGGACATGCCAGTTCCACTGACACCCCTCTCAATACCATTGGGTGCATGCCACCAGGACTTCAGGACTTCTTTACCTTCAGAAACATGAGCCCTTTCCTAACCCTATCATCTGTTATCCTGTCCTCAGCCATGTCACCTCCCCTTCCCAAATCCTCCTTGTTGCATTGGTCCATTCTTTTCCTTAGTAAAGACAGAGCAGCAGTATTCATTCAACACCTCTGCCTTCTCTTTACTGCCTTCCTCCATCATCCCCCTTTTAACTTCACTGTGTCATCCTTTGAGTTACTCTTCTCACTGCCACACCTGAAGAAGACTTTTCTCCTCCATGATCCCTTCTGCCATTTGTAGCTCCTTCCTAGCCTTGTCCTGCCTGATCACCCTACTAGCCTCCCTAGCTTTCCTCAAGTAGGCCCCCATATCTTCATCTCTTTGGAACTCCCTAAACATGCAGTACATAGCACTTTTTCCCTTACTGCCTGGAACAACTTCCTATTGAACCAACTTGTTCTCCTGGCTTTGGACTTGTTAAACTTTTGCCTAATGCAGGTGTTAGTGGCAGCTGCTATCTTTTCCATGATCACTGCCCACTTTTGATCCACCCATACTATTTTTAAGGGGAGATCAGAAGCCAAGACAGACCCAAAAAAAAAGTATCACAAAACTGGTCCTACTTCCATGTCATTCAGGCCTGACCACTTCATTGTGGCCATCCCATAAATCCAAAAGGCTTCCTATTGCATCAGTCTGTTGTCCAAATCCCCTCCCATACATATTGTTTCATCTTCTCAAGCCCCATAAACATGAAATGGTGATTCTGAGGGTCCCTACTGCCTTTGTGTGTGGTTAGCACATTGGTCACATTAGCATGTCTGATGTAGCCCAGATGTTCAACAATCATTATTTTCATGGCTCATTTAACTGTAGTTCTTACTACATAAAAGGAGCCACACACACATCAATCAATCAATCAATCAAAATCTTTATTTATTCAGGGGACATCATTGAGCAAAGCTCATTTACAAGATGGACCTGATAGGTCGAGAACAACATGAAGGAACAATAACAGACATGTGCAAAAACACTTCTAAATAAGCAGATACAATAATAAAATAGAACAATAATACAGACATAATTACAAGCAATGTATCCAGAGATTGCAGGCTCCAGGGCAGACTAAATCAGACAGTTATGACTCAAAAATGATTTAGTTGTTGAAGGTGTTGAAAGCAACCTCTGAAAAAAAAGAAATGGGGGGGCTGGTGGGAGTTTTTGGATAGGAACTAAATCAACTAGTAGTGAGTGAATGGGTAGAGGTAATGCCAGGGGTAGCAGAGGAGGTTTATTTGGGGGTAAGGATGTGATTGGACTAGGCCTTGTGAAAGCAATTGTATTTCTCTGGGAAGAGACTTGTGTATAGCTTTTTAAAGGATGTTATAGGTATGAAGGTGGTCAGCTTTAGGGTCTCTTCTGCAGAGAATTCCAAGCCAATGCTAGAGAATAACTTATTGCAGATCTCCCATGTCGGTGCAGGCTTTGGGTAGCTTCAAATGATGAAATTGTTGCTTCTTAGGGCATATGGACCTAGCTGTGCCAGTGTAAAGCAATCAAAATATAGGATGGAAGTTTGTTCGACAGAGCTTTGTAAATCCATAATGCAGCATTTTGTTCCTTCTGAGGTGTAAGGATGTCCAACCAACTGCAGCATAGACAGAGCAATGATGAGTGTTGAAAGGAAGATCTGTGATGAATCTTAGAGCTCTATGATACAAGGTATCCAGTTTACTTAAGTAGGAAATAGTACAGTGGCCATATAGGAAATCTGCATAGTCGATAAGTGATAGAAATGAGGCCTGGATTAGCCTCTGTTTTGACTCTCTGGTTAAGTAATGCTTGATTCTGAAGAAAAGGCCGAGCCTCTGACGGAGTTTTTTCAGGAGTTCCTCAATATGCTGAGTATAATCAAGTCTGTTGTCAATCCAAACCCCTAAATATTTGAATTTGTCAACATAGTCAAGGCTTTCTCCAAGGATGGTGGATAACTGGGAAGAATGCTTGGTAGAAAGTGTTAATATATGTATATTGGTGGAGAAGAGCATAGCTTTTGTCTTCTTTGCATTTAGGAGTTTTTTTTTTTTCAAGTAGTTGATATTGCAACAGGGAGAACTCTGATTGTAGTATTTCACAGGCCTTTGTAGGTGATGGGTTACTGACATATAAGACAGTGTCATTTGCAAAGAGGTGAACATTGGCTTTGGTGAGGTTGGAATCAATGTTGTTAATGTAAATGGCAAAAAGGATAGGGCCCAGGATAGATCCTTGAGGTACTCCTCTTAGGAGTGGTTTTGATGAGGATAGATCGCCTTCATTTTTCACCTGCTGCATTCTATCAGTGAGGTAGCATCTGAACCACTTAAGAGAGGTTGGATCTAGGCCTATGGAGTGTAGTGAAGAGATTAGCAGCTCATGATCCACTGTATCGAAGGCTTTGCTTAGATCCAGAAATACAGCACAGACGCTGTTCTTTTTGTCTAGTTCAGTTTTCCAGTCGTTTGTAACTTTTGCTAGTGCAGAAATGGTGCTATGCCTGGTCCTAAAACCCAGATTGAGCAGGGTTTAGAGATTATTACATCGAGGTAGTCTCTTAATTGGATGCTCACTAATTTTTCTAGCATTTTGGAAAGCACTGTAGGATGGATATGGGTCTATAATTGTTGAGGTCCATGGGTCCCCGATTTTAGGAGGGAAACACTTGTGCTGTCTTCCACAGTGAAGGAATAGAACCAGAGGATAAAGATAGATTAAAAGATGTGTTAATGGAACTGCAAGCACATGTATTGCAATTTTAGAAAATAGGGGTCCAGAGTCTGCACCTGCACTTTTATTAGTGTCCAAATTCAGCAATAGGTCCTCTACTTGCTTCAGTAAAATTGGCTTGAATGAGAATGAAGAATTAGCCTTCTGAGCCTCAATAGACTGGAATTTAAGTTGTGATCGCAGTAGATTAGCTGGAGAGGAATCAAAAGCAAGGCCAGCCGTAGTGAAATGATTGTTGAATGCAGCTAGTACTTCTCGTTTGTCAGAGATAGCAACTTTATTAAGGTGCACTTGAGATGGCAGAGAAGTGCTAGAATCCTGCCCTAAGATCCCCTTGATGGTGCCCCAGAATCTAGCTGGGTTAAGGTAAGAGGCATCAAGTTCAGCTGTATAGAAGGCAGCCTTGGCATCCCTCACTTTTTTGGTACAGCTATTTCTGGCTGTTCTGAACAGCAGCCAGTCATTTGGTTCCTTGGTCTTCCTTGCCATTCTCCATAGCTTATCTCTTTCAAGCAGTGCAGATTTAAGATCGGCTGAAAACCAGTGGCAAGATTTGCTTTTTATTCTAACACTAGTGATTGGTGCATGAGTATTGAGAGCACCTATGATTATGCTGTTTAACACCTGAAGAGCTATTTCCACCGAGTATGTAAGGTAGAACTCTTGCCAGCGTACAGAATGGCATAGATCGTGGAGATATCCCTCGATATTAAGATATTTTTTAGACCTTCTTGGGAGGAATTTTGCAGGGTTAGCTGGTTTGCCTGATGATCTTATCCCTACTATAAGACAGTGATCACTTATGTCACTGAATAGTACTCCAGCGTGTGAGAACAGATGGGGTTTGTTTACCAGCATAATGTCAAGTAGGGTGCTGTTACTTCTGTTCTTTAAATTGATTCTTGTCAGCTCATCTATTAGCTGAGTAAACCCATATGTATCACAAAAGATACTAGGGTGCAGCTGCCTTGGGAGCCAGTTTAAGTTCAGGTCACCTGAATAATGGTATCTTCAGGGCCCAGTTTGATTATGTCCCCAGATGGATTAGGGAGCTATGATTGGCAGAGAGGGGCCTATAGCAGCCAACTAGTTGAAAAGCTGCCATGTTGGGGAGAGCTATTTTAAGGGATAAGCATTCAAAGTCTTTAGGCAATGAAGTTGCACTAAGGCAAGATGCGACACATATAACAAGTATAACCCTCCTCTGTACTGTAAGTAATAAATGCCTCAAAAGTCCTGTTTTACTCATCTTTGGGTTTACAAAATCCAGGCCCTTCACAACCACTTTGCAGAAGGTACACCTACCACATTTGTGGCAACCGTCAGGTGACGGGGGTAACCAGGTATCTGACCATGTTCTAACCTCTGGCTGTGCAGTATGTGCTACAGTGAGCTGAGATGTTCTTGGAACCTGAAACCCAACCTTTCAGACACATGTATCCTGACGACTGAAGCGAGTCAAGTGTTTTGATTGAATGAGATGAACCAACTTGTCAACCTGGACTCTAGTTAAGGTGTGCTATCTTGGTCTGTTTGAGGGCAAGGTAGTTCTTTGACTATTTGGCTATGCAATGGAACTTTCACCAAAATAGAGAGCCAGGAGAGACAACTCACAAAAGTGACCATTTTATTGAGCAACTAAACCACAAAAATTAGAATAAGAAAAGCGTGAACAACAAAATGTTCACTTTCAAACCACTAAACCAAATGTCAGGATGCATCTGGAATCAAGCAGTAGTCTGCTCAGCATGTCTCCATGGTAAAACTTTGAATAAATAATTAAATAAATAAACTATATTGTCCCTACTAAACTATTTAAGATCAGTTCTATAACTGTAACTGCTAAAATCACAACCACTGCATGACTGTATTGTACATTATACCTATAAAATTCTCGATGAGTGTAAATTTGTACAGTTTCACCTCAGAGTTTGTATGGATCTGTTGGGTACCACAGATGATGCAGTGCAGAGGAATACAAACTGAGGAACCTCTGAGCACATTATTTCTGTTCATCAGCTTGAAGAACTGATTAAGAACAAGGGGTTTACACCACTGGGCATTGACAAAACCCAGGGATATGAACAACACACTTGTATTCCATGGAGGACCACCAGGCCATCGCAATGGACTCTAAGAAAGAAACAGCATACTTGTATTTCCAAGGGCTTGTAGCAAATTAAAGAACTTCCAGGCTGTCATCATGGACCCTGGGAAGAAATTTGAAGAACTGAAACAATGGATGAGACCTTGAAGAACATCTGGGCTGTCACCATTGTCCCTGGGAAGAAATCTGATGAACTGAAGAACTGGATGAAACCTTTAAGAACCTCCGGGCCATCACCACTGTCCCCAGGAAGAAATCTGAAGAACTAAAGAAATAGATGAAACTGAAGAGCTGGAACATCTACAGGCTGTCAACTTCAGGAGAATCTCTGAAGAACCTGAAAAAAAACTCAACCACACTGGGCGTTGGATCTCTATCTGTGAACTGATGCAGTTCCCTACACTGCCTAGCACACTGTTAGGGAGGGGTTGGCCTGAAGACTCTGAAGAAAGCAGGTAGCAGGGAGTTCCTTAGCTGACTACACTATCCTTATTCTGACAATGGGCCCCAAATTGTCAGGATACAGCTGGGTGTACAGTTTCTGCATCATGCAGGAGAAACCGTGAACATGCAGCTGAACAGAAATACAGTTGAGTCTCCAAACTGTAGTGTATTTTCACTTGGTGGTTGCTGGTTTTGGCAGTCTTTGGATTTAGCAACCAAACAAAGGGGCAATTAGAATCATGCAGGGCAATTCAATAACATGCAGGGCAATTTGTAAAAGTTTTGAACAAGTGCAGTCAATGTGAAAAGGATTCACAGCATGCAAGGGTGGTATTTCAGTTTCAGAGCATGCAGTGACAATCCAGGGCAACTTAGGGTAATTTAAACAGTCTCAGAGCAAAATAAGACAAACTCATGTAACCTTTACCCAAGTCAAGAGTGGCATCTTGCAACCAAGACCCCCCCAACTTGTTACACAGACAAGGCAACAAACCACAAGTTGGTAGAAAATAAGTATTACCCCTTGCATTAGGATACATAATTGGCTCTGGCATCTGAGAGGTCAGGGAGCTAGGGCACAAAATAACATTTATATGTACTCCGAGTCCAGGAGAGAGGTGCCAGGGCTATGCTGTGTCTCCTATCCAAGGGGCCTCATAACATTTTATTCGGACTCACAGATGGACTGTCTACAACCACAAAATTGGGATTGTATTGTATGGCTTTATTTTCCAACAAGATGTTAAGCAGAACTAGGGTATTCCCTCAAGGTTGTACTGTCCAAACAGACGACACAACTTGCAGTAGAATAAACACTTGTTTTACACAGAAGCAGTACTGTACATTCCAACATGGACCTTTTTCAAAAACATGAATTATCCATCCCTTGGCTTAGGAATTTATGGATTTCTGAACAAGTGTAAATATAGTGGGGATTGCCACACACTTAACTTGAAATTCTTGACAAGATGGACTACTGTATGTTAACACCTGAAGCAATGGTGCCTATCTGGTAACCAGTTAGCCCAGAACTGTGACTTTGTGAAAGAGACTTGGGCATCATCATCACAGATGACCTGAAATCATCCAAGCAGACCACTAAAGCAGTAGGTGAGGCTAGAGGGATGATGGGGTGTATTAGCAGGGGTATCACAAGTCATAAGAGGTAGGTAATAATTCCTCTTTACAAAACACTGGTTAGGCCCTATCTGGAGTACTGTGTGCAGTACTGGAGGTGGCACCTGCACAAGAAAGTTTAACAAAATAGAGGCAGTCTAGAGAAGGGCAACCACAATGGTGCAGGGACTGCATCCGAAAACATATGAGGACAGATTAACAGAGCTCAATATGTATACTCTAGAGCAAAGGAGGGGAGAGGTGATATGATCAAAACATTAAACATCTTAAGGGCATTAACAAGTTGAAAGAGTCTAACGTTTCAATATAAGAAAAATAGCAGGACAAGAGGACACAGCATGAGAGTAGAGGGAGACCAATTAAGGGTAATGTGAAGGCGTTCTTTTTTTCACAGAAAGGGTGGTGGATGCATGGAACAGCCTACCTCATGAAGTGATGGATACGAATACAGTGCAGGGCTTCAAACAGGCATGGGATAGGCATAAGGGAGCAATACAGATGAGTATGATTAGATAGGCCATTGACACAGTAAAAGCATGTGGCACATTCATAAGGTAACTGTAGAAAAAATGGGCAGACTGGATTCCCTTGCAGTCTTTATGTGCCATCAACTTCTATGTTTCTAAAAGTGAGGTTCTGCCCTCCTCAGCCTCAGTCAGTCTCTGCCATTCCATTTAGGACACACAAAACTGGATCCTTCAATCCCTCCAGGATTGCTAATGGCATCCTTTACTTTAGTACACTTTAACAGCACATATCTGTGGTGAACTGGGTCCTGAGTGTCTGTAATCTAGCCATCATATGGGCACATACAACACCAGACAACCCAAAAGTCTCTCAAATGCACACTGTACTTACAGTTTGGTATTTCCTTTGTTACAGGCATTTGACACTATTTGAAGAAACATTCCTTCCTCAAAATCCATAGCTTTTGCAGAACTTCTTTAGAGTCTCTTTCTCTGGGCAGCTGTGACAATCTTCAGTCCACCAGGGGGTTGCCCCATGTAATTACTGATTTCTCAGTCCCTTTTCACTTTTGAGTGAAAATGAACCCACTGTGGTTCCACTGGCACAGGTCTCCACCACTTCTTTTAGGCACACTGTTGTTCCAATCACTAGGATGAGAAAATGATGACCAGAGGTCCTTCACCCAGCTCAAGGGAGGCTGAAGGCACCTCTTACCCTCTACTGGACAGAGAACTCCTTCCTCTTCACTCTCCAAACTCAGAATTCCAACTGAACTCCTAAAATTATAAACTGCTTCCTGTAGCTGAGCTAAAAGAGTTATGCTGCTGCAAGAGTTCTAAATGACATCACTCATTTTCCACCTAGCCTAACTTGGCAAACAATGATGTAATATGGTAGAGAGATTCTAAAAACTCCCTACTTGCTGCCCAGAGACCTACCTGGTCTAATACTGATGGGATTCTAGTAACCCCAGGGGACTGGGTGGTAACACTCACCGCCAACAGATGAAACTTGCTGTCTATGGCAAGGGCTTTGGATTGCAACACAGGCCATCCAATCTCTGTGTGCCCTATGGGAAGGTGGCTAGGCTCCCTCCCACCCATGCCAAGGCATAGGCAGGTTACCCAGAGAACACATGCCCACTGGAAGCAACTTCACTCCACTTGACAAACTAACTTGGGACTCTTACAGTGCCTCCAAGGAACTGCCTGAAGCATACCCTGAGAGGCTAGAACTGATGGTCCCTACCCAAGTCAGAACCACCAATTCATCCATCCCCTTAGCTCTCTAGGGAAAATCTATCTAACCTACGCTACCATGGGGTAACCTTTACCCACACGCACTTCATATTTTACACTGTGTACTGCTTTAGAAACATACATATGACATTGCTATGCATTTGTCAGTGTCAGTGGCTCAGTAGGTAGCACACTCACCTCTGAGGCCGGGAGATCAGAGGGCTGTGGGTTCAGTTCCCACATCTGGCACTTGGGTTAATATCCCAATACTGACACTGTAGTGCAGCATGAGAGGGGTGCTGCACTCTGAGGTGCCGCTCGGATGAGACGTTAAACCGAGGTCCCATCTGGCTGGATTGGTGGTAGTTCAGGTGGATGTTAAATATCCCATGGCACTTATCGAAAAGAGTAGGGGAATTTCCCGTGTCCTGGCCAAATTTCCTCATTCACTAAAAAATACCACCAACAGCTTAATCTGGTTCAATGTCAGTTGGCATTCATCTGTATCCCTCCCCGGTCGTGGCCTGACAATAGGCAGGATTTGTCTAGTGCACGCACCTGGTCAACAAAAGCTAAATAAATAAATAAAATAAATTTCCCAAAACTCCAGTACCGCACACTTTAAACTCTGAAAAGCAAAAATGTTTAACATTTCCTAGTTAAAACATTTTAAACACTCAAAAGGAGGACTCTGTTGAGCCCTAAACATCCTCTTCTTGTCTTATTTTCTTCTTTCAGGTGCACCTGTAAAAGAAAACAACCTGCAAACAAGAAACAACCTGCAAGAAAACAGTAACCAAACCACCCACCAGCAGAATACTATCCAATCCCAAAAACATTTTTTAAAGGGTTTTCTACAAAAGGCAGTATAAAAGTACCAAAATAACACATACAAAACATTTTGGGAGTGGGGAAGGATACCCCACAATGTCCAAACTAAGGATGAAGTGTCCTGAGTGCACAAGGCACTCACATTCAACAAAAGTCACTGTAGGTCGAAACCAAGCCAGAACTGGTCTTGTCATAGGCTTGAGGCCTCCTGGAAACTTTAGTCCAGATCCAGATGTCCACTGGACCAATAAAATAGGGACACCTCTTCTTTAAAGGACAGGTTTTTCAAACATAAAAGTAAGAGGAAAACTTGATCCTACCAGTTCCGACGTGCTGGCTGACAGTTCTGCATCACCTCTCAGGATCTGGACTGGACCTCTTCTCCTCTCTGGCTGAAGACAAATCTTCGAACAAGCTTCTATGCCACCTCTGAACCTGGTCTATAAACACCATATCAACTGCTGAACCAGTGGATTGTTTTATTTTTGTAGTTTTGACTAGGAAAGGCGCACTGAGCTGTGACAGGTTGCTTCCAGTTGTGTCCTGGGAGGTAAGTTAAATGGACATGTTTTATGGACTGAGGGAATGTTACCCAGAACACTGGGGAAAATGCCCTACTCTAACAGTTAGTGCCATGGGATCCCAGGTGAAATGATTCATGAACATCCATCAAAGTTCATCAATTGTTCTCCAACCAAGTTCATGAACTGTTTATCAACACAAAGTTCATGAAATTGCTGAACCTTTAAAGGACCACGATGAACTGACACAAAACCATTTGAAAAACTAATCTGCACATAACAATACTCTGTTTCCTACTATTAGAGTTGTTAAGAATCACAAAGTCAGAACCTTTTCAGTTTAGAAGTGGAAAAAATATAGAGTATAAAGCTGCACTCAGACAAGTTAAGTTTTAAAAAATATGAAGCAAAAAATTATGGATGGCTCAAAGTTATACAGGTTTATTCACCAAGTGGTTCGCTCATATGCAAGTACTGCAAACTGTGGCCAAAAACAGTGCTTCATGTCTATAAAGTAAGTTCTGCAGCTGTTAACTATTTAAGCACCCAAAGGATAAACTCACCACATTTTAAGACTTTAGGTTCCACTGATGTAAATACAATTGGGCCTTTCTGTTCATGGAAAGAAGTTGAGCAGTGATTCCATTTGAAAGAAGAAAAACAGAAAAAGTAATTATCAGCTAAGTTACTAATTCTAAAATGCATGGTCAGAAAGGCCATTTATAAGAAAAGATTACATAGAAAGACAGAAACACAGGATTTGTTGGCAGATAAGAACTGCTTGGCCCGCCCAGTCTGCCCATTTTTCTCTACCTACAGTATCACCGCAGACCCTACTTGATCAGCGGCACTTCCCCCTTCCCTCATTTCTTTCCATTAAGATGCCCTTGTGCCTACCCCATGCCTTCTTGAAACCCACCACTTTTTTTTGCCCCAACCACCTCAGCTGGTAAACTGTTCCATGAATCCATCACTCTTTCTGTGAAGAAGTACCTTCTCACATCTCTTCTGAATCTATCCCCCTACAGCTTCATAGCATGCCCCCTTGTTCTTGAGCACCTTTTTTTTTTAAATAGTTTCATCCTGTACCTTATTTACCCCCTTCAGGTATTTAAATGTCTGTATCATATCCCCTCTCCCTCCTTCCTGTCTTCCAGGGTGTACATGTTGAGGTCCCTTAGTCTCACCTCATAGTACTTTTGACGTAGTCCCCGCACCATTTTAGTTGCCCTCCTCTGGACTGCCCTCACTCTGTCTATGTCCTTCCTGAGATGTGGCCTCCAGAACTGCACACAGTATTCTAGGAGAGATCTCACAAGTGATCTATATAGAAGCAACACCACTTCCCTCTTTCTACTGGTGAACTCTCTCTGTTATGCATCTTAGCATTACACTAGCCTTCTCAACTGCCTTGTCACACTACCTTACCACCTTTAAGTTATCAGAAATTATTACACCCAAGTCTCTTTCCTGCTTGGTGGTCTCCAGTACCACTCCCTCATTCTGTACTCTGCCCATGGGTTTCTGTTCCCCAAGTGCATTATTTTGCACTTTTTCACATGAAATCCAGCTGCCATGCCCTTGACTACTCTTCAAGTTGTCTCATGTCTCTGTTCATCTTTTCCACCTCTCAGAAGTGTCCACCCCATTTCAGATTTTGGTGTCATATACAAAGAGACAGACCTGCCTTCCAGTTCCTCTGCAATGTCATTTATAAAGATATTAAGGAGAACCAGTTCCAGCAATGATCCCTGAGGTGCCCCGCTGGTCACCCTCCCCTCTCGGAGTGAACTCTATGTAAAATCACCCCATGTCTCCTATCCCCTAACCAATTTCTTATTCAGTTCACCACCCTTTGACCCACTCTTAAGCTCCCCAGCTTGTGTAATATTCTCTTCTGCTGAACAGTAGCAAATGCCTTACTGAAATCTAGGTATGCCACATCCACCGCTCCACCCTGATCTAATAGATTTGTCACTCAGTCAAAGAAATATATCAGATTCGTTTGACATTACTTTCCCTCCCATGAATCCATGCTGTCTCGCGTCATGTAACCCATTTGATTCATGATTTTCTGCTATCCTCTCCTTTAGTAGTGATTCTATCAACTTTCCCACCACTGATGTCAGGCTGTCTGGCATATAATTGCCAGCCTCCTCCCTGCTACAACTTTTGTGAAGAGGGGCTACATCTGCCCTCCTCCAGTTCTTCAGAGCTATACCTGTTTCTAGTGACCTGTTAAATAGGACTGTCAGAGATGCAGCTCTCTCAACATCCTGGGATGCACCCTGTCTGGTCCCATTGCTTTGAGTCACTTTAGGACTCTCCCCTGAAAATGGACTAATGCCTATCTCCCTCCTTTCAGAGCTCCTATTACTTTTTTGTGGCCCCTTCCGTTCTGCTTCCACTGTGAACATTGAATAAAAGTATTTGTTCGGTATGTTTGCTTTTTCCTGGTCCTCTCTGCACAGTCCTACCATCCCTTTTTAACCCTACATTCCCTCCCCGGTCCTCCTCTTTTCATTTACATACCTAAAACATGTTTTGACCCTTTCTTTACTTCTTGAGCTAGCCTCTCTTTCAGTTTGTGCCTTTGCTTTACTTAGAGCTTTACCTGCTTCTCTCTGTTTCTCCTGATAACCTCACTACCCTCCTCTCTGCATCTCCTTTGTCTTCTGAATAATACCCTTTTAGACATTACATTTTCAACCACTCTTTTGAGAGCCACAGCAGTCTCTTTTTCCTCTTACTTTTACTCACTTGTTTAACACATGGGTTTATAATCTTTAATTTTGCCTCCTTTATCTTTACCCTGTTTCTCCACCCACCATATCGCTACAACTGCCAGATCATCCCTGAGACATTTACCCATCTTTATAAAATCTGCCCTTCTCAAGTCCAGGATCCTTGCCCTAGTGCAGTTCAACTCCATAGCCATTCCTATAGTGAACCACACTGTACAGTGATCACTAGTTCCCAGGTGACCTCCCACCTTGATGTCTGCCACACTATCCACGCGTTAGAGTATGGTGATCCAGTAGTGCCCCATCGCAATTGGGTTCTTGACTAGTTGCCTGAGGAACTCCCCTACAGGGAGAGTCCAGGATGTCTCTGCTTCTAGCTGAAACTGCAGCAGGGAAGTTCCAATCTACTATACATCCAGCAAATTGAAGTCCCACACCAGCAG
This sequence comes from Neoceratodus forsteri, assembly GCA_016271365.2. Lineage (NCBI taxonomy): Eukaryota > Metazoa > Chordata > Ceratodontiformes > Ceratodontidae > Neoceratodus > Neoceratodus forsteri. The sequence continues at coordinate 974,168,321 of CM057459.1, forward strand.
CACCTCCCCCTTTTCTGTCATTTTGCCAATGGTTTTCACCAGTTCCCTATCTAACTCCTGCCCCTGTGATGGAGGCCTGTAGATCACATCAGTATAAAGAGTACCTCTGTTCCCCTTTTCCAGGGTGACCCACAGTAAGTCTGCCCCCCCCCATGTTTCCTGTATCTCAGTGGCTTTTATGCTTTCCCTCACATAAAGCAACATACCCTTTCCTTTTCTTCCCACTCTGTCCTTCCTAAAAACAGTATAGCTTGGTATGGCCATGTGCCAGTCATGGTTTTTAGTGAACCATGACTCAGTAATTGGCACAATATTCAGTCTGAACTGTGACATGAGGGCCTCTAGGCCCAGAATCTTATTTCCTATACTTCTAGCATTCATACACATGGTCTTCCAGACTTTGTTGCTACTCTGATAATTGCCTTGCCAGTCTTTTTTCCTTTTTGTCTTCCTTCCAACCACACTCTGTTTTTGATGTTATCATGTCCATTCCCATTCATTTCTACCACCCTGCTTGCTTTATTAAATTGCACCGTGTGGTACTTTTCTCCCCTTAGGTTCTTCTTACTTCAATTCTTTGCCAAATGGGAGCATGCCTAAAGAATGCACTAGCAGATGGGCAGGAAAGAGGGGTAGAAGAACAATGAGGAATAATCAAAACTGCCATCACAGAGGCATCAAGCCTTTGTGTGAAGCAAATAAACAAAACAATGTTAGAAACCACTATGGTTCTCAAAGGAGGTGGCAGGGAAGGTTAGGGAGAAAAGGGGAGCATTCAGGAAGTACAAGGAATCACAGAAGGAGCAGGACAGAGAATTATATCAGTTAAAGCAAAAGGAAGCAGGAAAGGCAGTCAGAACAGCAAAGGCCCAAACCGAGGAAAAGATAGCCAACTCAGTAAAGAAGGGGATAAAACCTTTTACAGGTACAGCAGAGAGTGAAGGAAGACTAAGGGAGGGATAGTGAGGCTTAATGAAGGGGACAGGGTGGACAGAGGGTGACTGTGAAAAGGCAAAGATACTAAACAAATATTTTTGCTCAGTATTCACAAATGAAGAGGGAGAGGTACCTAAACCAAACAATAGAAACACGCTGGATAAGGGGGTTGATACCAGCCCTTTCACAGAAGAAAGGGTTCTGAAGGAACTCTTAAAACTGAAGGTGGACAAAGCAATGGGGCCTGATGGGATTCATCCCAGAATTATAAAAGAACTAAGGATAGAACTAGTGACACCACTGACTACCCTCTTTAATAAATCATGGGAGGATGTGGTGGTACCTGAGTACTGGAGGAGGGCAGATGTTATTCCACTTCACAAAAGTGAGAGCAGGGTCAGAAGCAGGAAACTACAGACCTGTTAATTTAACCTCAGTAATTGGGAAAATTATGTAATCACTTTTGAAGGAAAGAATTTTTGAGTACCTAGAGGTCAGAGGAGAACAGGACCCAAGGCAGCATGGATTCACAGGGGGAGTCATGTCAGATGAATCTAATAGATTTTTTTGACTGGGTGACCAAAGTAGTAGATCAGAGAGGGGCTGTGGACATAGCCTACCTAGACTTTAGCAAGGCATTTGAGACAGCCCCACACAAAACATTAATATACAAGTTTGCCAGCCTGGGAGTGGGTCCCAAGATGGTAGCCTGGGTAAAGAATTGGCTGGAGAACAGGACACAAGGGTAATAGTAAACGAGTCCACTCTGAAGAAAGGGGGGTTACTAGTGGGGTACTGCGGGGTTCAGTGCTGGGACTGGTCCTCTTTAATGTCTTTATAAGCGACATTGCAGAGGGACTGGAAGGAAAAGTATGTCTCTTAGCAGACGGCACAAAGATCTGCAACAGAGTTGATACACAAGATGGGGTGGCAAGGATGAGAAGGGACTTAGCAAGGTTGGAGGAATGGTCAGATGTATGGCAGCTTAGATTCAATGCTAAGAAGTGCAAGGTAATGCACCTGGGAAACTAAAACCCAGGGGAAAAGTACACAATGAGGGGTGAGATACTAACAACAACAAAAATGGAAAGGGACCTGAGGTAGTCATATCAGATGACCTAAAGGTGAGCAAGCAATGTGATAGGGCAGTAAGGAGGGCTGGGGGGGATACTGGGCTCCATAGGGAGAGGCATCACCAGTAGAAAACAGGAAGTTGTTATCCCTTTGTACAGACAGCTGGTGAGACCCCATCGGGAGAACTGAGTGCACTTCTGGAGACCCAGTCTCCGCAAAGACATAGACAGGATGGAGGCAGTCCAGAAGGGGCAACTAGAATGGTGCAGGGTCTGCACCAGAAGACATATCAAGAGAGACTTAAGGAGCTTGATATGTATAGCCTAGAGGAGAGGAGGGAGAGGGGGGACATGTTAGAAATGTTCAAGTACCTCATGGGAATCAACAAAGTCCAAGAAGGTAGCATCTTTCAGAAAATGAGGTACACAAGAACAAGGGGGCACAATTTGAAGCTCAAGGGAGGATGACTCAGAGGTAATGTGAGGAAGTATTTTTTCATGGAGAGGGTTGTGGATGCATGGAACAGCTTTCCTGAGGAGGTTGTGGAGTCAAAAACAGTGGTGGAATTCAAGAATGCATGGGACAGGCATAAGGCAATTCTAGGGGGTGGCAATAGGAAGAGGTAGGCTGTTGGTTAGCTAGGATCTGCAGTTTATCCATTAGGCAGGGAAATGGGCAGACTGGGTGGGCGAACCGGTCCTTATCTGCCATCAAATTCTATCTTTCTATGTATGTTTCTATTAACAGCCTATAAAGGAGGGCAGTTTCTGCCTCTCTTGTCTTCTGCCACCCCAGCTGCTTTAAATATTCATCAAGTAACATTTAAACCATCCACTGAGGACTGTGGTTCTGCTCCTGGATGGATGCTGGTCATTATTCTTGTAAAGGCTCTTATCCTCCAGGTTGGACACCAGTTCCCAGTGAAGCTAAACCCTTCCTCTGCACATTCCCTCAACCATGTATTGAAGGTCTTGGTGCATAGATTCCTCTTTTCCCTCTGCTGTAGATAGGCAGCACCTCTACAAAAGCTACTGAACATGCTACCTGCCTAAGACAACTCTCCAGCTCCTTGAACTCTCCCAGCACTATCCCAGCCCTGTCCTTAGCTAGGTCATTAGTCCCCAGATGGACTATAACATCCAGATTGAAATCCTTTCCAACTGCCCCAGTGATCCTCACGATCCTCTTCCCATCCCTCCTGGCTGTGGTGCCACGTAGGCATTTTACCCTTCTATCCTCCCTTCCAATTCTCAGATCAATTCCCCTCAAAATCGAGTCCACCACTAGTTGCTTCCTCCTCCTCTGGGATCCTGTACTGCCCTTCTTAGGGTCTCAGCTTTGGAGAATCCCCACATCCTCCCCAGTCCCGATCATGTGTGGTTCCTCTTGGCAGTCCTGCCCTGCCAGAGCAGTGTAGGAATTATTTAGTGGTACCAGTTCAGGAATGTGCCTCTGACCCACCACCCCTACACCTCCAGAGCCCACCATCATCCAGTCACTCCTCCTCCTAGGCACCCTCTGGGTAATGATGTCAGATTTGGTGGCTCTTGGGTGGAAGAAGAGGTTGTCCACATCCCTGTCAACTTGGCCTTGGTTGCATTTGTAAAAAGAATTCAACTGGCATATTTAACTATTAAGGATTAGAAGGGTCTCCCTCTGACTTGTACATAGGGCAAATCTTGTAAGAATATTACTAAGGAATTGAGCAATATTATGAAAGCAGAGTATTACCGGGCACCAAAATATTGATGGACTTTGGCCATAAAAGTTCAGTGGGGGGGTATCATAAACTTGCATGGATGTTCATGATGGTTCATGAACAAAGTCATACCATTTAACATACATGCGCAATCCATGAACAGTTTGATGCACACTTGATGAATGTTTTTCAGTTGAATTCATGATCTGTTCATCAATAATTCATGAACATTCATGAACTGTTCATGATCTTTAGCTTCCACCTGTGGAGCCACCAAATAGGCAGAAGGGAACTCGGTCGAATGTATCATCCAAAAGATGGCACCTCAACAATGCAGCACCCCGTACTACAGTGTCAGTATTGGGTATTAGCTCAAGTTCCAGCTGGGGGACCAGAACCCATTATCTTCTGAATCCTCTGATACCAGATCCAAGTGTGCAACCTACTAAGCCACTGACACTGCTAATCAGTAGCTATACTTCCATCTGTTTAATTCAACAATGCTACAGAAATGTTTTTTCAAACGCAGTTAAACAATATAAATATTGGTTCATTATGTCTACTGCCACAGGCCTTTACCTTAACCCACACAGCTATGATTAGGCTGTAATGCTCACTTCATTAGGACTTTGCCTGTAACAGTAAATGGCATGGTATAAAAGGCTAACCCTTTCCAGTTGCTCAAACTTATTTTACCTCTGAAGTTTTCATATCTAAACAGTAAGGCTTCATTAGGCTTACTGACAATAAAAGAAAAAGATCCATAGCATTTATTTTACAGAATGTTGTGACTCCATGACACCATAACAAAGCGAACAGTAATATTACATAGCTTTGTATTAAAGATCATTTTAACAGATAACTATTCCAACAAATGAAGTCTCAGCAACATAAAATGTGTTACAATACATACTTTATGAGTTCTGTTATTGCACAGTATTGACCCAGGCAGGTTTTTGAGGCCATCAGTATTGTATTCTTGAAAATCACCCAATGTCGATTTAGTGCAATAAAAATGGAACAGGAACATGTGCTAAGATAACACCTTACTGAGAGACTGCAATCAATTTTCGTTGACTGAAAGTCCATGTCCACAATAACTGCAGTATTGTCTGAGAATTTTAACAAGAAAATATATTAAACTATTTGAACACATTTCACAGAACACTGACAATACTAGTCTTGGAGGTGTATTTTCCCCTTTACTTTAGAGATTTAGCCAGGTTTTCAGTGCAAAATTGACTGCAGCAAAACTCAGTTATATGAACTTCCTCAAATTTGAATTCCAGGACCTTTTGTTTTTATTGCTGAAGACTTTCCAGTAACTGTATTGTTTCTGTTTACTAACTATCATTGTCAAGCATAACTGCAAATAGGTTTTTGACTCAGTCACCTCCTGGTAAAGCAGGTAAATAAATAATTAAATAAAATATTTATTAAAACAGAAACGTTTCCCTTAAGGCTTCATCTCCTTATATTGCTTATACTGTTGTGATGTCATGATCATCTTCTTATGATGTCACAACAGATTACTTGGAATTAATTGTGATGTCACAAGAAGAGGTTATTACTTCACAGCAGGAAAAACAGCATGGACTAGTAAAAATTAAGGGGAAAGAGCCTGTTTTGGTGCAAATGACCATACAGTAATAACATAAAATGTGACATCACACCTTGCAATTCAGTTTTTGGGGGGAATGTTATAAAATTGTCATCCTGCCAATGCTAACTGTAATTAGTTTTCAGGGAACCGAAACATCTTTTTAAACCCATTTTAAAGTACCTTTTAGATCACAATTTCCCAGTTGACCTAAGGATCTATATTTAAGTTGGCTAAAATTAGAGATAAGATTATACCTCTGAGAGCATTGTTTCCTAAGTAGAGTACTGTGGCAGTGACCTCCTTGTGAAGCGCTTTAGAACAAGAAGTTTAAAGCATATGAATTTATTAACTAAAATGAGCACCAGTCAGTAACACAGCAACACATGTTGTGATTGTGCCATGCACATGGCACTTGCGATCACCTTCAAGAAACCACTAAGGACAGGGTGGTCTAGATAATGATGGGAAGGCATGGTTTCAGGTTCCTGTCTTTTGCTGAGCCTGTTAGTAAGAAAGCTGTCAGCTTTGTCCTGGCTAATTTTATTCAAGAGTCTAACTGCCAGAGGGAGGAGTTAAAAGTGGAGTTACCTAACTAATTAAAGGTCTTATTTGAATGCTATTATGGGGTATGCAAATGCTTATAGAATGTTCTTGAAATACAGGATAAGTTTGGAAACAATATCTTTTGATACAGTACAGTATGTAGAAGTACATTGTGTTTGTTTTCTTTCAGTTTTATAAACCTGGGAGCAAATCATATGACCATAAAGGAAGGCCATGTAAACCCCAAACACAGCAGAGGGAGAAAGAAAGAACAAGTCAGTTCAAGTTGACACAGCAGTGAAGCTGCCAGGTGTCAACTCTGCCATAGAAAGGGCCTGAGACTCTGGGGCTAGAACAGAGTTAAACTGAAAGCATTTACCTCAGAGAAGGGTATGTCAGCTAGAAGATATCTGTCATGGGTGCAGGGGTGTGTTCTGTAAAACATTGTCCTGCTTCTGTGGTCATATGAACAGGCCTCTAAAGATTTCCATTCTAAATCAGTAACCTTTAGAATGCTTATTTTCATGTGAGTCTATTTAAACACCACACACACACCATTATTTAGGATCTTCTGCAGCAACTAACAAAGCAAGACTATAGGTGGTGGTTGCTATGTTGGCACTGTTGGCAGAGGCAATTATGACAGCAGCGATGATAATGGTGGAAGAGTGAGCGGTGACACCACTAGTTCATACGAGTCATCACAGAAACAACAGCTGAAGAAGCAGCAACAACAGGGTACATTACACATTAATTAAAAAGGCAGTATAGCGCAGTGGTCTAAGGCTCTGAGCTGCAAATCTGGTGACATCTAGCAGACTAGACCTGGGTTTGAATCCCACAGCTTCCACTTACATGCTGTGTGACCCTGAGCAAGACACTTAACCTCCTTGTGCTCCCAGGTTGCTCCTGTAAAAAAGCTTTCAGCTTAGTGTGCTATACCTGGTTAAACAACTAAATAAAAAAAAAAAAAAGTGGCAGAGATGTTTCTGACATAAAACACAACCTTCTAAGCATCACAATTGTTGTCATGTCACACATTAAAGGCAGTGTCTGTGTGTGTCAATACACTTTATCCAAACATGTCTTCACTTTATTAAGATAAAACTGCTGAGCAGAACAACAGCAAATACAGACCCCTCCTTCATAGGCCAGAGCCAACAGTTTCATACATCATATATCTTTTCAAGGCATGGTCTGGTCCCCAATTTGAACTTTTTATACTGTGTGAGCTTCTTAAAGTGACAGTGCTGAATTTCACACACACCAAAAATACATAATACACAGTATAGAAACCAGTAAAATCCAAAATGCTAAATAAAATGCTATGATGGTGCAAATACTACAGATTCAGTGCATGTAAAATATATATAATAAACACAAGAGGGATAATGGGGGGGAGGTGCAAAGGCAACGACAAGGGAAACAAAGGGGAAATAGTTGGGGATGGAAGGGGGCTCTGGGGATGAGTAACCATTAAGTAGTAGGTGGGTGGGAGGTCCTCTTGGTAGGCATGGCAAAAGTTTAAATGCCCTAATAAACAGAATTTTAAAGTGCTATGAAAGTTAAAATATAGGATAGTGTATGGTAGCTCATACACAACAATGCTATTCTTACACCGAGTGGTTACTATGATGTCAAGGACCTCGACGGTGAAGCTCGAGAGGTCCCTATGTTGTCAGGGTAACCATGAGGTATAAGAAGAGTGTCATTGTGTATTGGGGCTACCAAACATTATTCTATATATTGTATGGTAAAAAATAATCAAAATCGCTTACTTTCTTTGTTTACACAAGCAGTCCTTACATTCCACCGACTACAATTCACAGCCATCCACCTGTCTGCCAGCTTGCACAGGAGGTTCTTCAACCACCAGCTGTCCTATGAACAGTGCAGATGGGGCAGTTGCATTGTGACATAGCTACTTAAGCAGAACAAAAAGTTGTTATGCATTAGTAACTATGCCACTAGTGCAGCAGAATGACTTTTTCAAGTGTATGAATATCCATACACAAGAGTGTTCCAACATACACTATACAATGCACAATGCACAATTCAGTTTGGAGCATAATATACACATACATAATTAGATCTAATGTAGAAACATACTTCTGAACCAGCCCAGAGGCACTGAGGGCTGAGGCACTGGATGCCTTACATCTTGCTACACCAGCGACCTGGGTTCGGAACGGACTCAGGTCATCAGGGTGCCAGCACGGGGAGGGAGGGTTGGAGTGGGATTGAGCAAACTGGAAGGCAGCTCTCCTTTCCTGGGTGTGGTTGCCATCCCTCATAGTCCCACTACCACTGGGTGCAGGTCTGATGTCTAGCATAGGCACGGGGTAACACAAAGGGAGAGCACCTTGAGACGCAGTGTGCACATGCCTCCACATGTGCATTTGCCCAAGGTAGGGGGCCAGGATCAGGGTGAAAAAGATAAAAAAAACATAAAAATCTGCATAAAAAAAAGCATACATCTGGGCTGGAAAGGGCTGCTGCAAAAACAAGTTAATCATCACATAGACATAGTTGTACCAAGAGGCACTGACTATGACTGCATCAATTTGTTAAAAAAAGGGCAAGCTGGAAATGTTCATTCAGTCCTGGTTGGCTTAGGGAATTCAGCTTATATTATTTCCATAGGCATTCTTGTTTGAAATTTTTTTTTGTTCAGATCCCCATCACATGGTCTGACCCACACTCTCTTCAGGCCCTAAAAGGAAAATGAATGACTAGCATCAGTCTTTGCCATATGCTGCACCACAGTATTTGTTTCAATGGCATGTATGTGCTCTCATTCTTCTTCAAAAAGGTCTAACAGTTTTTCCCACATAAAAAGCTTGGCAGGTACTTGTTGCTAAATACAACATAGATTGTGTCGCACCCATAATGAAATCTAAAGTATCAAATATTTTGTTCACTCTGGTACTGGTAAAGGTGTTATTCAGTTGCCATATGCATGTATAGCATGTGGTATCCGTGACTTCATGACCTTGATTGAGCTGCTAAAATGACAACTCAATCATGGCACCTGTCATGGGGCTAACAGGGAAGGAGGGTGACCGGATAGGGGTTCTCAAAATAGTGACATCCTGTCACTTCATGTCTACACGTGTGGGGCAGCGAGCATGCTGAGTGAGGGGTGGGAGGAGGGAAGGACTGTGAGGGTGGTGTTGCAGTGAGCTGCGAGCTACTCCCATGGTGTGGTGGGTGGGTACAGGGCTGGGCTGCATAGAGTATCGGGGTTTGGGGTCAGGCACAGGTACGTTTGTTGCACCGGCCCAGAATATTTGTTTCTTTCACCCCCTGACATGCCCCTGGTGTTGAGAATCCTTTGGTGGGGGTAGAGCCCTGCATTTACATGTAAATGTAAGTCCCCGTGCCCTTTGCTGTGCACTGGGGACTATATTGCTGGATATTTTTTCGGTGATGTGCACTTCACCATAATGGCGTCATTATTCTGCGATCGCTGTTATCACATAGAGCCATAGCATGTAGATGTCTCCTTTTGTTGTCCTGATTAGATTTATTTATTCTGTGACAGTTGTGTGTAACACTATAATTAGTCAGTGTCAGTGGCTCAGTAGGTTGCACACTTGCCTCTGAGGCCGGGAGATCAGAAAGCTGTGGGTTCTATCCCCACACCAGGCACTTGGGTTAAATCCCAATACTGACACTGTAGGGCAGCATGAGGGGGATGTTGCACTCCTGAGGTGCCATCTTTCACATGAGACATTAAACCAAGGTGTAGTTCAGGTGGATGTTAAAGATCCCATGGTACTTCTTGAAAAGAGATGGGGAATTTTTATTGAACAAAAATACAAAGCAAAACAAGAGGAGAACCAAAAATACATTGCTACATAAATAGAAACAGAAAGGAAAACAATTCTCTTATTGCTGAAAACAATAAAAACACCCACCAAACTCCCCAAACCCACCATCAATAGTCTATAAAATTACAGAGCAAAAAAAGGAGAGAAAAAGCAAATAAGCAAAACAAGAAATATAATAGCTTCAGAGCTAATCCTCCCCATAATTAATAAGCAGAAAAACAACATCAAGCAGAAGTACAACAACCTGCATCAATCAGACAGGGAGTCAAACAGAAACCTGCAAAAAGGAACAGTACTCCAACCTCTCCACCAGGTGCACATTAAAGTTTTTGAGAAAGCTAGACTTTCTTTAACATAAATCACACGAATTTCTTGCTCTGTTCTGAGCTTTAAACCCAATAAAGGTAATTGTTTTTGCTGCAACACAAATTGACATCTTGTTTGCCAAATAACCCATTTAATAATCACCAAAACCACCCGAGATGTCCCCTTATAGAAATCCTGCCATGCATCAGGACCATACTGACCATAAATCAGAATCTCATAATTCATGTCCTGTATCTGTGGGAGACCCCAGGAATAAGCCAATAACTGCTATAGATCCTTAATATACTCACATTGAAAAAAAAGATGTGACATTGTTATGTAACTAACCCATAACCCTCCCTCAAACAAGACCGTTCTAAAATGCTTTTATGAAAATGATTGCCCCAAACATTCAATCTAGAGTGGCAACAGAGCCACACAGAATCCCACATTTTAGGAGGGATCCTAGATTCAGTCAATTGTCCAAGAACATCAGAGAGCACAATAGAGTCAGGCAAAACAAGACAAGAGTCAATAAAACATACTGTATGAAGCATCTTTTGATACTCTAACTTCCTAGCATTGTGCAAAAGGTCTACTGTTGTTACTTGCCAAGCTTTTAGTTTCCTGCATACTTCCATCAAATAAGGAGACATATCATGTGAATACCCGAAAAGTTTCCCCAGTGCAACGTCTCCCACCATTGCCAAAAGTAAAAACCTGTTTTTTAGAAGGGGGACACAGTCTGTTTGCTTACCTAACAAAATGGGCACAAAATTATTATAGAGAAACATGAGAAAAAGAAAATCACAGGATTCAACATATTGAGACCTCCTGAGCAATCGGCCAATAAGTACAATTTAGCAATAGGGTTCAATCAGCTCCCCAAATCAACTGAAAAGACACGCTATACATTTTCACCTCTAACTTAACAGGCAAAGGATAAAGCTGACTGACATGAAGAAATAAAGGTACAATAAAAGTTTTATACATATAAACCCTTTTTTTCTTGGACATAGGGTAGCCTTTCCATCTACTTACCTTTTCATCAACAAGAGATAAAGCCAGCTCCCAGTTCAGTTAAGCTGAATCTGGAGCTCCAAACCAAAATCCTAAAAGCTTAATTGGTGCATCAGTGATGGGATGCCCCAACAGTCGATCCGCCCCACCCAAAACACGAATACCCATGGCTACATTTAGTTTTATTAATTATAGAACCGGAAATACCAGAAAAAGTATCCACCACTATCATAACCCTTTCCCCAGATAACCTGTCCGCCACCAAAATTGTGGTATCATCTGCATATGCTAATGTAACAGGAAAGAAGTACCCTGTAAACCATGCATGGGTGAAATCCCTAAACCCACATTCAAAGCCCTCAATAAAGGGTCCAGAGAAAAGACATATAAAAGATGGCTTAACAGGCACCCTTGCCGAACCCCCTCTCCTAATCCTCACATACTTCCCAAGCCTTCCATTAACCAGGGGACAAGATGAAGCCATGAGATATATAATCTTAAGCCAATTAACAAAAAGTTCAGAAATACCATGCTTCTTTAAAACCTGAAAAAGATAAACATGTGGAACATCATCAAAAGCCTTAGCCTGGTCAAGGGAAATCAAATAGCCAGATACCCCATGATCATCAAAACCTCTCTCAAAATTTTACCCATCCCCCATTGTACGATGGGAATAGTACAAGCCTGACTGGGAAATAACCTCTTGGGCAATCCAAGATAAACGTTTACACAAGATCTTACACAAATCTTCCAGTTTACATTTATAAGGTTTATAGGCTTCCAATTCTGGAGGACAGCCCTATCTCCCTTTTGAATAAAAATCAAAATGCTATCCACCAAAGCCGACAGAAATGGGACCAGACCAGATAAAACATTATTAAAACTGACACCAAATATTGGCCAAGGCAGCCCTTAGATTTTTGTAAAATTCTCTGAATACCATCCGCCCAGGAGAGGACCCAGTCAGTAAACTACCTATTACATCTTCAACCTCCTTTCAAGATATAGGAGAAGTTAACACCGCTATATCTGCTTCCAACAATTCAGGGATGTCAAGCTGATGCAGAAAATTAATAATCCCAGGAAGAGGCAAATCATTTTCACAAAATAAAGTTTCTACAAAATCCTGAACCACATCCTGAATTGCATCCCCAGTATTCACTATGGTACCAGAAACATGCCTCAAAGAAGTCATACATTTAGAATCCACCCTGTGTGCACAACAGTCATATGGGTTAATATTTTGAGCTTTTCCCTTAGTACCAAATTTCTGCTCCAACAATAAGGAATGTGCCCTGTCATATTGATATTTGCACATTCTTCCTTGACAGCCTGTATGTCTTCAGTGAGGACTTCTCCAGTCTCTACTGAACGAGACAATAACAACTGTAAATGATCCCTCAGACGTAAATATGCTAGATATTTATGATTTGCTGCCTTCTTTGCTAAACAGCCACAAAGGGCCTTCAGGTCACGCTTGGTGTCCTGCCACCAAAACAATGAGTTGTCATACAACTCAAAGACAGAAAACCTGGCTTCCAGCTCCTCTTGTATAGTAGACCAGGTCTCTGCATCATCCAATAAAGCCAAATTTAGTCTCCAGACTCGATTGGGGTTTGGTTTATTTAAAGGTGTCCCCACTAAAGTTTTAATGAACCTATGGTCCGAAGCCTCCGCATGAGAGAGAAAAAGTCCTCACAGGAATCCACTGGGAGGCAAACAAAAGTCAGTTTTAGTTGTTAAATATCCCCTAGAAAAGGTGTGATCAGGCAAACAATTTTCAAGCGAGCTTGCTGATACATGGTGTTCAAAAATTAGAATCAGCATACAATTTCTGCATTCAACCAGTCTTATCAGACAGAGACAAAGCACAATTAAAGTCACCCCAAAACACAGATCTAGTTGTGTATAAAATGGTTGTACCTTTTTAATAAATTTACCCTCTGAAATTTTGTCTGATAATTATAAATATTAATCAACCTCATCTTATGAGTTCCAAGTCTCGCATCCAAGATGCACACCCTGCCAGAAACCAGATCAATGAGACGAGAGACTCGGAGGTCAGGATTAAGAATCAAAAAAACCAACCACTGAACACAATTCCTCCCCCAGGGACCAAAAGGAAGGACCTCAAAACCAGTCTTGGGATGCCCTATGGGTTTCCCTGATGGTATATAAGCAGATATCCTGTACCATACAAATATCTAGATGGTGGCCCACAAGAATTGAAAAGGTAGCAAGTCTCCTTTTGTGGTTCTTAAGACTATTGGTATTAAGGGAGCCAAGGTCAGGTGTAAAGCCATGATCAGGTAGTAGAAAGGACCACATTATCAGAAGCTTGCATCCAGGGAGCTTTTGCAGCAAGGAGTTTGGATTTCTTTTTTTTCTTAATACCCCCTTTGGAGTCCTGGAAAGAAAATTCAGAGTCAGCAACATTCTCTGGTTGAGAGGAAATTCTAGAAGAGGAACCGGAATCCTCATCTTCCCCCTCCTATTGTTTTCTTTTAGTCAAAGGAATAAATCTGTTTTTGAGACCAATATCAGCATCAATCATCTTTATCAAACCCTTTACCATTTTCTGGGAAGCACTGTGTGTCATCCGCCTGAATTTCTGATGTTCCCATTCCTCCGTTTGGTGAGGCGGCATGACAGGGACCTGGGACATGGAGGGGTCAGAAGGCAGTGCAGAAGTAATGACATTGTGATCTCCCATAGAAACTTGTGAATAAAGGACAATATCAGCATCCACCAAGACGTCCCCCTCCAAAGGATCGACCATGGCAATGGAGTGCCTCACAGGAACCAGGGGAGGAAAAGAGTCCTGCTCACTATGAGAGACCAAGGGAGACACAGTATCTATAGATGGAGGTGTGTGTTGGGAAGTAGGCTGGTGGGAAAAGTCTGAACGAGATACATCATCACGCTGCATAGTAGGATACTCCTCCATATCAGAACCATCACCCCCAGTATTGTGGGAGGCCCAAGGGCAATCTTTAAAGGTGTGACTGGTTTCATCACAGAGATTTCAGACTACAGGGTCTGACATGAAAAGCCACATGACCAATCCCTCCACAAAGTGAGCATTTTATTTTATCACAGGCACTGCTCAGGTGGGTATAAGCCCCACACCGAAGCAAGACTGTGGCTGTCCAGCAGAAAATAATAAAGCCATGTCTCTCCAAATAAAAACAACTTGGCAAATGTTGAATAACACCCTTGTCTATAGGAAACCATACACGAATGCGCCACCCACCCTGGTCCAGATATCCTCAGAGTCAATAATGGGATCAGGAATTCCAAGGACTGAACACTCAGTGCATAACCAGAACAAAATATCAGAAATTGAAACCCCTTCATTCTTAAACAATACAGTAATTGATCTATAAGCAGGTTTGGTCAAGGGAATCACAGAAAACACAGACCATTCAGGATTTCTTTTAACAGCTTGCTATCACTCCCAAAAGAGTTCCAGCCCAGCTGCAGTTTTGAAATGGGCATCAAAATTGGGGTCCCCAGAGGTAAGGATCAGGGCATTAATCTCCTGAGCTGAAAATCCCATACTATCTTTCAGAAGGGTACAACCCACATAAATATGATCAGGGAAAGAGTCTAAGCCACCTTTATATTTAATATGAACAGAATTCCCGCATTTAGCAGGTTCAGGGGGTGTATGAAAAAGACCTGCATAGGTCCTGTGAGAAGACTGACTAGGACCATGAGAAACTCCCAGACCAGGAACGTCCTGGTGCAAAGGAGCGGGAGGGGGGCAGACTGACCCGGCTTGGTTTCAGGGATACCAGGTGGAAGCTCCAGTACATCAGACTCAGGAGAGGCATCATTAGCAGAGGAAGGCACAGGATGTGAAGAACATAGGGGTGCAACTGGGGCCTCAGGGAAGAAAACCGCGGAATCAGTCAACTCCAGGGTGGAGGGGGGGGCTAAAGGATCAGACAAGGCATCTGCAGGCCAGGGAGGAGACACCCATGGTAGATTTGGGGCCAATTTAACCCAGCCAGCTGCTGTTAAAGCCTCAGCCACAGACCTGCCAGTCACCAAGACATTGTCGTCATAATCAGGACGAGACACTTCAGCAACCGGCATATCTGAAGCAGGATGCACTACACAGGATGACTCAATAGGCAGAGTTTGAAAGCCCACTTCAGCAGGAGATATAACCATAACAGCATCCTCAGGTCCCATCCCATCCTTAAATAAATATTTCTGAATAACAGAGCCATCAGAACAGATAGTACTTCCCTTCAAATGTTGCTCCAAATCTTGCACCACCTCGCCAGCAAGCGGCCATTCAGCAGGTCGAAAAGAAACAGTACAGCCAGTAATCAGACATTCTGCAACAATTCCAGACTGAGGACAAGAACCAGGAGAGGGTTGAACTGCAGGCAAGGAACGTTCTTTCAGAGTCAAAGCAGGAACAGGACCAGATAAAATCTGTAGCGACTCGCGGTGCTCCTCCTCAGCTAGAAGCATCTGTAAATAATTGCATCTAGAAGAAAAAGACTGGCAGCTCAGAAGATCCTCATTCAGTGTGTCAGGTGCTGACATGACAGAGAAAACAACATCAGGACAACTGGAAACAGAGTTGCGATCATCAGGAGCCATTTGAACACCAGCCCCAGAACTCACAGAACAAACTTCAACATCAGAGACATCCATAGCTTCATGAGCAAGGATAGACGAAGCCTCAAACAAATTCAGAGCAGGGGAAGAGGCAAGGTCCCGAGTTCCAGCAGCCATCTCACGTTCTCCTCCACCACCAGGATCCATGAGCTCCCCCATCTTGGCCAATGACCAGGATGACAAAGGTTCCCCACAGGTGAGTAGTGGAATTTCTCTGTGTCCTAGCCAAATTTCTTCACTAAAAATATCACCAACAGTTTAATCTGGTTCAAGGTCAGTTGGCATTCATCTGTATCCTCCTCTCGGGTTGTGCCTGAAAATAAGCAGAATTTGTCTAGTGCACTTACCTGGTCAACAAAAACTAAAATAAAATAAAAATCTATGTTTTCAAGTTCCTTTGTACACCACCCTGAACCCATTTGTTACAGTGTTCTTCAGCTGAAAACCTCTTCTTTGTGTCTTTCCAGATGATAAACAAATCATTGATAAAGCATCTAAATAAGTCTATTTAGCCATAATATGGATTTACATCTGAAGGCAAAATGACCTTGGTTTATGACAAAATAGACTTATTTAAACTCTGTATCAATGATTTGTTTATGGTCTGGAAAGGCACAAGGGAAGAACTCAATGACTTTGTAAAATACTTGGGAGCAAGCAACAAGAACTTAAAATATACTGTGCATGCAAACCTCCATACAGTTGAGTTTCTAGACATTAGACCAACTAAAGTTAATGATGTTATTGCTACAGATTTATATAAGAAACCTACTGACCATAATTCAGTCCTCCATTTCAACAGCTGCCATCTTATGCACAACAAAATGAATGTGCCAAAGAGCCACTATTAAAGAGCTCAGAAAAACTGCAGCAAAGATGTGAGCTTTCACAAAAGTACAGTAGACCCAGATAAAATATTTGCAGAAAGAGGTTATCCAGCTCATGTTACTGAAAAAGCTAGAAATGCAGCATGGGCAAAAGACCAGTCTGAGTTACTGCACTATAATGATAATATTAATGTCAATGCAGTAAATGAAAAGAGACTAAATTTTGTGACAAACTATTCTCATAGTCACACCAAATCCAAAAAATCTGAAAAACATTGGCACATGTTAGAGTCTGTTGACAAATTGAAGAACATGTAACAAATGGGTTCAGGATGGTGTACAAAAGGGACTCCAAGATAGGAGACATTGTTACACACAGCTATCACAGAATAAATAAATCCAGTCAGGACAACAAAAGTGGACATCTACATGGTACATATGCATGTGATGACTGCAGTAGCTGTAGACATATTAAACAGAGTGACACATTTACCAATGCTAGAGCAAACAAAATATCGGTAGTTTACTCACCTGGTAAAGGTGATTGTGGGGGAATAGATCTCTGAGGCACTCACATTCCTGACATCATGGGTTGCATACACCTGCTAGGTTGTTTGATGCACATGTGACTAAACAAAGTCCATTCCCTTCCGAGGGGCTCAGGTCTCCTATGGTCAGTTTGATGTATTCCAAAGTTGTATCTGAAATTAAATCTGCTATAATCACCCAGTGCGTGCCTGAATAATTGTATGCTGGACAATATTATAAGTTCTATACTGTAGTTTTTCATTTGTATTGCATTTGCAACAATGTTGCTCAATCTGTTCACATATTAGGTTATTTATGTAGTACAGCTATACACTGAGCATTCCTGCCTTATTTTTTGTTACTTTAAGCATCCGTTGCATTATTTCTGAGTACTTCTGTAAAAGTTCTATAAACAGTCTTACATCTGTACTGTGTTAGCAATAGAAATGCATGTCTATTAGGGTGTGGTGTAGGAGTGCCTCAGAGATCTAGTCCCCCACAATCACCTTTACCAGGTGAGTGAACTACCATTGTGAAGGATGATCTCTGAGGCACTCCACATTCTGACATCATGAGTTATTAAAAAGCAGTGATCATTCCCTAGGGTGGGTTAGACGTGTCTTTGTTATTATTGTCTGTGTGGGCTGCTAGGAGTACCGCCCTTGCGAAGTTTGTCTTAGTGTCCTGTGACACGTCCATTCTGTAGTGTTTTGTAAAAGTGTGAATGGTTGACCACGTGGCTGCGGTGCATATCTCTTCTGCGGTGGCCATGTTCTTTTCCACCCATGACGTTGCAATTGCCCTGGTGGAATGGGCTTTCAGGTCCTGCAACACCTGAGTGTTAGTTGCTCTGTAAGCCTCCTTTATGGCTGCCTTCAGGTATCCTGCTATAGAAGATTTCAGTGCTGGTAGGCCTTTTCTGTGTCCTTGTATTATGATAAACAGTCTGCCAGTTTTTTGTATGCCCTCTGTTCTGGCAATGTATGTCTTAAGTACCCTTTTCATTCCCAGCATTTTCATCTGTGGGTCTGCCTGTATTTCCTCCGGTGGCAGTTCTGCCGGTATCTCTATGGTCTGACTGAGGAGAAAGGTAGAGACTATTTTAGGTCTGAATGATGGAATGGGACATAGGGAGATTCTGTCGTTATAGAATAGTAAGAATGGTTCCTTAAATGAAAGGGCCTGTAGTTCTCCTACCCGCCTAGTGGACGCTGTTGCCATTAGGAAGATGGACTTGTGTTGTAGCCATTTCATGGGGGATGGAGTCTAGAGGTTCAAATGGTGGCCTAGTCATAGCCATCAGTACTGTTGTTAGATCCCAGGGAGCTAACATTGGTCTATTGATGGGGTGTATGTTGGATGCTGCTTTCAGGAACCGTACTACGTCTTGATGTGAACCCGGGGTAATGCCCTGTATTTGTCCTCCGGCTGCCCCAGTTGCTGCGACTTGTACTTTCAGTGAGGCTGGTGACAGTCCCAGTTGTAGTCCCTCCTGAAGAACAGTAGGAGCTTAGGTATGGTGCATGATTGAATGTCTATGTTGTGATGCGTGCACCATTTGTTAAATATGTCCCATTGGTGCTGGTAGGTGGAAATCATGGATTGTTGTCATGATGACACCATGGTTTGTATGACTGATGGGTGATATCCTGCTTTTAGTAGTCTCTCCCTTTCAGGAGCCATGCCATCAGTTGCAGGTATTGAGGGTTTGGATGCAGTATTGGGCCCTGCAACAGTAGGTCTGGTCTGTGAAGGAGTTTCCATGGGTCATCTAGTGCCATTGAGACTGTTGTGGTGAATCAGGATCTTCTTGGCCAATGTGGTGCCATCAGTATGACTCTGGCTCTCGAGGTGCATATTTTCTTCAGCACCTGAGTGATCAGTGGGAGTGGAGGGAATATGTAAGCCACCTGGAAAGTCCACAGAGCTGTGAGGGCATCTACTGCCAGGGCTCTGTAGTCCCTGAACCTTGGCCAATAATTTGTGCATTGATGGTTCTTGTGTGATGCCATGAGGTCTATTTCCATCGGTCCCCATCTGCAGTGTAACTGTAGAAATACTTGTGGGTGGAGTTTCCACTCCCCAGGGTGCACCATCTGTCGGCTTTGCCAGTCTGTCATTGTGTTTAGTTTTTCTGCTAAGTGAATGGCCATTATAGATTTTAAGTTTATTTGTGCCCATGGCATAAGCTTTGATGCCTCTGTCAGCATTGCCTTGCTTTTTGTGCCTCTCTGCTTGTTTATGTATGACACATGACTTGGTTGTCTGATTTTATCTGGACGTGTTTTTGTTGGACTAGGTGAGAGAAGTGCAGTAGTGCTCTGAATACTGCTCTCATCTCTAGTACGTTTATTGTTAGCTTTGTCTCTGGTAGGGACTATTTTCCTTGGGCTGTGTGTTTTCCCAATACAGCCCCCCATCCTGTTAGGCTGGCATCAGTCTCTATTATTACCTCTGGTTGTATGTCTAGTGGTATGCCCTGTGTGAGTCTGTGTTCACTTGTCCACCATGTCAGGTTTGATTTCATGCTTGGTAGTAGTTTGACTTTCTTTGTTAGGTTGATGTCGTGTGTGGGGCACTGTGTTAATAAGAAAGACATGAGGGTGTCATGTGCCATCTTGCCCAAGGTACTGTGTCTATTGTGGAGGACATAAGACCTAACATTTGAGATACAAGCAGTAGCGTTGGTTGCTTGTAGTTTTGTAGTATCTTGGCAGCAGCTCTGATTGACTGTATCCTTGTCAGTGATGGGAACACTAGACCTTTTTCTGTGTCTATGAGTGTGCCTAGGTGTTTGATGGAGTGACTGGATATTAGGATGCTTTTCTTGTGATTGATTACCCATCCATTTTGTTGTAAGCAGTCTACCACCATTTTGTTTCCCTGGCAGATTGCTGTTGTGATCTTGCTCTGATGAGCCAGTCATCTGAGTAGGAGATAACATGGACCCCCCCCCCATTCTTCTTAGTTTGGCTGCTAGTACTATCAAGACCTTTTTGAACACTCTTGGGGCTGAAGCTAGGCCGAATGGTAGTACTTGGTACTAGTAGTGTTGTCCCAGTATACAGAAGCGGAGGTATCTGAAGTGGCTGGGTCTCATGGGAATATGGAGGTAAGCATCCTTCAGGTCTATTGAGGTGAGGAAGTCTCCCTGTCTGAGTACTCTGAGGGTAGACAGGATGGTCTTCATCTTGAAGGGGGTATATCTCACTAATCTGTTGATGTATGTGAGTTCCAGTACTGGTCTGAGGCCTCCTGCCTTTTTGGAACCATGAAGAATATGGAATACACTCCCTGCCTTCTTCTTGTCTTAATGCAGGTGCTGTTGCATTGTTTGCTCGTAATTCCTGTATCATCTGTAGGACTTGAAGTGTTGTGGTCTTGTGTCGTGAGACTGGTGATGATATCATTCTGTTCTCCCTTGGGGACTGGTTGAATTGTATCGCATAGCCATGCCCTATTATTTCTAACACCCACCTGTCCATTGTGGATGACTCCCACTTATGCAGGAATTGTGCCAGTCTTGCCCCCACTATCATAGTGTGAGCTTGATGGTGCTGAGTATAGTCATGGTCTGGATTGGTTTCTACGGGTGTAATTTCCTCTGCCTCTGTGGGCTGAACCCCTGCTTCTGTACTTGTTATAGTGATGGGGGTAGTATAATTTTGTCTGTAGGTATTGCCCTGAAGGCAGAACTCCCCCTTCTCTTGTCTCAAAAGGAGTGGCATCTGCTCCTTTGTCTAGCTGGCAGATATGATAATCTGGATTGATCTCTGCTTAAAGCCTTTCCTTCTTCCTTGCCTGTAAAGTATTTCTCTAAGCCTTCACCAAACAGCATGTTTCCCTTGAAAGGTAGCCTTTGTAAGGTTGCCTTAGATTCCTTGTCTGCATCCCATAGTTTCATCCATAAGGTTCTATGGGCTCTGTTGGTGATAAAAGCTGATCTGGCATTTATCTTAAATGAATCTACCGCCATGTCAGCCAGGTATTTTGAGGAGAGTATGGCGTTATCCAGGAGTATAGACTCCAAGGACTTTGTTAGTATTGTCTTTTGAATCTCCTGGAACCAGGTTAACTGTGCTCTTGTGGCATATTTTGCGGTGGACGCAGCTCTGCTTCCCAACCCGGCTAACTCTGCATTCTTTTTTAGGTTTTCTTCTAGTTTTCTGTCTATGGGGTCCTTTAGCCCTGATGCTGACTCCGTGGGGAGTACAGTCTTTTTATTTAGTGCTGCTATTTGTGTTTTCACTGTGGGAGGAGTGCACCCAGGGCCAGTTTTTCTGCTTGCAAGGGGTACATTTTGTCCCAGGATCTTTGCTCTGGGATCTGAACTGGTTCTGAAGAGGACCATTCCTTTGTACTAGCTCATCTATTGCCTCGCAAACAGGGAAGACGTCTGCATGCTTGGTTTGGGGTTGCAGAGATGGTATTAGTTTTGAAGCTGGTGTGGAGGCTGGTGTTTCAAAGCCTACTGTATCCATGATGTTCCAGACTAGTAATGGAATTTGATTTGGGAAACACCATTTGGCCATGAGGGTTTGTGGCTCTTGATCGAGCTCTACCTCCTCTTCCGACTCATTGCCTGGTTCTGTAGGCAATGGTTGGGAATCTGGGATGGCTGTCTCTAGTGGTCTAGAGTGGGAGCCAGTGGCCCTCTTCTTTGCTGGAGGGGGACTGACAAACTGTTGGCTAGATAATTTGTTCAGCTTTAGCAGCATAGCTGCTAGCACCTCTTGTTGTGCCTGCATGAGTTGGTTGTTTTGTAACAATGCCATGGTGGCATCTGAGTGATGTTCTGTGTCTTGTTTATTTCTTGTATCTGTAGGGGGTGTGAAATCTTCTTCGGTCCCCTCTGTGTCAATGTGCCTGATGGAGTCTTCTACACAAGAGGCACATAACCTTCCTAGCTGTTGGTGTGGAATGGGAACATTGCACTGCCTGCAGCTCTTTGTTATGGGCATTTTCATTTGTTAAATAATAGAGAAAATATTCTCAGTATTTGTATTAAGTTGTTGCATTAAACTGAGTAATTTATAATATATAGCAGCGCATCAGTAAGGTACTGCTGTTATTGACAATGTCCCATTAATCAGCCCTGTCTCTTTAAGATGGGGGTTGGAGAGACTGAAGGGAAGCAGCTGTGACTGAATGTAATTGGCTCAGTGCTAAGATGTCTATTCAGCCTGTAGTGTAACCGAAAGTGTACTGTTATAATTATGAAAGGAAGCCTGAAGTAAGGTGGCGCCAGTACAATGCTGAGTGATTTGATCATTGAGTAGTATATCGCTAGCTATATTTACATGCTAGCACTATCAGGGACAGATCTCACGTGATCCTGAGATTTGTTTCCCTTGTGGCTGCCAAAGACACATGATGCGAGATGAATGCAGCATGTTTGCCGAGATCTCGCGAGCATGGGCGCCAATGGGAGAACTGGCTGCTTATAGCACGAGAGTTTGGCTGCAGGAGTGTAGAGGAATGGCCACACTGGAAGATGAGCAGGAGGACAGAGGTTGTAAAATAGTAATGTAGAGGCTCCATTTTAGGTCTGTAGTGCTACAGCTGATGGGGCGAGCATGAGTACTCGTGGTGGAGTCAGGATTCCTTGCTGTAAGAATGGGGGACCAAGAGATGAGTCTGCTTGGGCTAAGAAGGAGTGTGGTTTTGGAGACAACAAGAGTCTGGCACCACTAGTAGGGGTGTCCAGAGCACTCCTGAGATTGCAGGTAAGGCTGCAGCAAGGCATAACCTGTGAGAGTGTAAGAGGCAGGCAGGCCATATTGCATCCTGATTTCTGCTCCTGGCAACGCTTAGCAGAGGTACCAGGGAGCTTAAGGATGTTATCTTGTGGCTGCTGAAACCACTAGCCAGGGTTCCAGGAGTAAGTGCCCACAGATTGAACATTGTGAATCTTCCTTTGAGGCTCCTGGGACCGCTGGCAGGGATCCCAGGTAACTTATGTGCCATAAACTTGCCCATAAACTTTTCTTTTATAGCCTTGCTCATATGTCATAGAACCGCTGGGAGGAGTCCTATGTAGTTAACATTGTTATTACTGATTTGCTCCCTATTCTTGAGATACCCGACGTGTACCCAAGATGCAACAGTTGTAACTATCTATACATTGGCATATTGTTAGACACTGAAGTAAAGCAGCAGAAATTTTCTGGGGTTACATTTCTATTGTTGTTAGAAAATATATGATTGCATTATTCCTACCTTGCTGCTGTATTCTGGATTTTAAAGTAAAGGCTGGAGCCGTTGAGTGTGTGACAGACTCTCTCAGATGCACAATTAGAACTGACCTAAGGAGACCTGAGCTCCTCAGAGGGGAACGGACTTCGTTTAGTCACATGTGCATCAAACAACCTATCAGGTGAATACAACCCATGATGTCAGGAATGTGGGTGTCTCAGCGATGATCCCCCACAATTGAGATTACAGATTTCATTACATGTGCAACAGAATCTATAGTGTACTTAGCAACATGTACCTGCCAAGCTTTTTATGTGGGAAAAACTATTAGACCTTTTCAAAAAAGAATAAGAGAGCACATGTGTGCTATTGAAACAAATGATGAAACAAATGCTCTGGTACAACATGTAGCAAAGACTGATACAAGTCATTCATTTTCTTTTCAGGACCTGGAAAGAATGCTTGTCAGCCCATGTGGTGGGAATCTGGACAAAAAATTGCTCAAACAAAAATACATTTGGTAATACAAGTTGGACTCCCTAAGCCAACTAGGACTTGATGAACATTTCAACCTGCCCCTTTTAACAAACTGATGGGATCATAGTCCATTCATCTTGGTACAACTATGTCTATATTGATGATTAACTTGTTTTTGCAACAGCCCTTTCCAGCCCAGATGTATGCATCTACATTAGATCTAATTGTGTTCTTGTATATTATGCTCCAAATTGAATGGTGAATTGTGCATTGTTTTTAACTTTCATAGCACTTTAACATTCTATTTATTAGGGCATTTAAGTTGTTGCCATGCCTACCGAGAGGAACTTACTACTTCCCAGTTACCCATCCACCGCATAGTCCCTTCCATCTTCCCCCCCACTACCTCTCCTCTGTTTCCTTTGTCCTTGTCTCTGCCACCCCTCAACGTGTTATCCTGCTCAGCTGTTTATAATATATATATATATATATATATATATATATATATATATATATATATATATATATAGGAGCATGGTTGCACCCCTAGAGTTAGTGTTGAGCAGGGCTATGTTAAACCTCAAATGTTGCACTTTAATAACTTCATAAGCATTCAATAGATTTGCACATTTTGCATGTGTGATCATGTGGGTTACATCTTGATGTGCCAAGTTTCATTCAGTTGGATGTGTGGTTTCACAGTTTGTCAGCCTCGCATTCAGACAGTTTAGAATTTTGGTCTGACATTTTCAGGTTAGAAAGGGGTTGGATCACAGAGGTGCCTTACACTTGTTTGGTGAACAAACTATGTATGTGTTCCAAAGTTATTAAATTTTAAATTTTGGGTTCTGAGCATGCTCAGTCAGCCTAAAAATAAGCTATAAAAATTATTATGCATAAATGCCTAGCGTCAACTCTAGTGTGTGAATAATAATAGGTTTATTTGCATATACATTTTTTAATTGAGGAATTAGAACAATTGGGTGAAAACTATCCCTCCTTGAGAAGCTTGGTCTGCTCAAAATCACTGTTTATAATTATTTTCAGTTTCACTTGTTCACATTGCAAGAAGAACAGTTCCTTATGTGCCACACATTTTCAAAACTGTCAGTGTAAGCTTAGCTCATGAATAATCATGAGCTCATTTCCTTACCCTTTCTTTAAAATTGAGGGAATTGGAAAAACTGGCTGGATACTGTATTTTTGTACTCACTACAGAAATAGGTGACTACTTCTCTCAGTAAATAAACTGTGTCCGTTATATACTGTATGCACAATGCTTCATTTTGAAAATAAACTTCTATTGTTGTAGCCACTACAGAAATAGGAGACTATGCCTCCCAGTAAGGAAAACAAAGAGAAGTTCATATTGTACATACAATGCCTTGTTATGCATTACCTACAATGCCTTGTTATGCACTTCTACTTATTAGGGTGCAATACTGCAATCACCACTACTAAAACAGGGACTACACCTCTGAGTAGGAACAATTTAAGTACATTTTATAACCTCTGAAGACTTCCTCATTGCTGTTTGTAAATTGGCCTATTTTTGCTATACTGCAGTAACTAATAGAGTTAGCTGATTTAACAAGAACGGACTGTTTCATGTCCAAATGCAGTTAAGATAATAAATGATAATGTTTTTGAAAGCAGTTTTATGATGTTTTTAATTATATAGCTTTAACAAATTTTCTACACATTATAATTTATAATGGAATCCATGTGTAATTTAGTGATAGCCCTACACATTGCAGGAGGGATCAGTTCTAGCCAGAGTAAGTGTATCATTTATAATGGAACTCATATGTAATTCAGCAACTGCCCTACTGAAGGCAGTAGTGAGTGTTAAATTTGCACTTTAGTGTCTTTGCAACCGTTCAACGGATTTGCACAAAATTATGCATGTGTAATCTCATGGAGTAGACCTTTTGATATGCCAAGCTTTGTTCCAGTCAGATGTGAGATCTCAAGATCTGGATAATGAAAAAACATTAAAAATTGCAATTTTTGCTAGGGTTTTTTTGTCATCGCC
Source organism: Neoceratodus forsteri (assembly GCA_016271365.2). NCBI lineage: Eukaryota > Metazoa > Chordata > Ceratodontiformes > Ceratodontidae > Neoceratodus > Neoceratodus forsteri. Next base: position 974,194,035 of record CM057459.1, read on the forward strand.
TTGCACCCAGATGGTTTGGATTTTGGTCTGAAATTTTCAGGGTAAAAGGGCTTGGCCCACAATGTGCCTTTCACTGGTTTTAATTCCTTCCAAAGTTATTATTAGGCATTTGTAAATCTCACAACACACTACCTATCATATATTATTGCTTAAACAGAACTTGTGTAATTCAGTGACTGCCATATAGATGGCAGGAGGGATCAGTTCTGGTTGGGTAAGTGTATAATTCATAGCAGAACTCACATGTAATTTACTGACTGCACTATGGGTGGCAGAAGGGATTAGTTCTAACATGGTAAGTATATAATTTATAATGGAACTCAAGTGTAATTAAGCGACTGCCCTACAGACAGCAGGAGGGAGGGAGCAGTTCTAGCTTAGTAAATGCATAATTTATATTGGAACTCATGTGCAATTTAATAGCTACTCTACAGATGGCAAAAGGGATCAGTTCTAGCCAGAATAAGTGTATAATTTATAATGGAACTTGTGTGACTCAGCGACTACTCTACAGATGGCAGTAGTGAGCATAAACTTTTGCACTGTAATATCTTTGCAACCATTGAACAGATTTGCATAAAATGTTGCATGTGTGGTCCCATTGGGAAAATTTTTGCTGTGCCAAGTTTTGTTCTGGTCGGATGTGTGAATTCCAAGATGCAGATAGTGGAAAAAAGCATAAAATCGCTATTTTTGCTTTTTGTCATCACTTTGCACACAGACAGTTTGGAATTTTGGTCTGAAATTTGCAGGGGTAGAAAGGGCTTGGCCCACAGATGTGCCTTTCACTGGTTTGGTGAAAATATTAATCCATTCAAAGTTATTATTAGGCATGTGTAAATCTCACAACAACACACCACCTGTTATGCATTATTGCTTAAACAGAACTCCTGTATAATTTAGCGACTGCCCTACAGATGGCAGAAGGGATCAGTGCTAGCCAGAGTAAGTGTATAATTTATAATGGAACTCATTTAATTCAGTGACAATATGGCAGTAATGAGCATTAAAGTTTGCACTTTAATATCTTTGCAACTGTTCAACAGATTTGCTAAACGTTTTGCAAGTGTGGCCTTGTTGGGTAGCTCTCTTGATGTTGCATGTTTTTTTCTAGTCAGATGTGCAGATTCTTTGATGCAGATAGTGAAAAAATGTATGTTTGTTGCCAGTTTTGTCATCTCCTTAATGAGCCGATTTGGAATTTTGGTCTGACATTTTGGTGCAAAGGGCTTGGCCACAATTGTGCCTGTTTCTGGTTTGGTGAAAAAATTAATTAATTCCAAAGTTATTATTAGGTATGTAAATCTCACAAACACACCCCTGTCATGTAGTATTGCTTAAATGGAACTCATGTGTAATTCAGTGACTACCTAAAGATGGCAGGAGGGATCAGTTCTAACCGGGTAAGTGTATAATTTATAACAGAGCTCATGTAATTTAGCGAGTGCCCTATAGATGGCAGATGGGATCAGTTCTAGCTGGGTAAGTGTATAATTTATAATGGAACCCATGTGTAATTTAGCAACTGCCCTACAGATGGCAGGAGGGATCCGTTCTAGCCAGGTAAATGTATAATTTATAATGGAACTCTTTTTTTTGGACTCAGATTATGCTTACATTCCTCAGATATTACAATCAGAATTTGATTTGCCAAGTCATCATTTTGCACCCTGCCTCTTTTAATCCTATGGTTAGTGTTCCTGTCTGTTTTCTTTTTTTTCCTCTGGAGTCTCTAAATATTCTTAATTTTCCTTATTATATTGTACTACTTCATGTTTTATTTATGTATTGTAGGAAGGGTTCCCACATTTGCTGAAATTATAATATCTTCTCACAGTTGTAATATACTCTTTTTAGTTTTGCATTGTCAATCATCAGGTTCGACCATTGTCTCATATGTGGTGGTTCTTTTTCTTTCCTGTTCTATAATAACAGTTTATTTGCATTAACCAGTGCTAGGTTTATGGATGCTTTTTCTCCTATTGTCAGTTCCTTCCCTTCTATTAATAGAGTTCCACAGAATAGTATTCCTGTATCAAAAGGAATGTCTAAGCCTAGTATCACTCCTGTTGTAGACTTGATTTTATTCCAGTAATCTTTAAGCTTTGGAAATGATATAAACATATAGTATGTCTATTTGCTCCTTGTGCTGTTATACATCTTGGGAATTCAATTGATATTCCTTTTTGAAATGTTTGTAGCTTGCAGGCATGTAATATGTTCAGTGTAGAATATTATATTATATTGATTTGTTTTATTATTTTTGGATACTGACCCAACTGTATTGATTATCTCTGCCCATTTTGATCATCTATTTCTGTTTTGGTGCCTTTTTCCATGAATTCTTTAGTTTGTCTAATGAGACATAATTCTCTTCTAGTAGAACCTTTTGATTTTTCCAATGTTCTTATCTGCTTTTTCTTCTAGTGGGATGTTTTCTATTGGTCATCTTGCAGGTGAATTAAATTTCCTAGTTTATGTTTTAAACAGGCACTTGTGCCTAGTGGGCTTACCTGGTTACCAAAGAATAAAATAAACAAATAACATCTTACTTGAAGAAATGTGAGAAATTACCTGTTTGAAGATTGTATTAATTTTAAGCTCATTAAATTCTTTTAGTGAATTATCATTGTATAAATGTTTCAACGTGAATTATCATTGTATAAATGTTTCAACTGTGTAATATCTTGTTCTTCCCACATCATAATGTCTGAATTACTTTTTATGTTTTTTATCTCCTTTAATGAGTTAATATATGAATCTAATGATATTGTGTTTCACCATTTTATATTTTTATGAACTTCTTGCCATATTTTTATTGATGTTTTTGTGGTTTGTAGTCCTTTTTTGGCCTCAGGATCTGTATCTGGATTTAAAAATAAAATACTCCTTAGATCTTGTTTTCCTATTTTATGTTCTTCTATCCCAGGGCAAGTCTTTTCTTTATTCTGTTGAAACCAGCTTAGCAGTTGTTCTATTTCTGATGCTATGTAGTGTACTCCAATATTTGGTAATCCCAGTCCTGCTTATTCAAAGCGCAGATAGAGTTTCTGTAATGCTATGCTGGGTTTTTTGTTTTGACATAACAATTTCCTTAACCTATGTTCCCATTCCTGAAATGTTTTTGGGAAGGAATATTGATAAAGCCTGGAATAAAAAAGCAGTCTGGGAAGGATGTTTATTTTGATTATATTTATCTGGCCTATCAAAGTTAGTGGGAGGTGTACCCATTTTTCCAGGTCTTTATATATTTTACTGAATAATTGTTCATGATTTGTTTGGTAAGGTTTTATTGAATCATTACATATATTAACCACTAGGCACGTAATGCTATTTTTATGAGTATTTTGAATTTGTTAGTGATGGCATTCATATCTATTTGTTTGTTTGTTAATATTTCTGTTTCTCCCCAATTAATTTTATAATTTGAGTACATAGGGAATTTGTCTATTATTCTGAATAGGTGTGGTAGAGACAATTTGATATCTTCTAAGTATATTAGGATGTCATCGGCATATAATGAAATTACATGTTGTTTCTGCACCATGATCTCTTTCAGCTGATTATTTTTTCTAATGGTTCCATAAAGATGGCAACTAGGAGAGAGAAAGCAGACATCCTCATCTTGTACCCCTCTGTAATGTGAATGGGGTTGAGAGTTGGTTATTTAAGCAATAAGCCACGAGGGGTGTAGGTTATCGAGGGTTACCATGGCTAGAGTGGTTTGCCGCAAGGCACAGCCGAGTGGGTAATCCACACCAGCCATGGTAAATCCCTTGATAACCCACATCCCAGAGTGGCTTATTGCAATTATATCATCAGTGAAATATTTAATTGATTTAAAAATGCATCTTTTAAAAAAAAAAACTATAAGGGTGTTTTGTTACAAATAACCTTGCACTGCAAAAAATAGTCCTGGCCAAGCTGGTATTAGGAGGACTGTGGAGTCTGAGTTCTGTACTGTAGGTGAAGGTTACCTTCTGGTCAGGTGAACAGCTATTGGATTTGTGCAGTGTCAGCAGGCTGAGGGACAGGAGACGCAGGAGCAGTTTCTTGAAGTGCTCTGCGACTTGAGTGCTGCTTTGCGGTTTGGTTTCAGGAACAGACCAACACATTTATTTAATTTTGGCAGGAGGAATCAACTCGAATGATGTATCTTACTTTTTTCGTAACTGTTCGCTACTCGACAGAGGTTAGCGGCAAAAAAGATGGCAGTTATATGGACAGGGAGAGGGTGTCGGAGGGTTTTTAAAACATGTTTTCTGATACTGTGGCAGGTTGGCACCTCTTGCAGTGGTAATCAGGGGATTTACAACAGGGTGAGGTGCCAACTAAGAGCAGTGATTGGTTGTTCTCTTGGTCCTGGTAGAATAGTTTTTATCCTTGCTGTAGAATTACTGTATATTGACTTTATTATGTTACAGAATTTACATCCAAAATTCATTTTCTCTGTTGTGGATATTAAAAACTCCCAGCTCACCCTATCAAAAGCCTTCTTGGCATCTAATGTTATCATAGCTGCATTTTCATTTGTGGCTGTTTCTATCAAGTCTAGTGTGTGATGAATATTTTCTGCCAGTCTTCTCCCTCCTATAAAGCCTGTTTGGTCCTGATGTATAATTTGAATAATAACTCCTTGTAGTGGGGTTGGGACAGACAGGATAATAAAACTAGGCAGACCAACAGACAGTGCATAAAAAGTGCCGGCAAGGCACTTATTATTTTATTTTCTCTTTAAATGATATTTCACAGAAATAATAAAAATAGGATTAGTTCATTCACTTCATAAATTTGACAACATAAACAAACAAATGAAATTACATCAAAAAAAGCCCTTGCTCTGCCCAGCAGGGTCACTCAGCTTTTTTCTATCCTGCTCAGCATGGTTGTGTGAGCCAAGAGGTCCTCCACCTCTCACAGTCAGTTCCAACTGACTCCTAGCTAACTTTAAGCCCCTAGTGGTAGGCTTTATACTTTTTGTGGTGTCACCTGACCTGACCCTTAATTCTTATACAGAAAATAAACTATCTGTGTTAGTTTTAAATCACTTAGTGCGGCCGGTGGCGCTGAGGGCTGAGTGCTGGGCGCCTCACCTTGTGTCACGTCAGTGACCCGTGTTCAGGAATGGACATGGGTCACCAGGGATTAACAGGGAGGAGAAGGATTGAATGTCCCTAGGACTGCTCTCCTTCTCCAGGGAGGGGGGTCAGTAGTGCCCAGCGATTGCCTGCCTCTAATGGAGGCTGGGAGGTGGCATGTCAGCACTTAAGAACATGGGGAGGGACTGAGGCAGGCACTTGGTGAGGGTGCGCAAGGGAGCATGCGCGTTACCGCCATTGGCACCATTGCATGCCACAGCCTCTTGGTGAAAGAATGGAAAAACAGTGAAAATGGAGGTCACTCTTGCAGAATGAGATTGTCCCTCTCCTAGTCAGCTCGGGAAGGCATCTCCCGACACTATATCTGGTCCGTGGGTTGAGTCACCCCCACCCCTGCCATGAAGGGTAAGTTGTGGGGTTAAGGGGAGGGGTCTTATATGGTACCGCATGTGGGGGGACATCAGAGGTATAGCAGAGGACTCGGGAGGAAAAAAACACCATACATTTTCATACAGTATTTTACTTTGCTTGTCAGTGATACCACTTTTGAAAAGTCAAACACAAGGCTACTATAGCCCAATATATGTAATGCATAGTAACTAAATAGGACACCTCCTTAGTTACTGGTGAGTGGCAGGAAGAGTGATATAAAAAGGGACAGCAAAGTCTGCTGCTCCCTAAATAAGAAGTTGTCTCATTAACTGAGAGCCAGGTAAGCTAGAAGGTCCTGTTTATGTTTTGTTACCTGGCTGTTGTGGTACTTTGCAAACCCTATATTTATTTCATAAGAGAAATGGTAACTTATGTGAATATGGCGACGTCTGCAATATGAAGCAGAAAGAAGTATAGCTTTCAACCTAGGCTACCAAACTTCTGTGCTGTAAGGTTTAGCTGTTTGGTTTCTGGACCTTTTCCTTTTGTCCCTACTATATGGATAGCCCTCTTGTCCTTTTATTTATTGGGAAAGTGCTAAGAGTACTAGAAGTGCTAGGAACTCTAGGAGCACTAGGAGTGGCGGCTGAAATTTACAAAATCACTGTTCGGCTGCCTGCATCCTTCTCTTCTTTTCCAGAGCAGCTTCTAGGACAGGAGCCTACTTGCTCCTATTTATTTATTTATTTGTTTGTAGACTCTCAGTTTTAGAAAGGCAATGCACATTTCCATCCAATGTTTGATTCACTTGCACCGTGAACCGAGCAAACCACAAAGTCACGTACTTTCTCTTTTTCTTCTCGGGCGGTTGGCTGAAATGTACTAGTGCCGCCTCACCCCGAGACACACTATTGTGGCCTGATTTTTACTGTTGAGCTTTTTCAAGCTCTACATCTTTTACTAATCTGGCACAAAGGAAAGAAAGACAAAGGAAGCAATTTTTCATTTATGCAGATTTAGCCATTAATCAGCTACAGGACAGGGGGTGATTGCATACAGCTTAAAGCTGTATAATCCAAACAAATCCCTGCTTATTCATACATCTATTTTGAAATAATGAAGCAAGCAAGAGCAATAATTATACCAATGGCCCCACAATACAGAGCCCAATATCTCTGTTATAATTAATACAGGGTACAGCACAATTAGCCCTGTTTATTAATAAAAGAATTAAATATTTAAGGATCCTTACATAAATATCTTCCTACAGTATTTAATTCATAACCCCAGTTTTCTTATGGACACCACATAGGTTCCTTTTATTTTCTTATGCCTTATACGTACTACTAGTCCCTTCTAGTGGCTTTTCTTTGGCTCTGTTTCCTCTCAGCCACACAATGGACAATGAACATCCCACAGCACTCAGCATTTAAAACACTGCAGCACTTTAAACCTTTTCCCTCAAGCATATATTCATGCACTTTAATCGTAATATTTAAAGTACCTCTGCACTTTATTGCAGTCAATATATGTCTAAAAAGCACTCAAGCTCTTTTTCCTACGCACTTTGATAAAGCACTTTATGCATTAGAACAAGAGCACTTCTGGGGGGCAAGGGACTCTCGTCTTTCCACCAGGGCACACATCCTTGACAGGAGTTACCCTGTCATACTCCTGCCAATCTCTTTGCTAATATTTTAGTGAGAATTTTATCATCCATATTTAACAGTGATATAGATCTGTATGATGTACATTTTTCTTGGTCCTTATCTTGTTTTAATGATAATATTATTATTGCTTTGTTGAATGAATTTGGAAGTGTATCTCTAATATTTTATTGACTAGTATAAGTAATAATGGTATGAGTTCTTGTTTGAATGTTTGAAAAATTCCATACTAAAACCATCTGGGCCTGGGAATTTATGTTTGGCATTTCCTCTATTGTTTCTATAATTTCTGTTGTTGTAAATTATTTTTCTAATAATGTTTGGGCATCTGTATTTATTTTTGTTAAATTTATTTCTGTTAAGTATTCATTTATTTTTTTCAACATTCTTTATATTATCTTCAGTATATAGATTTTTTTAATTCAAGAAAAGTATCATTTATTAATTTTGGATTCTGATGGCTTTGTCCTTTAGAGTCCTGAACTGAGTTTATTGTGTTACTTGTTTTTTCACTTTTAATTTGATATGTTAATAACCTATCTCTTTTTTCTCCCAGGAAATAATATTTGGATCTGGTTCTCATCATAGCTGCTCTTGCTTTGGTTTCCATAATCTGATTCATTTGATCACTTAGTAATAGAATTTTATTCATATCTTCACTAGCTTCTGTTTGAATAAACTTGGAGTCTGCAATCGTTAATTCTTTTTCTAGTTAGTTGAAAATTATTGAATCTGTTTATTTTCTATAAGCAGTAACTGATACTGCTGTCCCTCGCAGTGCTGCTTTCAAAGCATCCCATTTAATTTGGACTGATGTAGAGGATTCATCATTGTTACTTGTGAAATGTAACTTTTTTTATTAAATTAATGAACACCTTGTCCTGTAGTAAAAAAAATTCTAGTTTCCATGTTCTTGTACTGAGAGTATTATCCTTATTTTGAAATGTTAGAGTTGTTGGTGTGCGATCAGATATGCCTATGTTACCATATAAGATATCATTAATGATTTCCAATAACTTTTTGATATTAGGTAGAAAGTTGATTCAGAATGTGTTCTGTTTGGTACAGAATAAAAATAATATGTTTCCTTTAATGGATGGAAATGCCTGTATGGGTCTATCAGATTAAGATCTATTATCATGTATTTGATTATTGATGCAGATTTATTTTTTCTTTCATGAGAGCCTGGGATTCTATCTATATCTTTTAAAGTGATATTGAAGTCTCTTGCTATTATATATGGATCTGTATGATGTGCTAGTTCTAAAAGGAAGTTTATGAAGAATTGTGGATCATCTTCATTGGGCGCATAGATAGATGCCACAGTTGTGCTTTCATTGTCTTTTTTATAGTTACTATTGAAAATCTCCAGGTTTTGTCTTTTGTTTGTTTTGTTAAGCTAAATCCTGTATTCTCTTTTATGAGTATCACCATTCCTCTTGCATTAGTTGATTGATTTACCCATACTCCTTTTGATTGGAAAAGGTTTTTACAGTAATTAAAATCTTTGAGAAGTGAGTCTCTTCTAACATCAGTATCTTTATGTTCTTCCTTTTACATACAGATATTACCTTCCTTATTTTTAATATATCTCTTATGCCTTTGATATTCCATGTCATAATTTTTAGTTCTGCCATATGTATTTATTTTTCTCCCATTTTCCTCCAATCCAGAGTTTTAACTTACATTGGTTAGCTCCCTGTCTGAGTGATATATCCATATTCTTGTTAGTGAAGTTACTAATTCTGAGGAATTGTTCTTTTCCTGTAACTGTACATTTTCTCCCCCCCCCCCACTCTCCTACATCTCCTATCCCCACCCCACCCGGAGGTATGTGGGTAGTGCTCCATTGAGTTGTGTTGTATACAAAATAAGGCTTTTTCCCTCACCCTTGTGCCTCTTTCTCCTTAACTTTAACAAAATCACCAATCAATGTTATCAGCCTGTGAGGCAATGTGCCACCAAGCTGATTCCTTTACTAGTCAGCTTCTAGACCTGTGTCACTCCATACCTAGCACATAAATTCATATACATATTTTTTAATTAGTTTTTCCTGTACTTAAGTGTAAAAAGTGAGTATGCATACATGTACATTGTGAAATATAAATGTTATGTATATCATTCTTTTTTTTCTCCCCTTTTCCTTGATTGTTCAATGATTTGAAGTCCTTTATTTGTCTGAGGGTTCTTTATCTGTTGATGTCCCTCCAGGATCTTCTGCCAGTATGTTTCTGATCACCTTTCTGCTTCCCTTGGGGATGAAAAGATCCTTGTCCTTCCTTATAAGGTAACTTTCAGTTTTGCTGGTGGAATAATCATTAACCTGATCCCATGTTGAACAAGTAAGCGCTTTTGCAGATGCAAATGCCTTTCTTTCTCTAGTACTTCCAGTGGAAAGTCTGGGTACATTTGAATATTAGTGTTGCCCATCTTTAATCCCCTCTCTATTCTTGTCTTTTTAAGCATTTCTTCTTAGTCCTGAAAGTGGTGTGGCTTTATGAAAACAAATCTTGATTGACTGTCATTGTAATTAGGATTATTAGCAGCCCTGTGTGCTCCATCTAACTCCACTTTCTGGTCTGGGTACCTTCGTCCTATAGCCTCAGTTATTATTTTTTCAAAAAATTCCACTGGGTTGGATCCCGCTGCACCTTCAGAAATGCCCTCCAGTTTTATATTATCTTGTCTTGCTCTTGTCTCCAGTTCTTCTATTTTTAACTGCAGTAGCTCAAGTTCTTTAGTGTGAGTTTCAATTGTTGCCTGTATTGGTTTGATTTTTCTTCTGTTATGGTGTGCCTTGTTTCCAGTTCATCTGTTCTTTTTATTAGTTAATCCATTTTTTATAAAGGCGTTATTGATTCATTTAGTCCTGTGATTGATATCTTGATGTTTTCAAAACCTTGCCTTACTTCATTTATTAGAGTGTCCTACACAGATTCCAGTTTTTCTGTTTGGCTTTCTTTTCTTTGCTATTAACCCGTGTCCTTTCTTACATCTGTTTCATTTTCCAGGTTTATCTCCTCTGTTCCAGTGCTTTGCATGTTTTTTAGTTGCATTTCCATGTCTTCTTCCAGCAATGTGTTTCTCCTATCTATTGCTGTGCTGCTGGTGGTTGCAGTGCACCATTTCTCCTGGCAACCAGTTTCAAAAGATTCATGCTGCAATCAGTGTTTCTTAGGGTCAGAGCAGCAGCTAAAGGGTGCCAGCCAATAAAACGAGAAGCAAACACAAGTTGATACTACACTTGGACCAGTAAATTACACATGCAGTCAGGAATAGTTGAAGAATAAGCTTTTAACAGTCAAAATCAAAAGCGGCCGGTTGCATGGAGTGCTGAGGCGTGATGCCTTACCTTCTGCCATGCTGTGACACATGTTTAAAGTGCAAGCAGGTCATCAGGGCCTGCCAGGGTGGGAGAGGATCCAGCATTCAGAGGACAGCTCTCCTCTCCCGGGGAAGGTGGTGAACAGAGGCCAGCATTTTGGCAGACACCTAGTGGAGGCTGGGTGTTGGCTTGCCTGGCCCAGTACAGTGGGGAACGAAGGTGGAGCAGCCAGCAGGCATGTGGTGTGTGGAAGCATGCATGGTATGCCCACTGTTGGCATTGCACACTCCACTGCCAAAAAGAAATGCAGAAAATTGCAGTCCAGGTGGGGCAGCTTGATGACTGTCTGACACAATGCACCATCTCCAGAGAGCATCACCTGTACTGGATCCAGTCCTGGTGGGTGAGTTAGGGGTCTCTCCACCACCCTGCCATGGGGGGGGTAAGCTGTGGGGTAGCAAAGTGATACCCAAGTTGAAGAATGGGTGTGGGACGGACAATAGATAGATGAAAGGGTTCCAGGAAGAAGAAGCTGACCAGGGGGCCAGGGAGGAGAAAAAAGCAAGCAAAAAAATAAAATAGTCAAAATCAAGGACCTGACACTGGTTACAGAGCAAACACTACCAGCTTCCCTCTGTTCTAGTGCTTTCCACCTTTTTAGTTGCATTTCCATGTCTTCTCCCAATGATGTTTTTCTACTCTCTATTGTTGTGCTGCTGGTGGTTGCAGTGCACTGGTTCTCCTGGTGACAGCCTGCTCCTGGTTTGACTTTGCCTATTGCTGCAGTGGCTTCCATACTTTTTCCAGACTTGGAGTTGGTGGTTTCCATTTTGTTTTTTTCTGAGCCTTTTTTTGTGTCTTCTCCTGTTGTTTGTTCATTCTGTAGTGATTTAGGTTTGTTCTTGTTTTTGCTCCTCTCTTCAGTCTGAGGCTCTTTATCTTTATCCTGAGTGCTGTCCAATAGATCACTGTCTTCACTTTCCATGATTAACCGATCATAATCTGGTTTGGGTTTCTCTGTAATTACCAACTGAAGATTTTATTTCTAAACAGATTTGGCAGTGTTTATGCAATAGCATGGCATTATTTCTGAACTTATTTTTTCCTGGGTTTTGAGTTATAGTCCTTTTTTGAGCTGGGGATTTAAGTTCTCTGTTTTTATTCTCCTTGCTCACTGCCTGCTGCTGCTGAGAATTCTGCTCCTACATCACATTCTCTTTTAGTAAGCCTTCTTTATCCTGTCTCATTTGGTTCATAAAAAAGTTTGTTTTAGAAGTGCTTTACCGTGGGACCTGAAACCTCACTTGCAGTTTCAGTGGCCACTTCTCTTATTTGTCAAGTGCTGCCATTCTCCTGAATTACTCTGGCATGCTCATTTTCTGAGGTTCTTCTTGTTTTTTTGATTTTAGTTATTTTAATGACTTCTTTTACTTCTTTGACTACCCTAAACTTCTTCAACATTCCACTTCATTGCCTGCTTTTCATATATATTTAAGGACTCTTATCTTTGGTTTATTTTATCAGTTTACAGCCAAAGTACATACTCATCATATCTGAATACTGTTGATTTTTCTCTGAATTTGTACAAGGAAAGGTACTTATCTTATTTTCTCCTCTATGCAATGGTTTTCAATCTTTTTCAGTTGCATGTGTGCTCCTGGCTGGATTGCTGCCTTTCAGCCAACCAGACTTTCGGCCAGCTTGGATCTTGCCCTGCTACTACCTCAAAGCTAACTAAGGCTTACTCATTTATAATGGAGCTCATGTGTAATTTAGTGACTGCCAACAGATGGCAGGAGGGATCAGTTATAGCCAGAATAAGTGTATAATTTATAATGGAACTTGAGTAATTCAGTGACTGCCCTACAGATGGCAGTAGTGAGCATTCAATTTTGCCATTTAATAGCTTTGCAACTGTAGAATTGATTTGCATAATATTTTTCATGCACAGTCTTATGGGGCAGATCTCTGATGTGCCAAGTTTTTATTCTGGTTGGATGTGTGGATTCTGAGATGTGGATTGTGGAAATATGTAAATCACTGTTTTGCTGGTTTTTTTTTTTTGTCATCACCTTACACCCAGACAGTTTAGAATTTTGGTCTGACATTTTCATGGTAGAAAGTGCTTGTCCCACAGAGGTGCTTTTCCCCGATTTGATGAAAAAATATGAATCCATTCCAAAATTATAAAAATTTTAAATTTTAGGTTCTGAGCATGCTCAGTAAGTACTTCAAAATAGCTGTATAAAAGGGTGTGGTTTGGACGTCTAGAAGAGTCATTTAATAGCTCATGAATAATCATGAGCTTTTTTGCATATCCATTTTTTTTTCAGATTGAGGGAAAAATCAGGTGAAAACTACAAGCTATCCCTTTTTGGGAAGATTACTGTGTTCAAAATCATTGTTTACAACAATTTCATTTGATTTCACCTATTCACATTACCAGAAAAACAGTTTCTTATGTGCCCACATTTTCAAAAATGTCATTGTAATTATAGTTCATGAATACCCATGAGCTGATTTGTATACCTGTTTTTTTTTTTTTATTTGAATTGGGGAATTAGAAAATCAGGTGAAACTACAAACTATCCCTCTTTGGGAAGTGTGAATTGTTTTGAAGCATGGGCTACAAATCAGTATGTTAAACTATAGAAGGCTATGGAAGGAAAATATTCATTTTTAACTTACATTAAAATAGACATTAGAGTATTGATTTTCTGTTCATGTGAACTGAAAAAGTTTCAGACAATTCAATGGCTTAGAAATATGCAAAGTTTAAAAAAAGACTTTTAACAATACAGAGAAACAGGAACGTATTATTAGCTGTTTTTGTCTGGATCTGTCTTGACTTAGGGTAAGAGAACATTGACACAGTGATATCAAAGGAGACAATGTAGTGTAGTGGCTAAGGCTCTGGGCTCTGGTCCTAGAGGCCTGGGCTTGAATTCCATAGCCCCAAATGAATATGGTCAAAAGTTGTTGTTTTTTATAGTAACTCACGCATTTATAAAAAACTGATCACAGAAAAAGTAGTATCTCAAAAACTAAGGAAATACTTTAAAAAAATATTGTCAATGAACTAGTTAGGGTTAAAGCGACAAAAGTAGGGAAATGCAGTGTTAGGGTTTCCAACCATAACACCCCACCCTTCAGGCAGCAACAGGCATTGGGTGTGCCTTGAGGCTGTCAACCCTAATGCTCACCCCTTTCTTATATACTGCACCCATCTCAGCTTACTTACTAATGGAATGGGGTGAGCAATAGGGTTGATATCCCCAAGGCACACCCCACGCCTGTTGCTGCCTGCAGGGTAGGGGTGGGGTGTTAGTGTTGGAAACCCTAATGCCACATTTGCAGACTTTTTTCACTTTAACCCTGACTAGCTCATTAACAAAGTTTTTTGCAATGCATGTATATATTATAGTGGTGAGTTAGGGCTGAGTAGGCTGTTTAATGTTAAACTCCATTTTTTTATAACTTTGCAACCATTTAATGGATTTGCATGAAAGTTTGCATGCTCCATCAAGTCCTGGGTCTCTTGATATGCAAGTATTGTTCTGATCGGATGTGTGGATTCTGAGATCCAGAAGTGCGAAATGTGAAAACTCTGGGGTTTTGCTGTTTTTGTCAGACCCTAGCACCCAGACAGTTTGGGATTTTGGTCTGAAAGTTTTAGGGTAGAAAGGGCCTGGTTTGGTGAAAAAATTAAAATCTGTTCCAGAGTTATCAGGATTTGAAATTTTGGTTCTGAACATGCTCAGTAGGCACTTTAGGATAGACAATTGAAACAAAAAAATGTGGCCATACAAAAAATATCCTTTTCCATATGGGGCCAATCCTTTTTTGTGAGGAAAAAATACTTTTTCATATGACCTCCATCTTGTTTCCATTTTTTTCAACAAAAGATTTTCAAAACCCACAAAAATGACTTTCTGCAGACAGATCAACACATGTATCTTGCTTATCACAACCACTGTTAAGTGGATTCTGTACTTAACTGTTGTAAAAATTACCCCCAAATGTGTTTTTTTTTAATTTTATGTCTTTTTTCATGACTCACTTCCACTTTTTTCATATGGCCATATGAAACAGGAATTCAACTACTGTAAACAAAAAAGGATCCCTTCATATGAAAAAAGATTTTGGACTTAGTCTTTTTAATTTTTTTTTTTTTTTTTTGAAGGGATCTTTTTTGTATTCTTTTTTTCATTCATATGAAAAAGGATCCCTTCATACAGAAAAAGATTTTAGACATAGATTTTTTTTCTGATTCTTTTTTCATTTGAAGGGATCCTTTCTTGTATGCTTTTTTATTCATACGAAAAAGGATCCCTTCATATGAAAAAAGATTTTGGACTTATTTTTTTTTCCCAATTCTTTTTTCATTTGAAGGGATTCTTTTTCATATGATGTTTTCCTTCATACAAAAAAGGATCCCTTCATATGGAATAGGATGTTGGATATAATTTTGTTACATATTTGAATCACTCCCAGTGGTGCAGCTAGATCATTTCAGCCGCTGCCAGCCTGCCCCAGACCCACAGCTGCACCTAGAAATCACTCACAGGGGTGTGGCTAGATTGTTTCATCCACCGCCCACCTGCCCGCAGACCCCACAGCTGCTCCTAGAAAGATCACTCCCAGCAGTGCGGTTAGATCATTTCAGCCACCACCCGCCTGCCCCGGACCCCAGCTGCTCCTAGAAAGAACATTCCGGCAGTGTAGCTAGATAATTTCAGCCACCACCCACCACCCCCCGACCCACAGCTGCTCCCTAGAAAGATCACTCCCAGCAGTGCAGCTAGATTGTTTCAGCCACCACCGCCTATCCCTGGACCCACAGCTGCTCCCTAGAAAGATCACTCCGGTGGTGCAGCTAGATTGTTTCAACCACTGCCTGCCTGCCCCCGGACCCACAGCTGCTCCTAGAAAGGTATGCTCACTCAATCTGAAAAAGCTGCTTTTCTTGATCGAGCACTGATTGGCTGGACTTTCTCTGCTTCTCTACTCTAACCTAAGATCTGTGGCTGCTACTTTTCAGACTGATTTTTTACTGGATTTGCTCATACTGAGATTATTAGATTTAGAACTGCTTCACTTACTGCCTACTTGTTTTACTGAGTTAATGTACCATATATACTCACTTATAAACCGAGGTTTTTGTACCAAAACTTGATCTGCATTTTTGGTATCTCGGCTTATACATGGGTCATGCTGGGTGAGCAAGTGCAGTAGGAAGTACTGAACTGTATATAGACAGATCAGTCTTTTCATCATCTGTGCAGCACTGTTGAATTACTCACCCCAACCACCACTTAAACTATTACCACCATCACCGCAAAAGGTACAGCAACACACAACAGGATAGATATTGACCCACAGGGGGCATGGAGCAGCGGGCACTGGCAAGCTGACAGACAATTAGTGAACAAGGAGTAAGTGAGGAGGTGAGGTAGGTTGGTACAAGTAGGTAGGTACTCACCACTATAGGGATGGAGCAACCAGAAACACGATTGTCATGAAGATCAGCAGCCAGAACATCTGAATCTCCACTGAAGAAGCAGCTGAAGGGAGCTGGAGAAACCGCAACCACACCAGAACATACCATGCCCACCCCTCGGCATTAAAATACAAGAGAAACAGTTTGTCCCTTAAAACATGTAAACTTTTTTTGAAGAATTGAAATGGTATCATAAATGGGCTTCCAGATATTCCAGATATCAGCTTATAAGTGGGTCTTGTGATTTTTCTTGATTTGGGCAGCACTTTTGGGGGTGAGACCCTCAACAGCAGTATATTGAGCCGCAACCAAAAGACCTTTAAGGTTGTATTTCTTGGTTGATTGTTTGGACTCTAAGTATTGGTCGGATATGAGCAACAATGCAGATTTTGCATCCAGTGTGAAATCTGTCCATCTGCATGGATGTGAGGTAGTCTGAGACATCGAGTCTCAGTTCAGTGCAAAGTTCAGACATGACAAATAAGGGTAGACAAACAAACAATGAAGCAGTTGGAAAACTGGACAAAGTCCTTGGTGCTGTCACCAACTGCTTTCCAGTTCCTGGTGAGTGAGCGGTGATGCCAAGATGGTACACTGTCACTCACAGAGGGAGTATAAGGGGTTCTGGTGTGGGTCTGCCACACCCGAGACCAAGACAGTGTGGTTCTGTCACAACTGTTACCACTGTAAGTACGAGTAGGTCCAAGTAGGTGAAAATTGCACTGCACTTCTCAACTTTCAAATAAATTGAATGGAATCTTCTTTTGTACCTTCCAACCTGTACACAGTCGCCAAAATGTAAGTTGGTAATAAATTACCTTCCTCAGGTTCTCGGTGGAACGGCACAATGGAAGAGACAACAGACAAGTGGTACTCATGTAATAAATGAAATTTATTACAGGCAAATAACGGCTTACTACAAACAGTGAAAACACTGGGAGAACTTCCAGTTTTCCTTACCTAGGTAAATGCAGTCTCTCATCTCAGAGAAGCACGCGTACACAGGGTCTTATACCCGATAATCACTATAGCAACAGCTAAGGAAGGTACATAAAAAGTGTATAAATGGCCAAAAACAGGTGGCCTGAGATACTGTCCTAACTAACATTAAGAAGTTGCTTAGCTTGCACAGATAGTAACACAATGGGATCTCTATAAGTCCCAAGGTCAGCTGCAGTTATAGTGATGCACAAGCACTAAAGATGGCACTGTTGCCTTACTTATAAGAATACAGTAAAAACAGAGTGAAAAGCATCTCTCAGGGCTAAGATATATTGGAAAACATAATGGAGCATAATATACATTAGTAAAATACAGTAGAACACAGATCCTGACACGCTTATATAAGTGCCTCTGCCCTAAGGTTAGTACATGTACCTACATATATTTTGCTGTCCGTGAGATGGGGGTACAGTCAGGGGTGCTGGACCATGGATAACAAGTATAAGTAATAAACTGAAACTGAAACTTGAAACAAGCCTTAAATCTCTCAATATTGGGACTTAGGGGATATTCTATATATCAAAACCTTGATGAGTACTGCAAGAATAAGACATAATTCCCCCAAAATATCTAGGGGCTACATAAAAAAAACATAAACATTAAAAAAATACAAATTCCCATAGGATAACATTGGAAGTTTAGACAGCCCCTGGCGAAATTTCAGTTGGTGGTGATCTGGCTTCCTTATGCTGTGTTAATACTAGCTATGAATGTTTTTTATTCTAAATAACTGTCATTTCTGGATTCCACAGGTCTGTTATCAGTATTTTGATGTTACCGCCATTCTGCGTCAGCCCTCAGTCGGAAAGGCAGGTGACGTCATAGGTAGTATTGACCTGACTCAGTGTTTCTCACAGCACTGCAGAGCGGCAGTGGGAGAGCTTTCAGTTACACTGCCATGGCATATCTGTTCCTTGATGTACTGTGTATTCTCTATTGCCAGTTTCTGTCTGTCTCGTGAGTGTGGTGCCCTGACTATGACTACTTCACAGATGAAACCGCTGTAGCAGACGGGTCAGCACGTCTTGTGATAAACGTGAATGTAATGTGGAATCAACCTACCAGTTTTATTCCATAATGCAGTAGCTCAAACAAAAAAAATCAAAGCAGTCCAGGGCAATTGCTCCATATTTATTTTTGCTTGCTAACATTGTCCAATAGTTGCCAATTTTTTAAAAGTCAGCTTACAGTTTTCAGCTTACAGCAAATGCACAGACCGTGCACAGATGTGGAGCTACTGCACTGGACTGCTTTACTTTTGTCGTTTGAGTTGCTGCATTATGGATTAAAATGATGGTAGGCTGATTCCACCTTACATTCACATTCATTACAAGAGGTGCTGACCCGTCAACTATAGTGGTTTTGTCTGTGAAGTAGTCAAAATCAGGGCAACACACATGAGATAGATCTAGCAATAGGGCATGAACAGTACATCAGGGAATAGATATGCCACAGCAGCATAACTGAATGCTCTCCCCCTGCCACTCTGTGAGAAATGATGAGTCAGATCAATACTACCTATGACATCTGCCTTTCTGACCAAGGGCTGATGCAAAATGGCAGTAACATCAAAGTGCTGATAAAATACCCATGGCATCCAGAAATGATGGTCATTTGGAATAAAAAACATTCATAGCTAGCATTAACACATCAAATCAGTAGACCAACTGGAATATTGTCAGGGGCTCTTTAAGAAACCATAACTCCCTCCATATTTGGACTTAAGAGACAATCTATATATCAAAACAAAATTCTTAATGAGTACTGCAACAATAACACATAATACTCTCCAAAAATATAGGGGCCATATTGAAAAGCATAAAAATTACAACATGCAGTTTCCCATAAGATAACATTGGCAATTTCGGAAGCCTTAACACCCTCAATATATGGATTTAAGGGACAATCTATATTTTTATTTATTTATTGAATTTGTGGAATTGCAACCTTTGAGTCAATTACTCCTTTACAAAGGCTCAATGTCGGAAATATATATATCAATACTAAGACATTAATGAGTACGACAAGGGTAATACATACCCTCCCCAAATGATTTAGGGACAATATAAAAATGCATACAAAACAAAAATACAATTTCCCACAGAACAACATTGAAAGTTTAACAAACCATACAATGAAGAAAACAAATTGCTGTTTGGCACAAATGCAAGCTCAGGGCCTGAAGGGCCTAGTAGCTCAACAAGCAACATATTACCCATCTATGGAGGGCTGGGAGGCAACTGAGGATACCATTATACTATCTCAAAAAGTAAGGAAATTCATTGCAAAAAAACTTCATTGATGCACTAATTAAGGTTAAACCAATAAAAGTATGGAAATGTGGCATTAAGGTTTCCAACCCTAACACCCCAACCCCCCACTGCAGGCAGCAACAGGAGAAACCATTACGGTTTCACCTTTCCTGCATCTTCACAAATCAGGTGTGGGGCGTGCCTCGGGGTTGTCAACCCTAATGCTCACACCATTCTCATTTACTCTACACATTTCAGCTTTTTTATGATGGAATGGGGTGAGTAGTACGGTTGACAACCCCAAGGTACACACCACACCTGATTTGTGAAGATGCAGGAAAGGTCGAACATAGTGGTCTCTCCTGTTGCTGCCTGCATGGTAGGGGTTAGGTGTTAGAGTCGGTTTAACCCTAACTAGTGCATTAAAAAAAATGTTTGCAATATATAGTTTCATGCATTGAATTTCCACTATATTATAGCACTTTATTAGGCACTTTGGATTTTACTGGTTTATATATTGTGTATTATATATTTTGGTCTCTATGTGTGAAATTCAGCACTGTCACTTCAAGAAGCTTACACAGTATAGAGAGGTTCACATTGTTAACTAGACTATGCCTTGAAACAGCAAGTGATGTGTGAAACTGTTGACTCTGGCCTGTGAGGGAAGAGGTCTGTGAGTGCTATTGCCCTGCTCGGTAGTTTTATCTTAATAAAGTGAAGACATTGTTTGCATATAGTGTAGCTGATCTCTTCATCAACTCAGGAGATGTAAGTGCTCTCTTCAGTTGTATGCTTTGAACTCTTAGCTTGTTGGCACCCAATTCACTGGAAGATTCCTCACCAGTTTTGCTCAGTGTCTGTGTCTACAGCATGTGTATATATTTTCTGTATATTCATGCAATTAAAACATATAACTATATGAAATAGCCAATAGAAGAGGGCCTTAAGATCTGTTAAGTCTGCTCCATTGCAGTTTCTGATCAAGCAATTACAGTGGGATTTACCACCCCTTCCCACCAACCCTGACCTTCCCCTTCACCCTGTTACACACTCTCTTGAACCCCTACTATAAGTGATGACCTCAGATAGGAGTTAATTCCAGCCCAACACCACTCACTCTGTAAAGTGTCTCCTGATCTCCTTTCTTGAACCTTCCCCCACCAGCTTACAGCAATGGTCCCTTGTGGTCTTGTTCATACTGAGACAAAAGAAGTCCCTATATCCACCTTGTTTATACCTTTCAGGTACTTGAAGGTTTCAATCATGTCACCTTTCTCCCTCCTCTCCTTAAGTGAGCACATGTTGAGATCTTGTAGCCTATCCTCATATGCCTTGCTCCGCTGTCCCTGAACCATCTTTGTTGCCCTCCTCTGAACTGCCTTTAGCTTGCTCACATACTTTTTCTGGTCAAAGGCTTTGTTGAAATCCAAATACAGAATGTCAACCTCTGGCCACTGTCCACTGTCTTCATTACCCTGTCAAAGAAGCTTATCAGGTTTATTTGACAGGATTTCCCTGACATAAACTCATGCCATCTCTCATCCTGGAATCCAATTGTTTCAAGAGACCTGACTATCATTTCCTTCCAAATGCTCTCCATTGGTTTACCTACAATGCAGGTCAGACTCACCAGCCTGTACTTCCTAGAGTCATCTCTGTGCCCACTCTTGTGCAGGGTAACACAGTTCTCCACTCCTGCGGTACCACTCCATATCTAATCAGCTATTGCACAGATCTGCCAGTGGACATGCAGTTCCACTGACACCCCTCTCAATACCATTGGGTGCATGCCACCAGGACTTCAGGACTTCTTTACCTTCAGAAACATGAGCCCTTTCCTAACCCTATCATCTGTTATCCTGTCCTCAGCCATGTCACCCTTCCCCTTCCCAAATCCTCCCTTGTTGCATTGGTCCATTCTTTTCCTTAGTAAAGACAGAGCAGCAGTATTCATTCAACACCTCTGCCTTCTCTTTACTGCCTTCCTCCATCATCCCCCCTTTTTAACTTCACTGTGTCATCCTTTGAGTTACTCTTCTCACTGCCACACCTGAAGAAGACTTTTTCTCCCTCCATGATCCCTTCTGCCATTTGTAGCTCCTTCCTAGCCTTGTCCTGCCTGATCACCCTACTAGCCTCCCTAGCTTTCCTCAAGTAGGCCCCCATATCTTCATCTCTTTGGAACTCCCTAAACATGCAGTACATAGCACTTTTTCCCTTACTGCCTGGAACAACTTCCTATTGAACCAACTTGTTCTCCTGGCTTTGGACTTGTTAAACTTTTGCCTAATGCAGGTGTTAGTGGCAGCTGCTATCTTTCCATGATCACTGCCCACTTTTGATCCACCCATACTATTTTAAGGGAGATCAAGCCAAGACAGACCAAAAAGTACACAAAACTGGTCCTACTTCCATGTCATTCAGGCCTGACCACTTCATTGTGGCCATCCCATAAATCAAAGGCTTCTTATTGCATCAGTCTGTTGTCCAAATCCCCTCCCATACATATTGTTTCATCTTCTCAAGCCCCATAAACATGAAATGGTGATTCTGAGGGTCCCTACTGCCTTTGTGTGTGGTTAGCACATTGGTCACATTAGCATGTCTGATGTAGCCCAGATGTTCAACAATCATTATTTTCATGGCTCATTTAACTGTAGTTCTTACTACATAAAAGGAGCCACACACACATCAATCAATCAATCAATCAAAATCTTTATTTATTCAGGCGGACATCATTGAGCAAAGCTCATTTACAAGATGGACCTGATAGGTCGAGGAACAACATGAAGGAACAATAACAGACATGTGCAAAAACACTTCTAAATAAGCAGATACAATAATAAAATAGAACAATAATACAGACATAATTACAAGCAATGTATCCAGAGATTGCAGGCTCCAGGGCAGACTAAATCAGACAGTTATGACTCAAAAATGATTTAGTTGTTGAAGGTGTTAAAGCAACCTCTGAAAAAAAAATGGGGGGCTGGTGGGAGTTTTTGGATAGGAACTAAATCAACTAGTAGTGAGTGAATGGGGTAGAGGTAAGTGCCAGGGGTAGCAGAGGAGGTTTATTTGGGGGGTAAAGGATGTGATTGGACTAGGCCTTGTGAAAGCAATTGTATTTCTCTGGGAAGAGACTTGTGTATAGCTTTTTAAAGGATGTTATAGGTATGAAGGTGGTCAGCTTTAGGGTCTTCTGCAGAGAATTCCAAGCCAATGCTAGAGAATAACTTATTGCAGATCTCCCATGTCGGGTGCAGGCTTTGGGTAGCTTCAAAATGATGAAATTGTTGCTTCTTAGGGCATATGACCTAGCTGTGGCCAGTGTAAAGCAATCGAAAATATAGGATGGAAGTTTGTTCGACAGAGCTTTGTAAATCCATAATGCAGCATTTTTGTTCCTTCTGAGGTGTAAGGATGTCCAACCAACTGCAGCATAGACAGAGCAATGATGAGTGTTGAAAGGAAGATCTGTGATGAATCTTAGAGCTCTATGATACAAGGTATCCAGTTTACTTAAGTAGGAAATAGTACAGTGGCCATATAGGAAATCTGCATAGTCGATAAGTGATAGAAATGAGGCCTGGATTAGCCTCTGTTTTGACTCTCTGGTTAAGTAATGCTTGATTCTGAAGAAAAGGCGAGCCTCTGACGGAGTTTTTTCAGGAGTTCCTCAATATGCTGAGTATAATCAAGTCTGTTGTCAATCCAAACCCCTAAATATTTGAATTTGTCAACATAGTCAAGGCTTTCTCCAAGGATGGTGGATAACTGGGGAAGAATGCTTGGTGAGAAAGTGTTAATATATGTATATTGGTGGAGAAGAGCATAGCTTTTGTCTTCTTTGCATTTAGGAGTTTTTTTTTTTTCAAGTAGTTGATATTGCAACAGGGAGAACTCTGATTGTAGTATTTCACAGGCCTTTGTAGGTGATGGGTTACTGACATATAAGACAGTGTCATTTGCAAAGAGGTGAACATTGGCTTTGGTGAGGTTGGAATCAATGTTGTTAATGTAAATGGCAAAAGGATAGGGCCCAGGATAGATCCTTGAGGTACTCCTCTTAGGAGTGGTTTTGATGAGGATAGATCGCTTCATTTTCACCTGCTGCATTCTATCAGTGAGGTAGCATCTGAACCACTTAAGAGAGGTTGGATCTAGGCCTATGGAGTGTAGTGAAGAGATTAGCAGCTCATGATCCACTGTATCGAAGGCTTTGCTTAGATCCAGAAATACAGCACAGACGCTGTTCTTTTTGTCTAGTTCAGTTTTCCAGTCGTTTGTAACTTTTGCTAGTGCAGAAATGGTGCTATGCCTGGTCCTAAACCCAGATTGAGCAGGGTTTAGGAGATTATTAACATCGAGGTAGTCTCTTAATTGGATGCTCACTAATTTTCTAGCATTTGGGAAAGCACTGGTAGGATGGATATGGGTCTATAATTGTTGAGGTCCATGGGGTCCCCGATTTTAGGAGGGAAACACTTGTGCTGTCTTCCACAGTGAAGGAATAGAACCAGAGGATAAAGATAGATTAAAAGATGTGTTAATGGAACTGCAAGCACATGTATTGCAATTTTAGAAAATAGGGGTCCAGAGGTCTGCACCTGCACTTTTATTAGTGTCCAAATTCAGCAATAGGTCCTCTACTTGCTTCAGTAAAATTGGCTTGAATGAGAATGAAGAATTAGCCTTCTGAGCCTCAATAGACTGGAATTTAAGTTGTGATGCAGTAGATTAGCTGGAGAGGAATCAAAAGCAAGGCCAGCGTAGTGAAATGATTGTTGAATGCAGCTAGTACTTCTCGCTTGTCAGAGATAGCAACTTTATTAAGGTGCACTTGAGATGGCAGAGAAGTGCTAGAATCCTGCCCTAAGATCCCCTTGATGGTGCCCCAGAATCTAGCTGGGTTAAGGTAAGAGGCATCAAGTTCAGCTGTATAGAAGGCAGCCTTGGCATCCCTCACTTTTTTGGTACAGCTATTTCTGGCTGTTCTGAACAGCAGCCAGTCATTTGGTTCCTTGGTCTTCCTTGCCATTCTCCATAGCTTATCTCTTTCAAGCAGTGCAGATTTAAGATCGGCTGAAAACCAGTGGCAAGATTTGCTTTTTATTCTAACACTAGTGATTGGTGCATGAGTATTGAGAGCACCTATGATTATGCTGTTTAACACCTGAAGAGCTATTTCCACCGAGTATGTAAGGTAGAACTCTTGCCAGCGTACAGAATGGCATAGATCGTGGAGATATCCCTCGATATTAAGATATTTTTAGACCTTCTTGGGAGGAATTTTGCAGGGTTAGCTGGTTTGCCTGATGATCTATCCCTACTATAAGACAGTGATCACTTATGTCACTGAATAGTACTCCAGCGTGTGAGAACAGATGGGGTTTGTTTACCAGCATAATGTCAAGTAGGGTGCTGTTACTTCTGTTCTTTAAATTGATTCTTGTCAGCTCATCTATTAGCTGAGGTAAACCCATATGTATCACAAAAGATACTAGGGGTGCAGCTGCCTTGAGAGCCAGTTTAAGTTCAGGTCACCTAGAATAATGGTATCTTCAGGGCCCAGTTTGATTATGTTCCCCAGATGGATTAGGAGCTTATGATTGGCAGAGAGGGGCCTATAGCAGCCAACTAGTTGAAAAGCTGCCATGTTGGGGAGAGCTATTTTAAGGGATAAGCATTCAAAGTCTTTAGGCAATGAAGTTGCACTAAGGCAAGATGCAGACACATATAACAAGGTATAACCCCTCCTCTGTACTGTAAGTAATAAATGCCTCCAAAAGTCCTGTTTTACTCATCTTTGGGTTTACAAAATCCAGGCCCTTCACAACCACTTTGCAGAAGGTACACCTACCACATTTGTGGCAACCGTCAGGTGACGGGGGTAACCAGGTATCTGACCATGTTCTAACCTCTGGCTGTGCAGTATGTGCTACAGTGAGCTGAGATGTTCTTGGAACCTGAAACCCAACCTTTCAGACACATGTATCCTGACGACTGAAGCGTGTCAAGTGTTTTGATTGAATGAGATGAACCAACTTGTCAACCTGGACTCTAGTTAAGGTGTGCTATCTTGGTCTGTTTGAGGGCAAGGTAGTTCTTTGACTATTTGGCTATGCAATGGAACTTTCACCAAAATAGAGAGCCAGGAGAGACAACTCACAAAAAGTGACCATTTTATTGAGCAACTAAACCACAAAAATTAGAACAAGAAAAAGCGTGAACAACAAAATGTTCACTTTCAAACCACTAAACCAAATGTCAGGATGCATCTGGAATCAAGCAGTAGTCTGCTCAGCATGTCTCCATGGTAAAACTTTTGAATAAATAATTAAATAAATAAACTATATTGTCCCTACTAAACTATTTAAGATCAGTTCTATAACTGTAACTGCTAAAATCACAACCACTGCATGACTGTATTGTACATTATACCTATAAAATTCTCGATGAGTGTAAATTTGTACAGTTTCACCTCAGAGTTTGTATGGATCTGTTGGGTACCACAGATGATGCAGTGCAGAGGAATACAAACTGAGGAACCTCTGAGCACATTATTTCTGTTCATCAGCTTGAAGAACTGATTAAGAACAAGGGGTTTACACCACTGGGCATTGACAAAACCCAGGATATGAACAACACACTTGTATTCCATGGAGGACCACCAGGCCATCGCAATGGACTCTAAGAAAGAAACAGCATACTTGTATTTCCAAGGGCTTGTAGCAAATTAAAGAACTTCCAGGCTGTCATCATGGACCCTGGGAAGAAATTTGAAGAACTGAAACAATGGATGAGACCTTGAAGAACATCTGGGCTGTCACCATTGTCCCTGGGAAGAAATCTGATGAACTGAAGAACTGGATGAAACCTTTAAGAACCTCCGGGCCATCACCACTGTCCCAGGAAGAAATCTGAAGAACTAAAGAAATAGATGAAACTGAAGAGCTGGAACATCTACAGGCTGTCAACTTCAGGAGAATCTCTGAAGAACCTGAAAAAAAACTCAACCACACTGGGCGTTGGATCTCTATCTGTGAACTGATGCAGTTCCCTACACTGCCTAGCACACTGTTAGGGAGGGGTTGGCCTGAAGACTCTGAAGAAAGCAGGTAGCAGGGAGTTCCTTAGCTGACTACACTATCCTTATTCTGACAATGGGCCCCAAATTGTCAGGATACAGCTGGGTGTACAGTTTCTGCATCATGCAGGAGAAACCGTGAACATGCAGCTGAACAGAAATACAGTTGAGTCTCCAAACTGTAGTGTATTTTCACTTGGTGGTTGCTGGTTTTGGCAGTCTTTGGATTTAGCAACCAAACAAAGGGGCAATTAGAATCATGCAGGGCAATTCAATAACATGCAGGGCAATTTGTAAAAGTTTTGAACAAGTGCAGTCAATGGTGAAAAGGATTCACAGCATGCAAGGGTGGTATTTCAGTTTCAGAGCATGCAGTGACAATCCAGGGCAACTTAGGGTAATTTAAACAGTCTCAGAGCAAAATAAGACAAACTCATGTAACCTTTACCCAAGTCAAGAGTGGCATCTTGCAACCAAGACCCCCCCAACTTGTTACACAGACAAGGCAACAAACCACAAGTTGGTAGAAAATAAGTATTACCCTTGCATTAGGATACATAATTGGCTCTGGCATCTGAGAGGTCAGGAGCTAGGGCACAAAATAACATTTATATGTACTCGAGTCCAGGAGAGAGGTGCCAGGGCTATGCTGTGTCTCCTATCCAAGGGGCCTCATAACATTTTATTCGGACTCACAGATGGACTGTCTACAACCACAAAATTGGGATTGTATTGTATGGCTTTATTTTCCAACAAGATGTTAAGCAGAACTAGGGTATTCCCTCAAGGTTGTACTGTCCAAACAGACGACACAACTTGCAGTAGAATAAACACTTGTTTTACACAGAAGCAGTACTGTACATTCCAACATGGACCTTTTTCCAAAACATGAATTATCCATCCCTTGGCTTAGGAATTTATGGATTTCTGAACAAGTGTAAATATAGTGGGGATTGCCACACACTTAACTTGAAATTCCTGACAAGATGGACTACTGTATGTTAACACCTGCAAGCAATGGTGCCTATCTGGTAACCAGTTAGCCCAGAACTGTGACTTTGTGAAAGAGACTTGGGCATCATCATCACAGATGACCTGAAATCATCCAAGCAGACCACTAAAGCAGTAGGTGAGGCTAGAGGGATGATGGGGTGTATTAGCAGGGGTATCACAAGTCATAAGAGGTAGGTAATAATTCCTCTTTACAAAACACTGGTTAGGCCCTATCTGGAGTACTGTGTGCAGTACTGGAGGTGGCACCTGCACAAGAAAGTTTAACAAAATAGAGGCAGTCTGAGAAGGGCAACCACAATGGTGCAGGGACTGCATCCGAAAACATATGAGGACAGATTAACAGAGCTCAATATGTATACTCTAGAGCAAAGGAGGGGAGAGGTGATATGATCAAAACATTAAACATCTTAAGGGCATTAACAAGTTGAAAGAGTCTAACGTTTCAATATAAGAAAAATAGCAGGACAAGAGGACACAGCATGAGAGTAGAGGGAGACCAATTAAGGGGTAATGTGAAGACGTTCTTTTTCACAGAAAGGGTGGTGGATGCATGGAACAGCCTACCTCATGAAGTGATGGATACGAATACAGTGCAGGGCTTCAAACAGGCATGGGATAGGCATAAGGGAGCAATACAGATGAGTATGATTAGATAGGCCATT
Organism: Neoceratodus forsteri; assembly: GCA_016271365.2. Taxonomy (NCBI): domain Eukaryota; kingdom Metazoa; phylum Chordata; order Ceratodontiformes; family Ceratodontidae; genus Neoceratodus; species Neoceratodus forsteri. The sequence continues at coordinate 974,222,021 of CM057459.1, forward strand.
GACACAGTAAAAGCATGTGGCACATTCATAAGGTAACTGTAGAAAAAATGGGCAGACTGGATTCCCTTGCAGTCTTTATGTGCCATCAACTTCTATGTTTCTAAAAGTGAGGTTCTGCCCTCCTCAGCCTCAGTCAGTCTCTGCCATTCCATTTAGGACACACAAAACTGGATCCTTCAATCCCTCCAGGATTGCTAATGGCATCCTTTACTTTAGTACACTTTAACAGCACATATCTGTGGTGAACTGGGTCCTGAGTGTCTGTAATCTAGCCATCATATGGGCACATACAACACCAGACAACCCAAAAAGTCTCTCTCAAATGCACACTGTACTTACAGTTTGGTATTTCCTTTGTTACAGGCATTTGACACTATTTGAAGAAACATTCCTTCCTCAAAATCCATAGCTTTTGCAGAACTTCTTTAGAGTCTCTTTCTCTGGGCAGCTGTGACAATCTTCAGTCCACCAGGGGGTTGCCCCATGTAATTACTGATTTCTCAGTCCCTTTTCACTTTTGAGTGAAAATGAACCCACTGTGGTTCCACTGGCACAGGTCTCCACCACTTCTTTTAGGCACACTGTTGTTCCAATCACTAGGATGAGAAAATGATGACCAGAGGTCCTTCACCCAGCTCAAGGGAGGCTGGAAGGCACCTCTTACCCTCTACTGGACAGAGAACTCCTTCCTCTTCACTCTCCAAACTCAGAATTCCAACTGAACTCCTAAAATTATAAACTGCTTCCCCTGTAGCTGAGCTAAAAGAGTTATGCTGCTGCAAGAGTTCTAAATGACATCACTCATTTTCCACCTAGCCTAACTTGGCAAACAATGATGTAATATGGTAGAGAGATTCTAAAAAAACTCCCTACTTGCTGCCCAGAGACCTACCTGGTCTAATACTGATGGGATTCTAGTAACCCCAGGGGACTGGGTGGTAACACTCACCGCCAACAGATGAAACTTGCTGTCTATGGCAAGGGCTTTGGATTGCAACACAGGCCATCCAATCTCTGTGTGCCCTATGGGAAGGGGTGGCCAGGCTCCCTCCTACCCATGCCAAGGCATAGGCAGGTTACCCAGAGAACACATGCCCACTGAAGCAACTTCACTCCACTTGACAAACTAACTTGGGACTCTCTTACAGTGCCTCCAAGGAACTGCCTGAAGCATACCCTGAGAGGCTAGAACTGATGGTCCCTACCCAAGTCAGAACCACCAATTCATCCATCCCCTTAGCTCTCTAGGGAAAATCTATCTAACCTACGCTACCATGGGGTAACCTTTACCCACACGCACTTCATATTTTACACTGTGTACTGCTTTAGAAACATACATATGACATTGCTATGCATTTGTCAGTGTCAGTGGCTCAGTAGGTAGCACACTCACCTCTGAGGCCGGGAGATCAGAGGGCTGTGGGTTCAGTTCCCACATCTGGCACTTGGGTTAATATCCCAATACTGACACTGTAGTGCAGCATGAGAGGGGTGCTGCACTTCTGAGGTGCCGTCTTTCGGATGAGACGTTAAACCGAGGTCCCATCTGGCTGGATTGGTGGTAGTTCAGGTGGATGTTAAATATCCCATGGCACTTATCGAAAAGAGTAGGGGAATTTCCCCGGTGTCCTGGCCAAATTTCCCTCATTCACTAAAAAATACCACCAACAGCTTAATCTGGTTCAATGTCAGTTGGCATTCATCTGTATCCCCCTCCCCCGGGTCGTGCCTGACAATAGGCAGGATTTGTCTAGTGCACGTACCTGGTCAACAAAAGCTAAATAAATAAATAAAAATAAATTTCCCAAAACTCCAGTACCGCACACTTTAAACCTGAAAAGCAAAAATGTTTAACATTTCCTAGTTAAAACATTTTAAAACACCCAAAAAGGAGGACTCTGTTGAGCCCTAAACATCCTCTTCTTGTCTTATTTTCTTCTTTCAGGTGCACCTGTAAAAGAAAACAACCTGCAAACAAGAAACAACCTGCAAGAAAACAGTAACCAAACCACCCACCAGCAGAATACTATCCAATCCCAAAAACATTTTTTAAAGGGTTTTCTACAAAAGGCAGTATAAAAGTACCAAAATAACACATACAAAACATTTTGGGAGTGGGGAAGGATACCCCACAATGTCCAAACTAAGGATGAAGTGTCCTGAGTGCACAAGGCACTCACATTCAACAAAAGTCACTGTAGGTCGAAACCAAGCCAGAACTGGTCTTGTCATAGGCTTGAGGCCTCCTGGAAACTTTAGTCCAGATCCAGATGTCCACTGGACCAATAAAATAGGGACACCTCTTCTTTAAAGGACAGGTTTTTTCAAACATAAAAAGTAAGAGGAAAACTTGATCCTACCAGTTCCGACGTGCTGGCTGACAGTTCTGCATCACCTCTCAGGATCTGGACTGGACCTCTTCTCCTTCTCTGGCTGAAGACAAATCTTCGGAACAAGCTCTTCTATGCCACCTCTGAACCTGGTTGCTGCTGATCAAGGAAGAAAGCTGCAGGCACAACATCCCTCATTGCTTCCAGGGGGGACGCTGTCCTGTTACTCCCAGAGGGGATGCTGGACTCCACCCTCTGGATCTTCTTTCTTTGGCCAATTGCCTGCAGAGTTGGGTGGTGGATCCATTGTGCAGGACATCTCCAATGTAGCTTTCTTTCAAGCTGGCATCTTCTGGCATTGGTACTCAAGGGTAGTACCACTTGGGATGAGGACCATATATGACTGTTTTATCATGTTGGACAATTCTAGTAGTGTGGGCTGTCTCATTGCCATTTCTATCAGTCACTCTGATGGAATCAAGATGGAGGGTACGACCCAATCTACACAACTTTAACCTGTCTACAAACATATACAAACTAGATTTAATGGTAGCTCTGGCTTCTTCCAGCAACCATTCTTCTCTATGGTCCTCAATTTCTTTCCACATCCATCTTTCAAAAAATGGATACTTTTGTCTGAACTCTTTCTCAGCCTGCATCTGATTAGGTGTTCCTCATTACTACTGTTAGGTAGACTTAGGCCAGAGGCCTGACTCGGGAGAGGCCAGACCTGGTCAAGCCAGTCTTGTTTGTTCCAAACAGGGAAACAGCAGTCCATCCCTGTACTCATTACCATTTCTCTTCAACCCTGCACAATCTCTGATGGCTCACTTGTTGTTAGGGCCACTGGCAGCCCAGTCTCACTACCAGTCACCTTACTAACCAGTTCAATTTCTTCTTCTTCTATTTGTTCTGACCGGGAGCTGATAGCTGGTTCAGCCCCTGATACAGTCAATTCCTCACTAATTTCTGAGGCAGTCACCCCCCCAGTATGGTTTCTTCAATCTCACCCTCACCAATCAAGATTGGACTAGGGCCTGCTGCCCATGGATCCACAGCCTCAATTTCTGGCTGGTCCCTCTCAACCTCTTCCTGGGCTGAAAGGTCTATCTCTGCCTGCCACTGCGGGTCTCTTTCAGTCACTCCACCAGTGGTACAGTGAACCCCTGTGCACGAAGATCATCACAGTGACAACAATTGGCTGATAGCCGCGCATCGCTGTGATGGTTTCTGCTGGTGCCGGGACTGCCTCGCCAGTGTATTGCCCCCTTCCCCAAGACAACCCCAACCTGGAGTTAGCAATCCACAGTCAGGGGGGTGTGGGGGTGAAGCCCCCTGATAAAACAAAGATGCATCCCCGACAGTACATTGCCAACACTCAGCATTGTGGCTGTCGCTGTCGGGGATGTCGGCGTTGCGGATGTCGCAGTGCCATAGTAAAACCCTTTCAGTCACACACTCATAGAATTCTCTCACAAACTCTCTCACAAACTCCTCTTTTTCTTCCTGCCTGCATGCAACTGCCCTCTGTAGGGTACAGGCTGGGCCCTCACCCAGCATCCACATCGGAGCCAGACATACAGTTTTAGCATTCGCTTGTACAGGACCAATGTCCATACTCATGCCATACTGTTTTCTACAGTTCTTGCAATGAGGAATCATCAGAACATATCTCCCTGTTTTCATGCAGACTACATACACATTTACAGGAAAATTCAGTAGGGCAACATTAGCTGGTGCTCCTTCACATCTATAAAGCTGCTCAAACTGTTCCAAATTCTCTCCCTCCCTCTCGGTTAGCCAGATCCTGGTATGGCATGGATACCCTTTTCTTTTACTAGCCATTCTGCTCTGCAAAACAACACACAAGTCCAAGCTCACTTATATGCCTTACTGCACACTGACACTTGGTGTGAATTTTTAAAAGAAAATGTTTCTCTCTTTTCTGTGTTGAAACCTGCTGCTCGTTTTTTTTTTTTCAAACTTTGATAACACTCTGGTGGGTTTTGCTATCAGGGCCCTGCCCTAACATGGTGCTTCTCAGTTTGTTTACATTGCTTTTTGTCTAGGCACCTCCCGCATCACTCGTTTTCCATCTAGCCTAACTAGATAAACAATGATGTAATGTGGTTGAGAGTTTCTAAAAACTCCCTACATGTTGCCCAGAGACCTACCTGGTCTAATACTGATGGGATTTTAGTGACCCCATGGGACTGGGTGGTTACACTCTGAGCATATTAGGCAAATTTGATTACAGTCTGCATTTACTTTGCACTTCGGGCACTGTCCCTTTAAATAGCAGTCCCGGAACAAAACAATTCTTGCCATTCACAACTGTGCACAGCAATTCAGTGCTGTCACTTCAAATTCAGTGACACTTTCACTTTCAAATGTCTGTTCAATATTCACCACGGTCACTTTGAATAACAGTTCCCTTGCACTTTAAATGTTCTTTCTAGTAAATAGGGGCACTGTATCAGTGCAGATACTATATAAGGGCAACCTGAGCTAAATGCTGGGATATACCTATAGTAGCTACGCGGTGACCTTGGGCTATGTCCTCCCTCCCATAGGCATACACTTAGGCTTTTACAGTAAAACAGCAGTCCTGCCCTTCTGGTTGAGGGCTGATTAACTAAGCCTGTGTGCAAGGGGTATGACACTAACTGTCCCTCCCTTACTTTGGGGATTTGGGTCAGTTATTTTTATTGATTTACTTGTTTTTTGTAGGTGAGCTAGCCATAAAATGACTATTTTCAGTCACGACCCAGGAGAAGAACACTTCTTAAAAAAAGTTACTAGGCCTTGACTAGGCCCTTGGCAGCTATGCTGCTGGGATGGCTAACTGGGCTTGTCCGCTCCCCTTCCCCTCACTCCTATCACACTAGGCCTTGGCTTGGTCTTTTGGTGGCTACCAGGGTTACTAGCCCTGCTGCTGCTTCTTGTTAGTTAATTGGAGCTTGATCTGCCTTACCTCACCCTCCAGATGCTGCTGTATTTACCCCCCCAATAAATACACACCCTCCATTTCAGTCAACGTTATGTACTAAGCCAACAATCCTAACAGATGCACATTTTATTTTATCTAACACATACACTACAAATAAAACAGAAGTTGGCTGGATTTTAGTTAAAAAATTTAGGGTACACTGTGATAAGTCTCTGTACCACATCAAAGCCTACTGAGATCCAAATAAATTGCATGGGGTCTAACTCATGTCATATAGCAGCCACCTCACCTCCACTCACTGTAGCGACTCACAAGGTCATTTGAGTAGCTAGCTGCTGTGTTATCCCCCAGACACAAGAATGGAAAAGGCAGCTTTATTATTTTATTCCAGCTCCGTTTACGTTTGTTGCCCCAGCCTGAGGATTGTGTTGCCTCTTGATTTTCCAGATTTTGAACTACTCTGCAAGGTACAGAGCATACCTGATGACACCTATGGTTCAGTGTGGCATATATGCCAGTGTTTCTTAAGTCTTTTTATGCACCAGGTGGGCTTGCGGACAGAAAGTGATCACAAAATGTTGTCTATCCTGTGCAGGTATACTATCCGTCCTGTATTGGAGGAGAGAATTTCTATATCTAGATTCAAAAGATCTCCTAGCTTCCTCTATAATGTCCTCCTTGTACCCCCTCACACATAACGTTTGGGTCATTTCATCAGCCCTGGTTTGATAGTTGTTCTCTGTACTGCAGTTACATCTCACCTGTATGAACTGACTCTTCGGTATGAACCTTGTCATGTGACAGAGGTCACAGCTGGTGGGGCACAATAGGGTGTTCCACCAGTGGGTATTCTGAAAATGTCACTCTCAATACCCTCAATTTAATTCTTCTTGATAGTACACTGGATTCCACTTAAATGCAATCCTGATAAGTGCACATTCTTGATAAGTGCATGCTTTTTCCATTTCCTGATTTTTTACATAGAGAGCCATATTAATAATTTCAGTTTAATGCACACTGATTAAGTGCAAATTTCATTTAAGAGCATACTTTCATGCCATCAGCATACCATCAGTCCAGTAATAATTGGTCCTGATCAGGGACCCTGGTTTTCCATTTTTACCGGTAACACCGGTAACAATCACGGAATCCTGCTTGGTTTGCAGATTTTGAATTCTTGTACCGGTGCCTCACGGAAATTGCATGTCACTGCACAGAATCTCTAAGATTTCAGTATCTTTTGAAATTTTTTTTATTTTCTCTTTCTATGCCCCCTTCTCACAGCATCAGTATCCCCTAGCTTCACCCCCAGGTAATGCTCAGGAGCTCCTGTGGGCCTGCCCCTATCCTGCCTGGGTTGTACCCCCCCCAGGTGGGAAGGGAGAGGACCCTAGGTCACCCCTCCACACTCCCTTAGTGTGTGTCGGGCAGCCCAGTGGGTCCCTCATGGAGCCTGGTTATGAAGTCTGGGGCACCTTGTTCCCTTCTGCCAGTGGCCAATGTGGGGTGATTGTTCCTGGTTTTCTGGTCTCTGTCCCTGATGGCACCAGCACCAGAGATCCAAGGAGGTAGGTCACATAGAGACATGCCACTGCTCCAGATCCTGGCTAGCGTCCTCCCGTCCTGATCACTCTGCAGCACCATTGCACCACCACTTGTGGTCACACCGGTGGTGATAAAGAAGCAGAACCTGCAGCCCACCCTCCCTGGAGGAGGAGAGCAGTCCCCCAGGTGCTCGATCCTACTCCCCTGGCCAGACCTCCAGCAACCCGAGTTCACTACTGACCCTGGATTGCTGGCATTGCAAGCAATAGTGCTACTGCAGCGCCAGCGGGCCAACCCAGATTTCAGCATCTTAAAATGAATGCTACTGTGCTTTGCATTTTTTCTGCTTTGCTGCATATAGAAACAGTAAGGAAATCACCCACACTGCTTTGTTGTAATCAGCCATTCAGTTTAACCACCCATGTTTAGTGGTTAGAGTAACAAATGGTGATTGAACTGGGTACATCCAGCAGACTTGGGTTTGAGTACCACAACCTCCACTTGCATCCAAGCAAGTCACTTAACCTCCCAAGTGCTTCTAGGTCACTCCTTAAAACAGACAGTTCTGCCTAGTGGGCCTTACCTGCTTTACAAAGAATATATAAAAAAATACCAATATATGTTTACTACATCATAGAATAGTAGTCAGGGTACCATGTAATTTACTTGAGTTTTTCTCGGGCTGCAATGATTTTGTATAGGTAAAGATAAATATTCAGATAGGTTTTATAAGCTTGTTTTTAGATTTTAGTCAGGTTTTTAATGTATTCTTTGCATATAAGCATCTAGGTTGTAGATTGCTAAATGCAGGATCATTGTTACCAACTAACTTATTCAAGTTTATAATCAGTAGGGCCGTCCAAAATCCTCAGTTGTTTGAATGAAAACTAGTCTGAATGAAAGTATGTTCACAAAGAAGAAACTGCCTTACTACTTATGAATAGAATTCACAGTTAGCACCCCATTTAGGTGAACTGGATCATTTGCACCTTTTCTTCCACCTGCTGGTTCTGTCTCTGTGACAACAAAATGTTTTCTGATAGACTGCTTCAACAAAAAGCAAATAAGTATTTAAGAGTACTTATGTTTGGCCAGTGGATTTTGAAAACATATTCAATCACATACAGAAGGTAAGACCCCAGGGGCTGTATGATGCTAGTGGGCAGAGTAGTGCTCAATTCACATCTGAACAAAGACATGAAAACTGGGAGACACCCTTTTAATGGACACCAAGTACGAAAAAAAAAGCATCCACATGTCTGAGAGATGCATGAATCCATTTGAAGGTCCTCCACTAATCACTTGTGGATTTTTTAGGTGAAAACACTTTATTTCAAAGAAGCAAATTCAAGCAGTTTTTTTTTTGCTCCTCCTACTCCCTGGCCATCCACTCCTTCAGGCCTGCCAAGGCCCCTTACCACCGCTGCTGAGTCCCGACCACTATCCACTGACCCTTACTGCTGTACTACCAGGTAACCCAAAGTAACCCTTCATTGAGTGGGCCCCTACCCCTGTGGGAGGCTACCAGGGGAGGAGATTTGCCCCAAAGAGCTTTCTGTGTATCCTGGGCATGTTGGGGGTCAGAACGGACACATGTCTGGGGCTTTTGGTGTATGTCAGGACCAGCAGCCATCCTTTGGTTGGCCAGTGGGTGTTTTCTCATTTTCTTGGGAGCTTGACAGGCTACATGATGTCAAGGCAAAAGCCGACATCCATCACACTCCTCCCGCAGTGAGGACTGACGTGTTGTCGTGCCTCTGGCCTCCACCATGGGCCAGCAAATGCTGAGCTGTGAACCCACCCTCCCTCTCAGGAGAAGGGGAGTGGTCGCTGGACACTCAAGCCTTCACCCACCAGCTGGCTCTCCAACACCGAAGTCTGTTCCCTAACCCTGGTCAGCAGTGTCACAGGCAGATATCCAATTCAAGCAGTTAAATTATAGATAGAAAAAAACAAAGCTAGTCCACCTTAACGGTGATGGTTCAGATTAATTCACATCTGAGTTCTAATAAGCAAAGAGATCAAGACATTTGTAACTTGTGCATGTGTGGTGTGAGTGTTGAAAGGGGATCATAGTGCTGTCACTAATGCCATCACCCCAGAGGGACGTATACTGCATTGTTGCTGCCATCACACCAAAGGGGTGGGGGCGATAGTGCTTCTGCCATCACCACTGGTGGATGGGGAAAGTAGGCCTGCTGCCATCCCACCTGAGGGATGGGGGCCATAGTGCTGATACTGCCATCACACATGAGGAATGATGACTGTAGTACTGCTGCCATCACACCTAAGGGATGGGGGTCATACTGCTGCTGCTTCTGTCACACCAGAGGGATGGGAGCCGTAGTGCTGCTTCCATCACACCTTAGGGACGGGGGCTGTAGTGTTGCTGCTGCCATCACATCTTGTACCTAAAATAGCTTTATATTGGTACAAGGATGGAAGGATGTGTAATAGTGGAGGTCAAAATTGCTAAAATGCATGTTAGCAGAGTTAAAAATTGTTAAAGAAAGTACACAAAACCAAACACCAGTAAAACCAGATTTTGGCTTAGCAGGCACCGGTGACAATACCATTTTTTACAATGTGCAAAATGGAATATGCCCTTTCTCAATCCCGGTAAACCAGTGTCCCTGGTCCTGATAAGTGCACAATGAGGTGCTAACAGATGCAACAAGGTGCTAACAGTTGTAACTGGTACCTGTACTTAACAGCCTGTCTCAAGTCACATCAGGAGGAAGTTAGAAACAATGGAGTGTGAGAAATTATTTAACAAGTGGGAGAAGTGAGAAAAAAAAGGCAGGAACCACCAATGTGAAATGCCCACTGTGGCTCCTGGCTGTTTCATGTTTCAGCATACAGAGCATATGGACCCGACTTCCTGTGGTCCCAATTAGCCCCTGTTAGGCATAGTACAGGGTTTACAGCTGCCTGATGTGAGTGATGAGATGGGAAGGAATACTGATCAGCTGTCAGCGAAGAGAGAATGTGGGAGGCATGGTGCTAGCTCAGAGACACTGCCATATCTAAATTTTTAAAAACATGAATGCAAAAATTTAAATCTAATCTGTACTTACAGTGAAGTCTGCCAGGATGAAGTGTAGTGTCACAGGTTTCCTGCATGACAACAGGGACTAACTGCCATTGAAACTGCACTGTTTGCTGCAGTAACTCTACTGCAGAATTCTGCAGAGTTGGGCTTCATCCTGGAGGGCTTCAATGTATTTCACCACTGGAAATTATTGACATGTATTTTAAATGAGCTAACTGAGGATTTTAAATGATATAATACCACATTAAAGACTATTATGACTTAAACTAGTGTTTGCATCTGTAACCCCCGCCCAGGTATGCCGTTTCCATCTTGACAGCAATACCAGGTGGGCAGGGTTCGGGGAGGAATATGTCACTTGGCACATTGGCTAGGTTTGGCTACTTTGCAACAGGGGCACCCAAGTAACTCCGGACACAGGAAGCAATAACTGTAATGTCCAATACCAGAAGTGGGATTCTAAAGTGTGGCTTTTATTCACATCCAACAGAATAAACAGAGCATAGATGGACCCCCACAGGGCTACACTCCTGGTAATGCAGATTTATGGAGATCAGAACACATCCTCATTCACTTTAGCCCTCAGGCTCTGAAACACACTGGGCACACAGCCCGCACTTGTACTCTGCTCTGGGTTTTCCCTGGCTCAGCTCCCTTGCCAGCCGCTTGGACACTTTCCATATAGCATGGAAACATTTACTGGTGGTACCCTAAACCACCTATGCGCTCTTCTGCTCCATAAGGGAATCTTCCTCATCAGTCCACGTCTGGGTACTTTTCTCAGGCACTGGCCAAGTACCTGAGAGAAAGCAACAGGTGTCCCATAGTAAACCCGTAGAGGTGAATTTGGTTACTACTGAAGGGGGGTCTCCCATCTCTCGCTCCCATAATTCATACCCGACCATTTCTCTGGACTGTAACACCTCATCCTTTAAAACACTTTGCTGTGTAGATTCTTTTTAAATGTATTCACATTCAATCTACTGTCTTTACATCCCATTTGTGCAGAACTTGAACATACTTAAATAAGTGGCTGTGTCCATTACTCTAGACCCCCACAGAGTTAAGCAGTCCAATCCCCACATCTTCCAGACTGTACTTGGCTGTCTTTTCCTGATCCCACAGTAACAGTCACTTTAGTTTCATCTTGTTTCAGGTGAAAACAACTGGCCCTTTAGCAGAGCGAACTCACCCCTTGGTTGCAGGTGCCCCACAGGTGTTTTCTCCTCAAAGGAAATCTTGTCCAGAACTTCTGGTGCCTCAGCACGCACTTAAATCAGGCAGCTTCTTTTCTCCCTAGCCAGACCAGGGGGGTTGCCCCTGGAAGCAGGCTGATTCCTTACCCCATCCCCACAGGGATGGGGCCCTGAACCAATGAAAGCGGTCTCTACCACTTCAATGTGTTCTTCTTGTGTTCCTCTTCAGTTGAGAACACACACCTATACCAAAAAATAGCTCTTTGATAGAGCTTAGAGCTCTGAGGGCCTGCCTACAGCAGAGCACCTCTACTACAGACTGGCACAGACTCTACTCAACTCACTTCAAAAATCCCCAACGTTCCACTCTAACCTCCAACTGCAACATTCCAGTGTGGCTTATGCAGCTGCGACAGTTCTAAAATGATGTCATCCCTCAGTCTCAGCTCAGACTAAGAACAGAGTGAGACAATGTGAAATCCATTTAACTGGAGTTTCACAAGCTGCCTTCCCTGCCTACCACTAGGTCTTACTGGGATTCTAGTAACCCTGGGTAACAGGGGGGTTACGCATCTTTTTCTATGCTGGCCCTTTATTTACAGTGTAATTTTGGATAACTGCAAATTCCACTTACGTGCACATTTTGGCCTGACAAATTGGGTGTGCTTTTTAGGCAGAATCTACCGTAATATCTAAGAAGTCAATCTCCTGTTGATCACATTTCACCATGAATTTTAAATGGTGATTACTTCCCAAGTAATGCATAATGCTCTTAATTCATTTTCATCCCCCAGCCACACAAGGATATCTCAAACCACAATTCTGCGCAATCCACTGGAGATGTGCCCAACACAAAAAGCAAAATCCATAAAGTCAAACACAGGCAGCATCCATACAAGTGCAAAAGGCTTTATTCTTGAATATTCAGGCCATAAACTGCACAGGTCCACAATACCTCGACCGGTTCTACTTGTAACACAGCATCATCAGGAGGTCCTGATGATGCTGTGTAACTTGTGAAACTGAATATTCATGGATGAAGCCTTTTGCACTTGTATGGATGGTGCCTGCATTTGACTTTCTACAACAAGGATATCATGAATAAACTTACACCACAAGCAGATTTTGAACAAAATTGTTTTCCTGGTACCATCCATGACCACCCTCTCTGCCTCCCCCCCCCCAAGTTGCCTTAGTTAGTGGCCAACATAGCCCCATGGCCATACCTTTCACTGCAGAAAAAAATCATGACCATACATAAAGGTATTGTATTCAAGTACCATCCTGGTCAGTTCAACTAGAACATCAGTGGGAGGATTCAGAACCTCTCAGGAGTTGAGGAAACTGGTGAGTGCATGTAAGCCCTCTCCATGGGGAAGGTTGGTATAAAAGACAGCCCAGCTGTGGGCTTCCCAAGCTGCTGCTGTGTCCCTGGCACTCTCCAAGCTGGCCACAGCTAACAGACAACCCGACTGCCCCCAGACAGATTCAGACAGCCCATCTGCGGGCCTCCCAAGCTGCTGCTGCTGTGGCCCCAGCACTCTCCGAGCCAGCCGCAGCTAACAGACCACACGACTGACCCCCGAACAGATCCAGACAGCCCATCTGTGGGCTTCCCAAGCTGCTGCTGTGGCCCCACATTCTTCGACCTGGATACAGCTAACAGACTGCCCGACTGAGCCCCGGACAGATTCAGGTATGCACCAGAACTCTGAAACTTGTAGTTTTGAATGCCGCTGTTTAGACTGGATGCCTCAGAGGAGCCAGGCACTGATTGGCAGTTTCTGCTCCTTGGCTGATTTTCCAACTCCTGGTGCTTCCTGATCTCAGAGAAATCTCTTTCTGTGCTGTGTTCTGGACTGAATTTTTCTAAATGTAATTACTTATGTTATGCATCAATTGGTCTTACTTTACTTGCCAGTTTAGCTGGTCTATTACAAGCCTCTAGTCTAGCCTCTCAGTGTTACTTGCTGCTGTGAGACTAGTGCTGGACAAACTGTATTGTTTAGTAGCTGATGTCTGACTGCTTAGACCTAGCTACTGAGCAAGATTGCTGCATTTTTCCATTTCTGCCTCTACTGCCAAACCATGTCTCCTGTCCCATACTGGTCACTCTGCTAATTATTAATTTCTCCTCCCACTTGCAATGCTGTCTATCTAAACAGCTTAATTTCTTCTCTGCCTTACCTACAAACCCTTCCCTTACACCCCCCCCATGCTGCTACTGTTGTTCTCCTCAGACATCCCGGTGCCAAAGCATAGAACCCCCCTCCCTGTTAGCTCCTCTTCTATCTCTAAATAATTGCCCTGCATTTGCCACCTCTTTACCTCGTGCTTTGTCTTTCCCCATTGTCTGACCCCCACTGACGTTGCTATTGTACTCTAGCTGTATTTATTCCTCTGTATTTCCCTTCTTGTTCCACAGACAGCCCATCTGCGGGCTTCCCAACCTGCTGTTGTGGCCCTGGCACTCTCCGAGCCAGCCGAAGCTAACAGACCACACGACTGCCCCCCGAACAGATCCAGACAGCCCATCTGTGGGCTTCCCAAGCTGCTGCTGTGGCCCCGCATTCTTCGACCTGGATACAGCTAACAGACTGCCCGACTGAGCCCCGGACAGATTCAGGTACGCACAGATCTCCGAAACCTGTGGTTTTGAATGCTGCTGTTTGACTGGAGCGCACAGTGGAGGAGCCAGGCACTGATTGGCAGTTTCTGCTCCTCGGCTGATTTTCCAACTCCTGGCACTTCCTGATCTCAGAGAAATCTCTTTCTGTGCTGTGTTCTGGACTGAATTTTTCTAAATGTAATTACTTATGTTATGCATCAATTGGTCTTACTTTACCTGCCAGTTTAGCTGGTCTATTACAAGCCTCTAGTCTAGCCTCTCAGTGTTACTTGCTGCTGTGAGACTAGTGCTGGACAAACTGTATTGTATAGTAGCTGATGTCTGACTGCTTAGACCTAGCTACTGAGTAAGATTGCTGCATTTTTCCATTTCTGCCTCTACTGCCAAACCGTGTCTCCTAGCCTATACTGGTCACTCTGCTAATTATTAATTTCTCCTCCCCATTTGCAATGCTGTCTTTCTCAACAGCTTAATTTCTTTTCTGCCTTACCTACAAACCCTTCCCATACACCCACTCTGCTGCTGCTGTTGTCCTCCTCAGACGTCCCGGCACCAAAGCATAGAACCCCCTTCCCTGTTAACTCCTCTTCTATCTCTAAATAATTGCCCTGTATTTGCCACCTCTTTACCTCGTGCTTTGTCTTTCACCATTGCCTGCCCCCCACTGACCTTGCTATTGTACTCTAGCCATATTTAATCCTCTGTTTTTTCCCTTCTTGTTCCACAGACAGCCCATCTGCAGGCTTTCCAAGCTGCTGCTGTGGCCCCGGCACTCTCCGAGCTGGCCGCAGCTAACAGACCGCCTGACTGATGCCCGGACAGATTCAGGTACGCATCGGGCCTCCAAAACTCGTGGTTTTGAATGCCGCTGTTTTGACTAGATGCCCAGTGGAGGAGCCAGGCACTGATTGGCAGTTTCTGCTCCTCGGCTGATTTTCCAACTCCTGGTGCTTCCTGATATCGGAGAAATCTCTTTCTGTGCTGTATTCTGGACTGAATTTTTTGTAAATGTAATTACTTACGTTATACATCAATTAGTTTTAGTTTACCTGCCAGTTTAGCTAGTCTATAACAAGCCTCTAGCCTAGCCTCTCACTGTTACTTCCTGCTGTGAGACTAGTGCTGGACAAACTGTATTGTTTAGTAGCTGATGTTTGACTGCTTTGACCTAGCTACTGAGTAAGATTGCTGCATTTTTCCATTTCTGCCTCTACTGCCAAACCGTGTCTCCTGTCCCATACTGGTCACTCTGCTAATTATTAATTTCTCCTCCCCATTTGCAATGCTGTCTATCTAAACAGCTTAATTTCTTCTCTGCCTTACCTACAAACCCTTCCCTTACACCCCCCCGGAACTGCTGTAGTCCTCCTCAGATGTCCCAGCACCAAAGCATAGAACCCCCCTTCCTGTTAACTCCTCTTCTATCTCTAAATAATTGCCCTGCATTTGCCACCTCTTTACCTCGTGCTTTGTCTTTCCCCATTGTTTGACCCCCACTGACGTTGCTATTGTACTCTAGCTGTATTTAATCCTCTGTTTTTCCCTTCTTGTTCCACAGACAGCCCATCTGCGGGCTTCCCAACCTGCTGCTGTGGCCCCGGCACTCTCCGAGCCAGCCGCAGCTAACAGACCACACGACTGACCCCTGAACAGATCCAGACAGCCCATCTGTGGGCTTCCCAAGCTGCTGCTGTGGCCCCGCATTCTTCGACCTGGATACAGCTAACAGACTGCCCGACTGAGCCCCGGACAGATTCAGGTATGCACCAGATCTCCGAAACTTGTGGTTTTGAATGCTGCTGTTTTGACTGGACGCACAGTGGAGGAGCCAGGCACTGATTGGCAGTTTCTGCTCCTCGGCTGATTTTCCAACTCCTGGCACTTCCTGATCTCAGAGAAATCTCTTTCTGTGCTGTGTTCTGGACTGAATTTTTCTAAATGTAATTACTTATGTTATGCATCAATTGGTCTTACTTTACCTGCCAGTTTAGCTGGTCTATTACAAGCCTCTAGTCTAGCCTCTCGGTGTTACTTGCTGCTGTGAGACTAGTGCTGGCCAAACTGTATTGTTTAGTAGCTGATCTTTGACTGCTTAGACCTAGCTACTGAGCAAGATTGCTGCATTTTTCCATTTCTGCCTCTACTGCCAAACCGTGTCTCCTAGCCTATACTGGTCACTCTGCTAATTATTAATTTCTCCTCCCCATTTGCAATGCTGTCTTTCTCAACAGCTTAATTTCTTTTCTGCCTTACCTACAAACCCTTCCCATACACCCACCCTGCTGCTGCTGTTGTCCTCCTCAGACGTCCCGGCACCAAAGCATAGAACCCCCCTCCCTGTTAACTCTTCTATCTCTAAATAATTGCCCTGCATTTGCCACCTCTTTACCTCGTGCTTTGTCTTTCACCATTGCCTGCCCCCCACTGACCTTGCTATTGTACTCTAGCCATATTTAATCCTCTGTTTTTTCCCTTCTTGTTCCACAGACAGCCCATCTGCAGGCTTGCCAAGCTGCTGCAGTGGCCCCGGCACTCTCTGAGCTGGCCGCAGCTAACAGACTGCCTGACTCACCCACGGACAGATTCAGGTACACAGCGGACCTCCAAAACTCATGGTTTTGAATGCCGCTGTTTTGACTGGACTCCCAGTGGAGAAGCCAGGCACTGATTGGCAGTTTCTGCACCTCGGCTGGTTTTCCAACTTCTGGTGCTTCCTGATCTCGGGGAAATCTCTTTCTGTGCTGTGTTCTGGACTGAATTTTTCTAAATGTAATTACTTATGTTATGCATCAATTAGTCTTACTTTACCTGCCAGTTTAGCAAGTCAATAACAAGCCTCTAGCCTAGCCTCTCATTGTTACTTCCTGCTGTGAGACTAGTGCTGGACAAACTGTATTGTTTAGTAACTGGTGTTTGACTGCTTAGACCTAGCTACTAAGTAAGATTGCTGCATTTTTCCATTTCTGCCTCTACTGCCAAATCATGTCTCCTGTCCCATACTGGTCACTCTGCTAATTATTCATTTCTCCTCCCACTTGCAATGCTGTCTCTCTCAACAGCTTAATTTCTTCTCTGCCTTACCTACAAACCCTTCCCTTACACCCCCCCGCAATTGCTGTAGTCCTCCTCAGATGTCCCAGCACCAAAGCATAGAACCCCTCTCCCTGTTAACTCCTTTTCTATCTCTAAATAATTGCCCTGCATTTACCACCTCTTTACCTCGTGCTTTGTCTTTCCCTATTACTTGCCCCCCACTGACCTTGCTATTGTATGCTAGATGTATTTAATCCTCTGTCTTTCCCTTCTTGTTCCACAGAGAGCCCATCTGCGGGCTTGCCAAGCTGCTGCGGTGGCCCTGGCACTCTCCGAGCTGGCCACAGCTCACAGACCGCCCAACTGACCCCGGACAGATTCAGGTATGCACCAGACCTCTGAAACTCGTGGTTTTGAATGCCACTGTTTTGACTGGATGCCCAGCGGAGGAGCCAGGCACTGATTGGCAGTTCCTCGACTGATTTTCCAACTCCTGGCAGTTCCTGATCTCAGGGAAATCTCTTTCTGTGCTGTTTTCTGAACTGAATTTTTCACCCACACCCTTCCCCACCTTCTCACAGTGTTAAATAGACCCTTGCTCCACCCCTTTTCTCAGCCTAGCAGCTGATTGGTCACTCCACTACTGCACATTCTTATGGCTATTGGCCTCCCTGTCTTCAATACCTGACTTGACCCACTTTCTTACCACCCCTTTTTAAAGCAATCTCACCCACAGGGTTGCACATTTGCTCTCAAGTTTTTCTGCAGCCACTCCAGTTAACACCTCTCAATTACTGCTGTAATCTGCCCTATTGTTAGGGACCTCACCCTAATTTGACTATATAACCTTTCATTTCTTACACTTCCACTGCCTATGGTGACATACCCCATTACAGCCAAACCATCCTAGTAGCTGGCACCTTTGCCTTAGCTGAATTTTCAATGATATCACTAAATTAGAACTAGTGTCATTGCCACCCCCATGCAGTAAAGCAATATTACAGTGACTCTTTCCAGGCGTTTTACCAAAACTGCCCTGTGCTTCGGCTAATTTTACAGCTGGCACACCATTGATGGCTCAGTTTTACCTCCAGCTACCTACTATATAACAATGGGCACCATCACTCTTCTACTAGGCCTGCTCACGTTTACCCTTCTGGAGCAGACCACCCCCCCATCCTGTGCCCCTGCCCTCCTCCCAAACATTTCTCCCCTAAGCCACCCCCAAACAGCTAGGCCCCCTTCCACCTTGGACACCCCCAAACTCCTCTGCATCCACCACCTACCAACACCCCCACTCCCTCTGCCCTCCTAGGCCCATCCTGGGCCCACCTCTTACTTGCCATAGCTACCCTATGTGCCTTACCCATCCTCTGCACCCCTACTATCAGGACCTTACATCAGTACCACACTAAGGGTCCTTGTCACCACTGTCTCCTAATTAGATTAATCACTCTGCTCTTGCTGCTCTCTGGGAATATACACCCAAACCCTGGACCTATGCCAACTAGCCCTCCCATACCCCACTCTGGAGCAGGTCTCTGCATTGCATCACTGAACATGTGCAGTCTTCTAAAGAAATCTGCCACACTCCTGTGCTGGGTTGTACAACACCAACCCAATATTATTGCATTAGTAGAGACATGGCTCTCCAAAACAACCTCTGAATCTGTTATTTCCCTTCCTGAATACACCCTGTTCAGGGAAGACCAAATTGGTAAACGCGGTGGTGGGTGTGCAATCTACATGCGGGACACCCTTATAAGCCATGCGCTCCCTGCCCCCCAAGCTAGACTATGGCGCCCAAGCCCTCACTCTAAAAATGACCCCTGACCCAGCCAGGGGCCCACTCTTCCTCATGGTCTCCTACATACCCCTGATGAACCAGAACCCAGTGGTACAGTCTCTCATCGACTACCTCACCTCCCTACCACACAAAGCTGAGCAACTCATCCTAGGTGACCTTAACGTTAATTGGCTTGGTACCACTGCCTCCCATACTAGGGACTCCTTCGCTGCCCTGGACATGTTCCAGTTAGTCACTCAGCCCACTAGATTCAACCAGACAAGTGGCTCCAGCACCCTCCTAGATGTAATACTATTGAACCACCCTCATAAAATCTGGGATATCAATGTTCTCCCCGACTCACTTAGTGATCATTCACCTGTCCTCTGTCTCTGGTCATCCTCCATACTGAAACCTGTGTCCCAGGTCACCTTGTGCCGGTTCCTACACCCCAGGGGTCTCAGAAAGCTAAAATTGCATCTAGCACAGCTGGACTGGTCCCTATCCATCACACCCCTGATATTGGCTCTACCTTAGACCTCTTTACCAATGCCTTCAGCAAGGCCTGTGACTTTTGCGCCCCCACACCAGAATCCGTACTAAAAAACAAAATGCCGCATGGATCTCCCCATCCCTTATTCAAAAACTTAAGCATAGGGATAATCTCTGGCACATCGCTATCGAATCAGGCAAGTTGGCTGACAGACAAGCCTACAACGCGGTGCATAATCAGTGCACCTAGGCCATTAGACAGGCCAAGGCAGAGCACTATCAGACCACCCTCACATCCACCTGGGATTCCATCTGGACTTTCTGAGCTTAATGGGGAAGACCCGCTCCCCCCACCATCCCAGCTCTCCATTGATGGCACCGTCACTACAGACTCAACTCACATAGCTGATTGCCTCAATACTACCTTCTCTGACCTAAGCTCTGTCCTCCCAAACAACTTTTTTTTACCCAATCCTTGGCTCTATCCCCCTTACCTTGGATCGCCCTCCTTTCTACCTACACACTATATCCCCCACGTAGCCAGGATGCACCTACTAAAAGCCCTTGGGAGCAACAACCCCGCTATGACCCCCCTAGACTCTAGGATCCTCCACCTGGTCTTGGATGTCATCCTAGTCCCCCTTACAGACCTACTAAACCGGTCTCTATGCCGAAGTCAGTTTCCCAGTGCTTGGAAATCAGCCAAAACCCCTATACATAAGACTGGAGATTGGTCCACACCTAACAACTACCGGCCAACCTCTATCCTCCCCCCGCTCTCTAAAGCCCTAGAAAAAATAGTGTCTATTCAACTCTCTGAGTACCTGGCCAAATATGACATAATGTGCCCAGAACAACATGGTTTCCGCCCCAGGACACAGTACCACTACTGCTCTCCTGGAGTTCTCTCTATACCTGCACTCTGCTCTTGACCCCATCAACCTTGCCGGTGCAGTGTTCATAGACCTCTCCTGCTCGACTCCCTCCACCAACTCGACTTTTCCACTAGTCCCCTTGCCTGGTTCTCCAGCTACCTCTCTGCTAGATCCCAGCGTGTGAAGATAAACAGCTCCGTGTCCAATACCCAGCCCGTTCATTCCGGGGTACCCCAGTGCTCCATTCTGGGCCCTGTACTTTTCAGTCTCTACCTCAACACTCTCCCCAGCTCCTGCACAGGAAAAATGCTTCTCTATGCCGATGATGCGGTTCTCTTTGCATCCCACCCCGATCCCTCTTCTCTCCAGGTATCCCTCAAGCACACATACAACCAAGCTGAAAAGTGGTTCTTTGACCACCAAATACAGGTTACTCACCTGTAACAGGAGTTCTAGGAATGGTATATGTTGTTCATCCACACTGTCTGGCAGGTATCCTTGCCACTTTAAATCTTGCCGGAAGGTCTTCAAGCTGGCTCCTCTCACCCACCCGGGTGGTAAAACTCTCGGCTCCACCCCATGATGCCAGATCTGGCCCGCTGGAAGCTCAGGTTGTGCGTCGAAGCCGGGGAGGTCAGGTGGGTCATGTGGATGAACAACATATACCATTCCTAGAACTCCTGTTACAGGTGAGTAACCTGTATTTCTAGGGACATGGATATGTTGTTCATCCACACTGTCTGGCAGACTCTAGCAGTTCTCCAGGAGGAGGAGGCAGGCGCACCCTACCTAGGGAATAGAGACTGGAGAACGAGGCCCCAAAACCAGCATCCGGCGTGACTCAAGGTCGATGTGGTAATGGGTGATGAAGGTGTGCTGACTTCAAGGTAGCAGCCCTGCAGATTTCCTGGATAGGGACGTCCCTGGAAGCAGCCACCGATGCAGCAGTATGGCAGGTAGAATGAGCTCTTATCCTCTGGGAGGCTCCATGCCCGCCAACTTATAGCAGAGATCTATGCAGGAGGTGACCCACCTGCCTATCGTCCGCTTGGCTGCAGGTCTGCCAGGTGCGGCTTCAGCGTAGGTGACAAACAGCTGGCGAACCTCTCCCCGAATTTCAGCCGTGCGCTCCTTATAGTAAGCGAGCGCCCTTCTAGGGTCCAGAGTATGGAGACTATATTCGGCCTCCGAGGTGTGATTGGGGTAGAACACCGGCAGAGTCAACACCAGGTTAAGGTGAAACTCCGACACCACCTTCAGAAGGAATTTCGGGTGGGGTGCAGGACAACCTTCCTGTGGAAGACCAGGTAAGGAGACTCGATGCAGAGCGCCTGGAGCTCTCCCATCCTTCTGGCTGACGGATAGCCACCAAGAAAGCGGTCTTCCATGACAGGTGAGAGAGTTCACACCTGTGCATTGGTTCGAATGGCTTGCCCATGAGCTTTGCCAGTACCAGCAGTAGATCCCAAGGAGGTGGAGGTTCTCAACCGAGGGGAAATGTGATCAAGGCCTTTGAAAAAGCGCCAGACCACCTTCTCCTGCACCACCGACTGCTTCCCGGCCCACGCCCGGTAAGCAGAGATGGCTGCCAGGTGCACCTTAAGGGTCGTCAACCTAAGCCCTTGCTGAGAAAGGGACCAAAGGTAGTCCAATATGCTCGCCAAGGAACAGGAGGAAGGGTCCAGGCCCTTGCCCTGGCACCAAATGGAAAATCTCTTCCATTTGAAGGCGTAGCATTTTCTGGTCGACTCCTTATGGGATGCCTCAACTATGTTGAGGACCTCGTCGGAAAGACCCAAGGTCTGGAACTCTAGCCGCTCAGGAACCAGGCCGTCAGGTGCAGAGATTGAAGGTCCGGATGGAATACCTTCCCCTGATTGACTGAGAGCAGGTCTGGGCGAGCTGGAAGCTGCCTTGGGAGCCTGGAGCTGAGGCTGAGGAGATCTGGGTACCAGTACTGGCGGGGCCAGTCTGGGGCTATCAGAATCACCTGCGCCTTGTCCCTCCTTGCTTTGAGAAGCACCTTGTGCATCAAGGGGAACGGGGGAAAGGCATAGAAGAGGCCCGGGGTCCACGGCCTCAAGAAGGCATCCCCCTACAGCGATCCCTGCTGAGGGGCGGGCATGGAACAGCCTCAGCTTCGCATTCTCCCTGGAGGCAAACAGGTCCACCTGAGGTGTGCCCCAATGGGAGAATAGATCTTGTACTACCTCCGGCAGGAGAGACCACTCGTGGGACGCAGCCCCTATCTGGCTTAGGGCATCGGCCAGGGTGTTGGAGGCTCCTGCCACATGAATGGCTAGGAGATCCGCCTCCAGGCTGCGCATGCGAGTGACCAGATGGGAGAGCTTCCTTGCAGAGCATGGAGCGGCCCCGCCCTGGCGGTTTAGATAGTACATGGTCGTGGTGTTGTCCATCTGGACCCGGACCACTTGACCCCGAAGAAACAGAGCAAAGGCGGTGAGAGCTAGGTGGACCACTCGGAGCTCTAGCAGGTTGATGTGGCATTGGGACTCCCGTGGGGACCAGAGGCTGTGCGCTCGGTGTTCCCCCAGATGGGCACCCCAACCCATCAGAGAGGCATTGGTCGATAGAGAGACCGTCGGCTCGGGGCGGACAAACAGGATGCCCTCCTGCAGACGAACTGGAACAGTCCACCACTGGAGAGTGTTCCACATCCCCTGGGTCACCGTCACTAGCTGGTCCAATGGATCGCAGCATTGGGACCACTGGCTGGCCAACCCCCACTGAAGGGGGTGCATGTTCCAGCGGGCCCAACGGACCACGCTGGTACAGGCCGCCATGAGACCCAGGAGGTGCAGGAAGTCCCGGGCAGGGCGAAATTGCCCAACCAGAAATGATTGGGCAAAGGAGGAAAGAACCTCGGCCCTGTCCGCCGGGAGCCGTGTTCTGGCTCGAAGAGAGTCGAGCTCTGCCCCGATGAAAAGAATCACCTGCTTTGGCTCGAGTTCCGACTTGGCCTCGTTGATGAGGAGACCGACCTGAGAGCAAACCTGGAGGGCCAGATCTCTGGACCGCTCCACCTCCTGTCTGGAGGGGGCTGCTATCAGCCAATCGTCCAGGTCAGGGTAAACCCGGACCCCTCGGCACCGCAGGAATGCTGTCACCACTGCCATGCATTTGGTGAAGACCCTGGGAGCTGGAGATAAGCCGAAGGGCATGGCTTGGAACTCGAAAAGGGATCGCTCCACTCGAAAGCGAAGGAACCTCTGATGTGACGGATGGATAGGGATGTGAAAGAACGCATCCTGCAGGTCCAGAGGGCAGAACTACACGCCGTGTTCCAAGGATGGTATTATCTGAGCCAGAGTGACCATCCTGAAGGTTCGAGACCTTAGGAACTTGTTTAGGTCATGTAGGTCGAGAATGGGGCGTCAACCCCGTCCGTTCCGAACCAGGAAGTACCTGGACCACGAACCCCAGGTCTGAGGAGGTCGCCACCTCTCTTATCACCTCCTTTTAGAGGAGGCGATGTCGGCAGCGAGCTGACAGCGAACGCGGACTCCGAGGCCCCCCGAGGTGCGACGGCTCTGAAGGGTGGGGCCTGCTCGAACTCCAGAGGCAGGCCCTTTCCCACCACCTCCAACACCCACCAGTCTGTGGTGATAACGGACCAGGCGGAAAGAAAGTGGTGGAGCCGCCCCCCCCCAAGGGGGGCACCTGGTGTGAGGCGACAGGGTTGGGGGCGACACCCCTCAACCCCTTCACTGGGCAGGCTTGGAGGAAGGACCAGCCGAGGGACCTCCAGGGCCTCTACCTCCCTGCTTCCTGGAGGAGGAAGCCGAGGGCTTGGGTTTGGGATGCCAAGCTCGAGCCTGCTGGCCCTGACGTTGCTGGGCCGGACATGCCGTGGGCGCAGAGGGACGAAAGGGCTTAGGCTGTGGCCTTTGTCCTTCTGTGCGGATGAAACCAAGTCCAAGGTAGCATTGGACTTCTCGATCCTCTGCAGGTGACCTTCCACCCCAGGGCCGAAGAGGTCAGTCCCCAGGAAGGGGACATCCGCCAACTTGTGCTGGGTATCCGAAGTGAAGGTGGATATCCTCAGCCATGCTCGACGGCGCATAGCCACTGCGGCCGCTACTGACCTGGCACATGAGTCTCCAATGTCCAGAGCAGTCTGAAGCTGCTGTTTGGCCACTGCCCTGCCCTGGTCCCGCACCTGCCTGACCGTGGTCTGCAGGTCCACCGGAAGATGAGGAACTACCTCGTCCAGGGAGCCCAACAGGGCATGAGAGAAATGTGCCATGAGTATGGCCGAACTGGCCTGACGAAGGCCGAGGGAGGACGCTAGCATAGACTTTGCGCCCGGCATAGTCAATTTCTTGGACTCCTTGTCGGAGGTTTGTCCACGTCCCTAGTGTTCCCGGCGCGCCGGAAAACGCTGTTGGTAACTAGCCCCTCGGCTGAGGGGTGTTCCGAAAAACCAGACAAGGAACCGGTAGGGACCGCATACTTCCTGGCCATCCTGGCCAAGGGCGCAGGACAGGAAGCAGGGCGCTGCCAGAGCTCCAAGGCCGGGCCCACTATGGCCTCGGCCACCGGAAAGGCCTCCGTAGGGGAATCCCCTCAGTCCAGAATCTCCGTGAGGCGATACCCGGCCCGCTTAGACACAGGTTCGAGCTTCATCCCGGTAGACTCCGAGATGAGCCGAAGCAATCCCAGATAAGACGAGGGCTATCGGCCATCGACTGACCTCCAAACGACTCCAAGTCTACTCGCCTGGAGAAAAGGGAGGCATTGTCGTCGGACTCTGAAGAGACCACAAAGAGCTGCCTCGGGCCTGAGCCACCCTCCACCTGCCGAGGTCGATCGGGAGTGAGGGTAACAGACAGCCTATGAGGCAGTCCCTGAGCCGACCGAGAGTTCTTGGTCGGAGCCCCAAATAATGGCTGTGGAGGTTCCACCGGAATCGGTGGAGCAGCTGGTTTTGGCCGAACAACCGGCCTGGGAACAGGCTCCTCGGGAAAG
This sequence comes from Neoceratodus forsteri, assembly GCA_016271365.2. Classification (NCBI taxonomy): domain Eukaryota; kingdom Metazoa; phylum Chordata; order Ceratodontiformes; family Ceratodontidae; genus Neoceratodus; species Neoceratodus forsteri. The sequence continues at coordinate 974,246,898 of CM057459.1, forward strand.
ACAAGGGGTTGTTTCGGCCGCTCCAGTAACAGTCACTTAATGGCCGGGGAAGGCGATGGCATCAGCTTGTTCCCAGTCAGAAGGAGCTGTTGCTACATGAGGTCCTCGTATCGTCGATGCAACTTACGTCGAAGCCTTCCCTCGTCCGAGGAGGAGGACGAGGACGAGCAGCGGCGCCGCTTACCACAGTGCCGAGACCGAGACCACCTATGACGGCGGGGTTGGCTGGACCGCGAAGAAGTCCGAGACCGAGACCGAGAACCTCGGCTTTTCCGAGGACGGCGCTGGGAGGGGACGGGTGGAACCGGCTCCCCCCTCGGCTTGGAGGGTTCACCCGAGGGCTCCGGAACCAGAGGCACTGGCAAGCCCACGGGATCTTCAACTCCCACCGGGGGAACCGGTGAGAGAGAATTTTCGGCTTCACCGGTCGACAACCCGTCCAACGGGTCGAGAAAGATCTCGACTGCGTTGACGGGAGTCTTAGTCAACTGACCTGACGGGGACACCGTGAGACCGGTGGCCGAAGCCGAACGATAGACCGAAGTCGATGGCCGACAACTCGGGGAGAGGGACCTTTCCCGCTCCCAAGAGCGTCGACAGAGGGACTTACCCTTGTCTTTCTTCTTGGACCGAGAAGAAGGTCCAGCAGACATTGGTCCCTCTCCTCTAGTGGAGAGGGACAGACAAAGCTCCTTAAAGGAAGCTGTATAAGAGGAACCCAGGGAGAGCGGGATAAATGCCGCGGTCGAGGAAGATGCGGCCCGCGCCGCCTCCTCTTTGAGGGTGATCATCTGCTCTAGCTGATCCGCCGAGCCCGCCACCGTGGAAACCACCGACCGGGCCTCTTTTGACTTCACCGGAGGAAAACGTTTCTCAGGCGCCCCAGTTGTAAACGGGCAGCATGGTCTTCGAGGACGTAGGCTGAGAAGGAAGAGCACAGGTCGCAAGCCTGCGGGTCGTGCTCAAGGCCTAAACAGTAGACACACGTGGAGTGCGGATCCGTCCGAGACATCTTCTGCCCGCAAGGGCATCTCCGAAAACCGGGAGTCGATTTGTCCATCGCAGCCGCGAGGGACAGAAGACCGAAGTCTAGAATGCAAAAAACGTTTAAATTCGGAAAACCGAAGAATTAGGTACCAGTCTTATACGCAGAGCGTTAAGGAGGGAACCTGAGCTTCCAAGCGGTAAGGAAGATCTGGCGTCATGGGGCGGAGTCGAGAGTTTTACCACCCGGGTGGGTGGGAGGAGCCAGCTTGAAGACCTTCCAGCAAGATTTAAAGCGGCAAGGATACCTGCCAGACAGTGTGGATGAACAACATATCCATGTCCCTAGAACTTGTCATTAACCTAAAGAAGACTAAGTCAAAGCTCTCCTCCCATCACCAAAACAAGGCCAAGAATGCCACCCTCTTCATTCTCCCCAGCACTCTGCACCCGCTGGAGCAAATGACCTCTTACAAATATCTAGGCATCACTTTCGACTTGGCTCTCACCTTCCACACCCACATCAATGCCTATCCTCCACCATAAATTCTTGGATAGGCCTACTATACCATCATAAAGATTGTCTCCCCCAAGTTTCCCTCTGGCTGGCCATCAACTCTTCCATCCTGTCGCTAGTGGACTATGGCTTGCCCATTTACACAGCGGCAGACAATACTGCCTTGACTAAAATACAGCTCTCAATCAATAAGGCCTGCAGGCTCCTGACCAGAGCCCCTAGCCACACTCATGCTTGCCTGCTGTACTCCACTGCCAACCTATTCACCTTTGAGGAGGGTCTGTGCTACCAGACCTACCTACTAACCAAAAAATCTCTTCTAGGGCTCTCCCCCCTGGAGGTCTCTGCTTTCCTATGGCATGTGTCCTCAACTGTTGCCACCCATAGCTCTGTAAAGGCCACCTTTCTGGTGCCCAGAACCAAGACCTCGCTAGCCCAGAGGTCCTTCCATTACTGAGCCCCTGCTTGGTTCAGCTCCCTTCCACCCTGCATCACAGACATTGCCAAAATTGGTCCCTTCAAAATCTCCTCTAGAACCATCACTTTGACACTCATTGCTGTAGATGCACCTAATTAATTCCACTGTGGGATCCTTCTGTGAGGCCTCCCTGACTTGACAATGTCCTCCGGACAGTCTATCCTATCCCTCCCTCCCACCCTACTCCCGTCCCACCACCTACCACCATCTCCAGGTATTATCTAGGTATGTCCAGGGCTGTACCCCAATGTAACCCTTGGGTACCTTGTATTTGACTGTAACCTATTATAAGTAACATTATTATGTAACCTATGTGTACTCTATGTTTAATGTTCTGCACCTGTACTGTTCTTACTGTTGTAACCACACTATGTAACTCTACCCCCCCCCCGGCATCGAAGTGCCTTTGTAAATGAGTCCATGACTCAAGGGTTGTAAAACCGACTTTTCTAATAAATAAATAAATAAATAAAATGAGCAGACCTACATGGTAACTGACCAGGTGTCTGGTTCCACCATCATGTCCTCCAAAGTCCTCAGTGTATCTGCTGTGTCTTGGATATATGCTGTGAGCTTATGGGCTAATGGTGCCAGATATGTATCCACCATCAGGGAAATAGGTTTAGTTAATCCCCCATGCCCAAAATAATGTGCATCCTGCAAGATCAGTAAGACACTTAATGGATCTTTGGGAGGAATTAAAAATAAAATCTCTTGGATGTTCCACCTTAAGAAACTCAATAACCTTGGAGAAAACACATTGTTAGCTTTCAATACATCAATACAGGCTATTTGTCAATTTCCTTTATAAAATGTTGGAGTGGGGTCTGATGGAAGTTTATACTGTCCACTAATTGTCTACAGACCTCTGCTTCATATAGTGTGGTGAACTCAACCACCACCGAACTCCCATATCTGCAGGTTTAATGGTTAATTTAGTGTCATTTTTTGGGGGCCTTTAGCATCACTCTCTCTTCCATAGTTCCACAAGGATTTGATATTCCCTTCCTCCCTTAATTTTTCCAGATCTCTTTCACAGAGGTTTATGAATATCTGCAGTGCTGGAGGGAGAGGGCAGTTTTTTTATTTCTTCCTCAGATAGCAAATGTTGTGCATATTCCATTCCATGCAGTAACATCACCTTAGTACCGGGAAATACTGGAGGATACAATGTGAGTATCTGAGAACACCTCCATACATATTTGAAAAGACAGGCATGCATCATCATATTGCAGTAGTACCACTCTCATCCAGATGATCTTGATGACAGGTGAAAGAGAAAATGCTTGCTTGCTTGCACTGTGAAATTCTTCAGTTTCACGACAGTGCAAATGTCTTCAGTGCTTTAAGATGACCATACAGTTCTCCTGTAAAATGAAAGCAGAGCCAAAAAATAGGTTATGGAGTTGACGACATATTTATTTATTTATGTGTATATGTATTTATTTCAAATGTTTTACCAGGAAAGTCGTACTGAGCTGGTATCAGCTTATTTCCAGATGCATCCTGGGAGGAAGAGGGAATAACAGAAAACAGACAACAGATACAAATTACAAGGTAAAAAAATATTACAATAATATATAAATTTAGAATAACAAAATATACAAGAAAGCTTATAAGAATAAAAATGCCATACAGTGAGTTGTAGAATGGGCAACAGAACTTTCAACAGTGAGCAATGCAAGCAATAATACCCAAAAGGGTGAGCAGTACTGGGCAATACCGGATTGCCCAGGGGTGTAATGAGGACTGACGCCACAGGCAGAGGGCCTTATAGCCCCTGGAAGGTCTGGTATTGCCCAATACTGCCCATTGTGAAGGGTATTATTGCGCTTAGAAAATGGGCATCAGCTTGATTTTTTTTCAGTAACAAAAATTAGGTGTAAAATATAAAAAGAATTGTAAAAATACAAAAAGATAAAGTTTTATGGTAAAGTAGTCCCTGCCTGACACATTTGTTAGTAGAAAGTCCTTCTATGTGATACTGTGGTATTATTTATTTAGCTTTTGTTTACCAGGTAAGCACAGTAGACAGTCAAGTGCCTATTTTCAGGTGCAACCCGGGAGAATTACAAAGGTACAGGCAATAACAATTCAGAGACAAGGTAACAGCAATCAACAAGGTACAAGGTCTAATACACTAGTCATCCTAACAGAAAAAGTTAAAGGTAATGACTTAACAGAACTTTTGGTTTAAAAAGAAAAAAAAAACAAGCAGATGTGTGACTGTTTTTGTGAAGCGGGGTCGGGCAGGTCAAGGTCCTGCTAACACTGGATGACCACTGGAACGATGTGAAAGACAAAGCTGATGGATCCATGAAAGAAAAAGTGAGTATGGGGGAGATATTCAGTCACCCAGCCAGACTTGAGCCAAAACAGAACATGGCTTAATAGAACTTTTGGCTTCAAAAAACGAAAACAAAAACGAGCACAGGTGTGACTGTTTTGCTAAACCGGGATCGCATAGCTCAAGTTCCTGTTGATGTTGAATGCCTGCAGGAATTATGTGAAAGTGAAAATGGAGCTGATGGATCAGACACAACAGTGAGTGGGGTAGTTTAAGGGGGGAGATGTTAAGTCACCCGGCCCGACTTTCGAGGGGAGGCTTAATGTAGAAATGCTCTTGGGAACAAACTGTGACCATGAATCGAGGAAATTGGACCAAGTGATGGCACTTGCCTGTGCTTCACTCCACATGCATGGTGTCATGCTGCCGGCTTGGAGCAGCTAATAGATCCTTTGAGGGAGCAGGGACAGGATTAGCTCTGTGTCATTAAAACACTCTGCTGTGGCAGAAAATTGTTTTATGTGGTATAAAGAGTGTGTTTTTGCTTCAGAACTCATGGTTTCACTTCACGAGGTGTTGGGGGGAGGAATGCACATTACGAGATCATCAGGAATCTCTGTTACCAAGACAAAAAAATGATGGGTCTCAAGTTCAAATTTCCATGTGCCCATTGATCTTGGTTATTAGGTTGTTAGAGGCTGGCATTTTTAATACCTGGGCTCTGTTGTCTGATGACACCCACTTTGCCAGGGCTATCAGCCAATCAGAGTCCAGAAATCTATTGGCCCATTTTCTAAAAAACAATAATATGAGGAGAAGGGAGTAGTGACTGATGAACTGGGGGGAGGGGAAGTACTAGTGTCAGTGTGTGGTGGAAGGCAAGTGACAGGAGTCCACCCCAAAATCAGAAGCAGCTGCAGCAGTGACTAGTGAAAATATAACTAACAAGTGATTAATGAAAGGCAGATGCACTGTAACACATGAAAATGTTATTTGATTTAGACCAATGTCTCCTTGCTCCCACTGATTGATTAGGTTTTATAACACTAAAAATGTATCTTTGCTGAATTTAATTATATGACTGATACTGTAACAACTGACCTTGAGTACGTGGGTTGACTGGCAACATTATTTTTCATTAACACATAAAGGACATTTTATCCAAAATTTTTAGATATTCAATAAAAGTTGAAATTGTATATTGTGATTTGCTTCTAATTTTGGAATTTTATTTATTTATTTATTATTTGAAAATTGGTAACCAGGAATGACACACTGAGCCAAGACTCATTTCCAGGTGCAACCCGGGGAAAAGGGAATGCAATAAATTATACAGAGCAGTAATGAAGTATTAAAAAAAATAAAGTGCAAGCAGTGCACAATACAACATGGTACAAGTTCAGATAACAATAAAGGGTGACAGCAGTTGGTGCTATGAGCAGCACGGATGCCCCATTAAAGTGACAAACGCAGGCTGAAACCATTTAGTGCAAACAGCTGTAGAGACATCAACCTGACACCCAGAGGAGGACCATAGCAGGGGTGGAAAGGACATAAGGAACAACTGGAGAGAACCTGGGGTAATGGCAGTGAGTTTTGGAAAAACATTAAGTCCCTCTCTGGTAAAGAATCCAGAGCTCCACCTGATCTAATAGTCACTGCATCTGGCCCACTACAGCAACCTTTAGACCTGGCTAACACCTTTAATAAGACCTTCATAGACCTCAGCTCTGTTCTCCCACCTGAATTTCTCCAGTCCTCGCATGCAACAGATCCCACCAACCCAAACCTACCACTCTCCCTTAGAAATGATCAACCACCTTTCTACTTCAGGCAAATCACTAGGTCACAGACCTTTAAATACGTTAAAAGGATTCTAAACAAAACCAGGATCAGTAGTGACTCACTAGACATGAAACTGCTAGTACTCATCCTGGAAGAACTTGCCTCTCCACTACCAAACTGTTCAACATCTTCTTGCATACTGGAATCTTCACAGGCAGGTGGAAGACTGCCCTGTTCACCCCTGTGTTTAAGAGCGGGGACAGAACTAATATGGGAAACTATCGCTCTATCTCAATACTACCCCTCTCTCAAAAGCATTGGAAAGGGTTGTTTCTGATCAGCTCACTGAATATCTAAACAAGTACAATCTGCTATGCCCACAGCAGCATGGTTTTCATCATAAACACAGCACCATCACTGCCCTTATCGACCTTACCTCCCACGTCTACGAAGCCCTTGATTCAGGAAAAATGGTGGGGTCCATATTTATAGACCTCACCAAAGCCTTCAATACTGTTAACCACCAAATCCTGCTAAGACTCCTGTGGACCCTGGGACCGTCAGTAGATACCATCTCCTGATTTAACAGCTACCTATCACACAGGATGCAGTGTGTCAGGATAAGGGGTGTAACCTCCGATCCCAGAAAGGTAACCCTGGGGGGCCCCCAGGGCTCAATCATAGGTCCACTTCTCTTCAGCCTCTTTATAAATTCCCTTCCCAATACTTGTCCTGCTAAAATGCTGCTGTATGCAGATGATGCAGTGATCTCAGTGCCTGGCAGCAACGTATGTGAAATCTCAAAAACCCTACAAAGTAGCTTTGCCATGCTTGAGGCATGGTTCTCCCAAAACCTACTCCTTCTGAACTATAAAAAAAAAAAAATTATGCACCTAACCTTGCCGCATACCAAAATGAATGTTGAACCTTTGACTATCTATAGCCAAAAAGGGGATGGCATTGAACAAGTCTTCACCTTCAAATATCTCGGAGTACATATTGATGATACACTCTCCTTTGTGCACCATATTAACCACATAGTCAAAACTGGTAATATTAACATAGAAACGTAGATTTTGACGGCAGATAAGGACCGCTTGGTCCATCTAGTCTGCCCATTTCCCTACCTACAGGATAGGCCGCAGATCTTAGTTAACCAACAGCCTATTTCTTCCTACCCCCCACAAGAATTGCCTTATGTCTGTCCCATGCATTCTTGAATTCTCCCACAATTTTAGACCCCACAACCTCCTCAAGAAGGCTGTTCCATGCATCCACTACCCTCTCTGTGAAATACTTCCTCAAATTGCCCCTGAACCGCCCTTCTTCTATCTTTAAATTGTGTCCCCTTGTTCTTGCACGTCTCTTTTTCTGAAAGATGCTACCCTCTTGGACTTGATTCCACTGAGGTACTTAAAAGTTTCTATCATGTCCCCTCTCTCCCTTCTTTCCTCAAGGGTATACATATTAAGCTCCTTTAGTCTCTCCTCATACGGCTTTTCTTGCAGACCCTGCACCATTTTAGTTGCCCTTCTTTGGACTGCCTCTATCCTGTCTATGTCCTTGAGGAGATGGGGTCTCCAGAACTGGACACAGTACTCCAGATGGGGTCTCACCAACTGTCTGTACAGAGGGACAACAACTTCATGTTTTCTACTGGTGATGCTTCTCCCTATGCATCCCAGTATCCCCCCAGCCCTTCTTACTGCCTTCTCACATTGCTGGCCCAACTTTAGGTCATCCGATATGACTACCCCCAAGTCCCTTTCCTCTTTTGTTGTTGTTACTACCTCCCCACCCATTGTGTATTCTTCCCCTGGGTTCTTGTTTCCCAAGTTAATTATTTTGCACTTCTTTGCATTGAATCCTAGCTGCCATACTTCTGACCATTCCTCCAACCTTGCCAAGTCCTTTTTCATCCTTTCCACGCCTCCTTGTGTATCAACCCTGTTGCAGATCTTGTGTCATCTGCAAAGGCATACTTTTCCTTCCAGTCCCTCTGCAATGTCACTGATGAAGACATTAAAAGGACTGGACCCAATACTGAACCCTCACGGTACCCCACTAGTAACCCCTCTTTCTTCAGAGTGGACTCCATTTACAGTTACCTTCTGTGTCCTGTTGTGTAGCCAATGTTTTACCAGGCTACCACCCTGGGACCCACTCCCAGGCTGGTTAATTTGACTATTAATCTTTTGTGTGGGACTGTGTCAAATGCCTTGCTAAAGTCTAGGTAGGCCATGTCTACAGCCCCTCCCTGGTCTACTACTTTGGTCACCCAGTCAAAGAAATCTATTAGATTCGTCTGACATGACCTTCCCGCTGTGAACTCATGCTGCCTTGGGTCCAGTGCCCCACTGGCCTCTAGGTACTCAACTATTCTTTCCTTCAGAAGTGACTCCATCACTTTCCCTACCATAGAGGTCAGACTGACAGGTCTGTAGTTTCCTGCCTCTGTCTTGGTCCCACTTTTGTGAAGGGAATCACATCTGCCTTCCTCCAGTCCTCGGGTACACACCATCCTCCCATGATTTATTAAAAGAGTAGCCAGTGGTTTCACTAGTTCCTCCCTTAATTCTTTTACAATTCTGGGGTGAATTCCATCAGGACCCATTGCTTTGTCCACCTTTAGTTTTAGGGTTTTTGTAGAACCCTTCTTCTGTGAAAGGACTGGGATCAGACCCCTATCAAGAGTGCTTCTGTTAATTGGATTAGGCACTTCCCCCTCCTCTTTTGTGAATGCTGAGCAGAAATATTCGTTCAGTATTCCTGCTTTTTCACTGTCCCCTCGGTCACCCACCATTCATTTTATTCAGCCTCACTATCCCTTCCTTTGTCTTTCTATGCTCACTGATGTACCTATAAAAGGTTTTATCCCCCTTCTTAACTGAGTTGGCTATCTTTTCCTCAGTTTGGGCCTTTGCTATTCTGACTTCCCTCCCTGCTTCCTTCTGCCTTAACTGGTACAGCTCTCTGTCCTGCTCCTTCTGTGTTTCCTTATACTTCCGGAATGCTATCTTTTTCTTCCTGACTTTCACAGCCACCTCTTTTGAGAACCATAGTGGCTTTTTCTTTCGTTTTGATTTGTTTATTTGCTTCACACAAAGGCTTGTTGCCTCTGTGATGGCAGTTTTGATGATTCCCCATTATTGCTCCACACCTCCTTCTAGTCTGTTTGCTAGTGCTTTTCTGAGGCACTCTCCCATCTTGCCAAAGTCAGCCCTCCTAAAGTCCAGTACCCTCACTTTTGTATGGCTTGACTCTGTAGCTGAGTTTAACGTGAACCACACTGTTCAATGGTCACTTGTCCCCAGATGGCAACCTACTTCTAGATCTGAGATCCTCTCACTGCCCCCATTTGAGAGTATGAGATCTAAGATTGCTCCCTTATGAGTAGGTTCCAAAACTAGCTGTCTGAGGCCTGACACCTGTAGGGCATCAAGAATGGCCCTGCTCTTGGATGTGGCTGCAGCAAATGTGTTGCAGTTAACATCTGGCATATTCAGATCTCCCATCAACAGTATCTCCCCTTTCTCTGCCATTCTAATAATGCCTTCTATCATATCCTTGTCCATTCCCTTCCCCTGACATGGGGGTCTGTACACAACCCCTGTGCAGATTGTGGTGCCCTTTCCAATCTCCAAGGTGACCCACAGTGCCTCCTCTCCTTCCTGTTTACTCTTTTGTTCAGTTGCTTTTATCCCTTCCTTTACATAGAGAGCTCCTCCTCCCCCTCTTCTCCCTGCCTGTCTCTCCTGTAGGTTATGTACCCTGGTATGTTAACATCCCAGTCATGGTTCTCTGTGTACCATGTTTCTGTGACTGCTATGATATCCAGGCATCCCTCTTCCATCAAGGCCACCAGCTCAGGGAGCTTGTTGCCCAGACTGCGGGCATTGGTACTCATTACCCTCCATTTCCTGATGGCCTTACTCCCTTTTGCCCCATCCGTGTCCTTCTTGCCTGTGTCACTTTCTCCATTTATCCCTGCCCTTTTCCCTATCGACACCTCTATGTTGGTGTTTGCAGCACTTACTACCATGATTATTTGGGGGGGGCTAGGATTTACCTGCTCCTTTCCAGTGCCTCATAGTTTAAATGTCGCCAATGAAGCATTTAAACCCAACACCTAGGATCCTGGTTCCCTCCCGGACAGATGCAGCCCATCATGCCAGTATAGGCTTGCATCATTCCAGATGGACCCCCAGTCCCCAATGAAGCCAATCCCTGAGCTCCACACCAGTTTTTCAACCACTGACTGAATCCCATGGTGCAGAATACCCTAGCCTCTCCTATGCCATAGATGGGCAGCACCTCCGAGAAGGTTACCGTGCTTGCTACTTGACTAAGGCCCCTCCCCAATTCCACAAACTCTTCCTGCACTTCTCTAATCCCTTTCTTAGCCAGGTCATTTGTCCCTAGGTGGATAATGACATCCAGCTCCTCCTGTGCAGCTGCTCGCAATCCTGAGGATTCGCTCCTTGTCCCTCAAGCCATGGCGCCAGGCAAGCCATTCCTCCCTCTCCCCTTCCTCCCCCAGTTCTACCTTCTTAACAATGGAGTCCCCCACCAGGAGTTGTTTTCTTCCCCTGCCACCCTCCTGTGGGTCTCCTTTGTGGAGGTTCTCAGCATCCTCCTTGGTCTCTACTGCGGGTACCTCCATAGAGGAACCACACTTTGCCAGAATGGCATAGAAATTGTGGAGAGGTACAACTGGAGGGATGCACCTCTGTTCCACCACCTCACCCTCCTGAGCCCACTGTGGTCCAACTGCTCCTCTTTCTTGGCAACCTCTGAGGCAACAGCAGTGGCACTGGTGGTCCCTGGATGGAAGAGGAGGTCCCACAAATCCTGGCCAACTCAGCCTGGAGATGAGCAACCTCCTCCCTCAGTCCAGAGAGGTGCCTGCAGATGGGACAACACCGCATCCTCCAGAACGTCTCCCGGAAGACAGCTGCTCCACAGCCACTGCACTGCACCACTCCAATCATGTCTTATTTCTGGCCCCTTAACTGTTTGCAATCCTTACTCTTTCCTCTTTTTATTTCTCTCTCCTTACTTTCTGCCTGTGTGCCCTTTAAGCCCTGATTGTCCTGTTCTGAGACAAGAATATCCTATATTTCTCAGTAGACCTTACTTGCTCAGAGGCAGACCGAGACCTCCAGCAGCTAGAGGGGGCCGGAGCTACTCTTGCCTTTCTAGGATGGTGGGTCTTGGTGGTTCTGTGATCACTCACTTCCTGCTCCCAAACAGGAAGTTCCTGTTGTCAGTCAAATCCTGTGCCTATAAAAATAGAACTAGCTTTGGGTGGAGGGGAGGGAAGGAGGGCAATATAGTCCCAGCAGAGGAGTCCAGTCACACAGCAGTCCTTTCTCCTGGTGTCTTCTGCCAAGCTATTAGCAGAATCTTTCTAAGGCAGTCTTTAAATGTAGCTTCCTTCTAGCTAGTCTACCCCCCTACTTACTAGATCTTTCATATAATTTAAACCTCACAGCTATTAAGTCCTTTCAATCACCTGAGATTTACACCTAGATAACTGTTCAGATAACCATTTAGTTCAGTTAACTCAGACACACACTTTATTTTGTTTTGTTTGTTAGTTTTTTTTTTACCCTAAATTAAAGGTCCAAGTACAAAAGTTCTTCTTTAGTCCCAGCAGAGGAGTCCAGTCACACAGCAGTCCTTTCTCCTGGTGTCTTCTGCCAAGCTTGGCATCCTCTATAGGCATAGGCAAGCCATGACTCACAAGGCTCTTAACCTAGTCACTCGAAGCTCTATACTATCTATCATTGACTATGCACTAGTCATTTACAGTGCTGCCACTGACTCAGCCTTAAAAAAGAATAAAATTGCTAGCCAACAAGGCCTGCTGCCTGGTCCTTGGCACCCTCCAGTGTACCCATACTTGCACCCTCTACTCCTTTACAGGTTGGCTCCCACTACACCTCAGGACAAAGTATCAGGCTTGCCTAATGGGTAAAAAAGCCTTCGTAGGTCTCACTCACAACTCTACTGCCACTTTGTTCCAGTGAAACCCCTCCTCAAAGGTCACTAGGGGAACGGCTAAGGGAGTGCTCCACGTCCCCTTCAAAAGAACATGCTTTGCTAAGTGGTCACTCTCCTACCGTGGACCCACTTGGTTTAACAAACTCCCTACTACCACACTGGAGCACATGAAGATTGGTCCCCTTTAAGAGAGACCTGCTAACCCTTCTGGCCCCAAATAACCAATGTGACTGAAATTACTAAACACAGACGTCTATCACCAGCAGGAGTCAACCTTAACTTTTCTTTGCACTAGCCAGCAGGACAAGTTGATTCAAAATTGCACTAGCCCACAGATGGTTACTGTAGCCCACAATTGTAATTGTAAATGTTGATCACTTATACAGGAAAAAATGCAAGCCAAGAAAATACTCTCCAATTATTGCACATGTATCCTGCTCTTACAGTGCTTCTAGCCACAGCTGAAAAAAAGACTGCAGAACCATCACACAGTGTGCCTCCACCCCCCATTGTTTTGTACCTTGCCCTCCTCTCTTGTTTCTGCACACCCAGAACCAGAGGATACCACAGCAACAAATGTTCAGTCAAGTAGCCCTTGCACTGCACACACACAATAGCTGGCATCATAATGCACCTCACCGCACTCTCACCCTCACCCACAGGGCACCAGAGACTCAGGTAGAGAAAGACACTCTCAGACCCCACCCTGTGATCAACTGGAGCCCAGTACTTCTGGAAGTTTTCATACGGTGTCAAGTGAGGCAGAAGCACATATAGGATTCCTTTGGAGAGGGGGCTATACAAGTTTAAGGGGATTGGGAAACAAAACTTTGACATTTATATTTAAAAGTATTGATTTTAACATCCTATGCCCCAACAGTGACATTTTTAAACATTCTCCTTTCATTAGGCCAGGGTAAGCAGTAGACAGGCATGATACTATACTACCCCTGTTTCTATATAGGATGATCTATGCACCCCCAGGAAAGCTTATTTTAACCTTTCAAATGACGTGTTTTATTAAGGTATTTTGTACCATACATGCTCCAGAGCATTGTTTTTAGGATGAATGGACATGCTGAGTAGGATATGGGTGGGACTGTATGGATGTTGTTGGCTGGCATGGTCCATTTCAAGGAGCTGGGGACCCCTACTCTTGCCAGTAATGGCAGCTATGGGTCTATGGATAGTCATTTCAGAGTATGGTCTGCAGGGTTGCCCAGGGAAGGTATAGAGTAGAGAGATTTGGAGGGGAGAGGGAGCAGGCATGTTAAGGCTGGGATAAAACCCACCACCTGCAGAGCAGACCCTGTATACCTCTTAGCATTTTGTCACTGAAATATTTATTTCAGTAGCAGATTCATACCTTTGAGCCAGGATGACTTTTTTTTTTTACAAAGGTTCCTTGTTAAAATAAATGCAAGACACAGTCAGCACAGAACATCAATTTGAGATACTCTCAAACATAACAAACAAGTATTGATTAAATTACAGGGACAGACATTAGTGAAGTATGCCTAGTGGCAAGTGCAGGGCATCAAAAGGTAGCAGCCAAAAAGGGCTTTGTAAATGGGATAGAGGTAAGGGGAGTGAGAGGATGGGAATGAAAGCAAGATGCAGATAATGAGTAGGAGGGATCCAAGTGGGCTCTGACAAGGAGTGTTTCATCGGAGAGGAGGATAGGTAGAAAAGGAGGAGGTTGAGAGATGTGGGAGAGGAGATAAGGTTCTGTAAAGGGGTGACCAAAGGTCAGGAATAGCAGACACATTGGAGTTCTTGTGCTAGATGGGTGTACACGGCATTTTTATAAGGGCCAATTTTTTGTGTGCTCCAGGAATGGAGCGGGGAAGGTCAATATTAGATACAGACTCTCACAATGTAGTAAAAAAGAAGAGAAAGTACAGGTTGGGAGATTTGAATGGGAGACAGAGCACCTATGGTGAGACTGGGATAACATCCACCACCTCCAGAGCAAACCCTGTATGCCTTTTAGTATTTTCTCACCATTTTCTCTACCATTCATAAGGTAGAAAAAATGGGCAGACTGGATGAGCCTTGCAGTCCTTATCTGCTGTCAACTTCTAAGTTTCTAAATGTTGGATACAGATACTCAAAATGCAGGGCAATGAGGAGCACTGGTCTTGATAATGTGGGACAAATTGTTATACAGAGACACATTCAGAAAACTGGAAGCTAGTGACTTAACAGCTTCTACTCTTGATCACACCCTGGACACTAGCTGAAAGTTCAAACAGTGGAGTGATAAGTACTCACATTGAGCCTTTTGTGGGATCCCCTTCTTGAACTTCCAGACAACTGCAGCTCCTAATGAGGTGTTAATCGCACCAGATAGATTAGCATGGTGACTAGAGCCTGCTAAAGTAGGGACATTTTTAACTTCATTAACAGCCATGGAAAACCTGCACTAGTCAAGGCGGACAAGTAGAGGGTTAGTTGCACTAGCCCTGGCCAATTTGCACTAGGTTTGGGGCTAGTAAAACAATGTTAGGGTTGAACCCTGATCACCACCATGAGTTATTCCCCCCACATTTCCCTTTTTCTCCTGCCCTCCTGACAAACCCCCAAGCGACTGTGTCCCCCAGTCCTGCTCCACCCCTCACCCCTCTTTTCTACTTATGACCAGCCCTCAGGCTACTCCCAAGCTACTCTTCACCTAACTTCGGCTTGATTCTTTGATGCCTTTAACAATATATTGATCTGTATGTCAAAATGCACTTCTTATACCAGCAACAATATAGTCAATGTAACAGCCTATTCGCTTGCTTGTACAGCCTGTCAATATTCTGTCTTCCTGCAATATTCATCAAACTACCTCTGTAATTTTGTCTCTTGTCCTATTGTCATGCATACCTCTCAAGTGTCCCTCATTACGAGGGACATCCCTCATTTTGCCCCTTAAAATTGCTCTGTCCCTCATTCGTCCCTCATGGAAAAGATGCTGCCCACACAGTGAATGTGCTGTAAATTCAGATTTTAAAGCAGAAACACTTAATATTCTAAAATACTAAATCCAAAATAAACTTTGTACAAGTAAACACTGTGGTTTTCACAGTGTTCTGAGCATGTATCTCCATGTTTGAGGATGTGTCCCTCATTCTGAGGGTCTATGTCCCTCATTGTCCCTCATTTTCAGTATACAAAAATGTGCATGTCCCTCATTTTAGTGACAAAAGGCTGAGAGATATGTTGTCATGGAACCTTTGTAATTTTTGTCTGTCGTCTACCTGACATGGAACCTTTGTAAAACAGCCATCCTAAGCTGGCCCGGTGGCACTGATGGTTGAGGCGCTGGATGCCATACCTTGCTCCATGCTAGCTACCCGGGTTCGGGAAAAGAATCGGGTCACATGGGGTCAGCAGGGGCGGAAAGGGATTGAGCATCCGTGGACTGCTGTCCCTCTCCGGGGGAAGGGGCTCCCAGTTGTTGGTGCACTAGCAACATCTAGTAGAGACTGGGGGTGATGTGCTGGCACTGCATGGAAGGGTTGAGCTTGGAGCACGGCGCCGGGCAAGAGTGCGTGCGGATGCATGCACGCTCCCTCCACTGGTGTCATTGTACGCCCCAGCCCACGTCAAGCCAGAAAAGGAAAAGAATGGCACTCGGTCGTGGTGGCTTGATGGCCGTCTGAGGGAATGTCTGGCCTTGGGGGCACCACCGCCCGATACTGGATCCTGTGTCGGTGGGGAGTGAGGTGGCCTCCCTGCCATCCTGCCCTGGGGGGCAAACCGCAGGGGTGATGGTGGTGGGGGCTTCGCTGGGGGATGAGGCTGGACTGGATGGTGGATGGAGATGGATGGATGCCGGGACGTGAAAATGCAGACCGAAGGGCCACACAGGTAAAAAGTACTAAGAAAAAAAAGTAAAAGAGCAATCCTGGCTCAAAGGTATTAATCTGCAACTGAAATAAATAAAAATATGGGGCAGGTCAGGTAGGGGGCTGACAGGAGCGGGGGATTATAGCTGGTACCTAGCGGAAATGGAGGAGGTGAGAGATGGAGAGAGTAGGAGAGCAGGTTCCAGAGGGAGGGAAGGTGATAGGAGAAGGCTGACTGCTCAGCAGAGGAGTGAGGAGGGTGGGGGAGGGAGAAGGTGTGAGAATCCCTGGAGCAGAGGGAGTATGATGCAGAGAGAATGGGTGAGAGGAGTGTGGTTAGGTAAGACAGTGAAGACCCAAACCAGTAGGTCTATCTCATCCTCTCTTGACGCTGCCTACCATTTTCAATGAAACCACCTCCTCAGGAAGCCCATTCCAGCCTGTCACCATCCTGTCCATAAACAAATTCCTCCTAGCCTCTCTCCTAAACCTCCACCACTCCAGTTTGAGACTATGTCCCCTCGTGTTTTGGTTCCCCCTTAGCTTGAAAAAATCATCCTTATCCACCCCATTTATTCCTTTCAAGTACTTGAAGGTCTCAGTCATGTCCTCTCTCTTTCATTTCCTCCAGGGAGTAAATGTTCAGGGCCTTCAACCCCATATGTCCTACCCTGCTGGCCTATGATCATCTTAGTTGTCCTATTTAAGGCATAGACACCAGTACTGTACACTGTACTCCAGATGTGACCTCACTTATGAGCTGCACAGTATTACCTCCTCCCACTTATTGCTGAGCCCCCTGGCAATGCAGCCCAACATTTTATTTGCCTTTGCTGCTGCTGTCCTACATTGCGTGGAGTGTTTCAGGTCACTAGTGATCATCACTTCCTGGACTTTCTCCTCCTCTGAAGTACATACCCGGACCCCTCCCAGGCTGTACTCAGTCTTCAGATTATTGGTTCCAGTGTGCAGTAACCTTCCATTTCTTTGCACTGACACCAAGTTTCCAAATCCCAGACCATGTCTCTAGCTTTTCCAGCTCTTCCTTTAGGTCTTGTACCTCTTCTGCTGTGCCCACCCTCCCACACAGCTTGGTGTCATCTATGAAAAGGTAAATTGTGCCCTTAATGCCATCCCCAATATTGCTGATGAAAACAGTGAACAGCACAAGTCTGAGCATTGAGCCTTGTGAGACCCCATTGATAACCTCTGTGGTGCTGGAGAGCTCACTTCCCACCACCACGCTCTGGGTCCTGCCCCCTCAGGCAGTTTCCACCCACCCAGTCAACTCCTCACCAACCCCTAGATCAGCCAACTTCCTGACTGACCTCTTGTGGGGTACAGACTCAAAGGCCTTGCTGAAGTCCAGGTAAAAGATGTCCGCCACTTGGCCCCCATCCACTGTTTTAGTGACCCAAACAAAGAAGTCAGTCAGATTTGTTTGACATGACCTCCCTCCCAAAAACACATTTTGCTTCTCATTCTGGAGACCATTCTCATCCAGATACTCTACTAACCTTTCTTTAAGTATGGTCTCCATGAGCTTGCATGTGATTGTGGTCAGACTGACCAGTCTGTAGTTCCCCGAGTCAACCTTGTTACAACTCTTATGGATGGGCACCATGTGACAGAGTTAGGATAAGAACCTGTCCCATTTGATACACAAAGAGTTAAATGCAATGAGATATCTATTCTGCCCTCTCCTATTCTGTCACTTGTCTATCTCTTGCCTATCTGATTGTGCAATCACATTTTCCCTGTGGCACCTAGGAATTGGTCATTTTGACAGTCCCACAACGTCCCCGTTTTCTCCCCTCCTTCACTTGCTGATTCTATTCTTTCTTTCTTCCTTTGCTTCTCTGTGGTTAAAAATATATGTGAATGTTTATGTGGCACTGTGATCTCTTGGTTTGGAAATGTACATAATTATATTGTTGAAATGACTACAGACAGCTATTTGGGTTTATCTGGAACACAGGGGCTTAACCTTGAGGTGCATTGTGACCTCAACCAGCTTGTTTACAGAATTATTAACAGAAAATCAGACCCGGGACAGGATGTTTTAATTGGCTGCATCTGTTAAGAAGACTAATGTCTTCAGGCTGGTCACAGGAAAGAAACTGACAAAGTCTTAATACATTTTATGATGCACGGGTGGTATAATTTACAAGAACAAGATGCAGAATTTAATTGCCAGAAAAAAAAACATAAAAACAGAGCAATGTTTTGTTTAGAGATAGAGAGAGAGATAGAAATTTCAAAGAGACTCTCAGATGAAGGACATATGTTTGATTGAACTGCCTGCATCAAGAGCTATTCTGCACAATTTTATTTTTAATTTTGTTATTGTTAATAATAGCATGCTACTTGAGAATTTAATAACTTCTCCTGATTTGCCTATGCTTCCTGACCTATACTTCTACAACACACTGCATGTGCCATTCTCCAGTCCTGTAGTACAACCCAGCTCCAGTGAACTACTGAACAGGTTAGCCAAGGAATCGGCAAGTTCCTCTGCCAACTCCCTCAGCACCCTTAGGTGTATGCCATCTAGGCCTGGGGATTTATCTACCCTCAATGCTACCAATCCTGTCCTCAACCAATCCACCTCTATCAAAACATCCATGTGCCCTCCCCTTTTTCTCCTCTCCTTCCCCCAAGTGGCACTGGTCATCTCTCTCTCTCTCTCTCTCTCCCCCTGGTGAAGGCAGAACAGAAGTACTCATTCAGTACCTTTGCTTTGCTCCCATTCTCCTCCACCCACCCATCTTCTTTACATAACCTAACAATCCTATCTTTCTTGTCCCTTTTTTAGCTAATATAGCAATAAAATGCCTTTTCTCCCTTTTTAATTCAATCAGCTAGCTGCAGTACCTTCCTAACTTTAGCCTGCTGAACTACCTTACCTGCTACACTAGTCATCTTCAAGTAGTCCTCCCTGTCTTCCTTCCTCTGGATCCTTCTAAATTTCTTGTAGGCTGGCCTCTTATCCCTTGCTGCCTGAGTGAACTCAGTCTTAAACTGGGTGCTTTGGCCCTCGAGTTCTTCCCTTTGAGCTAAATGTATTCCCTTGTGGCAAACATTATTCCCTCTTTGATGATGGACCACCTTTAGACCACCCCCATATCCACTCAGATGCTTGCCACGGGACTCCTTAACAGTTTGCCCATCTTTCTGAAGTCAGCCTTTCTTACAGTAAATCCAGGATCCTAGTATTAATGTTGTATTTTTCCTGCCCATGTCCAACCAAAACCACATTGTGCGATGGAAACTTCAACCCAGTGGCTGCTCAACTTTTAGATCTTGACTCAGGGTGGGTCAGAAGTTGGTCAGCTGGGTGGCAAACTGGTTGGCTGGCAGAAAACAGAGAGTGGTGGTAAATGGTATACAGACAGAAGAGATGCAAGTCACAAGTGGGGTACCTCAGAGATCAGTCCTGGGGCCAGTCCTCTTCAATACTTTCATCAGTGACATTGCAGATGGACTGGAGGGTAAGGTTTGTCTGTTTGCAGATGACACCAAGATCTGCAACAGAGTATATGATCCAGATGGGGTAGGCAGAATGAGAAGAGATCTGGATAAACTAGCAAAACGGTCAGAAGAATGACATCTGGAGTTTAACGCAAAGAAGTGCAAGATCATGCACATAGCGAAAAGAAACCCTGAAGCCACCTATAGGCTGGGAAGGGAGTTGCTGGCAGTTACAAGGGAAGAAAGAGACTTGGGCATCATCATCACCGATGACCTGAAATCATCCAAGCAGACCACTAAAGCAGCAGGTAAGGCTAGAGGGATGTTGGGGTGTATTAGTAGGGGTATCACAAGTCAGAAGAGGGAGGTAATAATCCCTCTTTGCAAGACTCTGGTTAGGCCCCATCTGGAGTACTGCATGCAGTACTGGAGGCCACACCTTCACAAGGACATTAACCAGATTGAGGCAGTCCAGAGAAGGGCAACCAAAATGGTGCAGGGACTGCATCAGAAAACATATGAGGGCAGATTAATGGAGCTCAATATGTATACCCTAGAGCAAAGGAGGGAGAGAGGTGATATGATCAAAACATTCAAACACCTTAAGGGATTTAACAAGGTGAAAGAGTCTAACATGTTTCAATACAAGAAAAATAGCAGGACAAGAGGACACAGCATGAGATTAGAGGGAGGCTGATTAAGGGGTAATGTGAGGGAGTTCTTTTCCACAGAAAGGGTGATGGGCGCATGTAACAGTCTACTTCAGGAAGTGGTGGATATGAATACAGTGTAGGGCTTCAGACAGGCATGGGATAGGCATAAGGGAGCAATACAGATGAGTATGAATAGATAGGCCATTGACAGAGCAAAGGCCGATGGCACGTTCATAAGGCAGAAAATGAAATGGGCAGACTGGATGGTCCTTGTGGTCCTTATCTGCCATCAACTTCTATGTTTCTATGTTGAAAGTGGTCCCCTTTCATCAGCAACAGATCTAGGACTGCCCCCTCCCTGGTGGGTTCTGTGATGCCCTGTGTCAGGAACCCACTTTGCAACATATCTAAGACCACCTGACTTATGGCACAGGTTATGGCCAGTACCCTCCAATCCACCTTAGGCAGGTTGAAGTCTCCCACTATTACCACCTCTCCTCTCCCTGTAGCAGTCAATATTTGTGAGTTCAGTTCCCAGTCTCTTTTCTCCTCCTGGTTGGGTGGTCTGTAAACCACACCCAACCTCATCTTCCTCACTCTATTAGACAGTAACTGAATTCACATTGCTTCTGTCCTCCCCTCTTCCAACTCCTCCCTTGTACAGGTTAGACCCTCCCTGATGTAAACTGCCACTCCTTCCTCTTTTCCTACCTCCCTATCCCTCTTGCATAATTTGAGCAGAGGGATCAAGAAGTCCCAGTCACCCATAGGTATGGCCCATGTTTCCGGGACCAATGCAATGTCTACTCCCATCTCAGCCAACAATGCCTGCAGGTCATCCATCTTGTTTCCAAGACTCTGTGTGTTCAGGGACACCACCCTCCACCTACAGTCTCAGCCTCCTTCCCTTCTTTCCTGCTGCCTTTTTCATTTCTCCCCATTACCTGTGCCCCCACCACCTCCCCCCACTGCTAACCCCCTCTCTTCTCCTCCATGTCCACCCTCCCATCCCCCCATTAGTATGTGGGGCAGTTCTGCTGACATCCTCCTCCTCCTGGAGACTCGGGGCCTGCAAACCTACTTGCCCCCCAAGTAGTTTAAATTATGTTTTTGCTTTATGTACCCCCCCCAGCTTGTCCCTGAGGACGCAAAACCCCCACTACTGAGGCACAGTCTGTCTGGTGCAAAAAGTGTTTTATCTGACCAGATCTCCCCCTAACCCCCAATACAGTCATACCCTTCCTTCTTGCACCATTCCCTCAGCCAGTCACTGAACTCTAATCTTTTCTTCCTGAGCATGCTGGCTCTCAGTACTAGCAATACCGCCGATGATGCAAGCTATCTGGCTATCTCTCTGCAGATCCTCTCTACTATCCTAAATATCTCCTGTACTACCCCCACCTCCTCCCCAGCTAGATTGCTGGTACCTATGTGTACAACTGCAAGTGATTCCCTCCTAACTCCTCCTACCAGCTCCCCAGTTTTTGGCACACCCTCTCAGTTGTCATCACTGGCATGCAAATTCCACCCTCCATGTTCTCTCTTCCCTATCCACCATGACTACTTTATGCTGTCCAACCCCCTTCACCTGTCCCACTCCCCCCCAACCCAAGCTCTCTCCATCCCTCCCATTCCCCCCCTACTTCCAGACAGTGGGCAAAATCTGTTCCTTAAAGACACCCCAATGAATGTTCACACTCCTGTTGCATCTCTTGCAGTTCAAACCCTTCCCTCAACCACTTGCCATTCCCCACTCTGGGCTCCCCCACCCTGCGAGGTGAGGTACTTCTGGAACTTGGGTGGGCTCCTATACACCTATCTCCTGCCTGCCAAACTCACTCCCCTGGACATCCCCCATCTGTCTTTCTTTATTTCCCCTGTGCTGCTCCTCCTACACCCCATGCCAGCCTCCCCAGCTCCCATCTGATCTGCCTTACTTCTGCCCTTAGGTACTCCGAGCTTCTGCACACTGGACAGACCCCTGTTACCTACATCATCCCCAGGAATACTGCCACCACGGAAACATTATACCACACTGCCATCTTCTCACTGTCCTGATGCCTGTACATGTTCCTGTTCCACCACATCCTCCCAACCACTGGCCCACACACCTTCCAGTTAGGAACTTCTGTACATAATCCATTTGGGGATGGCTGCAAAAGTCACAATTCCCTGTTATCCTAGGCAGCTCACCCGTGATACTCCAACCCCCTACCACTTCCTTGACCCTAAATACAAATGTAAGCTGACCCTAGACAAGGGCCAGTTCTACTTCCTTGCCTGCGTTACCCGTGTAGGCTGATCTCAGATAGGAGACAGTTGTCCTCTCCCATCACGCCCCTAATCTGTTATTTACAAGCTGACCCTAGATAGGGAACAGCTGAAAACCCCTAGCAACACCTGACTGTATTTTCTGCCCTCCCTTTATACTTACCTACCCTCCATTGATCAGCATGGCCTGCAGTCCTCCCTGAGGACACCCTGCTGACACCCCCAGATGTCACATAGATAGATGCCACACTCCTGCTTTTCACGCAATGGGTCACTTGGAATTGTGGGTCTTTAGTGGGGTCAGTAAAGCCCACATTGGGAATTTTGGCCACATGGTCTGGCATGCTTCCCAATGCCAGCCACATACTTGCCCTCAAAGCCCTCCCTCTGCTTCTGACCTCTCAGTCCCCTTTAGCACAGCATAATCCCTGCTTTTCAGCTCAAACCCCCAGCATTTTTGAATTTCTTTTTCAATCATATCACAAGTATAAACAACAGCAATTATCATGACATGTGTCCTTGCAGCTCCAGGCCCCTCTCCCGCCACCCCTTCCCAATCAGTCATTAACAATTTCTGCTGAAAAGGAAGAAATTACAGACTGCTTTCTGGTTTTGGACCCCTTCTCAGCAAGCCCATATTGGGCATTTGCAGTAACATGATCTGGCGTTCTTCCCAATGCCAGTCACACACTTTCCGTCAAAGTCCTCCCTCTGCTACCAAGCCTTCCAGTCCCCTTTAGCACAGCACTGTCCCTGCTTTTAAGCTCAAACCCCCAGTATTTTTTTTCAGTCGGATCACAAGTAAAAACAACAGTACTTATCTTGATGTGTCCCCTTGTGGCTCCAAGTCTCCCCCCCCAATTGCGTGTCAGCAATTCCTGCTGAAAAGGAAGAAATTACAGCCTGTTTCCTGGTTTTAAACCCTTTCTTAGCAAACCCCTTATTGGGTGTTTGTGGCCACGTGGTCTGGTGTGCTCTCCAATGCCAGCCACACAATCTGCCTCAAAGCCCTCCCTCTGCCACCAACCTCCTGTCTCCCACTCCCCTTTAGCACAGAAAAAATACCTGCTTTTAAGCTCAAATACCCAGCATTTTTATTTGCTTAAATTGCATTGCAAGTAAAAACAACAGCAGTTATCTTGGCATATCTCCTTGCAGCTCTGGGTCCTCCTGATTGCTGATCAGCAATTCCAGAAGAAAAGAAAGAAATTACAGCCTGCTTTCTGGTTTTAAATCCCTTCTCAGCAAGATCTCATTTGGTGTTTGTGGCCAAGTGGTCTGATGTACTTCCCAATGCCAGCCACACACCCTACCTCAAAGCCCTCCCTCCATCTGCCACCGACCTCCCACCTCCCAGTCTGATTTAGCACAGCATAATCTCTGCTTTTAAGCTCAAACTCCCAGCATTTTTGTTTGTTTCAATCATATCATGAGTAAAAACAACAGCACTTATCTCAGAGTGTCTCCTTGCAGCCCAGGTTCCACCCCCGATCACTCATCAATGATTCCAGCTGAAAAGGAAGAACATATAACCTGCTTCTTGGTTTTAAACCCCTTCTCAGAAGGCCCCTATTGAGTGTTTGTGACCACGTGGTCTGGCGTGCTTCACAATGCCAGTCACAGACTCTCCTTCAAAGCCCTCCCTCTGCCACCAACCTTCAGCCTCCAAGTTAGTTTTAGCACAGCACAATCCCTGCTTTTAAGCTCAAACCCCCAGCATTTGTTTTTGTCTTAATTGGATCACAAGTAAAAATAACAACACTTATCTTGGTGTGTCTCCTTGCAGCTTTGGGTCCCGTCGCTTACTCACTGATGATGCCACATGAAAAGGAAGAAACTACAGCTTGCGTTCTGGCTTTTAACCTCTTCTCAACTAGTCCCTGTAGGGTGCTTGTGACCACATGATCTGGCATGCTTCCCAATGCCAGCCACACATTCTCCCTCAAAGCCCTCCCTATGCTGCTGACTTCCCACCTCCCCGAACCATTTAGCACAGCACAATCCCTGCTTTTAAGCTAAAAAAAAACAGCATTATTGTTTGCTTCAATTGAATTGCAAGTAAAAACAACAGCACTTATCTCAGCGTGTCTCATTGCGGCTCCAGGTCCCCCAATCACTCGTTGGTAATTACAGCTTATCAACAAGCAAAAGCAAACAGGTGTACAATGGTGAAAGCAGATGATTAAATGTGCATTGCAAAAATTATGGAAGCAAAATCAGAAATAGGGCTATACCCAGGTAGGGAGTAGCTAGAATACCTTAGTTTAGCAATATTGCACACATTCACGTTTGTTGGTAGGAAAGACTCTTAGTGCATTACGTTTAGTGTAGTCCATACAGCATGACCTTAAAGGCACAGGAGGAGAACAGAGGGAGTCTTTTGGAATGGTGGAAGTGGAGGGCAGCATGGTCGGCCGATGGCAGACTCATGGCTGACCCCAGGCAGACTCCAAATCTTCATTGCCATTTGTACTGTAGCCTTTTGCACCAAGGACTGCAGCTTGGAGGACCACTTAGGAAGGATTCCTTAACTTAGGGATAATGGCTCCTGATTGGAGGAGAGTCCCAAGACAGGTACAGCTCATAGAGGGGCACCAGACTCTGGTGATGCTTTGATGCATCATTGGTGCAACAGGGAGGGCTCAGGAAGAGATTTAGCAGCCTTTATCTCCCCCAACAAGGTCTTGCGGTGCTCTGGTGCAGTGGAAATAAAAAATCGGGTTGCTGTGATACAGTTTAAATTCTGATGGGCAATTTGGACTCCACCCACAGTCAGAAATAACACCTCCTAATTAGAGGAAACACCACGGGCAGGAAGAGTTGATGGAGGGGCACACAACTCTGGTGCTGGCTTCAATGTGGTGATCAGTGCAATGAAGAGGGCTCAGGAAGATGTTTAGCAGCCCTTGTATCCCCTGACAATATCTCACAGTGCTCCAGTGCAGTGGAAATAAATGGTTCAGCAATGTGTTGTGAATGTCATGAACAACAGAAGTGCATAATTTTCTGGGGCCATAAAAGGCACACTGAGCTGATAGCTGGCCCAGGGTAACAGGGTTGTTCTGGAACTTACTGAAGGTCAAGTGGGGGGATTCAAAGACAAGTGTTCTTGGTATATGTAAGCATTAATCCACAATGAAGGTGGCATCTAATGGGGAATTAATGCATGGTTGGGACCGTTGTGGTACAAGGTCGCAGGCCAAGTGCCTTCAATGGCCCAACCATGCATAATTCCCCATTAGATGCCACCGTCAGAGTGGATTAATGCGCTTGTACCATGGCTTGTGCAATGTTAGTTTCATGTGGATATTGTTTTACTTGTTATAACACACTCATCACTAGTAGGAATTATGTCACTTACTCAATTATGGTTTCTATGTGCTTCTTTATAAGGCTGTCTGTACGTGCCACAATGAGCTTGCACGTTGCACTGCCGACATCCACTTACATAGTGTGTACCAACTTGTGACACATTACGACTTTGATTAACGTTCCAAGATACAGATAGCATAATTTTGTCAGTTACAAACCTTGCCGTTCCGATTGACTGTTCTACTGATATGCTTCCATTTTTACTCATATTACTGCCATGGTGGATTGTGGGAACTATGTGTTGGCTGCATAGTTTACTGTGTCCAAACACTGACAGGACTGCTGTGACCTAAGTGTGCTGAGCTCCACTGATCTTTCTGACCAACAGGTGGCACTTGTACAATAGCAGACTACTTTTGCTGTTTTTGTCAATGACGTCTTTCAGGATCTTGTACTTTTGCTATCCCATTGTGCTGCCACTATTGGTATTTGCATTGGGTGCCCTCGTCAACTCCAAACAGAAGACTTTGCTGTTGCAAATATATTTTCTTTATTGCCTATTCATTGGCGCACTACAACTGAATCGAATGCCTGCCCCAGACACAGACTGCATTTCCGACCAATAGGTGGCTCTTTTGACACATGAGGAGAACTGTGCTGACTTCATATATCCTGTGTTGCTTGGCTTTGCTGCAGACTACTGAGTTTCAGTCTGCTGTGACTGGTGAACATTGTGTTGGCTTGGTATGTAGGTCGGCAACACCACACTTCACCTTTCTTTCCTATCTGCCTCCAAACACACTTGCCACATCGTTGTACACACCGCTCTACTGGCTCGTTCGGACTCCGTTTCCATTGCCTGATGTCTGCTCTGTTCATCGCGCCACCTATTGGTCAACCTACCACTGTACCTACTGCTGAAGACATTACTCAGGGAGGTTTCTAAGCACTTTCACAAGCTTAACACAGCATTATCGTCTCATAATGCCATGTTGCTCTTGTACCACCTGACGCCTTTGCACCAATCATCTTTCTTACCTGCAGTGCTAGTATTTTTGACATGTTACAAGCAGTATTACAGGTTGGTACACAAACAACAGCTAGGCTATATTGCTTCACAATCAAATTCAAAAATGAGTATTTGGATCTGCTTGCAGTCATTGAACCTGAGGCGTTCTGGTTCCCTGTCATGAGTCCTAAAGTTATAGCATCATCAAGCAAGTGGGCTAGTGCTATGGGGATGATGCTGGCATGCTGAAGTGGGAGGCAGGATAAGGCAACAAAGCAGCTTGAGTCAGAACTCACACATGACACACTGGTTCAGACACAAAAAACAGTAAATTGTATCTGGTAGAAATATTATTTTGGATGAGGTAGACTGCATCATTAAGACAATTAAATGTTATTATTTATTTTAACATCTGTTTTCAATATACTCACAAAGGGGATATTTTTATTTTGTGAAGAAATTGAATAAGTTCTAAACAAATAGTTTTAATGACTTAATTAAGGCAAACTCATATGCAGGGAAAATATAATTCTCATAATGAATATTGATTTTAGTTATATAAAGCTAATACTGGTACACTTTTTTAGATTTAATTCCTGAGGAAATCATGTGTTTTAAAGGCAAACTGCCATAATACTGAATCTTGTTTTCAGATCAATCAGCAGGCTTAAGTATTCATTTCAGGATGATATTCATATTTAAAGAAAACTTATATTACCAGTTAATCTTGTTTTTAGATAAAAGTGCTTAGTTTGAGAGCAATTGACTTATTTATTAATTAGTTGAACAGAATTATGTTAGTATTAGTCTAAGAAGCGCATCCTACATAACACTGTGTATCCCCAAGGCTTCCTCTTGCTATGGCAGAGTGGCCATTAGTTTCCTGTTGCCAACATTGTGGAACAGAGTACAAAAATTATTGAAATTAAGCTGCCTCCACAGTATGAATGCCTTTAAATCTCTATATGCTCGGTATGTGTGTGAGCCATGCAGTTGCTACCTCGGGCCCTAATTTTTGTCCGAAGTATCAGACTGCTGCCCTCTGACCATAGCTGAATTTATGATCACTTGTAACCTTTGATGACCTTAACTCTGTGAGTGTCTTATGCCTTAAATGTTTTTCCCCTATAGAGATCCTTGTAGGGTTAGTATCTCTTCATGGTTTTGTGGCTGCTACACCTTACTCATCCTGCTGTCTTTTACATATTGCTTAATCTGTGACTCTTATTCCCCCACCTTGTACCATTTAACTCCTATTTCATCTTCATATTCCGTTTCCACTGCATTCCACTCTATCTCTTTCCTCTGTCCCCTAACTCTCTTCCCTGCCACAGACTAGCCCTTCAGGGGCTCCCTGCCCCTCAGGTGGGAGAATTGCAGATACCGGGCAGTTGTCACTTCTATAGCCTGAGACACCTAGATCAGACTCCTTACTAGCGAGGTGCGGCATTGCCAATACCCAATCGGAAAGCGAGCGCTTTTCTGCTGTGGTGTCTGATTGGCTCCTGCAGTCTGCTCCTGTGTCTTCCTCAATACTAAGCTAAAGTCTAATTTTCCGACGAAAACTTGCACAAAAAAGAGCTGTACTTACTTACTGCCTAACAGTTATGACCTTTATTTTTTCCTGTTTAGAGTGTTTGTATGATTACACTCCTTTCTGAATTTCTGTGGTTGAACCAGTCTTTGGGCATCAAGGAACACCCAGTTCTGTTGTCCTGCTGTTTTGGTCCTCCCGCTGGTTCAGATGTTCCATTGTCCATGGCCCAGTACAATACCAACCCCTTCTTCCAGCCCCTGCCAAGTATATACTCTCCACGGGCTCCCTGCCCATAGGTGTGGGAAAGCCGGGCACCAAGTGATCAGCGTTGCCTCTACCACTGCCTGAGAACCTAAGCTCGGACTCCCCATTAGCAAAGCATGGCATTAGCAGCCATCCAATCGGAATGTGAGCACTCTTTGGCCTTGACTTCCGACTGGTTCCTGTAGTCTGCTTCTGTGTCCATTCTAAACCAAGCATAAATCTGATTTCCATGCTGAAATTCGCCAAAAAAGAGCTGTAATTACTTTTCTCCTTGACTGTTAAGACCCTTATTCTTCTGTGTAGAGTGTTAAACTTAGGGATGCTGTGTGTAACCCCCCTGCAAATGGGGGTTCCCAAAAGACTTCCAGGAGCTTGCTTGAATGCTCCAAGCCTGAATGGTGTTTGGCGTTTAAGCCATTTATCAGTGAGTGTTTTTAGAACCTCTGGTACTGTCTCTTTAAGAGCTGTCTGCTTGCAGACATAATTAGTTTGTATGGGGGGACTGTGTGCTTCTCTGTTTGAGTACCACTCGAACTGCTGCCAATTTACTCCATTTTTGCAGTCACTAGGAGTGCAAAGGGAACCTATCTGAAAGATGTAACTGTTTGCCAGAAATCATTTACAGTAATAATGAAATTACAGTTTGTCTAACCTGCTTTCTTTGCAGTCAGAACTGTGTCTGTCTAGTTCCCCATTCTGGTTTTGAACTGCTGAACTGGACCAATCAGTGTGGGTAAGCTAGCTCTAAAATGGTGCCTTGGACGAATCAGAACTTGGACTCATAATCTGAGCCAGCCACAAGAGGATTGTATGGGCAGTGACTCTGGGAGATGTAGTTAGACTTCAGCACCTTTTGGACCAACAGCAGCAGTCTATTGTGAGTGACAGCCAATCCAGTCAAGGACTGGGAGGAACTCAGAGGAAGTGCCCGGTTTTGTCGGTTGGAGTTTCAGTTGAGCTTTGGCAGTGAAGAAGGAAGGAGCCCTGTGCTTTTTCAGTGTGCAGTTTTAGTCAAAAAACATGTGTAAGGCCCAGAGTTCCGGTCTGCAGCTTGTGTAACAGCTTGTTAGGACTGAATCCATCCTGTGAAGAGAATCAAAGGATATCTGAAGATAGAAACCAGGCTCACCCTGTAGAAGACTGGAGGAATTGCTGAAAATCGCACTCGGCCCGTCAGGAACTGAATCTGCTGTGTGTTCTCCTGGCATTGTGCACTGCGATCGATAGATGCAGCCTGCCTGGTATAGTGCTTTCTTTTATATAAATGTGAAGAGGTTTGTGTACCTCAAGTGAGCCCTGCTGACATTGAAGGACCCTATCTTATTTGGAGGTCGTGAATACTAATTCAGGGTCGCTCCCTGTTGAATTGCCACATTAAATCCAAATGGAATTACTGTACTGCTGACTGTTTAATTCTCCTTTCTCTGTGTGAAAGGGCCCTACCAGCTGCCACGGTTTGGACTAGCCACTAGGGCTTGGGTACCCAGGGACAGTAACTGATAGGGATAGCCTGTGCACAAGAGCCATAGGTAGATGAGTAGAGTGATAAGCTAATTAACCTGATTTCCCCCTGTCCTTGTTATATTCCCCCTAAATAAATCAGAGCTGCTTGTTTCAGCAAAGTTATACTGCCTGAGGTATTTGTCTATGTTAAAATATTGTACTGTGATTGTTGCACTGTATCTTATTTTACAGGGGTCCCAGTGCCGGAAATAGTCCTGGGGGTAAGTGTATACTGTGAAGGTAATTCTGATATATTGTGTGGGCCACTAGTGGGAAGAAAGGGGGGTTGCAGTGTCCCAGAGGGCTGTGACCAAGTAAGTTTAACTATTGCAAACCCTGACCTCTGGGTGGAGGCACCCGCCATTGGATCCAGGCCCCTCAACCTGTTAGTGGCAAATCAGGCAGGGGTAGTAGCCCCTGGGATAGCGCCATCTAGGGGTTACATGTGTGACTACACTACTTTTCAAATTCTGTGCTTGCGTCAGCTCCCTACACGAGCGACCGATCACTTCTCCCTACTGAAGTTCCTATTAAGCCTCATCTTATGTCCCCCTTAAATGTTACAGAAGCACTCTGAACTGATTTGACTGATGTAACATTGAGTACTTACTTGCATTAATTGCATTCATTGTTTTTTGCTTGTGTTATTTGGCTCTATTGTAAATATCTCTGTATGCATTGTACCATTTGACCCAGCGCTAACCAGGTCCATCTTGTAAATGAGCTTGCTCAATGATGTTCACCTGGATAAATATTTTGATTGATTGATTATTTATAGCCTTGATTGCCTACATGGAAAATCTTGTTTCAAGACATTTGCTGGATTTGTCATACTGTACTTAAATTATGCCAAGCAATATCTGCATTTTGGAGAAAGAGCCTTCAGATTTTTTAGACATGTTTCAGTATTCTAAGAATTCTTGATTTTAGTTCCACAGTCATATTTTAAGATTTATTTTTTTTTTTTTTTTTTTTTAGCAAAGTAAGATTTTCTTTAAGATTTTTGGAACTACAGTATTTCTGTAAGTCTAAGCACTACTGTTTTTAATCCTCTCCCTGAAAATAAAAATCTGGTTTTAAGATTTCTAATCCTTTTTTTAAAGAAACTAAGATTTTCTTTCTTTTTTTTACTTATTTCTATGTGACTATGAACTCTTGTTTTTAGTTCACAAAACATGTTTCAAGATTTAAAATCTTGTTTTAAGCAAACTAAGATTTATGTAGCATACAAAATCTAGTAGTACTGCCTTATTTTTAAAAAGTGTTACTCATTTATTTATGTTTTTATTTTCACTTTGGTAACCGAGTTAGTGCACTGGGACTAAGTGCCTTTTTCAGTCACGACCTGGGTGCAGTTGCACAGACATTTGAGGACATATATACAAATGTTTGGGTGCTTGTTGCAGAAAATGAAACATACACATACAGTATATTGCTTCAAATCAGCCTTCCAATCTAACACAGACAATCCTGCTAAATTCTGGAAGGTCATCCACCCCTCCCCTTCCCTTCCTCTCCAACCTCCCCACTACTCAATATTAATGGCACACTCATTAAGAGTGTTGCCTCTGAATTTAATTCCTACTTCACCTCGTGTGCCTCTGCTCTCCTCTCCTTTCTATCTCTTTCTCACCCAACTCTCCCACCCAAATCAATACACTCTCACACCCAGCCAAATGTCTTCACATTCTCTAAAATAATCCCATCCGATACCTTGGATGCATTGTTAGCTCTAAACCCTTCCAAAAGCAGCTCAGCTGATGGTTTGGACCCCAAGCTGCTCCACCCTTCTTCTATGGCAATCACTGCCCCCTGGCTGAGCTGTTCAACCTCTCATTTAAGCTGGCAGACATCCTGTCTGATTGGAAACATGCTATTGTTCTTCCCCTACCCAAGGGGGGGCAATACGTCCTCCCCGGGGAACTATCGCCCCATATCCCTACTTCCTACCCTTGCTAAGCTGCAAGAACACTTAGTTCTTTACCAACTCTCATCCTGTCTCTTGAATTCCTACTTCTTCACTCCCTTCCAATCTGGCTTCCATAAAAAACATTCCACCACCTCCTCTCTGATTAGGATCACTGACTCCATCCTCTCCGGGATGGACAGTGGCCAAATCACATCAGCCATCTTTGTCGACCTGGCTAAGGCCTTCGACATGGGTTCCCACTCCCTTCTGCTACAATCTGCATCCTCTGTTGGTCTGTCTTCTGCCACCATAAGCTGGTTCCATGCCTATCTAGTATGGTGAACACAGTTAGTTAGAATTGCTGACTCCTTATCCTCCCCCCATATCAACATGGGAGTACCGCAGGGATCCGTGCTGGGTCCCCTACTCTTCTCTATCTTTTTCAACAACTGCCTTCTGTCTGCACCTCTACATCAATACAGATGTATGCAACTGATACAGTCCTTTACACCTCTGACCTCACACTCTCTGATGTAGCAAACAGGCTTCAGTAGGACTTCAGTAATGTTCAGCACTGGTTCTGCTCACATCAACTTTTCCTAAACGCCAAGAAGACAGTCTCTATGACCTTCAGCACTAGGCAGAGGCTCTCTAGGCTTCCTTCCCTGCCCTCCTTCCACACCCTTGATGGGACAGTCCTACAGGATACCTCCTTTTTCAGATATCTGGGAGTTTGGCTGGACTAAAACCTCTCCTTCTCTGGACATGTGGACACTCTCCTAAAAAAACTGCACCCCAAGCTTGGAGCCCTATTTAGGAACTGGAGTTGCCTCCCTTTCCAAGCCAGGCACAATCTTGTCAAGAGGATGATCCTGCCCATATTTGACTACTGTGATGTAGTCTGCAGTGCCACTCCTAAAACCTCCCTAGCCAGACTGGATACTCTCTTTCACTCCTTCTGTTGCTTTGCCTTGGATGCACCTCCTTTCACCTATGACTGCCAACTGTACCACTCCGCGGCCCTTCCCTCTCTTGAAAACAGATGTCTCCTCCACTGTGCCAAATTCATCTCTAGACTCTGCCTTAGCTCCCTCCCCTCATATGGCAGCTCCTCCCTAACTACCCCCCTCCCCAGTCCACTCTCTGAGATACTACGACTCCTGCACTTTAAGTGTCCCTCATCGTACAACTACTGCTGGACAGACTGCCTTCTCATATCGATTCCCCAAACTGTGGAACTCCCTCCCTCACCAAATTTGCCACTCTCCCTCTCCCCTTTCTTCAACACTAAATAATTTCCTCTCTGTGCGTTGCAACTGCACATGAATGGGAATTGCTTTCTTCTCTTTTTACCCACTTTACTGTTTGGTGCAAAAGTACTGAAAGTGTTACTATAAATTGCATTTGTGGATCTGCAAACCTCTGTCCACTGACAACCTTATCTCATCTTTTTTTTGTGTGTGTGTGTGTGAACTCTTTTCTGCACTCCCTACCTCCAGACTCTTTCCAGCATGGGCAACTCGGTCATCAGTTTCTCCCATCCTGCCTGAAGTGCAGCTCGCTTGATTCTGGCTTGGGCTTCCCCCATCACCTGCGTGGCATGCCCGTGCCCCCCAGGTCTGTGTCCTCCGGGGAAGGACTGCCATCATCTCCGGCACCCTATCTAGAGGATTAGAGGGGCAGCCTGCTCAGGGGGAGGAACCAAAATGTGCATCCTTATGCCTGGCGGTGGACATGGGGCTGATGCCACTGGCCCCACCTTCGCCTACTAGAGGGGGAAGGATTTTCAGCTTTATTTCCCCCAACGAGGGCAGTGCAATATCACCCAGTCCATTACGTGTGTACACCCACACACGGCCAGAGGGCGGCCGCCCAACATTGCAGCCCATTATCTGAGCCCTGCGGCTGTAATACACACAGCCATCACCAGGTGCTGTTACATGCATGGGATGAGCCCTTTACCCCTTCCCAGGAGAGGAGAGCAGTCTATGGATGCTCGATCCTCTCCAACCCTGCCAACCCCTGATGACCCAGGCTCATTCCCGAACCCAGTCGTCGGCATGGCGCGAGGTGGGGCATCCAGTGCCTCAACCCTCAGTACCACTGGGCCAGCTTAACCTTATCTCATCTTGATGATATGCATTGTTCCTCATAGTTTACTTCTCTGTTAGTTGCTCCTCTGTGAAGTATTGTAATTACTGAATTCACTTGGTGCTGATCCTACTTGCTGCTATTGTTGTATTACTGATTTTGATGTCTTCCTTTGTCAATGTTTTATGATTTTTACTGTTCCTTGAAGTTGTATATCCCTATGTACCTTCCCCCCAGTACGCACCGGGAGATGAGCAACCTGTTGCTCAGTGTGCCCCTCCTGGTGAAACTCTTAAATAAATGAATCCACATATCAATTGTAAATTACATACTTGATTACATACTTGTGGCACATAGAAAGCACACCTAATTAGTGCAGATACTACATTGAATGCAGATGCATAGGGGTATGTACAAAGGGTATTTACAGAAATCAGTCACAGATACTCAGTGATAGATACATTTTTTTTAGATTGCTTGAGAAAGCAGAGACAGCTGATGATTCTCTAATGGGGGGGGGATTGCTTTCCATAGTGAGGAGGTGCAGTAGCTGAAGGAGCCTTGTCCAGTGTTTGTTCGAAAAAAGGGAACTTTTAGGCTATTTTTTGAGGTGGATTGAGAGGAGGCAAGTTGACAAACTCGAGTTATTCAGCTAAATAGATCGGGGAGTTTTTAACCATAGTTCTTTTATTACATCTTGCGAGTGCTGGTTTGGATTTGAGCTCTGGTGAGAGCCAGTTTAAAGTGTTCTGAGAAAGGCAGTGATGCGTCTTGCTATTGCTACCTGTTGCAAATCTGGCAATCTTGTGATAGAGAGTGTGCTTCTTCTGTAACATAGTGTTGTTAACAGCATCAGTAACCAAGGAGCTGTAGTCCAGTACAGTGAGCAGATTTGCCTGCGCTACTCTATGTCTGGATTTGGGCATTAGGTACTTGCAGATTCTGTACAGAGAGCCAAGTCTTTGGTGAAGCAGAAGCAGGTTGGTAGTGCTTTGAATGTGGGTATCGAAGGTAAGGGT
Organism: Neoceratodus forsteri; assembly: GCA_016271365.2. Taxonomy (NCBI): domain Eukaryota; kingdom Metazoa; phylum Chordata; order Ceratodontiformes; family Ceratodontidae; genus Neoceratodus; species Neoceratodus forsteri. Next base: position 974,281,830 of record CM057459.1, read on the forward strand.
AGAGTCTAAGTGTACTCCTAGATATTTAAAGGTGCTGACTTTTTCCAGGCAGTTCCCATTATTTACGTTGATGCAGAACTTGAGGGTTGCATTTTTCAGATTGCAGTTAGAACTAAACAACATTGACTGGGTTTTTGGTAGGTTCAGGACTATTTTTTTCTAGAATGAACCATTCCTGCAAGTTTGTGAAGCTGTTTCCCAGTGCATGATTGATTTTGTTGATATCTTTGCTGTGTATGCATAGAACTGCATCGTCTGCATAGATAAGAGTATGTACGGGCTTGCAGATTGTTGGCAAAATGTTGATGAAGATTGAAAACAGAGGAGGCCCCAGTATGGAGCCTTGAGGGACCCACTACAAATTACATCGGTACTTGAGACCGTATTACCGATTTTCACCCTCTGTTTTCTATGAGTCATATAATCACTAAAGCAGGCCAAAGCATGGGATCTGGCGCCAAGTTCGAGTAATTTGCTAGATAATACATCGTAGCTGACCAAATCAAAAGCCTTGGTCAGAAGATAATTATCCTGCCACATTGGCAGATAATTTTATTTATTTATTTAAGCATTTAACCAGGGAGACATGCTGAGCAGACTACTGCTCGATTCCAGATGCACCCTGGGGGAAAGGGGAAGTAGGAGAGCATACACATTAACAGTAAGGTCCATTATATAATGTACTTCAACGAATAGGAGGGCATACAAACATATACAGTATTGTCAATTACATGATAAGCATAGAGTAAACATAAGAAAGGTAGAGTACCATCATTACAGGCAGGTACATAGCCATGGATCCAAGAGGTAATACATACAAGGTGCCAGATTCACGGTGTCAAAACTTTTATGATAAGAGGAAGACAAGCCATATGCCAGGAGACTTTTTGTGAGGATTACATCGTCAGGTAGGCAGATGGAGCAGTGATCTTTGGGAAGGGTGAGGACTCCCAGTCAGTGAGCTCCCAGGGGTGCAAGTGCAGGTAGGGTGGAAGTTTGTTTTGAGAAGAGAGTTGAGGTGCCTGCCCATTGTGGTGTGCTGGATGTCCAATGTCAGAGAGTTCCAGAGGCTAGGCATGCAGAATCTGAAAGCTGACTGGCCTGCAGAAGTTGACATGCATGGAATAGTCAGTAGACGAGAGTCTTTATTCCTCAGTGCATAGCCCTGGGGGGTGAGGGCCGAGAGGACCCTGGTGAGATACAAGGGGAGAGACTGTGACCAGAATTTGGCCGTGAAACTTGTGCAATGGGATAGACACCAGTCCTGCAAGGAGGGAAGGTCTAGATTCTGGTAGAGGACACAGTGATGTATGCTAAGAGAACAGTCAAGGGCAAAGCGACAGAAGGAGTGGAAGAGGGGGTCCAGCCTGGCCAGGGTGGACTTTGGAGTGGCGCTGTAGACTATGTCCCCATAGTTGAAATTGGGAAGGATCATCCTCTGTACAATGGCCAGTCTGTCTGGCAAAGGGATGCAGCCACGATTTCGGTACAGTGCACCAAGCTTGGGGTGGAGCTTTTTGTGCATGGCATTGATGTGTGCAGAGAAGTTAAGGTGCTGGTCAAGCCAGACCCCAAGGTACCTGAAAGTGGAGCAACTTTCAATCACAGACCCATCAAGGGTGCGGAAAGGCGGGGTGGGGTGTTGCCTTGAAAGTCTCTGCCTTATGCCAAAGGTCAAGGAGATGGTTTTCTTGGCATTGAGAAAAATCTGGTTTGCACGAAACCAACACTGAACTTCATTAAAGTCCTGCTGGAGTCTGGTCGCTACTTCAGCAGTCAAGGCGCTGGATGTGTACAAAATTGTATCATCCACATACAAGTAGATGGATGTGCTGCAGCAAGCAGCAGGCAGGTCATTGAGGAAGATGAAGAACAGGAGAGGGCCCAGGACTGAGCCTTGCAAAACTCCAGAAGTGACAGGAAGGGAAGCAGAGGTGTCATTGCCAATTCTGATAGCTTGGGAGTGGTCTAGCAGGTATGACTGGAACCACCGGGTGACCATGTCTGAGAGCCCTGCATGAGAGAGTTTCAATAGCAGGAGTGTATGGGAGATAGTGTCGAAAGCTTTAGCCAGGTCAACAAAAATAGCTGAAGTGATTAGGCCCTTGTCCATACCAGTGAGTGTGGAGTTGGTAAGTCTTAGGAGGGAGGTGGTGGTGGAGTGGGTCTTCCTGAAGCCAGACTGGTAGGGTGTGAAAAAGGAAGAGGAAGAGGAATCAAGATAAGAGGAGAGTTGATAGAGAACTAGTTTTTCCTGGATTTTGGCCAGGATAGGAAGCAGGGAAATCAGGCAGTAGCTACAGGGTAAAGAGGGGTCACTGCCTTTTGGCAGCGGGATGACTGTAGCATGTTTCCACTCAGTGGGGACAGCGGCAAGTGAGAAAGAGAGGTTGTAGAGAGCTGCTAGGGGGGCGGCGATGGCTGGGGCTGCAGAGTAAGAAATGGTTATAAATTGATACAGGTTTTAACAGTATACTTATTTCATTCCTGCTTCTAAAGTGTATGTGTGGGGGGGGCACATGACAACCTAGCGTCCTTTTTTGATCTTACATTACTATGTTACTACAATTCAGCTGAGCAAAATACTAGCCCTGTATTTTCTCTTTCACCTGCAATGGGAAATAAACTCACACAATGAACACAAGAACAAAAAAATATCATTACCATTTCCCCCAGAATCAGTTTCCCCTATCCAGTGGCAACCATTACTTACCAGAAAGCAACATGATTCCGATTATACTCTAGACAAGCCCAGCAAAGCACTTTCAAACATCTCTCAATGGATGAAGCATTTTGGTAGTAAATTGGGCACTATGAGTATGAAGACAACTATCTAAAAAAAGGGTTTACAGAACATGAAAATGAAAATTAAACAAGAAATAGCTAAAGTTAAGGAAAGCACTACAAAGCTGGAGATCAGAGTTCAAACACTAGAGGCAAGATCAGGAGTTAAAGTACAAGAGTGGGTTAAATTTCTTAGGAATTTCAACTTCAGGATATGAATGTGACATTTCGAAAAGGCCTGAACTGTAGCGGTTCTCGAATCGACAATCCCCAGGCCTTATCGCTTTACAAGTTCAACTCTGCCAGGTTGTTTAATTAAGACTGTTCCCAGTATACATGGGGAGAAGTTGTTGATGCTGTTGACTTGCATCATGTACTGATCTATTGTGATGTATTATTTGTTATTGCTTTCAATAAAGCATATTAAATTGAAAAAAAATTCCTTAGGAATATGGAAAGTCTTAAAAATCCAGTGAGATAAAGAAATTTGGCTCAGTGGTGCAGAGGGCTGAGATGCTAGGAGCCTCATCTTATGCTTCTCCAGTAACCCAGATTCAGAAAAAGACCAGGGTTGCTCGATCATCAGCAGGAACAAAAGTAGTGCATTAATGGGAATTCGGGCGGTGCAGGCAAAAGGTGACTTGTCCCATACAGTACAAAAGCAAACAAGAGACTGCAGTCAAGAGCACAAAAATAATAAAAGGCTCACAAAGTCAAATCAATGATGCCACAAATGTATTCTTGGTGCAAGAGGGACAGGTAGCGATGGCTGGCCAGGAGAAGGAGGACTGAGTGTCCATTGTCAGCTCTCCTCCTTCATGGAGTGGGGACAGTGCTACAGTAGTCACTACTTGGCTGCCACCTAGCAGAGGCCGGGTGGAGCAGCAGTGACAGCGTGATTGACTGGAAGTAGGCAGACTGTGTGCATGGGGCATTTCAACCACACATGCCGCACTATGCACAGAAATTTGTTATTGTTGGGATCCCCAGTGCCATAAATAATGATTTTCCTCCAGTGATGGAGGCTGGGAAAGAGATTCTTATGCAAACATTTTCTCTGCACCCTGAAATCCTTCAGTAAAGGCATTTCAGGTCCCACTGAATCTGAGTAATAAAAGACTTGGTGATGAACCTGCTGCAAATTGAGCAGTGAAAGCAACAATCCTGGATACTTTCACATTTAAATCAGAGATTTTTAATTTTGACTTGGTCATCTTAAAGGTGCCCTATATTTTGCAACCAAAATTATTTTTACCCAGATTACTATCAGATGCAACAATGAAGATGCTGTTTTCCACCACTTAATCAGGACATTTTCATGTCACAAGGGCAATTCAGCCTTCCGGACCTGGCAAAGGTAAAACAAAGAAACATAAAAACTAAGTAAGCAATAATACCTGACAGGGTGGGCGGTATTGGGAAATACTAGACTGCCCAGGGGTGTAATGAGGCCTGACGCTGCAGTTGCACTTAGAAAATGGGCACTGTAAAAAAGTTTATTAAAACTGTTAATAAAAAATAAATTTTAAATAAGTTTTGTAATTAAATAGTTCCTCTGCCTTCATTAGAATTTTGGCCTTTTGACCTATTGCAGACCCGTAGTTAAAAAAAAGCCGGTTGTATGCAGATACTGCCCCGGCAAGTTCACCTGTAATTCATTTTTTTTACATTTGGGACACTGGCCAATGGAAGCAGGAGCACAATCGGGGAAATGAACTGAGGAAGAGGTGATTACATTACTAAAAAAAGCTGGTGCTCCCACAGCAGACTTTTTAGGGGGGGAGTGGTTTGTGAGATCAAGGTCTACCCACCCCCCCAAGAAAACTCACCTGTAATTGATTTCTTTACATTTGGGACACAGGATCAGGGAAATGAACTGCATAAGAGGTAATTACATTACTTATATGAACAGAAGTTGATTTTTGTGGAAAAAAAAGAAAAGATATGTAAATGTTTTGTGGAACGGGAGTGCAGTTAGGGTTAGTGAGGGACACAGTTAACTTCCTGCTGTCTACGAATAGCGCTGAGTACACAATGAGCTAGCACTATTAGTTTGAAATAGAAACTTTTTTTTTAATTACTGTGTAAGATCTGTGATTAAAAGTTGTAAAGTATGTGCCACTTCATTATGGAGGGTGTGCACCTTGTGTTAAATCCATAGGGAGCCACAGTACCAGGTGGGTAAGGGTGCCTACTGAAGCGTGGAGCAGGACTTTTATGAATTGGTCCCATAGATGGAGTTGTGCAGCCAGCTAGCAGCAGTAGTGAGAAGGGACATGATGTTGGAAGTCGGGAGTGGTGGGGAACCGGCTTTGTAAAGTGAGCAAAAAATGTTTATTTTATGTTCTGTTTTTGTTTATATGCTGCTGTAATTTTTTTTCCAATCTGTGACTAGTGTGTGGTATAAGGACTGAGTGTGTGGGAGGCTAGTTCACCCCTTCACTAAGCGAGCGTATAGAAATGGTGACTGGTCAAACTGAAAATTCAGGGTGTGCATGGATACCCTAGGTAATGGGCACCCTGAACTGGCACTTGTTTTTCACAGGGCTGTATTGAAAAATAAATGTATGGCTGACCATGGCTTTCAGCCAGTCAGGATGCTTTATTTTTCAAGCCTATTTTTTAATGGCAAATAAGGGCCACTGGGCCCACCAGTCTGCCCAATTTTATTATATTCATTTTTGCTGCAGACCCTACTTAATCTAAGGCACTGTCTCTTCTCCCCCCAATGATTCCCTTGTGCCTATCCCAGGCATTTGTGAACCCCACCACTGTATTCACTCATACTACTTCTGCTGAAAAGCTGTTCCAGGAATCCACCAGTCTTTATGTGGAGAAATACTTCCTCACATCTCTTCTGAATCTACTTCCCTTCAGCTTCATAGCATACCCCCCTTTTCCAGAGCACCTTTTTCTCAGGAAACCATCCCCACCTGTACCTTATTAGCCCCCTTGAGGTATTTAAGGATCTCTAGCATATCCCCCCTCTCACTCCTCTCATGCAAGGTGAACATATTGAGCTCCTTTAGCCTCTCCTCATAGGGCTTTTGATGCAGACCATTTACCATTTTGATAGCCATATTCTGGACCACCTCCACTCTGTCTATGTCCTTCTTAAGATGTGGTCTCTAGAACTGGACACCATACTCAAGGTGGGATCTTACCAACAATCCATATAAGGGCAATGCCACCTCCCTCTTCCTGTTGGTGCTACCCCTACCTATGCACCTTGTATCCTACTAGCTCTCCTGACTGCCTTGTCATACTGCCTGGCCACCTTTAGGTCAGCCAATAGGATTACCTCCAGGTCTTTTTCCTGCTTGTTCATTGGTCATTGTCAGTATCACTCCCCCCATTTCGTACTCCACCCTCAGGTTTCTATGGCCCAAGTATATTATTTAGCACTTTTTTCAATTAAAATCCTACTGCTATACCCTTGACTACTTCTACAATTTTTTCAGATCCCTACCAATCCCTTCCACTCCCTCCGGAGTGTCCACTCTGTAGAAAATCTTAGTGTCATCCGTAAAGAGGCAGACCTTCCAGCTCCTCCTCTAGTTCACTTACAAAGAATTAAAGAGGACCGGTCCCAGCACTGATCCCTGGGGTACCCCGCTGGTCACCCACCATTCCTCAGAGTAGACACCATTTACCAGAACCCTCTGTCTCCTATCCCCTAACCAGTTTCTTACCCAGGTTACCACCTTATAGCTCACCCCAAGCTACCCAACTTGCTTACTAGTCTCCTGTGTTGAACAGTGCCAAAATCCTGCTGAACTTCAGATAGGCCATCACCACCGCTCCTCCCTGATCCAACTCCTTGGTCACCCAGTCATAGAAATCTATAAGATTTATTTGGCATGACCACACCCCTGTGAATCCATGGGTTCCACCATGTTAATTCAACATCAATATTGTCGACTGACACCACAACGATAACAAAATGTCAATGGTGAAAATGTCTCCCGGCAATCGTGCCACCCAACTGCCATCATGGCAAAGCACCAGGGCACATACCTGCAGTTTGTAGGAGGCATTGCCCCCCACATATGCCACCATGGGGGGGGCTTCAACCCCTGCACAGCCTGAAAAATAATATAATCACCTTCAGGTCAGAAGTGTAGGGGGGAAACAGTGCAACACCCCTGAGGTGGCAAGAGGGTGGGCACTGCAAAATTCCAATTGACAGAATGACTGCCGATCAGGTTGAATTGCCCACACTGCTGTCGATGTAGGCATTTTGCTGCACTGACAGCACACTGAATCCATTCTGCCTCAAATCTTGTAACCCACTGGCTTCAAGATATTCCACAATCCTTTCCTTAGTCATGCTTCCATTTACTTGCCCATCACCGAGATCAGGCTGACAGGCCTATAATTACTATACCCGCCACTTCCTTGCTACCACTTTTATGAAATGAGACTACTTCTTCCCTTCTCTAGTCCTCTAGGACCACTCTATTGTCCAGTGATCTGTTGTATATGGCTGCCAGAGGTGCAGCTAGTACCTCCTTAAGCTCCCTCAGCACCCTTTCATGCACCCTGTCTGGCCCCATAGCATTGTACATCTTCAGGTCAGTGAGTGCTTTCCTTACTCTTTGTACATAACCTAGTGTCCATTTCCCTCCCATCAAAGCTCCTGGTGCCTTTTCATGACCCTCCTTCCCCTTTTGCTGTGAACACTGAGCAGAAATATTTGTTCAAGATGTCTGCCTTTTCTTGGTCCCTCTCCATACAATCCCCCCTTCCTCTTTAATTGAACAATCCCATCATTTGTCTTCCTTTTTCCACTAAAATACCTAAAAATATCTTGTCCCCCTTTGACACTGCTTAGCTATTCTTTCTTCAGTTTGCACCTTTGCACTCCTCACAGCTTTTTTTGCCTCCCTCTCTTTTTCCTGGTACACATGCCATTCCTCCCTTTCTTGGTCTCCTTACACCTTCTGAAAGCCAATCTTTTAGCCTTTACCTTTTCTGCCACCTCTTTTGAGAACCATAGCAGTCTCATCTTCCTTTTGCTTTTACTTACCTGCTTGACATAGAAGTGTGTCACCTTCTTTATGCCTTCTTTTAGTTTGGCCCACTGTTCCTCTACCCCCCCCCCCCAGGTCATCCCTCCCTCGACCAGGTCATCCCCCCCAACCAGGTCATTTCTGAGGCATTCAACCATCTTTATAAAATCAGCCTTTCTGAAGCCTAGGACTCTCACCATGGTGTGGTTGGATCCCGTAACTGTTTGAAAGATGGCAAATCTTTTGTTATTCTAACACAGATATTTGCATGGACTTGGATGTGATGAAGATTACTTTATCTAATGCTGACTCTGAATCTAAATTAGTAGAAGCCACTGCTTCAGTTGAAGAATAAACATTTTTCTTTTAATTTCTAAGTCACTCAGTATTTACCATCTCTTTTCAATTTATTAGATAATGTTTGAGACTCATAAGATTCTACATGCTATATGGAAGAGAAAAAGAAAAGATGAAAATATAACTGTAAAACTATTTTCACATAATTTTAGTGCAAATCCAAATGCGACTATGATTGTGCAAATTTAATTTAATGCTAAGGCATTAGTGCCATATTCACTATAATAGGAAAAAGTGTTAATAGCACTAATTAGTGCAAATTTATTTTAGTGCCAATTACTGCTTCAGCAAAAATTATTTGACAGTGAAAATTTCTAGTTTTGCAGTAGTTACTTAAAGCTGTCTCTATTATTTGACATAGAGCAAGAAAACGGTAGGAAGAAATTAGCTGCAGCAGAAAGCAATAGCTAAGTATATAGTTACAGGTTTAAAAAGCATTGCTTATATCTCTGTGTTATGGACTTGATTACTTTCCAATTTGTTTTCATTTATTAATTTGTATCTGCCCTTATTTAATTGATAAACCTCTGTGTATGAATGAATCACAATTAAGAGAAAGTGTGAAAATGACTAAGTGTTACATTTTATTATATCGCATCATGTTACATCACATTAAGACTGCCTTTATGGTTGTTATCCTCCCCCCCCCCAATGAAGTAGTCTTACATTACACACTTGTGACTTCACCACTCATGAATAATTACAATTGTCCATGGCTGAATATGTTTATGACCACACAGGGCTGTTGTTTGCATGAGGCCACTATACTACAATATACAATTTACTGCTCTGTACAACTCTTGGAGATACTTTGTGTATAAAATGAATATATAGCCAAAAGACTATTGTATTCATTGACGTGAATTCTCGTGAACTCTGGCCAGAATTTGCACAGGTTTCACTGTACTTCACTTTAAAACTACCCAACAGGAGCATTCTGAGATCTGGAAAAAGATTTCTACAGACACAGAAGAGAGAATTTAGGAATGCAGTGTATATTTCTAGTCCCAACATCTGTGGAATGATATGATCAAATATGTAAATAGAAAAGCAACCAAGAGGGTGATAATTTAAAAGACATGGGCCACAAAACCCAGCATACAGAACAGGGACTATTTTCCATAAAAAAAAAATATACAGTTTATCAAGGGGACATGAAAACTGCAGTTTTCAAATATCTGAAAGAATAACACTGTCATACCAAATGCAGCTCTGCATAAGGATGAGAGAAGAAGGGGACACGTGATGCCATTGAAAAGTGAGTCAAGGGAATTATCTGGAGAACATGTACAAAAAAGACATGGAGCTGGATATTCAAATGGGTTGCACCATGAGCAATAGGGTTGCGCCTGCGCAAGTCCAAAATTGCACCATTCTGCGATATTCAGCAGAAGGCAGTTGCGCCCCCCAAGTCATGCTGAGCAACAGCGCAATGCTAATGAAGGCATGCTCAACCAGAGGGGGAGGAACCGGCATAAACTGCACAGCCGATATTCAGCCGGGCTGTGCAAGAATGCGGCGCAACCCCCTACCTGCGCCTGCACAACTTTGAGCCACAAAAAAGGAGTAAAATCGAGGGCCACCACAGGTGAGCTGCCGCATGCGGGGTGCAACACAGCAGCTGCCACCTGTGGGTGGCCCTCCACTATTCCCTTTGCCCCCTGCAGCTGGATCGCGGGCATAATGTGAAATCTCCCCGACAACGCGGCAGCTCATATCGCGATAAGGTATCCAGATATGTGAATGGTTCATTCACATATCCGACTGCTCAGACAGTATAGCTGCATGCCCATTGGCTCTTGCTTTGAACCAATGGGCGGCAGCCCTACCGAGCAGTCAGTCGGCAGGCGGCGGGGCGGCAGGCGGGTGGGCGCCACCGCCCGCCGCTGACGGGGAGAGTGAGGTTGGGGGGTTCGTGGGGGTGGGGTGGGGCCACTGGACCACCAGGAAAATTGGACTTGGGGTTTGACTCTTATGCCCACGATCGGGCTTCCGGTCCACTGGACCACCAGGGAAATTGCTTTTTGGGAGGGTGAACTCCGCTCTGGCCGCGATCGGGCCAGTGGGGGTTCACATTATGCCCACGATCGGGCCAATCGGGGGTTCATTTATGTTATGCCCTTGATCGGGCCAGTGGGGGTTCATTTATGTTATGCCCACGATCAGGCCAGTCGGGGTTAATACTGTTATGCCCGCGATCGGGCCAGTGGAGGAGATTTACTTCATGCCCGCGATCGGGCTGCAGAAGCGTCGGTCCCCGGACGCTGCTGTCTGGCAGGGCGCCAGGTGCAAGTTGTCGGGGATCACGCACCTGCATGCTAATGGCATGCAAATGGGGTCAGTAAGTAGATGCAAATGGTCCCCCTGCCTTGCATAAACTTATGGCCCCATTTGCATGTCACCTTTGAATATCAGAAATTTGCGCGTAGCAATGGAACTGCACCACCGCATCTTGAATGCTCCACTCAGACTACTGCAGTGGCACAAGTTCCAGTGTACATGTATATTGGGGGCGATATTCAAAAGCGAGTTGCTCAATAGCGCAACTCCGTTGAATATCACCCCGGCCACACCCCAGTGCAACTTTTTTGAGCAGTGCAAGGGCTTGCACCACAGAATGGCGCAGTTTGAATATCCAGCCCATGGTTGACATGTGGACTAGACTTCCTGAACAAGTGGTATTAGCTGATACTATAATGACTTTTTAGCTCAGACTTGACATGCACTTTGAACAAAGCAGGGTGGCAGTAGGCAGTGGTGTAACCAGAAATTTCCATTTTGTGCACTCTCCATCCAACTGCAGCCCCTATTTTAGAAAAAAAATTACACACTCTCTCCAACTGCTGCCCCAATACAAAACAAAACAGATTCTTGTCCTATGTCTCATCTAATCTTTGAACAGATTGTCCATATATCTATGTCCTAAACGATAGACTTTAAAACAGATACTGAAACTACTCAGTGGTCTATAAGACCTCAAATACTCCAGACAAGAATGACAATGGAAACAAAAAGGCATATGGTTTGGGACAAGCATTTAAAAATGTACACAAATGTATACACTAAGTAGGCCTGTCTACATCCTTGGCAGTAGGGTATTCCCACTGAGTTCGTGAGAGGGAGGAGCTCAGTGGACCAGTGACCTTACCTCCCTAAACTTGCAAGAATGCACATAAGTAGCTACAGCACACTACGTAATGTATGTATGTACTTTATGTATGCATTTATGCATGTACTGTATGCGTGACTACACATAACGTATGTACTGTATGTATGTACCTTGTTTATATATGTTAGTAAGTAAACCTTTATTTATAGAGCACCCATCCCGGGGGCTCAGAGTGCTGTGCAAAATTCAGACATACGTAAACAATAAATACAAATAAATATTAAAAGTTCATAAAAGAAAAATATCTACTAAAACCCCAAATTAAAAAAAAAAAAAATCAAAAAAATAGTAATAAATGATAATACAATCCCTCATAAGCAGCCAGTAAGACAGGTAGCATATAGATCAAAAGCCTATTTAAAGATCGACTGCAGTTATATTATAAACATATTACAAACTTTACTCTTGTTCCCTAACATAAGAACAGCCAGGCCTTATTTATTATATGTGAAATGAAGAAATTGACATTTGTCATGTTCAGATACTATTTTAGTGCACTCCTACTTGATGGTTTCACAGAAAATCTCTTGGATATTTTTTACCAGTTAGTGGAACCTTGGGTGGGTGCTCATTCCATTCAAGCAACAATGACATAATTTTCCTCAAGGTCTTGGCAGCTCAGTGCCAGTAACTTGAGGAAAATTATGTAATTGTTGCTTAAATGGAATCGGCACTCACCCAAAATTCTGCCAACTGATTTGAAAATGACTGAGGGATTTTCTGTGAAAGCTTCAAAAAAGACAGGCAATAAAATAACATCAGAACATGAGAAATGACTGTTCCTGAACATTACCTGCAATATATATATATATATATATATATAGAGAGAGAGTGGTTGTTCTCATGGGTCCCTATGCACGAAGGGGCAGAGTGGCTATGCACCGCACATCTGGGGCACGTAGCCACCCCGCATCCATTGTGCCCCCTATGCAAGACGCACCACAGGGGGTGCACAGCACCTATGAACCCGATCCCCAGGCCATGCAAGAGCAACACACCAGGGGTGGGAGAGGGGCAGGCCAGCACTACGTGACATACACTAAGGCACATAGTGCTGGCTGCGGGGGTGCAGAGGAGGATGCAGGGTACACCAGGGGGAACCCTGCTGCGAGCCTCCTGTGCACCCTATGCAATCAACAGAACTCTAACGGACAGGGCGGATAGCCCACCCACCCTGACCACTGCCACCTGCCCCCTCACACATTGGTGCAGGGCCCCTACCAGGCAGCCCCCTCCCCATACATACTCGCACTGGGAACCAGCCCATGGATGCTGCCCCTACCCCACCACACCGCCAACAGACCCCCCATCTGGTCCCAGTGACCTGCTATGGAGCCGCATCATGGAAAGGTTGGCGGATTTGCCCCCCCTCACTGCCATAGCCACCAGCTGTAGGTCTTCAGTGGGGTGTGCTGTCAACGCGTGCCCCACCACATTGGGGATCCACTGCACTGCCCAGTCCAGGCATCCAACTGCCACTCCTCCCCCAGCCGCACTGCAGAGTACTGCACGCTGGGGGGGGGGCCATGGACAGGTGGCCGGTGACGAATGCCACTGGTGTGCACCTGTCCAGAGGTGCGTAGCTCCGTGGGTGGGATGCACATCTCAGGTGTGTACTTCCCACCCCTTTGTGCATATGGCCCTATGTGAGCAAACAACATATGTTAAAAGCATTTTAAAAACACTGCAACTGATCCTTAAAGAGGTGAGGTTTCAGACCTCTAGTAAGGGGGATCTGGAAACAACTTCCACAGGGCTGGGCCAGCTATCTCAAAGGCCCTGTCCCCATATGATTTTAACTGAGCCCTAGGAACTGCCAGGAGGCCCACCTCAGAGAAGTAGAAAGGGTGGAGGATATGCTGAAGAGTCAGGAGGCTATACAGGTAGCTAGGATCCTTCCCACGTAGGACTTTGTAGGTCAGAAGACCAACTTTAAAGGTAATTTGCCACTTCACCAGCAAGCAGTGCAGATCATGCAGGACAGGGGTCATGTGACAGGATCTTGGAAGGCCCATCAGTAACCTGGCCGCCACATTCTGCACCAGCTGCAGGTGATGTACTGTAGGATCACTCCATCACCCCGAGGTACAAAGCATTCCAGTAGTCGAATCTGGAGGTCAAAAAAGCATGTACTAGTCAGGGCAATCATCAGGCAGGATGATGGGTTTAATCCGGGCGATATTCCTAAAATGGTAAAAACCACTCCAGACAACGGTTGACACCTGAGCCTCTAGTGTCAATCCATTATCCAGCATAACACCCAGATTCTTCACCTTGGCAGAGGTGGTAAGAGTAGAGGAACCAAAGTCGGCCTGGTGGCACTGAGGGTTGAGGCGCTGGACACCATACCTCGCACCTCGCCAGTGACCCGGGACTGGGAGCGGGATCGGGTTGCCGGGGGTCATTCGGGGAGGAGAGGGTCGAGTGTCCAGAGGACAGCTCTCCTCTCCTGGCAAAGGTGGGTACTGGACTCTCTGGCAGCAGCAACTCCCAGTGGAGTCTGGGGGTGCAACAGCTGGGGGATCGTGCACACAGGGGAGGAAGGTACAGTGGATGTCCACGAGAGGGGTGTGTGAGCACACTTAGCTCACGTTGGATGTCATTGCATGTCCATGCTTCAGGGGTCACGATCACACTCATGAACAATGAAAAAAACCCGTCGGACGAGTAGACAATGAGGCCGAACCCATGCCTACCGCCGAATCCCGCCCACCTAGTCCCTCGATATCCTCTGACCCTCAGATTGCCCGCGGCCTGCTAGCTGAGAGGAACACCAGTGTAATCATGGTGGTGCCCCAGGGTGGAATCCAGGGGGCTAAAGAGCTGCAGGTAGGTCCTGGGGTTTCAGGGTACCCGGTTCAACTAAGGTTGGGGGGTTTCAGGCTACGTGAGACAAGCCAGTCTTCTGAGGGAGTCTCGGACAATGGTGACCGGAGAGAAAAAGATGGTTAAAAAAAGAGAGGAGAGGAATCAAGCATCAACCCAGTCACCTTTCCTACCATCTCAGCACTTCACTGATGGCCTAGCTCAACCATCAGTACCTCCATCTTGCCTGGATTAACCTCAGCCAGCTAGAGGACCTCCAGTCTTGGACTTCAGTCAGGCATAAGAGACTGCATTCTGTTTCCTGGGTGCAAATGACAGATACAGCTGGGTGTCATCTGTATAGCAGTGAAACGCCATGCTTTAACATCTAATGATGTCAACCAGGGGCTGCATGTACACCATGAACAACATGGGTGAGAGAATCAAGTCTTAAGGAATGCCACAAGACAGGGACTTCGGGCAAGAGGAATAATTAAGCAATAATGCATGACAGGGTGTGTGTTGTGCTGGGATAACCGCCACGCCTGGGGTGATTAGGCACGAGGTCAGAGGTTGAGTGCGACTAATCACCCAGAAGTGACGTTATCCCAGCACAACACACACCCTGGAGTGCATTATTATACAATGGCTCATTTTGTTTTGAGAAAAAATGGGAAAACCTGTTTAAAATATTAATTTATTTCATTTTTTTTGTTTGGGGAGGCATACTTATTGAAAAAAAAGTCCACAGTTCCTGTCTTGTGCAGGAGGTGGTGCTGCCCCTACATGTTTTTTCTGTATTCTTTTAAATGTGTATCATTGTGGTTTTGTATTTTTTGCCTCTGTGCAACTTGCCATTTTGCTATTTACTCTGTCCTCTTACTCAGAAAGACGTTGCTGTTCCATTTTTTTTTTACCTTCCTAATTTACTCGCTCGAGGTGGTCATTCACTCGCTGAGTCCCGTTGCTGTTCCATTTTTTCCCTTGCTAATTTCCTTGCTCTATATGGTCATTCACTCTCTCAGTCTGGTGTGAAGTGTGAAGTGAGAGGGGCTATGGTGTTTCAGGCAGAAAGGTTAGTTTGGGGTTTTGAAAAAAAAAAATTTAAAGAAAGAAATGTATTTCAGGAGGCTGCGAACGTTATGACAGGAGCCGCGCGGTCACCGTTTAAAATGCATGCTCACTCGCTCATTGTGGTCCAAAATGAGAGGGATCGTGAGGTAGTTTTCTTTCTGTCAGGTAGCTTACTAGGAGATTTTCGCCCTTGTTCAGTAAAACACAATGTTGTCACTGTAGAGGCAGACCAGGTAGTGAAACTGATCGTGGTCTCAGCAAGGAGGGTAGTGGGGCAGTGAATCGCGTTGTGGAGTGATTTTTTTTTTTTTTAACATTTGATGCAGTCTTCTGTGTGCTGGGACTAGATCTGTGATGTTGTACTGGGATAACATCACAGCTCCAGTCCCAGACGGACCAATCAGATTCTAAGATTCTTTAATGCCATTGTATAATTCCCCATAACAACTCTCTGCATTCTGTCTGTGAGGAAGGACTCAAACCATCTGATGACAGTACTGGCGAGCCCACAGAGCTCCCTCAGGTGATCCAACAACACACCATGGTCCAGAGTGCCAAATGCTGAAGAGAGTTTGAGTAGAACTAGAACTGACTGTTCACCTTTATCTCTTGCCCTGAGGAGATCATTTTGCACCCTGACTAATGCAGTCTCCATACTGTGCCTAGACCTAAATCTTGACTGATGGGGCTCATAGATGTCCAAGGCAGAGAGATGTGCCTTGAACTGCAAAGCCAGTTTTCTCAGTGACCTTTACCAGAAAGAGAAGGTTACAGACTGTATATATGTGCATATCTACTGTATATGTATGAATGTCCTGAATGTACATATGTATTCAAATAGAAAATGCACCAGAGAATCCTTTGAAGGAAGCCTTCATACAAGATACACTGTCTGAAGTGTAGAATTACTACATAACTACTGGTTAGCACTTTTTCCTTGGTAATAAAGGCAAACACGTGCCGGGTTTCCCTCGGACCACGCATTCGCCTTTCTCAGCTCTTCCTTCATTCCGTGCAGTTCCACGATACCATTCCTTTTCGCTGCACACTTCACTGTTCAGCGCCCTTCTCATTCAGCAGTAAATTACTTACTAAAAAAAAAACAGGCTATTTTTTCACTTTAAACAGAAAAAAAACAGAAAAAGGAAAACTTTTATTTCTGCCAGTTGCTGTTGGAAGAACCTCGGACCATGTTGACATCTAAGGGCAGTCTCTCTGTTTATTTTATATAACTGCTGTAGTGAAAAAAATGCTCCCCAGCAGCTATATAAAATAAAGGCTGGATAGGTGCGTGAAACTTGAATTTTACAACTCCCCCCTTGGTGTGGCATCATCCCACACCTCGGGGTATGCATAAAATTCTCGTTATAACCCCGTACCCAGCCTTTATTCTCTATATATTTGTTTCTATTTTTGTTATTGTACCACAGAAATGCATCACTAAAAATTGGTTAACACAGTTATCTCCAACCTCATCAGAGTGGTGGAGCAAAATGAACAGGATATATCTGACAGAGAAGCTGACATCTTCCAGGACTGAGAAAGCATGCTTTTGACAACCATGTGTGGTATTTGTTACCCCAAGGGTGATTAGTTTTGTTCTTTAAGAAAATGTTCTGAAATTTGAAAAAAAATGTTAAGGAGATATATAGAGGTTGAATGGGTATAGTCAAATAGAGTTAAATTAAATCTAATGATCACCATTGGGGAAGAGGAATGAGAATGAGAATGAGAATGATCACCTTGCGTACAGTACTTTTGCATTAAATGGACATTCAGGAAATGGAGATGATTTTAGAATTAAAGTTAGTGTTGGAATTATGGGGTGGGGGTGGGGTGGGGTTTGCCAAGACTTGGCTCCCATAACTCTGAAGTAAGCCCATGTGGCTTTTGCATCACTGCCATTGACTCATAATTAGTAGGGGACATTTAAACACATAGCCCCTAGGAGCTCCTATAGCTCCCAAAGCACATAAAATGAAATTCAAACTCTGATCACAATATACAGCACAGCCAGACATGATGCACCACAGTAACCTGCAGTAAGTAACATCACAAAATACTCATGACAACAGAACATCATTGCCATTGAATTACACACCCCTGCAGTATACTGCAGCATGTTGTGATATACTGCAGCCTTACTGCATTGCATCCTGGCTGGTGCCACTGTACATAAACAATGTATATAATTCACATGCTCTATCAAAACATTTTCAATTGCACATTTTGTATTTGACAAAACATGCCAATAAAGAATATTGATAAAAACAAATGTTCTTGCCACATAGATAGTGGAAGGCTGCATCAGCATCAGAAGGAAGAACTGAAGGCAGAGCTAAAAGGCACTGGGCTTTTAGTTGGAAGACCTTACACCACTCAAAGTATATTCAGTTAGTTAGTAAATTATATGATACATCTTAAATTCAAATACAATGAAACATGCTGTACAAAAGGTACGCAGTAGTGTAGGAGCAATACAGTTTGCAGTACCCTTCAAGTACCTTTCAACAAAGGACGGCAGCAATGTAGCCTTAACCTCCTCCTACCATAATAAAATAAAATAAAAACATCGATCCCTAATACATCTGAGTCCAATAAATGTAACCCACCACGTCTACATGCATGTACTAAGGCAGGATGGATAATTTGATGGTGAACAGGCTTCTCGTGGCAGAAAGTAATTTATGAAGGGCGTCTGTACTGGAAACCGCACTGAGAAGAAAACTGCAGGGTCTGTCAGCAAAAGGAAAGAAAGACAAATTAATAGTATCCAAGCCACAGAAAAGGAAAAACAGCAACAACGGCAGTGGTAGACTAGAGATTTGGGTCTGGACAAGTTAGAATGTGTTTCAGGATGCCACAAAATGTACGAATGATTGTGCTTGTTTGATTTAATAAAGACCTATTTTTTTTTCACTCATATCCAGCTTTTCAGTATCTACACAGTACTGGACAAGGTTGTGCTAGTCCGACACTGTTGCTTCAACTGATGCATCTGGGGAATAAGAGTTTAGCTGCCATCTATAGTGAAGTGCACCAAATTGTTTACACTTCGTTATGCAAAACAAGAAGTATGCAGAAAGAATACACAGAATGATATAATACTGCTAGCCAGTGCTTTTTGGTAATTTAAAATGGGGCTTGCCATATCTGACAGGTACTGGCTGGATTTTACAGGGAGGTTTCATACTCTTTGCTCCCTAATGAAGGGGTAACATACCCTGCTGGGCTGGAGATGTCTGTAGCTCCATACTGTGGACTTTCCTTATGCACTGCACTGGCATTTCTTGATAAAAAAATGTACCAGCTGCACTCTAGGCAAATCAAGTGAATCAAGTAAACTGAAGTGTGTGCTGCCTTCATTTCATAATTGTGTCTAGGTTGTATAGTCTTACCCCTCCTCCTCAGTAGATATATAATATACAAATGATTCCCATAATCCACCACGGCCTTACGGGGCTTTTGAACCTCAGACAAACACTTCATAATGCAGATCACACCTGCATTTTTTCTGTCCCACCCACACTGCAGATGTATACATCACTTGCAATTCCAGTGAACTGTTTTAGCCAGTGAGACAGCTGCTATGTCCTTTTAAATTGGTATTTTCCCCAGTTATTCCATAATTATTTCTCACTGCCCCCTCCCCCCACCAAGCAATCAGGGCTGTAGTGGCAGCACCCTTCCTCCAGCCAATAGGACAGAAGGGCAGCTACTTTCACTTCTATTGATAGTACGAGTTCTTGGCAGGCTGGCAGTGGGGTTCTTGAACACAAGCTGGATCACTCCCTTCCTACCTCCATAGCAGCTTTGCACATGCTCTTAACAAAGTGCTCAGTGGTCCACAGCCAGCTCCAGAGTGGGACTGTGGGACTCTGATGTGACCCCTGTTTTTTCAGGTGGCAGTGCACTGTGCCAGTGGGCCAGCCCAACAGCGGCTGTGTTTACACCCCTGGGTGACATAGTAGGGAGATTGCTGGCTTTTGCCTGTCAAACTAACATTTTCTACATCATGTTTTACTGCATTCCATTTTATCTTTAAATATTTTGTGAGCTTTCATACAAATTCTGCAGACTCCTGTTGTTGATAGGTATTATCAGCAAAAAAAGAGGAAGAGACATGGGAAAGAATTTCAGTCATAACATGTTACAAAGAAAATCATGCAGATCCTAATAGAAGAAGGTGTCACAAACTATTACAAAGAGCATTTTCCAGAAAGTCATTTGTACCACTTGGAAGGTTACAAGAGGTATACAGGCAGAATAGAACACTGTGCTTTTAGAACTAGGAGCTTATAACTACCTGGCGTATTCAATGAAGCTAACCCACAGAAACATTTGGATACTACAGAGCCCTCTGATGCAACAGAGGGGTCAGTCAGAGTTCTGATATTCATTTTATTTTGGAAGGTGTGAGAGAGGACAAGGCAGAGGGAGTTAGAGATATGATCAGGGATGTGGAGAGGCTAGAAAGCTGGTCAGTCATGCTACAGCTCAAGTTTAATACCAAGAAAAACAAGGTCATGCAAGTATTGTAGGGTGAATGAAACCCAGAACAGAATACAGTAACAGATGGGGTAAGGGTGGCACGGGCAACTGAGGAGTGAGAATTGTGAGTTACCATAAAGCATATGGGAGGGTCAGCGCTAAGCTGGATGCATGTGAAGGGGCATCACTAGCAAAGGAAAATGGTGACACTGCCTTGGTATTGATCACTGGTGAGACTGCACCTGGAGTAGTGCATCCAGTTCTCATCTCCTTATCTAACCAAAAACAGGGAAAGGCTGAAATCAATCCAGAGGAGAGCAACAAAGATGATCAGCCATCTTAAGATAGCACATATGAGGAAAGGTGAAAGAGTCTGAATATGTATTCTTTAGAGACCGGGAAGAAGATGGGGTGCACGCTACAAAATATAAGTTCCTACATGGGGTTAACAGGGTGGACACTGCAGCACTGTTCACAATAAAAGGGACCAGCACCACTGGAGGGCAAAACTACAAGCTGCAGGAGGTAAATTAAAAAAAAAAAAAAAACATGAGGCAGTTTTTCTTCACAGAGGGGGTGACTGATGGCGGGAATGGCTTGCCCAGTGAGGTGGTGCATGCTGGCATTCTGACAGGGTTTAACGCATGGTGTGATAGATGCAAAGGTGTGTTCAATGGCTCAGGGTAACCTGATGTGAAATAGCTAGCTACTGTTTTATGAGTCCGTACATAGAATCAGGACACACTGGAGTGGCCCTTGGGCCTTTTACTGTGCTTAGCATTCTATGTTTCTATGCTCACAAGCATAGCATCCAGAGGGGAACACACTGAGTAGTGGTACACAAAGTCTATGAACCAAATGACCACACACAAAAGACAGGTCAAGCAGTAGGCTTTGTTTCTTTAAGTTCAACTCACACACACTCCCAACAACTCCACCGTCAAGAGGCAAACTCAGCTGGAGGTGTGACTATAACAGGTACAGGCTAGTAGAATTTCACAGCAAATAAGTCCCACATGATCACACATCCAGGTGTTTTCATACTTTATGTAAATGAAATAACCAGAAGAAGATCATCCGATGAGGAGTACTGGTGCACCAGAACCTCTTCACCCATACAGTTTAAGGTTGATCTATAGCATAGAAGAATAAAAGATGAGCAAACCTTCCTGCCCCCCACCTTAGTGGGTGGTACAGTGAGAGCCCCCCATTTCAGCAAGTTAACACATAAAGTTCCAGGGACAAATTTTCGAAGGGCCCTTAGATCCACACATGCTGCATCAAACAACCAGCTTGAGTCAGATCTACGTGCACCAAATACTGTGTGCCATATTTTGCCAGATAAGTCTTCTCTGTGGCAAAGTCCCCTAAACTGACGCAAGAGGTCCACTGCATCAACAAAATGGCGTAAGGGATGAGAATGACGCAAGCTGTGCCAAAATAAACGGTGCAAGTTGAATCAAAAAAATGATGCAAGGAACGAAAATGATGCAAACTGAGTAACAAAATGATGCAAATTGAGTCACAAAATGGTGTAATCTAAGTAAAAAAAATGGTGCAAGTTGAGTAAAAATTTATGCAAAGTACGAGAATGATGTAAGCTAATTAAACAAAATGGTGGATGAAATGGCTAAGACTAAGCCCCCAACATGTTCTAAATTAGTCCTGCAGGAGAATATTGGCCCTTAATAGTAGCATAGTCAGGTCTGGGCACCTGCTGTGGGTCTCTTTCTATGCTCTAGAGTCCCTTAGCCCAGCTCTGCCTGGTCTAACAGTGACATGCATCTTAGGCACAAGGACAGGACCTGCATTATTTTAAAATCCCAGATAAGGGGATGGTGCATCATTTTGGTGACGCAGACATCCCTTCCGATATGGCACAGGTATTTTTTTGGTGCAAGTATGGGGCAAGCCACTCTGGTGCATGCAGAACTGTTTTGGACACAAGCACCATTTGAAAATCAGAATTGCTGTAAGGTTTAAAGCATCGTGCTCCTTGCATCAGTTGTTTATGATGCAAACACCCTGCGTTATTCTCTGGCCTTTGAAAATCTGGCCCCTAGTGTTCATGGATAGTACAGCATCTGTGTGATTCTTTTTTTTTTTTCCCCCTCTTTTTGTCCTCCTTGCCTTCCGTCAAGGATCCGCCCTGGTCACGGTGCCCCCGAGGCTTCCACCGCCTGATGAGTCACTCACTCTCCTGGTTACTCCTGGCTAGCCCCCCCAGGAGGTGGGGCATGGCACTGTGGCAGGTATCGGCACCATGTAATCTTAACTGGTTGGGAGAACCCTCAGTCAGGCAGCTAATTGAAGCTGGGGGGCATGGCATCATAGAGACATCTGGCAAAGAGGGAATTTTTTATCCCTGTAAGCTGGGGCGGAAAAGTGCAATCATGCCAGCATCTGTCCCACCCCAGTGCCCCTCGACCATGCGTTGGTGCTCAGGGTGATACACCCAGCTTCCGCTAGGTGTCACTCTCGCGCCGAGTGCAGAAACCCCCCACTCCTGGAGAAGGAGAGCAGTCCATAGGCCCTCTGATGACCTGGGCTCACTTCCGAAACCGGTTCGACAGTGTCACAAGCGGAAATCAAACTGCTGCACCAGTGGGCCAGCTGGATCTGAGATTCTATTCTGGAGAATGAAATGCAGTATACTTATGACTCCTTAGAAGATTAGACTGGTCTTCTATCAGACATAGCACCAAGACAGCAACTGCTTCACAGGGGTATGTATTTAACAAAAGAGGGATACCAAAATGATGGGAATGATTTAGATTGATGGTTTATCTGGAGCACACTCCCTGAAAGTGTTACATCTTTTCTCTCCAACTAACTTGCTCCAGACTTCTACAAACTCTCTGTCTCCTCTCATCTCCACCGCTATTGAGCACACTTCTTTTTAAGAGACTAACAACTTACTTACTTACTATTTGCCAGCAGAAACAGGCCACATGGTCTATTAACTCTGCTCAAATGTGCAACTAGCACCCCACTTTCTGCAGCTGCCCCTCCTCCCTCCCCAACTACCCCCCACACAGATGAATGCCGACTGACCTTGAACCAGATTAAGCTGTCGGTGGTATTTTCTTTAGTGAATTTTCCCACTTGATATTCATACTCATATCAGAGGACACAGAAGTAAGGGGCTGTTATGATTTGAAAAAGGATTGGAAAATCTGCAGCAGCTGACCCAGGGACATACAGTAGCTAGGAGACCACAACAGTTATGCAGGCATCAGCGACACTCAGAAACACCAGGGGGTTACAGCCAGCTCGGCTGGTAAACATAGCAAAAACCTAGGTAAGAACAAAGCTGCCCTACTAGTATGGCTAAGAAGTGTAGCTGTGAGCATTATGGAATTTGAACAGTTACTTTAAGGGAACAGCAGACCTAGCAAATGGAGATTTTCTTTTTTAACTATTTTTAAAATAAAAAAAGCCTTTATATGATCTTTTAGCCCTGGGGGTCCTTGGGAGTACCTGCTCTCTTCTGCTTTAACGTCTCTATGGGGGTGGCCTGTGTTCTTTCAGTTACCAACAACCTAGCTGTACATAGAAACACAGAAACAAACTTTCTTGGCATAAAAAGACTGTATGGCCAACCCAGTCTGCCCAAACCCTAACTTGTGTCCGGCAATCCTTCCTCCTCCCTGCCTGTCTTCTAAAAGGCAAGGCAAATTTTATTTAAAAGATGTCCAATTTTTAGGCTCTGGGTGCTATACAAATCAAGTCAACTGCCATAATCGAATACAATAACCTTATAACAAATCATTGTTCTCCCGAGACTCCACAATTAAACTGGTACAGCCACCTTCTTGCCTCTTTTTGACAACGCTGATATGCTCTATAACAACTGTGCACAGATCTACCTTCATAAATTATACATGCTCTATCACCAGGCAATCCATTTCATTACCAATGCCCCACCAGAATCCATCATTACACCTTGTATGAGGTGATGAAGTGGACCTCCTTATCCACCAGGAGAATGATGCACATTTATACTTGGACATATAAAGCACTCCTTAATAAGCTACCCCCATATATATATGTCTTCTTCTCATGCTCAACTAGCACCTGTGCCCTCAGAAAATGTGCATATATTACCCTGAATGTGCCAAATTATTGGACACGGTTTGGTACAGCATCTATAAGCTTTTCTCTTCCCTGCCTTTGAAATAAGCTTCAAGCTACCCTAAAACTCCATACTCTTATCCCAGTTAGGGCGTTCGTTGTTGGGGTACATGAGATCACTGTTGAGACCTACAACTGCACTTAGCTTCGCTCACAGGTCTACCTTCTCCCCATCCCTCTCCTATTGTCTTTGTAGATTCCTGTGTATACTGGCATGCATCTTCCTTCCTTCCTTCCTTCTTTCCTTCCTCCCTCCCTTCCTTTTTGTCCATTCTACCTAAGTTGTTATCTCCCATATTTATTAGGTGTGGTAAACTTACTGTTAAGTGATGCTTCTAATTTATCTCTATGAATTGCTATAACCAACCTATTCTATGTACCGTGATATACCTGCTGTTTTTCTATGATGTACTGCTTGTATTGATTGTCTGTGATGATTTTTATTAGGTGGTGGTAAACTTACTGTCATGTGATGCTTTTGCCTTTACGTATTTGTTACAATCAATCTACTCTATGTGCCATGATATACCTGCTGTATTACTACGATGCATCCCTGTACTGACTGTCTGTGATGTTTAATACTTTGTATCAGGGACCTCCCTGTGAATGAGCGTGCTCAATGGAAGCTATCCCTACACGATAAATTGAACTAAACTGAAATAAACTAAATTAAGTAACACAATTATAAATTAAATAAATAAATCAGAAAAATAACTAAAAATAACTAAATGCATGGCCAGGGACAGAATGTAGTCACAGTAATCAGGCCAGGGAAGAAGACTATAAAGCAAAGTCTGGGAAAGCCTGATTGTACAGGAAGGCCTTGAGGAGGGCTTTGAACACCTGTACTGAAGGGGCCTCTCTCACAGCTGGAGGAAGCAAATTCCACAGGATGGGGCCAGCAACACTGAAAGCTCTGTCACTGGCCATTTTCAACCTCATCCTGGGAATCACGAGGAGGCCCCTGGAGGAGGACTAGTGCACTCTCATGGAAGAAACACTGGCACATCCCTTTGTCTATCCCATGCCTGCTTGAAGCCCCCCCCCAACACTATTTTTGCTTGCACCACTTCTGCTAGCAGTCTGGTCCAGGCTTATACCACTCTTTTCAGTGAAGAAATATTCCCTCATGCCTCTCTTTGACCCCCAGCTTTATCACATGACCCTGGTCTTGGTGCTCCTTCTCATTTAAAAGAGACTTCCTTCTGCACTCTATTCACCTCTGTGAGGTACCTGAAGGTCTCTATCATGACATCTCTCTCCTCTCTTCCACAGTGTATATTTTGAGATCCCTCAGTCTCTCCTCGTAGGGCTTCTCATGCAAGTCCTGCACCATTCTAGCTGCCCTCCTCTGGGCTGCCGCCACCCTGTTTTGTCCTGTCTGAGGTGTGGCCTCCAAAACTGGACACAGTACTCCAGGTGGGGACTCAGCAGGCAATGATACAGTAGCAACACTGCCTCCCTCCTCCTGCTGGATATGCCCCTCCCTATGCACCCCAGCATCCCACTGCTTTGTCACTCTGCCCTGCCACCATAAAGTCAGCAGATTATGATAACCTCAAGGTCACTTTACTGTTAAATTACTATCAGCACCCCCCATTCTATACTTAGCACCTGGGTTCTTATACCCTAGTTGTGTGATCTTGTACTTACTGGTATTGAATCCCAAATGCCACGCTGTAGACCACGCCTAGATTTTCCCCAGATAACTGATCATTCTCTGCACCAGTGTTTCTTCCATGACTGCGCACTGCTCAGACAGGCTCAAGCCGCCACATAAAGCAAATTACCATACAGAAGCAAGGACACAGTGCTCACATGAAGTGCAAACTGCAGTTTATTAGTGCAAAAACATCACTGTGACCACTATCCTGGCACTTCACAGTGCACTGCTGCTTCATCAAGGGAGGTGTGGTCTGATGAAGACATTTAAATAGTGTACTTCGGTGACCTGCAGCACCTTGCTGTACTGTAAGAACATGCCAAATAATAATTAAAAGCTTTATCAGTGAATACTATGTTTCTAAGTTACTAAATCCTATTAATAGAATACAGTGTTCAATGTTTAGAGAACCGGGATGATATTTTGGGGGCCTGCGTTCAGTTCCCAGTAGTTCACATGATTTCTTTCTCACCACAATTTGTGATTTAAATTACTTAACCATGGGTAATACTGTACCAAAAACATCCAATTAACATCATAAATGTGACACTATAAAGAAATTGCAAGTACGCCCAAACTAATATGCAGTACACCACAAATTTATTTGGAGGGGTTGGGAGCAATCGAACAAGGGGTAGAAACACACTGCTTATACACTCTTGATGTTTGCCATCACAGTGGTCTTTCATAGTTTGTTCTCTCACTCACTCACTCTCTCTCTCTCTCCCTCCCTCCCTCCCTCATATCACTGTGCAAATGACCCAAGACTCTGGTCCAGTAGTGCATCAAAGTTTCACTCTGGCCTAGACACTAGTAGAAGGCAGCTGGTTGGCCTGTTGATGGTACACAGTTGGGGTGAGTGCAGGATACAGGTCACCTCAGTGATATACCTGGCTGGGTCACTGGTGTAATCAATGGCCTAAACTGAACAGGCATGACATTTCCGGAAGGGTTCCCTACTAGAAACAGAAAGCAGAAATTGCTTTGTTCCAAAATGCCTTTGGTTGGTGCTTCATTGAAGACACGCTCAGTCTCTTCAATGCAAAGGTTGTTTTCAAGGAGCACCTAGTAGAGGGGTGTGGCTAGGATGCTGAGAGGAGTGGACATGTGGTAGATCGACTCCTGAGAAAGACTGCAATTAATCTTTTAAAACTTGTTATTAGACTGTGTTTTGGTACTTTATTTCTATATCTACAGCTGTGAGGCTATAGGAGAGGTGTAACTATGGGCCATCTGAAAGGTGCAAAAGCACAGTCTGACTTTTTTAACCCTAAAACCAGCTTGACAGCACCCAGCAAGCAGGCCATTAACCCCCCCTCCCTTGCAACAACAAACTGTGGGGGGATATCACACTGGTTATGGTAAATAATACTTTATCACAACTTTGTCAGTCAGTACAGGACGTGGATAAGAAGTTGGACACTCTCACAGGAAAAGCTAATTTTCTGGAGCAGCATGTAGACACAGCCCGACAGACAGCAGAAAAGGCAGAGACCAGTGTGGGAAAAGCCTGAGACATTTCAGTTAAGCTCCTGCAAGAGAACCAACTCCTGCAACAGAGACTGGAGGCCATAGAAAATCAAACGAGGTCCTGTAATGTACACTTGGTGGGTCTCCCTGAGGGAGCAAAAGGGGATAACCCTAAGGGTTTTGTGGAGAACTGACTGGGACACACACTCTTTATTGATGAGACCTGCTCTCCTCTGTACTATGAAAAAGTGTACAAAGTCACCCCTTGTTGGGCAGCTGCTTGAGCAGAGCAGCCCAGAACAATGTTGATTGGGTGCACAGGAGTTGGTGTCAAGGAGTGCCTGTTGCAAGCAGTCAGGTAGCAGTGAGGGGCAAAATATGAAAATGAAATCATCTCCTTCTATCCAGATATTTTCTACAGCATGAGGTTATGGAGGAAACAATTTGACCCAATCCATAGGGACCTCTGGGATTTAAAAATGCACCAACAAATGCTTCTCTCTGCTAAACTACTAGTTGCAGATGCAGATTGGACTTACAGCTTTTATGACCTGAAAGACTCAGCAAAGTTTGTTGCTAAGAAAACAGTGGAGCGGCAAGGCCAGGAGGCTGATGAGGTGGATGAGATTAACAACTTGGAGGAAGAGGACTGAATAAAGGCTAACCTGTTACAACATTTAATTTGTGAGTAATTGGTGGAATCAGCCATTTGTTTTAGGGTAGTTCTTGTTTATGCCCTATACGTTGGACTCAGTTAGGTCCTCAACAATATCGCCATTTGCTTTTCTGTTAAGCTGTTTCCATCAATCAATCAGTCAGTCTTTATTTAACCAGGTGAAGCACCCTTGAGAAAACTCATTTGCAAGGTGGGCCTGGGAAGGTTCACGTATCATACAAATTATACTGGCGCTGTAATGCCAATATATTAGGGCAGTTTAATGTTAAACCTCAAACTCTGCACTTTAATGACTTTGCAACAGTACAACAGATTTGCACAAAATTTGGCATGCTTTGTGGATAGGGGAATGTCTCTTGATTTTGTGTGAATCCCTTTTGTGGTTTTTAAGATACAGAGTGATGAAAACACAAAACGTTAAGGTTTTGTCAATTTCTTTAGACAGCCATTTCTCAGAAATGGCTTTTTCTTGTGGTCTGAAATTTTCAGGGTTGAACGCCTTTGCCAAACAGATGTGCCTTTTGAAGATTTAGTGAAAAAAAGTTAATCCCTTGAAAAGTTTATTTATTTATTTATTAAATTTTGGTGCCCGGGTAAGTCCACTGGGCCCAGGAGGTTCCTTTTTCAGAGGCGACCCAGGATTACATAGCAATGGTAAATATCACAGTAAGAAAGACAATTATACAATATGGTACAAGTTATACAGTAATATACAGACAGCTGGTTACATGTGCTGAGAACAGCATGTATTCGTAGTGGGTACAGGGGTTAGCAGAATAAGTGACTAGACACGAGGGATGTGAGAGGAGGGTGTGAGCCACGTTACATAGTGCAGTTTACTCACTGAGGGTAATATTGGACTGTGGTATTCGGATGACCGTGAGGTGGTCCCAGGAGCCTAGCAGCGGCATTTGGAGGTTGCAATCATGTGAGCCTTGAGCATAGTGTGGAAACTTCTAATTGACGGTGCTTCCTGCACCCCAGTCAGGAGGGAGTTCCACAGGGTGGGTGCAGTGTGAGTGGAGGACTTGCCTCCCACCTTGATTCTTACTCTGGGGACAGCTAGGAGAGTGCGATCTGTTGTGCGGAGGAGCCGGGGGTTAGTCTTTCATGCAATGAATCCAGATATTAAAGTTTTAATTTCCCATTCTTTCCTATCAGGAAAAAAATAAGTGTAAATGTGAAAGTAAATCAAGTTCGTTTTCACAAATATGTATCTTGTTTTTGCAAAGAGGTATTTTGTTTTCACACATAAGTATCTCGGTTTTGAAGGCAGGGTTACATAGTGTTGCAGGGAGCCTTCTCCATCATGAATTTTTGAACCTTAATAACTGTGGAACCTTTCAATGGATTTGCACAAATGTTGGTATGCATAATCCCTAGGTGTATGCCTCTTAACATACCAAATTTGGATGCCGGACCAGTGGCGCTGAGGGTTGAGGCACTGGATGCCACACCTCACACCACACTGGCGACCCGGGTTCAGGAACAGACTCGGGCCGCCGGGGGTTGACAGGGGAGAGGAAGGACTGAGCACCCCATGACTGCTCTCCTTCCTCTGGGGAGGGTTGGGGCACTGCAGCACACTGTAGTGACAGCTGGTGGAGGCCAGCAGCACAGCAGCGGGCAGCAGAATGGGGGAAGAGTGCGGCGGGCAGTGGCCGTTGTGCCTTGACACCATTGCACGTCTGGCTCTTGGGGTAGAACAGAGGAAAATGCCAGGGCAATCTCGCGGCTGATGGCTGTGCTCTGTGACCCCAAACACAAGAAGCACCTTGTCCGGAGGGGCGGCTGACCCCTATGGCATGGGGCGATTATCCACACACCAGACCTGGCATGGGGATGTGGGTGCCAGCAGCCGGAGGTTGTGGGCCCACTCCGCAGGGGGAGAAAACATGTAATGATAAAAAAAAATACCACATTTGATGTCTATCTATTGTGTATTTTGTGAGATACAGACTCTCAAAAAATCCGAACTTTACATGTTTTCACCATTTTTTTCTACAGCCATTTCTCAGAAGTGGCTTTGTGTTGCTGTCTGAAAATTCCAGTGTCTAGTGGCACCCCCAGCTACCAATCACTGGACACTGTTCCCCTCTCCCTGGTGTCTAGTGGCACCCCTACCCTCTTCATTTATTTATTTCATTAACTCTGACACTGGGATACCCACTCCCAGTATCAGATGCCTCCCCCCCCCAACACACACACACTTAGTCCCTTCTGTTGCTTTTTTAATTGCCAAGGTCAGGGGGCCCAACCCCTGCACTGCAACACCCCCCAAAAGTGTGGAACACTGGGGAGCCTACTCCCTGTGAGCCCAAATGGTTCTTTTGTTTCCTGTAATGAAGAAAACTGTCCCCCAATGTGTTTTTGTTTTACTGTTGCTAAAATAAAAAAAAGCAGTCCTTCCTCATCCCTGCCACCCCCCTTCCCCATCTCCACCCTCCCACTGAGCACTCACCACCACATACCTCCCATATTTAACTCTGGAGGTCGTCCGCTGTTATCTTCTGTGGATGGGACATGTCTGCACTCTTCAAAGCCGAACTCCGAACGGAAGAATCAAGGTACAGTAAGTGCCATATAATGTATTTCAATTGCATTTTGAAGTTATGTTGATATCTTTGACATTTTTAGGTATTTTTTTCACCAGATTTTGAACAAGGGCTATTCGAACCCCACCTCATGAACACTATGACTATCATTTTGTTATTCAGGCCAGGAAGGTGATTTTGTGGTCACTGCATAAATCACCTTTCAGGACTGAGTAACGAAATGACAGTGCCACTGTTCATGAGGTGGGGTCCCAAAAAGTCCATGTTTAAATTTGGTGAACACATTCCTAAAAATGGCCGACTTATGAGCAGTCATTGAAATATTTCTACACACGTGCATAACTTTGGTAATTTTCAATATTTTCACTCCACATTTTCAACATAGCCATTTTTTCATGCCACCTCTTGAAAAGTTGAGTTGTCATTTTTCACTTCATGCCTGAAACGTGTTTTCACACATGTGGCGCGAAATGGAGATTTGCCACAGATTTGAACATTTTCACTTACAGTGTTTGTGTTGCTGTCTGAAAATTTGGGCATCTAGTGGCATCCACCAGCCTCCAATCACTGTGTGCAGTTCTAGAGACCCCATTTCTGCAAGGACATAGACAGGATGGAGGCAGTCCAGAAGAGGGTAACTAAAATGGTGCAGGGTTCAGAGCAGAAGCCATAGGAAGAGAGACTAAAGGAGCTTAATATGTATACCCTTGAGAAAAGGAGGGAGAGGGGGAACATGGTAGAAACTTTCAAGTACATCAAGGGATTCAACAAAGTCCAAGAGGGTAGCATCTTTCAGAAAAAGAGATGTGCAAGAACAAGAGGGTACAATTTGAAGATGGGCGGATGGCTCTGGGGCAACCTGAGGAAGTATGTTTTCACAGAGAGGGTGGTAGGTGCATGGATTGGCCTTCCTGAGGATGTTGGGTCAAAAACAGTGGGAGAATTCAAGAATGCATGGAACAGACATAAGACAATTCTGGTGGGGGGTGGAAAGAAGTAGGCTGTTCGTTAACTAGGATCTGCAGCTTATCCGATTGGTAGGGAAATGGGTAGATTGAGTAGGCCAAGCAGTCCTTATCTGCCAACAAAGTCTGTGTTTCTATGTTTCTATGAAGAGGGGTCATAAGAAGACTATGTTCAAAACTTTGGGTTAAAGTATGAAAAAATGAAAAAGTTACAGACAAATTATGTTACAAGAAAGCCATCTGAAAAAGTAAGGAAATTCATTGCAAAAAACTTTGTTAATGCACCATTAGGGTTGAACCATCAAAAGTAGAGAAATGCAACATTAGGGTTCCCAAGTGTAAGACTGCACCCCACTGTGCATGCAGGAACAGGTATGACGGATGTGTTTTGGCATCGTGAACCCTAATGCTCACCCCATTCCATGAGTAAGGTAAGATAGATACAGTATGGGACAATGGGGTGAGCATTAGGGGTTCTATATAAAACATCATGCTCCATCTATTCCTACTTACACAATGAGGCTGCAGTCTTACACTGGAGAGCAAGTACATTTCACTGATAGTTCAACTAATGCATGACATGAAGTTTTGCAATAATCTGACCATTACAAAAACACAGATGAGACTGTAACTTGTGGTGTACATAATATGGGTAGATATACAACAGTGGCTACATTTATAACAGTGAGCACTGCAATGAATTTCAAAGGTGCATACATAACATTTTAACAGTGAGCACTACAATGAGTTTCAACAGTGCATACATAATAAGTGCTAATTAAAACACTGGTCAGGTTACCAGAAGGAAACTGTAGGGAATAGTCCCAGCAAAGTAGAAACCCTGTATATAAAGAGGGGGAGCATACAGTAGAAAAAAAAAAATAAATAAGTAGGAGAGGGTGGGGTCAAGTAGAAAGAGGAGCAAGTTAGGCATAGTAGATACAAAAGTGTACTGAAGGAGGTTTAGGATGGAGAAATGTGTGTGAGGAGTAATGGGAGAGCTTATGCATAGCAGGTAGAGTCATCCTGCAAGGACTGCCCAGCGAGGGTTTTGAATTTTGCAAGGCTGACAAAGCTAGCAAGTTTAAGGGAGTTTTGTAAATTATTCCATACGGAGGTGTAACAGGAGGTCCAGTTTTGAAGGATAAAACTGACACAGAGAAAATGCAATAACCCCCTCCCCTTTTTGGTTTCTGCTTTCACTCTGTCCTGTCTTCTGCTTATTCATATCTATCCTAATTTTCTTGTCAGGGTGGCCAACCTGGCAATTTTCTACTTTGCCTTTACTGTCACTTTTTTGCTCTGGTATTAAAAAACGTGCATCTTGTTATAATATATGTAAAGAAGGAGCTGTGTCACTTAAAAGAAGCCCCAAAATGAGTAGAGGGCTGGGTTGTGGGAAAAAGCCTTCAGCTACAATTCAATTAGTGAGTAAGAAAAACTGAGACTGTAAAATTGCTGCAAACAGTGGGAAAAATGTTGTGGGAAAAATGTTTTAGGCAACACAAACAAAGTACAGGTTTGCAGGAAAGTGCTATAGAACCTGTACAATTACTGTATGAGTTTAATACCCCTGTATCCAAACACTTAAGCTTAAAATTAGGAGGAAATTAAAGCAACTGTGTTTGGTTGTTATGGTGCAGATTATAATAAGCCCCAAAGCAATGAGAAATGTATCCTTGTTTTTAAAACACTTGAAAATGAGCTAAAGTAAGAGTATAATTAAAACACTACAGGCAGATTAATTGGAGTTCTGTAAGTGTCAAAAAATTCATTCAAAAGGGAGTTGTAATTATTGAAGTTAAGCCTTCTGTGTTTTAGAAGACTGAGTTCCTCAGCAAGGCGTCAGCTGAAAGTGCAGCAGCCAGATAAGCTGTTTGAGAAAAATACTAAAAGGTTCTGGAAATATAAAACAAGGGATTTGGGAAGAAAATATGCATGACCAAAGATTAGAGTACCATATTATGTGAAACAAAATATAGATGCTACAGTGGTTCACTTATGTGTGTTTTCCTTATATGAACAAAAAGACAAATTAAAAGCTATAACCTTATATGGAGGCAGATAGGGAGCGCCCTCATCTCTCTTTTCCATGCTAAGGTTATAGACTGTTATTTGTTCTTAAACAGGTTTGGTTTATCCTTATACTTTTCACATTTGTAAAGAAAAGTTGTTTTACCTAGAGGTCTGTCTCATGCTG
Organism: Neoceratodus forsteri; assembly: GCA_016271365.2. Taxonomy (NCBI): domain Eukaryota; kingdom Metazoa; phylum Chordata; order Ceratodontiformes; family Ceratodontidae; genus Neoceratodus; species Neoceratodus forsteri. The sequence goes on from CM057459.1 coordinate 974,315,185, forward strand.
TAAGGTTCTACTATAGGGCATGCTGCCCCTGAAATGGCAGGTTTTATAGATGCAAGGGAATGTGATGTCACAAAGGAGCAGGGGCTCAGTGAAAACCACACCCCTTTCCTTCACTATATAAACCCTCCACTATAGGTTGGTCAGTAGGGTTCTGACCAAGGTGAGAGAAGGATCTCAGCAAGGAGGTAATGTGCAGGCTTTCACATTAACTGAGGAAGGAGAGAACACAGGAATTTCTTTATAGCATCTGAAGCAAGAAATATTTCCTGATGTTTGAACTGATGTGAAGAAATATCATCATATTTTTCCTTTCTGTAAATATTGGATTTTTTTTTTTGGTTTTGTGTTTTTCTAAAATAAAATGATAAATGCAGAAGTATGCATTTTTTATGCATTATAATCTGGTTGTACAATCTGTTTATTGAGACCCACACATTTACAGGAGGGAAGAACATGGCTTAACAAATGGAGCTATGATGAGTTCTGATTCTAGGAATTTCTATCGAGATAAATGAATATTTTCTTAGTGAGTAGCTCCCACTAGCTCCTGTATACTCAGTAATTTACAAATGTACTCAGGACGTTTATTAGTTAAAGCTCTACAGGTCCAGATAACCACTTTTTTTAGGTGTCTAGTTTTGAGTGAGTGCCAACTCATCATGGCAAAGAGGGAGCAGTGAAGTGTGTTGAAGGAGGCGCCAGTATAAACCTTATAACCCTATGATACAGGGTGTCCAGTTTGGCCAATGCAAAGCTAGGGCCATAACTATAAATAATGTCTGCGTAGTCTATAAAAGGTAGAAATGTTGATTGTATCAACTTGATTTTGGCATCTTGCATGAGCAGATGCATAATACGGAAAAAGAGGCCCAATCTCTGCATACGTCTTTTTGATAGCTCCTCAATATGCACTGAGAAAGAAAATTTACTATCTATCCAGATGCCCAAATATTTATATCTATCTACTGATTCCAAGGATTCCCCCAAAAGTGTAGTGACCGGTGGCTAGGACCCCACAGGAGGAGAGGAGGTAGAATGAGCTTGCGGTGAGAGGAACATATATTTTGTTTTTTTAGCGTTAAGCAGTAGTTTCAGGTTCAAAAGATTATGCTGCAAAGTATTCAATTCATGCAGCAGTGACATAAAGGTTTGCTCAAGGGTTGGCACTGTGACATAGATCATGGTATCATCTGCAAATAAATGGACTGATGCCTTCTTTATACCAGTGTTAAGGTTGTTGATGTATATTGTAAAGAGAAGCAGGCCCAATATAGACCCCTGGGGAACTCCCCTCAGCATTGTTTTGGTTGGGGAGAGGTTGCTTTGTGTCTTAACTTGCTGTTGATGGCCAGTCAAGTAACACTGGAACCATTCCAGTGCTGTGTCATGACTACCAATGGCACCTGACTTTTCGCGGCTGGCTCCTGCCTTTCAGGTCAATTGGTCCCCATATTTGAATGTTCATCAGTTGAACTATGGATTCATAAATTTACTATGGTCTCAAATCTTTCTTTTATTTTATTTGCCTTAAAATTCCACCTCTTTATGTGGGTATGTTTGTAGGTTCCACCATGCTAGAAGTTTAAAACATAATATTGATGTATTAAGAACATGGGTCTCCACCAGTCTCCTGATGTAATCTCACTGACAGAAACATTGTTAACCCAAAAAATAAATATCACAGAAATTGACTTAGACGGTTATTATAGTCATCTTTGGGATGGTGGGGACATCGGGGGGGATTTATTATATAAGATGGAGACTGGGGCAACCATCAGTTACATATGCAAGATAGACAGAAAATATAAAATGTTTATTAGTTACCATCCAGAAATTAAATTTAACTCTTGGAGTAGTCTAGTCGCCACCCCCCACCCCCAAAGTGAAGGTAAGTTCATTTGATGCATTCTCCCAGCTTATCTTAAATAAAACCATGGGTAAGGATTTAATATTGATTGGCGATTTCAATGCTGCCTGGGGACAAGTAAGAGGGGAAAGCCTTAGAAAAAAAGCCTCAAACCCATACAAATAACAAGTCCAATATGTTTCCTGTGCTTGTCTGAGTGCTTTTCCTAGTGGCCACTCCATTTACCTGTATAATTCGTATCGGCTAAAGTATGACCATTGAATGTTATTATAAATCAGCCAATCCTGGGTGACCACTGCTCTATAAGTAGCACTATTGAAATTATTGATAAGAGTAGGGACCAATCTAAACCCGGAGCCACAAATATTAGAAGTAGATATTTAAAAAATTACAGTAAGGATCATCTAAGAGTATTGATGGCACAGGTAAACTGGGATAGACTATTTTTGATTCCATCTTTAGATCTTGCAGTACAGGAGAGCACAAACTGCTTTATGGCAGTATGTGACAAGATAGCCCCTTTTATAAAAATATCCCAAAAGAAAAAACATGTCCCATGGATTTCAAAGAAATTGAAAAAAGGATTCTGTATTAAAAATCGATTATGGAAAGTAGCAAATAGAACACTGAATGCAGAAGACTGGAATGGATATAAAATAAAGCAAACAAAGAGACCCTGCATCTATCCTGCTGTATTCAATTGTTTTTTTAACCAGATGCACTGTCTCATTACTGGGGCAGCTAATTTCTTCTCTGGTAGATATTACATAGCCAGAAATAGACTAAAACAAAAATTAAGGCGCACAAAGCAAAAATTTTATAATAGTAAAATAAAAGAATTAAACTGATCCCTAAAAGTACTTGTCATGAATAAAATCTTTAGAGAAGCCAGTAAATAATAAACCCCAACTACCAATGATAAGTAAAGGGTTCCTACAGACTACCAAATCGACTGCAAATTTGCTTAATGAGTATTTTGATAAACTACCATATGTTAATATAACAATGCCAACAGTAAATCTGAACATAAAACACATTGTAAATGATAGGTCCCAGGATATTCCAAAGTTCAGATTTAAAGCAATCACACATAAAGAGGTGAAAGAATCAATTTGAAAAATGCATGTTAAAAAATCTTCTGACCTAGACAGGATTGTGGGTAGATTATTGAGGGATTCCATATATATGATTTCACTGGTGTTGACTAAAAGTTTTAACTAGAGACTAGTACAGGGCTTCTTTCTATAAAGTTGGAAAGGGACAAAAATAATTACCCTCTACAAGGGTGGTGCACCTACTGACTCCACAAAATATCGACCAATTGCACTATTGCCCATGATCTCAAAGTCACCGAAGAGCTATGTACAGGAGCAATTGAGTAAATATCTGGAGAAATATACATTATTATCTAGATACCATTTGGGGTTTCATAAGGGCTATTCCACACACACACCGCTCTCCATCTTGGTGGACATCATTGTCTCATCCTTGGATGGAGGCATGGTGTTGGGTTCGGTATTCATGGACTTGTCAAAGGCCTTCAAGTTTGACACAGGGGACCACAGCATTTTACAGTATAGATTGTTGGATATTGGTTTAGCCGATGAGACCTGTAAATGGTTTAGCTCTTATTTGATGAATAGGTCTCAGCAAGTGCTGATCGGTAATGACCTATCAAGAAGTGCCGTCATCAAAAGGAGGTTCCCCCAGGAATAAATTCTGGGTCCCGTCTTGTTTCTGATTTATATAAACCAACTTACGGAACATGTGAAAAATACTAATATCAGGCTTTATGCAGATGACACCATGCTGATAGCAAGTGCAAGAAAGTTTGAATTGATGGAGAAAAACCTACAAAATGTCTTCTCCAATACAGGGTATGTGGTTAACAGATGTACCGGCTCAATATGTCGTTCTTACTTGAGCGCAGTCAAAACCATGCAACAAAGAGAGCATAGAGGACTATAGCTACAGGGTACAAAACACCACAAGGATGAAATGCTGCAGGCACAGTTTTGTACCCTGTAACTAATGATTGGGAGGCAGTGATGCAGAGGGGAAGACCTCTGCTCGGTGGATGGTCCACCAAGCAGTGGACGGAAGCGCTGCATCTGTGGATGGGGGCTCGAATCCCTGTCCCAGACTACTACTGTTTGTTGTGTTTCTTTTTCCTTTTGTACTTGTGCAATAGGTTCTTTGCCCCTGCCCTTGTTTCTCCCCATCCCTGTGTTATGTACCCCCCCCCCAGAGTTGATTATATTAATACAGAGGGGGTTCGGGGGGGTGCCGATCTGTCCTTTTGCTCTGATCAGCAAACGCTGGATATACCCACTGTATTGTCAGTGCAGTACATAGCTGCGCTGTTTTTGTTTGCAACATTATGACCCCGTGCCATTAACAGAATCCAAGCTTGTATTAAATAGTAAAAAATTTGAAACTACGCGTTTGGTCCCGTCTTAAAGAAAAAGGATGGTAAAAGTCCTTAAATTGCAATAAAAACAAATAATAATGAAGTCCTGGCACAAGTTAAGGAATATAAATATTTGGGTGTGTGGTTTAATGCAAATCTAAACTTTGATTCCCACATAGATGATTTTAGTCAAAAGAGTCAATAGCAGACTCTGAGCATTTAGATGTACTAATTTTTTGCATAAACCACCAAATAAGAAAACTAATAGTTAACCAGCTGCCAATTCCAATCTTGGAGTATGGTGACCACGTATACGGACTAGCTAATAAAACATTATTGACCAAGGTAGAAGTGGTTTACAATCACTTAGCCATATTTATCCTGAAGTGTGATTTTAAAACACACCACTGTGTAATGTACAATAGGGTGGACAAACCTAGAAAATAGAGGGAAACTTAAATGGGCAAATCAAATATATAAATTTATAAGCTTAGAAAAGCCTGGGTACTTATTTGAAAAATTGCACAAGACAGAACACAAATACACTTTGAGGAGAAGTAAAATAAGTAAATTTAAACTCCCTAGGTCAATAAACAAGTATGATGACATGACTTTTCCCTACATTGCCATGATTCTTTGGGATTCTTTAAACCATACAATTAAAGAACTGGTGGGAAAAGCAAAACTTTTTATTACTTTTTAAAACAGGAACTTAAAGTCTGATGCATATGTAATGGATAACCACATCAAATATAATAGCATGTGTAATGAGCTAGGTAATGTATGCTTGAACTCTATATGATTGTAAAACATTACCATAGAGTCCCTGTGTATCATTGTGTCTGTCTTTGCAATTGCCCCATGAAGTGTATGGAATTTGTTTGCTTGTCTAATAATACTATTTTACTACTGTAATTTTATACCTTGCAAAGGACCACCTTGTAAATAGGGCCCACAGTCCTAATGGTGTGATTTCCAGCCATTCTTATATAAAAATAAGTATCTTACTACTATTACCATGTCAGTTCGACAACAATATTGTCGACCAACATTACATCGACAAGAAATTGCTGAGGGGCGACAATGTTGCCCGGCAATTGTGCCACTTGACCGCGATCAGCATGGAGGCACATCTCAGCTGCTAGTAGGGGGCTTTGCCCCATGTACCCCCTACTATGGGGGGGCTTCACCCCTGCACCACCTGAAGAATCATATAATCACCTACAGGTCAGAAGTGTAGGAGGAACTAGCGTAACATCCCTTGGGTGGCAAGATGGCAGGCACTGCAAAGTCCCAGTCGATGGAATGACTGTTGATTGGGTCATGTTGCCCACTTTGCTGTCACTGTAGGGGTGTCACTGCGCTGACAGCACACCACGGTTGTAGTTATACCTTTATAGTGATAAATTGCTGGATCACTCTGTAATGTGATTAGTACCAAAGTTCGTATTACTATCCCTTATAATGACAGTCTGGCTTGGGGGATGACAGTAAGTGTTTGTGCTGTTTAGCTAACTTTTTTGGCACCTATATGGCCTTTGGACCTCAGTGGTAAATAAGGTATCCTTGTATTTCCTAGACTACTTAGGCACTTGTAGTTCCTTGGTGTATATTAGCAATATTTAATGTTATCAACTATATATGGTAAGTCTGTAAGTGGCATTCTATTTCCTAGTTATGATACAGCATATGCATTCTCTGTGTAACATCCATGGTTATTGATATGTATGGCTTCATGTAAACTCAATAAAGACAGTTAAAAAAAAGGTGCACCTGGTGGGCCTATCAGGTTCTCTTAAGTCCTCTTAGTAGAAGTCAATTAATTTCTGTGTCTCACTCACACAGTCCACAGGTTGCAGGCTGAGCTAGACTGAGCCCAGATCTAAGTTCAGCAATCACTTCTATAGCTTTCTACACTCAACGTCTAATTAGACAGCAAATACCATGCAGTTGTAGAGCCAGGCTCTGCAAATGCTGAGGTCATTTCTGGCCCAAATTTGCTTGTAGAGAAGCTGTAGAACCTTGGACCTCTTCCCGGCCATCCTTGTAGTGTCACAAGGCTTCTGGCAATAAGCTAGCAGCCATATTTGTTTACATTTCTGTTTTGCATGTTAGCTGTACCTGAACAGCTCCTGCTCTTTCTTAAGTATACTAGATGAGCTGAAAGTTTGAGTCCTGGCCCTGCTGCTTACACTAGGGCCATGACTGTGTTCTTGTTGCAGGAACTGTGTCCCAGTTTACAGTTGGAACTCCCGCTCAGTTCTGGGAACTGCCACACATGCACAGTTTGGAAAGGTGCACCTGTGACTGTTCCACCACTTCTGACCCTGCTACATGCCTGGGGTCTGGAGCTGCTGCATGCCCAGTACCACCCCTCTTCCCAGTCCTAGCTATGCAGCACAGTCCTGAGACTGGGATCATGGGATGTGTGCACAGTGCAGCTAAAAAGATCAAAATGAGCCACAGTTTGAGGCCCACCACAGGCTACTGCTACCCCTGTTGACATGACAGTCCCTACTGCAGTCCAAAGTACCAGGAGTGAAGAACTGGAGCATTGCAGAGTAGTTCCTGGGGCAACATAAGGACAAGCCCCAATGTTGTTGGGGGGGGCTTACAAACTGCTTTTGTTATTTTTATTCTTCTTCCTATACAAGCTGTATTTGTACTAATAATTTCATTTACAAAAATGGTCACTAATGTAATTAGTGTAGTAGCTACATGCAGTCCTAAGATGCCAAAAAGAAAAACAAAATCAGTGTGCATTATTGTATCACATATTAAATAGTGATACTATAATAGAATACAGAAAATGCATAAAACAAGACAGTAACTGTTTCACTGCCGATAACACCATGGCTTGCGGCAAAACAATAACTTTTTAGTTTTTTGCCTTTTCATTGTTAAAGAGTGTGGGTATCTTCTGTACTAAAATAATTTAAACCACCATGCTTACTCTGTAGCAATTGCAGGTAGTAACAATGTTTCCTAGGTATTTGGCATCATTCCATCATCAGTCATCCAAATATGTCTCACTTACAAGTACTTCATGTATTGCCTGACTGAGAAACATCCAGCTGTCCCCAACTGACCTCATGATTGCTGCGTTTGTGTGACATAATAGTCTGTTGTTGTGATAAAGCACTATGATGTCATTAAGAAGTGCACTATGGGAGCCAGCACAGCAGCATGGTGGTAGAGCTTCTGCCTGTTATGCCAGTGACACAGGTTCGAGAAAGGACTCTGGTTGCTCGGGGGTTGGCTGGGGGAAAAAGGATTCATAGTCACTTGGAGTGGTGCACTGAATTTTAAAATCTGTTTACATTAGTTTTCCTCCACTTGTGCATTGTGCTTAACACAGGATCTTCCTTCATTACATCTGAGAAAAATGTTCGATGAAGGAGAGCACTGTCAAGCTGTAAAAAGGGCCTGAGTGGCTGGAGGACAACAGAGTAAAGACACAAATATTAAATGATTACTTTTGCTTAGCATTCATGGACTAGTCCCACAGGGAAAAATAGGGATGGGAAGTGGGGAGTGAAAATGAGCAAGGAGGGAATTACAATGGACAGGGTCCTCAAGTGACTATGTGCCCTTAAGTTTGACAAATCTACTGGCCCTGCCCTAGGGTACTTGAGGCAACTGATAGAAGTTCTGCAAGTCTCTCTGGCCGACCTGTTCAATGGCTCCCAGGACACAGGAGTGGTGCTTTGAGAATGAAGAACCACAGATGTGGTGCCCCTGCATAAGAGTGGGGCAAGGGACAAGCTGGGGAGCTACAGACCAGTCAGCTTGATATCAATAGTTGGTAAGCGGAGGGAGATTATTCTCAGGGAAAAGCTGGTCAATTTCCTCAAGGTAAATGAACTCCAGGGTGCCAGACAGCATTCACTGAGTTCATGGCAACCAGGACATGTCAATAAAGAAATTCCATATATTCCATAAGAAATTTCCATTTAACTACACTGCTCTGTTCTGAGCACAGCAGAAGCCATTGTGATGTCATCAGGCATTGTTCAAGCTGCTCTCCTACTGGTTTATTATTCCTTGGTGGCATGTTTAAAGTGAGGATAAATGATTTGTCTTCATTTACAATGTTTCAGTGGCTAAACTAAATATTTAGCTTAAGGCTTATCACACATGCATGTTTTAAATAAGTTATATTGTGAAGAGGTTACAACAGATGAACAAGACATTAAAGAACTTATAAAGGGAATAAATACACCAAAAATACCAAATAATGTATTCCAAACTCTTAAAGAACCTATACTGACACAGGATGCCTGTACAACCATTAATTTGTTTAATAAAAATAAAGCACTAGGACCAGATGGCTTCTCAACAAATTTCTTTTCATAAATTCCAAAATGAATCAGCTCTCAAACTAGCTAACCCTTTAATTAGGAAAAGATTTATCTTTATGTAAAAATGTTTAGACCCATTAACTAAAAAATACTGGCATAAAAATGCTTGCCAAAATACTTGCTAAAAGGCTAGAAAAGGTGATAAATGTAATCCTGTCTAAACAACAGGTAGGACTGTTGGCATGACGTACTGCAGCTAATCACTCTAGGAAGGTTTTCCATTTCATAAGCCTTGTAAATGAAGGAAAGAAACACATGGCCTTTTTGGCAACAGATGCTGAGGAGGGGGAAATGCATGTCCAGCTGGTTGACTGCCACCTGCAGGAATCTGGGTGAAAGCACAGCAGGACCAGAGGTGCATGGGAAGGGACTCCACACCCTGATGGTATGGGGTTCTCCATCAAAGGCAGAGTACACACATCACGTCATTGCATGCGAGTCCAGGGTGAAAATGAAGGAAAAACCTGTGACCACAGCTGGGTGATGACCCGTTCCCCCACAGGCTTTGCAGGGACAACAAGGCTGCTGCCAGTTAGGTCCCTTTGTGAGCACACCAAAGTAAAGTAAGCCCAAGGGAAGTTAGGTGACAGGGCTAGGGAGACAGGTCCAGATTGGGGCCAGATGGGGGAGAACAATGGGTTCAGGTTTTGAGCTCATGTCCAAGCTTCAGGCTCCGAGCCAGGGATGGTAGGATCAGACCCAGCAGTGATAGTTAAAAGCATTGATGTGCACTCTCCTTCTGATGGGATGGACCTTGCCACACCCCTGATACAGCAAAGCCTGGTGGCAGTGTGGCAGAGGTGCCTTGATGGTGTGGCTGACCACGTACTCTCTGGCACCCTTCAAGCAGCAAGTATGAATAACAACGGGGAGGATACAAGGAAAAAGACTGCAGAAGTACCACAACACTATGCTAGTTGATGGCTTACTTGGTGCCGCCATACCAATGGACCCCCACAGCACACCACCACAAGAGGGCCCCCTTCAGCCCATGCCACCAGGTTCACAAGCAGTTCCTCCTTCTAGGTCCAAAAAAGGGACAAAACTGGCAAAAGAGGAGAATTGGGAGAGTGAGTATCATTCCTTTCCTAAGGCCAGAGGAGGATCACAGCAGGGGCAATCTAGTCCCAGGGTCATGTGGGGGATATCTGGAGGTCTTGATGGCATTTTCTGATGACAGTGAGGAGAGAGTCTGGCAGGTAGACTGGGTCACTGCAGGTATTAAAGAAATAGGGTGACAGCGAACAAGGGAAAAAGATAATAACATTAACACACAAACAAAAATAAAGTGTACAATGGACTCAAAAAATGATGACTGGAACATTTCACAATTACTATATCATAAGTCAGCAAAACTATACTGCAAGTACAAAAGATATTTTAGTACAGTGTTCTCCAGCACATTTTAAGTGCAGAACAAAATATATTTAGTAAATTACACAGTGCATTGTATGTCTGCTCGTTCACTAAAATTTTTATTTTATTTATTTATTTAGTTTTTGTTGACTGGGTAAGTGCACTAGACAAATTCTGCCTATTTTCAGACACAACCCAGGGGAGGGGGATACAGATGAATGCCAACTGACCTTGAACCAGATTAAGCTGTTGGTGGTATTTTTTAGTGAATGAGGGAAATTTGGCCAGGACACCGTGGAAATTCCCCTGCTCTTGGCCAGTAGGGGGACAGGCTGTCAGCAAGATGGCCACTCGGTGCAGGTCGTCGGAAGGAGAAGACGCTGGTACGGTGTGAGAGTCTGCCTCACCTCCCACTGTGAATTTGCAAGAGGCAAATCATGTGGATTTACCAGATTTTGAATTGGAAGATGAGTTTCATGAGGCTCCAATTTTTGCAGAGGATTTGGAATCTATCGCTATTTCTAATGCTAGCAAAGGATCAGTTTTGTTTGAAAAAGCAGCAGCAAGCACTCATTCTTGCAAACCGCTTGCAGACTCTGCAGAGTTGCAGCTCCTGGGGACACGCCCTGTCATTAGCGGTGGAATTTCTGACAGCTTCTCAGCTGAGAAGCAGCATTCCGAACAGCCTGCGGGGCTTGGTGAGTTTATGCCTTTGACTGCTGCTTCTGTTTCTCCTAACACTAAGGAATCAACACAAATGCCCTTTAAACTGTGTGAGACTGCTCAAACAGCTGGCAGTACTTTTGTCACAACTGACGAGTGCCTAAAGCCGAACTCGGAGGGGCAGGAGAAACAGACTACTTTACAAACCTCAGCATTGTTACAGACTTCTATTTCTACTGTAGATTTTCCTCTGATTCTCAGCGCTCCGCTCAGCAAAGCTGCTGGGTTTGTCTATAAGCAACCTGCTGTGGAAAAATCGGCTGATCTCCCTGCTATCACTTATCAAACTAAAATGATATCTCAGTCTGGGGTCACAGAATTCTTTTTTAAAGATGTGCTGCACAGTACTGGGGGAACTGTTCCTATTCAAAAAACAACTGCTAAATCTGGTTCTGTTCATGGCCTTACGCACCCTCCTGCCTTGGCTGAAAGCCGCTGGATGCCAGGAAAGGCTTTGGTAGAAGCGGGTTGGAAATGAGCTCCTACAGGTATCTGGGTACCTGACCCTGACTGGGACTCTGACTTTAAACTGACTCAAAACCCCGCGACATGGAAACCGGGCTCTACTTCTACCTTAAAACAAGCTGCAATACCATCTCTTCCTTCTGTTCCTCCGACACCTAAAACCCTGCAGGACACAGTTATTAAGGTTATTTCACCTCCCTCTTCTTCAAGTTTAGAGGCATCTAAACCACCTCAGGACAGACCCTTAATGTCTGAACTTTTTTCAACTACCAAAAGGGAAGCAGCCCCCTGGAGGAATGCCGTTCATATTCAGTATAAAGGAGGTTTAGACTCTAGATCTGACAGATATTATGTTGGGAAAACTTTGATTAAGGACTCTTTACATTTTTCTCCTAAAGATATTTATGCTTTCATTAACATTTCAGGAGAAGATAATTTTGATATTAGCTTCAGGTCATCTCACATTTTAGATTTATTTTGGGAAAAGTATGGGCAGGTCAAGTTCTCTCCCACATGGACCACCTTTTTAGTTATACCACTAACTAAACCTTTGCTTAAAACTGTGACAGTGATGTTTTGTAATGAGGGAGTCCATGTGGAAGACATTACTTTTTGGCTTTCTCAAAAATGTGAAGTGTTAAGCTCTCCTGAACCTATTCTGGATTCAGAGCAATTCTGGATGGGAGGGTGGAAGTATAAAGTTAAGCTGCAGCAGTCTGATTCCGGTATTGAACATATTCCAAACTCCTTTTTATTGGGGAGAGATCGAGGAGTCTGTTTTTATGGTGGGCAGCCTCCGGCTGGCTATAAGTGTGGTTCTAGAACTCACTTATCAAGTGTGTGTGACCATTCCAGGTATGACAATTTGCGGGGAAGTAGACCACATCACCGTGCAGTGTGCAAATCACACTCGATGTGATTTATGTGAAGAATATGGACGTGTGTTTCGAGATTGCCCTTGGGCAGTGAAAAACAAAGCATCCTGCATCAGTCCTGACTTACTGATCCAGAAAGCACAAGATTCTGCTAATTCTTCTTCTTCCCCCCCTTCTCTCCCCCTCCCCCTCCTCCTCCTTCTTCTGTGGTAACAGAGCAACTTCCTCAGAGGCTCCCTTCTGCACTTTCTTCTGAAACTGCAGGCCAGACTGCTGACATTACCTTACAAGCTTTTACAAAAGTGGGGCCGGACATGGCTCTTGTGGTACCTCAGGAGATGGTACCAGTCTGTTATACTGATTCAGTTTCTGTGAGTCCTGATGATGCTTTTGTAGTCCCCTCATCCCCACTGCCTAGGCGGAGATCTTCTAGGCATTTGCAATCAAAGTCCCCCCAAGCCCACTCCAGTCTCTGTAGAATCAACTAATTCCTATGCTGCTTTATTTTCTCCTTGGGGGGGAAACAGACATGGATATTGGAGATTCTGACTCCCAGAAATCCTCTTTTTCTGTCTCCTCTCAACCCTTGGATAATTACAAGGAGAAGAAAAGGAAAAAATAATGAATCTTTCTAAATGTAGTTTACTTGGGGCTCCTTAAATACGCATATCCTTTTAAAAAATGTTAAAAGGCAGGCTCTTTTTCAGTACCTTTATGACTCTAAGATTGCAGTAAGTTTTTTGCAAGAGACATGGATGTTTTCCATAGAACAGCTGTATACCTTTAAGACAGATTGGCCTTGGGGACCTTCCTATTGGTCGTTCGGCACAGACAGTGCTGATGGCACTGGTATTCTTTTTTCTTCCTTTAACTTTTCTTTGCACAAATTAGTAGATCTTATTCCCGGTAGGGTATTAATAATAGATGGTAAATGGCATAACACCTGTTATAGGTTTATAAACATCTGCAATCCACAAGCCAAGGCTGATAGAGTGACGTGTATGAAAGCTATATAACCATATTTGCTTACTTCCTTGCCTGTTTTATGGGGAGGTGACTTCAATTGCAGTCTCACTGGTTTGGCACAGCAGACAAAGAAAATTTATTGTGATTCACATGCATTAGCTTCCATAATCAAAACAGCAGGTCTGTGTAATTGCTTCACCTATCACTTGAAAGGTCCATTTTTTCATTTTCTAAAGGTAAACTGCATTCTTTAATTGATTATATGTTTGCTTCTCCGTCAATACATATACAGGCTTTTCAAATGAAGCCTTTAGAGTTTTCAGATCACTTATTACTGATAAGCACTTTTGATTCTGAAAGCCTAGGCCGTGGTAAGTATGGAAGGTGGAAACTAAATATCTCCACCTTCGATTACCCTCAGGTTGTTTTTGGGATTAAAATGCTTTTGCAGGTTTGAGTATCAGCAGCTTTTTTGTATACTGATTTGAGGACTTGGTGGCTGGATACTAAAACTCTTTTACAGAATTGGTTTAAGCATAAAGGCGTGGCCCAAAAGACTCTAACTTCATGAAGTATTTGTCCCTGAGGCAACAATTACAGAGGTTAATTTCGATTTCCTATATTTCAAAATTTGACTACTCAGACAAGATTAGTGTTCTTAAAAATTCTATGAAAACCTTTCAATATGAGAGGGCTAAGATGCTGCAAGCTATATTTACCAATGGCACCCAAAAAAAAACATTGATGATCCTTTTGAGGCCTGCAAATCCCTGAAAGACTCCTCTACCATTGACTTTTTTGTTCCTCCTGATGGTTCTAAAGCAACCACTTTGCCCCAACTTAGGGAAGCTATTAGACAGCATTTTCAGACCTTAGATCCCAAACTACCAATCCTAAAAGCTGATCTTGATAAATTTCTTAATACTGTTACATTACCCTCTGTGCCAGAAAAAGTCCTGAAACTGTTAGGACCAATTACTATTGAGGAAATCACAACAGTTATTCAAAAACTAAAACCCAACATTTCACCAGGGTTGGATGGTTTACCCCATCACCTTTATAAAAGTTTTGTTAAGGAATTTAGTCAATGTCTTCACTTGTTATTTAATTTTTTCATAGATACTACAACTGTATTTCCCTCTTTTACTGACGGATTATTGTTATATTTATTTAAATCAGGGGATAGGAATAACATAAAAAATTGTAGGCCGATTACCCTTTTAAATACGGATTATAAAATATTTACTAATATTTTAAATAATCGGCTTAAGCAATATGCTAAATTAGTAGTATCCCCATATCAATTTTGTGGAATCCCTAACAGGAGAATTCAGTCTGCATTAATGATTATTAGAGAAACTATAGAGTATTTTTCACTTCACGGTATTGTTGGTTGTATGCTTTCTGCAGACTTAGAAAAGGCCTTTGATAGGGTTCATCTTCCTTTTCTTTATTTAGTTTTAGGAAGGTATGGAATCCCTGAACAAATGGTTCAGATTATTATATCTCTTTATAAACATAATATTGTTCATCCTTTCCTGCAAGGGACAGTTGCTGATAGTATCCATTTAGTTACCGGGGTTAGACAAGGTTGCCCTTTAAGCCCCCTTTTGTATGTTTTTTCCCTTGATCCCCTTTTACAGCTTATAGTACAATCTCAATACTGGCTGGGTGTTCAGGTTGGAACAGTGTCTTCCTTTTATGTACAAGCTTATGTTGATGATTTAATTTTATATTTTGCTGATTATACTCAGGTTCACTATTTTTTTGGAGATTTTCTTCATGTTTTCAGCAGCTTCTAATACACAGTTGAACCTACAGAAGACTAGGGCCCAGATATTCAAGAGTTGCACCATGCACAATAGGTTTGCGCCAGCGCAAGTCCAAAAATGCATCATTCTGCGATATTCAGCGGGAGGCAGTTGCGCGCCCCAAAATCACACTGAGCAACAGCGCAATGATAATGAATGTATGCGCAACTGAAGAGGGAGGAACCATGCATAAATGGCGCAGTGCAATATTCAACAACATGCGCCATGCACAATAGGGGAGCCAGCAGAAGTGAGCCAAAATAAAAAGGAGCAAGGGAGAGGTGCAAGAACGCTACAGGGAAGCCTCATGTTGCGGAACTATAGCCAGCCACACAGACAACACACATAGACACAGGGCAGGACAGTGAAAGGGCACCTGGAACCCACAGGCTCAGGGGAAGGTGTGGGGAGCCACAGTGCAGAAGGGGGAAGTACTTGCCACACAGCAGTGAGGTCAGCACAGTCAGGTGTTCCCGGTGCAGGGGAAGTAGCAGCCAGGACAGCAGGGGGAACACAGAAACAGCTGCCGGGGGGGTGAACACAAGCCAGGGACATGGCCAGTGCCACCATCCAGATGGAGGCAGTAATGAGTGGGGTGAGAAGGTGGGCAGCAGGGGGGCGTGGCTGTGGAAGGGCTCATCAGCGGTATGCCCCCAACAGGCAGTACCGAGCCCCCACCAGCTTCGAGCTGTATAGTGATACAGAGATCGTGGGCCGGTACCGCCTGAATCGGGCAATTCTGAGGTGGCTCTGTGAGCTGTGCAGTGATGTGATGCAGGCACTCACATGACAGAGCCATGCTCTGTCAGTGGAGATGAAAGTGACAGCTTGCATGTGCTTGATCACCACGGGTACCTTCCAGAGACCAACTGGGGACACCACAGGCATAACCCAGTCAGCCGCGTCATGCCACCTCATCCAATTCCTCAGCACACTGCTGCCACCTGCTGCGGAGTACATCCATTTCCCCAGCACACCGGCGGAGCGCACAGCAAACATACAGGAGTTCCACAGGGTAGCACGTATGCCTGGCGTGCTAGGGGCAATAGACTGCACCCATGTGGCCATCTGTACACCACCTGGCCCCGAGGGGGCCACATATTTAAATTGGAAGGGCTATGCTAGCATCAACTGCCAGGTGGTGTGTGATGCCAGGGGGTGCATAATCAATGTCTGTGCCACGCACCCTGGGGGAGCACATGATGCCTTCATCTGGCACCAGTTGGCACTGTGCCACAGATTCAAGAGTCGGGATATCCCCACTAGCCACCTAGTGGGTGAGTATGCAAACCACATGGACAATCATAGGGCCTGGGGGGGCATGGTCAGAGGTGACATGGGTAGTGGCCTACATGGCCCGGGGCAGGACGATGCTGATCACCAAACTAACTTCCACCCTCTACACACAGGTGACAGTGGATACCCACTCCGTCCCTGGCTGCTCACACCATACCGGCGGCCCGCGACCCCATCGCAGCAACGCTACAATGAGGCACACGCCACCACCACGTAATGTCATCAGCGGGTGTTCAGGATGCTGAAGGCATGTTCCGTTGCCTGGACACCTCTGGCGGTGCCCTACAGTACAGCCCCTCAAAGGCCTGCGGGCTATTCCTGGCCTGTTGCATCCTGCACAACATGGCCAACGAATGGGATAGCCATACAGGTGAAGAGGGGACAGCGATGGGGACGATGAGGGGCGCCCAGAAGTGACAATGGTGATGGGCAGCCCCTTGGGTGATGGGACCCCGACTGCTCAGGACACCATCACGGAGGAGCACTTCAGCCAACCCAGGTAAGTCATGGGGCCAAGTGCAACCACCAGTGTTCTGGCACAACCCACAAACACACATGGACACACACCAGGGGTGCATGCCGTCAAGGAACTGGCGGGCATGGAACCACACACACCACCAGGGATGGGTGAGTCTAACATGGCATCGGACAGACAGACACACACACAAAGCGCACCAGACATGCACAAAGGGTAGGAGGCACACCGACCCAGAGCAGCCACCTAGCTACACATGTCCACAGACCACCCGCCCACTGCCTGTCATTGTGCGATGTGTCAGATCTTTAAAACACCATTGCATTGGTGTACAGTGCAATGCGAGCATCATCATGCACCACGCAACTGCGGACAGCAGCCAGAGAGGTGTGCAGATGGACTGTGTCTGCGTTCAGGGCCGGTACCCACCGTGCATTGCCCGCTGAATGACACAATGCACAGGGCAGCATCAGACAGTAGCCATGTTGGAGACAGGTCAGTCATGTGCCACAGTGCCCCGGCCGTCACAGATGCGTGGGTAGCCCCGCCGAGACCCGCCAGCACTGACAGGCTGACCACTGGCCTCATGGGGTGGCACTGATGGTCCCCCAAGGGTTCCACTGCGTGAACGTGACCGTGCTCGTGCAGGGGTCTACAGCACACCAAACATGCCTCCGTCAGGCGTGCTCGGGATGCCCACAGCTGAACCCGGTGTCGACAAGGATGGTGTCGCATGACGCCAGAAACGGGGAGGGGTGGGCAGTGCACTGCGTGGTGTCTGCGACACATGGGCAAATAACTGTGTGCCCATTGTGGCCATGACAGCAGTGAATGCCTGTGTCTGCCTGTCAATGGCAGCGGTCACATCCTCCACAACTGGTCCATCCCTGCCAGGAGCAGGCGGTGTCTCTGCTGCGGCTCCTCTGCCTACTCCAGAGCCTACATGGTGCATCCCACCAATGTCAAGCCGCATCTGCTGGCTGACTGATGCTTGCAGTATCTGGTGTGCTCATCTAAGAGGTCATCTGCCTATCGGCATCCTGTCCCTCAGGATGTCGTGGCCCTGATGCTCAGCACCCCTTGAGGGTGGGTGCTGCACCAGGACCAGGCCTGGGCATGTCCACAGGTGGTGCACTGATGCTGCCCCGACACTGTACCCCCAAGCCCATTGGCTGACTGCTGATGCTGCCCCTCTGGCTGCCGCTCCCAGGGCTCACTGGTGCCACCGCAGTGGCATAACAGTCCCACTGTCCTGTACACACACCAGTGCTGCCCCACTGGTGCTGACAAGGCACAGGCTGGGACTGTGATGACATGCAGGCCTCACGCAGCACCACCCACAGCCATGGCCGTGATGTTACCTGCTGTGTGGCCATCCTGTGGCACACACGTGTCACTGCCCATGACGTTAGCAGCATCATCAGTGGTGACGGACCTGGCACCAGCCTGAGTCACAGCATGCTGGCACCTGTGGACGCTGGCACGCTGGGACACAGGCAGGGACTTCTCCGCACCTGTTCCAACAACATCAGTCTGGACATCCAGGCGGGCCCACTGTCGCATTGAGCCATGTATTCCTGTGGAGGTGGATGGGCCCCTCCTCCATCTCCATCTGACTGGCCTCAGTGGAGAGGCCCACCACCGTTGACCCATGCAGATGCTCAGGATCTGTAAGGGAAAACAAAGTCGAGCTACTGCATGTGACCTACCCTGCCCCCCCCCAATAGACAGACCATGACCTACCATGCAGTGACGGGCTACCACATGTCTGGAAGTCACCAACCAGAACACCCTCAATGGCACAATGCTGCAAGCTGCCAGCAACACTCTCCTCCTGTGGGGTCAGGCGTAGCACCTCCGGCTGTCCCCCACCTGTCGCAAATCATGCTGCCCTGATGGCAGCCACCTTCTCCTTCATCCTCCTCCTGTCTGTGCCCATCTTCTTCTTGCACTCCTGCACGGAGCGCTGGTGGCTGCCATGTAGGTTCACAGCACGTGCCACCTCCTCCCATGCAGCAGCATGGGCCTGTGGTGTTCCCTGGCATCCGCTGAGAAGTGGCTCCTGGTCCAGGTAGGCCTCAAACAGGGCAGCCGTCTCGGCCTTGGTGAAATTTGGCCTCCTCCTCCTCCCACAACTCTGTTCCTCTTCTCCCACAACTCGCTCGGTCATGATTCAGCCTGTGAGAATGAAAGTTGTTACCTGTGACTGTGCAGTCCCATGCATGCCCCAAAATCCACAGTCCACACTCCCTAACAGCATGCAACTCACCAATAGACTGCAGTAACCGACTATGGCCAGTGCAGCCCAATGTCGCACTTTTATAGTGCAACCCATGCAAATGAGGCGAGGCGCAACTTTAAGTGGATGCAAATTGCAGTGCTGCGCCATTGAATGGCTGATTAGCTGATTTGCATATGACAGCTGAATATTGCGCTTTTGTGCTTTGTGTTAAACGTGCTGAGCCAAGGTCGCAGTTCTGTGACATGTGCAGTACACACCTAACTGCGCATGCCAGGGCTGATGATGCAGGCGCCTGCCACGCTGCTGACATGCTGTGTGCAGAAGGCAATGCAGGGCACAGCCACCATTGTGCCAGTGGTGCTACAGCGATGTTCACCTATATGGCGCTGTGGCACTGGGGCATCGTAGGCACACTGGGGCAACAGCGCGGTAGGCTGCTACTGGAGGTGGCACACAGGTGCCCAATCATGCTACACACATTGGGTTCCAATCGCGCTGTGGCTGTCCGTGCGCCAGAGACCCTTGACCCTGTGCCCGACCTTTGTCCCCTAGGCACCATGCGTCAGGCATGGGTGCACCACTATTGCGCTGTTCGGTGACAGCGCGATAGGGAATGGCAGCACAGTACTGCACAGCATCTGCACATGGCAGAACCGCGCTGCAGAGTGCCATTTTGACCCTACTGAGTAAGAGAGATGGCACAGAGGAGAGCTGCCAGTGGAGCCAGATTGAAATGGCAAACCTGGTTGCCACTGTGAAGCCACTTGTTGGCCCACTGTTTGGGGAGGCACCCCTGGACAGGTCCAGGAGTCAGGTGTGGCAGGAGGTGGCCAATGCCCTGAAGGAGGCCACAGGAATGGGGAAGATGGCGAAGCAGTGCCGACACAGATATGGGGACCTGAAATGGAGGGACCCGGATCTGCTTGCCCACCTACGGGCACGTGCCAGGAGGGGCACGGTGCCATGGCCAGGTAGGTGCAATGTCCATACACTTTTATCTTCCATATGGGTATCATGGCTTGCATGTGTCCGGAACATGGGGGCTGTCGGTGTTGGCTGTGGTGGTGTTATCAGGGTGTGGGGTGGGTGGGTCTGGCTGTGTGGGATTGCACACACATGGGGCAGGGGTACTTTGCTACAGGATTGTACTGATGTTCCTCTCTCCATGTTTGCACCTTAGGCCCAGAAGAGAGACAGCTGACGAGGGAGAGAAGGCGCCAGCTGGAAGACCGACACACCAGAAGGAGCGAAGGTCCACAGAGGCACAGGGACCAGCCTGATGATGGTGAATGCATTACATCCATGATTACTATTGCATGCTGTGTAACAGGGTGGGCAGCGGGGCATGGCCACCATCCACTGACACCACTGCCATGCCGCGCAGCTTGTTGCAGTCAGCACTGTCAGTGGCACTGCATGTCTGGGAGTGCGTCAATCGTGGTCCACACGTGCACCGGGTACATGGCTGTGTCACTGCCTTCGCACCACATAGCCATGTCACTAAACAGCCATGGTGGTGCTGTGCAGGACTTGGCCGGTGGGTGTGTGCAATGGTCCGCATGGCTGTGTGCACTTGGGTGGGCAGGTCTTGTGGACATGATCACTGTGGGTGGTCACACACCATCACAGAGGCATGTCCCATGGCCGTATGCCATGCACAGTGGGTGGGCTGTATGGGGCTGTGCATTCACACCTATTGACTCTGCTCCCTTGTCCTAGGTGGACAGCAGCTGCGCATGATCCTGGAGGTGCTGCAAGAAATCCTGACTGTTGCCAGGGCATCGCTGGACATCCTGCAGAGGACTGAGAGGCTGGGGGTCAGGCGGCATCATAGAAGGAGGAGCAGCTGGAGCGGGGAGCGGGGCTCCCACTGAGTGTCACACTGCCACTGATTTCCCCTACCCCCCTGGACCCACCATCACACCCCTCCTTCCCTGTACCATTTGTTCACACCTGCCCCTTACCCACCCCCACCTTGTTTGTGGCCCTATCCCCACACATTTGTAAATAACTGTACATAGTTTCGTTTGATGTTTTTGAATACATTTCTTTTGATATGACTACTGTGGTGGTCTCTGATTTGCAGCGGGCTATAGGTGCTCAGCTGCAGTGGTGTGCATGGCGTCAGGGGTGGTGCAGTCACGGGTATGTGTGTGTGTGTCCGTGGGGAAGTGACTATGGTGTGGGAGTAGCTATCAGTCACTGTCTGTGGTGTATGTGTTGTTCCCTGTGCACTGGATGACTGTGTGCAGTGGTCCATGGTGCATGCTCTGTGCCCATGGCGCACCTGTCAGCCCATCCATGGCCTGTGCAGCTGACACCCTTGCATGTCTGTGACCTGCACGGTCTGCTGGCATGTCAGTGGTGGCTGTTTATGCAGGGCAGCCACTGTACCCGTCACAATGCTGGGTTGCCTCCTGTCACTGGTGTGATGCATGTCTGCCTCGGGTGACACTGTGGCCTCCGCTGTTGTTGTCCCACCTCCATGCTGTGGCTTGTGTGTGTTGCAGGGGATGTGCACCACTGTCTGTGACTTGTGCTCCGGGCAAATGCTGGTGGTGTACAGGTCCACAGTGCCTGCGCAGGGTGGCTGGCACTCCTGTGCCATGGAGGACTGCTGGCTGTGTGTACACGGTTTCCATGGCCCCACGCTGGGGGCTTGGTTGCCCCGCAACTGCGTCCCTGTGTTGGTGTGCCCTTAGATATGGGTGGGTGTTTGTCCATGCACTGTGTTGCATCCAGTGTGGTGCATGCTTCCATGCACCACCACTATGGGTGTCTGCGCTGGCTGTTGTGGCCAGTGCTGGGTCAGGGTGTGTCCTTGGGAGGGTGTGCAGGGTGCTGTACCACTGGTGGTGGGGTCTGGGGCATGCCCTGTCACGTGTGGGGTACCTCGTGTGCTGACGCATGTCGGTCTCTCAGCTGTACCTCGGGGGGACTGTGCATGGTGGCACTGTGTATGCCATCCTTGCATCGCTGTGTGCTGCCACCCACTGATGGGTGCTCATGGTGGGGCTGCCTTGCATGGTTCTGTGATGCACAGGGTTGCACTGTCACAGTGGCAGTGGTGGCATGCATGGGGTATCCTGCACTGCTGGACGCTGCTCCTGGGCAGGGTGTCTGGGGGTCACGGTGCAGGGTGTGCTCTGCATTGGGGGGATTGTGTGCCATGGGGTGGTCAGCCCTCCTTGTGTGCTTGCCAGGGGGTGTGATGGGGCACCATGGCCCAGCTGTGGGTTGGTTGCTTGTCTCCATGGGCCAGTGGTTATTCCAGCCCTCCCCCAGTTGTGCAGTGCATGGGGTGTGGGGGGATGATGTCTGTTCTGCTGTGTGTTCCTCTGCCCATCTGTGGCATGGGTGGTGGGCCCCTGCATCCCTGGTTGTGCTGTTGCATTGCTGCCCTGCTGCTGGGGGGCATCCCTGGTTGTGCTATGGCGCATCTGGACTGCTCAGCTGAACATCCCTTGTTGAGCTTTGGCGCATCAGATATGCTCAGCTTCCCCTCCCTAGTTGCACTATGGCGCAGGTGGTGCGATATTCAGTCGTCGGCTGTAGGCGCATCTTGGCCAGTGCAGTTTTTGAATATCGCACCTCTTGCGCATGAGCGCAATGGACTTGCGCTTACACCTGCTGTTGTG
The DNA here is from genome assembly GCA_016271365.2 of Neoceratodus forsteri. NCBI lineage: Eukaryota > Metazoa > Chordata > Ceratodontiformes > Ceratodontidae > Neoceratodus > Neoceratodus forsteri. The sequence goes on from CM057459.1 coordinate 974,337,670, forward strand.
CACTTTTTGGGTGCAGTTTGAATATCTGGGCCTTGGGGTTTATTCTTTGGAGCATCAGGCTTACTTGACATATATCAAGATGGAATTTGTATTTCCTGTACTCCTTTGAAGATTTTGGGACTCTTGTTTGGGCCCCAGAACCTGTCAAGGGAAAATTGGAAACTAGTTCTTGGGAAAATTGAAACTAAGGCTAACAGATGGAAACATTGGAAGTTTTCAAAGCTTAAAAGGATACATATTTTAAAGCAGTTTATCCTAGCTTGCTTACAGTATCTAACCATGATTTTTCCCCTTTCTCCCCAGTTTGAAACAAAGTTATATAGTTTATTTTTTCAGATGTTGTGGGGGAATCGGTTAAATCCTGTTAAACGTCAGTACACATATTTGGATAAAAAATCTGGAGGTTTAGGTATGTTGGATCCTGTTATCTTTGTGCATTCCCTCTTTTTTACAACTACACTTAAATCTGGTTTAAATCCTGTAGATACTATTTGTAAGGGATGGGTGGTTAATGCCTTGGGCAATTATCTTAAAATATGGCTTAATTTGGCTCCAAGATTGAATCCACATATTACTATCCCTATTTATTTTAAACCAGCAGTGCAGAAATTGTTTAAGTAAGCAATAATACCCGACAGGGTAGGCATTATTGAGAAATACCGGACCGATCAGGGGTGTAACGAGGCCCGACGCCACAGGTGGAGGCCTTATAGCCTGGAAGGTCGGTATTCTCATATTACCCACCCTGGAAATATTATTACATAGAAAATGGATATCTTAGTCAACTTAAGTAAAGTGGTAAAATAAAGAGGAAATAAGTGTAAAAATTAATTGTAGTAGAAAAAGTGTGTTTATTAAAAAATAGTCCATATGTTTAAAGCTGTTCCACCTGCTGTTGCTCCTCCCCACAGAGCTATTGTAATCTATTGAGCCCCCAACACACACACACACACACACACACACACACACACACACACACACCTCGTCAGCAGAAAACGTGTGAAAAGATTCACTGCAGCAGTCTCTGGAGATTTTCTGTCTCCTTTCTGCATGAATGTTTGTTGGTTTTTTTTAGCCATCGGAAGATGGGTCTGTTAAGTGCACAACCAACCTTGCTGTTACGTTAATGAATGACGACGAGCAAGCCAAGGTAAAACAGTTATTTATTTTACATTTGAAGCTGGAGCCTGACAAAATGTGGGGACACAGTGGTATGAGGGAGTAGCTTTGTGCCATTTTTATAAACGCACTTCACAATATGAAGCAAAATGGACTGATGGATTCGTTTCTCATTTCTGTTCCCCACGGTAGTGCAGGAGTGCAGTCAGGAGAGTGGCACCGTTGTAACATAACACAAGTATGTGAAACCGCTATTGGATTACTCTTCCTGATCACAAACTATCTGGAGTGTGGACTTTTTTTGTTACGTTGGCAGTGGCACTGAGGTAAGCAGTATTGGGGGGTGGGGGAAGTAGCTCTCGCTAAGCGAGAGAAAAACATGGCAGGGATTTCAAATTTCACTGGGTGCTTTCAGCCAGTGATAAAACAGGCTGGGCACCACAGGAGAATGCTACTCCATGAAGTGCCACTTGGACTGGCTCTTATTTTTAGCTGGGCATCTATTGAGAAATAAATGCCCAGCTTGGAGGCAGTGTCAGCCAATTCTTTCTTGCCATTTTCTAAATGGCAGATAACTAAGGCTATGATTTTAAATAATACCGCACAGTCATTATATCAGTTGATTATTGAATTAATTTATCCTCAGGAGCCTTGTTTTAAAAACTGCCCTTCTACTTTCAACTTTAGGGTTTTGGCCCAGCTTAACAATTCTAGACTGCCTGTGTCTCAGTGGGAAACACAGTGGCTCACAGTCTATGGGTGTTTAAACGTTCGGGATAATGCCAAATATAAAGACAAAGAGGAAAGGAATTGTCCTTATTCTGACTGTATTAGCATGGAGGAAACCATGGAACATGTTTTACTTTTTTGTTCTTATGCTAGGGGTTTATGGCCTTATTTAGCAAAAAAATGGAAATTGGGATGGCTTAAGAATCCATCATATGATATGTTGGTCCTAGGGGTTTATCCCCCTAGTTTATCTTCTTATTGGGATAGTACCTTGTTGTTATTCTTTTGTTGTGTTAGGTACTATTTATGGCAAACATGGTGTCAGTGGGTAATCTATCGAAACAAAATGTCCTATGATTGTTATGAATGTTTAGTTACTAATGAACTTTCAAGGATTTATTTCCAGAAATCAAAAATATTTCTTCACGGACAGTTTTAAAATGGTGGAAAGGGTTTACTCACTTTATCAAATTTAAATAAGTTCTAATGATGGATTTACTGTAATTCTTTTTTTTTTTTTAATGTTTGCGTATTTTTTTTGAGTACTGTGCTATTCTTTGTAATTTTCTGTAATTTATCTTATGGATCACTGAGTTGTTTTTCTATTTTTTTTTTCCACAATAAAAACTCCCCTACTCTTTTTGATAAGTGCCAAGGGATCTTAACATCCACCTGAACTACCACCAATCCAGGCAGATAGGACCTCGGTTTAATGTCTCATGCGAAAGACGGCACCTCAGTAGTGCAGCACCCCTCTCATGCTGCACTACAGTGTTAGTACTGGGCTATTAATCCAAGTGCCAGATGTGGGAACTGAACCCACAACCCTCTGATCTCCCGGCCTCAGAGGCGAGTGCACTACCTACTGAGCCACTGACACTGCACAATAATCATTTAATACTGAGAACAAATTGCACACTGATGTATATTTTCTGCATCCTTATATATGATAAATTAACAATGAATAAAATGCCTGTATGAGATGGTGAGGTTACCCATGTAAACGGGGCACTGTTTCATGGGTTACTAATGGTAATCAAAATCTAACTACACTATATAAACTTGACCAACTGGAACTGACAGTGACTTTTTAAAAAGTCACGGAAAATAGAGACCTTTTAAAACGTCACAGAAAATAGTAAATCAACACATCAAAGACTTCAACAAGTGGTTGAAGGGCTGGTGCAAGGAAAACAGCTTCAGCTATATTGGGGACTGGGGTACCACCTGGGATGATGCACGACTGTACAAGAAAGATGATCTGCATCCTTCCATGGAAGGGACATTTGTCCTTAGTGAAAAGTTTACATGTTTCCTGAGCAAGCATTTAAACTAGCCGCTGGGGGAGGGGGGTCTGTTGAGAGCAGGGGGATTCAGGCAGCCCACCCACACAGGTTAGAACAGACATCAAGTAGAACCATGAAGTTAAGCCAGGGGCAGTTACACCAGAACCACAGGGCGGAAAAGGCTGCACTCAGGACCACATGATATCAACATTAACAACAGGACCGGAACCAAAAGTAACCAGAAAGGTGGAAAAAGGGAAGCAGAACATAGAAAGCAACAGGGATAGTAGGATAAAACAAGGGGCAATTCAAAAGGAGAGGACTAAAAGAGGCCACTTTTCATGGAAAATCATGTACACAAATGCCTGTAGTCTAGGAAACAAGGTCCCAGACCCAGTAGCTGCAATGACAGAAGCTCATCTGGACATAGTGGCCATAACTGAAACATGGTAAACCAGTAACCACAGGTGGGACATAAGTGTACCTGGTCATGCCCCAAACAATGTGCTAGGTTGATAGACAAGGGCAAAAGGAGACGAAACCCACTTTGGTTTTTGTGGGGGGTAGAAAAGGTAAGGGCCAAGAGGCTAGCCTTCAGAAAGTACAAGTAGACACAAAGTTAAGTGGACAATGAAATGTACCAGAAGTGTCTGAAGGAGGCAAGAAAGGCAGTGAGAAGCAGTAAAGCGTAGACAGAGGAAAGAACAGCTGGATCAGTTACAAAAGGAGACATTTTTCAGGTACATTAGTGAGAGAAGGAAGGCAAGGAGGGAGTCATTAAGCTTGGAGGAGGCAGGGGGGAGATAATAAAGGGAGATGGAGAAAAAAGCAGTGATTCTGAATGAGTACTTCTGTTCAGTCTTCGCTGTGAAAGGAAAGGGGTGGGGGCCACAACTGGACTTTAAAGGAGCAAAGGAAAGGTAGGTAAACACCAGTCCGTTCACAGAGGTGAGGGTCCTAGAAGAACTTACAAAGCTGAGGGTGGACAAAGCCATGGGTTTAGATGGCATACATCCTAGGGTCCTAAAGGAACTCAGCGTGGAACCGGCAGTTCATCTGGCAGCACTGTTCAATGAGTCCCTAGACACTGGAGTGGTCCCAGAGGACTGGAGAAGGGCAAATGTTATTCCCATCAACAAGCGCAGCAGCAAAGAAGATGCAGCGAACTACAGGCCAGTTAGTCTAACCTCTTTAACTGGAAAAATAATGGAGACACTCCTTAAGGAAAGGATTGTAGAATATTTAGAAGCTACAGGAGTGCTGAATCCCAAGCAACATGGTTTCACGGCAGGATGGTCCAGTCAAACTAATCTGATAGATTTCTTTGACTTGGTGACAAAGGCAGTAGACTGGGGGGGCAGTAGATATTGCCTACCTCGATGTCAGCAAAGCCTTTAATAACATTCCCCATAGCAGACTGGTCAAGAAGTTAGCTAGCCTGGGGATGGGATACAAGGTGGTGGGCTGGATTGGTAATTGGTTAAGGGACAGAAAACAGAGGGTAGTGGTAAATGGAACCCATTCAGAGAAAAAGGAGGTGACCAGTGGGGTTTCTCAGGGGTCAGTTCTGGGGCCAGTCCTCTAACGCCTTCATCAGTGACATTGCAGATGGGCTGGAGGGAAAGGTTTGCCTGTTTGCAGATAACACTAAGATCTGCAAGGTGGATACTCTAGAGGGGGTGGAAAGGATGAGAAAGGACCTGGAAAAGTTGGAGAGATGGTCAGAGGTGTGACAACTGAGGTTTAATGCAAAGAAGTGCAGAATCATGCATGTGGGGAGCAGAAACCCAGAAGCAAGCTACAGGATGGTAGGGGAGCTGCTGGCAGTTACTAAGGAAGAAAAGGACTTGGCAGTCATAATTACAGATGACATGAAGGTCACAAGGCAGACAGCCAAGGCAGTGGGATGTTGGGGTGTATTGGAAGGGGAATCACAAGATGAAGGAGGAAGGTAAGAGTTCCACTTTACAAAACCCTGGTGAGGCCTCAGCTAAAGTACTGCATCCAGTTCTGGAGGCCACACCTTTGTAAGGACATTGACAGAATACAGAAGGCAAATAAATAAGCTAGAAAGCTTGGGGGTAGGACAGAAAATAACTAGGTGGGCATACCTCTCAAGTGTCCCTGATTTTGCCTCAAAATGTTACTCTGTCCCTCCTAAAATTTGTGTTTTTGTGACTAAACAGTGGGGACTGTAAGCACAAAACAATGTCAAGCATTAAAGCTACAGACTTGTTCTTCTTTAGAAAATGCATTTAGCACTAAGCCCCATATTCTACCAGCTTTCTGGGTGGATAGCTCTAATTTTGAAGATGTGGCCCTGATTTTTGTCCTTTGTCCCTGATTTTTTTAAGCCTTGTCCCTGATTTACGAGGCAGGAGGTTGAGAGGTATGTAGGTGGGTGGAAAACTGGTTGATGGACAGAAGCCAAAGTGTGGTGGTGAATGGAATGCACTCTGGTGCTAGGGGGATGATGAGCTGGGTGCCCCAGGGGTCGGTACTGGGACCCCTCCTTTTTAATATCTGTATTAGTGATATAGTGGATGGGCTGGAGGGGAGGGTGGGCCTATCTGCAGATGATACAAAGATCTGCAGTAGGGTAGACACACCCGGGAGGGGCAGAAGCCATGAGACAGGACCTGAAGAGACTGAAGGGATGGTCAGAACCTGAGCAGCTGCATTTCAATGCCACGAAGTGTGCGGTGATGCACATGGGGCAAAATAACCTGCAAGCCGCTTACACTCTGGGAGAGAGGTGATTAAGACAACTGAGGAGAGGGATCTGGGGATTATAACATCAAGCAACCTGAAAGTTGGAAACCAATGCAGTAAAGCCGTAGAGAAAGCAAATGGAATGTTGGCATGCATTGGGAGGGACATAACCAGCAGAAAGAGTGAAGTAATCATGCCTCTTTATAAAGCTATGGTCAGGCCTCACCTAGAATACAGGGTCCAGTTCTGGAGACCATATCTACGTAAGGACATAGAGGGGGTACAGAGAAGGGCAACCAAGATGGTGCACAGCATGCAGGGGAAGACTTATGAGCAGAGGGCAAGGAAATTGGATCTGTACCTATTGGAGACTAGAAGGGAGAGAGGATACGTGATTGAAGCTTTTAAGTATGTAAAGGGGATAAACAAGGTGGAGGGGGAGCTTATTTAAACAGAAGGAGGGGCTAAAACTAGAGGGCACAGTCTAAGATTAGAAGGAGGCAGATTTAGGGGTAATGTGAGGGGGCATTTCTTCATGAAGAGGGTGGTGGAGGCCTGGAATAAACTACCTGAGGAAGTGGTGGGAGCTGAAATGGTGGAGGGATTCAAAAGGGCATGGGACCTACACATGGGGCTGGTAGGTGGGTGGGGAGGGGAAAGCCCATATCAGAGACGATAAGTAAGGGGAGGGGGGGAATAGGACAGACTAGATGGGCCAGTGGGTCATTTTCTGCCATCAGATTTCTGTGAGTCTGTGAATTGGGTCTGTATCCACTGGAGACTAGAAGGGAGAGGGGGGACATGATACAGTCATTTAAGTACATAAAGGGGGTCAATAAGATAAGGATGGGGAGCTTATTTAAGAGGAAAGTGGGGGTTAAAACTAGAGTGCATAGTCTAAGACTGTAGGGAGGAAGATTTAGGGGTAATGTGACAGGGTGTTACTTTATGGAGAGGGTGGTGGAGGCCTAAAATAAACTACCAGAGGAAGTGGTGGGGGCAGAAACGGTGGAGGGATTCAAGAGGGCATGGGCAGGCATAAGGGGTTGGCAAGTGGGGGGAAGGGGAGGTCCCGTGACATAGGTAATGAATAAGGGGGGAAAGGGCAGACTTGATGGGCCAGAGGGTCCTTTTCTGCCACCAGATTTCTATGATTCTAAGTAGAGTCACTGGCCACTTCTACAGATAGCTTAAACAGACAAGACTGGATGGGCTTGGTGGTCCTTATCTGCTGACAGTATCTATGTATCTATGTAGACATCACATACTTCAGTACGTGATTTTCTTTCTCCTTTTCACATGATCGTGTTTACAGCCTGAATGTTGCATTATAGAAACTGGAGCCTCCCCAGAGTTTCTCAATGTAGTGAGACTTACTGAGTCATCTAGCTGAATACTAGACCTTATGCAAAGAAGTGGAACAGCAGTACTAAAGAAATATCAGGAACTAACAAGGATCTGCAGTAGATAATGTAATACTCCGACAAAAGCTGACAAAGAGATCTCAGACCACTTCAGGGTAGCAGAGCGGTTCTAATAGGAGGGGACTTTAACTTAAGTTTGAACCTCCAAATGGCCTCCACAAGTCATAACAGAAGTAGCCTGATGCTGGAATAAAAAATATGTATAAAAAAAAAAAAAACAATGGGTCAACCTGGGATACTAGGAGAGCTATAGTAACAAATATCCTAAAGCAAGGTGATACACACGCTGTATTACTCTAGCCCACACCAGGTTTACTCCACAACTGACTTTCTGTTTATTCATTGGGAACACATTGCCGGAATAATTTCACAAGATATTCTCCCAATTATTGCATCACATTATAGAATGCAGAAATTGCAAATAGAGCCAGGAAAACAGCACCAAAATATGCTGTGGGGTCTGAACAACACTGTCTTTTGAACTGGATAAGGCCTACATCAGTGAGATGATCCAACATATACTGCTATATGTACTGTACTGCTGTACTGCTATCTTAGCTACCACACTATGGAAAACTATCAAGGTTACTCTCCAGGGCAAACTGATTTCCCTGCCAACACACCAGACTAGATAATGATGAGTGCAACAGGAGAAGCAGGTAAATCAGGAAATCAATCATGTTTTTTTTTAATGTCAGTCATGACTGATCATTGTTAATCATCAGATGTCATATGATCATCAAGAAAGATCATAATCCAAGGTCATTATCAAGATCATGACTTTATCATCAAACATGTAACTTTCAAATCACCAACTGATGATTATAGATTATTTTTGTAAGCTTAAGTAAGCGTGATGATTTTTGATGATCTATGGATGATCAAATTATAATCACTGATGGTTATATTAGTTCTGTATTATAAGATTAAGTCACATGAATAATAATACTTAAAGTTTTATTTGTTACTAATATGAAAATATGAATTGCAAATATCAGCAAAAACAAATTAATTATAATATAAATCATGTGAAGTCAAGTTTTAATCCCTTTAGTAAGCGTATATGCAATGTTAGGTATAGTATCTACATTTACATAACAAATTTACATATTTCAAAAGCACTGTTTATGGACCAAAACAGTGGTGACTTCTATTTTAAAAATAATTTTGTTTTGACGGTATTAGTTTCAGACTGTTAGAAAGGTTTGGGGAGCACAAACCAGGTACTTTTAGGAACTCACCACAACCATAAAAGGAACCACTGAATGGAGCTACAGTATAAAACCAGTCTGAGCCTTTATCATACTACTAAGAAGAGAGGTGTCAGGGCAAATATAAATGAAAGCACATTGTTTGTATATAAGATGTATCATAACTAATTTCAATAAGAAAGTCTCAATAGAAGACAAGATACATTTCTAAAGTATAGAAGAAATTAAATTTATTTTTTTATTGTAGTAATCTTGACCATGGGCATTTATGAAAAATATTAATGATAAGAGATCATCATTAATCACAATTACCATTCCCATAACATCATGCTTTTTGACTGGCAGCCATTTAACATTAGTTTAATCATTGTTAGTCATGATCACAATGATAGTTTTTGAAGCTTGAACACCGTCTTTAAAAATAATTGATAATGATCAGTTATGATACATCATTATACAATCATCATCTTTTCAGCTGGGAAAGACTGGAGTGGAACTGAAGAAGCATGCAAAAGGGAACACTGATGCATGAGAAACAATCAAGGAGACAAAGTCTGACTTGGAGAAACTGCTATCATACAAGTCAGAGATGGCACTTCAGTGGATAAAACAACTAGTATGAAGGAGGGGGCAAAACAGTAAAGTTAATAGACTACTGGCTCAGGAAAAAGCAAAAAGGAGCACACATGGCATAAATCAACACCCACACACCCAGCAGAGGCTTCACAAGACAACAGAGATAGGGGATGCCTTCAGAACATACTATATGGGCCAGCCTGTGGGTTCAGTTGTTCCATTACCACTTGTGACACCAGCAACCAGGGTTTGGAAATGAGCCTGGGATGTCAGGGGCTGGCCGAGTGGAGGAGGACTGAGCATCCCAGAGGATGCTTTCCTCTTGGGAGGGTGGGTTGCTGTCTTTGCTGCAATACTACCACCAGAGTGAACACAGGTAGCAGTACAGTTGAGGGTGCTTTGGATGGGACAGATGTAGGCCAGGGACTGGTGTGGCAGCACGCTCAGCATGTTTGCACACCTTGGTCTCCCCAGCATGGTTGCATCTCTGGGGATTAGGAGAACATGGAAAAAGACAGCCCTGCTGCCTAAGGATGAAGAAGTCCCAGTGCACCATGCCAGGATCTGCCTCGCAGAGCTCGTCTCTGGATGAAAGCAATGCATTTTGGGAGTATATCCCCTCCATCCTATCCCTGCCTGGGGTGCAAGTCAAGCCAGCATGGAGGATGGTGGCTGAAACAAGTAGGTGTGATGACAGCATGCACCAGAGGGACTCTGGAAGGAGTTCAAACAACAGAGTAAAGAGATATTAAGAAAAAAAAGAGCATACTACATGGATCTACTGTATATGACACAGCATATAGATCCATATAGTATGAATCTATATGCTGAAGATGGAAGAAAGGACCCAAACACTTGGATCAATTTCTGCAAAAGTTATATCTAGCAGCATAAATAGAGCAGCAACAATGAGATTTGGATGATAACACAGGAAGAGTTAAATTTTGATATCTCAAAGTTGAAAACAGACAAAAACCTGTGAATGAACAGCTGCTCAGCTGAGTTATACGAAACCTTTAAAGGGATCCTATTACTGCCACCTCTGACAGCATTCAGTGAGATCTTGGACACAGGCCTTCTTCCCCCAACACAGCATCATGTATTAATCACTGTAACACCAAAGGAAAGGAAAGACACTATGCAATGTTTCTCACACTGGCTAATTTCAGTGTTGAATCTAAATTATAAGTTCTTTACATCAATAATGGTTAGACAACTGGAAAAATACCTGCCAGATCTTATTTGTCACTATTAGACTGGATTTGTGCTTGGCTGTCAAACCCAGGGCAACAAAAGATGCACGTCACACCTTATGAATTACTTGAAAACACACAACACGCAGGCTGTCTTGGTTAGCATCGATACAGAGAAAGCATTCAATTTGGTGCCTTGGCCATATATACAAGAAACCCTGAGATTCTTTCTTTTACACCTAAATTTATCCAGCTGATACAAGGCATATACTCTTCACAGACTTGCATCATATTTAATGGGCATCTTCCTTCTCAGTTCACCTTGCAAAGGCACACTTGATAGTGGTCCCCCAATCACCACAACTATTAACAATTTACTGCTTAATGTCCATTATAAGTATAAAACAACACAAATGACAGCATGGACATTGTCTTTAAGTTAAAGTCTGCATATGAAGTGCCAATAACAGTTCAGTCAGGCAGGTCCTCCTGCCCTTCATCCTATTCCTTTCTAATGGCATCCAGCAAATGAGAAGCTGACTCAGAGTTACTGAAGATGAACAGTTTTCCTTTATATATAAGGTACCGTCTTGAAGGGTAAAATAATCATGTCAGCACCCCCAGCTGAAGAAAATAACTTTTACATACCAGAAGGTCCTTGGAACACTGACTGGTACATATGCACATATCAGGAAAGATAAAGCTTATTATCCTGAAAGACTGTATCCTGATGATCCAGAGCAGCCACCTGCAATAACAGTCTTTCCTCGGGGCTCTGTAACTGCACCGCCACCACTGTTGACTCCGACCTGCCATCATCATGCCTCCTCCTCACAGGTAGTCAAAACGCTCTCTGAACCCACACTTGATCTGATGACAGTAGCAATCCATCAACCGAAAAAGTCTGGAGAACAGCCACATATCTCTCCCTTTCCAATTGTATCTGGCAAGCCCGGGTGTCCTCAACTGATTTCCAAGTGTCTCAAGGTGGCTCAAAGTCACCTTGCTGTCTATTGCTGCCGACATGTCTACTCTGGTCAGCTGTATGCTGTTGCCCCTTGCAGCTTCTTTCCATGTTGTTCTATGGAGCCATCTACCTCTTGCAGCTTCCGATTGAGGGCCGTCAAGTGTGTGTTGCTGTCATCAATTTTATTCTCTGTGTTTTGCATGATGCTAAGGATCCATGCCCTGCCGATGGACTCAATGCCTCTCTGGCTTCTTTTCACAGATATTCTACTGTATCTTCTTTCTTTATTGGGACCATCCTCATTCACAGCAGTTCTGGTGCACAGCGAACTCCAGGCAGACAGACAAGATCTAGCAGCAAATAAATAAGATTAAAGCCTAATGTCCTAAAACACAACAGAGCTTCAAGAAAACATGTCCAATCAACATCTCTGCTGGCTCAATCCCCCTATTCATATGGATTCTATCAATCAATCAATATGTTTATATCAGTCTTAGGAAAAGACTATTGAGTTGAAGCTCATTTACAATTGCATCCTTGTAACAAAAGCATAATTTGACAAATCTGTCCAAACCACAAAACACACATTTAGTCTCAAACACAGCAAAGTAACATAGGAATGCTATTCCTATTTGTTGTGGGTCTAAACCCTGTCCTTCATGTTGAAAAGGGTATCCCTTATTGATTTCTTCCATTTCGGATTCACTACCTTCCATTGCACATTCAAAAGAGACATTCCTTGTATTTTATAAAATCCCTCTTCTCTTCTGTTGGTTAGTTCATTTAAAAATATGACCCTTCTCCCAATCTCCTTTGTCTCTGTCAGGCTGGTAGTTGGCTGTGTTTAAAAATAAAAATGTGTTTTAATACATGAAGCGTCCTGATTTTTGGCTTGTGTGAGCTAGGAACTTGGCTTGGAATATGATCAGTTGGTTCCTGTAGCACCACGGTCCTGAGTGCACACTCTTTCTGTGCTACAACTGTTGGAGTGGTAATGCACCGGTTGTATCCAAGTTTTGGCTTTTTAATTTGATTTTCAATAGGGGTAGTAATCCTTTTGAAACCCTGAGCCCTTGAGATATGTAAAAGCCAGCAGGTGTACACCTAGTGGAATTTTACTACAGATCCAATGATGAATGCATAACATGATGATACTTTGGAGGATACTCCAAATTTAGATTTCTCCAGAGGCATTGGTGAACGAGCTGAGAACCCCTTAGCTTACATGGAATAACTTATGGCCTCGGCAGCTGCAGCTAATCCTTTCTTACAAGAGAGTGATAATGTGAGTACACAGACACCAAAAGCACAGTCACTTTTTGGAACTTTCAAAAAACTGGAGAAATGAACACATCAACTATGAAGGCTTTATTGGAACAATGTTAACCTGGAGGCATACATAGAGGTAAAAAGAGCACCTAGGGGTCTTAGACTTTTAAAAAACCCAGCATGTGGAACAGAAATTGAGAATTTTCTAAAGGAATGGAAACAGATTTTAATCAATGCAAGTCTTAGAGTAGTACAACTGATAGTGAAATAAGGTAAACAAAAGGAAATGCTTCTGAAAGAAGAACTGAAGAAGGTAGAACAAGAAGCTTTGAAATTTAAAGATTATGGAGAGTTTGATGCATTGAATCAAAAATTTAAAATATCTATTTTTAAACTGGGTCAAGAACTAAAAGACATTAAAATGACAAAATTTAACAGAGACAAAGGAGATTGGGAGAAGGGTCACATTTTTAAATGGACTAACCAACAGAAGAGATGAGGGATTTAAAAAAATACAAGGAATGTCTCTTTCGAATGTGCCACAGAAGGTAGTGAATCTGAAATGGAATTAATTAATAGGGGATACCCTTTTCAACATGAAGGACAGGGTTTAGACCCACAACCAATAGGCATGGCACATATTCCCAGTCACCATGGAGGTGCCATGCAGTCTCCCCGCCCCCCATGGAGGAGTCCCAGATTACAGGAGAGGGAACGGGAGTACAGTACAGGAGGGAGAAGAAGAGAACCCAATGAGGAAAATGAAGAAATGCACTACCAGACAGAACATCATTATCAGGGCAGGGGGAGATATACACAGAGGAGAACCTACAGAGGCAGAAAACCACGAAGGAGGAGGTAGGAAGAAAACAAATAATTAATTTGTCTAAACACATACTCACAAGAGCTGAAAATACTTTATTTGCAAGAAATTTGAATTTCTCACCCACTAAAGCAATGGATAGAGTGGATGCACTCATAGATCTAGAAGTGAACTGTCGCAAGCTAAATCTAAAAGTATTTTTCACTGATTAAGCTCTCTGTGATATAAGTACAGACAAATTAAAAAAAAAATCCTCTCTTTTCTGTGCCCCACCATGTATGACAGTGACTGTATTTAGAGCTTTGGTGGAGAGGGATTTGGAAACATTTTTTGAGACAGAACAGTTTATGAAATAAAACAACATGAGCCATTTAGAGAAAGAAGCAGTGCATACATTACAACTAGATTCAAACATAGTTATCAAAGCTGCAGATAAAGGGGAGCAGTAGTGATTCTGGATAAGACGATGTATATAGCAGAGGTGGAGAGTCAACTACAGGACCAGAAATTCTACAAAAAAACTTACGAAAGATCTGACTTGGGACTTTAAAAATTGTATCAATGAATATGTGATAAGAGCGCTGACACAGGGTGTTACAGACAAAAAAAACTAGTGATTTCTTGATTACACAGCACCCTATCAGAGCTACCTTCTATATTCTCCCAAAGGTCCACAAATCCTCCTGGGAGACTGACTGTGAGTGATAGAGGATCGTTAACAGAACCACTATCCCAGTATGTAAATCCTTTTTTGAAACCAATTATTGTGACTTTACCATCTTATTTGAGAGACACGACTGAATTTTTAAACTTTCTCCCTATGATTCATATGGAGGAAGACTGTTTGCTAATAACTATGGACATAGAATCACTGTATACAAATGTGCCCCATGAGGGGGCCCTGGATGCGACTGCTTTCTTTCTCAACAGAACTGGACCCTTGTCTCCACCTAGTGACTTTCTGTTAAAGCTGTTAGAATTTGTACTTACTCAAAATGTATTTTTATTTAACAAAGATTTGTTTTTACAGGTACAAGGGACAGCCATGGGGGCTACGTATGCCCCTACTGTGGCGAATTTGTTTGTAGGACACCGGGAGAAACAATACATCTACAATGAAGTGATTAATACGTTTACACGACAACTGTTAGCATGGAAATGCTATATAGATGATATTTTTATTGTCTGGCAGGGCACCAGAGAGAACTTTGAAGAATTTGTATTGTTCCTCCACAGTACTAACTGTTAGAGGTTACGTATCAGATGAGTCAGACACAAGTAGCATACCTAGATGTATGTATTATGAAAGACGAAGGGGGGCACATCCAGAGCAAACTTTATAGAAAAGCTACAGATGGTAATACATTACTTTTAGCAGAGAGTTGCCACCTCCCACATGTTGCAGAAAATATTCCATTGGGACAGTTTTTAAGGGTTAAAAGGAATTGCTCAACAGAACTCAGTTTTAATGTTGAAGCAGATGACTTAACTGATCACCTTATAGACAGGGGCTACAATAAGCATAAGATAGCACAAGCAAGACTCAGACCAGAATTGTCAGAGAGAGAGAGAGAGACAGAGGAATTGTTATGAGTGAGAGACAAGACAGGGCAGAATGAAATGAATAGATTCAATTATTGCACTACATATTCAGCCCAAGCAAGGGAGTTAGAAATAATTTTGAGGAAACATTGGCAGACACTGTTAATGGAACCTAGTTTAAGGGAACTGTGTAACACTCTACCAAGAGTGTGTTATAAGAAAGTACTTTTCATTAAAAGATATGTTATCACGAAGCCACTTTGTGGAACAGCATTCGGCTACTTGGTTACAAAAAGTAAATGGCTGTTTTCCATACAAAAGATGTATAGTCTGTTGACATGTGTCACAAACTAAACACTTTTCCTCAGTAAATGTTTCACGCACTTTTGAAATTAAACAGTGCATCACTTGTGATACAGAAGGTATCATTTATTTGGCTACCTGTGAATGCGGTTCGTTTTATGTGTGTAAAACGAAGTGAAAATTTTAAGAGAGAGTAGGAGAACATGTCAGGGCCGTAGTGAAACAAGATGCAACATATGCTACAGCGCAACACATTTTAGACAGTGCAGATACAAATCAGCATGGATTTAAGTATACTGCGATAGACAAGGTGAATAAAAATCCACAGGGGGGGGGCAGACTTTGAAAATTTAGTCTCCAAGAGAGAAAACTTCTGGATTCTCTCTCTGAAAGCTACACTAATACTGGGTTTAAATACCCAGTTAGATATTCGTCCCTATTTGAAGTGCAGAAAATAAATATTACTGCTTTAGAACTTCTATAAGGCTTTAAGTCTGCTAAATGATAAAGATTGTGAGAATATGAAATGAAAAGTCTTTGAGTTTTTATATAAATGTTGCAGCACTGACATTATTCGTTCTCCCCCGTCTTCTTTTTCAGATTTTTTGTTTTGTTTTGTGGTGCTGACTTTTTGCTATTCTACCTCTTTCTAAATCTATTTATGCAATTGTGCTATTATATGTAAGAATTTTTTTTTATCTAGTTTTTAATGAAAATTTTGTATTTGAGCTTTCAGTTCTACACTTTGTAAATTGTAGTAAGAGTTAATGACACCAATGGTGGTTGTATGAGTGCGGTGATTGATTTCAGCTGTGCTAGAATGTTTAATTAGCTGCTGTATAGTATTTACAGAGTGAGTGTTCATTAATTATTCAGCCTTTGAAGAAGGAGGTTACTCCGAAACATGTCAGGCTGGTAGTCAGCTGTGTTTACAAATAAAAATTTGTTTTAATATATGAGGTGTCCTGATTTTTGGATTGTGTGTGCTAGGAACTTGGCTTGGAATATGTTTATATCAGTCTTAGGAAAAGACTATTGAGTTGAAGCTCATTTACAATCGCATCCTTGTAACAAAAGCATAATTTTACAAATCTGTCCAAACCACAAAACATACATTTAGTCTCAAACAGAGCAAAGTAACATTGGAATGCTACCCCCATGTGTACACAATGCCTGTTTTGTTCTGGGGATGCCCTAGTTCTGAGACAGCAACTACACTGAGGAGTGCCAACATGACAAAACCAGTGTCTACAGTTTGGTGCTCAAGCTTTAGCTCAAACAGATGTAAAAGCCTATGCAGAACGTGATTTTTGTTTTGGTGAAGCTTTGTCAGTCTATCCTCCAGCCTCCCACCCCCATGCACACAAGGATTTGCACACCCAATGTGTTTTGTATTGGATTTAAGGCTTTACAGTGTTTGTGTGTGGTCTAAAAAGCTTTCACAGAAATTAAACATTAGGAAACTGTTTCTCTCCTTGCATCCATTATGCATATAGTACTACATACTACTCTTCATCCAGACTCCCTCTCTGGTATACTACCTTTGAGTACACTAAACACCTTCTTAGCTGCAGGGGCAAATTCCCCCTGAAACTAAGTCACAGTGTAAATCAGTATAACAGTTGTTAGTAAGTGCACATGAGGTTTATACTCACTAATGTGCCGGTATGTGACGCATTGAGTCAAAGCACTATGCTATACTGCAAGTCTGTACTCAGGAGTGGTGCTGCCTTAAATTAGTCCCGCCACCCTCTGTCTGGGATAATGTCTATAGATACATTAAGAGAGAGAGTTATTGGTTAATGCAATTCAAGATCATCCACAATCTTTATTATACACCTGAGAAACTCCATGCCTGGAAGATTCTAGATTTGCTTATGTGTATTAAATGCAACTCTGATATATATATATATATTTTTTTTTATTTATTTGTTAACCAGGTAAGGACACTGAGCCAAGGCCCTTTTTCAAGTTTGACGCAGGAATATGATACAAGATACAAAATACAAAACATAACAACAAAACAACATAAAACTTAACAAAAATTAACTAATACATTTACACACAGATTTTTGCAATAAAAACTGTTTTAACATAATCTTAAAACAAGGAAGAGAAGTTGCCAAATGTAGTGACACAGGTAAAATATTCCAATGTAAAGGAGCCACTATAGAAAAAGCACATGAACCAGCCTTATGCTTACGTAAAATTACATTTAGTAATAAACCACTGGCAGATTTAAGTTTAGACAAAACTGAGCGAGTGGAAACCAAATCAGATAAGGGGAACAAAGATTTAGAAAAATTGATTTAAAAGTGATACATCCAAAGAAAAATTCAGTTCTTGATCTGGGGAAATCCAACCTAATTGGGAATAAATGTCATAATAATGGGTTTGAACAGGGATGGACAAAACAAATCAGCAAATATTATTATGCATAATAGTCAAAATATTAAGTTCCTTAATATCTAAATTAAAATAAAGATTAGAAACATAATCAAAATGTGAAAGAAGAGAGCCTACTGCAATAGATTTCATAGTTTCAATTGAAAAATAATATTTGAATTTATAAAGCTAACCCAGTTTCTGATTAATTGTATGACTAACAGAATTAACCTGCACGGTAGAAGTTAGCCCAGGATCTAACAAAACCCCCTACATACTTAAACTGATGCACTTGTACAACCATGGCACCATAGTAATATCTGTAACAATAAACTAGGGTTCTCTTTGAGCATGGAGGGTGTACCAAACAACATTGCCTTTAATTTTTAAAATTTAACACCATATAATCATTTGAAAACCAAAGACACACATCACTAAAATCTTGCTTAAGAGCAGACAATAACTCAGGCAGGGAATTAGCCTGAGAAAAAATAATTAAATTGTCAGCATAAAGAATTGCTTGCTCACACGGGATTGCCCCTGTGCCTAGTCTTTGTGGACACAAGTTTCTAGCTCTCTTGACCCCTTATTAGGGTCGCAAGATTGTTTTCTACCAGAGACAGAGATGCCTATTAGGTTAGGGGGTGGAACAATTAACAGGACTCATAAATACTGCTTTATGTTAATTACTAAGACTGTTAAAAGGTAATCTTACACCACTGGAACAATTCTAGTTCCCCCATTTTATTAGAATGGTATTCCAAAGTTGTGCAAGCTCTACAACTAGAGAAAATGTGGGCTTCTCTTAATCATCAGCATGACTCTGTTTGCTTCCGATGGGAACTCCTTTACACTCTGCTTAAGATATCAGATCTGTCGTGATACTAGACAGTTATTAATTAATTGAGCTTTGGCTTATAATATAGTAGGTGGGTTGCTTATCAAGGAATGAGAAGCCTGTGACTAATCCATCAGACTGAGCAACGGAGGGTTGGGGGAGGGACTAGTGGCCGAGAGGTAGAGGGTTTTTTTTTGTTTGATTTTATCTTGTTTTATTTTGTATTTTATTTGAGTCTGATTGTATGTAGTATATACTGTGCATTCCTTTGTATTTTTTTTTTCATTTTTGGTGTTCTGTTTTTTTCAAAATCCCAATAAAGCATATCGAATAAAAAGAATTTAGTCCCACGACTCACTTTTCCATTTACTGGCAGCCTCCTCTGGGACACTTAAATGAGAATTTTCTGAGCCCACTGACCCTTTACAGAGTACGTGTTCTCACCTTCACACAATGTTTAAAGAAGTCCCTAGCCGCAGTTGGATTCCCCAATTTACTCTAGCTTGACTTCAACGCAAAACGAGACTGTCTTTGTCCCTGTCCACCTGTTCTGCTTGCCTGCAGAAGTTCTACAGATGGAGGGGGAGTAACAAGAGGCTGTGTCAGCATTAGCGAGGGCCACCATGCTTTGAACATTGCCCGGTGGCGCACTTGCATGATGGCCTTTGCCACCTTCCCTGTATAGTTTTAAAATGTTTAGTGATCACACAAGGAAGGGCTGCAACCTCTGTTTGTAGCACAATGAAGTTGTAAAGTCACAATTGGTGCAAACTGGTCACAGCAACAGTTGTTATTACTCATGTACCATAAATTGCTTTTGGATACAGTGTGCATAAAACCGAATTCCTTTGCTTCTTTACCTTCCTATTGTAATCCAGTTTGGGCAACTGATTAATTGTTTCTCCATCATGCTGGCACATACAGACTTTTTAATACAATAAGTACCTGCAATGTGAACTCTTCCTCTCCAGTAATGGAAGTTTTAACCATTAGAGACAGGCTAAAATCAATTGTCACAGTCCCAAGTCTCACTTCACATGTATACTAAGGTGCAGTAAATTCCAGATTAAAATACAGTTAATAACTATATACAACTATGAGCTATGTTGTTTAATGGCAGGTGAGTGTTATAAAGGGAAAGTGGCTTTAATAAACAAATTTTAGTCATATGGATAAGAACAAAATCAAAAAGAACCCCTTCATAAATGAGTGAAAATTTAGTGTTTGCCATTACTTCACTTACTTGAAAACATATGACTATAATTTGTATTAGGAGATTCTTGGAAGCCCATTTATTTCTACATAGGAAAGTTCTGTGAATATATTCTTACATGCTATACAGCATTCTTGTACTCTCATAAATTTCTCAATTGTACACCAAAGCTGCTTTGCTAATTAGTTACCTGAAAAGAGACAAACCAAAATACCTAAGAATATTTAGCAGTGAGACTGTCTGCTTGCAATTGCTATTTATCTAATATTAACTTTACTGGTTAGTGACTTCTGCACATAAGTGGTGTCACTGACTAAGCCTAGCATTGAAGATCACTGGAAATATAAAAAGTCATTTGTGTTACTTTCACTGCTGAGTTGTACCATGCTGTCCACCAGCATTCTTCACTCCTATTGTACTTTTTGCCATTATGCCTTGCAGGATACTGCAGTATCGCAATATAATCCAATGGCAATTATGCCAATTTGTCACACACTAAACTGCAAAAAAACTCAAAGTATCTGATCCTGATGAATGGCACCATATTTGGAAAATTTTAACTTTATTTTGCTGGAGCAGTTCATCTTGTGGTGAACATTTTGCACCTTTACTGTTTTATTCCTTTTGTATCATGGCTTTTCTCCTGTGTGTCTAGATGCTCTTTCTCCTCTTTGAGTCTACTGTAATTTTTTTTTTAATTTCAAAGAATTAATGGTGTATATCATTAAATATGGCTACCCCATGGTTTTCATTACTATTCTCAGCTAAATCTGAACACCCCATTTAACATATTTTTTGTGACTGAGATGTGCTAGCAAGCAATAGGCATTGTTCCAGACCTAACCTTGTAGGCCACTGGGGACATCAGGGATAACTCCAGGCCACAAAACATATATTCTAACACGGTAAACATAAAGTCAAATAAGGCACTGCATAAAAGGATTTGGAAACAAAAAATACCTGCAGGAATAAACAAATGGGGGCTGCAAAGTTGTGTATGATGAATGTTTACAAAGATTTTAAAACAAACTGCTTTAAACAATTTCTTTCATGAAGGGCTAGGATAGAAATTATTATGAAAAACAAGTCAAGCCTGCACTGCAGGAGGACATCTGCTCTAAATAGGTGCTCTTAACTTCTCAGTAGCAGAAAAAAATAACAGATGCAGGCAAATAGATCCACTGCAGAAATTAAATATATGCTCCCTGACGATGACCCCCTGTGGTCAAAGCAATGTCTACTCAATGTTCTGTTTCTGCTGTGCTCTGTTTAAATAAACTTAATTTCTGCAGTGGTTCTGTTTGTCTGCATCAGTTATTTTTCAGCTCCTGAGCAGTTGAGAGTAGCTACAGTACTTAGAGCAGATGTACTGCTGGAGTGCAGGCTTGATTTCTTTTTCATGACTATGTTGGGGTTAGCCTCCCCAACCTGCACTGTTCAGTGATCCCAGGACATACTACATGTGGGAGTTATGATGGAAATTATTAGCTTTACTCTTAGGACTAAAATGACATTATTGGAAAACTGTGGACCTGTAAGATCAGGAAGAGGAGCAAAGGAAAAAAGCACATTGATACTTATCAGTCATAAATCTGAGCAACATTTCTTTAGTAAACACAGTTTTTACTGCTAGTACTTACCCTAATCTCCCTATGCTACTAATAAAAACTTAAAACAACTTACATTTTATGACCTATGGCCAACATATATTTATAGAATTAGGGGTGTATGCATTAGGTTATACTCCCTTTATAACTTCATCCATCTTAAATAACTGTGCACAAGATGGGTGTATAACTACAGATTCCTTACAAAACATGAGTTGAAAACTCTACAGAACTCCAACCTCACCAGGATTACCACTCTCGGGTGTCTTTGAAAGACATTCTATAGCAAAATCCACTTTTCAGAACATGACCACAGAGGAAGCTTGCTTGTTATGAGCAGTGACACCCTCAGCTGTAGTCCTGATCGCACCTGTACTTTGCTCAAAGGGTACAGTGTATAACAGGCATTTATGCATTACATGTGGTTTACATCATAACATTTCAGATATGATCATCATTGTTCCCTTCTACAGGAACTTCATGCTTCATTACTGTGTGTGTGTGTGCACATGTGTATTTTGAAGAACAGTTCTGTTGTGTAGACTAGTGTCTTTGATTTCTAAGTGAATTGTTAGAAAGCTAGTCACAGGAAATAACATATTACACTGTGCCCACTTGGCACCCTGATTCTCTTATTACAGGGTATGTGATTCAGTGGCCAGTTTCAAAACATCTGTGTCCTGGTTGTGTACTTTTGCTTCCTGGTTACTCATTATTTCTGGTGCTGCTGCTGCTAATCATAATCGTGAATAGCTATAGTAATTGGGAGTTTCTCCTTTTTAGTCTTATTTGATTTTAAGGTACACACAAATTTAGAAACACATATTTTTAGACAAACACAGTTTGTGGTAATTTCTTTTAAAATGTTCTTTGATGCAATGTACTACAACTATATCCTATACCACACATACTTTTTTTTTATTCTTTGTTTATGCCCCCTTCCAACACCGCAGCTGTCTGTCTCTCTCTCTCTCTCTGTCTCTCTCAGGGACTCCCAAGGTGTCCTATGGCTCAACTGAACTCCCAGGTGTGCCCAGAGAACCATCCCCCACCCCACCGTGGTCTACTGTCCAGGCAGGGAAGGACAGAGTGCCAGTCTCGCTCTGCCTACATAGATCATGTTGGGAGATCCTGTCTGGGCTCTTCAAGGTCAGCCTGGTTACTAGGCACCATGGTCATATCCAGAAATAGAAGCAGGGATCCATTTTCTGTTTTTCTCACTAACCCCGAGGATGGCAACACGCTGGGAGGTCCAAGGAGACATGCGCACACAGAGACGTGCTGCCGCTCTGAACCCCAGACAACTTCCTCCCCTCCCTTTTGGCATTCCCGGCTGCACTGCCATCCATCATCACCCAGGTGGCAGTATTGCAGTAGGAGTGACAGCCTTCCCTCATGGAGGAGGAGTGCAGCCCTAGGGCACTCAACCCTCCTCCCTCCCTGCCGGGCCTCCAACCACACATACTCTTAATTCAATTTTTAGTAACAATAGCACTGTAAACAGGTGTGAAAACTGTATTTATTTTAAATATAATGGTGTACCTACTAATTATTCTTGTTTTGTATTATTTCTTTACTCCCCGTTGCTCTCTGGCCCTGCACTCCATCAGGCTCCCAAGGTACTCATTATACCCCACCCCCCCAGACTCATCATGCATTGCCAGACATCCACCTCCAGATTTCTTGAATCCATCGGCAACCATCAGAGCCCAGCTTGTCTCCATCGGGGGGACCTTCTGGCAGCCGCAAAGGAGGAAGTGACATCTTGTCAACAGATGAAAGAACAAAGGTGATAGAGCTGGCCCACTGTGGGGTTCGATGGTATGGGTGGAGCCAAGGGAGCTGACATCTGCTATGTGAAGTGGGTGGCATTCTCCTTTTTACAGACACATGCAGCGGTACCTGGGGGTGCTGTGCAGTGCATGGTCACTCATTTTGCCTGGAAGATTACCACCATGCCTTCACCCAAGTCCCCCAGAGCGGTGCATTGTTCCACACCTTTGTCGGCGAGCATCAAGCAGAAACCTCCAGAAGCCCTCCCTGCTTGCCTGTGTATGCAACTGTGACTGCTTTTAGGTTTGAACTTTATATTCATTTGCACCACAGTTCTTGGACTTCCTTCTGGTCTCCTTGAAGTATTCTCCCCTATCCACTCTTCAGAGGTTCCCTTAGAAAACATGTACAGGCCTCCTCTGCTTGTAACTGTACCTGAGGAATCGAACTGATACTAATTGTATGTTGTGATGATGCTTTCCTTCAAGGCTGGCTAACTTCTTTATTACAGTCTTATTATTGACTGCCTAATGTTGTATTTGTCCTCATTCTAGCCTGTTAAATTGCTATTTTGTGACTGCCTATTGTCAGATATCTAATGTTGTATTTAATCTTACTATAGTTTAGTTATTTCTGGTTGTCTTACTCTCCTCTACTGTACCTGAACTTTTATCCTGCCTTGTTTTAACAGTAATTCCTGATTAATGTTGTTTGTTTTGTACGCTTGAAGGCCATACCTGAAAATAGGCATTTATCTGTCCAGTGTACCCACCTGTTTAACAAACACTAAATAAATACAAAAAATACTTCCACACAAATACTTAGTAATTTGTGATCTTAATTGTTATGTTAAAAAAGAACTGAAGATTGTGTTTCCTTTAAAAGTTATGCTTAAAAATGGTTTCAGGAGGCGCCGGAGCCAACAGCCACTATGGAGGTTATAATTTCCCCAACTCTCTCCTCAACAGCCAGATTATACCAAAATAAATCTATTTAGTTTAATTTTGGGGGCTCCAAAGTGGTATAGCACTTAAGGTTATGCTATCTGACCAAACTGTGCAAGTTTGGAGCAGCTCTAATAAGGGGAAGCTGAGAAAAAGAGCTTCAGATGGTGGAAGCTGGAAAGGCCAGTAAGCCCCAGGGTCAAGTAACACCAAACAGACTGTATCAGGTGGTCTGGAATAGAAGGAACCAATTCTGAAAGGTGTGTTGTCAGTGGTGAACGCCTTTGACAAAAGAGTAATTGAGCCAGATGCAAAAGTAGTTGACTTTTCACTCATGGCTACAAGTTTGTGACACATTGGGCTAAATTTTCAAAGAGCCCTTAGAGCAATGCAAGTTGCATCACTCCAGGGCTGCAGCAAACTCTGGGTGCACCGGGACCCTGCACGCGATATTAGAAAAATCAGGGTCCCAGTGCCAAACTCCCCAGGTTTGCCGCAAGCCGACAGGTGCGTCAAAGAAATGGTGCACCAGAGGGGAATACCACAAGCCACAGATGGGCTTGCAGCAGCTACAGGAGAGATGGTGACCCACCTGCTGGGCATCATGTTGGCTGGCAGGATGTCAAGGTTTGCCCTGATCCGGGGGTTGGGAGGGCCACTGCCTTATATACATCAGGTATAGTTAACTAATGTTGCATAGGGAAAAACATGGGGGATACAAGAGGAGGCATTAGCAAGAAAAAATGGTCTGTCATGCTATGAATTGTCTCTCTTGCCTTGTATTATCTTCACCATCATACATTGGGACTATATGCCAATTAATTTAAGGTTTACCACATGCTACATAAACATGAACACTTATTTTTGCCAGTGAGTTTTTGTCCTAAGATATAACTTAGTTATCTGAGGTGGAAACTCCAGAGTGGCATATGTCAATTGTATGTGCTGTCTCTGTAAACGCAAAAAACAGTTTAGAAAAAGAAACTGTCAATTTGGCAACAAAGGTTGCACTTGCTCCATTTCCCTTATGTCCCCTAGGACACCCCACCTGTGCTCTGTCTGCCCCAGTCCCTTCTGGAAGGTCCTCCCCACCCACTGGCAGCCTGGTCCCACATTGACACAGGGCTCTTAGGCCACCTCCTGGCTGGTCTAAGTGGAGCCCCTTCCTGTGTCAATGGTGGGGCTTGCAAAATCACAGAAAAGGGGATGTTGCAGCCCTGCCACAGTGCAAGGCCCCTTGTGACCTGGTGCACTCTGCTTTATGGCACAAGGCTGGTGCAGTGCCACTTTGGTGCAACAGCTCCCCTTTTTGTCAGACCACATACAAAAATAGGGATTGCTGCAACTTTTGATTGAGACCTAACACTTATTAAACATGAACCGTGAGTAATTGGGGTGTATGTGGGAAGGGTTTGAGTGTTTCGAGGGGAGTCAGAAGTGCCTTTTGTGTGAGCCAAATGCTTAGACCGGGTTATATCCCTTAAAATGCATAACTAAACAATAAATGTTTTAACTGCATATGTTATATAAGCAATAAGGCATGAAGGGGTGTGTATAAAACATATTTTACAGCATGGCCAAGGGCATAGTAAGGTCAAGGCCGAAGGCTGGGTGACTTCAGCCTTATTGCACTTATAAAATTGGCTTTTTTTTTATTTTTTTTTACTTTTTACTGTTGGGGAAAAGCATGTTTATATGTAGAAATAACAGATTTACTTGTTTGCATTTGTGATAAAAGAGTCCTTCCACCCACTGCAAGTAATGTTATTGATGATGTCATTGTATTACTGCCTACTTTCTTCTTCCTGTTTTTTTTTTCTGTTTTTCTCCACATTCAATATATGGAATGCTTATCATGGAATGTTTACCATGGAATACATGGATTCAAAATTCTGCTCGGTTTCACTGGCAGAATGTTTCTCTTCTAACACACTGTACACACAAACAACAAAGGCCTTTGTTATAGCTAGAGACTCAATTATCTCACTGTCAGGGCAAGAAGAAGAGAGTTCCCTGATGAGCAGGTAAAGATAGAAGGGGGATTTTTCACTGTCAGCAAAGAAACAGTTGTAGTGAAAACTATAAACAATACTTATTGTTTCTAATTTGTTTATGTATGTAAGAAGAGTGTGATAATCAGGGAAAAACATTTAATTCA
The DNA here is from genome assembly GCA_016271365.2 of Neoceratodus forsteri. Taxonomy (NCBI): domain Eukaryota; kingdom Metazoa; phylum Chordata; order Ceratodontiformes; family Ceratodontidae; genus Neoceratodus; species Neoceratodus forsteri. Next base: position 974,363,742 of record CM057459.1, read on the forward strand.
TTTGTTTTATTTTTTATTTAAGGTAGTTTTATTTGTATGGCCCAGTTGAAGTTTTTTTTACAGTGTAAAGGTAGCAGCCATGTTTGTGGTGGAAGATCAGTTCTGGGTGTAGGGGGCTAACTGAAATGCCTGTGTTCCAAATGCCCATTGATCTGGGTTCCAGATGCTTCACTGCTAAGCAGTCCTTTGTTTAACCATGTGTAAACCATATTTTGCACATAAATAAGAGACAATCAGATTACATGATTTTACCCTGCCATTTTATAAGTATCTGCAATTAAAATGGCTTGACCACATGGTGCACTGTAATGGTAGCCCTCCTCCCATGTGGCTCACATACTCAGCTTTTTGCGTTGCGTACTGAGATAGTATCTGATAGTTACTGATTATATGTGTGCCTTATTTTTACATGTACTTGGAATATGGACTCCAATTTCGAGAAAAAGCAATTTGTCAGTGGCTCAGCAGGTAGCACGCTCTCCTCCAATGCTGGGAGATCAGAAGGGTGTGGGTTCTACCCCAATATTGACACTAGTGCAGCATGAGGGGGGTACTGCACTCCTGAGGTGCCGTCTTTTGGATGAGACATTAAACCAAGGTCCCACCTGCCTGTTCTGGTGGTTGTTCAGGTGGACATTAAAGATCCCACAGCACTTCTCGAAAAGAGTAAGGAAATTTTGTATTAGAACAAAAATAAGTTACAAACCAAACAGTGTTTCATCACACAAAATCAGAAGAACATAAATAAGTATTACATCATACAGAGATACAAGGTGAACTCAAGAACAATGGGCAGGATTCACAAAGGGAATTTATCCAAGTTCCCCTCTGCAACTGCTGTTGCGGACTGGAATCGACCGCAGCTGCGGTGGTAGCGATTCACAGCCACATCAGTTGCGGAGGGTGCTACGGCAGGTTCTGATGCCTGTAACAGCCTCCCGCAGCTGTGGTGCTGTCTATGGCAACAGCTTCCACAAGCTGCTCTATTCTATGAAGCTGGTCGCAGTCCAGCTCCACCTTAATGAATACCACTGACTCTGGGTGACCTTCAACCATGGAGTGGATTCCCCCTAGTGCCAAGGTTTTCCCACAGCTGCGGGTCCTTCTGGCATGTTTGTGAATCCTGCCCAATATATCCCTCCTGAAACCAGAAGAAAAGAAAAGGACAACCTAAATGAGTATTACAACTACTTCAACAAAAAAAAACCTAGATTGCATATAACCCCAAATCAAAAAGGAAATACCCACCTCATGAAAATAGTAGGGGAATGTTTTATTGAAACATATAAGTAATATGCAAACCAGGACATAATAACATAACAGCGAAAATCATTAAAAATAAATGAACAAGGTTATGTATTACATCATACATAGAAACAAAAAAAATAAAGGGGTGTTCAAAAAAACTGTTTCCCATTTAGAAGCAGAAAAGGTAAAGAAAAAAAAAAAACAGAAATACACATCCGAAGTCAAAACTGAACCAAAAGTTTGTGCATTATACTGCAAGAGCTAATTACACTTTACACTGTCTCTGACAATATCCATCCCCAAGTCTTCCAATAATCGGCATGTGCATTTGGGGAGAATTTTTTCCTCTCAGAAAAATATTCTGTTTTCATATTTTGTATTATTTGATTCAAAACTTGTACATTTGAGTAAACTTTCTGTTGTAACAAAAAAAACACATCTGGCTTGCCATGAATAATATCTACAAAAAGAAAACAAAAGTCTTAACGTACTGGGATGATACTGAGATAAATTTGGGGTGTAAATTCCATGTACTAGGATATCATAAATTATTTCTTTCAACTTCTTTTCTTTCCATTTATGTAGAAGCATAACCCAAAGGGAAACACTAAAAGGGCATTCCAGAAAGAAATGTTGCATAGTTTCTACAATGTTTATGCAGCTGTCATGACAGCAAAACCTTTCATCCAAGGCTTTATGTTTTAAATTCCCCCAAACCCCGAGTCTCCCATGGCAAGATAGCCAGGTGACATCCCATACCATTGGAGATATTCTGGGATCAATAAGTTGTAAAAAGACTCTATTGTTATCTAACTGCTCTCCTTGCATATCTAGTAAGACAGGCGTTTCTGAAAAACGTGAGTCAAAAATGTTCTGGTAAATCTGTTTTCTAGTGGATGAAAGTATAACCTGTGGTGTTAAATTCCACCGTCTTATTTTAAGGAATGTGAGAATTAAACAATGTGGTGAATTGTATCTCCTGAAATTTCAGGGAATTTCAAAGGGGTGGACAGCCATAAAGCACACAACGGCTCTATAGAACGTTGTAAAATGGAATACCAGACTAGAGGGGAAGGAAAAAGTACTTGTGCCAAAGTCAGCTTTAAGAATAAGCCCTGAAAAAAAAAATGACAGGATGAATCATACGTATACCTCCAAAACAGTAGTCTGTATAGGTAAACACTCTTTTAACAGGGTTTAAACGACTGTCCCAGAAACCCTGGAAGAAAATCGATGTAACCTTAGCTTCTAATAAGAAGGGAAGAGGGTATACTGCAGCAGTATGTAAAAATATAGGGAGTATTAAAGTTTGTAACAACATAGCCTTCTTTTTTTTATATAGTTTTACCTTTCCCTGAGTTGATCAATCTCAAAGCTTTATCAGCCGCCGTATTCCAGTTGTTACCAGCATCATCAGTACTACCAAATGCTATTCCTAATATTTTAATAGGAGCAGTTGTGATAGGAATGCCTGCCAAGTCAGTTAAGGACGATGGAGCAGCTGTTGTGGGAATATAAACTGCAGAGCTTTTAGCATAATTCAGTTTAGAGCCTGAAAGGGCTTTGAATCTAGAAACAATGCGTATAAAGTTTAATGCGTCAAAATAAGGGGTAGTACAGATGATCAAATCATCCGCGTAGGCTATAATGACTGGGGGGAATGGCTGGTTAAAAGAGGGAATCTTAGGGACAGTCGGATGTTGTAATATGGTTCTTAAAAGTAGATCTAATTGGAATACATAAAGAAAAGGGCTAAGTGGGCATCCTTGCCGAACACCCTTAACCCTAAAAAAGGTGCCCCAGAAGAACCGTTCACATGGGTGTAATCCAGGCAGTGTTGTATCATAGTTTTATCCACGTGATAAACTTGGAAGGTATATGATAGTGCAGTAATACAACAAATAAATATTTCTGGTCCACCCTGTCAAAAGCCTTCTCATGGTCGAAAGCGATTAACAGGGATTGGCAGGAAATAGTACAGTTAGTAACTATATCTCTTAATAAGGACAGATTATGTTGTAGGGTCCTATTAGGCAGTCCACAGGTCTGTACAGGAGAAATTACATGAGAGGCAATGGGTAAAAGTGTATTCAGTAGAATAGATGTAAATATTTTATAATCTACATTGAATAGATTAAGAGGCCTCCAGTTGCAAAGGTCAGCCTTATCACCCTTTTTAAACAGCAAAATCATAAGTGCATTGGAGAAATTTTGAGGAATAGAACAGAGTCTCAAAATATCATTGAAGACTACTGTCAACAGGGGGGATAAATCTCAATACAGTGTTGGTATAATTCAGCTGGAAGACCATCCATTCCTGGAGAGGTATGTTTTTTCTAATGTAGTATGGCCGTCTTGGTTTCGTCTACCAAAATGGGAAGTAAAAGCGAGTCCAATTGAGTCTGGTCAACTAAAGGAATTACTAAATTATTTAAAAAATCAGGATCAAAATGTGCTTCAGAACTGGACCCTATGAGGCCTTCCAGGTGCTTCTGAACTTGCTGTTGAATGAAAGGAAAAGAAGAGTGCATTTGGTTTGTGGCTGGGTCCCTAATTTTTTCCAGAAGGGTGGCAGCAACCCTGTCCAAGCAGCTCTTAAAAATATCCAATGAAAGCTTTGTTCCCTGAGTGCCGCATTGTGCTTCATGTTTTAAAGATAAAGCTCTGTTATATTGGTGGACCTCTATTTCTGCATTAAGAGATGCAATCTGTGCAGACATGTCTTGTAGGGTACCAAGGGACAGTAGGTTTAGCAACTTGTACCATAACTGAGAATATTGCAGGTAAGCAGTCAAGGTTTTGTGTCGTGCTTTACAGAGAAAAAATGTTTTAGATTAAGTTTGGTGTCTTCCCACCAGGGGAGGGAAGAATCATAAGCATTGATAACAGATACCCTAGCATGTATAAGGTCTAAACCTTTCTCAGAAATAAACACATCTGTCAGAAGGGTGCAGTTCAACTTCCACTGAGAAGCAGACCGCACGGGAGGGGGGACCATGCACAGAGGTGCAGGTCAAGAAAATAGCAAGATGGTCTGATGTCTCGCAAGGATGCATCGCAGCCTGCTGTACTTGAATGTTCTTAGAGACAAAAATAAAATCAATCCTGGTGGCATACTGTACCCTGTAATAGGTTTTAGCACCCGTGTTATGAATCTCACAAAATCCGTCTTTAAGCTGGACTATCTGAATTATTATATTTAGAGCGGCCATGTCTCCAAAAATGTTATTAGTCCCCCCCCCATCGGAATGTGATAATCTGCAATTGAACTCTCCCCTGAAAAAAGTGAATCGGGAAATATGTAAAAAAAAACAAAAAAAAAGTTTTGGTAAGTTAAAAAGTATAGACCTAGAAGCAATGCTCTGTGAGGCGTATACATTTATCAACCGTAAATTCCAGAAATTATACTTACAGTCTATCATCATAGCCCATCCCAGAAGGATGTCTAAAATTTCAGAAATTTGAGAAGAGTAATCTTTATAGAGAATACCTAGCCCATCACATAAATCCTCCCCATATGTCCAATAAGAAGGTCCTGTAAGCCATTTCCGTGTGATATGAACAATTTCTTGTTGAGATTTCAACCTAGTGTCCTGTAGAAAGTAGACTTTGTGAGGCAGATCATTTAAATATTTCAGTGTAGTGATCTGCTACCGAAAAGATTTGATACTGCAAGGGAGAGACATCGCAACCAAAAGTGTGCATCCATAAAGGGGAGAAAAAGGCAAAGGATTCATGATAGCAAACTCATCTATGAGGGGGTAAGCTTGGTTGTTGTTCTGCCTGATGTAAGGTGTCCCTAGGGTCAAAAGAACAATCCATTTTGGAGGAGGAGGCCCTCCAGGAGTCAGAATCAGCGTCCACCTCCTTGGAGTCACCCCACTGCTGCTTCTTAGTTAGGGCCTTAAATCTATTCCTAGTGAGAATAGAGCATCTTGGGGTTGAGATAGCAGATTTTTTTTCCTTTACCCTTGTTGGACTTAGTGATGACAGTGAAAGATTCATCTACTTGGCTAGCAGAAGACAGCATCTGACTCTGGCTCTGAATGCCCAAAGTGGGATTATCTGGGCCAATAAGCTCCGTAGTCACAACTGGGGAGAAATCTTCAGATGGTATGAAAACTACTGTAGTAGAGGTAGAAGGTTCAGGTATTACCACTGGGAATGACTCTACCGGAATCATAATCGGAGCTTTGGGGGGGTCCAACTCTAAAGAGGTGCTTTCTTTCCATTTTGGGGCCTGAGCTTGGGAATCAGAAATCAGTTGTACCTGGTCTAAAGGAGCTCAGTCCAATCTATTATGGTCAGCCCGTGGATAGGTTTGATAAGTGTGCCCTTGCTCATCGCACAAATTACATTTCTGGGGGGTGGGGCAGCCTAAGCTAACATGGCCGTAGGCTAAACAAAAAGTACAATGAGGCTTATCACAGGTATAGCTTCACTGAGTCTTAGAGCCACACTTGTGGCAAGTACGAGGCTGTCTGGGATAAAAACATAACCCCTATCTCTCCTGATATAAAAACTGCCAGGTAAATATGAGATGCCCCTGTCTGTTTGATGGAGTTGGATCTCAATTTTCCATCCTCCAGTCCAAAACAGATCATCATCAAGTGTAGGCCGAGGGGTGTCCAGAATATTGCATCTCTGCTTAAGCCAATACTGAATATCTGTGATATTCACCCCTTCACTTCTAAACAGCAGGGTGATGACTTTGATTAAAGGTTTTGTAAGGGGAATTAGCAAAAAGGAAGCCCAAAGAGGGGACGTCTCAATGTTTTCATATTTGGACCAAAATTGTTCTAAGGTGTAAACATTCTTAAAACTGATGTCGTATATGGCCTCCCCATGAACATGAATAAAAGCAAATAAAGCAGAGGGGCTGATCCCCCAACAGTCCTTTAACATCGAGTGTAGCACATTTCTGCAGGAAGGTGCAGAGTTTAAGTCCCCAAGATACTTCATATGAACCGCATTCCTGCATTGAGCAGGGGTACCCACTGCCTGAAACAAATCACTAAGTTTAAACCAATGTCTGGGGAGCAGGCTGCTGGTTATTTTCTTGAGGTATACTGGAAAGAAGAATTAGTGTTTCATCTTCTGCAGAACTGCTGCTAGACTGAGTATGCATACTGTTGGGGCCCATGGATTGGTGTAGTTCAAACTGTGGCCAGCCAGCATCTGGCATGACCATTGGTGGACAAGGCTGTGCATGCCCCGGGAACTGTGCAGGCTCAGAATGCTGCTTAGTTGTGTCGCAGTGTACAAAACCAGAATCCTGACATTTGCCTAAGTCAATTATCTCCTCAGGACAGACAGGACCCGGAGAAGTCCAAGGAGCCCCCTCCTGTAATTGTCACCAGCCGGCGGCCTGCAGAGCTGCTTCAGGAGTCCAAGTAAGATCCGTAGTGCTAACAGAGCGAGTTGTAGGTCTGAGATATAAAGAGGAGGGAGGCTGAGTGAAAGCATCAACAGGAGGAGTAAGTTTATTTAAGTCTAGACAATTGTCATGAGGGATTGGAGCGGAAAATATGGCATCAGAAATAACATTTGCATCATCATGAACCAGCCGTGTCAAAAATGGTTTATGCAGCTGAAACACATACTGTAAATTGTCCTCGGAAAGAGAAGCATATAGTTGTTGTGAGGTGTGTCTATTAGCATCAGGTAGTTCAGCTTGAGTATTCCCTTGTAAAACGTTCTCTGCAATGCCTTCCGCAATAATTTGTCCGTCTGAAGTGTCTTCAGAAACAATAGAAGTAATAGAGTCCACAATGTGGGGAGGCAGTATAGCGCAGTGGTTTAAGGCTCAGAGCTGAAAATCTGGAGACCTGGGCTTGAATCCCGCAGCCCCCACTTGCATATACTGTGTGACCCTAAGCAAGTCACTTAACTTCCCTGTGCTCCCAGGTTGCACCTGTAAAAAAGCTTTCAGCTTAGTATGTCTCAGCTGGTTAAACAATTGGAAAAGTAAAATGTGACCACACATAGTAGCAGAGTCTGTAGAACCAGCAATTTCTCCAGCTCCTCCACCATCTCCATCCATATCACCCTCCTGGACATCGGCCATCTTGGTAAGATCAACAAGGGTTCCCCCTACAGACTGAGTTGGGAATTTCCCCGGTATCCTGGCCAAATTTCCTCCATTCACTAGAAATACCACCAGCAGCTTAATCTGGTTCAGTTTCAGTTGGTTACCATCTGTATCTCCACCCCAGGTTGCCCCTGAAAAAGGGACTTCAAGTCTCAGTGTGCTTACCCGGTCAACAAAATTCAATAAATAAATACATATATTTTTGCTACAGGACAGTTTTTAAGCTCATTACCCATAGTTAAGGCCATCTGTTTTTTTCTACAGTATCATAATATAGGTTTGATTCAGAAGTGGGTTGTCGAAAGAGAAGGGGAACATATCAGATATGAGATGATTACTCTCGGTGGTTAATTCTGGACCAAAAAGAGCTATTAGCCTGCTAACTATGAGTTTTATTGCATTTTGAATGAGAGGTCCACCTGTAGTGGCACTACAATGCTCCTATGTGTTTCATATTTGAACCTGTTTTTTTTTTTTTGAAACCTTGTAAGTTCCCCTATATGAAGTATTAACCTGGCCAGCAATAACAATGTAATGATGTGTACTAGATTTTGTACAGTTGCAAGTTTGGTTCAACCAAGGAATTCAAATGGTCGAACTCCTGTTATTTGCACCAGTTCACCTGTCTACAAACCTGAGGCACGTTTTTAAAAAAACACATACCTGGGATGCCATTATCAATGCCCTATTGTGCATGCTCTTGCTCACACACCAATCTCATCACCCAGTCTCTCAGAAGGAGTCACGTGGTGCTGTATGGGTTGTGCACTACGACCCCCACAAGCAGTAGTGGAGCATACAAAACAGGAGCATCTTCGACGCAGTCAGCATAGAAAAGAATGATAGGCTAGAGGATCTCTCTATCCTCTAACAAGATGAGCGAGGACTGGTGCAGGTCACAAGAGATCCACGTGACTGTGACATTTACTCATTAACTTGCTGCAATCTTGCCATTCTGGCTGAATTACTAAGCACTGGAAGGAATGCAGTTAGTTCTCCATGCTCAATCAGATTTGCCAGTGGCCTTAGCTAGGTCATCACAGACATCACTCACAGATCCCGCATAGCCTACACCTAGTTAGGCAGCCAAGAGGCAAAGCGCAGGCAGCATAATTTAAAAATATAAAAAAGGTGATTTGTGACTCATCAACAGGGAGGGAAAGCAAAAATGTGCAGAGAGAGACAGCAGTATGGTGTGGTGTGTGCACTGCGGGGTGGGGCAAAATGGCTCCCCCATCATAATGTAGCAGATCTGATTAATTCTGAGGCATTGATCTTCTCCCCTGTAGTAAAGTCCCCCTATTTTAGCATGGTGGGGATAGCCCCTCATATCCACACTTTGCTTGGCGAATCGCCAGACTATGTAGAGTCCTTCAAATATCTGGGGGTGTGGGTTGACTCCAATGTTTCCTTCAAAGTCCATATTGAGAAACTCTCCAAAAAGCTTAAACAGAGGCTTGGGATTTTCTTCAAAATCAGGCATCTATTAACACAGGAGGGGAGAACCAGGTTGGTTCAAACAACATTCTTGCCTCTCACTGACTATGCAGACCTTCTATATGGGCAGTGCTCTAGTGTGGCCCTTGCCAAACTAGACACTCTGTACCACCAGGCATTCAGGTTCATTACCGGTGCCCCCTACTCAACACACCACTGTACCCTCTACAACACTGTAGGTTGGGGCTCCCTTAGTCTTCGATGACAAAAGAACACTGTGCTCTGGATCTATAGGGCCATCTCTAACAAGCTGCTTCAATATATTAAGGATTACCTACCTTCTTGCATTCCTGGCAGCTTTCTGCTGAGAAGCCAGACTCATATCACCCTTTACATACCCTGAGTTAGGACGCACTTTGGTCGGGCGACAATTAGTCATGCCTTACCAGTCCTCTGGAATACTGCACAAAATTTACTGCAGCTCGTTTCACCTGTACCATTAGCTGCCTTCAAAATCTTATCCAACAATCATTTATGGAGTCCTGCAACTGCTTCCAGCACTGAATCTCTGACTCTCCCTCCTACCTGTCTGTCGCCTCCCCCCTACTAATGGCACCTTTTCACCCCCATGCCCTCCCCTTACCCTCAGACCTACCGTGCCGACTAATGCAGCTATGACAATCCTGAAGGTATTACAATTGCCCCCTCCCACCCCATCTAACCTCCCCTCCCTTCTCTATCCTTGGTGCATCCTGTGCACTCAGTGCCATTGCTTTAAAGTCTTCTCCTAGGCCATGTAATACTTTGCTGGTCTAGACCTCATCCAATATAATATTGTACCCTACTGTCTATCAGAGACATGCCTTGTACAGAACTCGCACATAGTGGTATACTGGCTGCCTTTGGTACCATGCCTGTAAATTATGCTGCCTTGTTCTGTTCTCAGTGTCAAGTCTTATGTTGCTATTTGTAAATTATTGTACACCACTGTGCCAAGCCACACCATTCTCACATGTAATGACTGTACATAGGCTGCTAATGTTGCTACGCCTACGCCGTATTGTTGTCTTGTGACTTGTTGTTTAAATTACCAGGTCCATCTTGTAAATGAGCCCTGCTCAATGGTGTTCTGTCTGGCTTAAAAAAGATATTGATTGAGTGACTGATTGATTGAGCTGCAGCTGTGCTGCTGTGCTGTCTCTACACTACAGCATAAAAAAAATTAATAAACCCTACCCTGTCATTTTACTTTTCCAAAAAAAAAAAAAAAAATCAGCAGATAGTCAAAGGACTCTCAGACAGAATTAATTAGACAAACTGGTTTCACAGTCTGTGAAGCAGTTTGGCACCAGACTAAAATCAGTCACTGAGATTGGTGAGTGGGGAATCAGACAGTCTGCTTAAAAATACCAATGCCATAAGCTGTTTGTGCACTGCATTGCTGCCTGCTGATCATTAATTCCTTCCACACAACCCGCATTGGACTTGAAAATTTCCCTGTGCACTAGCAGCGGCTGCATTAAATGCTTCACTGATCTGTTTGGGAAAAAATGTTCCTGTGTTCACAACTACTTGACACATCTACTGGTGCTTTATTGATACATTGGGAATACATTTCTCTGTGTTTGCACTCACAGCTGCTGAACAATGCTGTACTCTAGTTTATTGTCTCATGCCGAATTATTCCCCTGTGTTCACACTCGATGCACCCACTAAGTGCTTTACTGCACTACTAGGGAATACATTTCCCTGTGTTTACAACCATTGAACACACCAATGAGTGCTTTATTGCCCCTTTTTGGAATTAAATTCTCTGTGTTCTCAACTACTTGATGTACACATTAGTGCTTTATTGACCTATCTGGAATCAATTTTGCTGTGCTGGCATTCCCCAGCAGCTGCGTAGTGTTGCATTATAGTTTATTGCCTCACTTAGGATTATTCTTCTGTGTTCAAATATTTGACGCACCCACTAAGTGAGTTATTGATCTATTTGAAATACATTTTCCTGTGTTGATAACTACTCGACACACACATTAGTGCTTTATTGACCTGTTTGTGAGGTGTCCCATCAAAACAGTGAGTCAAATACAGTGACTCAAAAATAGCGAGGCAAGTACAGCGCCCGTCATTTGTACAATGTGGTATTTACAGCACATTAAGTTTAGCACTGTTGGGGGTATTGCTCTTGTGGTCTGCTTTTTGCAGCTCAGAGATGGTTATTTTTAGTTGGGGGGGGGGTCAGGCACAGCCCTCCACAAGTGACTTATGAAGGGGGTTTTGCCATCATTGTTTGGCATGGTGTGGTGTTGCAACACGCCGTTATAGTTCTCACTGTTTTTGAGTCACTGCATTTGCCCTGCTTCGTTTTACAGGCGTGATTTTGAAATGGAACCATTTGTGAATATATTTCACTTTGTTTGCACCTTGACGCACCCACTATTTAGTATTAAAAAAATAATTAGAAGCAATCATTGCCATTATTGAAAGACAGGAGAAAAATGCACTGATGCCTTTAGAAACAAAATATGCATGGTAACCAAAAAAGGAGCAGCACTGTGGAGGCAATCCAGGGTACAGTAACAACAGCGCAGAAACGTTATGACATTACAGGAGAAACTTGTTGTGGTAATCAGAGGGTTAGCGCAAGGGCCATCATGGTGCAGCAGCCAATTTTAATAAGCAGAGAAATGGATGATGAGGAAGAGAAGAAAAAAAGAGGAGGAGGAGATAGACATGGACTGTGACAATGAGGAGAAAAATCAGTGACACAAATCCGGAGTTGTAGTAGTTAAAGTAGCAGTCAGTCTATCAGGTAGAAGTAGTTTGGGGGAGTGCAATGAATCTATGTAATGAGGAGGAGGAATCCAGGGCTAGAAAGAAAACATAAAAGACTAATAGTAAGGACAGTGGTAGTAAAAAAATTATAGTGGAGCATAAGGAGACATCCATACATGCAGGGGAAAACAAAGGACAGGGCTCCAGAGGAGTAGAAATAGAACCAGTTGACCAGTCAGAGAGGTTGTGCATCAAAAAAGCATGCAGGTGGAAACAGAAAGACATCAAATAGCTACTGGCAGTGCTGGCGACTGTGGTGGTGGAAATGTTGGTAGAAGTGGTGGTGGTGCACACCACTGCCACATAAGCAGAAGTGTAAAATATATGGTGTGGAATTTTCTCACACAAGATAAATCATGCAGCCTGGTAGTTTGCAAATTATGTAAGACAAAATTAAGCCAAGGTAAAGCAGGGACTCAGACGAGAACATCAAAGATAAGACATATATACTACTCTCATATGTATGAGTATCAAAAAGCCAAAAGGAACACACAGAACCTGTTGCACTGCTGCACACAGGTGAGGAGGAAGAGGATATGGATGTTAGCAAGAAACTGATGATAATGAGGAGGATGAATGTCTGCCTTCCAGTCAAAGCACAACATCTTCAGTTTCTCAGTTCTTTACCCTTGAGTCCACCACCACAGCCCAAGAAGAGCTGGATACCATCCATGACCACGATAACCATCCCACATGCGGATAAAGGTCAGGGAAAGCACCCTACAAATCTGGTGATTTCGGCTGGTGTGCTGGCCATCAAATTTCTCTGGAAGACTTGTATGAGTGGTCACAGAAATATAAGCCCAATAGGCACTGAGACAAGGCAATTAACAAAGGCAATTGGAAAAATTATAGCCACTGACTTACTCCCATTTTCCTTTGTGACTAAGAAAGGATTTAAGTTACAGAAATCGCAGTACCAAAGTACTAGTTTCCCACCCAGACTTATTTCTCAACTGTTGCCATCCTATATTTGTATGACACCATTTAGAAAAGTGCATCTGATGCTCTGAAAGGTTTAGTGAGAAAAAGGTTCATGTCTCCACAGATATGTGGACCAGTGGCCAGGCAACTGATTTTATGGTTGTGACTGGCCACTGCATAAAATTTTCTTCCCTCCTTATCCTCTTCCTCTGCATCATCTGGTGGCAATGCCAACAGCAGCAAAGATGCAAAGGACTTTCGTTGTTTGCAGTCAGGCAGCATTATGTATTTATGGATTTGAAAAAGGTCACAAAGTTGAACATCTTCTAGAGGGCCTTCAAGAAATGTTTGTCAATCGGCTGACTCCAAAGTCCTTGCAACCTGGGTTTACAGCATCTGACAATGCTTCAACTATCCTGAAGACAGTATGACTGGTTAACTTTACACATGTACCATACTTTGCACACACTACGAGGGTAAAAGACTTCATCGATGGAGACAGAAATGTTCAGAACTTGATTGCAGCTGCTCATACTGTGTGCACCCACTTTAACCAGTCTGTGAATGCTGTTGTGGCAGACACAGGCAGAAAATAGCCTCCCTCTTCACCAGAGAGTTCTAACCAAGTGGAATTCCACTTACTATATGATGCAGAAAATGCTTGAACAACAGAATGACTTCCTTCAATATGCAGTCTAACACGGCATTACAAAAGGAGACATAATATTAACCCCAATCAGTGGCGTCTGGTGGAAAATGTGTGTTGTGTCATTGACCCCTTTGAGAAGACTACAGCATAGTAAACACTGATGATGCTGAGCTAAGCCAGAGTCTACCCTGAAATTCACTCATCAAGCTGAGAGTGGAGCACCTTGAATCACAAGATGATGAAGTCAATGCTGCATCACTTGTAAAAATGTTTAAACACCTTCCTGAGTGACCAGTGCATTATAAATATGTACAATGCTAAACTTTACATTTTGGCCCCAATTATGGATCCTTTGTTTTAGGACACCATTGAACAATTCTTCCAACCATACAACTTTAATGACCTAGAATATTATTGTGAATTGTTAATTGGCAAAGTGTTAGCACATATAGATGAAAAAATACTAAATCATCAGTGCATTTATGAGCACATTCAGAATCAGCACAAAATCTGGAGGCCAGGAAGGGAAAACAATCTGCCACCACTGGTGCTGTTGCTAGTATGACTACTCATGTTTTTAGCTGCTGTAAAACTCTGTGCCTGGGGTAAGGGGCAACAGACTTCTAGGAAAACATAAACTGAACTTACAAGCTCAGATGGGCAGACTGGGTGGGCCACAGGCCCTTATCTGCCGACACTGTCTATGTAGCTATGTAAACACCAACCATAACTGCTGGTACTACCAGGATGACTGCTGTTACACCACAGAAACATAGACAGTGGGGGACATGGCTTAGCATCAGAGCAGACACATCTTAATAGAGCTCCTGAGGTTGTGAGTCTGGAAGCCTTTTAAAATACTGAATTTTGCACATTTATTCAAAGCCAGCCTGATTCCTTGGCTGCTAGCAAGTGGATACTAACCAGCAATGGGCAAACAAAAATTCTCAGCTCCAGCTCACAGTTTTTTTGCATCTAAAATACCAAAAACATAAGTTGCAAGGCCCCGCCACAAGAAGAAGCCACGGGATGGAGTAGTGCTAACTCTGGTGCGGTATCTCTCACTACGATTAACTCAACCCTTTTGCAGCTGGTATGATCTGTCCAAGACATGGATAAAAAACTGGATGGTCTCATGTCCAGGGTATCTACTCTGGAGACCAGAATGGACAGCGCACAGCAAACAATACAATGGATGGATGGCTCTGTCTTTAAGGCAGAAGATGCTAACACACAGCTGCTAAAGGAAAATTCCCAACTTCAACAATGGTTAGAAAACATGAAGAACCAGACAAAAAAGAGGAATGTTTGCATGATCTGGCTGCCTCAACTGTCAGACAGTGAAGCCCCATTTTTTTTTTTAACTCTATTTTTGCCTCCTACTCCTCCGAACTCTCTAGGGCTGCCCTAGCTCACTGGACCGCTCTACCACCCACTGTGGTCCTCTCTTTCCGGATATATATTCTGCCTCTCATCGAACTCACATCAGACAAGCCGCCCCCCCCCCCGATTCTGAGCCCCTCGAGGCAGGGCTGCCAACCACTCTCGGCACTCTATCTATAATCCAGATCACCTGGCTGGAATGACGAGAGGCCAAAGAGGCAGAGAGAGAACCTGGTATTGGGCATGTGGCAGCCAGCTTTGTAGGGAACCATCACCTATCGGAGGAGTGGGGCTTTTCTTGTTATGCCCTCCCTGCCTCTTTCCCCTCAGAGTCTGAGCATGCAATAATGGCAGGAATGTCTGTCGCGGCTCTGCGTCCCACTACTTTGGCCCTGAGCACTGTAGTGCCTTCAGTCTCCACCAGGGGCCGCTGTGATGCTGGGCTATCCTGGATCCCTCCCTGAGAGAGGAGAGGAGAGCAGTCCTCTGAATGCTTAATGCTCTCTCTCCCTCTGCCAACCCCCAGTGGCACGGGCTCATTCCCCAACCCAGGTCGCCTGCGTGGCACGAAGTGTGGCATCCAGTGCCTCAACCCTCAGCACAATCAGGCCAGCTGAGTGAAGCCCCATTTGATTTCATCTCTACAATGCTGTCTCAAATGCTCGGGCTATCAGATGATGACCTTGCCTTGGCAATAGAGAAGGTTTATCAGATCACTCCCAGATGGGCTGTGGCTAGTGGTGGAGGACCCCGGACTATCCTAATAGTGTGCAGTAGGGTAGAAGTTAAAGACCGCATCTTAGCCTTGGCCAGAAGAAAGTGAGAGCTGCATTTTGGAGAAGCCCAAATATCACCATTTCCCAATCTATCATATGCCACGAGGCAGCGTTGGAAGGCATTTGATGGGGTACGAAGTTCCCTGTGATCCCTCAAACTACAACACCAACTTCTGATGCCCGTAAAGCTAAAAATCCTATGGAACAGGCACATACCTCTCAACCTCTCAGCATTAAAAATCATAGCACTGGTCTTCAAACATCATAGCAGAAGGCCAGAATGTGTAGCACTTCCTTATTTTAAACAATAATATGTCTACAAATAGTGATCTTTATATAGTTAGTGATAAGGAATATTTCTCTCAACTTACTTCAATGAATTAATAGTTTGTGTGTCCAGAAATAGCTTTAACATTATTAAGATCAGTAAACCTATGAGGAGCAAGGGTAAATCTGAATGTGAAAATCATAGCGCTATGCAAAATTGATAGCAGTTGAGAGGTATGAATGGGCACTCCTATCTGTATAATGAACCCCATGAAGCTGGCAAGCTGGTCCAGAGAATAGAGAGTGAAAAAGTGGGAGACGAAGATGGCGACTCAGATGCAGAAGGTGGATCGTGATTTTCTGGCAGATTTCTTGCAAAGAACCTACATTTTGGATTCTCTAAAGAATAAAAAGTTGTTTCTTGAACTTCCATTGGATTTTTATGGTGCCTGGCTTATTGTTAAATTGACTTTTGACTTCCTCTATAATTATAGTTGAGTGCTGTTCCAATTGGGGAATCTATTACAGTTTGTTGTTGTGCCTTTTTTTTTTTAAAGGGGCTGCCATTCCTCCTCCATGTGTGGGCTACTTTAACATTATATTGAACCATAAGGCTGCCCTCCTTCCTCCTTAATGTGTAGTTTTATACACTAAGCTGCAATGTTTTAGCATTAAGAAGATAATGTATTAACGGGGGATGTTTACAGGTATGTTCTCATTCAATTTAAAGTTAAAATGATAAGAAAAATGCTTTTGTACTTCTAGATGGCATTCCCTAGTTGATATGTTGTCATTCTATTTCTGTGAACTCCCATGCATAGATTGAGTAGTCTGTTGTGTGTGTGTGTGTGTGTGGGGGGGTACTATGTTTAGCTTTATTTATCATATTATCATGGTCTATTTTAATATGATGGTATTGGTTTCAACAAGTATTCATAATGTGTTAACTTAGCCAAGTGATCAAAGCAAATTTCTGAGGCTCCACCCTGGGATTAATTGTTGTACAGTCTTCCTTTTTTTTCTGCACATGTGGGTTACTTAAGTCCCAGACTGGGTTGACAAGTAATAAGACTATGGATAGTAACCGTTAGAATACATGTAACCCTATATAGTTCCATGCTGCATGAAGCTATTGTAATATTGTTTTTTCTATAGCATGTTATTTCCCCCTGTGGGTAATGAGTGGAAAGGTGTCTGCCTTAACTTTGTAAGATGATGAACTGCATACATCATCTGTATCCTTTCATGGAATGTCTTTGTAAGTTTTGCTTGCAAAACTTATAAAATTAAAGTAAACAAAAAAAAAAAAAAAAAAAGCAATGGCAGAAGGAGACCAAGGGTCCATCAAGTCTGTCCATGAGGTGCCAAGGACCTCATGATTTTCCCAGGGTCTACTCACCATGCAAAATTACTATTTATTTGCTTTAATGTCTTGAAGTTTTGCTGGAGCTCTGTCCCACCTATGCTTGAAACTCATCACAGTCTCTGCCCCACTACCTCTGCTGGCAGACTATTCCATGGCTCCACTACTCTTTCAGTGAAGCAGTACTTCCTGAAACTCTCTCCCCCCTCCCTCCCAGTTTCCATACATGCCCTCTAGTCATTGTGCTGGTACCCCTATAGCTCCTCAGTGTTGGGCACTTTGCCTATGCATTTTATGAACTTGAATGTTTCTATCATGTCACCCCTCTCACTCCTGGTTTCCAGTGAGTACATTTTAAATCCTGCCAGTCATTCCTCATATGGGAGTCCTGCAAACCCTGGATCAACTGTGTCCCCCTCCTCTGCACTGACTCCAACTTGTCCCTATCCTTCCTCAAGTGTGGCCTCCAAAAATTGAATACGAGTACTCTAGGTGTGGTCTAACTAGGGATCTGTAGAGGGGAATGATCATTTCTCTCTTCCTGCTATCAATTCCCCTGCCTATATATCCCAGCATTTTGTTTGCCCTGTTGTATGCTTTGTTATCTTGGCTCATCTGCTTCAGGGTGTCAGTAATAATGACCGCCAGGTCCCTCTCTTCCTGTGAGGTGCTCTATTTAACCCCATTAAGCCAATATTCCATCCCAGGGTTCCCTTTACTGAGATGCATCACTTTGTACTTTGTTGCATTGAATTTCAGCTACTACTGATTAGACCACTTTTCCAATTTTTGGAGGTCTTCTTGTAGGTCCCTAACCCCTTCAAGAGTGTCCACCTGCCCTCCAAGCTTGGTGTCATCTGCAAACAGAGACAACTTACCCTGGATACAACTGCCAATGTCACTGATGCATACAGTATGTTAGAGAGAACAGGGCCCAACACAGTTCCCTGTGGAACCCCGCTAGTAACCGCACCCACAGTTAACCTCATCCCATTTATCACCACATGAAGAGGGGGAGGAGTGGCGGATGTCAGCGGTCACACCTTGATGTCAGGGTGCACGTCATACCCAGAACAAGAAAAATGGCTCCCTGCACTCTGGGGAGACAGAGAGCCTCAGCCTTGATCCATGGTTCCCTTGTCTGTCCTGGACCAGTGCCCTGATGAATGGAAGATGTTCGGGGTATACAGGCCCCCACCTCATCCCCGCCTGGGGGGCAAACCACAGCTACATGGAGGGACAACCTCTGGCTGCAGGTAAGGAGGGGCAGAACAGATGTCATAAGTGACTCCTGAGGCAGCAGAGTGCAGGGGCAGATGGAGCATAAAATAGAAAGTAAAAAAACAGCACTATTTAAGGAGAGGATTGTGGAATATCTTGAATCAAGTGGCCTTCAAGATCTGAGGCAGCATAGATTCACTGGGGAGAGATCATGTCAAACAAATCTGAAAGATTTATTTGACTTGGTGACCAGGGAATTAGATCAGGGTGGAGCAGTGGATGTAGCCTACCTAGATTAAGGTAGGGCTTTAAACACCATTCCACATAGGAGACTCGTAAACAAGCTAAGAAGCCTAGGAGTGGGTCCAAAGATGGTAAACTGGGTGAAAAATTGGTAGGGGGACAGGAGGCAAGGGTGGTGGTAAACAGAGTTCACTCCAAGGAAGGGAGGGTGACCAGCAGGGTGACACAGGGATCAGTACAGGGACCTGTCCTCTTTCATGTCTTTATTAGTGACGTTGCAGAGGGGCTAGAAGGGAAGGTATGCCTCTTTGCAGATAACACTAAAGTCTGCAATAGGGTAGACATTCTCGGGGGGGTGGTGGAAAAAATGAAAAGAGATCTAAGAAATCTAGAAGAGTGGTCAAGAGTGTGGCAGCTAATTTTCAATATGAAGAAGTGTAAATCTTGCACTTGGGACACAGAAACTCAGAGGCAGAGTACAAAACAGAGGGCAGGTGGTATTAACCACCACCCAAAAGGAAAGGAACCTGGAGGTAATCATATCTGATGGCATAAAGGTAGCCGGACAGTGTGACAAGGCAGTAGGAAGAGCTAGTGTGATGCTAGGGTGCATAGGGAGGGATATCACCAGTAGAAAGACAGAGGGGGTGTTACCACTATAGACATCACTGGTGAGACCTCACTTAGAGTACTGTGTTCAGTTCTGGAGACCACATCTTCAAAAGGACACAGACAGGGTAGAGGCAGTCCAGAGGAGGGCAATTAAAATGGTGCAGGGTCTGCATCACAAGCCCTATGAGGAAAGACTGAAGGACCTCAATATGTACACCCTGGAGGAAAGGAGGGAGAGGGAGGATATGATAGAAACAGTCAAATATCTCAATGGTATAAATAAGGTTCAAGAAGGAAGCATTTTCAAAAAAAAAGATGCTCAAGAACAAGGGACATGCTATGAAGCTGGAGGGGGAGGCTCAGGGGAGATATGAGGAAGTACTTCTTCACTAAAAGAGTGGCGGATGCTTGTAACAGCCTCCCAACAGAGGTTGTGGGGGCAAACACAGTAACAGGTTTCAAGAATGCACGGGATAGGCATAAAGGAACCTTAGAGGTAGGGGGTAGAGCCAGAGATCAAGTAGGGTCTGCTGTGTTACAGTGGGTAAGGAATAAAGGCAGACTAGGTGGGCATAGCAGTCCTTATCTGCCATTAGTATCTATGTTTCTACTCACTGCAGGTGATGAGCCACTACTGTACTGACAACAGAAGACATCAATGTGGCCTTCTTTAACTGAGGTTACCATTGAACACCTCAACTGCCCACTCTCCAGCACATATTCAGAGATAATTGTCAGTGTTGCTGAAGCAATGGTGAATGACAAAAGAACATGTCTTTCCACAATAAAAAAAAGGCAGACAAGCTACTTTTCTAAAAATGAACCTGCTCAAATTCAAAAAACATATACTGTCCAAAATGTATGCAGGCTTACAGCACCCAGATGGCACATCACACAGATGATGACAATGATTGTGAGGGATTCTCCTGCCACTAGCCTTTCCACCTGTCTTTCCCCCACTGGTGGGTCTGCCTGTCTCATCCTCTTTCTTAAGTTCCATTAATTTCTCAAACAACCATCGGCTGCTGGTTCTCTCATGCATCACTGAGATCCAAAACAGTACAAACAATTGAAAGGGCACTGCAAACTATTCACCTAAAGAAACCACAATAAAATCTGGTCAGATCCACCACGGCTGCATAATGAAGTTAATGAAGTTGTGTGGAATTGTTAAGGAAGTATGGAGAAACAACACAATGATTTGTAAGTAGTAAGATTTGTTTTAGTTTTTGTTCTAAGGAAGGCATACACATTATTAGGAAAATAGATGGACGTGTACCTTTTAATGGAAGGAATAGGGAGCAATATAGATTACAAAAGAACCCCAGAGCAAATGCCACTGAGGAATGTGTTATCCTGTATGATATTGGCAGGACAGCCACATTTTAAAGAAAACACAATTGCACATACCCCAATAATACAAAGCATCATGGGAAACATATGCAAATCCCCATGATGGTACAAAAGGTGGCAGTACTTCATTATAAAGACAAGTACATGTTTTTAATACATTTACAGACAGTTACACAAACTTAATTTTCTTCATAAAATAATTTAAATTTAGTGACAGTGGTAGTACAAAGCAATTACTCAGACAACTTGAAACTATAACTACTTTACATTGTACATTGACACCCCATAAGGTCCTCCTTGAAATTGAGATGCACGTCACCCATTTATCAGTTTTCTAACAGGAATATTTTACTATGCTAAATACACTTGTTGCTTCAGTAACTGCTCAGCACATCTATTGCATGACCTACGTATTGAAATTTTACATCTGCAGCTATGCAATGTGTTGCTTCTTACTACACCAATATCATGAACCATAAAACAGATGACTGCCGTAACTAGGGAGGCAGTATAGCACAGCAGTTTAAGGATCTGAGCTGCAAATCTAGAGATCTGGATTTGAATCCCACAGCCCCCACTTGCATACTGGGTGACCCTGAGCAAGTCACTTAACGTCCATGTGCTCCCAGGTTGCCCCTGTAAACAAGCTTTCAGCTTAGTGTGCCACTCCTGGTTAAACAATAAATGAAAAAAAGAACAATATATTATTTTTCTTGCTTTATTTTGCTTCTACAAGCTTTGACTAATACATCCATCCTTATATGTCTTTTTTTATCTTATGACCTAGGCAGAACTACACTTAAAATCTTTCACATAAATAAATCATCAGAATAGCATTTTCATGTTTCAGCAGTATATCCTTCCTTTTCAGGGGCCCATGACACTATGTATATAAATCTTTTAACTTCAAAGCACTAAATCTATTCAAATGTACAAAACACAAGACTTTATTCTCTTCACACATTACTGTGAAACTTTAGGACCCAGAGTAGCAAAGAAACAATTGTTAGACTTCACTCTTGCATGTCACTGTCACTCCCACTTCTCATGCAAACAACAATCAATTAGGCAAACCCCTTTAGTTTCTGTGGTATGCATTCTTACATCAGAGAGATATAAATCTTACAGAACTGCTAAAAAAAACTAATTTATCAAGACTGGATTTCTTAATTAAAACCTGTCATTTACAGTACCTATGTAAATAACAGTTTACTGGCTACAAACGATGCTACAGACATGACAGTAACAAAATTTCTGTTTTACATGGAAAACATCCATATAATGAATTTGTCATACAGGATTTGTGACCTTCTGTCTGCATGTATCTGACAACGGACAAGGCACCTGCTTGATCCTTTTTTTCTATTTTATTTTTATGTCCAACTTGCCCATACTGTTAGAGCCAAATATTGACATGCTTAGAGTTAAAAAAAATAAATTCATGATGTCTATGTGTGTGTGTGTGGGGGGTTATGCCTAGATGCAGTTTCAGGCACTCCTTAATTACTTCCCCAGGCAGCTGTGATAGTCAGTTGTTTCAACATGATAGATCCACCTCATTCCCCTCTCACACGGACCTCCCCAAAAAGGTGAGGGTGGATTTTTAGGAGCTTCTCAGGTGGAGGTGGGGTGGATCTTACCTCCCCTCAAAAAATTAATGCTGCCTCCCACTACTCAGGTTCCAGTTCTTCTACCTCCCATTTAAGAAAGAAAATAGTGTCCTGCAAACATTGACTAACATAAAAGCATATTTATTTGAGGGCAGAAAACATTTATTGGAGGAGGGTAAGGTGGCGGAGACCATTTACACCTTCAGTCAGTTCCACGGACAGAAAACATGGCATCATCCCTTTTGTGCATGCAAAACGTCTGCAGGCTCCGCCCACTGCAACTGTAAAAATAACTACACATTAGCATCACACAGTTTTTCAGCCTTTCGGTTTTATTGGCATTTCTGTTAACTGTAGATTCAAAATTTATTAGACTGTTATGGTCTTTCTGCACACACAGATGGGGATTTAATTATTTTTTATTATTTTGCTGCGATGTCCACTGTTCCCTTCTCTTTTTCAGTGCTGAACCCAAGGACACATCCGTGGCTTTGATCCTGACCGAGTCATCCTCTAGATATATATTGTTTTCCTCCTAACCTAGAATTTAAAAGTAAATGATGTTCCCATGTATTGACTGACCATAATGAGACAATTAGTAAATCCCTGGTATTAGTCTATCTGCCCAACTGCAAGTCCAGACCCCCTTGGCCACTCCATCTTACAAATTTAATCCACCCTCCATTTTCAGATCCTCAGTCTCATACATGGCACTAAAAGAGAAATTGCTGATAGAAGATTGTTAGTTTTTTTTTTCATTATTTCCAGTACAGATGAATATATCTGTTATCCCCCTTTTCCCCTTTACATCAAGCACCCTCAACTGACTTCCATCTTTCTTCAACCAAGCACTAGAGCTCTGCAGAACGAGAAAATTCTGAATTAGTGGAATGTTGATGGAATTCTGTGAAATTACTGAAATTTCATGGAAATTCATCAGAATATTGTAGAATTTTTGAAATGTATTAATGTGATCATAACTTAGCTATCCATGAAGCTAGAGATCTGAAATCTGGCACGATTACTTGCTGATATGTGTTCCAATGGTGCACCAAATATTCTTACATTAGGACACATTGCTTAAAAATGGTTGGTGTTCAAAATCTGTCATTTTATTTTCTATGGGAAAATTCATGAAAATATTTATCTGCACATAACTCTGGCACTTTTGGAGCTAGACCTCTGAAATTACATACATGTATACGTCGTATTAACCATTATACCTACAAAATTTTATAACATTTTGATGAACACTTTCAACATTATGCTAAACTAACTAAAATTGAAATGTTGGCAAAATGTTTGGCTCCTATAGCACAGCCACCTTTGAAGCTTGACACTTAAAACTTGGTGCACATACCCATGCTGCATGTCTCTCTAAATCCTGATACTACACATACATTTGGATAAGAATTGTTAACTTTAGATGGAAATAACTGAAAATTTTAATTTCGATTAAATGTTTGGCAACCCACAACTCACCCCCTTCCAATCTAGGACTCCGACATTTGGAACACTTATGAAAACCATTAGTACCTGTAAATCTGCCAAATGTGGTATAATTGGGATACATACATTGAAATGTATTAATTTGGTCATAACTCGACCCTCTACTGAGCTAGAGATTGAATATTCGGCATGGTTACTTGCTTATAAGAGTTCTAATGGTGTGCCAAATATCATGATACTAGGATAAATTTTCTCAAAATATTGGGTGCTCAAAGTCTGTCATTTTATTTTTACGGGAAATTTCATGGACATTTTTGTTTGCACATAACTAAGGCACCTTTTTGAGCAAGATGTGCATGTCTGCATTCTTTTTTATGTGAGATTGTCTTTTAAATAAATGACAATGAAGCAAATGACTTTGGAGCCAGAGTCTATTGATTTTGAGGTTGTGAGAGCTTTTTTTTATTTTTATTTTATTGTTTTGGTAACCGGTTAAGGCTCACTAGGCACAAGTGCCTATTTTCAGGGGCAACCTGGGGTGGTTAAGTGACTTGGTCAGAGTCACACACTATGCAAGTGGAGGTTGTGAGAATCAAAGGCAGGTCTGCTGGATGTACCAAACTCATTCACAGCTCATTACTCTAACCTCTAGGCTATACTGCCAGACCCAGCCAGCTTGACTCCTTCTGGTTTAAAGTTTTGAGTACGTCATAGAGCACTATCAACCCAGTGCAGACTTTTCATTTCTTTTGACCAATAAATCTGAAAATTAGTACATCTATAAATGTAGTAACAACCTGTGCATTTGTGAAATTTTATAACATTTGTATAAATGTGTTCAAAATTATATTAAACTAAAATCTAAATTTTGGCAAAATGTTTAGCTACCTATAGCGTAGCCCCCTTTAAAGTTTGAGACTTAAAACTTGGTGCACACACCCATGGTGCAGGTTTCCCCAAATCCAGAAACTGTAGAGAAATTTGGATAGAAAATTTTAAAATTAGATAGAAAAAACTGAAAATTAAATTTTGAGTAAATCTTTGGCTAGTTATAACTCAGCTTCCTTTCAAACTAGGACTCTGAAATCTGGTACACTTAAGCATGTTATTAGTACCAGTGTAACTGCCATACCTGGTATTATTTGGATACAAACTTTAAAAACTAGACCACAATAACTGCAATTTAAAATTTTGGTAAAATTCTTCAGAATGTTCATGCAAATTCCTCAAAATTCCATGGAATCAGAATAGTAATTCCATGGGCATTCCACTAGCGTAATTTTATATTCCACACAGCTCTACCAAGCAGCCAAGTATGCCAATACCTCCCCTTTCACTTACCCTTACACACAAACACCTCTCTTCTTAGCAACATCACATAGATAATTTTCCCCAAACACTTTGGTTTTTAGCACACTTCTACCACATTTGTTCACCAAGAAAGACTGCTACCAAAGAAAGTAGCAAATCAATTAGTTCTATTACTCCTTCCACTTCATTGGACACTCCCAGCATCATCAATTGCACTTGTACCAGACCAATCTGTCAGAAACAGCTTCTCGTCTCTCTCATATATGGAAGTAGTTCTTGCTGGCTATCACTACCATATATTATATAAGACATGAAGTTCTTCAGCTAGAGACAGAAGTGGGGCAGGGGTGTTAGGAAAAGTGGAACAAATAGAGTACTACTGTTATAGTTTTGGAGGGTATGAAAAGGAGATCCATCTAGAAACAGTGTGTCCAAAAACATCATGGCACAAAACAAAGCCAGGAATAGACTGCAGCCTACAATGTAGGCTTGCAAAATCATTGCCACTCCAAATCATGCAGGCAGTATGAGGTATGGACCCCTGGTGGCCTGTGTGTCCCCCAGCCCACCTGCTGTGTCCTAGTCCCCAGCAACAGTAAACACATTAGTGATCCCCAGTGCCCCCCCCACCATTGCCGATTTGCCCGCCTGTATCACTGTCACAGTAGGCATTACAGTGAAAAATATCCCTGGTGTCTAGTGGACCCCCCAACCCCCCAGGTAGTGTCCCACCACCCTGTTCCCAGCACCACCACCACCACCCCACCCCTAGCAGGCGTCCAGCACAGCCCTCCACTCTCTGCCATGGCTGGCCACCTGACTGAGCTGCAATGAATGCATGTGTACCCTGAGTGCTGGTACGCACTCATTCATTGCAGCTCACTCAGGTGGCCAGCCATGGCGGAGAGTGGAGGGTTGTGCTGGTCACCCGCTAGGGGTTGGGGTGGGGGTGGGAGTGGGGTGGGGGATCCACTAGACATCAGGGATATTTTTCACTGTACTGCCTACAGTGACAGTGATGCAGACGAGCAGATCGGCAATCGGAAATGGAGGGAGGGCACTTGGGATCACTAATGGGTCTACTGTTGCTGGGACTGGGACATGGCAGATGGGCTTAGGGACCCACAGGCCACCAGAGGTCCATACCTCATACTGCCTGCCACCTGCCTGCGTGATTTGGAGTGGCGATGATTTTGCAAACCTACGTAATAGGCTGCGATGTATTCCCAACTTTGTTTTGTGCCGTGATGTTTTTGGACATTATGTTCCTGTCAGATCCTATAAAGGAGGGTGGAAGAGTATAGTAGAAGGACAGGAGAATGGGGGGGGGGGTGTAATGTTGATTTTTATTTAAAAGTAACAAAAACCCCCAAAATATTAGCAGATGCCAGTCACCCATGCATTTCTTTATGGTCCACGGCCACAGCCATGGGGGAGCTATCTGTGCCTGGGTCTCTGTGCCTGGGTCCAACAACAGAAGGAGCATTTAAATTATTTTAACAGGGAGTAGCTCCAGAGGTTAACTCTTTGGTCTGCAATCAGATTAAGAAAGCGCTAGATGTCAGAGATGATATACCACACTATTTTACAGCATTTATGTGCACCAAAACTTTGCAAAAACATACCCTTCTTAGTACTATGCATACTTTCCCAAACATGCAAAATACTAGTGTGGCTTGATTATATATTGTTGAACCTGGTTATACCTAGTAGAACCTGGTTTTATCTGGTAGAACCTGGTTCTGCCTGGTAGAACCCGATACAACCTGATTCATCCTGCTAGAACAAGGCACAACAAGATAGAACCTGGTAGAACTCTTTTTTTTGGATTCTGCTCAGAAAGTTTGCAAGATAGAACTTTTAGACGTTCGCACAGCCCTAATATTTTGTACCTGCAACTGCTGTGGAAGTTCTTATAAAACTAATAAAGACAAATTAAAAAAAATGGTTTTCATTCTGTTATTGTCCCATCTTTTACTGGCATTTCTGTAAATTCAGAGGATGTTTCTGATCTACTACTTCATGGTAAGGATCGTTTTAGAACTGCATTATGTAGGTTTTAAGCTCTTATGTTGCTGCTACAATGCTTCCATATTCTGCTATACAAGTTTGATGATGAAATGAACATAAATTACATCATGCTACTGTTCAAAAATGGTCCAGTCTTTGTCACCCCCCAACAACCAATCAATGAAGAACACCAATGTTTTGTTTTCTGGTACAGTGGTTGTACCTTTTTCTAAAACATTACATGTATACAA
Source organism: Neoceratodus forsteri (assembly GCA_016271365.2). NCBI lineage: Eukaryota > Metazoa > Chordata > Ceratodontiformes > Ceratodontidae > Neoceratodus > Neoceratodus forsteri. Next base: position 974,390,778 of record CM057459.1, read on the forward strand.
TTAAACATGATCACTGCATCCATGACCGCTGCTCATTTGCGGTCCTGTGGAATTTCTACCATACTTGTTCAGCATACAACATACATATGCTGCATCACATTTGTTCAGCACTGCTTGGTATGCTTTTTCCTTTTAAGATTTTCCAGTTACTTCACTGGATTATTTTAACATTTTTGGATTGCTGACTATTCACTTGGACTAGGATGTTACTGACTGCTGTGGAGACAGAGTCATCTGTGGGGCTTGGAGGTATGCTGGCCTCCATTTCAAAATCTGGCACTGTACCTTCATTTAACTTTAGCTGGTGTCTGTGGATTACTCTGGATGAGCTGGCTGGGTTAGTCCAGTGGGGACTCACTGAGGGGGTCAGCTCAGCTCCAGCTGTACACTGAGAGGCAGCATCTGTTGGGCCAGGTGGGGCCTGGGGCTCTGTAGCTATGGGGCATCTGGCTTGAGCTTGGGCTCCCAGATGGTTCATGTGCCTGACCTTCCTGGCCCCTGTCAGAAGCTCCTATTCCATTCTTTCCCTCTTAGCTCTGGATGCCAGAAGCTCTCAGTGAGAGCGTGAGCCTCCTTGGCTTCTTCAGACCACTTTTTTTTGATTCCTGATGTGAGCAGGAGTGGAGAGAAGAAGGCTTTCTATTTAATGGACTTTATCTCCTGGGACTTTCTTTACCCCCTACGAGTAACTTTTTTCCTTCCTGCACCCTGTGAGAGAGGACAAGTTACAGTTCTACTCTATGTTGGACTTTATTTATATTACGTGATATAATTTCATCTCAGTCATGGGACTCTATGAACATTCTGTGATTGGTATTATGATTTAGAAAATGAGCTTGAAAAATAAAGCATCCTGATTGGCTGAAAGTTAAAGTCAGGCATGCATTTATTTTTCAATAGTCACTCACCAAATAACAAGTTCCAACCTGGCACCACTCACGGGAAAACTGGTATCCTTGTGCCAGTTCCAGTTTTAAAAATGAGTGGCTGTCCTCTTTTACCCAATCATTAAGCGAGACGAAAACAGAGACAGCCCCACCACACACATACTTACCGGCAAGCACAACCCTGCCCACAACACCACTGCCATTCTTTTTTTTAATTTTTTATTTAATTAAAACATTAAATACTTAATAACTGTCATCTGCCTGCCCGTGGTACATTTCCGCACCCACCCCCTCACCATCCTGTCAACTATTCTTGGCTCGCTTCTCCCGATATTATAACTTCACTTCAGATACACACATGGAAGAACAACAAAGTCCAGAAATCCACCACCATTCTTCATTCAAAAAAAATACAGACAACATGATTTTCCCTGGTTGCAGCATGTTTCTGGCAACCGTGTCTCTGCTAGCAGACCGCTCTATCCTGCTACCAGCATTACTGTTTTACTTTCGGGTTTCCCCAACAGCGAGCAGTACCTTCTGGTTAACGGCTCCACCTCCAGAAGACCAATCTGTCCCACAAGGTCAGCCTCACTCCACCTACAGGGAACAGACCAACACCAGCATACAACAAAAAGAAAAAAAAGAAAGAAAGAAAAAAATGGAACGCAGCCTGTATGCTCTGCGTGTCAGGTAGAGTGGAGAACAATCAGCAGTTACTTGAAATGCAGCAAGGCAGTCTCAAATCTCTGCCTGTGTGTGTTGGGGGAGGGGCAGGTAACCATAACAACCACTTTTACACACAACTATGGAGGCTCCTCTAAAGCAAAAGTCCCTAGCTCAAAAAAAAAAAAAAAAAAAAAAACGGGGGAACTATTTCATTACAAAATATATTTTAAATCAATTTTTATTAACTTTTTTTTTTTTTACAGTACTCATTTCCTAAGCACAATAATACCCCCCAGGGCTGGCGGTATTGGGAAATATCGGACCTTCCAGAGGTAATAAGCCCATGGGCAGTCCGGTATTGCCCAATACCACTCACCCTGTTGAGGTATTATTGCTTACATGCTTCAAATTCTTATAATAGCCTGCTGTGGAGCTTCATTTTGTTGATTAAGTGTATAAATGTTAATTTTAAGTGCATGGGGCAGTATGATGCTGCAGATTTTGAGTGTATTGTTAATTTGTGGTGAAGGGGAGTGTGAGTGTTTAGTTTTGGGTGATTTTACGGTGTTGGTATGTGGGTGTGGGGTGGTTTCATTTTGCAGTGAGAGGGAATTGTATTTATTTTCTTATTTTGGTGGGATTGTTCTAAGTATGTGTCACACAGCATACAGGCCCTACTTAGCCTACTCTGCAAAGCAGCTATGGGAGTGGCATCCCTTTGAGTGGGGGGGCTCCCTTGTACTCTGCCTGCAGCACTGACTGAACACTGCAGGGAGCTGGGAGTCCTCTGGAGTGCTGCTTAAAATGTAGTCTAGCTCCAAAGATAGATGGGGGGTAAGATCAGGAGTGTTGAGTCTAGACGGCACTCAGGGAGTAGGCCTTACCAGGTAAGGGGTCCCGCTTGCCTGATCCCCATATCCCAGGCTCCTGAGATTTCAGGTCTTCAGGTAGTTGATGGACCAGCTAACACCAGATCTTGAAGGAATAAAACTGCTGTGATGCAGGCTTTCATTGCATAGTCCTTGGCAGATCTGGTATGCATCATGGAGACCTGGTTGGGGGATAACTTGGGCACTGTGTTTAAGGCATCCATTCCTCTGTGTTACTCCATGGTGCACTGCCCTAGGATGGAGCACAGGGGTAGCAGAGTAGCCATCTGTTTTAGATCTGCATTAGGATTGACAGTGTACCCCATGGGAGTGACCAGGTCATTTGAATGTGTGGTAGTGAAGGACTGGCTGGGTGCAAGTTGCAGGATTGTTCTCATAAACCAGTCTCTGGGGTGGGGAATGAATTCCTGCAGGAACTAAAGAGTTCCATGGCTGACCTTATGGTGGTGGAGTCATCCAGACTTCTTTTTCTTGGTGCTTTTAATGCTTGGATCGGTGATGAAACTTCTCTGTTTGGAATGCAGTTCCTGTAGTTGATGCCCTGTTGCAAACAGTACCCATCAGTACGTCCATGCCTTGGACCTGATTTTCTCTTTGGGTCTTGATATTAGCAATGCCAAGGTAGATCCAGTTGTTTGATTGGATCATCACACCATGCAGACTCTCTGCAGGGCTCCCCATTTAACTGCTCCAGGGAAGATGGTCAGCTACTGCCCTATTCATAATCAGGAGTCTCAGAACATCCTGGAAGTGGTGGACATCTTGAGCATGGAGAGGGCTTGTGCGATGGGAGCCAATGCAGCCATGGAGTGCTATAACATGTCTCTTACAGTGGCATTTGACTCATAGAAACATAGACTTTGACGGCAGATAAGAACCGCTTGGCCCACCTAGTCTGCCCATTTCCCTACCTAGAGGATAAGCTGCAGATCCTATTTAACCAACAGCCTATTTCTTCCTACCCCCAACAAAAATTGCCTTATGTCTGTCCCATGCATTCTTGAATTCTCCCACAGTTTTAGACCCCACAACTTCCTCAGGAAGGCTGTTCCATGCATCCACCACCCTCTCTGTGAAAAAATACTTCCTCACATTGCCCCTGAGCGTCCCCCTCTATCTTCAAATTGTGTCCCCTTGTTCTTGCACATCTCTTTTTCTGAAAGATGCTACCCTCTTGGAATTTGTTGATTCCACTGAGGTACTTAAAAGTTTCTATCATGTCCCCTCTCCCTCCTTTCCTCAAGGGTATACATATTAAGCTCCTTTAGTCTCTCCTCATATGGCTTCTCTTGCAGACCCTGCACCATTTTAGTTGCCCTCCTCTGAACTGCCTCCATCCTGTCTATGTCCTTACGGAGATGGAGTCTCCAGAACTGGACGAAGTACTCCAGATGGGGTCTCACCAACTGTCTGTACAGGGGGATAACAACTTCCTGTTTTCTGCTGGTGATACCTCTCCCTATACATCCCAGTATCCCCCCAGCCCTCCCTACCGCCTTCTCGCATTGCTTGCCAACCTTAAGGTCATCTGATATGATTACCCCTAGGTCTCTTTCCATTTTTGCTGTTGTTACTACCTCCCCTCCCCCCCATTGTGTAATCTTCCCCTGGGTTTTTGTTTCCCAGGTGCATTACTTTGCACTTCTTTGCATTGAATCCAAGTTGACATACTTCTGACCATTCCTCCAACCTTGCCAAGTCCCTCCCTAGCACCTCTCCATGTCTGCTCCTTGATTTCCCACGACAGGTCACCATAGTTTCATGGTGAACTGAGGAGGTTGAAGACAAAGGAGCAGCGGTTGGAGTGTTGTAGGCGGAGGTCCCAGTGGGAGGAGGAAAAATTGGCACTGTGTGCTCATTACGATGAGTACCAGTGAGCAATCACTCTACAAAAAGTCAGCATTCCTGTCATGGGTGACTGCTGCTACAAAGAACCGACCAGCTCAGCTCTTCTATACTGTGGACAGGTTATAAAATCCAGGCTATCTGCAGTCCTGCAGAGTTTTTTCAACAGATAAACGTGATGAGTTTAATTGATTCCTTCTGGATAGAGTGTCCTCTATTCATGCTTGGAGATCCCCAACTGGCCTGTCATTCACTGGCAGTGTCCAATTTATGGTGGGCAGTTGCACTCCATCCATGTGGGTGGATTCTGAGCTGGTGTTGGCAGATGACGTCCTCCATGTGGTTTCTGGTCTGTGCCCTACCTACAATTTATTGGATCCTGGGCTGACCAGACTTCTTTTAGAGTATTGGGGAATGCTTGGTCCAATATTTGTGGAGATTATCGGGTGTTCACTTAGGGAGGGGATTTTCCTTCTGACTTGAAAAAGGGGGTTGTGTGGCCCCTCATTAAGAAAACACCTTTGGACCCTGATGATTTCTTAAACTACAGGTCTGTATTGAACCTTCCCATTGGAGGGAAGTTGATTAAGAAGATGGTAGCAGTGCAGCTGGAACAACAAATATGATGTCTATGAGCCTTTCTAGTCCAGTTTCCAGTCATGTCATAGTACAGAGATGGCCTTAGTCAAGGTGCACCATGATCTCCTCATGGTGAGGGTTGGTGGGTGTTGTTCTATCCTTGACCTGCTTGACTGCTCTTCAGCATTTGACACGGTGGACCATGGAGTACTATTGGCCCAACTGAAGCATTATGTAGGACTTGCAGGTACAGAGTTGTGGAGGTTCGAGTCCTACTTATCCAGTACAGTGCAGCAGGTGGCACTTGACTCTCATCTCAAGCAGTGCTGTGCTCTGTTGTGGTGTGTCTCAGTGGAGGATTTTGGCTCCCATGCTGTTTGTCATGACATGCTGCCATTGGGGGAGATAATTAGATGCTATGGTTTTGGTTTTCATTGCTCTGCTGATGATAGCCAGCTATATGTGTCTTATGTCCCTGACAATGACATGGCTGTTCTGGATGGAGTGCCTTAGGAAAATTCTGGATTGGATGGTGGCCATCTTGCTCAGACTGAATCCATTGAAGATGAAGAGGTTACTGGTGGAGCTGGGTCAGGCTGGATGATGAGTGGTGGCATTGTCCTTCCTTCTTTGGATGGCATAATGCTCAGAGTTGTAGATAGGGTTAGGAATCTGGAGGACATTGCGAACTCCAAGCTGACTTTAGAGTATCAAGTGTCAACTGCTGTCCACACTGGCTTTTACGACCTCCGTAATATCTCCTGGATCAAACCCTTTCTGGAACTGGCTGCAGTACATTCAGATTGGATCACTGTAATGCTCTATATCTTGGGTTGTTCATGAAGTTGGTGCATCTCCTGCAGCTGGTCCAGAATGCAGCAGCCCAGTTGGTTGTCGGGACCTCACAGTTCAAGCATATCATGCCAGTTCTCCATGTTCTGCACTGGTTCCCAGTGTGCTGATGCATCAGCTTCAAGGTCTGTTTATAAAGTTATAAGGCCGAGAATAATCTGGGTCCAGCCTACCTGAAAGATCTCCTGACTCCTTATGCTTCTGGCCACCCCCTCAGGTCAGTGGAGGCAAACCTTTTGCAAGTACCTTGATCTTGCCAACAGGAGATAGGGCATTCAGCATTGCAGCCCCCATCTTTTGGAATATCCCCCCAGGAAGTAAAAGGTGCACCTTCCCTGGCCATGTTTAAATCACATTTAAAAACTCATTTATTTATACAGAGTTTTGGACCTGACACTGCTGAGCAATTTTCTGTGCAATATTATTTATTTATCTAACCCCCGACCCCTGCCTTTTAGCAAAACGACAGGTGGCATGCTGTTGAAGCTGACAGCAGTGCCTGGTGGGGACTGGGTTCGGGGAGAATAAGGTTACTCTGCACAGGGGGCCTAGGTTTGGCTACTCTGCACAGGGGCACCCAAGTAAATCCAAACACAGGAAGCAATAACTGTAATGTCCAGAACCAGGAATGGGATTCTACAATGTGGCTTTTATTCACATCCAAGCTGAACAAACAAAGCATAGACGGACCCCCACGGGGCTACATTCCTGGTAGTGCAGAATAGAGACAACAGAATACTTCATCACTATTTCCAGCCCTCAGGCTCTGAACCCACCAGGCACACAGCCCGGACTTGCACGCAACTTTGGGTACACAGCCCGACTTGTACACACTTGGGTTTTCCCCACTGGCCTGGCTCCCCCGCCGGCCACTTGATCCGTGGTCCATTTTGGGAAATGAACCAGATTTCCTGTTGTGGCTCCCCAAACCACCTTAGAGCCTTCGACTCCTAGAGGGAATTTTCCTTCCAATCCCACGTCTAGGTACTTCCCTTATCACTGGCCAAGTGCATGAGGCAAAGTAGAAATCCACAGAGCAAAGATGGACCTGGTTACTAAAGATGGGGGGTCTCCCACCTCCAGCTCCCACAGTCCATACCCGGCCATTTCTCTGGAAACTAAACAACTCTTTTCTGAAAGCTTGGCAATGTAGATTACTGGGTAGACGTATGTCACATCTCCTCTACATGTCTTGACTTCCCATAAGTGCTGGACTTGAACATACTTTTACTCTTGGCTAAGCCTATTACTCTAGGCCTCCCACTATTTCAGTAGTCCAATCCCCACTATCACACAAGTCCCAGGGTGAAAAACATAGGCCCTTTAGGAAGAGCAGAACTCACCCTCTGGTTGCAGGTGCCCCACAGGCGACTCACAAATCTTCTTGTTTCCCAGAAACTCTTGAACAAATACGCAGCTTCTCCACTAGTAGCAGAACCAGAGGGTTGCCCCTGGAATATGCAGGAAACCCTTTTCTGCCCCCATCCCCGAAGGGAGGGGGCACTGAGACCTGAATCAGCGGTCTCCACCACTTACAGACTGCTTTTGTGTCTCTCTTAAGGTGGAAACACACACCTTTTTCTAGAATGTAGCCCTATATCAGGGCTGAGGCTCCAAGAGCCTACACAGTGCTGCTGTGCTGCTCCCTCAGCAGGCTCCAAACACCAACTGACCTACTGACTACTGTTCAAACCTCCCAACATTCTATTCCAACTCCCTGCTGCAGATTCTATTGTGGCTCATGCAGCTGCGACACTTCTATGGTGATGTCATCCCTCAGTCTCAGCTGAGACTGAGAACAGAGTGAGACAGTGTGAAACCCATTTAACTGGCGTTTCACAAGCTGCCTTCCCTACCTACCACTAGGTCTTACTGGGATTCTAGTAACCCCGGGTAACAAGGGGGTTACATTTATATTTATTCCAAATGGTTTTACTGTATTTGTTGTTTTTATTGTGAGGTGCCCAGAGTCTTTGGGAATGATTGCCATATAAATAAAATTGCCTTGCCATAAGAGATTTACACAGGTCCCCAAGTAAGAGTGAGTGAAGCAGGCATTAGCATCTTTGGTTCAGTTTCAAGTTGGGGCAAAAAAATTTGGTCCAACTTTCAGATTTTGGCTGAACTACTTTGGTTCCCAATGCAGTAACTGGTATGGAGTAAAGCAGACTACACATGTATGTACATACATACATACACTACATAAGGACCAAGATGGGATTGAAAGGGTTCAAAGAAGGACTACTAAGATGGTGCTCAGGATAAATGGGAAACCCTATGAGAAGAGGCTTACGGAGCTGGATCTGTACCCACTGGAGACCAGGAGGGAGAGGAGGAACATGATAGAAATGTTTAAGTACTTGAAGGGGATCAATAAGGCAGGGAGCATATTCACAAGGAAAGAAGGAGCTAAAACTAGGGGTCATGGGCTAAGGTTAGAGGGTGGAAGGTTTAGGGGTAATCTGAGGGAGCGGTTTTCAAGGAGAGGGTGGAGGAGTCCTGGAACAGCCTATCAGAGGAGGTGGTGGGGGGATTCAAGAGGTCATGGGACAGGCACAAGGGGTTGACCAGGGGGAGGGGGGATCTCGGGAGGGAGGACAAGTAGGGAGGGGGAGAAAAGGGGCAGACTTGATGGACCAAAAGGGTCCTTTTCTGCCATCATGATTCTCTCATTCTGTGTATGAGTTTTTATTTATTATTTAGTTATTTTGTCTGTTTGTTTGTTTATTTTGTTTTACCAGGAAAGACATCCTGAGCATGTAACAACTCATTTAAATGTGCATTTTGGGGGGAAGGGGGAGCATGGAGTAATGACACAAAAAACAATACAGCAGTATAAGGTGCAATACATAATTAAATGTAAACAGAATTGAGATGTAAAAAATAAGGAGTTGCTGAAAAAAGAAACAATACCAATTAGACAACAGGTGCAATAATGCAATAAATACCTAGGGTAAAGAAACTGGTGAAACAGTCAATAACAGCCACACATCGATGTTGCTGGTAATAAGGTGCAATTCAGGAAGAGGGCAATGCTTAAAGTGTACAGAGAACTAAGGAAGAAATCTGTTGAATCATTTAGTAACACAGAAATATACACACTATATATATGTATGTATGTATGTGTATATATCACTTTTCCATTCCATGATACCCTCAGCATGGCTGCAACATCAAACTCTGTGGTGCGGTCTAAAAGTGTTGATTTGGAAACCAATATGGGAGTATGAAATACAGCCAGAAGATGGTAAGGAAGAGGCTCTCAAGCCTGAACAGACCTCTAGGGAATGAACAACCTCACCAAAACCAACATCCCCACTGTCCCCTAATCCAGAACCATTTGCAAGAGTCAGTCAAGAAGTCACAGAGGTAGGTTTTGAGAGTCAAAGTAGACAAGGTAGAATGGATGGTGGGGGGAGAGAGTAGACCACAGCTTGGAGAATCTGAAAAAGAATGCATCTTGACCTGTGGAAGATTTAGCAAGATTAAGGGAACACAACCAAGTGTTCAAATTTCAAAGAAAGTGGGAGAGGTGGGGCAAGTGAGGAGGGAATTAAGGTGGGGTGTCTGACAGCCAAACCGGAATTTAGAGATGAAACAGAATGGGAGAGGAAGCCAACTTCATGAGAGGGGAGAGCAAGAGACGAGTAAAGGGAGAAGCAGTGAGTACGGGGGGGGGGTGTAACAGTCAAGGGCAAAGTGGCAAAAGGAGTGGAATAAGGTGTTCAGTCTAGCCAGGTGGATTTTGGCACAGAAGTCTGTGCGCAATGTCACTGTAGTCAAAGATGGAGGATCATCTTCAGGGCAATTTACTTCAACAAGAAGGGTGTTGTATGCTCTATTCCTGTATAGTGCTCCAAGTTTAGGTGGGAGCTTCTGATGAAAGGCATCCACATGGTAAGAGAAGTTGAGGTGACAGTTCAACCAGACTGAATGGTATTTGAAGGAGGATGCAGCCTTGACTACAACATCAAGGGTTTTGAAATAGTCCTTCTATGGTTATTTTAATGTAATTATTATTAATTATTATTCTTAAGTTTGCCATTATTTATATGCCAAGAAAATTTGATTTCAGTGGATTTGTGGTGTCATCTGTAAAATACTCTCACCCTTCACAGGATCCATATTTGTTGAGAGGATGTGCAATGACATGACAGCAGATGGCATTGGGCAAGGCAACAGATATGATATATGAGAAGATGATATAACCTGGTATAATTATAGTGGGGCAGAGGCACCACTATAGTTAGAGTGGAGTAGGCTGTTTAATGTTAAAATCCTCACTTAGCACTTCAATAGCTCTGCTACCGTTCAGCAGATTTGCACAAAGTTTTGCAAGCATGGTCTCAGGGCCAAGGTGTCTTGCTTGCTATCTAGCTATGTTTCATTCTGGTTGGGTGTGCACATTCCAAGATCCAGATAACAAAAAAAGTGAAAAGCGAGGGGATACTATTTGGGGGGTTGTCATCACCTGGCACCCACACAGTTTGGAATTTTGCTCTGAAATCTTAATGGCAGAAAGGGCTTGGGCCACAATGGTTTCGTGAAAAAATATTAATCTATTACAGAGTTATAAGGATTTGAAATTTTGCTTCTGCACATGCTCTGTATGGTCTTTTAGATAACTGTTTCATAAGAAAAAAGAATTATCCCAAATAAAAAAAAAAGATTCTGTTTCGGAGGGGGTAATTTTTTTTGTATGGCCGCTATCTTGTTTCTGTTTTTTTTTTCTTCAAAAACAGATTTTTGAAAAGCTATAAAAATGATATCCAGCAGACACACCAACACATGTATCTTGCTAATCGGGACCCCTTTAGGTGGATTCTGCAGTTAGTTTTTGTGAAATAACCCAGACATCTGTTTTTAACACATTTTAAAGTCTTTTTTGTGACCTGAATTTCTTTTTTTCGTATGGCCATGCGAAAAAGAATAGAGCTATACAAAAAAAAAAGTCCCTTCATACAAAATTACTTTTCATATTTTGCATATTTTTCATATGCATGACACAACCTCACAAAAAAATATCCCTTCATACAAAAAAAGACTTCGGACTTAGTTTTTCTTCCACATTTCAAATTTAACAAATCACAACTCTGTCAATATATGCAATGAAGGGACAATCTATATATCAAAATAAAGGTCTTTGAGTACTAATGACTAGTACAACACTAAGCCCCTAAGAAATAAGAACCAAAGATGGTCTGCCCCTACAAAAAAACAAACATCTACAAGGAAGCCCATAAATTGCTTTTCTGGAGGAATGGAAGTGCAGGGTCTTCTGGGTCCTGTGCTTCTGTAATCGCATGGATACATGAAGATACAATTGTACCATCTCAAAAAGTAAGGAAATTCATTACAAACAACTTTGTTATTATACCAGTTAAGGTTAAAATTGCAAAAGTAGGGAAATGACCTCCACCCTGCAAGCAATAAAAAGAAAAACTTTACGGTTTTGGCTATCTTGAGTCTTGGCAAATTAGGCCTGCGGTCTTTCTTGGGATTATCAACCCTAATGCTCACCCCATTATCATATAGTCTGCATATCTGACCTTATTTGCTGATGGAATGGGGGAGTGTTACGGTTGATAACCTCAAGGAACATCCCAGGCATGATTTGTCAAGACTCAGGGCAGCCAAAACCATAAAGTATTTTTCTTTCTGTTGCTTGCAGGGTGGGTGTTGTGGGTTAGGGTTGAAACCCTAACATATTTCCCTACTTTTGCCGATTTGACCCTAACTGGTACATTAATGAAACTTTTTTCAATGAATATGATATTATATATGGGAATATAACATAATCCGATTTAACATGATATCATTAACGAAAAGAATGGCAATTAAAGTACACTAAATACTGTAAATCTGTTATTTACCCTTTAAGGCAGTAGGTGAAAATAAACATTTATTTCACATGTGCAATATTGTTTATTTTCACCTAGCACCATCACTTTGATTGATAGCTCCACCTACCAATATCCTTCTTCATCCCCTATTCATGCAAACCAATCCACATGCTGTTTTTTAAATTAAAACATTCAAGATCTTTCTCCCTACAGAAGCCTCACAAATACCTTTCATTGGGCTCTTCAAAAGGATTTTCCAAAATTAAACATTTCCAACTGCCAGTTTTTCTACACTGTTCAAACTGTGCCTCCATTTTTCTGGCTCACATAGATTCCCTGACAATTTTACCCTGCTCCTGATTCTGCAGCTCCATGATCCTCACAGATGTGAGACAAAAAGACCCTCAAAAACAGGCTGTAGTTCTATGAAAACTATATCCCCAAAATGGTTCCTCTTATTTAATCTACACCTCTGCTCTCCTGAAAAACATCCCCCCACACCAACTTCGAGTCCACGGGTTGTCAAAAATTACCTGTCACAAACTTAAAAGTGCAAAGTCACTGTACTGGACTCCACAGTCCTATCTTTCTCGCTCCTGCTCCCACACACACAAGCTGCTCTCTCTCTCTCTTTCTGTCTTTCATTCTCTCTCTTTTTCTCTCTCTCTAAGACTTCACTTACAAACAAAATACTGCAATAAACAAAACATACAACTCCACTTTAACAAAAAACAAAAAACGATAGGAAGAAGGGGGGCAGTTTGAAAACATACAGACAAATCTCCCATGGCTGGGGGTGAGAGACAGATTTTACTGCAGTTCTGTTTCATTGGCAAAACAAAGCCAGCCAGAAATCTTGGGGGTAGATTACTTTTTTTAAGTACACATATAGTGAATACATTGGATATGCAATGGGCAGTGTGAAAATAGACCATTTATTTCCATTTGTGAGGAGATGGGACTTTCATAACACACTCTTGGCTTCACCACTCATAAGTTATGGGCTAGCCCACTCACTCAGGAAAATAAAAGCTTTATTTTCTCCCCAAACATTGCATATCCCTTATGAAATGTATCAAATGATCATTGTTAATATATATATATATATATATATTTGTTTACTCATGAGCCAAGAAAACATGAATCTTTATATTAAAGATGTGATTTGGGCTTGCTGCTTGACTCCCTTCCCTTATGCTGTTTTCAGAAGCTGCTTGGGACAAGGTGATAGGGACTTTGAGGAATTATGCAGCAAATGCAAAGTTTTTTTTTTTTGCTTTTTTTTGAGAAACAGACTTTACTTTTCTGGATGGATCACTTCTATCCCAAGTAGGGAAACTGAATGCACTTAAAGAAGGTAGAGGGAGAAACGGGTAGACTTCTGGATTACTCACCAGCTGCACTGGATGACCAGCAAAGAAGGCTGATAGCATTGCAGTGAGAGTGGAACCAGAAGATTTCTGGAGACTAATAACCCATGGTTCCTATGGCTTTACTATTCTGGACCCAGCCCTTGTCCTCACAGCACAATGACCATGAATGACTTCACTACCAGTCCTACCATGACCAACTCCATCTCCTCCACCACTGCTTACAGAATGTGTACTTGTTAGAACATTTGTAAGCAATAAGACACAAGGGGGTGTGCATCAGACATTTCTAATGCATGGCTAGGGGCGCAGTGAGGCACAAGGCTGCAGGCATGTCTAATGCACACCACTGGAGTGTCTTATTGTGCTTATAAAGTGGGTTTCCCTTTTTAAAATATTATTGTGACCATAAATAAGCATGTTTAAATGGGGAGATTAGATGGATCATGTGGTCTCCATCTCCCGACACATTCTATGTTTCTATGTTTTGTTTCTATGTTTAGATATTTTAAAACACATATAATTAGCTTAAAGTATGGTAAAATAGTCCCTCCACCTAGATGAACTAATGTGGCTTTTTTTTTTTGGTTTTGCCTTAGGTCATTTGTCTTATTGGGGCTACTGTAGATTTTGTTGTGCCAAACAGGCAAGCATGTCATTGCGCCCCCCCCCCCACATACACACACACAGTTAAAGTTTAAATATGCATGACCTGTCTAGTAAGTTAGTTATTTCTTTTCAGTTTCTGTTTTTAAAAAGTGCCACCAGAACAGACGATCATGTAGGAGCTCAGCAATGCCCAATGTATGAAGTGAGAAACCGAAGCATCACAAAAAAAAAAAAAAAAAGTTGAGCAGGGAAAAAGGTAACTGCTAACTTGTACGGGGCACCGGGATTTAAAATGTGAATGTACACAGACAAGTAAGGTAAATGAGAGTGAAGCCGCCACCGAGATTTGTGGTCAGTCGATGGCTGGCGCGGCCAGGAGAGAACAGAGAGAGGCTGACAAGAGCTGGATACTAGTGCGCATGCTTGGAGTCACAGCTACAATTTTCTTTTATGGTTTTGTAGTGTTCTAACACTCAATTCAGTTTAAAATCTGCTTTACTTGATACAGCATAAATCACTATTTTCACCCATGCAAAACTGTTGGGGGGGCTTGCAAAATTATAACTCATACACACACTGGGTTTTTAAACAATTAGGTGAATGTAAAAAATTGGAGCAGCGTGCGAGGAGTTAAAGCAAGGGGGGGGGCACGGTTGTTTCCTATGAGGAAATAAGCTAGAGTGACAAAACCAATACAGTAACCTGGTACAGAAAGCAAGAGGAATCCTGTTTCTTTTCACTGTTAAAAGTGTCGTTATTGGGCTGAAGAGTTTTGTACTTTTGCTCGCTAAGCTTGAAAACAAAATGGCAGCTTTTTAAAAGTGAACATTCTATGTGGCACATTGATTTTGTTTTTTGTACTGTGTCCTGTTTTTCAGTACTTGTTTTTAGCCATGCATTAGACATTTCTAATGTGTGGCTAGTGACCAATCAGGACCCAATATTTTCACTTCCCATTTTATAAATCTGTTTCTTCCCTTCCCCTGCATCACTTTCTCCTCCTGTTCTTCTGATTTCTACATGCAGTGACAACACATGCAAACAGATGATGACACAAGCCCCACAAAGCAGCCACTGCCGTAACAATGATGACTCACAACTGGCATCTCAATGATTCTTAAATGTCAACATGGGACACATGTCCAGTGAATGCATGCACAAGCCGCAGCACTGTATGACTCATGAGGTGAGAGAGAAAAGCAACAACATGGGGCCATCCCCCCAATAACAGACCACACAAACCACCCCACTAACAGAATTTATGTAGGATTTTCAAAAGGATCTGTCCAAGATGCGTCTCCCACTATTTTCAAAGCAGAACTATGTCCACACCTATTGGATCATCTCTTTGATGGCCTATCAGTATTCAAAATTTGTGTCCAGAAACAGATCTACAGTAAGTGCATCCAAACTGGACACAACTCACAATCGTGTCCATTTTGTGCAACAGATCAAGACTTTTTTGCAACTAGAAGTAACTTCTGAAAATAGCAGCAAGGTTGCCTTGATACCAGCAGATAGACGTGGGTGCAGCACGCATCTGTGTCTACGTTCAACCCTTTTGAAAATACACCACCCCCACCACCACCCTGTCTCACACAGCAGCCTGTGTTACTTTTCATTCACTGACTGGCTGATGGGCTGACACACACAGAAAAAAATTAAAAGATGGGTTTGTGCCCTGCACCACTAGCAGCCTGTCAGTGAAAAATTTGTCAACAATACTCCCCTTCCCCCTGCACTTTCCTGTTCTGCTAAATTCATTCTTCTTTGCTCCTGCTTAGGGGCAATAATTGAAAAAAATGGCTTTATATGTCCACTACACCATGAGCATAGCAGCACCCACTCAGAAAAACAAAATGTGTGTCAAATAAATCCTCCAGAAATCCACTCTTCACCCTTCCCAGACTGTTAAATTCACTCGGCCCTGCTCTGCTGTAAGGCCCTATGCTGCCAGTGTAGGCTCACACTATGCACTCTGTCTCCTCTCCTCTGCAGTATGATTTTACTACCCTGCCCTCCAGAAACCACAGTTAAATACAGGGAGAATTAGTGGAGGATTCTGTGAAGACTTCAAAAGTTTTCTGACCAAAAGCCACTCTTTGTCACATAAAATGAGCTCCTTCAGTGGACAGGTCCTTCCCCTCCGACACAGCTGGAAGTGGCACTGAGATGTGTGCAGCACAATCTTGTTCTCCAGCAGCACGGATTAGCTGCTGCAGGTCACGTGGCTTGCAACAGCTTAGACATAGTCACAGCATGCCCCCTGTAGAAGTGCTGTGTCATGACAAAGTGGCAAAGGGAAACGGAGTTACCTTGCAGCAGCTTTGAGTGTTCAAAATGCTGGATTTTGTCACATTCACCAAATGCAAAGTCAGCACTGGCTAATCCTTACTCATGGGACACCAGGCAAATTTATGCTCATTATGAACTCTGTCACTTGGGGCAGCTTGCCACTTCTGAAAGGCAACTTGCCTCTTCTCGGGTTGATCTTGACTGTGATAAGACATGAAACCCCCACTGGGATTTGTGTACCTACACAGTAGCCTTTCCTTACAACATTCTGGACACTGATGGGCTATAACCTAGCAAGCATGCCTGCACTGGACCTCACCCACCCATCCAGGCTCACACCCCTTCATTCACCAAATCTACTTGCTATTGGTCCTCTCACACCATTGTCCCCACTCTGGACCCTGTCTAAATTCTGCTTAGCTTAGTCTTTAACTTGTACAGGTACCTTTCAATTTTTTTGTGCATCACAATTTACCTGACAAGCTGCAACTTTATTATTGTTTGTGCCACAGCCTGTACCAAAAGAAGTAGGTGGTGGCTGGGTCACCCTCGGGTCTGGTGCAGGTCAAAGAGGCTGCCCACCTCTTTGGCCTGACCTTAAGTGACCCATATAGCCCCTACCAATGGGACTGTCCTTAGCCATCTGCTTGTTAGGAGAAGCACCAACTGGTAGGTCCATCTTCTGCAGTTGTGCTCACCTATGAATGTCGGATCGCCTTATTGGCGCTTGTGGAGTCCTGGCAAAGGGGCCTACTGGTGAGAGACCAGGAAGCTCAATATCATTTTGACCCTCCCTGCCACTCCAACCAGTTAATGAATAAAAACACACAGTTTGTTTTTTTGGGTACAGAGGCCATAGCATTTACTAAAACATTCCATCTATCAAGTTATAGAGAATCACTGCAACAGTAACATATTTACACAAGCAGGTAAATTCATGCTTATTAGGAAGTCTGTCACTCGGGGCAACTTGCCAACTCTTAACAAGCAACTTGCTTCTTCTTGTGTTCACCTTGGCTGCAATGGGACATGAAACCTGCCCTGGGTCATGCATACCCCTGTGATGGTCTTTCCTTACTAGATGCCAGGTACTAAGGGACTTTAACCTTGCAGACATGCCTGCATTGGACCTCACCTGCCCATCCCAATCAGTGGTCCCTCTGTTTGTCAAATGTACTTGCCACTGGTCTGCTCACCTCAGGTGTCCCTGCACTGGTTCCTCCCCAAGTCCTTCTTAGCTCAGTCTTTCTACACATTCCTTTCAATTCCTGTGAGTAGCACACTAAGTGCATGCTTACCCTACCAACAAACCAACAGAGGCCCTGACTACCAGACTGTCAATTGCATCCTCAATAGCACCGTTAAATATGTCAGAACTCATCTTTAACAGAGGCACATTATCCTGATGATGACTTGCAAATGACAGAGTTATCAGCTGGTGATGTGGATAGTGTGTATTCTTTGAGACAAGGCAAAATGGGACATCTTACAATTCTCCTACCTCTCGGCTCTGTCGACCCCATTTGGATTATGTACCCTTCTCCAAAAGTATGATCTATAATCACACTGTTACCATGCCATGAGGTGCTGCTGCATCCAAATGCAATCCCAAATAATTTCTTTATTTAGTGTCTACTGACCAGGTAAGCACACTAGACAGTTAAAGGCCTATTTTCAGGTACAACCCAGGATGTTATAACAGGATAATATAAATAGATGAATTACAGTACATAAGATAGCCACTGGAACAAAATTATAGAAATACAAAGATGCAAGGTTGAGGTACTTAATATAAGTGCATAAGATAAGAACAGGAACAAAATAATAGTAATACAAAGAAGCACGATCAAGGTACATAATATGAATCTGTACAGTTAGAAGAGACAATATAAAAATTTGGTACAGTACTAACACCAGACCTGAGGTAAACAGCAAAAATGCACATAGTATGAGGAGCACAGCATGACCCAATAGGGAAAGCCCAGGAGAAAATACTTAGGCCCACAGTGATTAGATTAATGGAGGGGCCAGTCACACCGAGCAAGTGCAGGCAGAGGAATCTTTCAAGTAGTTCCATAAAGATCTTTTAGAGGTAGTGAGAAGAGACACCCCAAACAGATGGTGGGAGAGAGTTCCAAAGCCTAGAAGTACACACAGCAAAGACCTGATCTCCCACTGCAGTGTGCTGTAGGGACAAGTCACTGGATCTTATGGGGTAACCAAGGTTAGTAGCTCTTAGCTTCTCAGCCAGGATGGGAGGATTGGCAGTTTGGAGTCCCTTATCTACACACTTCCGAGAAGAAGCATGACTATTGGGGGGATAGCCATCCAAGTTTATCATAGAGCTCAAAATGGTGTGTGAGGCAGGCTGCTGAGAGGGTGAAATTACATATATTATTATACACTATATCTCATTGGGCCAAGAGAGACTTAGCAGCATTGCCATAGACAAAGAGCCCATAAATAAGGGAGGGTAGGAGCACGCCCTTAGCGACTGTAGTGTCCCAAAGTTCATCTGCAAGCACACACCAGGGAAAAACCTCAGGGACGAAAAGCGTTAACCCTCCACCCATCCCATCCTGACTAAGCTAGCTGGCTGACCACTTCCTGTCCATACCCCCATTTCCCGCTCCCCCTCCTGGACTTTTCCCGGGCTGGATTCTTTGTCCTGGCCAGGCCAGGGCTACAGCCAACACCTAAAGGGGCCATAAATCAACCCAAGGGGCTGATCCAAGCCCCAGGTACCCAATCCTCTGTCCAGAAGCCAGGTCCACCCCTAGGCTAGGAAGGGGCTTCTTTGTTAGCCGAAGAGCAGTTCTGGACTGGGTGGCTGAGAGAGTGAAGAGTACAGATGCCTGGAGGCTTACCTGAAGCTCGGGTCCATAACTCCTTGGTGGCTGCTTCTCTGTAGCCAGTGGTCCATGGGGGTTTCCAGCAGCAGCAGAAGTCATTCCTAGTCTCTTAAGAGGTCCAGCAGTTCTCCAGCAGCAGCAGCAGCCAGCATTAGAAGGTGAGTCTCCTAGGTTGGAATCCATGGGGGTGGTCTCCCCTTTTCCCTGGGTTTTGTCCTGAGGGTTGTAATGCAGGCTGAGGTGTCTGGTTATGGCAGTCGAGTCCTTTTGCCCCTGCTCCTGTGTTTGTGGGTCAGGTCCATGTTTGTTCCTGTGTTTTTTTCCCTCTTCTGTTATGTTTGTTGCTATTTCCTTCCCTCCTTCCTGCGTGCTCCATTGCCTCCGACTGCCTGGGCTGGTGTTGATGCCAGCTGCACACTGGCAGGAGGCTGACCCCAGACTATTTGTTTTTTTATATATGCAGTGCCCCCAGATTGATTTCACATTTTCCCTGTAACTGCAGGTTGATTTTCCTGTGTTTTCCTGTAGATTACATTGTCTTCATTGGTGGACTAACTGCTCTGTTTTCCCTGTATAAGCAATGCAAGTCTATGGAACGAATTTGCTGTAGACGGGTGCAAATCCCTGTAACATACAGAAATCCCTGTATATATTTGATAACCCATCCCTGCTGTCTGTTTCTCTTTATTTTGCTTTTGCGTTCAGCGCTGGTCCCCGACTGTGGGCAGACTCCTCGGAGCTCACACCCCAACCCCGACCAAGGCAAAATCCCATTTTTAAATATAGCAGTGGTGATCAGCATTATCCCACCCTCTCACTTGCCAGCATCCCCTCCTGAAAGCTCCTGGCGCAGCTGCAGCTCATAAGCAGGAGCTGCCGACTTGCACTGCGCCCGAGGGGGGAAATGTGCGGCCGGAATGTAGTGTGTTACCACGAACTGTGGCCGGGCAAAAACAACTGCCCAGAGCACTAGAGTTCAGCACCAAGGCTATACAGGGGCAACAGAGGCACTGGGTTGGAGCGTGGCTCCCTGATGTCCACCATGAACACCACCAATGATCCATCTTGAGGCAGAGGACCCAGGCCAAGCGGTGAGTGGGCTGTAAACCCGAAATATTATCGTATCGCTGGAGGTGCAGGAGGGGCGAACAAGGGCATAAAGGAAAAAGTGGACAGAGCACTCACCTATACAAAGGAACAGGGGCACCGTGGAGCATGAGCCCCAGGACAGTGGACTGTGGTGCCAAATCAGTGCCCCAGTGGTAGGGGATGGGAGAGGAAGGCTAGGATGTGCATAAATAGGGTGGGGAACTTGGGAATTTTTGTGCCACAAGGGTAGGGATGTGGCTGAAGGCACATGCCCTTTTGCACAGGCATTGTAGGCACAGCTAAGCCTTAGGCCCTGCACAGTGAGGCTACAGCCCAGAAGTTAATATTTATGAGGGGTGGAGCTCAGTCTGGGCCTACTGCATAGCCCAGCTGCCACCCCCTCATACACAAGCCAATAGTGGGAGTTGGCCTAGACAATCCCCCTGCAGGCCCGCTGAGTTAAAAGATCCCTTATGGATTTAAAGGGCCCGTGCCCCATTTCGGAGGGAGTTGCCCCCAGAAGCCCTAGCCCCTTCACTGAGTCCCAACCACCCCAGCAGCCATTCTATTTCCCCCCTGGACTGGTAGCTGGTATGACCTGTGGATCAAGGGGATGGCCAGGCCTATGCTGTGCTGCCTGCCACCCAGACCCTGGCCATAAGGTAAACCCAGTACCTAAAATGGGTCTCTGTTATGCAGACCCAGAAGCTCCTTGCATGTCTCTCCCCTCACAATGGGGCGGGGCATGACAGCCTTGAACCGAAACTGCTCAGCCTGGGGACATCCCTCCTAGCCTGGCCCATCACTCACATCTTTAACACTTCTCTAATCTTGGGGATCATCCCTGACATATGGAAAGTGGTCAAGGTCGTGCCTGTCTTCAAACAAGACAACCCTAAAGATCTCAAGAACTACCACCCCATTGCGGTTCTGTCTGCAATCTGCAAGCTTCTTGAAAAGGTAGTTGCCTCACAGCTCTCCCACTACCTTCAGAGTTATGCACTTCTCTCCCCTGCAGAACATGGCTTCAGAAAAGGGCACAGCACTTCTACTGCCCTTGCCGTGGTTACCTCCGAGATCAGGACCGCTGTTGATCAAGGCAAACTGACCAAAGCCATCTTCGTGGATCTCTCGAAGGCCTTTGACTGGGTTGACCACTCTGTCCTCTGCTTCACTCTTTGGTCTCTTGGATTCCCACCCTCCCCTGCCTATGGCCGGTTCTCCAACTACCTCTCTGGCAGGCAACAATACATTAACTTCAACCGAGCCCTCTCTGACCCCTCTTCAGTTAACTGCAAGGTCCCCCAGGGATCCATCCTTGGACCCATTCTGTTTTCCCTTTTCATTAATGAACTGCCCTCTGTCACAGCCCATGGGCGCACCACCCGCATGACCTCGTCATCCTGACCAGCTTCCTGGACATCACTATCATTAACTCCAGGATAAACTCTGACTTCAAGCTTATCCAAACCTGGCTAGAGGACCACAAGCTGACCACCAACCTAAAAAGACCCAGGCCATGCTCTTTGGCTCCTTGGCCAAGACAAAAACCTACCCTGCTCCCTTAAATATCTATGGAGCAGATGGCTCCCTCCCACAGGCCGTGGATACTATCAAGTATCTGGGTGTAACCCTTGACCCACAACTGAACCTCACCCTGCATATTTGGAATATATGTAAGGCAACAAACGGCAAGCTCGGACTTGCCTACAGAGCAAAAAGCTGTCTCACCCCAGCCACATGGCTTGCCCTAGTCAGGGGGGTCATCCTACCCATGCTCTGTAATGGGCTCGTATCCTTTACCCCATCCCGAAATCAAGTCTCAGAAAATGGGACACTGCATACAACAATATATGCCACTTCGCGCTCTCTGATCCTCATGTCACACATCACTGTGATCTTTACACACGGCTGGAGTGGCTCCCCCCCGAAAAGCACTGTACCTTTGTCCTTGGCAACTTCATCGCTAACATCGTCAGAACTGCCACCCCTTCTGCACTTGCCCTACCCCTCACACGTGGAACCCCAGCTTACCACTTAAGATGCAGTGATTCACAGGACCCCTTGGTTCCTAAAACCCTCGCGGGTGATCGGGTCTTCACCGTCTACACGACGAGAGTGTGGAACTCCCTTCCTGCATTAACTCATTCCTCTCCCTCCTATCCCCTTTTCAAATCCTCCCTATGGGGCTTCCTAAAATCAGCCTCCTCCTGTCTCTGTGCCTCATAGACCCCCGGCTGAGGCACTTTTTTTCCCCTCCGTTCGACTGTTGGGGGTGAAGCTTCTGCTTCTGAATGCACTTCAATCCTGTAACTCCTAGTTGTAACAATATGTTATCAATATACACTGGGCCCATTACCTGCCCACCTGTTCTTTGAGGGAGTACCCAGTCTAATCTATCCCACTTTTCCCCAGGTCTCTCTCTTGCAATATTGTACTTCTACTGTTAACCATCTATCCTTAACCCCCCTGAGGGTATGGCTTACCCTATATTGTTTGCTTTGTTGACAATGCCTTTATTATGCTATTATCTACCTATTAATCTGTTATGTAGTATGCTGTTATCTACCTATTACTCTGTTATGCCTGAAGTTCTTGTATGTTATCCTGACTCTGCCTGATGTTTCTGTATGTACCTTGTAATCCTCCCGGGTCACACCTGAAAATAGGCACTTGGCTGTCTGGTGTGCTTAGCTGGTAAACAAAAGCAAATAAATAAATTTAATACAAACAGACAAACAGTAAACATGATACAAGGAACAAAAAGAATCACAAGTTGGCAGAGTCAAGCTCACCCATTGTTGAGAATATTGGCAATAACAACCGCAAGTTAAGGCTTAAATTTGCTAGCCAGCCTTGTGGTGCTGGTGGTTGAGGAACTGGATGCCACACCTCATGCCACGCCAGTGACCCAGGTTCAGGAATGGATGCAGGCCACCGGGGGTCAGCAGGGGAAGGAAGGGATCGAGTGTCTGAAGGACTGCTCTCCCTTCCCAGGGAGGGACTAGTGGATAGCGCCGCTCCCGAGTGGCCCCTGGTAGTATCCAGGGGAAGCATCAGGTGAACGCGTGCGCTAGCATATGCTGGGGGTGGAGCACATTGCCATCAGAGCCATGGACGCCGTTGCACATCCACACTCCGAGGGGCAACACAACCACATAGGAAAAATCCCTGGATGGATTGGCAGAGATGAAGGAGACTCCAGGGGCCTGCCCACATCCCATCGCTAGACCAGATCGACCAGATCTCCCACAGTCATCCCGTCCACATGGTAGGTCCCTCTAATTTCAGATAGGATGCCATGGGTGGGTGGACCCACCCCCAGAGGGTGATCTGGGGGGCTGGACCTGTCATGGGGGTCAGGCAGGAGACCGGTCTGGAGGTTTCAGGCAGGCAGTAGAGGCATGTGCCAAGAGAGTACGCTGGAAGGATGCCCCAATCCCCCAGAGAAGAAACAGAATGTACAAAAAAAAAAAAAAAAAAGGTTTAAATTTGCTGTTTGGTTTAAGGTGCAGATAGTAAGTGATAGCAGCCTAATAGTGCTTTGTCCAGCCATATTGCCAATTGTGCCTGAAAATAGGCAATGCTTTTGTCCAGTGCACCTACCCAGTCAACAAAAACTATATAAATATTGCTCAGCACCCCAATGCCTGTCCACATCTGATGGCATACATACAAAGCCTCTGTCTGCGAGTACAGAGCATTGCACAGGGAAAGAAGATGACCCAGTGGTGGGGCTGTGCTGGACAAGGGACCTCCAATTGGATGCCTTGGTCAACTCGATAGTGGTTCCCCTGCTCCACACAGAGCAGCACAGTTGATGGGATGCAGTAGTTGAGGACTGCCATACCACAGTCAGTATTAGTTAACAATAAGAAATATTTGGATATGCCCCCCAGCCCAAAGTTCCTGTTAGGAGGGTGGGGGGGCTACCAAAAATAGGGCTAATAAGAAATACTGGGATACGCCCCCAAGCCCAAAGTTCCTGTTAGGAGGGCTGGGGGCTGCCAAAAACAGGGCTAATCATGGCCCAACATAGATGGACAGGTTCTGGGGAGGAGTTACACCACTGGTCAGTCATCAGTAAGACAGCCCCTTGGGCTGCGTACTGTCACTGGTCTCTACATGCCACAGGATGTGTGTGCTTCTGTTCATACATTGCACAAGTGGACAACGGCTTTCTCACAGGAGCTATTTTCCAGGACCTGACCAAAGCATTTGACCTTCAAAATCATACAGTGTTGTTAAAATGCCAATCATCTTTGGGTGTCTGAGTCTCCATTACAGTGATCCAAACGTTATCTGCTGGAACAACAGCAAGTCTGCTTTGGTAATGCACAATTAAGTCCTAGAGCAGGAATTTCAAAGGCTTAGATCGCCACAAGCCCTGGGTGCACTAACGATACGGCGCATGGGGCTTGCGGTGCTGTAATGGGATTTTCTATCCCTGCAGCAATTGCCACACGTTAGACCAATTTTTTTCTGGCCTAACTTGGGGCAATCTTAGGGGCCTCTTTTACAGCACTTGCACCAGATATTTGGCACAGGCTGCCGTAAATCATGAAAAGAACTGTAGCAACTGCATCAGAGATTGTAAAATTGGGTGCAGTTGTGGCAATGGGGTTTGGTGCACTACAGAACCTACATGTCATGCTGCAGGGCTTGGAGCAAGCCCTGTGCCACACTTTGAAAATCTGGCCCCTACAGTTTTGCTCAAAGATGTACCTCAGGTATCAATTTTATGGCCTAAGCTCTTTTCACATTTTATAACTCAATCTCAAAAGTATGTTCTACTCAATCCCTGATGTATGCTAACAATATAAGTTCTTTACCAGCTCCAGTCCATTACAGGCCTTAAATAATTCCTGGAGCAGCATTTTGTTGGTACAGTTATGGTTACTGGCAATAATCTTGGACTATATAGCATGAAAACTAGATGTAGTGTCACCTGATGGCCCAGTGGTGAAACATAGAATTTGACGGAGATAAGGACCGCAAGGCCCATCCAGTCTGCCCATTTCTTTTTCTACCTTATAAATGTGTCATCGGCCTTCGCTCTGTCAGTGGCCTATGTATTCATACTCATCTGTATTGCTCCCTTATGCCTATCCCATGCCTGTTTGAAGCCCTTCACTGTATTCATAGCCACCACTTCCTGAGGTAGGCCGTTCCATGCATCCACCACCCTTTCTGTGAAAAAGAATTTCCTCACATTCCCCCTTAATCGGCCTCCCTCTAATCTCATACTGTGTCCTCTTGTCCTGCTATTTTTCTTATATTTAAACATGTTAGACTCTTTCACCTTGTCAATGCCATTAAGGTGTGTGAATGTTTCGATCATATCATCTCTCTTCCTCCTTTGCTCAAGGGTATACATATTGAGCTCCGTTAATCTGTCCTCATATGTCTTCTGATGAAGTCCCTGCACCATTTTGGTTGCTCTTCTCTGGACTGCCTCAGTTTGGTTGATGTCCTTGTGAAGGTGTGGCCTCCAGTACTGCATGCAGTACTCCAGATGTGGCCTAACCAATGTCTTACCAAAGAGGGATTATTACCTCCCTCTTATGACTTGTGATATCCCTACTAATACACCCCAACATCCCTCTAGCCTTACCTGCTTGAGGGTCTTCTTGGATGATTTCAGGTCATCTGTGATGGCCTTAAATCTCTTTTCTTCCTTTGTGACTGCCAGCACTCCCCTCCCAGCCTATAGGTGGCTTCAGGGTTTCTCTTCCCCATGTGCATGATCTTGCACTTCTTTGCATTAAATCCCAGTTGCCACTCTTCTGACCATTTTGCTAGTTTATCCAGATCTCTTCTCATTCTGCCCACCCCATCTGGATCATCTACTCTGTTGCAGATCTTGGTGTGATCTGCAAACAGACAAGACTTACTCTCTAGACCATCTGCAATGTCACTAATGAAGATATTGAAGAGGACTGGCCCCAGGACTGATCCCTGAGGTACCCCATTTGTGACTTGCATCTCTTTTGACTGTATACCATTTAGCACCACCACTCTCTATTTTCTGCCTATCAACCAGTTTGCCACCCAGTTGACCAACTTCTGACCCACCCCGAGTGCTTTGTGTTCCCAAGTCTGCAATTCAGGTTCAGAAGTGAGTGCAGAAAGCCAGTCGGGTGACCCAGAAGGCAACGGAGGCACTGCCACATGTCAGGGCTCCCAGCCAGGAAGGGTGGCATGAGGTTCCACCACTCTAGCGACCCCTGCAGTAGGCCAGGGAGCTTGCCTCTCCTGCAGTGGTATGCTAGAGTGCACAAGGTCCAATGAGGCATGGTCAACATCAGGGAGGTGGGTAGGGTTAGGGACAAAAACAAGAAAATCAGGCATGCCACAGGCAGGAAGATGCCCTTTGCAGGCCCCGACTACCGACACTGTGGGTGAGGAGGATGGACTTCCCTTCCCTGACTCACCACAGGGTGTAGGGGTGGGGCAGTCCACCTGGGGTCCTCTGAGGCCAGGTAAGTCACAGAGAGGGTGGGGGATAGAGCTGCACAGACAGGAAGCTCAAGCTGGCTGGAGAAGGCAGGGGGCATAAACATATGATGAAAAAAAGAAAACTAAATGTATGCTGTTTGGATCAAAGAGAAAGTTAATGGAAGGCTCCCTGGGACCTACCTCTTTACCTTTTTGGAAAGAGGAGGCAGAGTTATGTGCAATCACTAATAGTACTGATTTGCAGAGAACTCTGCTTTTCTTAAAAAAAAAAAAAATCCTTTAAAGTGCCTGTACTAATAGCGTACAGGCATGCCAGTTTCACACAGCTCTAGCAGCTTGTTTACACAGCTGCAAAGCACTTCCCATCGCAAGAGGGAACAACAGTGTCATCCCTGTCTCCTCATATGTTGAATCGGGGGGGGGGGGGGCGGAATATTATTGTAGCTTCATTTTAGCATGGGAACATATTTTCCTACTTTTGAGCATGGACAAGTCTTCTCAAGTCCCTGCATGCATTATATGTTATATTTCTAAAGGCACTTTACAGCTCTTTTTTGGAAAAGCAGTGTTATCTGCAATTAATTTCTACTGTTAGCAATTGCATGTAACTCTGACTCCTCTGAAGACATAGGTTCAGGGAAGCTTTCATTTAAGTAGGATGTCCACAAGCTTACAGATAACTGATATTAACAACAACTTCCTCGAACAAGTAGGGGCTTGTGAATATTTTGGAATTCTGCTAGATCCTTACCTTATTTTTTACAACACATAACCTCCATCTTTACACAAACTAATCAAAAACTGGAAGTATTTTATATTATGGGCTCAAAAATTGTTTAATTAAAGAATCTAAGTTTGCCAAAGATTACTACACCACTGGGGCATGCATTAAATATAGGATAAAGTATAGGGTGGTGTGTGTAACGAGAAGTTTACACACATACAAGGGGTTAGATGCTACATAAACCTGGAAAACGAAGCTAGAGGGGTTTGTGAAAGCATCTAACCTTGAGGGTATGTGCAGACTTCGAGTTTAAACACCATCCCATATTTTATTTTATATAACTGCTGGGTTTCCCTTTTTCCCCACAGCAATTTTATAAAACAGTAGTGGTTCCGATGCGGTCGCAGTCTGGTTTCATTTTCACCCGCTTCTGAAATTTGTAATCCTCGCCACTTTAAAATGTTTAAACATGTTTCTTTTTATACAGGTAAATGCTGAAAATGTGATACGTTTTGAACAAATAGATTACCGCCAAGTTCCATGCACGGTTGTGTTTCTGCGAGAAGGCAAGCGGACAGCAGTCAGGAAGTGAGAAACTGTGGCTGGCACATGCGAAGAGTGACAGAAACCATGTGTGTGTTTGCCATAATAAACATACCTTTATTACGCCAAATTATGCCATGGTTTCCCTATGGGAAAAAGGGAACCCCAGTTATTATAAACCTATAGGAGGCAGTATAGTGTAGTGGTTAAGGGCACTGAGCTACAAACCTGGAGACCTGGGTTTGAATCCCATCAGCCCCCACTTGCATACTGTGTGGCCCTGGGCAAGTCACTTAACTTCCTTGTGCTTCCAGGTTGCACCTGGAGACAAGTTCTGGCTTAGTGTGCCTTTCCTAGTTAAACAATTTCCCCTTTCCCCCTGTAATGCGCACCCTATCATGGCTTATTACTTACAAATATCACTATGTACTAGCTGTAACCCACAGGTATCACTGCTGTGACTTGCACTCCTCGGGGTGGCTACACCCAAGGCTCGAAGGATTCTTGGACTTGGTAGTATGGTGGACAAATCATTAAGGCTTGTTCATAATTCACCCCTTGCTGATCATTTGGTCTTCTAACCAATATTAAGATGCCTTAAATCTGTTGACCAACACTCACAGAAAGGCATGGTTCAACTACCATGAAGCAAAGAGTGTTTTCTTCTTTTGTGCTCAGGCAATGGAAAAATCTGCCAAATTATGTGCATGAAGTGTCTAGCCACACCTTGTTCAAAAAGTCTTAATCAGTGTCCTTCTAAAAGGTCTGTATGCAATTGCTTTTAGCCTTTATAATACTACACTTTTGTGTTTTATTTATATTACTATGCAAGTTACATTACATTGTTTTAGTTTAACATCACTGGTGCCTATGGCACCACGTGACTCCTGAAAATGGGCTTTTTGCTCAGTGCATCTCACACAGTGAACAAAATAAATAAAACAAAAAGAAATCAGGCTTTACCATCAAATAGTTCAGCTCCTACCTGGCTGAAAGGTCTCATGCAGTCCTTCTAGGAGGCTTCCTCTCCCTCCCCACTCAAGTTAATTCAAATATACCCCAAGACCCAGTACTCAGCCTCATTCTGTTCTTGTTCTGAATGACTGTCCCATGGCATGTACCTCCTCATAAATTCAATTCATGCCCTCAGAAAGCTCAGTGTTTTTTAGGTGTGGTCCTTTCACCCCTGAATAGGCTACATAGCGCCAACTTGACTTTGACAGAATTCAATGATGTTTCTATGACCACTAGCTCATGTGCCATGCCAAAAAAGCAGTCTCCATGCCCATTGGCACCAGGCAACGACTGACTAAAATTCAGGCAAACCAGATCTTTATGAACTTGGATGGCTTTCAGCTGCAAGAGGTTGACACTTCCATATACCTGGGTGCCTGACTGCATTGTCATTTCAACTTATTCTTCATTGAGGATGCCGTGCATAAGAAATGCCACCCTATGCTTGGTGCACTATACAGGAACAAGGCCAGAATCTACCCCCCATGATATTGTTTCAAAAATGTTCCTTCTGGCATTCCACTAGGAGGATGTGGTACACAGTGCAGCCTCCTATTCACCCTTGTGAGGCAAGACCCCTCTCTCTCTCTCATTCTTCAGGTGTTTTGCCCTTGACTCCCCTCCTAATGCTCATCAGTGCTCCATGCCTCCTTCTTGTTCCCCTTACTTAAGGGTATAGCATATGCCTTCCCCACGGTCTCTCCTTTATATTGAAATTTGGGTTTCGGTCCTCTCCCCTTCTTTCTTAGCTCCCTCCCACTCTCCTCTCCTCCTCCAAACACCTCAGAAACTTTGACCCCGTTGGTCTTTCTCTCATCCCAGTACCAGAACCTCTGCTGGACAGGCTATTTCCTTGTATAGGCTTCCCAGCTTTGGTCCAGCACCCTCATCTATTCCTCCACCTTCCCTATCTCTGCCCTGAAGTTCCTTTTCCAGGGCTACATCAGTAAAGTACAGTTATGTAAGAACTTACCGTAACAGCAGGTCTTAGAGAGAGGCTCTTGCAGTAGGTAATTTCATATAGGACTGACGCCGGCCGGCGGCAGGACCCCAAGGAAAAATTTCTAGCTAGCAGTCCCTGGCGAGGGACCATCCACGACCAGGTGACCGAGCCAGACGATGTCGGTATAAAGGGGCGTCCTGGACGCCCGCCTTCCAGTTCTTTCCCGCCACAGGCCGGAAGGCCCGGATGAGAGAGAAGCAGATATTTCCCTCAATGGAAAAGGAGCTGAAAAAGCCTAGAGGGATGGAGGGCGGGAAGGTATTACCTACTGCAAGAGCCTCTCTCGAAGATCTACTGTTACGGTAAGTTCTTACGTAACTGTACCATCTTACTTCGAGAGGGCTCTTGCAGTAGGTAATTACATATAGGACTGAATCCCAAGCAGTCTGGAACAAATGACAGGCACCGGGAGGAGGAACTACTCCAAGAAGTACAAAAGCCTTGCAAACCTCAAGACAGGAGGCCTTGCAAAACAGCTAATCTGAAGCCTGCTCTATGGCGAGAGGCAATATCCAAACTGTAGTGTTTCGTAAAGGTATGGACGGAAGTCCAGGTGGTGGCAGCACAGATATCTGCCGCAGACACATTCTTGAAACAAGCCGCAGAGGCTGCTACTCCACAAGTGGAATGACCTCTGACTTGACCCGGAAGGGCCTTGTTGTACTTGTCATAACAGAAAGTGATGCAATGAGCCAACCACTTTGACAGGCATTGCTTGGAAACAGCATTGCCTTCCCTTTTGTGAGCAAAAGAGACGAACAACTGATCAGTCTTTCTGAGATCCTTTGTCCTGTTGGTGTAGTATCTCAGAATCTGGTGAACATCCATGGTATGGAGTAAATATTCTCCTTGGTTGGAGTACTGCGTGAAAAAGGCAGATAACTCTACAGACTGATTTAGGGTAGACTCTGCTACCACTTTAGGTAGAAACTTAGGGTTTGTGCGAAGAGCTACTCATTCCTTGTGAAAAATCAAATAGGGGATTTTACACATAAGGGCCTGGAGCTCGGAAATTCTTCGAGAGGAAGTAATGGCCACCAAGAAGAGCATCTTTCACGACAGAAACTTCAGATCTGTGGAGGCCGCAGGCTCGAAGGGAGGAAGGGTACGTTTCTCGAGAACAAAGTTCAAGTCCCAAGGGGGAGCAGGAGACCAGACGGGGGGCCTCAGATGAAGGATCCCTCTAAGAAAAGTCTCAGACACCTCTAATTGGGCAAAGGCTTAATCAGCGAAAGGAACATGGTAAGCTGAAATAGCGGCCATGTGCACTTTCAAGGAGGAATGACTGAGACCCAGGTCGAAGAGATGATGTAAATAGTCAAGCAGAATGGCCACAGGACAGGAGAAAGGCTCCACATTCCTAGAGGCAGCCCAAATAGAAAATCTCATTTTATGGCATAAGTGGACCTAGTGGAGGATTTTCTAGCCTCCACCAGAATCTCGGCCACCTTTGGAGAGACACCAAAGCGAGATTGGGCTAGGTCTGCAGGAGCCATGCATGAAGTTGCAGGGACTTGAGTCCCGGATGGACTAGGGTCCCCTGATCCTGGGTCAGCAATCCTCGAGATAAAGGAAGAGGAAGAGGAGGAACCTCTGAGAATTGTTGTAGATGAGAGAACCAGATTTGCCTGGGCCAGAAAGGAGCGATCAGAATCACTCGCTCCTTCCGTTGTTAATTTCTGCAGTACACGAGGGACCAGAGGAATTCAGGGAAAAGCATAGACGAATCTGCCCTTCCAGTTTAGAGACAGAGCGTCACTCCAGAAAGCGCCTTGCTCTGGAGCGAGCGAGCAAAAGGTGGGAAGTTTTCTGTTTTGGGAAGAGGTGAACAGGTCTATCTGTGGAGTCCCCCAAAGCTGGAAGATGTCGTCTAGAACCTTTTGGTCCAGTTCCCACTCATGTGGCACAGCAGAGGAGTGACTTAGCTTGTCTGCCAGGGTATTGTCTACTCCTGGAACATGGATCGCCGTGAGTTGAAGGTTGTGAAGCACTGCCCAGTCCCAAACCCTCATTGCTTCCCTGCATAGAGGGTAGGATTGAGTCCCTCCCAGCTTGTTGATGTACCACACCACGCACATGTTGTCCATCTGGACAGCTAGGTGACTGGGAAGGATGTATTGGTGAAGGCCTTGGAGAGCATATAGTACTGCTCGTAGCTCAAGCACATTGATGTGGAGAGCTAGCTCCAATCTGGACCATAAACCCTGGGTTCGGTGAGGTCCCAGATGGGCTCCCCAACTTTCGCCTGATGTGTCCGTGGTTAGAGTCTGGGAGGGGGGAGGATGACAGAAGGGGAACCCCCAAAACAGGTTCTCTCGAACTATCCACCATTGCAAGTCTCTTGTCATCGGCAAGGAGATCAGAACCAGATGATCTAGGTCGTCTACGAGTTGATCCCACTGAGAGAGGAGAGTCCACTGAGAAATCCTCATGTGGAGCCGCGCGCGGGGAACTGTCGGGAAGGTGGCTGCCATGAGCCCCAAGAGACGGAGAACCGACCTCGCCGGAACCTTCCTGCATTCTGAAAGCAGGGAAATCTGTGACTGGAGGGAGGCCGCCCTGTCCGGAGGAAGGAAGGCCTTGCTCACCGTCGTATCGAGGATAGCCCCAATGAACTGAAGTCTCTGGGAAGGATCCAGATGAGACTTGGAATGGTTGATGGTAATACCCAGGCAAGTGAAAACCTGCTGGGTGAGGGAGAGGAAATGGAGGAGTTCCTCCCTGGACGAGGCCACCAGGAGCCAGTCGTCCAGGTAGGTAAACACCTGAACTCCCATAGTACGCAGGTGGGCCGCTACAACCGCCAGGCATTTGGTAAAAACTTGGGGAGCTGAGGAAAGACCTAATGGTAGTGCCCGGAATTGGTAATGGTCCACCTGGAAAACAAACCGGAGGTACTTGCGATGCGAGGGACGAATGGGGATGTGCAGATATGCATCCTGCATATCCAGCGCACAAAGCCATTGACCCGGCCGAAGAAGGGGCAGAAGGGTTTGAAGGGAGAGCATCCTGAATATTTTGTATTCCATGTAAAGGTTCAAGGAGCTGAGATCGAGAATGGGTCTGAGATCTCCTGTCTTCTTTGGGACCAGGAAGAAATGAGAATAGTAACCCATCCCTTGAAGGTGAGGAGGAACGGGTTCTATGGCCTGCTCGTGAGAAGGGCAGATATTTCTTCCTGACCAAAGGAAGATGGTCCTCACGAGGAGGACTCTAGGAGGTGGCGGGAGGTTTCTGAGAAACTCTATGGAGTGCCCCTCCGCGATAATCTGAAGCACCCATGAACTGTTGTTATCCTCTCCCAACCCGGAAGGTGGAGGGAGAATCTCCTCCCACCAGTTCCTCCGGGTGTCCAGAGGCGGTGGAGAGGGAGGAATCAGTGGTGTGGACAGCGCGCCAGCTGGGGCACCCGCTGCTTTTTGGGCAGTGGGTACCTGGCAGCCGCGGAGGCCCAGCGCTTAGTGGCCCGCCTCCTTGGGCTTCGCCAGGCCGGCCGCGCCTGAAAAGACGGTACTGTGGGGGATGGGGACGGTACATGGAATCCACAGATTTCAGAGCCGTCCCCTTCTCCTGTAAGTCAGTGACGATGTCCTTGACATCACCACGGAAAAGCACTGAACCCCTGAAAGGTGCTTCCTGAATTGCTGACTGCACCTCCGGGACCAAACCTGACATGCGGAGCCAGGCGTGATGCCAAAGACTTACGGCGAACATGGAGCTCCGCCCGGCAGTGTCCACTGCATCGTATGTCGCCCTCAGGATGCGACGACTGGCCGAAGAGCAGAACGGACTAAGTCAGCTAACTCTTGCTTGACTTGGGAGTCAGGTAAGGATGGCCTTCTGGTAATCCCCCATATGTGCTACATAATTCAGGGCCCGAATTCCCAGTGTGGAAGAGGAGTATATTTTTCTTCCAAACTGGTTCAGGAAGCGAGATTCCTTATCCGGAGGAGACGAGCTTAAATGTTTGGGGTGTGCTGACCAGCCGTAAGCGGCACTAATCACGACCGAGTCTGCACAGGGTGAGAATCCAAAAAGTCTACACCCTCTGGAGCCTGGTATAGCCTGTTGGACTTCCTAGGAAGCAGGGCTAAAGCCGACGGTTGTTTTCAAATAGTGGATACAAGGTGGGCATGAGGCTCGATCGAGGGTGGCACTAAAGTAGGAGCCGTAAGGGGCAGGTCCAGATGTTCGGCGAGTTTGACCCGCTGAGGATCTGGTTCTAGAGAACGCCAGTGATGTACTTCCTGGATCTTCCTGAGCAACTCCGTGAAGGAAGGATCCTCTGGAGGAGTCCTCGGCCGGGGCTTGGACAGAGAGCGAGGCTCGTCATCTCTCTCTCGGAGCATCCGTCAGAGGAATCTGAGAGGAGGAGAAGGAGAAGGAGAAGAAGAAGAAGAAGAAGAAGGAGGAGGAGGAGGAGGAGGAGGAGAAGAAGAACTCCCTGGCCCGTCTAGGGGGACTAACGGGTTCCTTAGGGGGGATCCCTGGATGCGTGTCCTGCCCCTCTCGGGAGCCAGAGGGAAGGGCTCTGGAATCCGGAGGCGGTGAGGGAGTGTGCCCTCTCGGGCATACGGGGGCAGCGCCATCGCCGTAAGGTGGCTCTCTACTTCCTTGATGAGCTGAGCCTTGGCCTCAGCCCACCAGGAAGCCAGAGTCTCCTGCAGATCCACCGGCCGCCTTGGCGGCGGTGGAGGAGGAGGGAGGAGGAGGAGGAGGAGGAGGAGGAGGAGGAGAGGGATAATTATACGGATTATATCCATAAGGCAAGTATCCGTAACTGGCTGCGGGAAAACCGGTGCCGGGTATTGCGGCATCGGGTACTGCGGCGTCGGCGGAACCGGCGTCAGGTACTGCGGACCTGGGTAGGACGGCATCGGATAGGATGGCGGGTACCTGGGTACCGGAGGAGCTGCCGGAGCAGATGGCCCAGAAGGAGGCCCCACAGGCGGGTCAACATTGAGAGGCCCGGGGGGGGGTCGGGCCCTACGGAAGGGGAATATCCCCCACCATCATCGGTGGGGCTGGCGTCTGAACCGGTGTCGGCAGGACCGGCGTCGGAGCCGGCGTCCCGGTGTCAGATTCTGTTCTGTAGGAGGAGGGTCTGACGGTGATGGAATATCCCCGGCATTGCCCGGGGACGATGGAGAAAAGTCCCCGGGGTCAGGCTGGGGTGACTCTGGCTCCCCGGATGGCAGCGAAGGCTGCAGGGAACCGGGTACAACAGGGGTCGGAGGGTCCGTCGTAGGTTCCGACGCCCGGCGCAAGTCGGGGGAGCCGACGTGCGGCTTAGGGGCTGGTTCTTGGCAGGTGCCAGAAGAGCCGGCTTATGGGGTCCCTCGTCGGAGGTGGGCCGCGGGTGGGAAGCAGCCCGGTCTGAGGGGGACGAGGTCGTGCGCCTCCCCGAGGCGTCGGGCGTCTTACCAACCTTCTCCCTGCGGATGTCGGAGGAGCCGATGTCCGGCTTATGGGAAGTGCCCGCACCAGTAGGCCACAAGCCTGCAGCGGTACCGGGGGCAGAGGCCTCCTTTTGCCGGGAGGCACCCACAAGGCCAGCGAGCCCGGCGGCGGGCGGCCCTCCTCCAAAACCTTGGAGGCTGCCGGCCGGACGATCCTCCTGAGGATATATTTGGGCCGTGATCTCGCCGAGTCACGGGCGAGGAGGCCTTCTCCTGTGCCTTTCTTTGTCTCGCTTCTTGCAGTGTCCTTCAGGAGAAGTCGACGCCTGCCTGAGCTTCTTCAATTCTCTTCCATTGAAGACATCTCTTCTTGAGCAGATGGGCTTCCAGGGACTGTTGACGTCGTCTACGGGTAGCCGCGTTGAAGTGCAGGCAATGCAGACACTTGTCAACCGGGTGGTCGGGGCCTAAGCAAAAAAGGCAGAGAGAATGGCCGTCCTTGTGTGGCAGTTGGGCGCCGCAAGAGTCGCACTTGTTTTTGGAAGGTGTAGGGGACGACATACACTGACGCTGACCTGACGATGAGAAGAAAAAAATTACTTAAAACTTTGGTAAAACCGACGAAAGAACAGGGCTTTGCTAAGCATGAACTTTACCGCGAGGCGCTGCATGAGCTAACTAGAAGGCAGGCATCCAGGACCGCCCCTTTATACCGACGTCGTCTGATGCCGGTCACCTGATCGTGAAGCGGTCCTCGCCAGGGACTGCTAGCTAGAAATTTTTCCATGGGGTCCTGCCGCTGGCCGGCGTCAGTCCTATATGTAATTACCTACTGCAAGAGCCCTCTCAAAGTAAGATCATCTGTTTCTGCACTTATCACTATTCCCTTCTTTTCTCTACTTTAAAGGGACCACTGTCAACTTTTGTGCCGAATATTTTAGCCCTGACTGAAAAGGTGCCTGCATCCAACTGTATGCCTTGTTGTGGCAAATATATCCCCAAACTACCCTACATTATTTATTTACTGACTTTTTTCAAAATATATTGTAATTTGGGAGACCCACCCATATCCCAGCTGCCCAAAGTTCTTGTACGTTCATAGTGCCGTGCACACTGCCAAATGGTGCCAAAGCATTGTTAAACTCAGCCCAAATGAGTTTATCATTTTATATGTAGTATTTGCTTCATGCCTTTACTAATAGAAAGGATTGAGCTGAGCTTGAGAATGTTAATCATTTTGAAACATGAGAGGTCTAACATAGTTTAACTGTTACTTGAAATGTACAGCAGAGATTCTGAACATGTCCATCAATGGTCGCTCCCTTGCAGGCTTTCCCATGGAATAACTCTGGAAACAAGCAGTACTCAGTTCAGTATGCTCTCTTTTTTTTTTAATTTACTTTTTTATTAGTTTTTGCGCACACACACAGTTCATTCATACAGATTTCTTACAGGATTGTTTTGTTTCTAATACAGGAAGCTTATAATAAATTTCTCAGGAATTATAGCCAGTGGTATGTTTTGGTTAATATAATTATTAGTGCTATGAGATCATTGTGTTTTTCATATATTCCAACCACATAATTTAAATTCTATAGTCTTTTTAGTTAAACCTCCTATCTATGAAACCACAACTCCAAAATTTCAAGGCCCAGATATCCAAACTGCGACACAAAGGTGCGCAATAGCAGGAGCGAGAGCAAGTCCACTGCACCCATGCGTAACACGCGTGATATTCAAACACTGCGCAGGTCAAAATGCGCCTGCAACACATGACTGAATATCATGCCAACTGCGCCATAGCGCAACCAGGGATGTGCAGTGGCACAGGTCAGATGCGCAATTGCACAGCCAGGGACGCCTAGTGGAGCAGGGCAGCAGCGCAACAGTAAAACCAGGGATGCACAGGGACAGGATGCAGGGGCCCCACCACCCATGGTAGGGATGGGCAGAGGAGCACACTCCCCATGCACCGCACAACTGGAGGAGAGCAGGAAGAACCTCCAGCCCAGGGACACCAGCAACAAACCCACCGCCGAGGCATGGTGCCCCAGCACACCCCCTTGCAAGCTGTGACCGTCACACATGGATGCCCAGCCACCCCATGCCACACCATCCCCCGATGCAGAGCACACCCTGCACCACGATTCCCATACACCCTGCCCAGGAGTAGTGCCCAACAGAACAGGACACCCCAAGCATGCCACCACCCCCACTGTGACAATATAACCCTGTGCACCACAGAACCATGCAAGGCAGCCCCACCATGAGCACCCTTCAGTGGGCAGCAGCAGACAGCGTAGCAACGTCTGCATACACAGTGCTGCCATGCACGTTCCCCCCTCCCCGGTACAGCTGTGAGACCGACCATGTGTCAGCACACGAGGTACCACACACGTGACAGGGCATGCCCCGGACCCCACCACCAGTGTTTCAGCACCCTGCACACCCTCCCAAGGACACACCCCATCCCAGCACTGGCCACAACAGCCAGCGCAGACACCTACAGTGTTGCATGGAAGCATGCGCCACACAGGATGCAACACCGTGCATAGACAAACAACCACCCATACCCAAGGGCACACTGACACAGGGACACAGTAGCGGGTCAACCAAGCCCCTGGCATGTGGCCACAGCAGCCGTGTATACACAGCCAGAACCCCTCCACAGCAACCCTGTGCAGGCACCATGATGCTGTACGCCACCAGCATGCAGCTGGAGCACAACTGACAGACAGTGGAGCACATCTCCTGCAACAGACACAAGTGACAGCATCGAGGTGGGACAACAACAGCATAGGCTACAGTGCCACCAGAGGCAGATGTGCACCACACCAGTGACAGGAGGCAACCCAGCATCGTGCTGGGTACAGGGGCTGTCCAGCATGGGCAGCCACCACTGACATGCCAGCAGACTGTGCAAGTCACAGACATGCAAGGGTGGCAGCTGCACAGGTCATAGACAGTCTGACAGGTGCGCCATGGACACAGCGCATGCACCGTGTACCACTGCACACAGTCATCCAGTGCACAGGGAACAACACGCAAACCACAGACAGTGACTGAGAGCTACATCCACACCAAATTTGCCTCCCCTACGGACACACACACACACCCATGATAGCACCCCCCCCCGACACCATGCACCATTAGCCCACTGCAAATCAGAGACCACCACAGTAGGCATAACTAAACAAATATATTGGAAGTGTAAACAAAACTATGTACAAATATACAGAACAAAAGGGGTGAGGGCCACAAACCGGGTGGTGGTGGGTAAGGGGCAGGGGTGAACATATGGGAGAGGGAAGGACGGGTATGAGGGTGGGTCCGGGGGGGTGGTGTAGTCCATGTGCAAGTTCTTCAGCGGGAGCCTCGCTCCCCCACTCCTTTGGCGCCTCCTGCCATGCCTCCATCTCACACCATGCTGCTCCACCCTCTCCAGTATTTCTAGGGAGGCCCTGGCCACCTGAAGCAGCTCCTACAGTGCCCTTTCAATCCGGACCATCCGCCGTCCACCTAGGACAAGGGAGCAGAGTCAAAAGGCATGAATGCACAGCCCCCTGCAGCCCATCCATTGTGCATGGCATACAGCCATGGGACATGCCCCTGTGATGATGTGCGACCACCCACAGTGATCATGTCCATAAGACCTGCCCACCCAGGTGCACACAGCCAGGCGGATCGCTGCACACACCCACCGCCCAAGTCCCGCACAGCACCACCGTGGCTGTACAGTGACACGGCTTTGCGGTGTAAAGGCAGAGGCACAGCCATGTATCCGGTGCACGCATGGACCACCAGTGATGCACTCCCAGACATGCAGTGCCACTGGACAGTGCTGACTGTACTATGTGGCGTGCACGGCATTGGTGTCAATGGATGGTGGCCATGCCCCGCCGCCGCCCTGCTACACAGCATGCACAGAAAATCCTGGATGTAAGGCACTCACCATCATCGGGCTGGTCCTGGCACTGAGCCGGTATGGGACCTCCGGCAATGGGATGTGGCTTACGTCTTTGCCTCTCCTCCCTCACATGGTGACGCTCCTCAGGGCCTAGGGTGCAAACGTGGAGAGAGGAACATCAGTACAATCCAGTAGCAAAGGCCCCCCACCCCCAGGTGTGTGTGATCCCACACAGCCAAACCATTCAGCCCCCCAACCCTATACCACCACCACCACCACTGCCCACACTGGATGGACCACCCCCCTCATGTGGTGGACACATGCCCACCGCGATACCCATACGGACGCAACCAGTGTATGGATGGGGCACCTACCTGGCCGTGGAACAGTGCCTCTCCTGGCACGTACCCGCAGGTGGGCAAGCCCGTCCGGGTCCCTCCGCTGGAGGTTCCCATACCGGTGCCTGCATTGCTCAGCTGTTCTCTGGATCCCTGTTGCCTCCTCCAGGGCCACCATCACCTCCACCCACATGGCACTCCTGGCCCTGTCCAGAGGTGCCTCACCAAACAGAGCACCAGCATGGGGCTCAACCAGTGTGACTAGGTTTGCCAGTTTCACCTGGCTCTAGATCGGTGTATGTCGCCGTACCATTCTTTCACCGTGTCTGATTCAAAATGGCGTTCCCTAGTGCATGTCCGCCATGTGCCGCTGCTGCGTGGTACTGCGCTGCCAGTCCCCATCGCACTGCCACTGAACAGCGCAATGGGGTGCACCCATGAGGATGCATGGTGCGTAGGAGGCAAAGGTCGTACACAGGGTTAAGGGTCTCTCGAGCACGGACTCCCACCGCGCAATTGGTTATCACTGCGTGTAGCGCGGTAGGGCACCTGTGTGGGAATTCCTGTAGTGGCCTACCGCACTGTGGCACCACGGCGCCTATGGTGTCCCAGGGCAAGGGTGCTATACATGTGAACAGTGCACTAGCGCCACTGGCACAGTGGTGGATGTGCCCTACACTGCCTCCTGTGCTCAGCACGTCAGCAGCGTGGCAGGCGTCAGCGTCAGCACCCCGGGCATGTGCCATGCGGTGTCTACTGAACACATCACAGAGCTGCGCCCCTACCTGAGCACGTTCAACACAATTGCGCAAGGCGCAACAGTGCGCTATTCAGCTGGCATATGCAAATCAGCTGATCAGCAATTCCAGGGTGCAGCTACTGCATTAGCATCAACTTAAAATTGATCCTCGCCTCATTTGCATGCGTTGTGCTATATAAATATGACATGGGGCTGCAGAGGCCATAGTCTAGTATTGCAATCTATTGTGGTGAGTTGCATGCTGTTTGCCAGTGTGGACTGTGGTGTGTGGGAGATGTATGGGACTGTACATTCAGAGATAACACCTGTCAATCCCACAGGATCAATAATAACTGAACGTGAAGTGTAGGAGGAGGAACAGAGACATGGGAGATGAAGGAGGCCCAACTTCACCCGGGTAGAATCAGATGCACTGTTTGAGGTCTACCTTGACCAGGAACTGCTGCTCAGTGGACAGCGGGGAACACCGCAGGCCCATGCTGCGGCATGGGATGAGGTGGCACATGCCGTCAACCAGCATGGCAGCCACCAGAGGTCTGTGCAGTAGTGCAAGAAGAAGGTGAGCATGGACAGGAGGAGGATAAAAGACAAGGTGGTTGCCATCAGGGCAGCACATGCTGTGACTGGTGGTGGACAGCCAGCCGTGCCATGCCTGACGCCACAGGAAGAGCGCGTTGCTGGCAGCATGCGGCGTTGTGCCCCGGAGGGCGTTCCAGGTGGTGGCTTCCAGACAGGTGGTAGCCTGTCACTGCATGGTAGGTCCTGATCTGTCACTGTGTGGGGTGTGGGGGGAATGCCACAGGGTAGGGCACAGACATTAATGCTACTGTGTTCCCTTACAGCTCCTGAGCATCTAAATGGGTCAGCGGTGGTGGGTCCGTCCAC
The DNA here is from genome assembly GCA_016271365.2 of Neoceratodus forsteri. NCBI lineage: Eukaryota > Metazoa > Chordata > Ceratodontiformes > Ceratodontidae > Neoceratodus > Neoceratodus forsteri. The sequence continues at coordinate 974,431,590 of CM057459.1, forward strand.
TGAGGGTGATACCCTGGACACAGAGGAGTACACATCCACCTCCACAGGTGTCCGAGGGTCAGGACAATAGTGTGCCTACCTGGCTGTCCGGACTGAAGTTGGTGGAGCTGGTGCGGAGGGGGCCCTGCCCGTGTTCCAGTGTGACAGCATCCATGGATGCCAGCATGCTGAGACTCAGACTGGTGCCGCATCCGTCACCTATGATGATGGATCTTGCATCATGGACAGTGATACGTGTGGGCCGCAGGATGGCCCCACAGCAGGTAACACATGGGCATAGCCATGGGTGGTGCCACCGTGGAGGCCTGCGTGACATCACAGTCCCAGCCTGTGCCTGTCTGCACCAGTGGGGCAGCACTGATGTGCATCTAGGCCGGTGGGGCTGTTGCAGCTGCTGTGGCGGCACCATTGGGCCCTGCAGAGCAGTGGCCGGAGGGGGCAGTGTCACCAGTTGGCCAATGGCGACGGGGACAGTGTTGGGGGGCAGCGTCAGTGCACCGCGTGTGGCCATTCCCCGGCATGGCTCTGGTGTGCAGCGCCCATCTTCAAGGGGTGATACCCAGCAGGGCCAAGAACATCATGAGGGAAGTCATGCCGATCTGGCAGATGACCTCTTTGATGAGCACAGTCGACTACTCCAGGCTTCAATGGATAAGCAGTCGCAGCTTGTCAGGGCAGTGAACGCACTCAGTGCGGTTCTGTGTCAGGCAGAGGAGTGGTGCAGCACAGACTACACTCTGCTACTGGCAGAGATGGCCCGGCAGTGGGAGGATGTGACCGCTGCCATTGACAGGCAGACACATGCATTCACAGCTGTCATGGCCACATTGGGCACACAGTTTGTTGCCCATGCGCCGCAAACACAGCACAGTGTCATGTCCACCCCGTTCCCAGCATCGTGCGACACCCTCCATGTCGACACCGGGTTCAGCTGTGGGCATCCCAAGCACGCCTGGTGCAGGCATGTTCGGTGAGCTGAAGATCCCTGCTTGAGCATGGTCGTGTTCCCGCAGCATCACCCCTGGGGGACCGTCGGTGCCACCCCATGAGGCCAATGGTCAGCCTGTCATGGCTGGCAGGTCTCAGCGGGGCCGCCCACGCATCTGTGGTAGCTGTGGCACTGTGCTGCATGACTGACATGTTTCCCACCATGGTTACTGTCTGATGCTGCCCTGTGTGCAGTGTGTTGTTCAACGTGCAATGCACGGGTGGGATACCTGGCCCTGCACACACACACACACACACACACACACACACACACACACACACGGTCCATGTGCACACCCTCCCGGCTGCTGGCCACTGTGGCTTGTGCATGATGATGCCTGAGTTGCGCTGTCTGCCACTGTGCAATGGTGCCCAGCGTCTGAGACACACACAATGACGGGCACTGGGCGTGGTCATCTGTGGACCTGTGTGTGGCTAGGGGTGGCGGTCGGGGTCAGCGTGCCTCCTACCCCTTGTGCATGTCTTGTGTGTGTGTGACCGCTTGCAGTGTTAGGCCTTGCCCATCCCTGACGGCATGTGCGGTTCCACACTCAGCCAATTCCCTTTCCGCCATGCGCCCCTTGGGTTTGTCCATGCGAGTTTGTGGGTTGTGCCCTTGCCATTGATGGTTGCACATGGCCCCATGACTTACCTGGGTTGGTTGAAGTGCTCCTCTGTAATGGTGTCCCAGTGCAGCTGCAACATCCGGATCAGGCGGGGTCCCTTTGCCCAAGGGGGGGGGCTGCTCATCACCATCTGCACCGGTGTCCTCATCGCTGTTCCCCTCTTCGACCTCTACAGCTATTCCACAGTCGTTGGCCATGTTGTGCAGGATGCAACAGGCCAGGAATAGCCCACAGGCCTTCGAGGGGCTGTGCTGTAGGGCACCACCAGACGTGTCCAGGCAACAGAAACGTGCCTTCAGCATCCCGAACACTCGCTCTAAGACACTGCGTGTGGTGGCATGTGCCTCATTGTACCGTTGCTGCGATGGGGTCGTGGGATGCCGGTATGGTGTGAACAGCCAGGGACGGAGTGGATAGCCACTGTCACCTGTGTGTAGAGGGTGGACATTAGTATGGTGGTCAGCATCGCTCTGCCATGGGCCGTCAAGACCAGTACCCATGGCACCTCTGACTATGCCTCCCCCAAGATCCATGTCATCCTGTGTGATTTGCATACTCACCCACTAGGTGGCCAGTGGGGATGTCCCCACTCTCAAACCTGTGGCACAGTGCAGACTGGTGCCAGATGAAGGCATCATGTGCTCCCCCAGGGTGCATGGCACAGACATTGGTTATGCACCCCCTAACATCGGACACCACCTGACAGTTGATGCTGGCATAGCCCTTCCAGTTGATGTGAGCGCACCTTCCGGCCAGGTGGTGTGTGGATGGCCACATGGGTGCAGTCAATGGCCCTGAGCATGCCAGGCATACATGCTACCCTGTGGAACTCTTGTATGTGTGCTGAGCGCCTCGCTGGTGTGCTGGGAAATGGATGTACTCCGCAGCATGTGGCGGAAAGCTGAGGAGTTGTGTGAGAGGCATGACATGGCCAACTGGGTTATGCCTGTTGTGTCCCCTGTTGGTCTCTGAAAGGTGCCCGTGGCAAGCAGGCACATGACAGCTGTTACCTTTGTCTCCACTGATAGAGCATGGCTCCGTTGTGCGGGTGCCTGCATCTCATCACTGCACAGCTCACAGAGCCACCTCAGGATTGCCCGGTTCAGGTGGTACCAGCCCACAATCTTGGTGTCACTGTAGTGCTCAAAGCTGATGCAGGCTCAGTACCACCTGTTGGGGGCATACCGCCAACGGGCCCTTCCACGGCCGCGCCCCTCTGCTGCCTGCCTTCTCACACCCCTCATTACTGCCTCCATCTGAAAGGTGGCACTGGCCATGTCCCTGGCTAGTGTCCCTCCCCCGGCAGCTGTTATTCCATTCCCCCCGCTGTCCTTTGTGATGCTCCCCCTACACTGGGTACACCTCCAACCTTTGGCTGTCCTGCCCACTGCCACTGCCCTTAGTCCACTGTGGCACTTCCCCTGTCTCTCCTGCACAGTGGCACAGGCTCCCCACTCCTGTCCTGTTGCTCTTTGTTCCCAGGTGTGCCCTGTCCTGCTCCTTTCCAGTCCCACTCACTGCTTCCTTCCTTCTCTTCTGTTGCTGTCACCTTGCTCCCACCTCTGGCTTCCCAACAGCATTCTTGCACCTCTCTCTTGTTCCTTTTTGTTTTGGATCATTTCCACTATCGAGCAACTTCTGCTACCTCCCCTATTGCGCATTGGGCATGTTGTTGAATATCACACTGCGCCAATTATTCATGGTTCCTCCCCCTCTGGTTGCGCATGCATTCATTACCATTGCGCTCTTTCACATTGTAATTTGGGTGGCACAGCTGCCTCCCGCTGAATATCGCAGAATGGTGCATTTTCGGACTTGTGCTGGCGGATCTCTGTTGCGCATGGAGCAACCCTTTTGAATATCTGGGCCCAAGTTTCTTATTTTCCTCACCCTGTTAGGAATCTTTGCTTTTTCTCTGACACCTCTCTTGGTCCCTCCCATATATATCTCCCTTTCCCTGAAGTTTGTCCGCTAACCACCTCCTTGGTTAAGAAGAAAACTCTGGGTCTACTGAGGCTTGATATATTATCCATTTCTGTCATTTCCGCTTGCAGTTTGAGCCTTTATTTTGGATTTTGGAGTTGAGGTTTTCTGTGTAGTATATCTGTTTCATAATAGTTCTCCATTCTGTGACTGTGGGGATCTTTTCAGTCATCCATCTTCTGGTTAGTTTTCTTTGAAGTCAACAAGAAGACTGGAGGTAATGTTTTATGCCAGGGTGGAGAGTGATCAGGGTAGATGGACTATAAAACCTGTTCACCTGTAAGTTCCATCGGTTTGTCCAGGCATTTTGAGAGTTCTATTTGCATTGATAAAAAATGGCATTAGATATGGACATTGCCAAAAGATGTGGCCTAGTGAGGCGCTTTGACAGCCACATGTGCGCCAACACCAGCCATACCTTTCAGGTAGACAGTGCCTAAGGACCACTGGAGAGTGGAAGTAGCACATCCAGCACTTCCAGGCAAAATCACGCCACGTAGGGGAAGAAGTAATTTTGACAGCCGGGATAGTTACCTCCATCCAGGCTTCCAAGGGAATATTCATATCTAGATCTTTATTCCACTCCTTTAGAATGGGTTCTGTAGTTGTTACCGACCCTTCTCTCAGAGCCTTGTACATATTATCGAGAAGATGATGCTCCAACCCTCCCCGTATAGCCCCAATAAATAGAGGATAATGGCTGGGGATCAGGTGATAACCACACTGTAATCACCTCAAGTGGTTGCTAGGGCAATATGGTAAACCTCGAGAGCGCAGCTCGAGAGGTTTACTGTAGCCCTAGCAACCACGAGAGGTGATTTCAGCATGGTTGTCACCCAATCACCAGCTATCATCTTTTATAGTATATGGTCATAAAAACACCGTTTGCATTCTATCTGTGAGAATTATGGAACTCAGGTGCATTCTTTTTTTTTTTCCGCTGTTTGGAAGTTCCGAAGTGTGGTTAACAACTTTTAAAATTCTAAACAGCGCGTAACAAAGCTGTATAACTGCTGATTATGGTGGTTAATAGGCACTTACCATACATTAAAGAACTTTAACAGTCCAGAGGTCAAAGTCGACTCATTAGGTTGGATGTGTGAACTTCTTAAAATATGATTGCGTACCTGGAAGTATCGAAATTGGTCAGATTGATGTAGATTAAATTGGGATTTTAGAGAATTAAATGGAGATATTCCCTGGGGTGATAAGAACTGATATTAGTGAGAAAGGCCCAGTCCCCTCCATCTTTTGAAGGTAAGGTCAGAAATATTTGGGAGGAATGACTCGTCCTCAGAGATCAAGTTACAATTTTCATAGGTAAGATGCATATTTTTTGATCGTCTCATTTTCCTCCATGTTTGGTAAGTTAGTGCTGTTATTCTAGTGAATGCCCTTTGAGGTACAGAGCGACTTTCAGAGGAAAAAAGTATTTTGGTTATATCAAATAGGTCATTAATTTGAAATTCAAGGATTTTCCATGGGGGCTGACAATTCTCTGCTAGCCATATCAATATTGTTCAGAGGAATACCGCTTTAGCATACAAAGTAAGATCCGGTAGAGCCACCCCTCCTTGTGCTAGGGAAAGTTTGAGGATGGCTAGTTTAATCCTAGGTCATCCCTGTCCCCATATAAAGGATGATATTAATTTATCCCATGATTTAAGATAAAATAAAGATGGGAAACCTGGAAGATTCTGTATGAGATATAGAAGACGTGGCAAGATGTTCATTTTAATCGCGGCTATTCCTTGGTGGAAAGAGAATAGTGAGGAAGTCCATCTGGTCAGGTCTGATTGTATAGTAAGAATTAAGGGTTCAAAATTTATCTATTCAAGAACTTCAGGGTTAAGGGGTATATGGATGTCTAGGTATCTTATTTTTGTGGCCAGCCATCTAAAGGGATATGTCCGTTTTAAAGATATTGGGGGAGTAAAATTATATATTAGTATTTCCATCTTTGAGTCATTGAGTTTAAAGCCTGTTAGCCCCTCGAATCTTTTCAGCATTTTCCAGGTGTAGGAGACTGAAGTCTCTGGTGAGGACAGGGACAACAGAATGTCATTGGCAAATAGGCGGATTTTATATTCATGTTGGGCTACAGGGTATACCCTCTATCTCCCCTTCCTCGTTTATTGCTTGGGCCAATGGTTTCATGTAGAGGGTGAATAAGGCTAGAGAGAGAGGGCACCCCTGTCTTGTGCTGCGTCCCACTGGTATTGGAGTGGAAACACATCCATTTACCCTAAGGTAAGTCTTGGGGGAGGCATACAGATTTTTTAAACAGGTAGTAAAGGCGGTCAGGGAATGAAAGGTCCACAGGGCCTCCCAGATGAAGGGCCAGGAAACCCTGTCGAATGCCTTCTCAGCATCAAGGCTAATGAAAGCCATTGGCATCTGTCTTTTGATAACATGTTCTTGCAGGATCAGTATTTTATGAATATTATCCGCTGTTGTACGGCCTTTAATAAATCCTGATTGGTCCTGGCCTATGATATGTGGGAGAAGATTTGATATTATTTTAGCCCAAATAGTAGTGAATATCTTGTAATCAATATTTAGAATGGAAATCGGACGATATGCTGTAGGGTTAGTAGGGTCTTTATCGGGTTTTGGTATAGGGACTAAAGTGGCATAGCACCAGCAAGGTGGGGGTAATGTTTCCCCATTTGCTATCTTGTTATATAAAGAATTCAGTTGTGGAAGGAGGAGTTTTGAGAATTTGCAGTACCATTCCACTATGTACCCGTCAGGACCTGGGTAGCATGCAGGTTTAAGTTTTTGAATGGCTTCCATCTCTAGTTGGGAAATTCTTGCATCTAGGAATATGGCCTGAGATTCATCCAGACTAGGCAGCTTAAGCTGTTTAAAAAAGGAAGTTCTGTCTTCCTCTGATGTCCCTAATTCTTCAGAGTATAATTTCGTAAAAAACTCTGAAAAAGTCTGTGTTATGTAGGATTCTGTGTGTCCCATCTGACCGGTTGTCGGATTTTTGATTTTTAGAACTATAGAATGACTCTTTCTGGAGCGTAATTTATAAGCTAACTTCCTGGCCCCCTGAGGCTCCCCCCTCCATGGCAACCATGATGTAGATATATCAGTTTCTGTTGCATTTTATTGTCCATGATTTTTTGTAAGTCTCTTTTGGTGTCTTATTTATTTTTTAACGTTTGTGGTCCCTGTCTCTATATAGTAGTTGATAATTTTGTAGTTCTACTGAGAGCTGCTGATATTTTGCCTCCCTTTCTCAATTTTTTTGGTGGTATAAGCAATAATTTTGCCACAGATGGTAGCTTCTAATGTATCCTGTACAATTGCCTTTGTATGGGAATTCTCAGCTAAGAATTGAGGACTTCTTTTTTTAATTCCTTATCTTGTAATAACAAGGGATTCATTCTCCACAAGGTTTTCCTTGTGACTTTCCCTACGTCCAGTTTTAAGAATAAGGGGTGATGGTCTGAAATCAATTTCGGGCCTATCAAAATATCCTGTACAGTGGAATAATGTTCGCTGGTTGTGAAAAAATAATCAAGGCAAGAATAGGAATGAAATCTGGGGGAATAATAGGTATAGCCAGGGGAGGTCTGGAAAGTATGTTGCCAAATATCAATTAATCCTAAATGGTCCAGGACATGTCTGAATTGTTTAGCTGTCTTGTTCCATCTATGTTCATGGGGGCCGGAACAATCCACTAGTGGTGAAAGGGTCCTATTAAAGTTCTCATCCATAATTAGCTGTCCTTGTAAAAGACTAAGAAGATGGGAGATAAACGTGTGTAATTCTTTAAGATGGGACTGTGGAGTGAAATAGACATTTCCATTAGTGACCTATTGGCCATACAAGAGGCCCTGTAGAATGTCATATTGACCCTGACTACCTATATGAGTTAGAAACTTCAAAGGGTGTATCCGAGGGGACCAGGATAGCCACTTCTCTTTTTCTACCCCTAGGGTATGATGATGCATACACCCCATATCTTTTTCCCCAGCAATTTTTGATGTTATGAGTCTGTGAGATGCATTTCCTGAATAAGATAGAGGCTTGACCTCTGTCTCTATTTGTCGCATAACCCGGTAACATTTTATAGGGTCATGGAGACGGTTAATATTTTGAGAGTATATCTATATCGGATTAGTTTCCATTATCCTGATTATAATTATTTTTCCCTTTTCTTTTTATCCCTAGGTATGCTAGGTATGTGGGTCCTCTGGTCACTCCACCCAGGTGAGGTTTGGACAAGAAAGAGCTTCCTCAGATGCATTTCTTGTTGTTGATTCAATAAACAATTCTGAACGTTGTTGTGTGCGTCATTTTTCCCCTTATTCCTAACTTCCCAAAACCAAAAACTAATGTATACAAACAATACAAACATTTGAAAACCTAAGAACATTCCCCTCCTCCCACCCCTTTCTGTTACTGTTTGAATGTATAGCTGGATTGTAGTTCTGTATCTTAATCCCCCCCCCCCACGTTATCCCGAAACAACTATAAACAGTCCAATTATTAAATAACAGTTTGTAAGGTTCCCAGAGCATACTGTAAGATAAACTCTCCCTTACATTTGCCCTAAGGTCACAACCACAACTTATATACAAATCGACTCCCAAGTGGGAGGTGCTCGTCTTAAGCACACTCATATGACTCCCATCCTGTGGCCCCGAGGAGTTAGGGGTGGAGCTCAGGGGTATCATATTGCCCATCCAGAAAGAAATCCAGAAGAGCAAGGGGAATACCCCTAACCTGGGGAATGATATATTTTGATCACCCTTTAACTGGTTCACCATGGGTGTATACATCTTGAGCCCTTTATGAGCTTTTCTACCCACTCATTGTTAAATTTGTCAAAGAAATATTACATCTAAGTCATTCGTAACTTTGTCTCCATCAATTATTGGATGGTGTTAAATTACTATGGGTCTTCTGAAGTCCCTGCATGGTAATTTAGGCAGCCATCATGTTAATAATTAAATTGGCGTAGGTGTAAAAATCTCTCCCTCCACGCCTTCTAATATCCTATATGAGTCAGCCCAAAAAAGATCCTGTTTCAACTCATATTTCTTTTCCCCCAAACAATTAGTTTAAGCAAAAATAGTCCCAGTTATCAGATCTTATAGTTGATGTTCAGAACTTCATTTTTTGTTATTATTAGGAAGTCTCTTTTCATTATGCCAAGACTGTTGCCAAAATGATTAGTTCTTCATTTGGAGTTTAGAAGGCTGTAGGAGGTTGCTGATCTGAGAATCATCCACCGTTAGCCAGAAACCCCTGCACCCTACCAGGTCAGGAGGATGGGAGAGACAACAGAGGAGAAAGAAGGCAGCACTAGGCCCAGACCAGAGAAAGGGGGGGCAATTTCCTCATCTGGTAAGAAAGTTATCTCCTCCGGCCTGTGTGTCCTCCGCCATCTGAGGAAAAGTAAGGGACACTAAAGACAACCCAATACCAAATTAAATATGTTATTTCTTTATTCTATTTCAGTGATGTTGGTTGTCAGTGTCCATGTGCAAGGCACCCTCCTCCCCCTCCTGACAGCCCTGTCCACCCCCTTCCCCAATGCCCCTCCCTCGTACCAACTGTCTCTAATTAATTACACAAAAGCAAGCACCCCACAGTACCTCAAGTGCATAGTGTGGGATTCCTATCATTTTTCAGATGTTGCAAAATCTCGGCCAGTGGTGTACTCTTTGAGAACGATCCATCTTCTCCTGAATTCCCTGTCCGATGCGTAAGTTTATTATATCCAGAGTTTTGGTCATACTTATTCCCTTTGTGGTGAGGTCCTCCGCTGCTTCCAAGGCCGAGTAGTATGTCTTTTGGCCTGTTGGTAATAATACCACTAGTTTTGATGGGTAAGCGGTGCGAAATTGAATCTTCTGGGATCTCAAGATTGGAAATAGAGGGTTATAATCCCTTCTCTGTCTCTGTGTATAAGGAGCATAATCATTATCAAAAAGAAGCCTGTTCTGAGCAAGCATCACCCGGCCCTTCTGCCAGGCCTTACGAAGCAACATCTCCTTAGTTTGGTAGCTCAACATACGAATCACATACGATCTGGGTCTAGCATCTGGATGTGTGGGCCTGGGGCCCAGGGCCCTTTGAGCCCATTCTATGTCTATTTGGAAAGTAGGTTCCAAGTCCAAAACCAAACGCAGAAGGTAATCCGCGTATGCCAGAATGTCATTGCCCTCCTCCCCCTCCGGAATTCCAAAGATTCTTATATTGCAACGCCTGCCATGGTTTTCTGTGTCTTCTTGCCTTGCTGCTATATTTAGCTGTTCAGTTGCTAAGACTCTCAAGTTGGCTTCTATGTCATCAATCCAGTCTGCATTGCAGGTAATCTGTTGGTCTGCCTCTGTGATTTTAGCCTGCAAAAAACCCAGTTTGGGTCTGAGGTCCGACAATGATTCTCGTACTTCAGTGCGGAATTCTGTTATAGCTTTTAGGATCACATCCATATCACCATCCACCGAAGAGTTCTTGGGTTTTGTGGTCGCAGAGGATGCGTTTCTTTTCCTGAAGGCACCCATGTTAGGCTTCACTGTAGATTCTGAGTCGTCTGAGGGAATATCCCCGCCATCTGCTGGAAATGTTTTTTTGAGGTCAGTGACATCTATAAGTAATTTCTCTCTCTTATTTTGCTGGTTTGTGAAATAATCCTGGATTTTAAAAGGTTAGAGTAGGGTCGGAGAGCTCGTAGAGAAGGTGTCTCTTCAGCCCATACCGGAAGTCCACCAGTTCAGTATGCTCTTAATTGTAACAAAAACCTTTTAAATAAATAAATAGCCTGCACAGTAGCTGCAGGTGAAATCAGGAATACATCTGTTACCTTGTATACCCAATGCTACTGTAGAGCAGGGCCTCTGGTTCTCTGTGGCATTTCAATCCCGATTTCTGTAGCCAGGCTCCCCAGTTTCTGCTAAAAAAAAGTGTTTGTTTCATTCTAGCAGCATGAATTATTCATTTCTGTGGCAGAATGCAGTTCTGCCATTGACTAAAATATGTGATGTCATTGATGGCATCATATGTTAATTATAGAGATAGATCTTCAGACAAAATAAGATGGGGAAGGGAGTTGGGCACTTTGGCAAAACGGTATATTTTAATGAAAAAATCACCAGGAACAATGGGTTCTGCAGCACTACATATATTCTGAGACAGGATGCAAGTTTTGTGGGAAATATGGTAGTCACTTGTTTACACTGGGAAGAGAGGCTCTCTGACAATAAGAACACACATCTACTGCCCATAAATCTGAACACAACTGTAAAGTAGATACAGTATGTTCATTTAAAAAAGCACACACACACACACACACACACACACACACACACAATGTGCAAGTCCTTACACATGATTGGCCACTGTAAACAAACTGTTGTTTTGACAACATATAGTTAGTTACTTAACTTTTTAACTTTAGGAGGGTCTTACCTTTATCCAATTTGTGCCTGTGACATTGTGCTTTGGATTTAATCTACAGGTCTCCAGCACGGGGTGCGGGGAGAGCTGGATAAGGTTCAGGTGGAAGCCATCCAAAAGATGGCAAATAAGGGACAGATGCTGCTGGTGAGGGACTTCAATCTGTCAGATGTACATTGGAGCATCCCAACTGCAGCTTCAGCTAGGAGCAGGGACATCCTGGACTCCCTGAAGGGGGCATTCCTCAGGCAACTAATAAAAGAGCCCACTCATGAGGGGGCAATATCGGACATTGTACTCATCAATGGGAACAGTGTTGCAGATGTTACAGTGGGTGGCCTCCTGGGGACTAGTGATCACCTATGGTGTGGCTCAATATAAGTACTGTGGCAGAATAAAACCGCACAAAGGAGAGGGTCCTGGACTTCAGGAGAGCCGATTTTATAAAGATGGGAGAAGGCCGCAAGGATGCCCTGGCGCTGGGGGGGGGGGACTTTGGTGGAGTGGAGGAACGGTGGGTGGATCTGAAAGGGGGCACACAGAATGTAATAAACCTTTATGTCAGGCAAGTAAGCAAAAGCAAGAGGAAAAAGAGATCGCTACAATTTCTCAAAAAGGGTGGCTGGAAAAGTAAGAGCCAAAAAGTTGGGATTCAGGAGGAATAAGGAGACACAAAGGGAGGAGGTTAGGGAGAAATGGAGGCAGGGAAAGCAATCAGGAGCACAAAGGCACAAATGGAGGAGAAAATAGCCCAGGCAGTAAAGAAAGAGGATAAGATATTTTTCAGGCATGTATAATGTAAGCGGAAAGAGAAAGACCAGGGGAGGAATAGTAAGGCTTAGGAGGGGGGGGGACTGCATGAGGGGACCAGGAAAAGAGACATCTTTGAACAAATAACTTTGTTCAGTGTTCACAAAGGAAGAGGAAGGAAATGACCACAGATAAGGGCCAGGAGCATCGAAGGAAAGGAGGTGGACACTAGTCCATTTACAGAGGAGACGGTCCTGAAGGAACTCAAAAATCTGAAAGTGGACAAGGCAATGGGGCCAGACGGGGTACATCCAAGGATATTGAGGGAGCTCAGGGAGGTATTGGCTGCATCTCTGACAGCCCTGTTCAACCACTCCCTGGAGATGGGAGAGGTTCCAGAGGACCGGAAGAGGGCAGATATAGTCACTTTTCACAAAAGTGGTAGTAAAGAGGAGGCTCGCAATTACAGGCCAGTCAGTCCAACTTTGGTGGTAGGGAAATTAATGGAAGTACTACTGAAGGAAAGAATTGTGGAATATCTTGAATCCAGTGGCTTATAAGATCCATGGCAGCGTGGATTCAGCGGGGGAGGGGGGATATCATGTCAAACAAATCTGATAGATTTCTCTGATTAGGTGACCAGGAAAGTAGGTCAGGTAGGAGCAGTGGATGTGGCCTACCTAGATTTCAGTAAGACCTTTGACACCATTCCACATAAAAGATTCTTAAAAAAGCTGAGCAGCCTAGGAGTGGGTCCAAGGGTGGTAAACGGGGTAAGAAATTGGTTGGGGGACAGGAGACAGAGGATGGTGGTTAACAGAGTTCACTCCAAGGAAGGGAAGGTGACCAGTGAGGTGCTGCAGGGATTGGTACTGGGACTGGTCCTCTTCAATGTCTTTATTAGCAACATTGCAGAAGGGCTAGAAGGCAAAGTATGCCTCTCTACAGATGACACTAAGATTTGCAATAGGGTAGACACTCTGGGTGTGTGTGTGTGGGAAAAATGAATAGCGAGCTAAGAAAAGCTAGAGGAGTGGTGAAGAGTGTGGCAGCTAAGTTTCAATGAGAGGAAGTGCAAAACAATGCAGCTGGGGCACAGAAACCCAGAGCAGAGTACAAAATGGGGGCAGTGGTATTAAGAGGTAATCATACCTGATGGCCTAAAGGTAGTCAGACAGTGTGACAAGATAGTGGGGAGAGCTAGCAAGATGCTTGGGTGCATTGGGAGGGGTATCACCAGCAGAAAGAAATAAGTGGTGTTACCACTGTATAGATCACTGGCAAGACCTCACCTAGAGTACTGTGTCCAGTTCTGGAGACCACATCTCCAGAAGGACATAAAGAGGGTGGAGGTGGTCCAGAGAAAGGTGATAAAATGGTGCAGGATCTGCATCACAAGCCCTATGAAGACAGACTAAAGGACCTCAATATGTACACCCTGGAGGAAAGGGGGAATATGTTTAAAACTTTCAAATGCCTCCGGGCATCAATAAGGTTCAAAAGAGAAGCATTTTTCAGAAAAAAAGATGCTCAAGAACAAGGGGCCATGCTATGAGGCTGGAGGGGGTAGACTCAGGGGAGATGTGAAGAAGTACTTCTTCACAGAAAGAGTGGTGGATGCCTGGAACAGCCTCCCAGTGGAGGTGGTGGGGGCAAAAACAGGAACAGGTTTCAAGAATGCATAGGATAGGCATTAAGGAACCTTAGTGCTAGGGAAAGGGGGAGTAAGGCCGGAGATCAAGTAAGGTCTGCGACATTACAGTTGGAAGGGAAAATGGGCAGACTAGCTTGGCCAAGTGATCCTTATCTGCTGTCAGTGTCTACGTTTCTGTTTATCTGTTTTTTACACTCAGTATGCTTATAATTTCCCAGTCCCTTCCTAATTTAGTTTTTTTTTTTTTCCCCAATCAGCAAAGTCTATTTTTTATCCTAATTGTTTCCAAAATGTTCTCATTTATCCAAGGAGCCCTAGCTGACCATCAGAAATTTGCACCTCGGGGCATGTGTCACACAGATCACCAAAAGTCCCTACAAAATATTCCATAGCCCACTCCACTTCAGGAATCAGTTTACTGCGTTGCCAATTCTCATTTCTTACACTGTTCTTAAACTTGTCATTGGAGAAATTTTGCATGTTCCTGGCCCAGTAATAGTTACTAGATTTATACAATAACTGTTCCTGCTCAATATTAATCCAGGTTGGACTATGGTCCCCCTAAATGTGGTGGTAAAACCCCCAGAATCTATGACCCTGATTTGTGGAGAGGTAAATATTAAATCTAAAATTGATCGCCGGTTAGAAACATTTGTATATCAGGAAGGCACTCGATACGTTGTTAAACTCCCAGAATTGACACTAGTTCCTTTAACTGCCTGCCTCTCAGCTGAAACAAATCAGAATTCATATCACATATTAAGATAAGAAGTCTGTCCCCCCAGGCACTCATGTATTTTGTTAATCACCACTTCTAGTTTAGTTAATTTAGTTTTGGGTGGGGAACACACCACGCCAACTACTATTTTAAGATTAACTAAATAAACTATTAAATATTTAATGTTTTCACTACTACCAAGCAGCAAATTCTCAACAAAGCCTAGAGCTTTTTTTTATATACAATGACCACACACACACACACACACACACCTCTTTTGCACCTGTTTGACCTGGGAACATAACCTCCTTATCCTTGATGCCTTTGGATAACCAAGTTTCTGAGAATCCAAATATGTACTCGTCTCACTCTTGTACCATAGTTAAGATCATATCCATTTTCTGTAGTACACTGCATGTGTTATCATGCAACATCTGCAGTTTCCTACCATGAACTTCATGCGGGCCCAGATTTAATTTAACATCACCCCCTAATAACATAAAACACATTACCCACAAAGTGTAATTGTTCAATATAGTCAAAGAACCAATAAAATTGTCAATTTTTGACAGAGTTGTGTGATGATACCTCATCCATTTGTTAGTAAACACATTATGTCCGTTTTGGGGTGAAGTGGGGGTATCATTAAATTCCCCACACAGGGACCACTGATTAATCAGGAAATCTCAGGACGCCCCTTTAAATCCATATGTACTAAGGTACAGACCCACCAAACAGCCGAAACCTAAAAATATCAAAAATTTCAACAAAATCATTTTGGAATGAAGTTACATTAAAACATGTCCCTTACCAAAAAGTACAGTTACATTAAAATGTGCAATTTGCCGGTAAATACTAGTGGAGTTAAATTACATTAAAATATGCACCTTACCAAAAATTACACTAAGAAACATACTTTACTGGTGGATGCCGACGTTACCAGGGTGCGTAACATACTTTACCAGTGGATGCCGAGGTTACCAAGGTGTGTAGAACTGAAGACACTATAACAAACAGGATCTTTTAAGTTATATAGTTTATCAAATGAGCCTAATCAAAAACATTGTAAGGCCATCAGTACAACAGGTACATGTAGTAGAATAAAACTGAGCTTTGATAGACAGGGGAAATTACTCATATGGGTATTGCATGGACAGGAGGGGAACAAAATGACCAGGGCAATATGAAATGGGGAAGGAAGTCAAGAGGTAAAGGGTAATGGACAGTTGCAGGTGGGAGTAGAAAAGACATGAATAAGAGAGTTAAGAGGGAAAGCAGAAGGTGCAGAGTGGACTGACAGGGGAAGGGTAGACTGGAGATTAGGAAAGTGATAAGAGAAGGCAGATTGACAAGTAGTAGATTTCCTAGATGGAACAGAAAAGGAAGGGGAAACACAGTTGTGGAGATGGTAAGAGGAAGGAGGGGGAAGAGGATACTAGGGCAGTAAGGTAGGAGGGAAGGGAATCAAATCAGAATTTGGATATAAAGGAGGCACAATGGGAAACGTTTCTGGCATCAAGTGAGGGGAGTGAAAGAGCAGAATAGTGAGAGCACTTGTGGGTACAAGGAGGACACAGTCTAAGGCAAAATGACAACAAAAGTGAAAGAGGGGGTCTAGTCTGGCAAGGGAGCATTTGGGATCACCACTGTAAACTATGTCATCATAATCAAAAATAGGAAGGATCATCTTTAAAACTGTCTCTCGGCAGGCAGAATGTAGAATACTCACTTTGTTTGTTAAAACATATTAAAATGTCTAAGCATCATAGATGTAGTTCTGCTCTCAACTTTGGAGTATGCAGTTCTGAACATAAAAGTTAACAATGCCCTGGTGACTAGTGGTCCCTTCCTCACACTTATGGCTGTCCTGATGTATCAAAACATAATTCCCTAGTGGCTAGTAGTCCCTCCCCTTACCGCCTGCCATCTGTAGGTCTTAGAACATAATTCCCTGGTGTCCAGTGGTCCTTTCCCCCACCTGCTCCCCTGTACAATAATGTAACACTATCCCCTGGTGTCTAGCTGATCTCTGACCCCCCCCCAGGCAGGTATTGCCCTACCACCCCACTCCCCCATCCTGAACCAGAGCTGGTAACTGAGCTAGCCCTCCACTCACCATCACGGCTGACCCAAACTGAACTTGCAATGAGCACATAATGTATATAGTATGCATTCATCATGACAGCATAGTCAGGGTCCGGAACCAGCTGAAGAACGGAAGTAATGAGAGAGAGGTTTAAAACTAAAAAACAAAATATGTTGGGACCAGAATTGGGATGGAGGGAGACAGCAGAAGGAGGTTCAGGGTTTTTTTTTTTTATTAAAAAAAAAACTGTCAAGGTAGGGGGCCATCCCACAACGCTCCACAGCTCCTCATGTGTAAACATGTCCCAAGTGTCTGCAGCATTGCATGCCACATACAGGAGCTTGGAAATCGGATGCCCTTCAACATACCATACTTCCTAACAACCATGAAGAACATAATGGAGTCACTGAACAACAACAACACAATATGGATGGGCACCTTTCAGTTGTTAATTTGTCCAACCACATACTGACTACTGGAGAACTACATGTACTTTCAAAGGGCCTCACTTTCTGCCCAACAAAACCACTGGATAAAATACAGTTTTGTGGTGAACTGGAGGAATACTTCCGTAGGTTGAGACTTAAAGAATTCTTTCATGGCAAGGAAGAAATCACTGGTAGCGAAGACAGTGCAAACAGCAATAATGTAATGTAATGGATAAGAAAAAGAAATCCGAATTTACCCCCTCAAGTGGGCGTAACAAAAAACTAAACAATTACATTCATTGTTTCCGCCAACAAGTCAGTGGTCAGATTCTTACTAGGCAAAAACAGGCCCATTATAACCTTTCTCCACTGAAACGGAGAGCTATAGGAACACTGAAATCAAACCACAACATTGTCATCAAAAAAGCTGATAAAGGCTCTGCAGTGGTGATTTTAAACAGAGAGGATTATATTAATGAAGCTAATAGACAGCTAACAGATCTTACATACTACAGAGAACTATAGAGTGACCCCACTACAAGATATAAAGATGAACTACGTGGCTTAATTAGAACTTTTCCAGACCATGACTGAGAAAAACTAACTGACCTCATCCCTGCTGAACCCAGGCCAGGGACATTCTACATGCTGCCTAAAATACATAAACCTGGCAATCCGAGAAGAACCATAGTCTCTGGCAATGGTACCTTGACTGAGGGGATCTCAGGGTTTGTAGAGACCATTTTGAAACCGCTGGTTATGGAAAGAGACAGTTATATCCAGGACACTACGCACGTTTTGTGTGTACTTTCTGGTTATAGGGATTTACCACCTGATACCATTTTAGTGACAATGGATGTAACATCCCTCTACACTAATATTCCACACACAGATGGCATTGCAGCATGCCTTAAATACATACAGGAGAAAGGACCGGAACAAAACATCAACCCTGAAGTGGTGGGGGAACTTATGGAATTCATTTTGACACATAACAACTTCAACTTCAATGGTAAACATTATGTTCAAACTATGGGAACAGCAATGAGCACCAAAATGGCTCCACAGTATGCTAACCTCTTTATGGCTGACTTGGAGGAGGAGTTTTTAAGACAGTGTCCTCATAAACCACTAGCTTATTTCTGTTACATTTATGATTTGTTTATCATCTGGACGGAGGGCACATATGCACTCAAAGATTTTCATCACAAACTTAATAATCTCCACCCTACCATAAAGCTTACCCTGGAGTATTCTACCACCAAGGTTAACTTTCTGGACACCACAGTCACCATTAAGGATGGAACCTTACATACACATATTTACAGGAAGCCAACAGACAGACAGAGATACCTGCACAAGAAAAGTAATCACCCAAACCATACAAAAAAAATCTGTCATGTACAGTAAAGCACTCTGATGTCACCGTATTTGTTCAAATGAGGATGACAGAGATACACATTTGGCTATGTTGAAAAACACCTTTTTTGAGCAGGAACACACTTCCAGGGAAATTGACAGGATAACAGAACGGGAAATACAAGTACCAAGAAGAACAATTACTTCACTATAAAGAAAAGACAGCTACAGACATAATACCCTTAGTAGTCACATATCATCCAGACCTTGAACGTCTGCATAAGATTATTAAAGACCTCCACCCAATATTTAGTGAGGATGAAACCCTTAATTGTATTTTTAAGGAACTCCCACTACTATCTTTTAAGCAACCACCAAATTTAGCCAGCCTAATTATTAGGAGCAAACTTTCACCAGAACAGAATACCATGTCACACAATGGCACACGACCCTGCAATCAACACCCCTGTAAGACTTGTGAGCTCATTTCTACCTCAGACTGTGTGGTTACATCACAAAACAGACAATTCCAGGTGCATGGGAGTTATACATGCATGTCACGACATGTTGTTTATTTCATTCTGTGCAAGAGATGTCCACAAACAGGTTATGTTGGAGAGACACACCAACAGCTCCGCACTAGGATGAACTCGCACAGACATACTATTACAGCAAAGAAAACTGAAAAACCAGTGGGGCACCACTTCTCCCAGCCTGACCACTCAGTCTCAGATATGTCAGTAATGGTCTTAAAAGGAAATCTCAAAAACACACAACAGAGACAAGCTTTTGAGATTAAACTTATTTTACATCTCAATATGGTACCAGATGGGATGAACGTCTATCTTGGTTTTATGGGACACTACAGAAACTGACATCCACAGACCTCTTCTTCTTCTTCAGACTGACATATTATAGGACTTCAGCATGTGTGGGATGTGGGTGCATGTATGTATGTATGTGTGTGGGTATGTGTTGTGAGGTATGTGATATAACAGGTGTGGGGCTTGCTGTCACATTGAGGTAGGCCCCTATTTAGATATATGGAGTTATAGTGTGTTACTATTCTGACATAACACACATAATGAATATTAATTCCTCCTTACTTTTTATCTTTGCCCGGGGGTGGGATTAATTCCATTGCACCATATTCAGATTACCTAGCCTGTTACTGTACATACAGGAGTGTTATCATACACTGTCACATATAATTTTTTTTAACTCTGTACATATTGGGGTGCGTGATCTCATTTTTATGGGGGTCCTGGACAGATCTTTTTACATTAGGCTAATATTGTAGTAATTTGTGGATATGTAGGTATGTGAGACCTCTGGTCTTACACACATACTTTATATTTACTTCTAGTTACCTTATCCCGGGGAAGGTGGCAGATTTATTTCATGATAGTTCTATCCAGAATCCTTGGAAATGTTACTATGCAGATAGTATGGTTAAATAGTGTCACATTTTTGCTCTGTATGTATTAGGAGACATGAGCCCTTTTACTTAGGATTTCATGACAAGTTGAATTCCTTTGGGGAACAATTGCAGTGACTGATGTGAATAAAGGTTCACTAGGAGTGTGTGTGTGTGTCTCTGGGAGAGTGAGAGAGAGACAGAGAACATCTCCTTAAAGCTAGGTATCCCCCCCCCAACATTATGGTGATGTGGGATGGGGTAGGGTGTATTGTTTGTATGAAGAGGAGGAGAGAAATTACAATTTTATCTCTTTTTCAGATTCCTTAGACACTTGTGGTACATCAAGTTGTTACATTCTCAGTGTATATTGACATCGGTACGTATCAGGCTACATGGTCTTAATTCCTTGAGGTTCTTCAACTAGAGTTTTTTGTTTGACACTAATATTGTCAATTTATATTTAAATTATCATTTATACAGTCCTGTCACTACACTAGAGGTTTTTGAAATTTCTTGGGCCTTATATCTAGCTTGAGAGTACAGCTGGGTGACATGTCCAGCTAGGTTTTACACATCATACAGTGTGCACTGATGTTTTTAAGACAACTTTATTGGTAAACTCTTGTCTATAATTCAGGCATTGAAACTTCTTGGAGCCCTAAGACAATCTTAGTTTGTCTTTAATCTGGGTGGGGGTTGCCATTCAGTAATCACATCCTTATACAAACTGTGACACTCATAGCTTGATTTAAGAGTCATCTGCTTCAGCAGTGTTATCTTATGTCAATTAAATTTATATGCAGTAGGATTCTTTGTGTGTTCCACCAAGCACCTTTGACCCGGGGGACCCTCCTGGCTGAAGGCAGTATGGTACTGTTAAACTTCTCTGACATCATCTTCTGTATTTTTTAAATGAGTATTTTAAACCAATGGGGATGTTTTCTGTTTTTTTTATGCATGATCTAGCTGTTATAAGTACTGTATTTTCTAAACAACTGCCATTAACTTCTGAAGAAGGACTGGTTGGTCCGAATGCTAGAGCACTTTGTTCTTGTTGTTACATCTATGTTGGTCCGTTAAAAGGTATCAAATCATTTGCTTCTGGATACATACAGGAGCTGAAACACTGCCACAATGTAGACTCTTTGTACACACATCTAGAGTAGACTGAGCCTAGTTTGAACCTGCACACACTGTACTATATTGCTCTGGTATATTTAGCACAAAGATCAACCTAAATGGGCAACCCTGTTAGAGCTAGTTGATCATTCTATATATTCCTATGGCATTCTTGTGTTGTATTATAAATCAGGATATAATTTTTGGCCATACAGGATTACCTCTTTCTAAACATTCCAGTCATGATGGTCAGATCTTAGGGCAACAACCCTATTTAGCAGTAGGTCAGTGGATAATAGGTAGGAAAACTTAGCAAGCTGGACGGACCTTGGGTCTTTTCTGACATCATTTTCTATGTTTTGTTGTTTGCAATCTTATAACCATGAGCAGGTCTCTCATCAGGCAAGTCTTTCACTTAATTAACTCATCAAGAAATTCCAAGTTTTTGCATTATGTATGCATGCCGTAACCAGGACCCCACTGCAAATGAGTTGTGGCTCAACTGGGTAATCTGTATTCATGATTGAAATTTTATGAATAAAAATATTTTTCTATTACTACTACTGCTGCCAGATATCCAACCCCATTTGTTCCCATGGTCCTAGATGGATATTTGAGTGTGAATGCTATGACAAACATAACTAAAGGTAGTTCAGCCACATGCATGGAGACTGAGTGTGATGCCTGGCATAAGTCCTTACTTTTAGTATATTTATTGGCGGCCAAAAGGACCATCACCCATCGATGGATGTCACCTGTCCTTCCAACTGTTCTGGAATGGCGACAGATAATTTTATATATATAGTATATGGAGTATGTAGTGCCTCTTGGTGACCATTCATGATAAATTGCCACAGTTTACTCAATGATGGCAAAAATGGGTCTGGTATCTAGCCCAGGCTGACCTGGACTTTGTCCCATGACGGTGGGTGAGGGTGGGGGGTCTGCTGCCATGGAGGGGCCTTGGGAGGGGATGCCAAAACTGCTTTAATAATGTTGTGTGTGCATCTTTACCATTTGACTTTAGGACCTATTTTGTGGAAATGTCTAACACTGATCTTCCCCATGGGTAGAAGATTGTTGCTTTTATAAGATGAGTTTATCCATTACGTCTGTTTCTATATCGTCAGATATGATCACTAAGTGTATATTGCAGACTACTTCATTTGTGATGTACATTATGTATTTGTGATATGTGGTGCTTCTTTCAATAAATATTTAAATTAAAAAAAAAAAAAGGAAAATGAGTGTGCCGGATAAATGAGAGGCAGATAAACAAGTGCTGACTGTACAATGCACCTGCATTCTTAGTATCGCTCATTGCAGAAAAAGCAGTCAGCAGATTATGCTGGACTTTTCTGTTTAAAATGTTAACAAAAAACAAATTCCCATTTGAATTCATACAATGGATTATGAAACTTTACAAAATGGGTACCAAGAATCCCAATTTCTGATTGCTCTAAACACGCAGTCACTCATGCTCCAGTCTCCTGGTTAATCCTGGTAAATAACACGTTCTGGTGGTACCCAAGAAATCAGTGTTCCAACAGCCTGGGGAATACTACTTCAATACAGTGGTGCAAGTGGTAGACAAGAAGTACAGGAACTCGGACACTGGTAAATATGAAATGCAGAATGAAAATCCTCAATCTGAAGGATAGCTGTGTCAAGACACATCTATTTGTTTAGACATGAGTAGCTTCAGTTAGAGATATTGAAGTATTTCTAGGAAAATAGAATTGTTGTACAAGTCAGATGTTGTTATGGAAACCCTGATTTCAGATCATAGGCCCAGAAATTGTCATTATGTTGCTGGTTTAAGAATTCCAGTTCTACTGTCATTGGGAAGAAGTACAGGAACTCCGTTCCTGCTGCACAAAAGGTACAGGAACTGAGTTCCTGTGCGTTCCTGTTCACTATCATCACTGCTTCCATATATGTTATACACTGATTTGTCCTACCCAGCCGTAGTATAATACACCCTCATTCCACTAGTGAACAAGATCCCTCAACTTTCGGTAGCAGCAAATGCAATAAAAAAAAAAAAAAAATGTTCACAGTCACTAACATGACGAGTTTATCTCTCTTAAGTCATGCACCTATTCCTGTCACACTTGTGGATCCACTGACTCCAGACTGCCTTCTCATATCAATGTACCACCAACTTCACCAAAAATAATTACTCAGATAAAACAACAAAATTGAAAAACAACACTAGGCAGTGATGGGGAGAGGTTGAGCAATCAACCAAGCCACCAATGATATAAATGTCAAGCAGGCCCCACCTTTCACTCCATAACAATACATGGCCACTACCACCCCCTTGTGGTTGTCCACAAACAGAAGAACATTTTTTTTAAATAAAAGATGATAGTCTTAAACACTGTAAATGTATTTTTCAGTGTTTACTAACTTTTCTCCCAATTCCTGTTTTGAAAACAGTAGTAGTTCTGTGTTCCTATGCACCAATAGATTTTGTTACTTGATTCTGCCTATGTGATGTGTGCACTGTTGTTTTTTCTGAACTACTGTATTTTAAAAGCACAATAAGACAACAAGGTTGAATTTTGTGGTGAGATTACCACATTTCCAGGAGCTGTCAGCCCTCCACCTGTGGCATCTGGCCTGACTACACCCTTGTACGTGTGGTAACCTCACCACAAATCCCACCCTTTTGTGTCTTACTGCTTACCTATGACTCACCAACTAAGAGTCAGACAGATTAATCTAATTTCTAATCCCTTCTAACTAGAAGGAATTACAGTTTGTCAAATTACCATTCACCCCTATTATTTTTTATCTAGCCTGGTTCCTGAGGGAGAATGACATTGAGAATTACACAGCATGAGTAGGGGTAATATTCTGGCTGTTAAATTTAGATATATGCCCACAAACAAGCTGGGAATAGTCACTGTCATGCAGCAGGAAAAGCAGATAAATTGGGTGCAAAGTCCGTCCCACATCACAATACTGTACTACTAAATAACTAGTTTTTTGAACCACTAATGCTCACAATATATCAAATTACAACCATCAAAAGTATTAAAATAAATGATTCAGAAAATAACATTTGTTGTATACAGAACATATATTTTATTACTGATCTAAAGTCATCATTTACTGAAGTTTTACATGTTAATAATGATTTCAGCAGGTTCCTGGAATACAGTCTTAACATAAACTAAACAGTTTACTGCCCAAGGAACTACCTGACAAATAGACATAATATTACTGACTTGCCAATTACATGGCGTGTCCCAAATATTATGTATTTAGGTGTTAAAGTTTTGAATTGGATAAGGGAAATTCATAGAATAAATCTGGAATCCCTACAACAGAACACTGAACAAGACATTATTAGATGGGTAAAACTTCCCCTTACATTACAGGAGAGGAGGATAAGCATTATCAAAATGAATGCCTAACCAAAAATGATCCCTTGAAGCCTAATTTCTCTACCACTGTCAAAAGCATGGATCAGTAAACTTCAGTCTATTGTTACAGCATTCATTTGGTGTTTGATATTACCTTGCTGTTCTTGTGCTTTGTGTAGTGTTCGTGGCAAGTAAAAAAAAAAACCAGCAAATTTCATGTAGTCTTTGCCAAGAAATGTAGGAAGGTGAGAATTCATGTAGTCCTGCGATGGCGACATTTGTCTGGTGAAGTCCATTTTATGCTGCTAAGTGTGCACCAAAGAGCAGGTCACATGACTGATTTACTATGCAGAAGGTCTCACAGTACATGCAGCGGGACGTTCACAATGTAGCCCCATCATGCACAGTAAAGAGTTGGCAGAAGTAGCAGAAACTGCTCTCTTTGTGCCATGAAGAAAATCACTCATAACAGTTAGAAAAATCATAGATAGTTCAGAAATCTTTGCTCAGATTGAGTGCCGTGTACAGTAGGTGTGATATGCAAAGTTTTTATTGAGAGAAAATATTTTAGTATACATAATTTATAGTGTTTCACTTTGTTATTCTGGGTGCATCGGTGAGCTGAGGTTGAGGGAGGGGAAAAGGAAGCTTCCAGTTTCAGTTTTAAAACTGTAGTTTGCTGCAATGCAGCTTGTTCCTTATGATCTCTGTGCTGCTAACCACTAATTCTGAGTGCCCACATCTGGGATTTTGGAAATCCCCTGGTTGAAGCTGGGGGTTCCTCATTTAGTTTTCTGCTGTGTGAGAGAACAGTTGTCACTTTTGCAGGGCTGTGCATCCCAGCATTTGCCAATCCATTCAGCAGTGCAAAGCAGAGGCAGGGTGGCGGCAGCTGGCATGGCTGCTCTGACTCTAGATGGCAAAGACAAGAAGAGTGAGTCCCAGCCTACAACTGCAGTAGTTTTAACACATAAGAAGGAGGAGGCAGTTGAGGAAAAGGTTGTTGAGGGTAATGGGGGGGTCAGGGAGGGGAAGGGTATGTCCACAGAAGAAGAAGAAGAAGCAGTAAAAGAAGAAGCACAGTAGACAGAGAGTTGTGGTGATAATGTAATTCATGATCTCTGGGAATCTCAATCCCCCACCCAAATAAATCCGTAAGCTGTGCGATGACCGGTACTTGATCCCACTCCTCTGCATAGGATCAGAATAAAAGTACACAAAATGTGAAAGGTACTGAACACGATACAGTGGGCAAACCCAGTCCATTCAAGATATCAAAAAAAATCAGAAACAAGCCACGTACCCTCAGAAAACAGTTGTTGTGAACCCAGATCCAGCTATGTGAGATGCACAGACATGAAGTTGAGCTTTATCATTCATTTTCTTTTGAAGCCAGGGGGCCAAAGCCTCCTGAAATGATTCAGCAGTCTAGAAAGTAGTTTAGGAGCCAAAACTCCCACTCCCACCGCAGTGAGTTACCACCACTCATCCAAATCCTCTCTCTGGCACTATTTCATTATCGATCCTTCATTTGATAGGCAATATGCCAACCATGCCAATCGCAGGTCAGCCATGGCAGAAAGGATCCCATCTTGGCACTGATAGGCAGCTTGCCCACCTTAAATACAGTCATCTGTTAATGTTAGGGAAAAAAAATCACCAGAGCAAGGCTGATGACGGTAGGGTACAGGAAGCACCTCTTGTTCACAACACACTGGCAGTATGCACAGAGAAAGAAGAGGAGGAGGAGGAAGAAGCTGATAAGGGAGCAACTACTAGTGCTACTGGCTCTTCTGAGAAACTGTGGCAAAAAATCAGATCCTTTATGTAACAAACTAAACAATTTTTCCAGGATAGCCCGGCTAAGATGTGACATCTTGTTGCCACTCGGTCTTGCTTCTACCCATTTTGGCAGCAGGATAAGCTGCAGAACTGGGAAGTTAGGTGACTTCCCAGGGTCACACAGTGAGTATTTGGCTCAGTGGGGTTTGAAACCACGATCTCCTGGTTGCTAAACTGGTGCTCTAGCCACTAGACCACACTGTCTCCTTTCCTTCAAAGTGAGTCACCTCTGGATGGTGGTGTTGGCCAAACAACTCTGGTGGAAAAGCACACACAAATCACCAAAGGCATTTCAACAGCCTAAAAGAGTGCAGTCATTGATACCTTTCTCAAAGGTGCTCCATAATCACACAGTGTCCAGGGAAAGTAATGCTAATTGTGTTTTCAGGGCATTGTCTCAGCGTTCTTCGCTAGCTGTTTTTTTTTTGACTTGCACCTCTGTGGCACCGGGACACTTTCTTGCAGTAATTTTTGTTGTCAAATAAAAAGCAACAGTTTTCAGATCCTGCAGGATTGGTGGTCCTTCCCTTTTGGTCAGTATACAGTCATGGGTACGCCAGTTTTCACCCTCCCTCCCACCCATCGTTATTCTATGCTTTGTGTTTCATGTTGCACTGCATCCTTCTCTAGAGGCATTCCACTTTTGTTGTTCTTCTGGTATGGTACCCTTTGCTCAAACTAAAAAAGAATATATATTTATGTTTTTGTTTACTGGACCAGTGCTCTAGGCCAGAAATTGCCTCTTTTCAGACACGATCCAGACAGTACTTTACAAACATAGGATATACAAAATTTGACACACAATATAATTGTTGAATCAAAGCAAATACATGAAGGAATACTCTCAAAGTGATTCAATTACTCATTTCTAAATTAGGAGTGGTTAATGGCATTTTTCTCGATAGGCATTCTTGTGCATGCTTCTTGAAGGAAAGGCATCAAGATGTATTATTATTGAATGAGCCGAATCCAAAAGCCTGGGTGAGCTGCCATGGAATTTGGTGCTGCCAAGAAATTACTTGATTTAATCAGCTTAAGAAATAATAATCATACAACATCCACTAGTTACGAATTTGGAATAAACTCTGCCAATCTGGTACCAAACAGAAAATGTGGGAATGTTCACTTCCAAGTTAGAGATGGGGAACTTAACTGGGGCTCCATTTGGAACACATAGATTCTTAAAATTTGACCATTATAGACTGCTACAATTTAAAACTTTAAACAAACATGCATTTTATTATATGAAACCAGGGAAGCCTGACTTCCTAATATTAAACCACTGACCCAGGTGTTATTGCACTTGCTCAGGGGAATTTATTAAATATCTTGTGGGATTTTCCAAAAGTAACACCCTTCTGGAATAACATTACATGACTAGGACCTATAAGGCTCAAATGCCTCTACATCAGGCAGAACTGATAAACCACAGAGCCTTCTTCTGCTGCATATATCTATGTTTCTACGTAAAAACAAGTTTAAGTACATTCCTGAAAAGTGAAGATCTGTTCAATACACTAACAAACATCATTGGCGGTGGTGTTTTATTTGATAATTTAAACATACCTCAGAAATTTAAAATAAGCATAATAGCAATGGCAGTGAAAAGTTATAGTTATACTGAATGGAAACATTAACTTTGTTTACATTTTTTAATATAATTGTTAATTTGGGCATGTGCAGTCTAGTTATTAATCCCAGTGTTGTGCTTTGTGTATGTTTTGATGTAGTCTTATTGTTTCCTTGTTAAGGGTCCCTTGTTAATGATGCCTTAAAAAATGGGGACAGTAAATCCTGCATTTTGATTGTTTTTTACACATGCATCAAATCTGTTCGATGGAGAGGTAAAAACAAGTATTCAAAGGCAGGACTGCATTACCCCAAATAAATAAATCACTATACCATTATAATACTCATATTTGAACCTACATTTTTTTTTTCGCTAACGCGGCTCAGCTACACTCCCTATCTCTTCCCAATACTATTCCCCACAGAAATAATAATTTCTTCCATGTCAATTTGTTAGGAAGCAGATGTTGATTTAAAATTACCCCGTTTCACTTTAACCAACAGTCTATCTTACTTTTCTAAAAAAAAAAAAAAGAAGAGTTGTGTCCACAACATGCTGATCAGCTGAAAGTGACAGGATTTAATAGCAGCACCAAATGTCATACAGAAGGTCTTGCCTCAGTACTAAGTCAGTTGAATCGCAATCACAGGCAAAAGGTCCATAACGGAGTTAATACTTGCGTGGGTTATGGCGCACTTCTTTTATGAACATTGCTAATTTCTTTGACTTATTTAAAGTAACTTACCAGACAGCTCTCCAAATGCTGTGCTCTCTCACTTCTTGTGCTCTACCCAACCGAGAGATGGCAACCGTGCTTGCTCACTGCTTTCCAGCTCCATCATCAGACAAATGTGAAAAAAGTAAATAAAAATTAAAACAATACACAGACATACTGCTGCATATCTGGAGAAGACTATGTGCCTGTTGGGGGGGCAAGAGTGTGTGCAGGAAGGACCTGGTAGTCATAGCAATAATCTCCAACTATGGTAGCCATAGTGGGACAAAGGTCCAAGGGGCAAATAAAAACAACCAACAACAATCTATTACCGGCAGAGGAAGTCTTTTGCATCAAAAGACATTGAAGATTTTAATTTTGTACTAGTTAAAGATTAAAAACTTTGATTTTTAGATGCATCTAATATATAGAAGGTCATTTTATAAGCATAATAAGACACTCCTGGGCATGCATTGAACAGATATTACCACACTTCCAGTGGCTGAAGGCACTCGGCCTGTGGCTTTATGCCCCAGTACACCTCTGGGTGTGCAGTAATATCTGTTTAATGCACACCCAGTCATGTCTTATTGCTTACTTTTTTTGTAGCCAATATTCATTTTATGAAGGAGTTTTGGAACCCAGTGATATCAGTTGGGCTGAAGTCAACAATGAAACTTTCCATGCAGGTCTTCCACCAAACTGAAGTAATTGAGTTGTGTAACTGCTAACTAATTACAAACTGAATATTGTAGGTGGGGCACTAAAGAGCCATTTTTGACGAAGGACACACTTTACTCGGGCTCTTGATCTTTTTAAACAGCAAAATCACAATTTCTTCTACTGATACCTGTTTTTTTTTTTGCTTCTTTATCTGCCTGAGTTCCTGCTGCCAATATCAGATTTGAGAATGGAGCCTCCTAAAACCATGACAGGGGCAGGCTCCAAACTGCAGCTGAAGCAACAGCAACAGGCAGCGAAAGTGGTGGGTAGTACAGGAACCTCTTATCCATGGACCAGCACCCCTGATGGTTCCCCCAGCTCATGGACAGCAACTTATATGTAGGTACATGTACTAACCTTAGGGCGAAGACACTTATGCTTATACGATAAGTGTCAGGATCTGTGTTCTATTATGCTTCACTGATGTTCCAACTATAAGAAATGCTCTTGCTCTATTTTTATTGTATTTTCATGTGTAAGGCAACAGTGCCATCTTTAGCACTTGTGCATTACTGCAACTGACCTTGGGGAAGAGTAGCCCCATTGTGCTGTTATCCACACCACTATTCACACTAGTTAGGACAGTTACCCAGACCATCTATTTTTGTCCAATTATATTCATTTTATGCATCCTCCTTAGCCATTGCTATAGTTATTATCAGGGTATAAGACCCCTTGTAACACATAGGTCTTAGAGAGAAACTGTCTGCATTGCCTAGATAAGGAAAACTGGTATTCTCCCAGTGTTTACACTGTATTGGTAGTAAGTCTGTATTATCTATCTGTAATAAATTTAATTTATTACATGAGTACCACTTGTCTGTTTCTTCCTTTTGTACATTTTCACCAAAAACCTAACAGGGGAATATATTGCCCATTTACATTTGGTGACCGAGTGCAGGTGGAATGTACAAGGGAAGATTCACATTCAATTTATTTGAATGTCGAGTAGTGTAGTGTGATTTTTGCCTACTTGGACCTTTTCATGCTTACAGTGGTAACAGTTGTGGCAGACCCACACTGTCTTGGTCTCGGGCATGGCAGACCCACACTGGACTCCTTACCCTCCCTTTGCAAGTGACAGTGTACCTCCCTGGCACGACTTGATAAACTGCCATGGACTGGAAAGCGGCAGATGACGGCACCAGGGTATTTTACCAGGTTTACGAACTGCTTATTTGTTTATCTACCGCTTATTTGTTATGTCTGATCTGTGCACAGAACTGAGACTCAATGTCTCAAACTACCTCACATCCCATGGCAGATGGACAGATTTCACGCTGGATGCAAAATCTGTAGAAAAACCATTGCTGCTAATATCTGACCGCTACTTAGAGTCCAAACAAACAACCAAAAAATACACCCTCAAAGGTTTTTTTGTTGCGGCTCTACATAGTGCTGTTGAGAGTCTCACAGTGAGGTTTGCCTCCCTTGAACTACAAAATATGGCTAAAAAAAAATGGGCTTGCAGGCACCGGAGCTACAGAAAAAGGAAAGGAAATTAGTGGAGGAGACACAGTCACTCCATCATGCTAATTCCAGGCTGCTGCACAGAACTGCTCAAGACACTGAGCGAGAGTTACGTTTGTTAAGAGATGATTGTGAAAGGTTGAAATGTGATACAGTTAGTACATTTTAATGATATTTTGAGTGATACAAATGAGGCTTTGAGAGATGAGAATGCTGAGTTAAAAGAGGATTACAAGCATGAGTTGTGAGTTGGATAAAGAGCTTAGGGAAAACGTCAAATTGAGCGCCGCGTATAGAGTGTTGCAGAGAGAGAGGTAGAGAGGTATTGAGCAGGGCACTGCAAAAGTCTGTCACAAGAAGTGCAGACAAAACATGTCGAAGTTGCACCATAAACAGGAGTTTCTTGCCAGCCATGTTAAAGCCATGAACAGGTTTCAATATACGCCCATTAAGACTGTGTCAACCAGCGATGACGACTCTGACTTTGATGATGAGGCATGCCACATCACATGTAAGTCAAATCCCCATGGTGGAGCAACTTCTACTTGCCATTCACAAGATGGCGCTGATGTCAGCACACACACTGTATCACCATGTCTATGCAAACATGATGGATGCCATGTACAATGCCAAGATGGCAGCCCCCAGGACACAGGCAGAGAGCCTGTAATCTGTAATGCACCTCTGCTCACTCCCATCAC
This sequence comes from Neoceratodus forsteri, assembly GCA_016271365.2. Lineage (NCBI taxonomy): Eukaryota > Metazoa > Chordata > Ceratodontiformes > Ceratodontidae > Neoceratodus > Neoceratodus forsteri. The sequence goes on from CM057459.1 coordinate 974,462,534, forward strand.
TAGGAGCAATGAGTCGGAGATTCGTGGCATGATTAATGATGCGATCAGTAGGATCACTGTCCCAGAGGATCAAAAGAAGGCCATCCAGGACCAAACTGACAAAATGCTTAAAGAGTCAATCACTCAGGATCACATGTACAAGGCCATCGCTGATGCGGCAGCAGAGGCTGGGCTTCATGAAGCCATGCAACGGACTAAGTTGGCTGCAACTATGCATACTTCCAACCCCCTGCAAGTCGCTCATTCTGTCCAGCAAACTGCACTGAGTATCAGACTGATGGGCCCAACTAACAATCTCAGTTGACACTTGGAGAAAATGTGCTCCCTTTGCAAGAAGCTCTCCCTCCAACCCCAGTACCAGGTTCAAGTCTTGCGACAGACAAGCTAACGAACCCTGTGGGCCAAGCTGTCAGAGGTAGCAGGAATGACGGTAATGCAACCTTTGATGAGATCGCTGCTGCACTCATATGTGCAAATTCCCCTGGGAATTGTGGGAATGTACTTGGCCTACAAAGTCAAGCAAGGCACAAAGAAAAGCCCAGCCACCTACCATCAATGGTTGTGGTTTGCGAATAGAACTGGGAAGGCCCTCACAGACAAGGACTTCAATATGGACCAAACTGAGTACAAGGATTTGTACATCCGAAACATATATCTGGCCTCACGGGAAAACGCAGAACTTAATGTTTTACCGGACACCGACAAGTTTACTGCTATCCTCATCAAGACGGAATGGGCCTATCAGGTCTATCTCTGTACCCACTCTTCCGGAAATCCAACAAGGTAGCTGCAGTTCAGCCTACCTCAGATGCTCCCACCCACTATGCGGTGGAGGGAAATAACAAGAAAACATCTACCCCTTCTGATGACAAACAGTCACACAAGGGGGGGGGTGAAACAACAAGAACAAGGACAACAAAGGCAGTTGGAAAAATCCAAATGCCCAACAGAATAGCCAGAACCAATACAAAAACGGTCCTATCGACAAATCAGAGAAGAGAACAAAGCCGTCCTCAAGCTGTTGGAGGAAATTTGTGCAGAAAGGGAACCCCCTGCTGCACAACGCATAGTTGCACTAGCCCCAGCTGTCAAGTTAGTTATCGAGCAGCCGAGGGGAGGTTGCACTGGTTACTGGCCAGGCTGATGTGACGTCCAAGGCAGACCCACCCGTACAGGCCAATGCTGCACCTGTGATGTCACAAGTACACCTGTATTCAGTGCAAGACATACAGAAGGCCTTAAAAGATCCTGCAGGCCTTCGATTTCAGGAACAGGAAGACAATGCAGATTCTGGAGAATTGGATTGACAATTACAGGCCCCAGTCTGGATTGTGAATAACCTGATTGTTGACACAAACAGACGGCCTTGTGTAGAGACCATGGTTGGGGGCCACCAACTTACCATGCTTCTGGACAGTGGAGCAGCCATGTTGGTCCTCCATGACAAGGACCCGGTTCCATCTGACTGGTCAACCAGCTGGAAGACCAGTGGACAGGTTGTAGATGGTACCCAGCTACACACCTACTGATCTATTAATCTAACTGTGGTGGTAGGCCACCTCAGAACTAATTTTGCTTTTGACCTCATGGTTCTACGTCATCACCCCAGCATTCTGGGAATTGATTTCTTAGCATCACATGGCTGTGTAGTGGATCTAGCCAACAGGCTACTCATTCAGATCAAAGGACATTGTCATGCCTGTTACCATCCCAGACACGCACGTGGTGGCAGCTATCTCCTGTAACAACAAGAAGTACAACGTCATGGCCTTGTTCAAAAGTCATGACCTGTTTTCTGAGCTCGCACCTTTGCTGTGAGGCAGAACCAGTATTCATTTCCTGCTGAAGCTTGGCCATCACTTAGGGAAACCATCCAATCACTACTTCAATAAGAAGTGATTAGAAACTGTGTGTCTACTGTCAATTCACCTATTTGGCCCGTTAAGAAACCGATTGAGGCCTGGAGACCCAAAACTAACTACAGAAACTCAATCAGGTTACTCCTAGCTGCGCACCAACAGTAGCATTAGCACCTGATGTACTTAAGCTGTTGACACCTGACAAAAAGTGGTTCACAGCTCTTGACATTTCTAATGGGTTTGGTAATTCCCATTAGCACAGGAAAGCCAATACAAATTTGCTTTCACCTTTGATGGACGTCATTATACCTGGACATGCCTCCCCCAGGGGTTTCACAATAGCCTCTCCCTTTTCCGTCTCCACATGATGGATGCTTTGCAGGGGTTCTCCACACCCGTGTCTCCTGCAGTATGTGGATGACTTGCTCCTGGCAACCACCACGAAAGAAGATCATTTGTCCCTTCTAAATTAACTTATGTATCTCCTCCAGAGAGCAGGCCTCAAGTGCAATCCCTCCAAGGCACAACTGTGTGAGAAGGAGGTCATTTTCCTTGGCCTACACATTACAGATCAAGGTAGGAGCCCAGCTGTTAAAAAGATCCAGGGCTTGCAAGATCTGCCACTTCCTACTAGCGTAGCAACTCTCAGACGCTTCCTAGGAATGGTAAACTACTACAGGGATTTTATACTCAACTTTGCCTTGAAGGCCGCTCCCATGTATGAACTTCTGAAAAAAGGATGTCCCATGGACATGGGGCCCCACTCATACTGATGCTGTGACACAGCTCAAACAGGCCTTAGCGTTCGCCCCAGCACTGATCAGTTCTAACCCAGATCTTCCATTCCATTTGAAAACTGTCACACTTGATGTGGCCATGTCTGCAGTGCTGGCACAAAAGTACAATGGGTATTTCAGGCTCATTGCCAATGCTTCTCAGAAGCTGTCCCCAGTAGAGAGGAAATACAGTCTCTGTGAAAGAATGATTTTGGCAACCTACTGGGCTGTCATAAATTTCATGTACTGTATATCACTGGATACGCACCTATCATCTTGCATACATGTCACACCCCAACCAACTTCCTGCTTTCAAAGTAAAAGATGCTTCAGTTTCTAATACCAGACTCACCCTCTGGTCTTTGCTTTTGCAGGACAGAGACATTAAAGTACTATCTGCAAAAATGCCATTTATTCTAGCTCATGGCCTACTGTACACAGGTAAGCCCCACAACTGTGCACTCCAACCTCCTGACATACCCAAGCCGGGACCATTTCTACCAGCTACACCAGCTATCCTACAGGATACCACCATGTATCGTGTCTTCACAGATGGCTCCACCTCCTACATGGAGGTGGAACAGGTAGGAGGATTTCATGTATTCCTAGTCTATCCAGATGGTGACTTCGTGAGTATTGCTAGGAAATGTACCGTCATTACTCACTCTGTGAGCAACCTGATTGTTGACACAAACAGGCGGCCTTGTGTAGAGGCCATGGTTGGGGCCACCAACTCACCATGCTTCTGGACACCGGAGCAGACATGTCAGTCCTCCATGACGAGGACCCGGTTCCATCTGACTGGTCAACCAGCTGGAAGACCAGTGGACAGGGTGTAGATGGTACCCAGCTACACACCTACTGATCTAGATCTAGGCATAACCTCTGTGTTCTAGAGGTTATGCCCCACGGTCCTAACGATGCTATCATCTTTGCAGATTCTACCTGGGTCTGCTCTTCCCTTACTGAATTTCTACCATTCTGGGAGAAGAATAATTTCACATCCTCTGATGGCACATCTGTCAAATACAGGGATTTGTTTGTGTATATATACAAACTGACAACAGTTTACTCATAAACTGTCCATTCACAAGGTAAAGGCTCACTGCAAAATGGACCCTTTCCATTAATTCAATGATTGAGTGGATTTGCTTGCCAAAGCAGGCACTTGGTGGGGGGAGACATAGTCAATGCCTCACCCAGTAGCTGTGGCAGCCATCTTCTTAGCTGCCAACACCAGATAGAAACCACAACCAGAACCTCCACTGGACTTTTCTGCTGCACAGAAATTTGACCCAGAACTAAAAGATGTGTTCAAATACCTGGATAAAGGAACTGAATAGGAACTACCTACTGGTAGCCCATACAAAATACATCCTGACAACATACACTAGCCTCATGATCAGAAATTGATCTGGTATAGGAAGGACAACACAGGTCACAAATGATGGATTGTACCACAATCCTTATGAACCAAATTCATCCATATGGTTCATGACACCCCCACTGGTGGACACAAGGGGGCAGATAACACAATCCAGAGACTTAAAACTGTTGTCTGGTGGCATGGTATGACCAAGGACATGGAGCATTATGTGGACAACTGCATTGTGTGTGCCCAGAACAACCCTATTTCAGTGAAAAGAAATACCAAACTACTGCCACAAAGGCAATCTGAACCATGGAATGCAATACAAATTGATTTCATTGGCCCACTGACTAACTCCAGCAAGAACAACAAGTATGCACTTGTTGTCACAGATTTATTTTCCAAGTGGGTTGAGGCATTCCCTACTTGGAATAATGTGGCAAAGACAACTGCCAAGATTCTGGTGGATCAACTGTTCTCCAGGTGGGGCCTACCCCATAAGGTAAACTCAGACCAGGGAACCAGTTTTATGGCTGAGCTGATGAAGGAGACACTCCGAATGTTTGGAGTAGATAAAAAATGTCATATCCCATACCATCCTCAATCCTCAGGCCAGGTAGAAAGAGCAAATAGAAGAATCAAACAGATGTTATGCAAATTCATCAATGACAATCCCAAATATTGGGATTCTCTCTTGCCATTACTGCTGATGGCAATCGGGGTCACCCCAGTGGCCACTACTTAGTGCACACCATACACGGTTATAACTGGTAAAGCCACGAGATTACTCGAGCACCTGCTGATTGACCTCCACACTGCTACAGTAGATAGTGTATCTGTGGATAAATATGTTGAAAAACTTCGGGATGACATGAAACCACATTTTTTCACTGAAAATCATATGGGTAAAGCCCAACAACAAGCAAAAGCCCATTTTGATAAGCATCCAAAGAAGTCGACTGGCAAGTTGGAGATCAAGTCATGCTTCTCCTATACAGACCACAGGCTCACTCATTTACCAGCAAGTGGGAAGGTCCATTTCCCATTGACAACAAACTCAGCCCTGCTGTTTATCAGGTGAGAGTTCAGCATCTGAAACAGACCACTGAGAAGTGTTTTCCATGCTAATTAGCTCAAGTTGTATAAAGGTGACTAATTACTTTTCCTGACCCTATTGGGACAGAACAGTACTACTCACTTAATCCTTTTCTCTTTCTTTCAAATACACTGGCACAATGGTTATCTTGCACCTCCTCATCCTGGTAGGACTACTTTCTTTGACTTACTCTCACGACAAGTATCTTACAACTAACCAAAGACAATGCATATCACATTTGCTTCAGAACCATGAACATACAGCTAGAGATGCACCCATCTCCAGCCCAGGGAGTCCATATAGACATCCCCAACAAATTGATTACTGTTAAGGAAGGCTCAGATGCCTATCTTAATGCCATGGTTGTAGCCCCAGACAAATCCACATTGCAGATACAATGGGAAACTGATTGTAATGGTCACACACTTCCTGTAGCACATTTATCCAAAGGAACTTTTCACGGATGACCCAACACTGGGATTGCACCAGACAGTACACTCTCCATGCGACAAGCCATTTCTAGACACACTGGTCTCTACAACTTAACTGCCTTGACAAGATCCACCTTTTGTGACCATCTCACCTCTGAAGAGTCACAAGCTTTCTACCTTCACAACTATATGGCTACTGAAGCTATGTTCCTTTCTGTAGTCCCACCTACTGAAGAAAAACTTACTGAATGTCCTCCTCAGGAGCTTGGTCCTCCTAGTGGTCTGACCACCACTTCCCTTCCAGGAGCTTTGATTAACAATGTACAATTTATGCATGTCCCAGTTATCTTTAATCTTACACATTGGAATATGGCCGAGTTTGGTTTCTGTCACTCAACCAACACTTCTAAATTTTTCAGTATAATGCTTCTAGACATTGTAGCTGCTTACCAAACTCACACAAAAGATCCAGTTAGTGGACCTCATGCCACTGAACACATAGGAGTTTTTAGAGCCGCACCTAATGCTAAGAGTAAACCAGACACTAGGCGTGATACTGCAGATGTTACTGGTGCAGCAGGCACTGTCTCTGGCCTTTTTGGTTCAGGAATGTCAATCTGGAGGAGAGCAGATATAGCTGCTATTAAAGCACAAACACTTACTGTAGATTTCAACAAGCTATTAAAAATGATGTCTTACCAGAGCTGCTACATGGTGTAGATGGTTTATGTAAGGAAGAGCGCTTCACAGTTTACACCATGCAAGAAATTGCAAAAGGGTTCAACGATACTAGAAACAAAATTAATGAATTGATTTTTCAAAATAACAAGGAGTCAGACAAGCGATATATTGCCCATGAACTTTTATGCTCTGCTTATGGTCCTTATGTAATTGCCACTGTTAATCTCTTCAGGGATTTGGAAACAGGATGTATTCCAGATATTACTCATGATAGGAGAATGTCTAAATGGTATTGTCCTCACTACAAATCTACTGCACGCATTGCATTGTGTATGTCAAATTCTGTCAATATTTCTATATTTACTGCTAGAAATCTTGGGTATGTTTCATGTTATCCAAACCAAGCACCATGCTATTTTACTAAATGTTGTATAATTCATGACAACCTATTCATTACTTTCACTGTGTCACTACCTTGCTTTGATCCACAAACTTCTGTCTTTGACAAACTGGCTGCCATTAATTCCATCAGACATCTTGCTGAGAACATTTATCGAGAATGAACTGACTTGCCTTCTTTGCTCATCTACCATCCCATTCTACAAGCTTGGGTCACACTGCATACCAACTGCTGTGCCAAGAAGAGATATTATTACCTATGTCGCTGTGACATATTTGACATTGTTAAACCTGTCTGTGGTTATTCACCATAACACTTGAATTGGTAGTTTTCCTTGGGTGATGAACTGCCGTCCAAACTGACTGAACAGTCTTTGCAAGCTGCATCTTCAGTGCCAGACACTGAAACAGCTGCATCCCAAAGCTATCTGGAAGAGGTACATTGCTTCACGACATGGCTCACCAACCAATCCTTCACTTGTCCTATAAATCTACAACAATGGAGAGTGCCAACTGTAAGAGTTACCTACAATTCTGTTGGGCAGTACTGTGTAGTGACAAATCATGATTCCTTTGCTTATGGCACCAAAACATGCGCTATTAATTTTCCTAACTTCCGTTTTACTCCACAGCATAAAACTGTCATTGGTCATACAGTTATTACTCCCTGAACCAGGCGTTATTGATACTGATCCACAATACTTGCTTGCCTTGTCTCAATATTTGCCTGTCTTTAACGTACACATAGACCCTTTCTTTGAAATCCCTTTTAGCCAGAAAGGATTCACACCTTATCTATATTAGCAACAATATTTCTAAAGCTGGTGATGCTCTTATTCATGATGGTGACTTAAGTACTGTGCTATCCAATACTTGGCTGGAATTAACTTTTAAAGCCTTTGTTATTATCCAAGCATTTTTGATTGTTTTTCTGATACTAACCCTTTGCTGTCTAAGACACACTCTTAGACAACATTTTGAACAACTTGAATTCCTTTACAACGCTCGTGCCTTGGGCTTGTAAATGATGGCTTTTGTAGCTCCATCCCACTACTTTCCTGTGGTTGTTGGCTTTTCTTTTGATGGTAACAAGGAAGGGAATGTTATCCATGGACCGGCACCCCTGATGGTGCCCCCACCTCATGGACAGCAACTTGTATGTAGGTACATATACTAAGCTTAGGGCGAAGACACTTATCATATGAGCATAAGTGTCAGGATCTGTGTTCCATTATGCTTCACTGATGTTCAGCCATAAGAAATGCTTTTTGCTCTGTTTTCACTGTATTTTCATATGTAAGGCAACAGTGCCATCTTTAGCACTTGTGCATTATTGCAACTGACCTTAGGGAAGAGTAGCCTCGTTGTGCTGTTATCTATGTAAGCTATGCAACTTTTCACAATAGTTAGGACAGTTACTCATAGCACCTGTTTTTGTCCAATTATATTGATTTTATGTAGCTTCCTTAGCCATTGCTATAGTTATTATCAGGGTATAAGACCCCTTGTAACAAGTAGCTCTTAGAGAGAAGCTGTCTGCATTGCCTAGGTAAGGAAAAATTATATTCTCCCAGTGTTTACACTGTATTGGTAGCAAGTCTGTATAATCTATATGTAATAAATTTTATTTATTACATGAGTACCACTTGTCATTTGTCTCTTCTTTCTATACCATTCTACCAAGAACCTGACAGGGGAATTTATTACCCATTTACAAACCTGTAAACCCAATCAACAGTGGTCACAGCCTCCATGGAAAGTTATGATGGAATCCATGCAGATGAAGGATTCAAGAGGTCACGTGATGCAAGCAGTCTGTTAGCTGCAGAGGTGCTGAGCTCCTGCCTACAATCCACTATATTTTTAGCTTATCCTGGGCTGATTACTTTCCATCTAACGCCAGAACATTCCTTATACACCCACCAGATCAATTGATCCAGATTGCAAGCGGCCCAACGAGTCCACGATGGAGGTTGAAATGCGGCCAGCTTCTATACGCCACACTCCACTGGCGACACCAGAAAAAAACCCGAAGAAGCCTAAGGCCCAAGGTGTCCACTTAGACAAAAAATGTACACATCCAACTACCTCGATTCTTCTAACAGAGGATCATTTTCTGCAAGAACTGCAGCCATTTAAGGAAACGCTGACAGAGATCTCCAAAGAATTAAAATCTTTACGTGGAGATTTTGCCGACTTGTCATGGAGAGTTACGGACTCCGAGGCCCCGTACTACTTCCATTGAGAAGTGGAAAGAGAAGCTCGATCCAGAAATGGTAGCCTTAAGACAACAAGTACAGAAGCTACAAAAAAGACAGAGGACCTGGAGGGAAGGAGTCGCAGGAATAATATCCTAATAATTGGCTTGCCTGAAGCACAGGAAGGACAGAATATACAGGCTTTCCTGCAAAAATTCCTGCTCAAGATTGCTGGTCCATCTCCGATAGGGACCTCCTATCAAATCGAGCGAGCACACCACTCCCTGTGGCCCCGACCTCAACCAGGAGCTTCCCCCAGACCTTTAATACTAAAATTCTTGAGTTTCGTTGAGAAGCAACACGTTTTAAGTAAAACAAGGGAGATGCAAGCCATACAGTGGGAAGGCGCCAAGATTCAAATCACTCAAGACAGAAAAGAGCGGCTTTCCATCCCATAGTTAATAAGTTGATCGCCACAGGAATCCTCTTTAAAATGCTCTATCCCTCTCGTTTGCAAGTCAGGGTAGTGGGCATCTGGATCTCGTACGACACACCAGCTAAAGCAATGGAAGACCTTGCCAGTAAGCTCCCTGACTTATTCCAAAAAGGTTGAAGCCTCAGAGGTACCCTGGTCACCCTGCAGGCAGTCTGCCAAGTCTAAACCCTTTACTTTGTTCTTCAGAGTTTTGTAATGTCTTTCAGTTTTACTGCCGGTACTAACCCGAGATCTTGGGTCCGGTGAAGAAGATGCCGTGTTGAGGTTTTGATGGACGCGATCAGTGATAGCTCAATCTCTGAAAGGTGCTGCGGAGGATAGTGGAGGCCTGCTTCGGGGCTGTGGATGGGCCTAGCTGGTTGCACACGCTGGCATAATGCGCCTCCTTGCGGGAACCCAGAATTCTGTGATGCAGAGATGGTTGCAGGAGGAGCTTTTACGAGGAACATGGTACACCCAGCTGGGTTTCCCCTCAGGACAAGAGATTTACCAAGCATGGCATCTGGACAATATCCATATTATTGACATACCATATGTAGTGTGGTTACATTTACAGTTTTGCACTGTTGATATCTATCCCTTTCTTCTCTTATATATAGGGTATAGTAGCAGTCCTATCAACTGGCTAACTGGCTTGAGGGAACCAGGGAGACAAAATATGTTATCGGTTACTGTCACTAGATTTGGTTCAATTACATGGGGAATGATCGCCGTAATGTTACTTTTGGCTAGCGATACTATAATGTTCTGGGAGCCTTTGGTTAGGCTATATGGCCTCGAGGAAGGCATGGAGGGGCGGCACCTAGGAGCTGATGGAAGAATTGTGTCACAACCTAATTATTAGGGGGGAGGGCCCCTTTGGCGTCAGTAGCTTATTACTACTTTGGTTTATTAGATCATCTATTAGTTTATGCTATATATCTCTTTGCCTCTTAACTAAGGGGAAGCGTTTCAAAGGAGCCAACGGGGTCAAGGTTCTCCTATATTTAATTACTGTCCAGTTTAAATTCTTCAGCCTAGCTAGGGGATCCTTTGTAAATAGTTATTGGGGATTTGGTAGAGGGGGGAATTTTTTGGATCCGGGCTATATGACTGGGGGTTCTTATGTTGAGTGGAGGGGAAGGGGGGGTTGGAGCGATCATAGGCATAGCGTACAGATTTTGGTATGTTGGGAAAGTTATAAAATATGGCTAATGCTAGAATTAAAATTACTACTTGGAATGTCAGGGGAGCTCGAGAACAGGTTAAATGCATTGCAATCCTTAAACATGTGTCCATTTTGCAAGCCAATATAATTTTCTTGCAAGAGACACATCTCCTTACTCAAGAGGTAGGGGGTTTCAAGAGACAAGGTGTACAACAGATTTTTGCTGCTGGGAATTCCACTAACAGAGGAGGAGTTACTGTACCATTTCAACCCAAAACTATTATTGTGGACCCAAAAGGCAAATTTATTTTGGTTAAAGGCATGCTTGATAGGACTCCTTTAATCCTAGGTAACATATACGGTCTGGTAGGGGGGGATCCAGCCTTCCTTATGGATCTGGCAGATAGACTGGCATCACTCATACCAACCCCCATAATATTGGGGGAGATTGGAATCTTACCCAATCCCAATTGCTAGATAGATCTAACCCGGCCCCCAGAGCTTTGTCCCCTTCTCAGAGGGCTCTAAATGAGATGACAGACTTCCTTGGACTATGTGACCCCTAGAGGATTCTAAACCCGACCACTAGAGCATTTTCATTCTATTCACAAGTGCATCAGATGGCATCTAGGCTAGATTATTTTCTCATAAGTTCAAGCCTACTATCAGGGACTCTGGGAGGGGGGTTAGAACCGATTGTTATATCTGATCACACCGTAGTGTGGCTCTACCTCACTCCAGCTATTGCACAACAGAGGGACACCTTATGGAAGCTAAACACACAGCTACTTAAGGACAAATTTATAGTTTCTAAAATTCACACACTTATTGGGCAGTTCCTGGAAGATAATTTATGTTCCATTCCTAGAGTGGATCAAGTCTGGTGTGCATTAAAATGTTACCTAAGAGGGGAATTTATTAGATTAGCATCCAAACGGGAAAAAGGTCAGAGAGGCTCAAGCCAAAAAATTGCTGGAGCAGATCCGTGCTCTTGAACAAAATATATCGCCTACCTCCCTTACAGAACTTTTGTCCCTTAGAAATGCATATTCGGACCTTCTTAAGGAGAAAGTCGAGTTCGCCATCCTTAGAACAAAAACAACCTATACTGATCAGGGTGAGAAGGCCGGCCATCTTCTAGCCCTTCATATGAGGCAATTAGAAAGCTCACAAACTATTCAGGCAATTAAAGATGCAGAAGGCAATCTCAAAACTCTTCCAAGGGACATAGCATCAGTGTTCGAAAGATTTTATGCAAATCTTTATGGTCACCGGCTCAATCCCCCATCAAAGGAGGACATAGAGGCATATTTGGCAAATATCCCACTACCCAAATTACAAGAATCTGCTCACTATTAGCAGCCCCCATCACATCACTGGAACTATCCCAGGTCATAAGAGCTATGGCCCTGGATAAGGCCCCAGGACCGGATGGCTTCCCCTCAAATTTCTTTAAACTTTTCGCTAAGGAATTATCCCCAATACTATTTAAACGTTATCATTATATTCTAGCTAATGAATCTACGGATCCATCCATCTTAGAAGCAACGATCATTCTGCTTCTAAAACCTGACAAGCCACCAGAATAGCCTTCTAGTTATCGTCCTATTTCGCTGCTGAATTGCGGTCTCAAAATTCTCACTAAAATTTTGGCGAACTGGATTCAAAAGGTATGGCTCCCTCTGCTCAGCCCTGGGCAGGTGGGATTTGTTCCGGCAGGTCAGCGACAGATCATTTCCGTAAATTGGCCCACATATGCCACTCAGCTCAATCAACCTCAACTCCCATGGCTTTAATATCTCTAGATGCTGAGAAAGCCTTTGACAGGGTGGACTGGAATTTCCTCTGGTGTACCCTTGGGCACATGAACATACCCCTCGAATTCATTCAATGGATTCAAAGGATCTACTCAGCCCCTACTGTAAGGATATTTTGTAACAAAGGTTTTTTCCTCCAGATTCTCCCTATACTCAGGCACTCGACAAGGATGTCCCCTTCCCCCCTGCTTTTTAATCTGTACTTGGAACCCCTGATCAGACAACTTAATTCTTCTACCCAGGTACAGGGTATTCCCATTGGCACACATAAACTGAAACTTTTCGTTTATGCAGATAATATTCTTCTTCATCTCTTGGATCCCATAACTTCTTTAGATGAAGTAATATCCATTATAGGATACTTTAGAGAGTTTTCCAACTACAACTTGAATCGTAACAAGACTGAAATTCTTCCCCTTAATCACTATACTTTTCGCCAAGATTTCAATAAATTTGGAATGAAACGGTCTCCCCTATCGATGAAATATCTGGGTTTACACCTCACCACTGACCCTCTGTGGTACAAAAAAACTTAATATGGAGGACCTGGTTCAGAAAATCCAACAAGACCTCTCTAGATGGAAAGCTCTGCCTATTTCTCTCTGGGGGAGGATTAATCTTATCAAAATGAATGTGCTCTCTAGACTATTTTACCCTCTAAATATAAGCAACATTTGGCTGCCTCTCTCCTTTTTCCATCATATCCACACCATTTTCTCAGAATTTCTATGGCTAAACAAGACACCCAGAAGAGCGTATAACTCACCTAACTAAAAGCATGGGAGGGCTCAAATTACCTAATCTATTGTATTATTATTGGGCCAGTCACCTACACAAAACAGGTATGTGGATGTTCTCTACTCCCAATTGTCACAAGCACACTTACATTCCCATCTGGCTTCAAATTGAAACAGATATTCTCCGCTCAGCCAAGCTATCGCCAGTTACAACTCTACTCTCGGCTTTAAGGTCACTCCCAGGCACTATCCAACATTCAGTATTGGGTACTTCCAACAAAATCTTCTCCCAGATCTGCTCCTCTCTTCTTATCTGTCCAAGCAAGGATACGATGCAATTTATTGTGGGCAACCCTGTCATAAGAATTGGGGACTCCACCATTACCGGAGACTGACTCCCCCAGTTACAAGAGATGCGGGTGCTTGATGTTTATCAACCCAATGGCGTCCTGTTATCCACAGAAATGCTTGCTAAACTCCAGACTTCCGCCATTTATATTTTCAAGATATAACAACTGAGACACCTCCTTTTACACAAATTTAGGGTGGTATATGTGCCTTCAAGATTGAATAATCTTGTGGAACAAATCAAAGAATTAGCTGTTCAGCCACATAGTGTCTCGTTAATATACATTTGCCTCCTCTCTACCTTTTTTCCCCACCACTTTACCAGGCTCTAAAATATGGGATTCTCTTATCCCCAATCATGGGGTCAATTGGTCCGCTATTTGGAGGGATTTGCATATTTATAATACACAAGACCGGTTAAGAATTACCCAATATCATGTACTCAACAATACGCATTATACCCCAATCAAGTTAGCAAAAATGGAACGGCTGCAGTCACCCACCTGTGTTAGATGCGGTAAAGTGGATGGAACATCACTGCATGTTTTCTGGACCTGTGAAAAGGTTTCCCCAGTGTGGGCAAAAATTAAATCCTGAATTGACTCTTTGCTAGGTTTGGAGGAGCTCTTCACCCTGAATATTTGTATATTGGGTGATTTATCTCAAATTAAGGTTAAAGAAAAGGAATTTCATATTTCTCTTATCTCCATGGCTGTGAAAAAACTTGTCCTCAAGCATTGGTTGGATCAATCCATCATTTCTTATACAGAATGGTTACATGACATGTCCTTCTACCTCAGGGCTGAAAAAATGATAGCAAATCTGCGGAACAGACCAGCCTCCTTTGACAACAAATGGAGCAAATTATATGCTCTTTACTTGAACTAATTTACCCAGGTTCTCTAGCTCCCTGCTTAGAGGGTTGTCTTATATATCTCTTACATACTACATAAATATGTGCTGTAGCTATGAGAGGATTCTGATCGCCCAACAGGGGAGGTGGGAGGGGGGAAGTGGGGGATTGGGAGGGGTGGGTGGAGGGAGGGAGATATAGCTCTGATATTAGACCTGTTGCATTGTACCATGTTGTGAAGTTTAAAATTAAATAAAGCTTTCTAATATAAGATGGATTCAAAAACTGAGTGCACCCTCCTGTGTTTTGAAGCACATGATGTACATCTGAAGAAGTGGGAATGGTGGCATCAGAGGCAGACAAGAAACCAAGGACAAGCATGGCAGCCATCTGTAAGGTGACTAATGAGAATACATAGTTGAGGGGAGACTTGAACTAAAAAACTAAGGTGAGGGTTGCTTGCCGTGCGTTGATAGGCCCCTACTTCCCCTACCTTGGACAAACCACACACCATACCAGTCTTGGAGTAAATAGCTGCAGCCGCGTATTTATTAAATTACCAACATGATCCATACCTGAGTGACACGCACAGCTGGCTGTCTTGCTAAACCAACCTCGGAAGCTCTGCACCCCTTCCCATAAAGGGCCATACCCTTGTGCAGACCAAGGGAATAATGCAACTCCACGAGTTGGAACCCAAACCTCATAGAGAGTGGATGGTCAATTACCCAGGTGTCACGTGACCTGCCCCCCATCTGGTGACACTGCAACCATAGGCAAGCACAATGAGGCTGGCAACGACTTCCTGTGAAGCGAGCCGAGAGAAAGATGATGATGTTCAAATATATTATTGATTGTGACTATTAGAATTCAGAATAGAGAAGTAAATCAACTAGGTGGTAAGGCAGTTAATTTAATATTTGGCTATCTGATGTTACTTTCACCAAAATGGAGAGGCAGGAGGCATGATTCATGTAAAGGACCAGTTTATTGAGTAACTGACCACAGAAACTGGAACAGGAGAAAAAGGGTATGACAACATTCAGTTTCATCTACAATTCTCTACTAGTATTCTAAAAGTTTTACGCTCTGTGTACTAATAATACTATGGTAGCTAATTGTTCTGTTTGTAAAGACTCAAACTCTAAACCTTATACTGTATCTAATAATACTAATACTTCTATTGCCACTAATGGTTCTATTTGTAAAGACTCAAACTTTAAACCTTATACTATATCTATGAACACTGTACTTCCATGGTGGTTGTATGGATCTATTCACAAGACTCTAAGACTCTATGCATGACATCTACAATAATTTCCACCCCAAAAGTACTTCAGATTCAATGGGCACCATAAATAGCAGAGGGATGCACAACAAGGAAACCTCTGTGCATGTGCTTCCATTGGCCAGCTCGTAAAGCAGGTGATGGGAACACTTGGGCACTGGGTACCAACAGACCCAGCGGTTAGGACAAAGCACACTTGTATTCCAAAAAGAGGCTGGAAACTGAAGACTTCCTGGCTGTCTTCCCTAACCTGGGTGAAGACCTGAGACTGAAAACTGGATTGACTGAGGAATTGTAAAACAAGAATAACTCCAGGCTAGCACCACTGACCCAGCAATCTGGAACAATGGACTTGATGAATGAAGAACTGAAGATCCGTTGAATAAGGACCATTCTGGGCAATCACCACTGACCCAGTAAACTGGAAGAACTGACTTGAAGAATAAAGAACTGAAGATCCATTGCAGAACAACTACTCTGGGCCATCAACACTGACCCAGGAAACTGGAAGAACTGAAGAATGAGAACACCTCCACTGGAGAACGGCTGGATACCTGCAACAAAAATCCCAAACCACTGGGCAATGGATCCCTATCTGTGAACTGAGGTGGTTCCTTGCACTACCTAATACTGTTAGGGAGGGGATGGCCTGTAGATCTGGAAATGAAGCAAGTGACATGGAGCTACCTACACTATTCCTATGCTGGTGACCAGCCCCAACTTGTCCAAAGAAGGATGGCTGTCACAGTCTCTGGTTGGTCACTGCTATTGACAGTCTGAGGTCGAGCAATAATCAGGTGAAAAGGATTGGCATTAGATAAAGAGATTCTTGAATGAACAGGCAGTTCTGTGGCATTCAAAACTCTTTTGGAGCAAAAAAGGCAAATTCTAACAGAAAGAGCACTTTAGTAAATGCAGGGCAAATGTTAATCCAACAGTCTTTTGAAATAACCAAGGTAAACTTGAGTAAGAAAGGCAGTTACCCTGTTATACTCAGGTGCTGTCCCTTTAAATGCAGTCTGAATGTCAATACAGGTTTTGCCATTTTCATAATTAGCAAACAGTTCAGCATTTTACTTTGAGAATGTTCCACAGAAGTGTTTTCTATAACAGGAACTCTAGGAAGGTGATACAAGGGGAAAACCTGTCAAATGCTTGATAACTAGCTACACGGGGGCCCTGGGGTATGACCCCCCTCTCACAAGCAACTGGGTTAAAAGGAGCCTAACAGGAGGATTACCCTATGGCTGTGGATAATGTAGCTAGCTTGCATGCTAAGGGTCCGTTAACTGTCTCACCCTGATCTAGGGGCTACGGGGCAGGTATACAGGTTCCTAGCCCTTGGCTCGGGCTGAGGCTACTACACTGCTGGGGTGGTTAACCATGTACCCACTCCCCTTTCCTTGCTGCTGACTGAAGCGAACACCTGAGCGCACTTTTGAATTAGCAGAATTTTGCACTCTTTAATTACTAGCTGTGGCTTGGCTACTGGCCACCTTTCTCCACTCTTGGGTACTCTCCCTTTATCTGGGGCTTGAGTCCCCTAAATGGCCCACCTGGAACTGGATTAACTGCAGAAATAATAACGGAAAACTTTCGGGCTACCTGGCTCCTTATTCGCTAGCTGGGCTACCATTTCAACTGGGGCCATCCTTGCCCTGACTCATCCTTTTATTTATTACTTTAAAGGAAATAATGCTTTTTGAACTAACTACCCTATTAGCCCACCTGGCTAACTCAGTTTATAAACTGAGCTTTGCCTTGCCCCTGGCTGCAGTTTCCCATGTTTTAATTACTTATATATTTATTCAGGGCCTGTTTTGCCCTAAGCTCCACCTCCAGGGAGCTAAATGTACATATGCCCCGCCCCTGCCCTACTGCTCTCTTGCTGGGATTTAATTTTAATAAATTTAAATATACCCATCCCTGGACGGTTCTTTATTAAGGGGCCTTGCCTTGCCCCATTCGTGGTTGTCCCTCTATGCACCCTCCAGCATGGAAATAACCTTTATTTATTTCTTTATTTATTTAAAAGTCCAGGCAGTCAACACCTGCCAGTTGCTGCTGCTGACCCACCACCATGGCCAGGGGGAAAAAGAATGTAGAAGAAGGAGACAGAAGGCATTTGCTGTGGCTGACAGCAGGCACTCTGGGAGCAGACTCTGGGGCCTTGCTGCACCCAACACTCCTCCCGGTCCGATGCAAACTCTTTGAATATATGGTCCCACTTGTGGGTGCCACCGGCGAGGGATGAAGCTTTAACTTTTTATTTAAAAAAACAAAAAAATGGGGCAAACTCAACCCACACCATGGCCGACTATTGCTGCTCTACTGGGGGACCTGCCAACCACTAGACCGCTGGACTTCACCAACGCAGGGACTAGTGGACGACTGCGAGTACAATTAACCTCAAACTTTTACCGCCCCTGCATCCTCTCTCTTCCTTGTTTGACTTCAAAACCTCTTCTTTTCCTCTTTTCTTCATGTTGGGATGCCTGGAAGTGCTCTGCTGACCACACTGCCCGCTAGCCACAAAACCATTCATTTTAAAAACAGCCATTACTGGCCACCAGAGCCCTCCCAGGTGTTTGGGACATTGAGTCCCTAGCGGCCAGGGAGGCTAGCAGCTTCCCAGCTCGAGCTGGACCCTGGGGATGGCACACACTCATGCCAGTGCTGGGAAGGCTGCAGGAAACAGGAGGAGAAAAAAACCTTTAAAACTGCAGGCATCAAGTTTATTTACTGGGACTCCTGCACTACCTTTACTCCCCACCTTGCCACCTAACTAAAAGGGGAAACTGGGCACTGTGCTGGGGGAAACTGGGGATGGTTGGTGGACACTTGGGACTGCTGGGGGACCCCAGCTTTGGGGTATTACACATTTGGCCCTGTTAAAAGACACATGTCCCCATGTATCCTCCTAAACCACTTGAGTAGATACAATACCTTAAACATTTAAACATTCTTAACTTCTAACATTTACCATTTCTACTGTTTAACACTTCTAACATTTCTAACTGTAAGATAATTCTGTATTCTAACTTTGTTCTGTACTTTTTGTTTTATTTATAAGTCACCTTTAGGGGGTTAGTGGATTTCTTCTATCCAACATTTAGGAGGAATACCCTTTGTGGTATGTGAGGAGCTATGTACAAAACACTCAGTAGATCTAGCAGAAACGGGGCTAAATATTGTGATACCTGGTAACCAAGGCCTTTCTATTGGGTCTCCATGGGTAGCCATATCTATCATGGTGTGCTCCTGCCTCTTTCAACTGCCTTTTCCATCATCCTGGACATTGTCCAGACCAGCAGATTGAAACGTGCAAGGC
Source organism: Neoceratodus forsteri (assembly GCA_016271365.2). Lineage (NCBI taxonomy): Eukaryota > Metazoa > Chordata > Ceratodontiformes > Ceratodontidae > Neoceratodus > Neoceratodus forsteri. The sequence continues at coordinate 974,481,360 of CM057459.1, forward strand.
TTCAAGTACATTACGGATTGAAGAAAGATCAAGGGAGGTATAGTGAGGCTTAATAAAGGAAGGGTGGGTGGGCAGAAGGTGACAGTGAAAAAGCAGGGATATTGAATGAATACTTCTGTTCAGTATTCACAAAAGAAGAGAGGGGAGGTACCTAAATCAAAAGAATTGAAGCACTCTGGATAGGGAGGTCTATACCAGTCCATTCACAGAAGAAAGGGTTCTGAAAGAACTCTTAAAACTGAAGGTGGACAAAGCAATGGGGCCTGACAGGATTCACCCAATCATTCTAAAAGAGCTAAGGGTAGAACTAGTGACACCACTGACTACCCTTTTAACATATCGTGGGAGGATGGTGTGGTACCCGAGGACTGGAGGAGGGAAGATGTGATTCGTCTTCACAAAAGTGGGAGCAAGACAGAGGCAGAAAACTACAGACCTGTAAGTTTGACCTCAGTGGAAGGGAAAATGATGGAATCACTTCTGAAGGAAAGAACTGTTGAGTTCCTAGAGGCCAGTGGGGCACAGGACCCAAGGCAGCATGGATTCACAGCAGGAAGGTCATGTCAGATGAATCCAATAGATTTCTTTGACTGGGGTGATCAATGTAGTAGGCCAGGGAGGGGCTGTGGACATGGCCTACCTAGACTTTAGCAAGGCATTTGACACAGTCCCACACAAAAGATTAACATACAAGTTAGGCAGCCTTGAAGTGGGTCCCAAAGTGGTAGCCTGGGTAAAAAAATTGGCTGGACAACAGGATGCAGAGAGTAACAGTAAACAGAGTTCACTCTGAAGAAAGGGGGGTTACTAGCGGGGTGCCGCAGGGTTCAGTACTGGGACCGGTCCTCTTTAATGTCTTTATAATTGACATTGCAGAGGGACTGGAAGGAAAAGTATGTCTCTGTGGAGATGACACAAAGATCTGCAACAGGGCCGATACAGAAGGAGGGATGGAAAGAATGCAAAGGGACGTGGCACAGTTGGAGGAATGGTCAAATGTATGGCAGCTTAGATTCAATGCAAAGAAGTGCAAAGTAATGCACCTGGGAAACAAAAACCCAGGGAAAGAATACACAATAGGGGGTGAGATACTAACAACAACAAAAATGGAAAGGAACCTGGGAGTAGTCATATAAGATGACCTTAAGGTGGGCAAGCAATGTGAGAAGGCAGTAAGGAGGGGTGGTGAGATACTGGGATGCATAGGGAGAAGCATCACCAGTAGAAAACAGGAAGTTGTTATCCCTCTGTACAGACAGTTGGTGAGACCCCATCTGGAGTACTGTGTCCAGTTCTGGAGACCCCATCTCCGCAAGGACATAGACAGGATGGAGGCAGTCCAGACAAGGGCAACTAAAATGGTGCAGGGTCTGTACCAGAAGACATATGAAGAGAGACTAAAGGAACAAAAGATGTATACCCTCGAGGAGAGGAGGGAGAGGGGGGACATGATAGAAACTTTCAAGTACCTCAATGGAATCAACAAAGTCCAAGAGGGTAGCATCTTTCAGAAAACGAGATGAACCAGAACAAGGGGGCACAATTTGAAGATAGAGGGAGGACAGCTCTGAGGTAATTTGAGAAAGTATTTTTTTCATGGAGAGGGTTGTGGATACATGGAGCAGCCTCCCTGAGGAGGTACTGGAGTCAAAAACAGTGGGGGAATTCAAGAATGTATAGGACAGACATAAAGCAATTCTAGTGGGGGCTGTAGGAGGAAGTAGGCTGTTGGTTAACTAGGATCTGCAGCTTATCCATTAGGTAGGGAAATGAGCAAACTAGGTGGGCCAAGCGGACCTATTCTGCCATCAAATTCTATCATTCTATGTTTTAACATACTGTATTTCGGTGCACTATTTTACTTGAGTGTCCTCCCATTTCTGATTTGATTCGATATACTGGTAGTCCTGGTATGGAATTTCAGTAATTACAAATGGTGTAGGTTCCCACCTGGTTGTAGGCTTTTGACCTCTGGTATGAGTGTTCCTCAGCAAAACTCTATCCCCTATGGACAAAGGTACAGCATGTGCTTTACGGTCATACTGCTCTTTTTGCCTCTGTTGGGTGCATTCCATCTGGGTTGACACAATATCAGCTGCTTCATTGAGTCACCGTTCGTGTTCTTCCATCCATACTGTGGTTGGCTCGTCTGTATTTAGGCTGAATATCCAGAACCATATCCATTGGAAGTCTTCCATGTCTGCAAAACATTAAGTAATAGTGTGTGTACCCTGTGGAACAGTGGACAGTATTATTATAAAGATAAGAAAACTCAGGAAGCAGTTGTAACCCCCTACAAATGGGGGTTCCTAAAAAGTCTTCCCTGAGCTTGCCTAAATGCTCACTGCCAGACTGGTGTCCTGCATTTTAGCAGTTTAAATGTGATTACCAGAGCCTGTACAGCCTCTGTGTACTGTCTCTTTAAGAGCTGCCTGATTGCAGTTTAAGTAATCTAAGAGGGTGCTCTGTTGAAAGATGTAACTATACCCTGAAAATCATTTAGAGTGATAATGATAATGTAGTTTGTCTAACCTGCTTTCTTTGTAGTAACGACTGTTTTGTTTGTCTCCATTATCTTGCTCCTGGACTGCAAATTGGACCAAACAGTACTGGTGGGATCTAAAATGTAGCTGGACTACAGGAGCTGTCTGAATTCAAAAGCTGTAGGAACTGTAGTTTGAACTTTTTGTGCCTTTTCTGCAACTGAAGGGGGAGCTCTTGCTTTGACTAACAGCCAAAGTCCCGGGCTGCTTACAATTTTCAGTTAGTTCTGAGCTGGAGGCTCAAGAAGAAGGAGCTGAAGTAATTCTGAGCAGCAATCCTGAGTGGATTTGCATGGGAGAACTCTGAAAAGACTACTTTTTTTGGCCTGCATGTCGGCGTGCTGCTCCTGAGAGGGAGAGAAGAGAATTATTTTGCACTAAATCCAAGTCTATGTGCCTAAAGTAAGCTACTGAAGTGGGCCAGGCTCAACTTGAAGAAGACTGAAGATTTTGCTGAATGTGATCGGCCTGTCAGGAGTTCCAGCTACCCCATAGCTCCTGGTGTGTGCAGAGACTCTGCGATTGTGACTGGGGAGCGCTTTGCCTGGTACAGTAGAATTCCATTACATGTAAATGTGCTATGAGCTGCTAGTGGGTCGTGAGTTAGTCCCCCACTGTGTGAACTGTGTTCTGCATGCTGGAAGCTATATCCAGTCCAAAACGGACTGCATCCGAATTTGTCTCCATGCAGTCTGGACCTTGCCAGACTGGCCCAGCCAGACTACCCACTACACAGAGAAGCCATCGATGAGAGACCTGCCTAGGCATCAGCCCCCTTCTCCACGCTTGAACAGGAATGACGCCTCTGCGACTCATGTGGGCCCTGGTTCTCCAGGCATTCCAGATCAACCACCTGCAGTCTCAATTTTTGTCCAGCCTGTGTCCAGTCTTGGGCATTGTGATTAAATACCAGGGTAGCTCCCTGCAACAACAGCATAATCCGAGTGTGTCATCTGATTGTCTTGTTGTTTCGTTTCCTTTACGAACTGAGCCCTCTGGCTCCGCATTACAAATATTGTGTACTGAGCATGTTGTGTTTTCCATCACAGGGCCCCAACCAGCTGCAACCCCAGGAATCAGTCCTGGCTAGCCCATCTCTTCTCCACCTGGGTACCCAGAGGTGGACTGTGTGGAGGGACTCAAAGCGCATGCATAACTGCTTGATTGATATAACCTTTAAGCTAATTAACCTGATTTTGCCCCTTCCTTGTTCAAGTCCTCTGAATAAATCAGATCTAACTTTTTCTGCATGTCATCTGACTGTGGTTCCAGTTTGTGCTCAAAGTACTGTACTGTTGCTATTTGCTGTGCATAATCTTGTTTTACAGGGGGTCCCCAGGGTTGAGCCAGAGGAACCAGCCCTGGTGGTAAGTGCAAACAGTGTGGGTACTTGTGTGGTGTACCAGGGGTATTGCCAAAGTGATTATTGTACAGTGTTCAGGCCACTAGAAGGGAAAGAGGGGGGTTACAGTGTCCCAGAGGGCTGTGCCCAGGTTAGCTTGACCACTACCAATTCTGATTTCCGGGTGGAGGCACCCATTTCAGAACTCAGGCCCCTTAACCTGCTACTAGCCAAGCAGGCAGGGGTAGTAGCCCTTGGGATAGCATCACCTAGGGTTACACAATAAAGGCCACTTTGCTTTCTGGTACTTGGGCATTGCTCTCAACATTTCTAGTAGAGTGCAGTTTGCTCGTTCGCATAACCCACTGGTTTGCGGGTGGTAGGGGGCTGTTCTCAGTTTCTTATAGCCATACATGGAGCACAGTTCCTTGAACAGTATTGATTCAAATGTACCACCTTGATCAGTCAATATTTGGGATGGGTTTCTGTATGGACAAACAAAATGCTTCCAAAAGCACTTCAGCTGTAATCTGGGCTGACAAGTCTTTCACTGGTACCACCACCATGAACTGTGTAGTGGTCAGTGATCACTAACACATATTGCAATCCAATTCTACTGGGTTCAGTTTTTAAATGATCCAGAGTGACAATTTCCAATGGTACTTATAATCAGGTACAAGGGGTGCTCTCTGTTTACTGTCCATCTCTCTCTTTAGGTTGCAAGCCATGCAGTCCTTACACCATTGTCTAATCTCTCATGCCATTCCGGTAAAATTGCTCTCTCATTGTTTCCTCTGTCTTTTGGTGTCCAACATGACCTGACCCATTGTGATAGGCCACCAGCACGGTATCTGCTTCCGTTTGCGAAGGAGGATTTGAACAATCTCTTCTCAGGTTCTCAGATCTCGAGTCTTCCATGCACCCTTTCCTTGCTCTAGGCTGAGGTATTATTGCTGTCTCAGCAGTTTGATCAGCTCTGGGGGTAAAGTCTTTCTTTCTTTCTTTCATTCTTGTGTGGTTATTGTCCTTTTGGTTCTGAGGATTTCCTTGAGTTACTGGATCAGAGGATTCTGGTTCTGTAACTGTGTCCATAACTGTTCTCTCATCCGCTGGCAATGCAGGTGTTGCGTCTTGGGTGAGGTTGACACTCTGTGAGTACTGGCAGCACAGCTGAACTGTATTTGCCAGGATTCTAATGAATGGTGGCATCTCTAAAACTTCCCGCTCAGTTTCAGCTACCTCTTCTTCATCTTGATCTGGCAATCTGGAGAGAGTGTCAGCATTATCATTAGACTTCCCTGAATGGCACTTAATCATGAAATTGAAGTTGGCCAGCCTGGAGGTCCATTGCTGTTCCAATGCCTCAAGCTTAGCTGTGTTGAGATGTGCCAAGGGGTTGTTGTCGGTGTATACAGTGAATGAAGTAGCCGTTAGGAAGTGTCAAATTTTCTCTGTTATGGCCCAAACAAGTGGTAAGAACTCTAGCTTCAAGGAACTGTATCATTCATCATTCCTTTCAGAACCCCACAATCCTCTACTCGCACAGGTGATCACTTGCTCTTTTCTCTCTTGTACTTGGGCGACTACAGCTCCTAGACCCTTGTTGCTAGCATCTGTGTAGAGATGGAAAGGCTTCTGGTAATCTGGGTAGGCTAGTATTGGCACTGTGGTTAGCAGTGCTTTAAGGTGGTCAAATGCAACGTGACACTCTGGTGTTCAGTTTACTCAACATTGTTTATTGACCTTGCTCCCTTTTGAGTAATGTAACAAACAGTTCATGCAGAGGGACTGCTTGTTTTGAGAAATCTTTCACAAATCTGTGATAATAGCCAACAAATCCCAAAAATTGCCTCACATCTCTGATGGTGACAGGACAGGGCCATTCCTTCACCACTTTGATTTTCTATGGGTCTGGGGCTATCGCCTCTGAGGATGCAACATGTCCCAAATACTTCACTTCCGCTTTCAGGAAATGACATTTTGAAGGCTCGATTTTCAGTCCACATTTCTTTAGGCGCTCAAAAACTAGCTCCATGTGTTTCAAGTGATCCTCATAAGTTTTGGAATAGACTATAATGTCATCCAGGTATAGCAGTACTGTGTCAAAATTCCTACTTCCCAAGCACTGTTCCACCAAGTAATGAAATGTACCTGGTGCACTCCAGAGAACAAAAGGCATCTGGGAAAATTCATACAATCCCATTGGGGTTACAAAAGCAGTCTTTTCTTGGTCCTCTGGTGCCATGGGTACTTGCCAGTAGCCACCTGCTAAGTCGATCGTGGAGAAGAATGCTGCTGATTTTAGTGCTGTGAGGGCATCCTCGATGCGGGGTAGTGGATAGGCATCCTGGCATGCGATTTGATTAAGTCTGCGATAATCAACACAGAATCGGATCTGTCCATCTTTTTTTATGACCAAAACAATTGGTACATTGTGTACTCTTCCCCTGGGTTTTTGCTTCCCAGGTGCATTACCTTGCACTTCTTTGCATTGAATCTGAGCTGCCATACATTTGACCATTCCTCCAACGTTGCCAAGTCCCTTCTCATCCTTTCCACTCCATCTGGTGCATCAACCCTGTTACAGATCTTTGTGTCGTCTGCAAAGAGACATACTTTTCCTTCCAGTTCCTCTGCAATGTCACTTATGAAGACATTAAAAAGGACCGGTCCCAGTACTGAACCCTGCGGTACCCCGCTAGTAACCCTCTTTTCTTCACTGTGGACTCCATTTACTACTACCCTTTGCGTCCTGTTGTCTAGCCAATTTTTTATCCAGGCTACCACCTTGGGACCCACTCCACAGCTGGCTAACTTGTGTATTAATTTTTTGTGCGGGACTGTATCAAATGCCTTGCTAAAATCAAGGTAGGCCATGTCCACAGCCCCTCCCTGGTCTACTACTTTGATCATCCAGTCAAAGAAATCTATTAGATTCGTCTGACACGACCTTCCCATTGTGAATCCATGCTGTCTTGGGTCCTGTGCCCCACTGGCCTCTAGGTACTCAACAATTCTTTCCTTCAGAAGTGATTCCATCATTTTCCCTACCACTGAGGTCAAACTAACTGGTTTGTAGTTTCCTGCCTCTGTCCTGCTCCCACTTTTGTGAAGAGGAATCACATCCACCCTCCTCCAGTCCTCAGGTACCACCCCATCCTCCCATGATTTGTTAAAGAGAGTAGCCAGCTGTGTCACTAGTTCTACCCTTAGTTCTTTTAGAATTCTTGGGTGACTCCCATCAGGCCCCATTGCTTTGTCCACCTTCAATTTTATTAGTTCTTTCAGAACCCTTTCTTCTGTAAATGGACTGGTATTGACCCCTGTCTTCAGAGTGTTTCTCTTGTTTGGTTTAGGTACATCCCCATCTTCCTTTGTGAATACTGAGCAGAAATATTTGTTCAATATCCCTGCTTTTTCACTGTCACCCTCTACCCACATTCCCTCCCCTTTATTAAGCCTCAGTATCCCTCCTTTGGTCTTTCTTCACTCCCTAATGCACCTAAAAAAGGTCTTATCCCCCTTCTTAACAGATTTGGCTATCCTTTCCTCGGTTTGGGCCTTTGCTATTCTGACTGCCTTCCCAACCTCTTTCTGCTTTAACTAATAAAGTTCTCTGTCCTGCTCCTTCTGTGTTTCCTTATATTTCCTGAATGCTATCCTTTTCTCCTTAACCTTCCCTGCCACCTCTTTTGAGAACCATAGCAGTTTTTTCCTTTGTTGTGTTTTGTTGATTTGCTTTACACAAAGGCTTGTTACCTCTGTGATGACTGTTTTGATTATTCCCCATTGTTTCTCCACCCCTCCTTCTTGCCTGTTTGCTAGTGCTTTTCTGAGGCACTCTCTCATTTTCCCAAAGTCACCCCTCCTAAAGTCCAATACTCTTGCTTTTGTATGGCTTGATTGTATGGCTGCGTTTATTGTGAACCGCACTGTTTGGTGGTCGCTTGTTCCCAGATGGTTACCCACTTCTAAATCTGAGATTCTTTCTCCGTCCCCATTTGAGAGTACCAGGTCTAAGACTGCTCCCTCCCAAGTGGGTTCCAATATTAGCTATCTGAGGCATGCCCCCTGTAGGGCATCAAGAATGACCCTGCTCTTGGATGTGCCTGCAGCAAAGGTGCTCCAGTTAACATCTGGCATATTCAGGTCCCCCATCAACAATATCTCCACTTTTTCTGCCATTCTAAGGAAGCCTTCTATCATTTCCTTGACCATTCCTTCCACCTGAGATGGGGGTCTGTATTTATTTATTTAGTTAGTTTAGCTTTTGTTGACCGGGTAAGTGCACTAGACAAATCCTGCCTATTTTCAGGCACAACCCAGGGGAGGGGGATACAGATGAATGCCAACTGACTTTGAACCAGATTAAGCTGTTGGCAGTATTTTTTAGTGAGCGAGGGAAATTTGGCCAGGACACCAGGGAAATTCCCCAACTCTCCTGCCAGCAGGGGGCTTGACTTCCTGTGAGCAGGGATAGAGGAGCCCAGTTGGAAGCCGGACTGAGGAGGAGGAGGAGGAGGAAGTGCTGATGTGGCAGGGAAGATGGCCTCCTCCCATGACCTCATATTTTGCAGGATGGTCACTCGGGCTGGAGCACCGGAGAGTGCAGACGTCGTGGAGGAGAGAGACTTGGCCTCATCTCCTTTCTTGTTGCCACCGGAGGCTGAAGTAAATGGTGAAAGATTATTTGAAGAAGAAGACACTACGGATATCTACATTTCTACAGAAGATCTAACCTCACATCCCATTTTGGTAAATGCAACGAATTTCGAGGATAATTTAAATTCCAAAAAAACAAGAACTTGTGGCTACGGAAGAATGTCCACAGGAGGAGAAAGACCACTCAGTTACCCGGCCTGTTTCATTACAACAAGAACTCGCTCCTGTCATTTCAGACGCCCAGCCTGTCAAATCAGGGGATGGCGTCACAGCTCCTATTGCAATGCTGAGGTCGGGTAAGCCCGAGTCAGGTTTAAATGATATTTCACAGTTACAGGCTGGCAATTCAAACACGAACACTCGTGTGTGTCTACAGCCTATTGTTAAGCTTTCACCGCCACTGCTGCCTGAAACTCATTCCTCTAAAGAACACAATTTAAACTACAATGTGGCAGAGAGTACTGCTTTCACCTCTCCCGTAGCTACTCTTTCAAAATCGACTGGGTTTGTTTTCAAGCAGCCGCAAGCAGAGGGAGTTGCAGCTTTGATTAAATATCAAACCCAACAGAATGACCAAAAAGGACTTACCGAATTTGTTTTCTCTGGAGCAGGGAGTAAAAAAGGGATGCAGATTGAAGTAAAAACTAAACGGGATGCGTTTCTCCTTGCTCACAGGAATCTCAAACCTTGTCTTGAGACAACACATATGACAGCGCCATCTGCTGTTCAAACAAAGTTAAAAGCTTCTAATGATCAGTGGTCTCAAAGTATAGCATTAACTAATGCAGGATGGAAACAGGGCTCTGGGGGAATTTGGATCCCTGATCCAGCTTGGGACTGTCCTTTTCCTTTCTCTCAAGTTTCTCCTGAACAGAAACCAAATAATTCTGTTCCCCTGAAAGATGCATCACCACAACATCCTGTTGCTTCTGGTCTATCTGAAAACACTTCTTATACAGAGACTGTTGCAAGACAAGATTTACAATCTTTTCCCCCTTTGAAGTCCCCTTCTCATAACAACCTTCACATCCCTGCGGCATCTAATACTGCACCTATTTCTGAAAAAAAGCCTCCGTTATCTGACTTATTTAATAAAACAAAAAACGAAGCAGCTCCTAGAAGAAACGCTGTAAGGATACGATATAAAGGGGGTTTGGCTGATAGGCCAGACATATCATGTGGGAAAAGTATTACTTAAAGATTCATTGCATTTCTCCCCTAGGGAGGTGTACGCATTTATAAACATTTCTGGGGAGGACAATTTTGACGTCAGTTTTCGAACTGCATACGCTCTAGACTTATTTTGGGAAAGATATGGATAGGTCAAGTTTTCTCCTACATGGACTCCTTTTGTAGTAATTCCTTTAACTAAACCACTCATCAAGTATGTTACAGTCATGTTTCGTAATGAAGGAGTCCATGTAGAAGACATTACATACTGGCTTTCTCAAAAATGTGAGGTCATGGGAGCACCTGAAGCCATTTTAGACAGTGAGCTTTTTTGGACTGGGGGGGGGGTGGAAATATAAGGTTAAACTACGTCAAAATGACTCAGGCATTGAGCATATTCCAAATTCTTTTTTGCTTGGTAGAGATCGGGGGTTATGCAGGGCAGCCAAGAGCATGCTACAAGTGCGGATCCCAAACACATCTATCTAGTACTTGTGATCAACCCCGATGCAATAATTGTGGGGAAGTAGGCCACATTACTTTGCAATGTGCTAATCACACTAGATGTGATTTGTGTGAAGAATTTGGGCATGTCTTTGGGGAATGTCCTTGGGCTGCTTGGAATAAAGCATCCTGTATGAGCCTGGAGCTTCTTATCCAGCAAGCACAAGATTCAGCTAGCACTGTTCCCGTTGATGCTCAAGGCCCTCCTCCAGAACCTGCCCCCCACCTTTTCTGACCCTTTAGTGGTTCCCACTACGGTGCTTCCAGATCTCCCTGTTTTAGGCCCAGACCTTTCTCAAGACCCTGCAGATAAATCTACAATATCTGCATCCTTGGTTCCTGTTTGTTATGAGGATCCAGTTATGGTCCCCAGTGATGAACCTGACCCGGATCCTTTGCCTCGGAGATCCTCTTGGTTCACCAAACCCGTCATTCCTGATATACCCTCCCCTCCCAGTAGAGACAAATAATTCTTATGCTGCCCTTTTTCCAGTTTGGGGTGATTCGGAGATGGAGGTTGGGGATTCCAACTCACAAAAATCTTCCCTAGGACGAGGTTCACAGGTTTTGGAACAAGGTACTTATAAAGGAAAGAAAAAGAGGAAAAAACTTTAATCCTGTTTCTCTTTATGGTTATAAATGGGTCAATTTACTTTAGGTTCATTAAATGTGCATAGTCTATTGAATATAGATAAAAGACGAACCGTTTTCCAATATTTTCATGATTTGGCGCTAGATGTTTTTATCATACAGGAAACATGGATGTATTTGGAACATCAAATTTGGAGTTTTAAAAGAGAATGAACATGGGGCCCTTCATATTGGTCCTTTGGTCTTGATAAAGCGGATGGGGTAGGGATTCTTTTTCACTCCTTTTCCTTTTCTCTCCTGAAACTAACTGACTTAGTGCCAGGCCGAGTTTTAATATTAGATGGCCTTTGGAAAAGCATGAACTGTAGGTTCATTGCAGTATATAATTCACAGGTGAAAGCAGATAAAGTTCTTCACATGAAGGCTATTCAGCCATTTTTAGTTTCCACTTATAAAATTTTTTATGTGGGGATTTGAACTGTAGCCTTATACAGGATAAAAAAAAGAAGCAGGATGAAGGACGGAAAATTTATTGTGATTCTAATGCACTTAACCTTATAACTACAGCGGGCTTAATTAATAGCCATGTTTATCATACTAAGGGTCCAAATTTCACTTATATGAGAAATTCTTACACTTCCATTATTGATTATAATTTTCTTTCCCCTAATTTATCCAAAGGTATTTTAGATAGCAGACCTGTAGAATTTTCAGACCACTTATTAATTCTGTGTCTGGACCAAGAAGTCAAAAGACCTGCGTTTTGAGAGAGATGGAAAATGAATACTTCAGTTTTGTCTGATCCAGTTGTAACTCGAGCCATGGGTCATTTTTTTTACTGCTAGATCATCTCTAGAATGTTTATATCAGGACAAGGGTGAATGGTGGTCAGATACAAAAAAGGATATAAAATGCTGGTTTATGAGATTTGGTAAAATCACAGGGTAATAAAAAGTTTTTACGTTATCTAACTTTACGGAAACAGTTGCAAAAAATATTTTCTATAGCAAATCTTTCAACACTGGATTATTCATCACAGATTGATTTAATAAAAGCTGAAATGAAAAAGTTCCAATATGACAGGGCTCGGACTATCCAAGGCATGCTACACGCTGGTACTCATAATACCCCCGATAGTGGATCCTTTTGAAGCCTGTAAACAGATAAAAGAAAGTATGACTATGGAATATTTGATTTCTGCTACTGGTCAAATGGTGAGTTCTCCTGAGGATTTGGATAAACTGATTCAACAGCATTTTAAAACACTTTTGCCCACTTCTCTGATTTCTCAAAATGATATTACTACTTTCCTTCAACCAATCATAGTCAACGATTTTCCAGATGATGTGTTACATTTACAGACCCCTATTATTAAACAGGAGATTTTACAGGCCATTTCAACCCTAAAAATAATATTTCACCAGGTTTAGATGGTATCCCTCATCTTTTTTATAAAACCTTTTGTCAACACATAGCAGATAGTTTAGTATCAGTGTATAATTATTGGTTTACTTCTGATACAATACAATCTACTTTTGCAGAAGGATTATTGGTCTATCTTTTTAAAAAAGGAAGGGGATAGAAGTCTCATTAGGAATTGGAGACCCATTGTATTGCTCAACACCGACTATAAGATTCTAGCCCATATCCTAAATAACAGATTAAGATCTTATGCTTCATTAGTGATTTCACCACAACAATATTGCAGACTTCCTGATAGGAAGATACAACATGCCTTAATGATCATTAGGGATGTGGTTGAACACTGTAATATGGCAGGATTATCAGGATGGGTGGTAGCAGCTGACCAAGAAAAAGCATTTGATAGGGTTTATCACCCCTATTTGTTTAAAGTTCTGGAAATTTATAATGTTTCTTTAGCTTTTATACAACAACTAAAATTGCTGTATTCTTTTTTTTTTCAGTGCAAACTTTTTTGAATGGATTTATTCTACAGAGTTTTTATATTGGGATAGGAGTTCGCCAGGGATGCCCCATAAGTCCACTTTTGTACATTTTTTCACTCGACCCTTTGTGAGACACATTAAAATGCATCCTTTTTGGGAAGGGGTGTCAGGTATAGAGATCCCATGAGGCATTCGGATACAGGCATATGCAGATATTTGTGGGTTCTTTTTAAAACAAGAGCAGATAGAAATTTTTTATCCGAAATATATAAATACCAATTGGTTTCCAATGCCAAATTAAATGTTGATAAGAGTAAAGGGCTTTTCATAGGCAATATTATGGATTTGTCAAGTGAAATAGGGAGCATTACTATTGATTGTGAGCCATTAACAATGTTAGGAATTATTTTTGGACCCCAAAACCTTCCTGAGGCTAACTGGGAGTTAACATTAAGAAAGGCAGAATTAAAGGTGTTCAGATGGAAACACTGGAAATTCACAAAATGTAAAAGAATTTTGATTTAAAAAAAATTATTTTGCCGCTTTTACATTATGTGGCTATGCTGTACCCAGTTCCGAGTAAATCTGAAATTAGATTATATAGTCTTTGCTTTCAAATGTTGTGGGGTAATAAACTCAACCCAATCAAGCGCTGTTACACATATCTAGGGGTAAAGGAGAGGGGTTTGGGAATGATTGAACCAGTAATTTCTTTGCATGTATTATTTTTTAAACACACAATCGGCAATGCCCTGTCTCAGTTGGAATTGGTGCATAATGTTTGTCTTCAGAACTCTTTAAATAAATATATCGCAGTCTGGAGTACTGTGGCTCCTAAATTACACCCTCACATTAATATTCCTTCTTATTTTAAATCAGCTGCACAAAAATTATATAAACGGAGGGTCTTGAAACCTGACATAGTAACTCAGTTTGCTAAGTCTTTATATCAGACTATTCTTTCTAGAATATATCCGTTGGAATCAAGTTTTAAAAATTGTCCTTCAACAGACAACAGTCTAATCCTCAGACAACTCACCCTTAATAGGATTCCTCGCAAGATGTGGGAAAATCTTTGGCTTATTGCATATGGCAGATTGAATGTAAGAGGGAATGCCAAACATAAAGTAGTTGAAGAAAGAAATTGCCCATACATGGATTGTATTTCATTACTTGAAACTATGGAACATTTTCTGTTGGAATGTTCATATGTTACAGCTTTATGGTTTTTTTTCTGGCCACAAAATGGTGGATGGATTGATTAAAACGTTTAGATTATTATATTTTAGTTGTGGGGAAATATGGGGTGGGGTTAGCAAAGTATCACCCTGACACTTTATTTTTCTTTGTTGTATTAAATTTTACATTTGGCAGGCAAGATGCCAATGGGTATTGCATCAACAGAAAATGTATTCTGACTGTCTTAGTAATTTAGTCTCAACTGAAATGATGACTGTTTATAAAAAAGATTGTGCTATGAGTTCTGCACAACAGGTGTCTCATTGGTGGAAGGGTTTCACATATTTCATCAAATTTAAATAATGAAAGTTTGGATTGGGGATAGGAATTATGTTTAAATTGATTTATTGTTTATTTTCCCTCCTTTTGTCCTGATGTTCTCATTATAAGAGAGAGTCATGTTTTGAGTTTGTTGTCACAAACTGAGTTATATTTCACTATTTGACTCTGTATCTGTACTATTTTTATATATATGTTTTTTTTTTCAATAAAATCTCCCCTACTCTCTAGTAGGGGAACCCTTTGGCCGTCGAGATGGCCACTTGGAGAGAGTCACCGGACTGACAGGATGCCATGGAGATGGAGAGCGGGCCTCCTCTCCTATTCTTGTCATGCAAGAGGCTGAAGACTCCGTGCAAAAAGTTAAGGATTTAGAGGGTGAAATGAGTGACATTTTTCTTTCCACTGAAGATTTATCCTTGATTGATAAAGATATGGATATTGCAATTAACAAGATACTACCCTCCCGCTTGGAAATTGATGGAAATGTTGTTACAGCTTGCCTGGTGTCTCTCAATGCACTCCCAGAGCAGCGGGGGAAGTGCGAGAATGCAGACTTGAGCACTCAGAAGGGGGAGATACCTGTCAAGTCTTTGGAAGGTGTTGTCATTTCGCAGCACAGGCCGGAGCTGGGTGAGTTGGCTATTAAGTTTAAAACTTCTCCACATCTTGGTTTAGGGACTGGCAGTTCTAGCACGATAAGTGTGTGCCGACAGCCCCGTTTGTTTTCTACAGGAAAAACTCTGCGGACTACCTTAAGGGATGACATTCAGAATACCGAGGCAGGTGTGTGCCGAAAGCCGAATGTGAAAGACTCGCTTCCCCCTGCTGGCAGAATTCAGCCGAAGGCGATAGCCACATAGCAGGAGTGAGCTCACAGATTCAGAAAAATGTGCAGTCAGCTGTTGTCATTCAGGATCCTTCAACGCTAATGAGTGACTCTGGCTTTGTTTTTCGGTTTCCCACTAAATCTTCTGTTAGTGATCACTCTATCTAAAAACAGTAAAATAATATACCAGATTAGCCCCAAAGTTCAAACTGGGGCTACTACTTTTTCTTTTGCTTCTAAACACGGGGATAAGTGTTCCTTTAAAACCTTTTATGGACATTCTTCGGAGCGGTCTATGGTGCCTCTGGGGCAACATTTAGTGACTAAAGCACACACCTTTGCAACCCACGACCCCGTTGTTGCCACTTTCTGCAGATGATACCTGGACTCTCCAAAAGGCTTTGCAAGGTGCAGGGTGGCTAAAAACCTCAAAAGGGAACTGGCTCCCTGACCCCGATTGGGATTCTACCTTTAATCTTTCTCAGGTAACTCCTGAGTGGAAACCAAATGACACCAAGATTAAGAATGTTAGTTTATTGTCTCAGACAGGGGATATAAAGAACAAGATTGCTGATAAGGATAGTTCTGCTGCTTCTAAGGCCCAGACGGTTTCAGGTTTGTTGACCTCCTCGGATGAGAAAACACCTATAGAAGGAGAAGCTTCTACTGGAAATAATACAGAGATACATGAATCCATATCTGGCCAGAAACCTTTATTATCTGACTTATTTTCCAAAATCAAAAAAGAAGCTGCACCCAGGCGGAATGCCGTACGATTCGCTGCAAGGGAGGCTTAGAAGATAGGCCGACCGGCCTATGTTGATGGACATTACTAAAGGAATCATTGCATTTTCCCCAGAGAAGTATTTACCCTAATTAATATATCTGGGGAAGACAATTATGACGTCAGTTTTAGAACTGCATATGCCTTGGATTTGTTTTGGGAGCGCTATGCACAAGTCAAATTTTCACCCACATGGGCCCCCTTTTTTGTTATACCTTTAACTAAATCATTGATTAAGTTTGTAGCGATCATGTTTCACAATGAGGGGGTCCATGAGGATGATATTACATGTTGGTTGTCCCAGAAATGTGAAATTTTAAGTAGCCCTGAAGCACTTTTAGACTCTGAATCCTTTTGGACAGGAGTATGGAAATATAAGGTTAAGCTGTGGGTTAATGATACAGGAATGGAGCATATCCCCAATTCCTTTATGTTAGGAAGAGACAGAGGGGTTTGCTTTTATGCAGGGCAGCCTAGGGCGTGTTATAAGTGTGGATCCAAAACTCATTTATCCAGCACTTGTGACCAGGCATGCTGTGATAACTGTGGAGAAATAGGGCACATAGCAATGCAGTGCGCCAATCTTACTAGGTGTGATTTATGCAAAGATTGTGGCCATGTTTTTGGTGAGTGCCCCTGGGCTGCAAAGAATAAAGCCTCTTGTGCTAGTCCAGAGCTGCTTATACAGCAAGCACAAGACTTGGTTTCTGCCAAGGCTGATATAGCCCCCTCCCCCCCCCCGGTTCCTCTTCCCTGTTCTGCAACTTTACAGAAAGAAGAGTATGATCTGAATAACACCCCCCTCATCTATTCCTGATTCTGAGCAGCAAATAAAGCAAGCTCCTAATAATGGGAACTCCATCAGTAATCCTCTTTTAGCTCCTGTTTGTTATGATGAGCCAAGCACCCTGTGGCCAGGAGACGCTCCTCTAGGAACAATAAGCAGAAGCCCCCAGTATTAATAAAAAGTCCTGCTACGGTTGAGACTGATAATACTTATGCTGCTTTGTTCCTGCCAGACGTGGATTTTGATATGGAACAAGGAGATTTAGATTCTCAATCAGTAGAAAGTAGCCAGCTTTCTGCAGGAACAGATCAGGGGTACTATAAGAAGAAAAAGGGAAAAAAATAAGCCTGATTTTTTTTTTCTCTGACAGTTTATGGGTACTCTATCTATAGAGTCATTAAACATCCATAGTATTTAAATGTGGTTAAATGGCAGGCTGTTTTTTCATTCATTCATAGTAATCATTATATTTTTTTCTACAAGAAATGTGGATGTGTTCCAGAGAGCAGCTGTTGTTATTTAAAAGATATTGGACTTGGGGACCATCCTATTGGTCCTTTGGTTAAGACTGTGCAGATGGGGTGGGCATTCTCTTTGGATCCTATGATTTTTTTCTTTGGTTAAATTAGTGGACCTAATTCCAGGTCATTTATTTTTGTTAGATGGGCGATGGAAGTTACTGGTTTACCATTTTATTAATGTTTATGGGCCTCAGACTAAGGCGGACAGGGTGTCTCTTTTCAAAGCAGTTCAACCATATCTGGTCTTCTCATATATGATTTTTTTTAGGAGGAGATTTTAATTGTGACATAGTTAGGCAGCAGATTGGTAGGGGGAAAAGAAAGAAAACTTATTGTGATTCCAATATGTTAACAGCAGTAATTAAAACAGCAGGCCTAGTAGATTGTAGTATTTACAATAAATTGAAAAAGCACAAGCTAACCTATCAGTATAATAGAGTTTCCATAATACATGCAGTGCTTTCTAGTGGAACACAGAAGTCCCCTATAGGAGACCCATATGAGGCTTGTAAAAAGATTTATGATGATATGACACTTGAGTATTTGCAGGATTCCAGTGGTAATAGGATAGAAGACATTTCAGATATAGAGGGCCTAATTAAAAATCACTATTTATCCTTGGTACCCACGGAAGTCCCCTCCGAGGGAAAAATTACAGATTACTTAAGTAGTAGTGAGGTTCCTGTATGTCCCAATGAAGCTCTGTTATTGCTTAAAAATACAACTTTGGCTGAAGTTATGGATGCAATCAAAGATCTTAAATCTGGCACTTCACCAGGCCTAGATGGCTTGTCCAATCAATTTTATAAAGTTTTTATTACAGAACTTTGTTTTTCTGCAAATCATTTATTTGTTCTTTTTTGAACATAATAATATTCCTAAAGATTTTTCTGAAGGTTTATTGGTTTATTTGTACAAAATGGGGAATAGAGCTGACATTTCAAATTGGAGACCGATTATTTTGTTAAATTCCGATTATAAAATTTTGGCCCATATTCTTAACTCCAGACTTAAAAATTATGTGTCACTTGTGCTCTTGGCACAGCCATTTTGTGGTATTCCTGGAAAGAAAATACAAGATGCTCTTATTGTAATTAGAGATTTTATCGAAATTCTACTTATGCAGGGTTCCGAAGGGTGTCTACTTTCAATAGAACAGGAGAAAGCATTTGATCATGCTGATAGGTCTTTTCCTTTTTCTGTACTGGCCAAAGATGGGGTACCTGTGTCAACAATCAGGAACATACAGTTGTTATATTCCCATGTATTTGTAAAGGTTTTATTGAAAGGTCAAATAACGAAAGGTTTTGTTATTTCTACAGGAGTCAGGCAGGGTTGTCCCCTAAGTCCTTTATTATATCTTTTTTCTATTGATCCTTTGCTACGATGTCTGGCTAATGTGACCAGGCAGAATGGATTACCAGGGTGGTGTGAACTTGCTAACCTCTCTGTGCAGGCCTATGCAGAGGACATCTGTGGTTTCTTCTCGCATTATAATCAGATCCCCCTTTTTTTGAAGGAACTGCAGAAGTAGTGTCTAATTCCAAACTTAATATTTCCAAATGCAAGAGGTTAATGATAGGCCCTTGGGGTGTCCTCTCATGTCAAATATCCGGGATTAATCTCACAAATAAACCAATAACTATTTTGGGTATTATTTATGGAGCAATCAATTTGCCCCTAGATAATTGGGAATTAGCTTTGTCTAAAGCTCATAATAAGGTTAACAGATGGCAATTTTGGAATCTATCAAAATGAAAGAGAATTCAAATATTGAAACACTTTATTGCTCCTCAGTTGCAATACATGGCATTTATTTTTCCTCTTCCTACCTCTTGAAACAACTATGTATGGGATGTTTTTTCAGATGCTTTGGGGGAACCGGCTTAATCCAGTTAAGCATTGCTATACCTATCTAGGTAAGGCACAAGGGGGACTGGGTATGGTTGAACCAGTGCTTTTTTCATTCTTTATTTACCATACTGTTTGGTATGGTATTTCTAGTGCAACAGCTGGTGTTATGGGCCTGGTAAAGTACGTGCTCGAGCGTTACTTAGCTACATGGCATGAGATAGCACCAAAGCTGCATACGAGGTTACAGTTACCTGAATATTTTCGACCAGCTGCTCAGAAGTTATTTAAATGGAAAATCTCATGATCTTGTATTTTGCATAGCAACAGGAAAGAACTCTATTATCAGTTATTATCCCAGTTATACTCTACTGAGCTAAGTTTTAAAGATTGTCCTCCTGTTTTTAATGTGCAAGCTTTGCAGCAGCTAACTAACAAACGAGTGCCTGCTACAATGTGGGAAGTATTATGGCTTACTGTATATGGTAGGCTAAATGTTAGAGGAAATGCCAAGCATAAAAACCTGGCAGAAAGGAATTGTCCATATACAGCATGTATTAATTTAGAGGAAACTATGAATCATTTTTTGCTTGATTGTTCTTATTCAAAAGCACTCTGGCTTTTTTTTTTTTAAACTAAATGGCGAATGGATTGGCTATTGGCTTTAAAGTATGATACTCTGGTATTGGGTTTCCTTCCTAGGGAGAAGGCTGACTTACATTTAGAAACATTTTTTTTTTTTTTTTTTTAAATGTTGTTTGCGTTTTTATTTATGGCAAGCCCGATGTCAGTGGGTGCTTTCTCAGAAAATGATGCCTTATTCTGTGTATAGTTATCTAGTAGCACAGGCAAGGAATTCCGTGCATCATTAAAGGAATAATGCACGACAGGGTGTGTGTCATGCTGGGATAACATCATGCCTGGGGTGATTAGGCACAAGGCCGCAGGCCGAATGCGACTAATCGCCCCAGAAGTGACGTTATCCCAGCACCATACACACCCTGGAGTGCATTATTCTATTATACAATGGCACTTGTGTGTATAAATAACAAACAGACTTTTTGTTTTGGGTTTAAAAACATTTTTAATGAGTAAAAATGAAGTAATGTCCTTCCACAAGGTAAAATAGTTCCTTTTTTTTTTTTTACATTTTTTTGAAATATTTAAATATTTTAAGTTAATAAATATTTCTGAACTGTAGAAATATTAAAATATTGAAATAATTTAAGAGATAATAAATTGGTAACTGTATTGAAACATTTCTTAAGTGTTCAACCATTAGAACATTTATTTTTTAATTTTTAAATGTAACAGTTAAAGTCTGTGAGTAATTGTTATTTGGAATACATACAGTCTATGGTTTGTAGATATTGATGACACACATACTGTTTCCTTGTATGAAGAACTGTGTGTTGCTGGTGTCTTGCTGCTGTGTTTGGGTTTTTTCTTTTGAGGAGGTTATGCTGTGCTGCAGTTCTGTTGCTTGAGGTTGTGCTGAAGCATTTCCAGAGGTCGCGGTGGGTGTTGAACCATGTTGTCATCGGGAGCACTGATTCAGTTCACGGTGACCTGTGGCGTCTGGGATTGCACCAAATAGGATCGAGCTCCATTGTCGGTGTTCCTGTAAAGTCGGTCCCCAGTAACTGTGCAAGGAAGACTCTTGTTTGTGCCCTGTTACAGAAATAATTTGTCGACTCTCTAAGCCGGCGTTGCTGAGGATCTGGATGGCAGTTGCACGCAGGCTGTGGTTTGTGTAGCTGTTAGGAAGACCTGCAGCACGGCAGATTTTGGGCAGCATTGTAGCAAGGTAATTTATTCCAACTGGTTCCATGCTGTACCAGATTTCTTCACCTTGCCATGGTTTTGTGGTTTGTCTACGGGGATGCATGTACAGGCAAGGAGCTTTTGGTGGGAACTTGGAGATGTATTTTTGCAGGGCCGCTACAGGGCACTGGGGATGACCTGGCAGCTCAAACATTGCTCCTCTGTTCTTGTCACGGTCTTTTTCCAGAGAGTCTCCGTGATTCTTGGTCTTTTCATTAAAGCTTAGGAAGACATAGTTAAGGCCATCTTCAGATGTGTGGAACTCAAAAGAATTTGGTTGCAGTTTACGTTGGCCTTCAAATACGCGTCTGGCGAAGTGTATTTGGAGTTCAAGCCAGACACGGCGCAGCAGTCCCTCGGGAGTCTGTGTGCTTAGAGCGGGAGATTCACGGAGAAGTCTGCGGTCTGTATTGCTGAGGGGTGGGTGGTGTTTTGCTTTATCTTTCCCCTCTCGTCTAAGGTTTTTGATTTGGGTAGAAAAAACATTGTTGGCACTTTGGAAATCAGGATTTGTTAGAATATTCATATTACGGGTTAAAGGTGGTTCATTTAGGAAGCGGTTGATGCCTGCTCGTAAACAGATTAAGCTGCTGATTCCGTATGGCTGACCAGAGGAGTTACGGACTGAATCATAGAATTTGCAGAGAACTGTATTTAATTCACAGGCATTTATTGTGGTAAAGTTTATTTCTGTACCTGTTTCTGATAGCCAGTCCTTCGTGGCATTGACAGCCCATGTTATTTGGCGCTTTGTGGAGAGCTCGTTTCTGTCACATTCCAGCTTGTCAAGGTTGTCGTCGGGAAGCTGGATATGTCTTCGTTTTTCTGTTTTTTTTTCAGTTGCTGAGGTGGTGCTGTATTTTCTTTTTCATTGGAAAACCACTCCTGGATGTCTTCCATTTTGAAGAGAGTAAAGTTTACCTCAGGATATTTCAGCATGTGAGTAGTGGGATGCGACTCTGAAGGCTGTCAGTCTGTCAGCTGTTGTGTAAGGATATTTAGGCTGTGTTCAGGTTTTGATGTGGATGGCACTATACCCATGATGATATGCCAGGATAACATCACGGGTACTTTGCCATTCCAGCCAATCAGAGAGCATGATTCTTTCTTGCCATTGTATAATCTGATTTATTTCATTACCCAGGTGATGAGGTTTACCAGTGGTGGAAAGGCTTTCAAATCTTTATAAAATATAAGTAAAATGTTTTTTAGTATTTACAGTCTGAAGAAAGAAGGACAATAAGTTTTCATTTGTTTGTTTTTTTGTTACGATTTCATTCTTGTATGTATTATGTGAATTTCAATAAAAACAAAACAAAAAAAAAAAAAACTACTCTTTTCAATAAGTGCCATGGGATCTTTAACATCCACCTGAACTGCCACCAATGCAGGCAGATGGGACCTCGGTTTAACGTCTCATCCGAAAGACGGCACCTCAGAAGTACAGCACCCCTCTCATGCTACACTACAGTGTCAGTATTGGGATATTAACCCAAGTGCCAGATGTGGGAACTGAACCCACAGCCCTCTAATCTCCCGGCCTCAGAGGTGAGTGTGCTGACTACTGAGCCACTGACCCTGTATACAATCCCCATGCAGATTGTGGAGCCATTTCCTGTCTCCAGGGTGACCCAGAATGCCACATATGCTCCGTTTACTCTTTAGTTCAGTTGCTTTGATCCCTTCCTTTACTTAGAGAGAGACTCCTCCTCCTCCTCTTTAGCCTCCCTGTCCCTCCTGTAGATTGTGTATCCTGGTATGTTGACATCCCTGTCATGGTTCTCTGTGTACCATGTTTCTGTGACTGCCACAATATCCAGGCAACCCTCTTCCATCAAGGCCACTAGTTCAGGGAGCTTGTTACACAGACTACGGGCACTGGTACTCATCACCCTCCACTTTTTGATGGCCTTACCCCTTTTAGCCCCATTCCTGTCCTTACTGCCTTGGCCTTTTTTTACATTTACCTCTGTCCTGCTCCCTAATGACTTCTCTGCCTTGGTGTTTACCTCACTAATTACCGTGTTTTGTTGGGGGAGGCTGGGATTTCCCTGCTCCTTTTCAGTGCCCCCCCTTGGCTAGTTTAAATGCTTGCCAATGAAGCATGTAAACCTCACACCTAGGATCCTGGTTCCCCCTTGGACAGATGCAGACCATCGCACCAGTATAGGTCTGCATCCCTCCAGGTGGCTTCACAGTCCCCAATGAAGCCAAAACCCTGAGCTCCACACCAGTTTTTCAACCATTCATTGAATTCCCTGGTGAGGAGTACCCTAGCATCACCCTTGCCATAGACAGGCAGCACCTCCGAGAAGGTTATCGCATGCGCTACTTGTCTAAGGCCCCTCCCCAACTCTACAAACTCCTCTTGCACTGCTCTGATCCCATTCCTAGCCAGGTCATTTGTCCCTAGGTGGACAATGACATCCAGCTCCTCCCTCGTGCAGCTGCTCCCACGATCCTGAGGATTCGATTCCTGTCTCTTCAAGCCGTGGTGCCAGGCAGGCACCTTATCTCCCTCTCCCCTTCCTCCCCCATTTCTACCCCCCAATGATTGAGTCCCCCACCAGGAGTTGTTTTCTTCCCCTGTGGGGTCCCATGCCACCCTCCTGTGGGTCTCCTTTGTGAAGGTTCCCAGCATCATCCTTGGTCTCCACTGCAGTTGCCTCCATACAGGAACCACTATCCACCAGAAGAGCGAATGAATTGTGGAGGGGTACAGCTGGAGGGATGCAACTCTGTTCTACCACCCTCTCCCTCCCTGAGCCCACCCTGGTCCAGCCTCTCCTCCTTTCTTGGCAACCTCGGAGGTAGTGGCATTGGCCCTGGTGGTCCCTGGGTGGGGGGGGGAGGAGGTTTCACGAATCCTAACCAGGTCAGCCTGGAGACAAGCAACATCCTCCTTCAGACCAGAGAGGTGCCTGCAAATAGGGCAGCATCGCAGCCTCCAGAATGCCTCCTGGAACACTGCCGCCCCACAGCCATTGCATTGCACCACTCCTATCATGTCTTATTTTGTGTCCCCTCTCCTGTTTCTCTGCAAGCTTACTCTCTCCTCTCCTTACAAGTCTCACCCATCCTGTTCTGGGACAGCGACTTCCTATATTCTTCAGCAGTCTCCTTCTTTCTTGCACAGTGTCAGACCACCAGCAGCTGGGGGGGGGGAAAAGAGTGAGCTACATTTTACTGTTAGGGTTGACAAAACCACTGTTTCTCTATGATCCTTCCCTTCCTACTGCCAAACAGGAAGTTCCTGTTGACAGTCAAATCCAGTGGCTATAAAAGTAGAACTGGCTTAGGGTGGGTGGGTGAAGGGGTGAGATGGAGGGCAATTAGTAAGAAAAAAGGCTAGCAACAGGAAGCTGTAATTTGAGTCACCTGCTTTTATAGTGTCTAAGCCACACCCCCAATTAAGCTCTCTCTCCTCCTACTGGTTTAGCAAAGTAAGTTGATACAGTACCCTTCCCAGCACAGAACACACACCGATTTTTCTTTTTTTTTTTAACCCTAAATAAGACCCCTTCTACTTCTAATAAAGTGTCTGTCTGCTTAATCTCATACACTGACTCCTGCTGAGATATGTGTTAAATTAATAAGAACATTTAGCTTCTTTTAGTTAGCTGCTTTCTGCTCTACAAGCAAGGCTAGCAACAGCCTTATAACATATAACCCCTTATCATCCCATGTGTCCCACAAGTACCCCACCAGCCCATACCGTCCTGCCCTACACCGACCCCTGAGCCACTGATTCACACCTCTGAGTTTGTGCTTGGTCTCCCCAGATGCCCTAGGCACTGGCAGGATTTCCGAGAAAGAAACTGAACTTCCTATAAAATGGCAGACTCTGGCCAGTTCCTGAAACCTCATCTGGATTTCCAGATCGCTGTTCCCTTCCAAATCATTTGTGCCCAGATGTACTAGGAAATCTGGGTATCCCCGCATTCCAAAGCTAATGAATATAGCTGGAATTTGGCATTGTGAGCAGATGGGCCCAGGATACATTTAGCCCTGACCGGGCTGCTTTTTAGAAACATAGAATTTGACAGCAGATAAGGACCACTTGGCCCACCTAGTCTGACCATTTCCCTACCTAACTGATAAGCTGCAGATCCTAGTTAACCAATAGCCTACTTCCTCCTACCCTCCACTAGAATTGCCTTATGTCTGTCCCATGCATTCTTGAATTCCCCCACTGTTATTGACTTTACGACCTCCTCAGGAAGGCTGTTCCATGTATCCACAACCCTCTCTGTGAAGAAATACTTCCTCACATAACCTCTGAGCCGTCCCCCCTCTATCTTCAAATTGTGCCCCCTTGTTTTTGCACATCTCTTTTTCTGAAAGATGCTACCCTCTTGGACTTCATTGATTCTCATGAGGTATTTGAAAGTTTCTATCATGCCCTCCCCCCTTCTCCCTCATTTCCTCGAGGCTATACATCTTTTGTTCCTTTACTCTTTCTTCATATGTCTTCTGATGCAGACCCTGCATCATTTTGGTTGCCCTCCTCTGGACAGCTTCCACTCTGTCTGTGTCTTTGTGGAGATGGGGTCTCCAGAACTGTACACAGTACTCCAGTTGGGGTCTTACCAACTGTCTGTACAGAGGGCCAACAACTTCCTATTTTCTACTGGTGATCCCTCTCCCTGTGCATCCCAGTATCCCCCCAGCCCTCCTTACTGCCTTCTCACATTGCTGGCCCTCCTTT
This sequence comes from Neoceratodus forsteri, assembly GCA_016271365.2. Classification (NCBI taxonomy): domain Eukaryota; kingdom Metazoa; phylum Chordata; order Ceratodontiformes; family Ceratodontidae; genus Neoceratodus; species Neoceratodus forsteri. The sequence continues at coordinate 974,506,901 of CM057459.1, forward strand.
AGGTCCATCTGATATGACTACCCCAAGTCCCTTTCCATTTCTGTTGTTGTCAGTATCTCACCCCCCATTGTGTACTCTTCCCCTGGGTTTTTGTTTCCCAGGTGCATTACTTTGCATTCTTTGCATTGAATCTAAGCTGCCATACGTTTGACCATTCCTCCAACCTTGCCAAGTCCCTTTTCATCCTTTCCACCCCACCTTGTGTATCAACCCTGTTTCAGATCTTTGTGTCATCCGCAAAAGAAACATACTTTCCCTTCCAGTCCCTCTGCAATGTCTCTTATAAAGGCATTAAAAGAGACCGGTCCCAGTACTGAACCCTGTGATACCCCACTAGTAACCCTCCTTTCTTCACTGTGGACTCCATTTACTATTACACACTGTGTCCTGTTGTCCAAGCAGTGTTTTACCCAGGCTACCACCCTAGGACCCACTCCCAGGCTGGCTAATTTGTTTATTAATCTTTTGTGCGGGACTGTGTCAAATGTGTTGCTAAAGTCTAGATAGGCCATGTCAACAGCCCCTCTCTGGTCTACAGCTTTGGCCACCCAGTCAAAGAAATCAAATAGATTTGTCTGACATGACCTTCCCGCTGTAAATCCATGCTGCCTTGGGTCCTGTGCCCCACTGGCCTCTAGGTACTCAACAATTCTTTCCTTCAGAAGTGATTCCATCATTTTCCCTACCACTGAGGTCAAACTGACAGGTCTGTAGTTTCCTGCCTCTGTCTTGCTCCCACTTTTGTGAAGGGGAATCACATCCGCCATCCTCCGGTACCACTCCGTCCTCCCATGATTTATTAAAAAGGGTAGTCAGTGGTGTTACTAGTTCTTCCCTTAGTTCTTTTAAAATCCTGGGGCGAATCCCATCAGGCCCCATTGCTTTATCCACCTTCAGTTTTAAGAGTTTTCAGAACCCTTTCTTCTGTGAAGGACTAATATCAACCCCCTATCCAGAGTGCTTCTATTGACCGGCTTAGGTATTTCCCCCCTGGTTTTCCATTGTGAATACTGAGCAGAAGTATTCATTCAGTATCCCTGCTTTTTCACTGTCGTTCTCTGCCCAACCACCTTCCTCTTTGTTCAGCCTCAGTATCCCTCCCCTACCCCCTCCCACTGGATGCCCCTAGTCATGGAGTCCCCCAGCAGGATCACCTTCACCCCCCATCTTACTGGGGCTTTTGATCCCTTCCAGGCTCTTCCTTCTATCATCGACCCCCCGCTTACTCCTCCCACCCCCTTCAGTCCGGGGATCACTAGTCTGTGCGTGTTCTACCATGCTCTTCCTTCTGCTTGCAGTTTCCAATTTACTCCTCGCCCCTCCCAACCTCCTGATCCCCCCCGGACTCCCTTTTTGGGTCAGAATCCACAGGTCCCCCACCCATACACCCTTCTACTGCTTCCCTCCCTGCCTCCAACCCCCCTCCGGTCTTGTCTCTCCCATCTGGCATATTTCTCCCTACCCTACCCTCCTTCCCCCCTCCTCTTCAGATTTCTCCCACCCCGACGCTGGCCTTCCTAGAGTACCTCCTACTACCCCTCTCTCCTTGGCCAACTTCCCCAGCCTGAGTGCCTGCTCGACCCCAGTTCCCCCTTCCCCTCTGTCCTCATCACCTCCCTTGGCCCCAACCCCCGACTTGCTAGTCACACCCGCTGCCTGCCTGCCCCTTCTGTTTCACTACCCTCCTACTCCCACCCCTGGCTTGCTGACCAAACAGTCTGACCGTTTGCTCCCCACCAGCCTCATCCACCTCCTCTCCTGGGTTCAGCATGGTGTATCTGTTGCCAAGTGCGATGCCTGCCCCGCACGCTTTCTCTTACCCCCTCCTTGCTTCCCTGATCAGCCCCCGTGAGTTGTTTTCCATCCGTTGCTTGTATTGTGCCCTGCCCCTCTGGAGTTTCCATAGGGCCCATGCCTACCTGCTCCCTGGGGTATGCTGCAGTGGCCTCGCCTCCCTCCATGGGACCATTTCCACTACTTCCCCCCTCATGCCTTCCAGTTCTCTTCCGATCCCCTCGACCTCCTCCCTAAGTCCTGTCAGCTGAAAACACACTGGACACACTCCATATCTCCATGCCCAATTTAGGATTAATGCTGCCCCACACCCCGGACACCCAATCATCCCATCATATACTGGACAGTTTTTGTTCACCTTAAAAAGATTAGTACATATACTCTACTGCATTGATCAACATCACAACAAACTTCTAATATCTATTGCACATTATATTATACAAAGAAAGTTGACCATGTGAAACAAATATCCCGATTTCACTTTTAAATTATCATGTCCATCTAATTAGTCTTTGGTAACCAGGTAAGGCCCACTAGGCACAAGTGCCCGTCTTCAGGAGTGACCTGGGAGAACTGGGCTGTTAAGTGACTTGCTCAGAGTCACACACTATGCAAGTGGAGGTTGTGAGAGTCAAACTCAGGTCTGGTCTGCTGAATGTACCAAGCTTGTTCACACCTTGTTCCTCTAACCTCTAGGCTATACTGCCAGCCCATTAGGCTTAAGTACATACATGAAATCTTACTCTTGGTTTACTCTGTGTATTAAGACACAAGAAGGCATTCGCCCATCATGAGTGCCTCCCATTACCTAGTGGGTGTCTCAGTGTTCGTCCCACCCCAGTGGAGATGTTGGTTTAGTTTGCTTTTAAAGTCAACAGAATTTTTTGAAAGAACTACCTCATGAGGAAGCAGATTCCAGGTCTTTGCAGCCCTGATTGTAAAGAAATTGTCTCTTTTACATGTGTTAACCTTCTGGATGTATAGCTACTTATTATGGCTTTTGGGATTGACATTTCTAGTCATAAACTTAATCCGCATTGCTCGGTTAGGCCCCTATTATTTAATATATTATACAGCTGCAGCATGCAACCCCTAGTTCTTCTATCCTCAAGATTAAGCCTGTCCACTGTAGTCATTTCATAGGGTAGATGTCTTAAGTGAAGAACCAGTTTTGCTATAGTTTTACTATATATGATCTCCTCTTGTATTTACTGCTCCTAATACTACAGTATGTTCCCTTTAATTTACGGTTTCTCTAATTATCTTATACATATAATAAATAAAAAAGTATTTTTTCAGGTTTTAATTCTATTCATTATGTAAGTTTTAACATTTAAACATTTAACAGTTAAGAGGCAGTATAATGCTGTGGTTTAGGGCGCTGAGCTGCAAACCTGCAGTCATGGGTTTGAATGCCACTGCCCCTGCTTGCATACTGTGTGATCCTGAGCAAGTCACTTAGCTTCCTTGTGCTCCCAGGTCACACCTGGAAATAAGCTTTGGGTTAATGTGCCTTTCCTGGTTTAACAATTTCCCCATTCTCTTTAACATCATCTAAAATCCCACCCACTGATTTTCATTGGTTAGCTGCACTGATAAAGCAATTCCACCTTTTTAAACACAGTCTTATTATCCAACCATGTTTAACAGCATACATAAAATGTCACTGTATAAACTGTCTTCTTTTAACATAGAATTTGATGACAGATAAGGACCGCTTGGCCCACCTTGTCTGCCCATTTCCCTACCTGATGGATAAGCTGCAGATTCTAGTTAAACAGCATACTTCCTCCTACCCCCCACTAGAACTGCCTTATGCCTGTCCCACGCATTCTTGAATTCTCTCACTGTTCCTGATTCCAATACCTCCTCAGGAAGGCTGTTCCATGTATCCACAACCCTCTCTGTAAAAATATACTTTCTAACATTACCTCTGAGCCGTCCCCCCCATCTTCAAATTGTGTCCCCTTATTCTTGCACATCTTTTCTTCTGAAAGATGCTACCCTCTTGTACTTTAATTCCCTTGAGATACTTGAAAGTTTCTAGAATGTCCCCCCTCTCCCTCCTTTCCTCAAGGGTATACATATTAAGCTGCTTTAGTCTCTCCTCATATGTCTTCTGATGCAGACACTGCACCATTTTGGTTGCCCTCCTCTGAACAGCCTCCACTCTATCTATGTCTTTGCGGAGATGGTGTCTCCAGAATTGCACACAGTACTCCAGATGGGGTCTCACTAACTGTCTGTACAGAGGGATAACAATTTCCTGTTTTCTACTGCTTATGCCTCTCCCTATGCATCCCAGTATCCCACCAGCCCTCCTTACTGCCTTCTCACATTGCTTGCCCACCTTTAGGTCATCTGATATAATTACTCCTAGGTTGTTTTCGATTTTGTTATTAACTCACCCCCCATTGTGTACTCTTCCACTGGGTTTTTGTTTCCCCAGATGCATTACCTTACACTTCTTTGCATTGAATCTGAGCTGCCACATATTTGACCATTCCTCCAACCTTGCCAAGTCCCTTTTCATCCTTTTCACCCCACCTTGTGGATCAACCCTATTGCAGATCTTTGTGTCATCTCTGCAAAGAGATGTACCTTTCCTTCCAGGTGCTCTCCAATGTCACTTTTTTTTTTTTTTTTTTTTAAAGAGGACCGGTCCCAGTCCGAACCCTGCGGTACCCCACAAGTTACCCTCCTTTCTTCACTGTGGACTCCGTTTACTATTACCCTTTGCATCCTGCTGTCCAGCCAGTTGTTATTTATCCAGGCTACCACCTTGGGACCCACTCCAAGGCTGACTAACTTGTATATTAATCTTTTGTGTGAGACTGTGTCAAATGCCTTGCTAAAATCTAGGCAGACCATATCCACAGCCCATCCCTGGTCTACTACGTTGGTCACCCAGTGAAAGAAATCGATTAGGTTCATCTGACATGACCTTCCTGCTGTGAAACCATGCTGCCTTGGGTCCTGTGCCACACTGGCCTCTAGGTACTCGACAATTCTTTCTTTCACAAGTGATTCCATCATTTTCCCTACGACTGAAGTCAAACTAACTGGTCTGTAGTTTCTTGCCTCTGCCCTGCTCCCACTTTTGTGAAGTGGAATCACATTTGCCCTCCTCCAGTCCTTAGGTACCACCTCATCCTCCCACGATTTGTTAAAGAGAGTAGTCAGTGGCGTTACTAGTCCTACCTGTAGTTCTTTTAGAATTCTTGGGTGAACCCCACCAGGCCCCATTGCTTTGTCCACCCTCAGTTTCAACAGTTCTTTCAAAATCCTTTCTTCTGTGAATGGACTGGTATCGACCCTCCTATTCAGAGTTTCTCTTGTTTGGTTTAGGCACCTCCCCCTCCTTTTCTGTTGTGAATACTGAGCAGAAATATTCGTTCAGTATCCCTGCTTTTTCACTGTCACCCTCTGCCCACATTCCCTCCCCTTTATTAAGTCTCTGTATCCCACCCTTGGTCTTTCTTCGCTCCCTAATGTACCTATAAAATGTTTTATCCTCCTTCTTAACAGAGTTGGCTATCCTTTCCTCAGTTTGTGCCTTTGCTATTCTGACTACCTTCCCTGCCTCCTTCTGCTTTAACCGATAACGTTCTCTGTTCTGCTCCTTCTGTGTTTCCTTATATTTCCTGAATTCTATCCTTTTCTCCTTAACCGTCACTGACTCCTCTTTTGAGAATCATAGTGTTTTTTTTCCTTCGTTGTGTTTTGTTGATTTGCTTCACACAAAGGCGATGGCTGTTTTGATTATTCCCCATTGTTCCTCCACCCCTCCTTCTTGCCCGTTTGCTAGTGCTTTTCTGAGGCACTCTCTCTTTTTCCCCAAAGTGAGCCTTCCTAAAGTCCAATATTCTTGTTTTTGTATGGCTTGAGACTATGGCTGTGTTTATTGTGAACTGCACTATTTGGTGGTCACTTGTTCCCAGATGGCTACCAACTTCTAAATCGGAGATCCTTTCTCTCCGTCCCCATTTGAGAGTACCAGGTCTAAGGTTGCTCCCTCCTGAGTGGGTTCCAACACTAGCTGTCTGAGGCATGTCCCCTGTAGTGCATCAATAATGACCCTGCTCTTGGATGTGCCGGCACCAAAGGTACTCCAGTCAACATCTGGCATATTCAGGTCCTACATCAACAATATATCCCCTTTTTCTGCCATTTTAAGGATGCCTTCTATCATTTCCTTGTCTATTTCCTCCCACTGAGATGGGGTCAGTACACAAACCCATGCAGATTGTGGTGCCATTTCCTGTCTCCAAGGTGACCCACAGTGACTTAATTTCCTATTTACTCTGGTTCTGTTGCTTTAATCTCTTCCCTTATATAGAGAGCTACTCCTCCTCCTCTTTTACCCACCCTGTCCCTCCTGTAGACTGTGTATCCTGGTATGTTGACATCCCAGTCATGGTTCTCTGTATACCATGTTTCAGTGACTGACAACATCCAGGCATCCCTCTTCCATCAAGGCCACTAGTTCAGGGAGCTCATTGCACAGACTGCAGGCATTGGTACTCATCATCTTCTGTTTATTTTTTTTATGGCCTTACCCCTTTTAGCCCCATCCCTGTCCTTACTGCCTTTTTCTGCATTTACCCATCCTGCTCCCTACTGTCTTCTCTACCTTGGTGTTGACCTCTCTAACCACTGTGTTTTATGACGGGAGGCTGGGATTTCCCTGCTCTTTTTCAGTGCCCCCCCCTTGGCTAGTTTAAATGCTTGCCAATGAAGCATTTAAACCTAGGATCCTGGTTCACCCCAGACAGATGCAGACCATTGCACCAGTATAAGCCTGCATCCCTCCAGGTGGCTCCCCAGTGCCCAATGAAGGCAAAACCCTGAGCTCCACGCCAGTTTTTCAACCATTCATTGAATCCTATGGTGCAGAATACCCTAGCATCATCCTTGCCATAGACATGCAGCACCTCCGAGAAGGTTACTGTACATGCTGCTTGTCTAAGGCCCCTTCCCAACTCCACAAACTTCTCTTGTACCACTCTGATCCCATTCACAGCCAGGTCATTTGTCCCTAAGTGGACAATGACATCCAGTTCCCTCCCTCGTGGAGCTGCTCCCATGATCCTGAGGATTCACTTCCTGTCCCTCCGAGCTGTGGCACCAGGCAGGCACCTCACCTCCCTCTCCCCTTCCTCCCCCACTTCTACCCCCCAATGATAGAGTCCCCCAACAGGAGTTGTTTCTTTCCCCACGGTCTCGTGTCACCCTCCTCTGGGTCTCCTTTGTGGAGGTTCCCAGCATCCTCCTTGGTCTCCACTGCAGGTGCCTCCATAGAGGAACCACTCTTTGCCACAACAGCATATGAATTGTGGAGAGGTACAACTCGAGGGATGCACCTATGTTCCATCATCCTCTCTGAGCCCACCTTGGTCTAACTGCTTTTCTTTCTTGGCAACCTCTGAGGCAATGGTGGTGGCCCTGGTGGTTCCTGGGTGGCGGGGAGAAGAGGTTTCACAAATCCTAGCCAGGTCAGCCTGGAGATGAGCAGCCTTCTCCCTCAGACCAGAGAGGTGCCTGCAAACAGGGCAGCATCGCAGCCTCCAGAATGTCTCCCGGAACACTGCTGCCCCACAGCCATACACATCTGCAAATATACATATAGCTGTGAAACAAGACAATGCTTACAGGGTTATCTTCATCTCCAAAAGAGATGTAAGTGGTCTGCAATCCTGTTATTAAAATAGTTAATTTATACAACTTTTTATTCTAGGTGCCGAGGTGGACAGGATAGTGAACTTTAAATTACTGTATCATCACCTAACTGGATTACAGTACAAACCTCTTTGGGAGCCACAAACAATCTGTAGTAACATCATCTTAAGTCCCACTCATGTAATGTAATGTAGTGTTGTGTAATGTATTGGGAGCTACATTTTATTAATTTAATTTCTTAATTGGTTGCAACCATGTACACTACTCACAGTTGAGGTTTAACACATTGTAAAAAAAAAACAGGGACTTCCGGTGACGTAGGCGATGGTGGTGGTCAAACAAGAGTGAGCTCTGTGACTCATTCTTGGATCTCTCCATTTTTTTGCCAAATTACTCTGGCTTTCTTTGATCTGAGCGTAGTCAAGCATTTTTCTTTTTGTGGCACTGCTCTGGTTTTGGTCCCAAATCATGGTGCCAGCAAGTGCTATGGACCTTCGGCCAATGGAATTGGCTCTGCTCCCTTGCCCGGTTTCTCCTCTTTCAGCATGACTCTGGTCTCGAATCATCACAAACTGGATTCTCCCTCTGCAAGTTCCCCGGACTCACAAGGTACCCCACTAGTAGAGACCTTTCTAGCGGAGTTTGCGGCTATTAAGTTAAAGCTCACTGAGATTATTCGTGAACTCCAGGTGGTGAAAAATTCAGTCAAGGGTCTTGATACTCATGTGGAAGATGTTGAGGCCAGAGTTAGCTTTCCAGAAGATTCTACTACAAGGGATAGTGCACAAAGTGTCTCTCTCCATCGGAGACGTCAAAGAATGGAGGAGGAAAAGGTCGACGATTTGGAAAACAGAAGCTGCCATAACTTACTCACTGTCGGCACACCAGAACAGGCAGAAGGCTCTGACATTATTCATTTTGTGAACGGCTTGTTTCTTCAATTTGCTGGTCTACCGCAGCAGTGCTGACTACCTGACTGAACGGGCTTATACAGCCCTGCACTCGAGACCACCTTTAGGAGACAAGCCCAGACTCATTATTTGTCACCTCCTCAATTTTCATCATGATGTAACTATACAGAGTGGCTCATGGCCAGACAGCCATTTATTGGCAAGATCATCGCCTTTTCATTTTCAATTATGTCAGCCAAATTATGAGACAACAGCAATGAGCTTACAGAGATATTAAGAAAACCTTACATTGAGGTAATGTTAAATTTTGCTTGCAATTCCCTGCACAGCTTACTGTCACTCTCCTTCATGGCTCATTCACTCACATCTCAGTGGTAGTGGTCATGCAGAAACTTCCCAAATTGCTGCCTCAACTTTTTTCTAAATCTTCTATTTCATAGATTTTTTCTCCCAGTCTTGGATGTAAGTGCTACTTCATTACATAGAAACATAGATTTTGACGGCAGATAAGGACAGCTTGGCCCACCCAGTCTGCCCATTTCCCTACCTAATGGATAAGCTGCAGATCTTAGTTAACCAGCAGCCTACTTCTTCCTACCCCCACCCCCTAGAATTGCCTTATGACTGTCCCATGCATGCTTGAATTCCACCACTGTTTTTGACTCCACAACCTCCTCCGAAGGCCGCTCCATGCATCCACAACCCCTCTGTGAAAAATACTCCTTAAATTACCTCTGAGCCCCCTCTATCTTCAAATTGTGCCCCTTGTTCTTGCACACCTCTTTCTGAAAGATGCTACCCTCGTAGACTTTGTTGATTCCCTTGAGGTACTTGAAAGTTTCTATCATGTCCCCCCTCCTTTCCTCGAGGCTATACATATTAAGCTCCTTAAGTCTCTCTTCATATGTCTTCCGGTGCAGACCCTGCACCATTTTAGTTGCCCTCCTCTGGACAGCTTCCATCCTGTCTATGTCTTTGCAGAGATTGGGTCTCCAGAACTGCACGCAGTACTCCAGATGGGGTCTCACCAGCTGTCTGTACAGAGGCATAACAACTTCCTTTTTTCTACTGGTGATGCCTCTCCCTATGCATCCCAGTATCCCCCCAGCCCTCCTTGCTGCCCTCTCACATTGCTTGCCCACCTTTAGGTCATCTGATATGACTACCCCCAGGTCCCTTTCCATTTTTGTTGTTGTTAGTATCTTCCCCCATTGTGTACTCTTCCCCTGGGTTTTTGTTTCCCAGGTGCATTACCTTGCACTTCTTAGCATTGAATCTAAGCTGCCATACATTTGACCATTCCTCTAACGTGCCAAGTCCCTTCTCATCCTTTCCACCCCACCTTGTGCATCAACTCTGTTGCAGATCTTTGTGTCATCTGCAAAGGACATACTTTTCCTTCAGTCCCTCTGCAATGTCGCTTTATAAAGACATTGAAGAGGACCGTCCTAATACTGAACCTCCTGCGTACCCCACTAGTAACCCCCTTTCTTCAGAGGACTCCATTTACTATTACCTCTGTGTCCTATTCTCCAGCCAATTCTTTACCCAGGCTGCCATCTTGGGATCCACTCCCAGGCTGGCTAACTTGTATGTTAATCTTTTGTGTGGGACTGTGTCAAATGCCTTGCTAAAATCTAGGTAGGCCATGTCCACAGCCCCTCCCTGATCTACTACTTTGGTCACCCAGTCAAAGAAATCTATCAGATTTGTCTGGCATGACCTTCCCGCTGTGAATCCATGCTGCCTTGGGTCCTGTGCCCATCTGGCCTCTAGATACTCAACAGTTCCTTCCTTCAGAAGTGATTCCATCATTTTCCCTATCACTGAGGTTAAACTAACAGGTCTGTAGTTTCCTGCTTCTGCCTTGCTCCCACTTTTGTGAAGAGGAATCACATCTGCCCTCCTCCAGTCCTCGGATACCACCCCATCCTCCCATGATTTGTTAAAGAGGGTAGTCAGTGGTGTCACTAGTTCTACCCTTAGTTCTTTTAGAATTCTGGGATGAATCCCATCAAGCCCCATTGCTTTGTCCACCTTCAGTTTTAAGAGTTCTTTCAGAACCCTTTCTTCTGTAAATGGGCTGGTATCAACTTCTGTATCAAGAGTGGTTCTACTGTTTGTTTTAGGTACCTCCCCCTCTTCCTTTGTAAATTGGACTAGTTTGGAGTGATAGACCCTGTTGCCACTTATTTTTGTTAATGATTGGATTTCTATTTCCTAAGTACCTGACTTTTTTTTTTTTTTTTATTAAATCGAGGAGTGCTGCCCATTGTTTCCTTTCAGCTGGATTACCCTTATTTGTTTCTTATTTCTTTGGTTGTGTACCTTTGTTTTATTAGGGATATTTTCTTTACTCCGAACTGAATATTTTGGACCTCAGCGCCACCAATGGTGTTTTTCGGGTTATATATTTTTCATGTTTGTATTGGGTGACTTGTTTCATTATTTTTTTTTTTTTTTTGTTGTATGTGGTTGTGGGTGATGCCTTTATAACTTACTCCCCTGTTAAGCTTTGTTGCTGTAGCTCCTTATACTGTAACTGTATTGTATATTTGTTTTCTGGCAGTCGTTCTGTGGGTTATATGGTGGTGGTGGGGGGTGACCTCTTATGGCTGTTGTACATTTCTACGTCTCATAGATAATGTTTCGCCTTTAATAGTGGGTTATTATCTAGTTGTTGCACTGGTTGTATGACAGTTGCTATTTTGGGCTATAAATTGACATATGCAGATTATTTACAGTGCATTTCTCCCTTCTGTTATACAGTTGGGAGGTCTGGTGGATGAGTTCAGAGCTCTTTCTCATGTTTGATGCCTCCAGAGCTCTCTATCCTGGTTGGGTATGGGGAGGGTGGGGGATAGTACTTTAACGTATTTAATTTCATTTTTCTTGTGTAGTATCATGCTAGTTATTTGGCTTGTGGAAAGTGTTAGGTATGTTGGTGGGGGAGAAAGGCAGCATTTGCTTGAGGGGTGGTGATGCAGAGGAAGATGGCGGCCACACTGGGCTGTTAGTGAGAGCTCTAGAAAGGAGTAAAAAATTTGTTTTACAGCTTTAACATTTCACAGCTATTTTAACGTTTTAAATGTTTTGTTTCTTTTATTTAGTCAGTCATTACATTAGGGACGGGAACGTTAGGGGGATAAAGTGAAAAAGCGCTAGGATTCAGTTGATTTTGTTTTCCACTGCGGTTGTTCCTGTACCCAAATCCAGGAGGTAGTGGGAGCAGCTGTATCTAGCCTACCTGTACCTAAAAGAGCGGTGGCAATGGAGCTGGTTTCCGCTGTGGTTGGCGGATCACTATAGCATCTGCTGGAAGACCGAGGAGTGAGGAGAAAGCCTGAGAAACGGCAGTGTGTGATGCCCGCGGTTCTGTGGATTTACACTGGCATGTGGAATAACTGTTTGGTCCTGCCAGTTTGTTGGTCAGAGTGCCTTGGGAGGTGATTGAAAGAGGGGTGAATACCCTGAAGATTTTCCAGCATAAGAGAGTCTCCCGCGAAGTAGTGAAGGGATACCCAGAACTGCCATGACCTGAGGGGCTTCGGACTAACAGCTGTGCGGTGGTATACGGCGGCTCCTTTTCAGGTTGTGGTACTGCAGTGGGACAGTGGAGTGAGTGGGGAGAGTGCTATCTCTCACTATCCTTCACTCAGTTGAGTCTATCTGTGCTTCACTGGCAAACTGCCCTTGGACTGTGGAGGTAAGGGGAGCATTTTTGCTGGACTGTTCGTTCCCTCCATTGTTTGGATTGTGGAGGTAGTGGAGTGTGCCTACAGAATACAGGTACACTGCTCTGAAGGAGAGTTGCAATAGATATTGCTGGAACTGAGCCTGGCCAACACTTGAAGGCAGGATCAGAGTATAACCTCATCCAGTGAGAGTGTTCGAGGGACCCTGGTGCTCAGGACTAAGAGTTTCCTTCGGGGTGAGAGACCAAAGGTGACTGGTGCCCAGTTGGGAAATCATCTAGCTCTCTTTGTGGACTTCTCTTTAAATCTTACTTCTTGAGAAAACAGGACATCTGGAGACAGTCCTGTGAGAGAGGAAGGTGTCTCTGGATTTTGAATAGCTGTTTCGCTTAGAACTGCTCCATAAACTTATGGACTCCCTGGAGAAGAAAATTATTATTTTTTAATATTGTTATGGAGGGTTGGGGAGGAGTGGGGTTGTTGTGCGAGTGAGTGTGAATGGGTGCGAGTGATTTAGTGTGGTCGTGACTGGTGTATAAATGAATATATTTATTTTTTATCTTATAACATTTTTTAATGAGTATTTCTTTGACATACAGTAAAACACTCATCGTCATTGTGACAGTTACAGAGAAGGTCAGGTTCAGATCGGAAAGCATCAACATACTGAAGATGATGTTTATCTGCTCACTATATTTCTATATGCTATTCTTTAGCAACAAGTTGGACAAGAGAAAACACACACATTATATCCTATGCCTGAGTGTTGTACAAACTATCATGTCATGCAAAAATAAGAACAAAGGAAAAGGTCAATGCTTCCACCCCTATCGTGAGCTTTGCCCATGCTGAGCAGGACGGGGGGGGGGGGAAAGAGATGTCTCAGCGCTTAAGGTAACAGTATCAAGGAGGGTTTCCTGGTTGGATTGGAATTTTCAGAAAATCAGATTGTAGAATGGGGCCCCATTTAGCATAATAAGGACGCATGTTCGGCCCTTGCAGAGCAGAGAGCCTTTCAAACAAAGAAAGGCGAGCCATCGCAGCTTGCCATATGGGTCTGCAAGGAATGGCAGGCTGTCTCCAATGCATAAACAGGAGGCACTTGGCTTCCAAGATGAAGGAGAGGGCCCATTATTGCAGAGGCTTGGGAAGGGTTTCCACTCAACTTGTATCACCCAAAAGCACAAAGAAGGCAGTCAGGGAAATAGTCACTGTCAGCACCTGCGACAGATCTTTAGCCACCATAGCCCAGAACGATGTGAGAAAGGGACAAGACCAGAGTATATGTTCAATGTGAGCATCTGTCTGAGAGCAACGCCAGCAAAGGCTGTGATTGAGCAAGCCCCTCTTATGTAGGGCAGCTGGGGTGCATTACCATAACAGTAATATTTTTAATTGTATGAAGCGGCTGTTAGAATCTTTATACAAGTGATGTATGCTTTTACAGTAGTGTAGCCACTGCTCTTCGGTTATTGATGCTCCTAACAGTTTTTCCCACTGTATTCTACAATTCTGCATGGGGTTAGGTTGCGAGTCCCTCCACGTAATATGAAAACGCCCCATAAGACCCTTTCGGGTGTCCAAATAGTGGGGGTCAGTAAGCCATTGCCATTGTGTACTGTCTATATATTTACTAAGGAGAGGCACTAGGGCACTGCGGATCTGCAAGCAACGCCAAAAATCTTTATTTGGCAAGGTATATTTATTCTTCAATTGTTCAAACAAAAAGATGAATTTAGTACCGGGAATAACCAGATCTTGAATAGTCTGGATACCCTGTCTCTGCCAGTCCTGCCATCTTACCCCTATTCCCTCAATTTGAATAAGGTTGTTATGCCATAGGGAAGCAAATTGCAACGGAGGGTACCATTCCCATTTTGCAGTGTGAGATTTAGTGAGAAATAATTTCCAAGCTCAGGCAGTGGTAGAGATTATAGGGGGGAGTTGTGGGTCCATTTTTAAATGAGGCGTTAGGAAGTTGTAAAGTATGGAAGGACCTGCCATGGCAGTTTCCAACTGAACCCAAGGAGGGGTTGCCATGTTCTGGGGCACAAACCACCTTGTAGCGTGGGTTGCCATGCATGCTAAATGGTAGCCATAAAACCAGGGTACACCGAGTCCACCTTTAGTCCAATGCGCTCTAGCTTTTTGCCTGCTCCATCTTGGTGGTTTATTGTCCCAGATAAAGTTAGAAATTAGCTTCTCCAAGGACTGGAAGAGTTTTGTAGGAAGCGGGATAGGTAGGTTGTTCAGGAGGAACAGGACCCGTGGGAAGAGCAACATACGAATCGTAGCTACCCTGCCTGGCAGGGACAACTTAAGTTTTTGCCATCTCTCTCTCTATTTCTATGGTTAGGTGTGCACACAGTGGGGAGAAATTAGCCATTTCCAGGGCCGTCCATTTAAAGGGAAACTGAACCCCAAGTAATTGAAGCTGCGGTCAGCCCACGAGAGGTTGGTGTCCCATATGCTTTCCCTTGTGCAAAGGGAGTTTAAAGGTGCCAGAATGTTCTTTTTTTGCTTTATCTGCAGGCCTAAGAATATGGCAAATTCCTCCAAGAGAAGAAGTAGCCCCGGGATTGCTTGCTGAGGGTTAGTTAAGGTCAGGAGGTGGTCAACTGCATACGCCATGGCCTACATTTAGTGCCCCTTACATTCTGACGCCTCGTATGTTCGGGTTCGATTATTACCCATATAAGTGGGTCCAAGGCTATCAAAAAACAAAAGTGGAAAGAGCAGACAGCCCTGCCTGGTGCCTCTATGCAAGGCAAAGGGGGGGGGAACATCACTATTTGTAAGGTTACACACCATAGGGAAGGCGTACAAGGTGTGTACCCACTGCTTAAAGTATGTCCCAAACCCGTATACCTTCAGAATTTCATACAGGTAATTCCACTCTATGGAGTAAAATACTTTGGCAAAATCTATAGCCAAGGCAGCCATGGGGTGAGGGGCTTTGGATGCTAGTCATCTGAGACTGAGTAAGAGGCGTGTGTTATCCAACCCCGTTTTCCCTTTCATGAAACCAGCCTGTGCTGGATGAATGATGGAAGGAAGTACCAAGCTCAGTCTAGTGGCAAGAACCTTTGCCAGTATCTTGGTATCCACTGGTAATAGAGTTATTGGCCTGAAGTTCGCACAGTCTAATGGATCGGATTATTTTTTTGGTAGGAGAGTTATAAGAGTATCCCTCATAGTTGGTGGAAGGGTAGTCTTAGTGTGTGCATCTTGTAAGGCCAACTGTAGTGGAAGGAGAATGTCTGAGCCTAATGTTTGGTACAGCTCAACTGGCATACCATCCGGCCCTGGGGCCTTCCCTCGTGCCATTCTTGCTATCACAAGCCGTAGTTCCTCATAAGAGACAGGTGCCTCTAGCTGAGCCACTTGCTTGATCAACAGAGATGGGAGTTGTGCTTGGCGACAAAAACCCAATATCCTCTAACCCAGTTCTGCAGGATTCATTGTGGAGTGAGACTGATACAGAGATTCATAAAATAGTCGCATTGTTCGGTTCACATCACGCTAAGGGTAAATAACTAGAGCACGCCGAGGAAAGCAGGAGGGAGTGTTTTTCATCGTGATCGCCTGCTGCTTGCGTGGCAGTAGGCCAGAGCTTCTGGACCACTCTCGCCATTGACCCAAAACTGGTTTGGATCGTAGCAGGATCCATTCAGCTTTTTGGTGTAATGTTACATTGATCTGGTATTTAAGGTTAAGTATTCGGCGATATAAGTCATTATCCATATTCCCCCATGAGTCAGACTTCAACCTCTGTTCTAACCCGACTAATTCTGTCTGCATGGTCGTGAGGTTGCCTTTATGCACCCTATCTCGAGCTGCTGAGAAGGCGATGATATGCCCCCTTAGGACCGCTTTCAAAGAGTCCCACACCATGCTAGGAGATGCACCACAGTCTGAGTTTAGGGAGAAATACTCCTTAGTGGTAGATGATATCATTCGACCAAACTCCGGATTCTTTGTGGTTAGGTTGCTTGGAGGGGAGGTATGAGAGCCAAATTGGGGAATGATCCGAAATCAGTATTGAGCCAATCCCTGTGGTACCTCTCCCAGCAAGGTCATTCACCAGCCAGAGGTCTACACAACTGTGCGTTTGGTGTGGGATAGAGATGAATGTATAATCTCTATCAGTAGGATGCTCCTTATGCCACTCATCTACCAAAGCCCATTCTTCTTGCAGCTCAGCAAGGGATTGTCTCACTTTGGGAGTGGCATGGGAGGTGGGTAGTGATTTGTCTAGGAATATATCCTTGACCATGTTAAAGTCACCTCCCAACTTGATGGGAAGTGGGGGACCATGTGCCTGTAACTCTGAGATTGCCTGATTCACTGCTGAGAAAAAATCCGTGTGCTCACTGTTGGGGGCATACAGGTTGCCTAAGATCAAATCTCCCTCTGGAGAGGTTAGTCGTACAACCAGCCATCTGCCTTGGTAATCTTTCCTTACACTGTTAATTTTCCAGGCAGAAGAACATCTAATTAATATAGCTACCCCCTTGGATTTTGTAGGGGCAGAACTAGCCGCTATCTCTCTGACCAAGGACTTTTTCAGCCAGATATTAGTTTTAGCTAGGAGATGTGTTTCTTGAAGTAAAGCTATTTCTGTTTTCAGGGATCTTAAATGTTGTAGCACCTTTGTTCATTTAATTGCGTGGTTGAGCCCTTTGACATTCCAGGACACCCATCTGTAAGCCTGGGATGGGGAAGGGTTAGGGTTAGATGCGTACTTACCACGACGTCTAGAGGGGAAAGAAGACTTTTGGTGTAGTGCCGAGTCGTAATGCTGTTCCCTGTATAAAACAGCACTATCCAGCCAGCTAGTACAATAAACAGGGGTGAAAGCATTGGCAGGTAACCAGGAAAAACAAAAGCCTTGACCTTGGAGTCCTAGATTACTGTTATAATAAAGCAGAGAGAGAAATCATTTATAGTTAGTTGCAACAATAGTAAACCAGCAAACTGAATGACTTAATAAACAAACAAGTGTCTCTAAAATGGACACAGTAATGTATCTAAATCTGTGAGCGTGGAGATCACTGTGCAAGAGGGTTATAGAATTACCCTACAGCTGTGCTAGCTCCAGTACTCAGTACGGGGTGGTATAACGTGTGTGATCACTCAGGCAGAGTTAGCCCATGCCAGGTGAACATCCATGGTCGGTCGCTCTGACTCCGTGGGGGGAAGGGGTGGAAAGGGTAGACATCCCGCCCTTTCACTGTTTAACAAACAGAATGGCTATATATGTATTCGCCCAGTTTGCTAAGACATTAACAATAACAACTACCCAGATAGGCGGGGGGGGGGAAGGGAACGGGGAAGGGAATGGGAGGTGGGGACATCTACCTTTTGGTTGGTCCAGTAACTGCTGTAGTGCCATATGCTCTGCATCTGTAATCTGGTAGGAGTAGTAGTATTTTGGAAACAACCTGATGTATTGTCAGCCCGAGTGTGAGTGTGGGGGACTTAACAGGCAATCACCTTAGTTAGCCCAGAAATGATGGTAGTGGCAAGTATCCTGAAGGAATATTGGGTTGCCTTCGAGTCCAAGGCACCTAAGTAGATGGACATTATCTACTGTGCAGAGGACAGGGAAAGACTACCTATATACACACACACACACACACACACACACACACACACACACACACACACACCTGATCACAGGCTCCCTTGACAGCCCAGGTGGCGTCATAACCCGGGGTAGCCAGCATCATCTACTCTGTGAATAGTAAGGGGAATATGTCCCTGAACAAATAACTGCTTGCACTCTGTTTACTCAGCCTTCCTCTAGAGAGTAGAGCCAGGTCAAATATTCAGTCCTTCGGTCACCTCGGGTGATCCCCGAGGGAGCGTCCCAGAGTCCAGAGGAATATTCACTGCTGCTGCCGCATAAGAGAGGAGGCCAGGTTTCACCTTAGGAGGGTCTTCTACCGCTTGTAAAAGTGTAGTGTCCGGAAAGACCGCCCAGTCTCCTACTAACTCCGTCTCCAGTTCCAAACTGCGAAGAGTGTCCAAGCCTCTTAATTCTGATGCTGTGGATGGGTCATCCCTCGCGATTTTAGCAGGAGGGTCCTTGCTAGGAGAATACTGATGTCCACTCCTCGCTCTTTGCCTGGATTTATTGAAAGAGGAGTCTGATCTTTGAGGCAGAAGCAGAGAAGTAGGCTGGCTCGTTCTTGTATTGAGTTCTGCATTTGTTTACTGTCTCTTCTATGAGGGGGACTGCCCATTGAGTACACAGGTCCGGTTGTTATTGAGCCCCTAGTACTATGTCGACCAGCAGAAAGGTTCCTAGGAGGAGGCAGTGATGCCTGGGGTTCCCAAAGCCTTCTGGGTTGGTAGTTCGGAGCTGCAGACCAGGCCAGGTTTTAGCCATCTACTGTTACAACTCCTTTGGATGATCTACAGTAATCTCATGCCCCTCCCTTGCTGACCCAGAGACTGGTGAGATTCTTGAATCTAAAGCGAAAGTCATTTTGATATAAAAACCTTTTAATAGGACCAAACGCCCTTCTTGCTGCAGTTTCTTGTGCAAAGTTTTTATAGATTTGTACTGGTGTTCCTTGCCACTGTAACTCGCCTATGTCCCTAGCAGCTCTTAGAATCCTTTCTTTTGTTGAGTAGCGAAGCAAATAAGCCACATTGGGGCGAGCATGAGGAGACCGTCTGCTATAGCGGGTGGCCACTCTATGGGCCCTTTCTACTTCAATAGGTCCTTGCCATCTTTCCCTGAGCATTATAGGGATATTGTGGTTTAAAAATTTCTCCATAGCCTGACCCTCCACTCCCTCAGGCAAGCCGATAATCTGTAGATTATTGCGGCGATTCCTATTTTCATAGTCTTCTGCTTGGCTCCATAGCGTTGCCAGGTGTTCCTCATGCTGTTGCAGCTTTTGCCATACTTGGGATTGGTAGTCCTCACAGGTTTCTGCTTTTTGCTCTAACACATTAACCTTGTCCTGGAGTCGCTTGACCTCTGCAACTGTACAGGAAAGGGAAAGGCTTAAACCGTCCACCCTAGAGATTAGCGCTTCAAGCAAGTGTGCAATGTGTTGCAAAGATTGCCCCACTGCTATTGGATTATTGGGGGCTGAAGGTGCTAGGTCCGATGTCATGGTTGCAGGCAGAGAACTCACAGCTACTGGATGTGAGGAGCCAGACTATAATCCGAATGAGTTTTCCTCTCGTTTGGGTTCCCAGCCTTGCCAAACTGCAGTTACCAATAACTGTCGCAGAGGGTAGGAGTAGCCGGGGATGCGAGCGGGGCCTACGCGGCCAATCAGAGATATCGCAGACATGCGGCACTAAAAGTCTGTATAACTCGACCCGAAATCCATTTAACACATACGCCGCCCAGAAGGCAGGATGTCACCTATTCATACAGTCACTTTTAGTGCCAGGACTCCATGGGATCGTGGCGATTGAGCGCGGACAGACACTATCTGGCCAGGAGCTCTTTTTTAGGCTGCCATCTTTTCGGTGGCCAGACCATGCCCGAATGAATATATTTAATTATTGTTTATATTAAGCTGTGAGAGTAGACCAATTGATTATAACTGTAGTAGTTAACGGAAGTAATTGCAAGATATGCTGGTTAACAGCTCCCAGGGTAAGGTACTAGTCCCCATCCAAGCTCCATGATCTCCAGCCGTTTGAGTGTCCCCCTTTAACAGTGGAGGTATATGAGCACCGTAGAGTGCTGGGGATAGTACGCAGGAGGAGAAAACTGAGATCTGCGGGGTCTGGTGACCGGAATGTAGTGGGGGGGCGGATTGGGGTGGTGGAGACGAGGAGGTGCCCTGGGGTGAAAAGGGCCCAGGAAATGGGTTCTCCTTGCCTGGTGCCCATACCCAAGGGTGCCACAGTTGGAGGACAGGAGGCTAGACCAGTCTCATCTGCCTATCCTTCTTGGGCAGTGTTGTGCAATGCCAGATCTATTAAGAACAAGATGGCAATTATTGCCGATCTTGTTGCTACTTGCATCTGATCTGGCTTGCATCACCGAGATCTGGCAGGATGAAAGTGCTAGCCCTGTATTGGAATCTGCTGTTCCAGCCGGATACTCAGTGGTACACTGCCAGAGAGAGGATGGGGGGGTGGTTGGCCATTTGTTTTCAGTTAGACTTCAGGCTCATAGCCCTCCCAGTTGGAATAACAAGGTCCTTTGTATGTATAGCCATTCAAAGGTTTGCAGGTGTTGGCTGCAGGATCCTTCTCATCTACCATCCACTGGGGTATGGGAAGGAATTCCTGCAGGAAGTCACTGACTTGATCGTTGAGCTGTTATTGGAGTCTCCCAGATGGATTATTCTGGGGGACTTCAATGCCTGGGTCGATGACTAACTCTTGCAGTTTGATCAGGACTTCCTCCAACTAATATGTTTGTTGGGCCCAACACAGGTTGTTACCTCTGCATCCCATATTTGCAGCCATTCATTGGACCTCGTCTTCCAGCTGGGAATGGAGGTCTTTGATCTTATGGTGGAGCCAGTTGCATGGTCAGACCACCACACTGTGAAGTTCTCGTTCGAGGCCCCCCAAATAGACCTGCCCCTCTGGAGCTGGTTCATTGCTGCCCTTTAAGGGGGTTGACTCCACAAGGTCTGATGGCGGTGCTGGACCCTTCAGGTTTGATGAATGCGTGCAAGGAGCCGGAGGAGTTGGTACTGACCTATAATAGGGTTACTGCTGAGGCCCACAACTATCACACCTGTCCGTGTTCGACCCCTCACCTCGCATCCGAGGTCCCTCTGGTTTGATGGGACTGTTTGGGGAGATGAGGAGGAGGGGTTAAAGGTTTGAGCGGCACTGACAGAGGACCGATTTGGAGGAGGACAATCTTATATTGATGGTCCATTTTAGAGAGACTATCAATCAGCAATCTCCTGTAAGAAGGCAGAGTTCCTGTCCAAGGAGATTGCTGCGGCAACCAAACTGTCTCAGCTCTTCCGCACTGTTGACAGGTTGTGCAATCCAGCCGGTCTTCAGTCCGGGGAGCTTCTTCACAATCAAGATGTGATGAGTTTGCTCTGTTCTTTGCCAATAAGATTGCCTCCATCAGGTCGGAAATCCAGTCGGCGCCCTCTAATGGGTCTTGTGGTGATGGGCTTGAGATCGCAGGCAGTCAGTCTGGTCCGACTGATCAGCTGGATGTCGTGGATGTTGTGAGGGTCGTCCAGGGGTTGCAGCCAACTTGCTGTAATTTTGATCTGGGGCCAACGCGTCTCCTTGTGGGATGTGTTGATGTAATCAGCCCGGTCCTAGCCAGGATAGTACGATGTTCTGTAGTGACAAAGGTTTTTCCAGAACTCGTGAAGGAGGCAGTTGTAAAGCCCCTCCTAAAAAACCCTCACAGTATCTGGACTGCCTGGCAAACTACACACCTGTCTCTGACCAGCCCTTTTTGAGTAAGGTTATTGATAAGGTGGTGGCCGTGCAACTGGAGACCCATTAAACAACGCACAATATCTACGATTCTCTCCTGCTGGGTTTCAGGAAAAGGCATAGTACTGAGACCGCCTTGATTTGGGTGCTTAATGATCTCCTGGCGGAGAGGGATTGGGGAAGACATACCATCCTGGTGTTCCTTGATCTCTCAGTGGCGTTTGACACTATGGACCATGGGGTACTGATGGAGTGCCTGGGGGTTTATTGTGGACTGTCTGATACAGTCCTCAATTGGTTTAAATCTTACATCACCAGCAGGTCACAGAGGGTGGTGTCTGGGATTTTTTCCTCAGCATCTCTGCCCGTCCCATGTGGGGTACTGCAGGGCTCCATTTTGTCCCCCATGTTGTTTGCAGTGTGTATGCTGCCGCTGGGGGACATTATAAGATGTTATGGGCTGAATTTTCACCGTTATGCAGATGGTACTCAATTATACCTGTCTTTTGTGCCCGAGCAGCAGGATATAGTCTCAGTATTTAACAACTGTCTTGCCGAGATCCAAGGTTGGATGAGGGCCAACTGGTTGAAGCTGAATCCAGATAAAACTGAGGTACTGGTGCTGGAACCTGGTCACAGGGGGATGAGGGAGCAAGCCGATTTAGTCTCTGGGCTGTGGCTCGGGGACTCCCAGTTGCGTACCTCAGATTGGGTGAGAAATCTGGGTGTTGTTTTGGATAGTGATCTGACGCTTAAGTTATAGGTGTCAGCCATAGTCCAGACCTCATTTTACCATCTCAGGAACATCACCCAGATTAAAACACCTGATTCCCCCTGGTGATCTGCCAACACTGGTCCATGCCTTTGTGATCTCTGGCCTTGATTACTGCAACGCCCTATACCTAAGGCTGTCAGGGCAGATCTTCGCTGCCTGCAGCTAGTGCAGAATACAGCTGCTAGGTTGATGATGGGACTATCTAGGTCTTGTCATGTCACACTTGTGCTCCGCTATCTGCAATGGCTGCTGGTTAGGTGGCAGGTCTCCTTCAAGATCAGTTTGCTGACCAATAAGGCCCTACATGGGCAGAGGCCTGGCTACCTGCAAGACCTCCAGCGTCCCTACCACCCCATCCGCTCACTCCGCTCTTCTGATGAGGGATTGCTAGAGGTTCCCAGGGTCCTTCTAAAGACATCTGGAGCTTGCACTTTTGCTTTTGCAAAAATTCAAACATGCATGGGACAGACATAAGGCAATTGTAGTGGGGGGTTGCAGGAAGTAGGCTGTTGGTTAACTAGAATCTGTGGCTTATCCAATAGGAAGGGAAATGGGCAGACTGGGTGGCCAAGTGGTCCTCATCTGCCGTCAAAGTCTATGTTTCTAGGTTTTGCAGCTCAGACCCTGTGGAACTCCACCTCACCATGTTTGAGAAAGCCAGACAACTGATCAGTTTAAACCGGAGCTAAAAACTTATTTATTTAGACAGGCCTTTCCAGATTTAGATTAGTATTCTGCTGTCATTTAATATTAGTTATGTTTTTATTGTATTTATAGTATATTTTAAATGTTTTATGTAAAGCGTTTGGATGATTTTAAGAATAGCACTATATAAATAAAATTTGATTGATTGATTGAGACAGCATCAGGGATATTTGCTACTAAACCGCATATTTATTCTTGGCTACTTACTGTTCTATCGGGCTGAATTTTTTTATTGAGTTATTATCCAGATATCACAATCACAGTCACACCTTGTTCGATCCATACAAAGACCTGCCCCCTTAGTCCACCCCTCCCCCCGAGAAAAGACTATTAGTAGTGAGCATGAAAGAGCTAAATCATAATCCGAATTCATTACATTCCCCCTAGTCTCCACAGCAACCCCTCCCACACCCTCCCCCCTATGAAACTGTTCAGTACAATACAAGTGGTCAGGAAAGGCAAATAGAGAACAAAAGGTAGAGTGACATTGCCATGTTAGAACATTTAGCCAAGTAGTAGTAATTCCCAATTTAAACTGAGGAAAGAGATAATCTTAATCCAACCCTAACCTTTCACCTCCCTGCAAGAAATTGCAAAATAGGCTCCCATAGGGCTTGAAATTTATTAAGAATATGGTATTGGATAGCAATGGCCCTCTCTGCATTGATTGCCAAGAATATGTCTTGAAGCCATTCCCATCTCGTCGGGAAGGAATCCTTAATCCAATATGTAAGTATAAGGACTTTGGCCACCGCAGAGATGAGAGACATGTATGCTCTACGATGTAATGGCCTGATAACTGCATGTTACCAATGACACATATTTCCAATGAAAAAAATAGTTGGTATGACCAAAAAAAAAAAAAAGGAGCAAAAAGATCACTAATTGTATCCCAAAAAAAGGGCCACACCCGGACATAACCATATCATGTGTATCAGGGAACCCGTCCTCTGGTGGCATTTATGACAGGTTGTGTTGGCCCAGCTGCCCATATGATACAGTCTAAGAGGAGTGTAGTATAAATTATGTAGTATATCAAATTGAATGAGACATAATCTAGCTTGCTTTATATGTTTCTGTAAGTCGGGCCAAATTGTTTTCCACCTAGTTATAAAATCGGCTGATTTCCACTGGGGACTTGTTCTCATCATATTTTGCTTGCTTGTGGGGGGGGTCTATAAGGGAGTTTAGTACTATCCAGAAGGATGCAGGGGAAGCATTGTTATGGGTTAGTTGTGCTTTGAAGTATGAGGCTTTAGATTTCCGAATTACATTGGTGCATTTGTTTCTGAGATGTTTGTAGGATTGGAGGTCGCAAGGAAGGCTTTATACTGTCTCCATGCCTTGTCCTGGACTGACATAAGGAGATGAGGTGATCCAGGGGTGATGGTAATGCTCAACTCTAGCTTTCCTGAGGGGAGCGTGGTGGTCCCAGGTGCTTAGGAGGATGCTGCTGAAGTGGGATAGGGCGAGGTCAATGACTTGGGAGGCAAAGTCTGGGAGCCAGTCGGTGTTTGAGAGGTCGTGCTGTAGTGCAGATTTGTCAAGGAGGTGTAGCGGGCGAGACCAGATGAATTTGGAGCCAGACTGTGGTGAATAGATTTTGCGGATGCAGTACATGATGCAGTGGCGCTAAGGGCATCGAAGAGGGTGACCGAGGCAGTGACCCTGTGCGGATGGGAGGTTAAAATTCAGTCCAGAAGGGAGTGATTTTGAGACCGGTGATTTAGGCAGGTGGGTTCCTGGATTAGTTGGGAGAGGCTTAGAGCTCCGATCCTCAGAGCGGTGGCTTTGGCATTGGAGGAGAGCCAGTTGAGACTGAAATCACCTAATAGTGCGAGTTCACCATTTTTAGTGACCGAGGAGATTGTAGTGATCGTCTTGATGAGGATGTCGGGGGAGTCCTTGGGGGGTTGTATAGGACCCCCAATATAAAGGGAGGATGATGAGGGAAAGAAGATGACTGCTACTAGAGATTCGTGGGAGGCGGGGCAGGATTCCTTAAAGGTAATGTAGCAAGTTAGGGATAGCCTGGCATACAGCACTACCCCCCGCCTCACTTGCCACAGTCCTGCCAGAAGATGACGTAGTCAGGGATGTTAGCGGATAGCCAGGTTTCCGTGACACAGAGTATATCAGCTTTGTACTGGTTTACCCAGACAGAGAGGGCATGTATTTTAGGACGCAAACTCCTTGCATTAATATGGAACATACGGAGGCCCTTGGGGAGAGAATCTGAGAGCTGGGCTGAAGAGTGAGCAGGAGCTGGCGTGGTTAGATTGGATGTTAGGGGGCCCGGGTTGGGGTGAATGTCACCTGCCATGAGCAGTAGTAGTAGGGAAGGGAGGGCAGAGGAATTTTTTACTGTTACGTGTGTTGTGCCTGGGGGGTGGAGTGCTTAGTTTTAAGCAATGGAGAAAGGCCTCTAGGTTCAGCAGGTGAGAGGAGGGGGGAAAAAGAATTGATGTTGTAAGGTGGGAGAGTGCAAGAGACAGATTTGAGGAGGCACGCCTAGGGGAAGGACGAGGGGAGGGGTAGTCAAGAGGTGCCTCGATTGGGGAGTAAGATAGGTAGGTGTTATGTTGGAGAGAGGAAACCAAAGGAGTAGACACAAAGCTGGATAAAGCATCACTGTGGTGAGAAGGAAGGTAAAAAGATGCAGACGTGGCCTCTAATGGGGAGAAATGATAGCCTGCTAATGGGAAACTCGGCTGATTGGTTTCAGCCGTCACGTGACTGTACCTATATAACTCGAAGCCTCATGGAGGAAGCTTCCTAATAATCTAAATTTAACAAAGCTGTTGAGTTACAGGGAACTACTGTGTACGCTGCTTTTATTTTATTCTGCAGTCAGCTGCAGCTACTGGGAGATGCTGGGCTAGCTGAAATCTAGATATAAAATTAAATAAAGCTCTTTTAAGAGCTAATTATAGTTAGCTGAGCTAACTAAAAAAAAACTTCTGGAGCTACTTTAAGAGCTACTGTAAAGACCTACTGTGGGCTAAATTAGCTACAATCTAAATAGGAAAGCTCTTTAAGAGCTTTGAGCTACTGTGCTGTAAATCTAAATAAAAAAAACATCTTAAGGGCTACTGTAAGCCAACGAGTTAGCTAAAAACTATCAGCCCTTGGGGGGCGTGGCTTGGCACTGAGCAGTATGGCAGCTTGAATCACTTGCTCTCTAGCTTCGGGGACAAATCTAGCGACATCCGACATTGGAGTGACCCCATCTGCAGAGATTATTAAAACTTAGCATGGGGCATCTATCGTTCACCTTTTAGCGAGTTTTTCAGCGCAAGTGCCATCCTTCATGTGACAGTGTCGGTTGATGGCCGAGGGCCTGACTCGCATTATGGCCTATGCAGCGCCGGTCTCCACAGACCCGCTAACTACGGAGCTGATGTTCAATAAAATGATGGCCAAAATGGCCCATCTAACCACAGTGGTCACCGCAACAAACCAAACTCTGCATAATATTGAAGTGAGAATGTTCCACAGCGAGCGAAGATTGGGCTTGCATGATGCAGTGATCCAGGAGCTCACAGCTAACCTGAGGGAACGAAACAAGATAATACATCAGCTGCAGAATAAGTTTGATGACCTTGAGAATCGCAGTCGCCGCAACAACCTATGTTTTGTAGGCTTCCCAGAGGGTGCAGAGCAACAAAACACTATAAACTTTCTGCAACCAGTCTTGCCTCAACTCTTGGGCCTTCCAGAAAATTTCAGGCTGCAGATCGAGTGCGCACATCACTCGCTAGCTTCCCCATGCAGGGAGAAAGGCCCAGACCACTACTGGCACGATTCCTTGACTTTCGCCCGAAAGAGGCGATAGCAACTGCAGCTAGAAACTTGTCCAAAATCACCTGGCAGGGCCACCACATCCAAATCTTTCAGGACTATTCTAAAGAGTTTTCAGAAAGGCGGAAGGAGTTCTCCACTGCTCGAAAATACTGCAAAAGCACAACTACAGCTACTCCCTTCGGTACCCTGCTACCATGCAGGTGGTCTATAATGGGGTCCCGCTGCTTTTTGCCTCACATGAAAGCCTTCTGGATTTTCTCAGGGCTAAGCACCCAGCGGAGTTCCGGGGACCGGCAACTGGGTCAAGTCAGGATCACCCTGTATCCCCGACGACTCCAGTGAATGATCAGATAGAATCATAATCCCCGCAGGGCATCCCAGATTGGAAGGTGTTTACTGCCACTCTACCTCAGAGATCCAGGAAACGCCAGCCTTCCATGCATCATACTCAAAGACAACACCCTGCAGTGCGTGGCATGTCTCCCAGTGCATCTGAAGAGGTGGATCGAGGGCTCCAGGAGGACTCAGGGCTTCAGGCCTTCTTTACACTGAATCCCTATGAGCTCCTGCAATCTCACCTGTGGGACGACCTGGAGACCTCAGACCTTGACATCTCCCACCCTGGAGGCATTGGAATGGCCCCTACTGCCACGGCTAGCATATCCTGGGCGGAAGTTGCAGCTGCTCCGTTGCCACTCTCTGGCAGCCCAACCCAGCAACTGCGAGCTTCCTCTCCACTGCAGGCCGAGATTCCTTGCAGACTGCAGCCAGTACCTTGGGACATGCAGATCCCCTTCCTTGACTGGCTCCTCAGCTAAGTTGGCTTTCTATAAAATCTCTAGCTTTTACTAGAGCAGCAGGGGCTACTTTGAGGGGAATGATAACCCCCCCCCTCCCCAATTGTGTGACAGTGCTGTAGGGATATATATTTATAATATATACATATATACTATGGTAGCACGGTAGTGCTACCATAGTTAGGGTTGAGGAGCCATTTACATGTTAAACCCAGAATTTTGCACCTTAATAACTTTGCAACTGTTTGACGGATTTACCTGAAATTTGGAATACACAATCAAGACCCATACGCATTGGGATCTGCTAAGTTTGTACTGGCCAGATACACAGGCTGCGGAGTTATTAAGCGTGATTCTGCGCGCATGTTTATGCTTTTTCTAGAATTCCCACGGTCGTGCCTACAGGTCGTATATATAGTTTGAAAGATCGTCTCGAATTGCGGGAACATGCGGTTGGGGTCCCTATGTGCCTTTCGAAGATTTCGTGAAAAAATATTAAACGGTTCAAAAGTTATTCAAAAAACAATTTCCCATTATAAGTCAATGGGAAAAGTTAACAAAAAGTTCGACAGTGTCGCAAATGCACTTTTTACTGTTGCAAATGGCCCTTTTACTGTCGCAAATCCGCCATTTTGTTTTCAGTTAGTGATCAGAAAAATGCCTGGCATTTAAAATTGAGACCCTCTAGCAACCTAATTCTTTTTGTATTCACCTAGTCGGGCCCTGAGGATGCAAACCATGTCTTTATTTTGGAGTAAAACACCCCAGAAATATGTTTTTCAGATTTCTGGGAAAAGTACTTTCACAAAGTAGTGTTGCACTCACGAAATGTTGTCGCAAATTTTTGCGAAAGCTTTCGCAAATCACGACACTACTTTGCGACACTATGCCCAAAATAACAGTAATTCTTTGGCACCCCACTGCAAAAGAACGGTTTGGAGTTTTGGGCTGAAATTCGGAGGGAACGCAGCCGATATCTCACAGATGTGCCTTTCAGTGTCTCATTGAAAAAATATTACACGGCGGCAAAGTTACGGTACTCCAAAGTTGACGCTTTTTCCCATAGGATAACATTACGCCGTACGACGCATTGCAGCAATTGTTTGGCGCCTGCTGCAAAATAACAGTTTGGTCTTTGGGCTGAAATTTGCAGGAACACAGCCAACATCCCACAGATGTGCCTTTCAGTGGCTTGGTGAAAAATATTACAGGGAGGCAAAGTTGGCAGTCCAAACTTCTTGTTTCCCATAGGATAACATTATAGCCGCTCACGGTTTTCAGGGCCCGAATCTTGAAAACGGTGCGAGATACGGACTTTTTGTCAAAACATTTCTTAGCCCCCATGAAAAACTAGCCAGGAAAGCGATAATTCATATGACTTTTAAATTTTTTTTCTATGTCGTACGGTTACTGAGATACAAGAAATTTACTATTCCAAGTCCTCATTTTTGTGTTCCGACAGTCATTATTTTGCATACATTCTTTGTACTGTCTTTATCTATACAACTTTTGGGGAAAACCAGCCTGTGCACTTACATTACTGTTACCATTACCGTTTCTGCTTGCGGTTCCGTACCCGTTTTACTTACCGTTCACGTCTACGCCACCATGTGCGTTACCCTTTGCATTTTCATTTGCGGTTGCGTTGTTTTTAACATTTCTGTCTACAGTACTGTTTCTCTTTGCGTCACCATGCGCATTACGATTTGCGTCTGCGGGCACAATGTTACTATGTGACAAGACATCACGTGGCGGAAGCGCGGGGCCCTGCTCCACCGCTGCATTACATTCACTATTTCTCATTATCATTCTCAAAGAGAGGAAATTAGAGGCAAAAACTCCATTTAATGCATCAGTTAGTGTTGTTCCTAGCGACAAAGCGAGAAGTCGATGTTAAGTTGAAACCCCTTGCACCCCTCAGCCCACCCCCAACTGGAATAGGGTGTGATTGGGGTCATCGGTCCTAACTGTCACCCCATTATCCTATTCCTCAGCTTCTTTCCACATGTGATGGGGTGACACTTAGGGCCGATGACCTCAATGTGCACCCAGATTCCAGTTGGGGGGAGTGGGCTGGAGGGGTGCAAAGGGGGTTTCAACCCTAACATCGAATTTCCTCGCTTTTGTCGCTGTGGAACAACACTAACTGATGCATTAAATGGAGTTTTTTGCCTATATATATATATATATATATATATATATATATCATACACACACACACACACACACACACACACACACACACACACACACACACACACATATTAAAACCTCCCTTTGGAACTACTTGAAGTGATTCTCCACTTGTCCATGTACCTCGTAGTACAGTAACCCAGCAATGCTGGGGTGGCCTCTCTGCCCACAGGGGCATCTGCACTTATCCTCCTGGCAAATGGTCAAGCAACTGTTATACGTCACCCCTACACCAATCCTACCCCCCGATTTGGTCACCCTACCTGCTTGCACTTACTTCTGTTTACACTGACTGAACCTGTAATATAATTTCTGTGCACTATACCTATATTATGCATAATCATTTCTATTTCTGTTAAGTACCTACTCCAGCCCTGTTAGGCTTGTCATTTTTCTGGCTGTCAATCTCTGTTATTGCCTGATATCACATTGTATGCATGTAAACTCGACTTGCACACTGTTCCTCTGTGATCTAGCTTGTAACCCTCCCGGGTCTCACCTGAAAATAGGCACTTGGCTGTCTAGTGTGACCTACCCGGTTAACAAAAGCAAATAAATATATATGTGTAACTGTTCTTTTGACTAATGTGGGGCCTAGGCTCCAATTCACTCCACCACTGAGTACCAGAGGAGGCTCCGGCTGATTGGGGGCTGTTTCGGGGGAACGCTCCCACCTCTCCCTCCCAGCCCACTGAGGCACCCCATAGCTAGGCTCTCCCTGTGGGCAAGAGATGGCTGGTTTATGTGCCCTCAGCACCCGACTATGATTATTATCCCCACGGGGACGAAGGGTGTCCCTCAGCCTCAGCTGCCAACACTTCCCCAGTACAGTCCCAAATGGCCAGTTTTTGGCATGGTTATATATTATAATTATGTGTGGATTAGCAGTTCCTTTTGTTATTTAATTGAAACGTTTCTGTTTTGCTATTCTTACCTCCTGACTGTTAGCAATAGGATTACTGTATGGTGCAGAAGAGAGCAGGGTTTTCCCTGGCTTGACATGGTTATATACAGGGATTTCAGGTACCTTCTCATCTCGACATCTATGCCCCATTACAATCTCCTCATTTTAAGCTCCAAACTACACCTTTGGGACCATGGGTGACACTCACTTCTATACCTGGAACGTGAGGGGTTTAAACAACCTGGTAAAACGGAACCAGGTATTATCACATATTAAGAGATTGAGATCTGAAGTAGCCTTACTTCAGGAAACCAAGTTTAGAAAATATGATATGGATAGGCTGAAGAGTATGTCGGTGGGTCAGGTCATTGTGGCCTCAGCTCCTACTCGTAAAAGCGAGGTTGCCATACTTCTGCATAAATCTCTAAAATGGACCCAAACTAAGGTGAAGGCAGATCCACAAGGTAGATGGGTAGCGGCCCTCCTCAGCACACCGGAAGGCCCTCTAATTATTGCAAATATGTATGGCCCAAATGATGATTCCCTTAACATTTTCCATGATTTAGCTCAGGCCATTACTTTCTTTTCAGTGCCTGACACCACGATAATTCTAGGCGCAAACTTCAATCTCTCTTTAGACCCAGGCAAGGATAAAAGCTCCACCAGTGCGGATCAGCACCCCAAGGCCAGACTATCAGTTCTGCGACTGATGGTGGACTTGGGATTGCAAGACCCTGGTGTATTCATCACACCAGAGAGAAGGATTATACCTTCTCCCCTGTTCACAGCTCAGACTGGATTTCTGGCTGGTCTCGCCAACTATAATGAATAATATGGTAGACGTTAGGATTCTCCTGATGGTCATCTCTGATCACTCCCCCATCCAACTCCACCTAGTTCGGAGCCCCCAGACTCTGTGATCTCCGGATTGGCGGTTGGACCCCCTGTTGCTCCGTGACCCCGACTCCCCCCCCCCCGGCTACAAATGGAGGCGACTGCCTTTCTCCAGGACAATCTTACACCCTTCCTCCTCCCCATTTGTGGTTTGGGAGGCCCTTCAGGTCATGATCAGGGGTGCCATAATAGGGTACTCAGCCAAATAACGCAAACGTTGAAAAAGCCAGCTCAAATCTCTAGAGACAGGGCTCTTAGTAGGATTTTTTGTTGAAGAGTCCAGGACTTTCTTGAAAAAAACAAAATTGGGGTCCGGACCGAAAATCTGTGAGTCCTCGTGAAATTTTTTGGGGTCCCCATTGAAATGAATGGAATGAGTCTGGAAAGAGCATTTCAGTGTTTTTTATTTATATATCCATTTTTTTTTTTTTTTTTTTTTTTTAATATTCCTGACTCATTATGTTGCTAATATAATGCCAACAGTCTTTTTTTTCCAGCAGACAGTGTTGTTTTGCATTCCTACAAGGTGCCAGTGATGGCTAAGTAACCACAGCAGTAAATGATCACATAAAAATAATCACCTGTGTGACTGTTGTTCATTCATTTGTTCAATGAATGTCACAAATTACAGTGAGAAAAATGTACTTACAGTTTTATAATTCTGGTACATTTAGTTGGAATTTCTACTGCTGCAGTTGAGTGCAGTTGCCCAATTTATTTATTTGCCAAACTGCTACAAAGTTTGCCATTAGATTAGGTACTGACAGTAAGAAGATGTAAGCATTAATAGACAGTCATTGCTGTCACCTACGTCTCCCAGTCAGTTACCTTCTGCCCAAAATACTTCTTCATTCTCTCCTGCACATTGACATTTTGGATGCAATTATAATCAGCTCCCCCATTTCAGACTCCCTGGCAGTGCCCACCCACTAAACATTGCAGAAACCTCCCTCCCAGCTCCCACCCACCAATGACGACTCAGGCTAAGATGACACAATCTAACATGATTGTGTGGTTGCTGCTCCGTGGTTTTAGTGCAATTTGTTTAACTGACTAAACCAGACTGGCTACACTACACACCTCCTGTCCAAACTTAATGTTAGCACCAGTGGTGGTGCCATTTGTGTGGAAGTAATTGCGGTTTTGTGTCTTGACCTGGCATAGAAGTGATCACTTCTTCACCTACACCCTCATGTCCACAACTTCTCCTAAACACCCTCGTGCCCACAACTTCTAAACACCATCCTGCCCACAACTTTTCCTAACACCTTCTGCCCATAACTTCTCCCATAACCCAACACTTCTTCCTCCTGCACATTTCTTGACTGTTTTGTGTGTGTACCGTTGATGACAGTAGAAGCCACTGTTGCAGATAGACTGGAAAGAGCAGAATGGGTTAGGTAACTATATTTGACAATATAATCTCAGACTGTCCCCCACTAAAAAAAAGAAAACACAAACACACACAGGGACTGCATTGGGGCCATAATAATTTACCTCCCCACACACATGATCATCTGAATCTGTTAGACTGCGATCCTCTACCATCAAAATCAAAACGATATTAAATTTAGCAGAATGGGATAATGACCATCCACCCACCACCGGGACAATCCCCAGGAACTTTAAATCTTGATCCATTCTCCTGAACGGGACACCCACCAAAAGTAGCACTGACCTTAAGGAGCTAAATTAAAACATTGTAACCCCATCTTCTAATCCTGTGCCCAAGTTCTTCCATCGTCCTGTCTCTGGGCCAGTGTCAGTCACTCAAATTGTCTCTAAAACTAAATAAAAAAAAAAAACTATTAAAGACAATTATTAAAGCATTTTAAAAATATAAAATAATTATTTTCTGCACATTCTTACGGCCTTAAATTTCTTAAGTGCTGGATGAGTGTCAGTCTTCAAGTTCACCCTTCTTGGGCAATCCGCATGAGCTTGCTCAGTGTCTGCCTTTAGGCAACATTTACCTTTGGTTTTTATTTTGTTTTGTATAGAAACCCCTCTTTCACATGCCTCTGATATAACAGGCGACACAAGAAAATCTTGGTCATTGTGACAAAATCTGGGAAAACATCCGAGTAGTTCTCAATTAAGTCTTGGCAGACACTACTGAGCAAAGTCAGTCCATTTTTAGATTTCAGAACAAGTTTGAATTGCCCGTAATCTTTCACAGCCCTGTGTTGGTCAATAAGTGTTGGCAGTGTTTCTTCTTTGAAGGTTGTTTCTTGGAAATAAGTGCAAACATCCTTGAATTCCTGCAGTCCATGGTCCATTATGTTGGAGTCATCTGGGAGACACTTTGGATTTAAAAGAACATTTAAGTTATGCAGCAGCTGTACTGAAGTTGTCTCAAATCTTGTGTGAAAGTTTTCAGTGAGTTGCGTCAGATGTCCCTGAGATGCCGTCTGGAACTGCATTCGCAGTGATTGCTTGTCATTCACTTTCTGAGCCTGCCACATGCCAGGATATTGGTCAAGTACCTGAAATGTGCTCTGTAGCTCTACCCCATTCTGCTCTTTAACCTGCTGCAGTCTAGTAACTGTGGCTTCTATCATGCTGCTGGCCACCGAAATGTCAACATTGTCCCGTTGCATGACTAAAGACAGTTTATTCACCACATCAAAGACATCCATGAAAAAAGAAGTGCATAAGATAAAGCAGACCAATTTCAGTTTTGTGTGAAGACCCTTTGCTTCTGCCGCACCTTTTGCTGCACCATGCTCTAGGGCTTGTAAAAGTGCAGGGTATGATCCATGAATTGCTTGAACTGCACTATGCAGTGACAGCCACCGAAAAACTTGCAGGTTCTTTTAGGGACAGATATCCGATATTTTCATCACAGAGTTTCCTGGATGAAACGCAAGGCATTGTACCATACTGCAGAGTTGCTGTAGTATCTGTACACATTTTTAATGGTTACTTGATATTCATTGAATACAGGGTTGTCCTGACATGCCTGACCTGCTGCCAGTGCCAGTCTGTGGGTAACACAATGAATCTGAATCAGCCTTGGGTTAACTTGCTGTCTTAACTTTGCACCCACCCCATTGTGCATTCCAGTCATGATGCTGGCACCGTCACTTGCTAATGTGATGATCTTGATAGGGTCAACTGCATTAGCAGAACACACACGCAACAGTTCTGCCACAATTGTGTCTGCCCTTCCATCAGGTATTGCAATACAGTCAATAAAATGAATTTTGGCCTGTGCTTTGTGTACACACTTCACATAAAATGTTCAGTTTTTTTGTGAATGGTTACATCAGTGGTTTCATCCACTATTACCCCAAGGAACTGAGAACCTGCTAAGTGAGCTTTGATTTCTTCCTGTAGGACTTCGTTTATGGAGTACAGCATGTCATATCTTGCATCCCAACTAGAGTAGATTGTGCCACTGTCTTGCAAGGCTGGACAGCCATTTTGCTTCTGTGGATTGACAAACACACCGACATTAGTGTTAATCCTCAAGCAACAGCTGCTGCCAACCTGTGCCCTGGCCCAAATTATTCCATTCCTCACCTGCAGGGCTATCAGTGCTTCAAACTGGTTGAGTGATTGCCCTTGTTTGGTAAGGTAGTACACTGTCATTAACTGAGCAACTTTACTGTCATCCTTTGCCTCAGGACCCGAGATCTGCTTCTCAAATGCCACTGGCAGAGATTGTTTTTCTGCTGTTTTCTTTCCAGTTTGCACCAGCAAATGTTCTCAGTTTCTTTCATGTCTGTAGAAAGCAGACACTTGCAAATTTGTTGTGCTAATTGTGGCAAATGGATTGCTTTTGCCACCTTTTTTGCACCAACTGCACTTCCCAACAACATTCCCCTATACTTCCTCCTTTACAAACCATGGAAATAACTTTGTCCAGCTGTTCCTCCACAACCTTAATTTCTTGCTGCTTTTAGCAGATGCAGTCTATTCAGACTGATCATCAGTTTCAACATTCACAGTGTCAACTGTCTCCTGAGATGTGCTTAAGTCACACTCAGAGGATGATGTTGTTTGTTCCTTAACCTTTGGTGTGGAGGATTCTCCTCCACCAAAATAATCAGTAAGGCTTCGTTGAGACATGCTGCTCACGAGGCTTCCTCACCCAGCTTCTTCACTCTCCTCCACCTCCTCTCCTGGGAGCAATGCGACTTGGCCCTGCACAAAGCACACACACAAAAAAAGACACAGTAAACCC
This sequence comes from Neoceratodus forsteri, assembly GCA_016271365.2. Lineage (NCBI taxonomy): Eukaryota > Metazoa > Chordata > Ceratodontiformes > Ceratodontidae > Neoceratodus > Neoceratodus forsteri. The sequence goes on from CM057459.1 coordinate 974,542,643, forward strand.
TAAGCTCACTAAACCATTGCCAGAAATAGATGCAATGCCCTAAACTGCCTAAAATAATTGTAAATAAAAAAATTTACACATTTGTGTCAAGTCTAAAACTGGTGCCTCCAGGGAATGCGTGCAGCATGCACCCGCACAAATCCTTTGTCTACTCAAGTGACTGGGCATTCTGTCCGACAGCGCATTTGTTTTTAAACAAATGAGAAACCCTTTTCTTTTCTCTGCCTTCTCTCTCTCTCTCTCCTACCATGTTTTCTCCCCAGACGGCAAAATGGCTCGGAGATCTCTCCCCTGGCAGAACCAAGGTGCAGGAGGCTTGAAGGGGGAACTGATCGCACCCCCCCATGAATACTGCTGCTTGCACTGTCTTCCTCCTCATTTCCCCCTTCCCACCTCATCTGGTGGCGTGCGCCACTCTCCAGGGCGCCAAAATCACCAGGCGGCAAGGGAGAAAAAAAACAAAACAATTTGCGCATTTCGAGCATGTGCAGTACATGGCTCGCTCAGAACTCCTGGGGCCTGTGCTGTGGAGAGTCTCAGGGACTCTCTGGGCTGGCGGGCAAGTGTCCCAAAACACAAAATGTATGTAAAGGACATGGGTGCCCGCATCCCCGAGAGCCCTGTAGACAGCTGGTTGGCATATCTAGAAACTAAGTCTAAGCAAGCTTCCCACTTCAAGCTTTTCTCCCCATTAGGCCGAGAAATTGTGCAGATCAGACTCCTAATCAATGACCACCTGGCCAGGAAGGCTGAGCTGGCCATACTACGCTTGAAACACAAATACCCTTTTCAACTCTCTGTTTAATTCAGCAATTGCTCTGGGCTCTCTTCCCCCCCACTCTCCGGAAGGCAATTAATTACGGTCTTCCCTAAAAAGGGGCAAGACCCCACACTTCCCTCCAGTTACCGCCCTAACTCATTGATAAACGCGAATAGCAAAGCTTTTGTGAAAATTCTGGCTACTAGGCTAAATCTTCTCCTTACATCACTGATACACCCTTCCCAAGTGGGATTCGTTCCTGGTCGATGCAGCAGGGACCACAACCACTTAATGATCAACATCCTCATCAGTGGACCGCTGCCCCACCCCGGTGGCGGCGGTGGCAACTGACTTTGAGAAGGCCTTTGATTCCCTTAAGTGGGACTACCTCCTGCTAGTTCTGGAAGCCATGGGCTTCGGGTAGAACTTTCAACACTGGGTGAAGGCCCTGTACCATGCCCCCACAGCCTGGGTTTTAACCAACTCCACTCTGTCCACCCCCTTTCACTTAGGGAGGGGTACTAGGCAGGGCTGCCCCCTCTCTCCCCCTTCTGTTCATCCTGGCTGTTGAGCCCCTGGTGGTGGCCATCCACCACTCCCAGCAGATAGAAGGCTTCCGCATTGGCCCTGGCACCTATTCTACCCTCATGTATGTGGATGACCTTCTTGTCCCCTGGAGAAAGCCATAATTCTCTCGTCCCTTCTAGCAGACTTTACCAAGCAGTCGGGCCTGAAAATAAACCGATTCAAAACGGAGGTGCTCCCCCTCAACTTCCATTGCAAGGAGACACAGCTGGCCCATCTAGGACTTCAGTGGGCCCCTCACACCTTGGTCTACTTAGGTATCTGTCTAACCCCAGATTTGACCAGACTGTGGGATTATCAACCTTAAAGCCCTGCTAGCTGAAATCCAAACTGAGTGTGACCAGTGGCGTGAGCTCCATCTTACCCTTGCTGGCAAAATTTCTGCCCTGAAGATGTTAGCTGCCCCTAAGCTCCTCTATACAATCTCTCATATTCCACTGGACATTCTAGACCCCTGGCTACAAACAATAGATAAAATCTTTGCCAGCTTCATCTGGGAGACATCTGCACCTCGCTATAGCAGAAACAAGCTGAGGTTGCACTGGATGCAGGGGGGCTGGGGTCTCCCCTTGATAGAGGGGTACAAGTGTGCCTTCACTGTAGCCCAAACCCTAACATGGCTCACTCTGGCACATGCAGAGATGCCCCAGTGGGTTTCTATGGAGACTGCAATGGCCCAAGTGCATTCCCTGCCTGTCCTGCTGTACAACCCCCTACCTAAACATTTATGTCAGTGCCCCGCTATTGCCAATTCGGTCCGCACCTGGCATAATGTGCATAAGAAGCTACGGGCAAACCCTTATCCACGCCCTACTACCCCTCTTTGGAGAAATAACTCCATTCAGGTGGAAGGCAAGCCCCTGCACTGGCCAAAGTGGCAAGAGAAAGGGATTCTGACTCTGGCAGACATAGAACAGGATGGGATCACGATTAAATCCTTTCTGGACCTGGACCAGGTGTTTCAGTTGGGGAAATCTGCCTTCTGGCAATACCTGCAACTCTGCAGTTCAGTCAAGAGCTACATAACAAGAATCTCTTCCCTGAAATTTGAAAGGGCATCCCCAATGGCTAAATGGCTCTCCCCTAAAACTGGTAGAGCCAGTCTCATATACTCTAACCTCAGAGACCAGCTGCCATCCCAATCCATTTGAGCTAAAAACAAATGGGAAACAGCCCTCCAGCAGCCCATCTCGGAGTCTCAGTGGGCACAGTGCTGGATGATGGCCCACTTGGCCTACCCAGATGTGAGGAGCAGACTCATACAAAATAAAATTCTCTCCCACTGGTACCGCACACCTGCTACGCTCTGCAAGCTACACTTGATGGACAATGATCTGTGTTGGACAGACTGCTCTGCTACAGGGAATCTGGAGCATATTTTATGTTCATACCCTATCCTACAGCCTTTCTGGTCGTCCATCCAGGGCCTTGTGACCCAGGTCCTGGGTGTGCAACTAGAAGACAACCCCTTGGTATGGATCCTAGGCCTTCCCCCCCTCCTCAGTGAAACTTAACAGGCAACAGTTGAGGTGGCTCTCTTTGCTCCATCTCCAGGCCAATAAGCTCATCCTTTGCCGCTGGAGATCAGTGGAAGTGCCCACCATCTCAGAACTATTGAATACCTTCTCAAAAGTAGTTGCCCTAGACAGGATCTCCCAAGTACTGTCTAATACCCTTACACAATATCACCTTTGCTGGACCCCCTACTTGGCCTACCCGTCTCCCCATGAGGGGACAGGGTGACCCCCCTGCATCTCTCACCAGGCTTGATTTATGTTGTGAGAACGTGTAGGGTCCAGTGGAGGGGTTAGGTAACTCCCCCCTCCCCCTGCGACTACCTCAATGGTAGCCGGCCCTCTTGGAATTCCCCCTAGGTCTTGTTCAATCAGGAGGTAGAAAATATTGTTGCTAGGAGTTGTTGTTTCTTTTTGCTTTTCAGGTAGAGATGCAGTGCCTGAATCATCCCTTTGATATCCAAACATTACGGGGCACCTTACCCTTCAAGATCCTAATTTCATGTGTGATTATGGACTATAGCATCAGCTCTCATAACCAGGTCTAATCATTGGACTCTTTTACTCTGAACCACTTTTGAACATGTATGAGCTTGGTGCTCCTAACCCTCTATCAGGGACTGTACTCTTCTCTTGACCTGTGAGCAAAAGTTTGACTGTTCTGTACGATACCATGACATACATCTGTACTGTTTCTATACTGCCTTAAAATAAATAATAAAAGCATTAACAACAAAAATAAAACTATTAGCCCTTTTCTGGGGCGGGGTGGGGGAGACTTACAGCTTGGGGTCCAGGAATAAGGCCTTATTAAGGCACATAGTAATTACAGCCACTGAAGACCAGGCCCTTCAGTAGAAATTAAAAAAAAAAAAAAAAAAAATCTTGTGATTGTTCCTTTTCATGAAATTATGCAACATGAACGGGTTGGCATGTAAATCATTTGTTGGGCGTGTATTTGTACTACTTATGCCTAAGTGGGCACATACTTTTTTTGCATGAATGTCATACCCTGCTTATAAAAAAAGGACAATATCATTTCTCATCTTAAGGAATTTACCACTTGCTTTTTGAGAGAACCAAGGTTCTGTAGAGTAGGTGGCCACCTTTTGGTGTTCTTATAAGTGTGCCACTGGGGGGAGCTTCTCCAGCTTTCATCCAAACTGAAGAAATTAAGCCAAGTTCAAGCTAAACCATTTCTAATTGAAATTAAAGACTCTGAGTTAAAGCTTGCCCAAGGTGGTCTACCCTCTTTGTACCAGACTCTTACAGAAACTTGAGAATGTTATCATGAAATTCACAGAGAAAAGGTGGAGTTCGTCTTTTTTGGGACTAAAATGAAATATGTCCTCCAGGGCAAAAGGGCTTGCAAATCTTTAGCGCTTTGCTTACAAGCCCAAGACATGGCCTGTTCCATTTGTCAAATACATAAACCTAGCACAACTTCTATTTTGACCAAATCCACAGATGTAGCACAAGTTTTTCAGGAATATTATCAGCAACTATATATTGTTTCTCAGGATCTCCAGTCGCCTGACCAAATTAGGAATTATTTGCTTAATATCCCTCTACCCACCTTAAATGATGCGGACCAGGAAATTTTAAAACGGCTATTGACACTGGCAGAAATGGAGATGACATTAGATTGCTTGAGCCTGGATAAAGCTCCAAGGCCTGCTGGCCTCTGCACTAACTTTTGTGAAGATCTTAAGGGCCATCTACGCTCATTGTGGGAAGTTTTCAATGAGGCTTATGAGTCGAACACTCTTAATCCCTCCTTCCAGTGTGCTATTATCTCCCTTTTGGACAAACCCAGCAGAGATGACTGGTATGTGAAAAACTATCACCCCCTATCTCTACTTAATGTCCATTTAAAAATATTAGAGAAAGCCTTGGCCTCTCATCTACAGTGGGTTTGGTCAACTTTAATAGGTGTGGACAAGGTGGAATTCATGAGTGGTAGGCTATAGTCAGATCATCTTCGTAAACTGCAACACATTATTTCAGCGTCCAGGGGGTCAGATGACAACCCAGTGGTGTTGGCCTTCCTGGATGCCAAAAAGGCTTTTGACAGGGTCAACAGGAGCTTTTTATTTATGGTTTTGGAAACATGTCTTATTCCAAAGGAATCTATTAAGTGAATTCAGTTACTGTACTCCCATCCGTAGTGCAGATCAGGTGCAAGAAGATCCTGTCGCCAGCATTTTGATTGAAAAATGGCACGCAGCAAGGATACCCCCTTTCTCCTTTTCATCTTTAAGTGGAAGCTTTGATAGTTCAAATTAATAATAATGCTACGATTCATGGGGTACAATGTGAGTTGCAACAGTATAAGTTATCCGTTTTTGCAGATGATAGTCTTCTACATGTATGCCACCCGGAGGTGTTATTGCCAGCAGTCCTGCAGGGCATTCAGACTTTTGGGGATGTATCATTTTATAAACTGAATCTAGGGAAAACTAAGTTACTATCTTTGAATTAGAAGGTGAGGCGACAGGACCTGGTTTCTCTGGGTCTCTCCTGGTCCTTGGAACCACTCACTTATTTAGGTATTAAAGTCTCCAAATCTTTTTAGGCAGATGCTTCAGACTAATATTTATGATCAATATTTAACCCTGAACAGGATTTTGGGAGATGGGAGGGGTTAACCTTTTCCTTCTGAGCACAGGTCCATATCATAAAAATGAATGCGTTACCTAGAATTCTATAGCCCTGTTTAATGCTTATGTTAGCCCCTCCTTTTTGTGGTTTAAAAAATTGCATAGTCTTATACCTAAGTTTTATGGGTGAGAACATGGCCCAGAAGAACTTATTTAAAGCTTTCTGCGCCTAAGCTATGAGGAGGACTGGAGTTGCTGGATTTTTTTTTTTTTGTTTGTTTTTTTTATTTCCATGCTGCTCAGAGTGCGAAATATGTGCACTGGCATCTGACAGAAGAGCCTCTGAGCCTTATATCCAGGGGTACAGTCCTTTGGGGTAGAGGTCGGTGAATCCTTACTTCATTTTGAGAGGGGGCATCGCTCCCTTACTTCTGATAACAAACTGCTGCACCAGCCTGTACTGCTCAGTGGCTGGCAATCAGAACAGAGTTCTATTGCTGTTCTTCCCAGCTGTTTGCTACTTCTGCAGTCCATGACCTCCACAGCATTTTCAACTGAACCCATTTATCTTAATAGCTGCCTTTGAAGTCTGAACCATCCATTGCTAAACCTGATACAAAAGGGATGAACAGGGTTCAGTGAGTGAACTTGTAAATTAACTATATGCTCTGTCTTCACCATTGCTGCAAGTATGCACAAATTAGGTGACTTGATACTTTTTATTGGACCAGCAGAGATTACAGAAAAACCTTTAACTTTCGACCTGCAACAGAGGTAGTCTTCAGAAGAAATGGCATATGTTTAAGAACACTCACTTGTTTAAAAACCCAGAAAAAAAATAATAAACATTTTAAACATGAGTGTGACAGGTTAGCCATTAGTCAAGAAATACAACCAGAGATATGAAAGCAACCCGGAGACTAAGTCAAAGGTCACAGAATGGAATGTTATTTAGTGTCTCCTCTGGTGTGTGTGTGTGTGTGTGTGTGTGTGTGTGTATATTATATATAAAAAACAAATGTGTGTACGTTTGTTAGTGAATATTTAGACTCACACTGTTTAAACATGTATGAAGTTGGAGTCTTAAAAAAAAAAAAAAAAGGGTTTATCCTGATTCAAGCTGTCCAAGAGCTACCAGTTACAAATAGTGCCACAGCAGAGCCTTAAGCTGAATTTTCCCAAGTCTGCCCGCCCCCCAACACTAATCTGACTCTCCTACCTGCCTATTTAAACTGTGCTCTCTCTCACTCTCCTGCAGATCGAACCCCCTCCCCCGAGGAGCCGGAGGTCGCGAGGGCTACTTGCCAAAGCCCTCCCTGCAATCAGAAAGCCCCGAAGCTGCTGTTAGGTAAAAACCTGAAAAACGCTGTGCTGCATTCGCGACCGTTGGTCCCTGTGGAGCGAGCCTAGCTGTGGACAGTTTTTGAATCCTTGGATTGGCGCCTTTATTTTACTGCTTGCACACTGCTCGGGAAGTAAAAGGGAACCGGCTAGTGTTCTCTCTGTCTCTCTCTCTCTCTCTCTGTCTCTCTCTCTCTCTCTCTCTCTCTCTCTCTCTCTCTCTCTCTCTCTCTCTCTCTCTCTGTCTCTCTCTCTCTCTCTGTCTCTCTCTCTCTCTCTCTGTCTCTCTCTCTCTCTCTCTCCTAGGTCTAGCCCCGCCGAACGCCCGTGTTCTCCCCCACCCCCCACACCACCACCCTTGGTCGGCATTCCCTTATATAGCTATAATCACATGGGGTGCCAGAACCAGTCAGTCAACTTTTCCATTTGCAGGTTATATCTCTCTAGCACTAGAGGGGCCTGCACTCTAAACCAATTCTCTTTACTGTAAAATCACACTTAACCATGATCCTTGCCATGCTGGCTCTCCTCTTACCACAGCAACCCACTGTCTACCATGGAACCCTTTATATCATCCACTGACGTGCCGCTGCCCGAACCTCAGTCCCTCCACACACAATACCCTGTTTTCCACACAGCTTATTGCCTGTCCACCTATCAGTCCATCCCCCCAAACCCTTCCCGAACACTGGACTACCACACTACCCCCACCCACCCACCACCAATACACAACCCTCTGTACCATGAACTCTGTCACAAATGGTCTCTCTCCTCTCTAGTGTCTCCGGTACTAGTCACTCTCCCCATCCCGTGCACCACCCATATAATGACATGGCAGCTGCGAAAGCGCCCCACCTACAGCAAACACTCCTCTATGAGGCACCTTATTGCCCTGCTTCTCCTGCTCTCAGGAAATGTGCACCCAAACCCTGGGCCTGGCAACTCGGCCATGCCTCGGCACACCCCTGGCAAAGGTCTCCGAATTGCTTTTATGAACATATGTAGTCTCCCCAAGAAAACCGCAGCACTCCAATGCTGGGTTGCACAATATTCTCCTGACATTCTTATGCTAGTGGAAACCTGGCTTTCCCAGCTTACACCTGACTCAGCTGTCTCCCTCCCAGGCTTCTCCCTCTTCAGGGCTGATAGGATGGGCAAGCGTGGAGGGGGGTGCGCAATCTATTTGCGTAACTCAGTCCTAGGTCATGCACTCCCAATCCCTGAGCTCAACCATGGGCACAAGCCATTACTCTAAAATCACCCCACACCCTGGTCAGGGCCCCTATACCTCAACCACGGCCATATACCCCAGTACCAAAAATTTAGCAATCAACTCCCTCTAGACTATCTATCCACCTTACCTCAAAAGGCTGAACAGCTAATCTTGGGAGACCTAAACACCAACTGGCTCAGCCCTCGTCTGACAATATAAAGGGCGAGCTTGCAGCCTTGACCTGTCTCAAATGGTCACTCAGCCCACCAGACTTAACCAAGCGAAGGGAACTAGCTCCCTCCTGGACATAGTTCTTTCCAATCGCCACAAGTTGGAATCTGTAAAGTCCTAGCGGATTCACTTAGTGACCACTCCCTGTCATCTGCTTCTGGTCCTCCCCACACTCAGCCCTGAGTGCTGCAGCACCCTCGGCGCAGATTTCTCCCCAGGGTCTTGACAACCTCAAACATCACCTGCACAAGTCGATTGGACTCCAATGACCATAGCATCTGACATAAATTCTGCTTTAACCTCCTCACTGGGGCCTTCAACAATGCCTCGCGACCTATTTGCACCTATCACCACATCTAAAAAAAAAAAACCAGGCTGCAGCATGGATATCCCTGCACTGATCCAGCAACTAAAACAGAGAACAATCTCTGGCACATAGCAAATGAGTCTGGTCGGGTGGCAGACAGGCAAGCCTATAGAGCTGCCGCAACCAATGCACCTGGGCCATCAAGCAGCGAAAGCCAGACACTATCAGGCTGCTTTGACATCCTCCTGGGGCTCAGCCAGAGCCTTCTGGGACAATATTAAAGAACTGAATGGCAAAACCCGCTCCCCCACCGTCTCAGATTGCCATAAATGGGGCAGTCTCGACAGACCAATCTGATATCGCAGACTGCCTGAATAAAACTTTCACGGACTTAAGTGCAGTTCTCCTGCCCAATCCTCTGACCCTGTCCCTTGCCCACCCACACACTCACCTCCCAGCCACTATTCCACTTCCGGACGATCTCACCCCATGATGCCAAGCCTTTCCTACTAAAATCTCTCGCCTCGTAAAACCCAAGTAATGACCCTCTTGACTCCAGGATACTTCGCCTCACGCTGGAGGTCATGCTAATCCCCCTCACGATTGCCATTAATAGATCTCTATGCCTTGGCCAATTCCCAGAAGCATGGAAACAGACCGAAGTCACCCCCATCCATAAGTCTGGGGACGAACACTACCAAATAACTACAGGCCTATCTCCATCCTTCCCCCTCTCCAAAGCCTTGGAAAAATAGTATCCACTCAGCTAGTAGAATACCTGTTCAATACGACATCCTATGTCCTGAGCAGCATGGGTTTCGTCCGGCCACAGCACATCCACTGCCCTTCTGGAATTCTCCCACCATATACACTCTGCGCTTGATAAAGGTCATTTTGCAGGGCAGTTTTCTCGACCTATCCAGGCCTTGACACGTGTGCCACCCTGCTGTTAAACTCCCTCAGCCAACTGGGATTTTCATCTGGCCCCTGAATTGGTTCTCAAGCTACCTGCACAACAGATCCCAAAGAGTTAAGCTAAATAGGACCTTCTCCGCAGCCTACCGGTACTCTCAGGGGTCCCTGAAGCTCCATCCTTGGACCCCTCTTTCAGTCTCTTCCTAAACACCCTCCCAAGCTCCTGCTCCAACAAAATACTGCTTTACGCAGATGATGCAGTGATCTTAGCATCACACTCAGACCCACTGCTACTCCAAAGCATGCTGCAAAGCACATTCCTCCAAGCTGAAAAATGGTTCAGTAACCATCGGCTAGTACTGAACCTGAAAAAAACAAAGTCAATGCTGTTCGCACATCGGCAAAATAGCGCCAAGGATACTCCCCTTCTCATCAGCCCTAGCACACTCCTCCCACTTGAACAGGTAACAACATATAAGTACCTGGGCATCACTTTTGATGCAGGCTTTACATTCCACGCCCATCTAAAAACCCTGTCCTCAGCCATGAACGCCAGGATTGGGCTCCTTTACCGCCACAAAGACTGCCTCCCAGAATCTGCCTTAAAATTGGCCATCACCTCATCTGTGTTGTCTCTGCTTACTACGGACTTCCATATGGCAGCGCAGACCCTTCCGCCCTATCTAAAGTCCAGACCTCTATTAACAAAGCCTGTAGGCTCCTGACCGGCACCCACAGCAGAACTCACACTTGCCTGCTTCCTCTGCCACTAACATACTCACTCTTGAGGCTGAAATACCACACCTGCCTTCTGGCTAAAAATCCCTGTCTGGGTTATGCCCACCAGGGGTCTCCGTATCCTGCAACCAGCCGTCGACGGTGCTAACCAGTAACTCCACCAAAGCCACCTTCCTAGTATCCAGGGCAAGGACCCTCTCTGCCAAAGATCCTTCAGTCATAAAGCCCGGCCTGGTTTAACTACCTTCCTGAGGGAATAGCAAAGATCCCGGGATTGGCGGTTCAAAATAGCCCTCCGTAAACACATTATTGACAGCGGTGCTGTAAATGCCTGTAGTGGAACATAACCCTGTCTCGAATAGCTCCTAAGTCCTCACTGTGCTCCATGGACGACTGGGCAACTGTAACAACTGCAACTGTAACAACTGTGTGTATATAATGATGCGTGTAACTCAACGTATGTATGTATCTCACCTGTATGTAACCTCTGTCTAAAACCGCACTTAATTGTTGTCTTCCCCCCCTTGTGACAAGGTACCTTTGTAAACGAGTCTCTGACTCAAAGGTTGTAAAACTGATTATTTCAATAAATAAATAAAAAATGTGAAGTCTGCAAGTAGTGTTCATTAGTCAATATTGTTTGTTAACATTTAAACTGTAAACTGAATAGACCACTAGGGGGCCAAGCTGACAACCAGCTCAAACACTGATTTGTCCCACTCTAGTCCAGACTAAGGGCACTGTGTCTTGTGGTGATGGATAGGAGGGGGACTGGAGCAAAGCAACTGCAGGTCTGGCTTTGAGAATGCCCAATCTCTTTAAAGATGGTTTATTTAAAAAGTGATACATTGTCCCAAATATTGTCGGAAACATGTGCTTTTAATAATTTGTAGTGCGACACTGTTTCCTAATTTTTTTTGTTTGTGTCCGATTTATCATCCTTGTCTCAGTCTGCACGTGGAAACTGATTTGCTCCCACCTCCCCCTCCCCGCCACCCTTCAATTCAGCAGCCAGAACAGCTGACTTGGGACTGCACAGCCTGCTAGTGTGGTTTGGAAGTAGGGGGGTGGAGACATGGGCTTCTTGGTCTGGCTTGGGGGAAGCATTTGGAGCACATAGCTTGCTTGTGTAGCTTGGGGAGGGGGAGATTTGAAGCAAAGAGCCTGTGGTCTAGCTCGTGGAGTACATGCTCTTTTTTCTCTCCAGATTCCCTCCTCTGACAAACCTAATTATGGGGAATTTGCGTGTAGTGTATTGTCTGGCCAGTGTTTAATACATTTGTGTAAACCAATTTTTTTCTTGTGGGAAGTACAAAGGTAGTGGATGCCCTAGGTGCGAGTTTCACTTTGGAGGGGAGGTGTTTAATTGATAGGGTGCCAGGTGACTCCCTCAAGATATAAAGATATGGAAGATTTCAGTCTTTGGGACAGGCTCAGAAAGGGTGCTATACTAAATAAAAAATGAATCTGTCCATCTGCCTCTTCTTCTGGCTACTGGTGATTTGCTGCATTGTGGGAGGCACTTGAGAGTGGTTGAGGTGGCACTGCACCAAAGAGGGTAGGAGACGCAACTGGAGCTAAAGCAGAAAACTAAACTGCAGGTAACTATTTGTTATTATATCTCTTTGTTGGATCCTAACCCTCTCATAATCTCAGTCCACAACATTTATGGCATGAGCCCAATCCCAGTGTGGGATTAGAACCCACAACCATCTGGCCCAGAGGGTGCTACCGTCTGAGCCACACTGATTAGACAGTAGCCAAAGTTTTATGTGAGACAAGAGAGACAGTGACAGACAAAAAATGCAAATGGTGACAGACTATCTTATCTCCAAAATGGTCTGGTTGCTTAGCTTGTATTTTTTGGTTTTTAAAATAGCATGTGTAAATCATGTGTATAATAAAGTTGCCAATGTGAACATTTCATGGCCGAATTTTCTGGATTAGAGATGTATGTGGTTTTCTGCTCCTTGATATTGATCAAGAAGCTGTTTTAATTTTGACAATTTTATTTATTTATTTTTTTTTTAAAGAAAATAAAAAGCCAGTTATTTTGATAGTGATATTGGTTGGTTGTAACAAGTTAAAGGCGGCTTTAAAAGCAGCCAAATAGTGTCAAAATTACCCTCAAAATGCACCAGAATGCATCTAAAACCTGATAGCTTATGGGGGCCTAGTTGGCCCCCAGACCCCCCGGCCTACTAGCTGGGGAGGCCTGTGGTTCACGGTCAGAGACCCCTCACTTCTAAATTTAGCACTACACCACTGCTTACATCCCACAATAGTTATGCATAGAGGAGTCTCTGTCAACAACATGGGTCTTGTTGATCTTATATTGTTCTCATTCTGTTGTTACTGTCATTTTCAGTTTCCTGTTAATCTTCCCTTGTTTTTATGTAACCCTTCCCACGGACGTGGAACCTTTGTAAATGAGCACCTGCACTCATAGGTGTTAATCCTAGACCATAATAAATAAATAAAATAAAAATACAATTCTAAGCTACCCCGCCCCTGAGGGAGACACCTACAGTATATCACTACTTCTATTCTCCCAATTATGTGGTCTCCTTAAAAATTCTCCAGCTGATCCTCTGGAGCAACCTACCTCAAGCAATTAAAATTGTAAAACAACTGGGAAAACAGTGACCTATGCCTCATGGAAAAATTGTGTTTTTGGAGGTCAAACAATTTTGTGAGTCCACCAGGTGGGTCTCCTTTCCAATTTTTCAGCAATGGTATTTATTGACACTGAAAGACATTTTCGCCTTTCTGCAATTGCACCATATACTGGCTATAGCATTAGGCACATCCGTCCCTAATCCAAGTCTCATATATCCTTTACTTGAATGGACCAGTCTTGCCCACCAATGTCATGCAATTTCTTTACTTAGTTCTGCCATCTGGGAATGTCTACCTCATTGATATGGTAAGGCAAGGCAAATTTTATTTAAGAAACGCCCATCCTGGGCGCCGAACATATTAAAATTTCATTTATACAAATCATAATAAATACATAAACATACCATACAACATTCCAACAATTAAAACAAGACATTATAAATACTACCCTCAACAGCAGCAACTAGAATCAAAATAATCACAAATGAATTTAAACCTAAAATTCTGAGACCAGGTGAGTGTTATAAAACGCAGTCCGGGAAGGCCTGATTATACTGGAAGGCCTCGAGGCGGGCTTTAAATACCTCAACAGAAGGGGCCTCCTTAACAGCTGGAGAAGTGAATTCCACAGGAAGGGGGCGGTGACACTGAATACTCTGTCACCTGCTGTTTCTAACCTGGTCCTGGGAATCACAAGGAGGCCCCTAGAGGAGGAGCGGAGGGAGTGGACAGAGACAGCAGGTGCAAGAAGGTCCTTCAGGTAACCAGGGCCCAGATCATGTAGGGCCTTAAAGGTGAGCAAACCCACCTTAAAGAGGACCCTCCACCTGACTGGCAACCAGTGCAGTTGACACAGCACTGGAGTGATGTGGCATACTTAGGCTGTCCTGTCAGCAGCCTAGCTGCTGCATTCTGCACCAGCTGCAGTCGGCACAGGGTACCCCCAGAGACCCCCGAGATAGAGCACATTACAGTAGTCAAGCCTGGATGTCACAAAGGAATGCACCAAGGTGGGGAGGTCCAGCGGCGGAACTAAGGGCTTTATCCTGGCGATATTCCTAAGATGATAAAAACTGATGTGGACAACGGATGCCACCTGAAACTCAAGTGCCAATCCGCTGTCAAGAATAACGCCCAGATCACGCACCCTAGAGGAGGCCTTCAATGGTATAGAGCCAAGAAAAAAGGCCCGTCTCTGCACCAGAGGCCAAGCTATCATGCCCTCTATTCGACTCTTACCACCAGTACCTCAGTCTTATCAGGGTTCAGTCGCAACCAGCTGGAGGCCATCCAGTCATTGATCTCAGCGATGCAACTGTTAAGCACTTTCACTGCGCAAGATGTTCCAGGGGTAAAGGAAACATACAGCTGGGTATCATTAGCATAGCAATGAAAATCCAGACTGTACTTCCTAATTAGCTCACCCAGGGGCAGCATATACACAGCAAACAACATCGGCGACAAGACCGAACCATGGGGAACTCCGCACAACAGAAAGCCTGAGGAGGAGGAGAAACTCCCCATCACTACTCTCTGCCTCCTGTTAGATAGAAAAGACTCAAACCAGCGGATAACAGTGCCAGAAAATCCACAGAATTCCCTTAGGCAGTCCAGTAACACTCAATGGTCAACCTAGTCAAATGCTGAAGAGAGATTGAGGAGAACCAGAATTGTCATCTCCCCTCGATCTCTAGCCCTAAGGAGGTCATTATGCACCCGAACTAGTGCAGTTTCTGTGCTATGCCTTACAGGAAACCCAGACTGGAGTGGCTCGTATAAATCATGAGCCACGAGATGCTCCTTAAGCTGAAGCGCCACCACCTTCTCCACAATCTTACCCAAAAATGGAAGATTGGAGATGGGACGGTAATTTGCCTTGACGTCAGGGTCCAGCAATGATTTTGTCAGAAGCGGTCTCACCAACGCCTCCTTCAAGACATCGGGAAAGACCCCCTCTGACAAGGAACACTGGACAATCAAGGCAAACACCAGGCCAATGGAGTCAACACATCCCATTAAGAAACGAGTTGGCACCGGCTCCAGTTCACAAAAGGTGTGCCAAAGCTTGGAAGCAATCTCAGTGACCTCAGCCACCTCCACCAGTCTAAACTCAACCCAAATGGGCAGAGTGTTCTCCGGTCGCCCAAGGCGACCACTGTCAGCCAAGGTGACCACTGTCAGCCAAGGCGACCACTGTCAGCCAAGGCGACCACTGTCAGCCAAACTCTGGCCCACTGGCGAAATCCCCCTACCTGATGGCAGACAGTCTGAGAAGAACCGAGAAAACTCCTCACACAATGCATTCAAAAAGGCTACCTTCAGCTGTAGACAGGAAGGATGGAGAAGCCTGTCCACAGTATGAAAGAGCACAGTTGGTCGGTTCCTCCCGGTTGCAATCTCCCTGAACAGGAATTCTGCCTTCTTACGGTTGATTGCCCCCTTATCTATGCCCTAATGCACATGTAGGGCCAGTTTGTCTATCCTCAGGCTGGACTTCTGCCAGCGGCGCTCTAATCTCTGACCCCTGGTCTTCATCGCCTTGAGCTCCCCATCATACCAAGGGGACCTCAAATGAGAGGACCTGGGTTGTACATGGACTGATGTGAGGGAGTCGAGTGCACCAGACAGTGCCTTATTATAGGCATCAACTGCTGCGCACACCCCTCCCCCAAACAAATGCACTGCCAACATTAGCTAGGTCAGCCACTGCCAGAAAACCCTCTGGGGTCAACCCCCTCAAAGGGCGGTAGCTGACTATCTCTGCAGGGGAAGGGTCTCAGGGAGGGTCCTGAACAGGAACTTCACTGTGCAGTGATCAGACCAAATGACCCAATCAATCCTAAGGCTGTCAATCTCATGCCCTAGTGAGAACACCAGATCCAACATGTGGCCACCCTGATGGGTCACGGAAGAAACTCCTTGCACAAGGCCCAGAGATTACATCATCTGGAGGAAGTTGTAACTAAGCAGAGAAGATTAGTCATCAGCCCAAACACTGAAGTCCCCCAGCACTGAACATTTGGGTGCCTCCAATGTTTCACAGACAACGAAATCAGCCACCTCCTGTAAGAAATCTCCTGCTGCCCCGGAAGGGCGGTAAATCAGAAGGATCCGGCAACCTGCACCTGGACTCCAGCAGACAGCCACACATTCAAATGAACTTGGAGCTCTCACTGGGTGCAGGGTGAAGCCAAGCTCAGATCTAAAACAGATGGCTACCCCCCCCCGCCCCTGTGTTCCGCTCTGGGGCAGTGCACTATGGTATACCCGGGCGGGACGGCGGCCTCTAAAACCGGGCCAGCATCATCACCGATCCATGTTTCCATGATGCAAGCCAGATCGGCTGAAGAAACCAAGTCCGCTCTAACTGCAGTCTTGTTTCTGGCTGATCTGACATTGCACAGCACCACCCTCAGGCGATTGGTGGACAGTACAGCCCCACTGGTTGCCTGCCCACCCGGTCTGGTGGGAACCCTAGTGACACAAACTAAACACATCTGGCCTCCTCCTAGAACCCGTCTAACCACAGGGCGCCTGCTGCACCCCACTACCTCGATCCTACCACCCGCCGCAGTGCATGGGGCAACCCACCCTCTCGGTCTACACGCTTTCCTCCCCATTCCAATCCTCCCAGAGCGCCTTGCTGTAGTATCAGACACTGGGAGGCTGAAAAAAGGCCGTAGATCAAGCAGCCGGGACACCCCATACACTATCCTAGCCCACCCCAGGCCCATATACCTTACCCGACGCATCCCTCCCGACCATGTAATCCCTGGCCTGATATAGTCATCCTACAAACACACTAAATTAAAAAAACAAATAAATATAACAGCAACGAAGAAATTATAAAATCACACTCCCACTCACTCACACATACACTCACACTCACCTTTCACACGCTTATAAACATCCCACAATAAAACAACCCCCCAAAACTACTAACCCCCAAATATTACTAACTAAAATAGTACCTAATACAACTCAAATAATAACATAAAACAAAGAGCAAAAACAGCATTAACGCACTAAATCCAGCCAAATCAGAGAGAGTTTTTCAGAAGTTTACTGTCCAATATACCAGCAATGTTCCAGTATGATCACAATGCGTAATCCTTCTTAGCTGTACAAAAAGGAACTTGCCAAAAGTCCCAAAAATGTTCACAGTGGAAAAAGGAGCTCTCACCGCCCCTCTCACCAATAATATCTGTCCATACAATGTGGCCCTCTCACTGTCACAGTTCAACTGATGTTAAATGGTAATAATAAACTAGAACCAGCCATCAACTTACTGGTCAATGACATTACCATCTGTCTTTCCACCACAACACTAGTATATCCTTTGGCTAAATGCCTACAAGTATTTGAAAATTGACAGTTATTTCATACAATTCAAAATTTTGGCAAACTATTCATCAAGTCCTGAACCCTTTATTGGGTTTGCAAGATGCCTTTATCAGAGAACTCTGTATACTAGGAGCTGGCGTTCAGCATTTAATGGGTAGCTGCCGCTATAATTTTACTCTTTTTTTTTCTATGGTAATGAAAACACCACATCCTCCATCACTGGATGAATACTAAACCTCCTACTTTGCTCGAATGGCATAAGGAGATTTCAGAAGTTTTGCGCATGAAAAAAATGCTCGCTTCCATGCAGCATATCATACCAGCAAATAAAGAAAGATGGGAATGGCCAGAAGCTTTAATTCTTAGACTGGATTGTTCCAATTTTCGATTCATAATCATTGTATTAAAAGGCATAGAAGTATATCCCCTGTTGTAACTTTGTATCTCGATTGCTCTTTTTTTCTGTACCATCAATTGCATTTTATTTCTTCTGTATGGTTTGGTTGGTATCATCTCTGTTATTGTACCCGCTTGAGAATTTGGCTCTCAGGATTTTTTTGGGGGAGAAGGGTGGGCATATAATATATCTTTTTATTTTCTTTTGGTTGTAAAAGTTGTTAACTTGTTGTTTCTTTGCTCTTCTAAAAAAAATTTATTTTCTTTTTTTTTTTTTTTAAAGGCCCATATTAGGGGGAAAACATTTATACATCATACGTACGTAAATACCTAAAAAAAATGTTTTAGCTAGGTCAACCCCATGTTGAAAGACTACAGAACTACCATATGCAATAAGATAAATCGTTAATAAAAAAGACTCTACTTTATAATTTTAATTTACATGAGCTCTTAAAGCATTTTCTCCAAGGATAATGATAAGAAAATTATGCATCAGTACTTATTATTTAGTTTTTGGTGACAAGATAAGTGCACTAGACAAAACATGGTTTGTTTTCAGCCTTGAATCAGGTGGTTATAATTAGTTGATCCACTCCATTTAATTTAAGAATAAACCAAAGTATAAAAAGGCAAATTCAGAAGTGTTGCAATGACTGTAAAGTAAAAAAATATAATAAGAGAACAGCTACATACAGACTTAAACAAGCGTAATAAAACATCAATAAAATTACTGGGTATACCTGGGTATACATATACAGCCAGTTTTGGAAGACCAGGGAGGCAGACTATATAGAGAGAGATATGTACAGAAAGAGAACAGGGGATAAGTAAACATGAATAAAGAATGCTACACTGTTTCATATCCCCTTCCAGATTTTTGTCCCATTATAACCTTTTTAAATTGACAAGTATTTATTACATGATCTGTTTCAGAAATACTGGACCATCTCCAACTGACCACAAAATTGCATCACAGCCTGTTTTCACAGTGAGCCCTATTATTTATCAACAAGTGCAATCTGAAGTTAGAAAATCTCAGTTAAAACTTTTTAATACAGATTTTACAGATACGGTAACTAACACATACTGTAAAACCTTGGAGACCAGAAACATTTTAAAAAAGGTTTTGAATAAACTGTACTAGCTGGATAAGAGTGTATTTATAACTTTATATACTTCAGTGGATACCTAGGGACTGATTAACAGTTGCTAAGCACCATTGCTAAGTGGTCACAAGACTACTGTGCTTAGAGACAGTAGTGGTAGAGGCATAGGTCTGTTTTAACCACCGAGAAGCAAGGAGAGAAAGAAAGAATAGAAACAGCAAGTGAAGGAAGGGAGATAACATGGGGAAATTGAGGGACCATTGGAGTGGCCAGTTATTAGGTGCCACAAGAAAAAATTGATTGTGCAGTCAGACAGGCAAGAGACTGACATACGACAGAATAGGAGAGGATAATTGCTTTTAACTCTCTCTGCATAATAAATGGGGACAGGATATTACCAAACCCTGTCACAGTCATGGCAGGGTTTTCCACTGCCCAGGAATATAAAACACAGTTGGAGGATTACAGAGTTGTGGAAAAGGGTCAGTCCATTTCCTTTTCTCCTACTGAACCATTATTAAGCCTTTTCTCTGCCTAAGAGCAGTCACCTAGAATGAGGTGTACAAAATTAAAAAAAACTACAAAACATGATAAATCAGTGCAGTCGAGTGGTCTTGCCACCCAGTTTTTATCTATTGCTTTTTCTGAGGTTGCGTGTCCCATCAGTTTGGTTTTTAATCCATTTCCTCTTGGACATGTTCCGGAGCTATGGGAATATTCTTTTGTTATCCCTATACGCAGGCTGGCTCATTGTCAAACTTAAATAACTACAGGCTCATTTCCATTTTGTCTGCTTGATCGAAGCTACAAAAAGAGGACACTGAATAATGAACTGATAGCTTATCTTGAAAATTTCAGCCTCCAACCATATAATCAACATGGTTTTAGAAAGGGTATGGGACTGAGACTGCATTGGTCAGGTTCACAGATGCAGTATATCAGGCACTGGATAATGGGATACTAACTGGTGCCGCTTTTGTTGACATGACCAAGGCACTCGACCTAGTGGATCATTCTATTCTCATCAATAAATTGAGGAATCTAGGCCTTGATATTTCATCTTTGGCTTGGTTTCCTAATTATCCTAGTGGTGGATATCAAAGTGATATTTGTTCTAGCAGGAAAGTGCAGTGTGGAATGTCCCAGGGGTATATCATGGTACATTACTATTTTCTTTGGTTTTTGAACCTATGTATTTGTTTCTGATTATAATCTCATCCTATATGTGGATGATACTGTGTTGTAGTGTCACTCTAAATCAGTTGATAACATCAGTGCAACTCTCACATTTTAATGTATACAGCTTCAGGAGTGGTTAAGTTGTACCGATTCGTTCCTAATTTTTTTTTTTTGAACACAGGAGCGACCTGGGAGCACAGGGAAGTTAAGTGACTTGCTCAGGGTCACACAGTATGCAAGTGGAAGCTGTGGGATTCAAACCCTAGTCTGGTCTGCTGGATGTCACCAGATTTGCAGCTCAGAGCCTTAAACCACTGCGCTACACTGCCTCCCTTTTATTTAAATTTCATTGAATTTAAAAAATATACATGTTGTTGGGATCTTCAACAAGGGTCAACAACTGTAATAAGTGGATGCTGTCTATCTAAAGGGTTCATATCCTGAGGGTATCTCAACCTTCCTGCATATGGAAGTAACTTTAGATTCTAATTATGCATCACATTTAGATCAAACTACCTCACAAATTCACTCAAATGTCGTTTGAACAGAAATATATATATATATTTTTTTTACTTAGGAAACTTGTATGGTTATAGCAACACAAACTCCATTATCCATTTTAAAGCAGCAATACTAGTTAAGTAGAAAGTGTTCATCATGTTCCAGATTTTTGCAGTACCATGTAGTTTTAAAATTCTGATTTTACTTTAAGTTTTCTTTACTGGTTTTCTAATAATTGTTTCCCTTGATTTTTAATACAAAAATACATTTATAATGTTGTGTTGTTACACAGGAAATATGGCAGTCCCCATTCCCTTTACTGTTTTTCACCCTTTGTGTACATTGCTGGTTACTATGAACACTTAGCAGGCAAAGGAAAGGGCAGAACATGCCAGTTATGGCAAAAAATAACCAATGAGAGAACAGTGGGAGAAATTCAAATCATGTTAGAAAAAGGAAATTTGAAGATGCAATTGGTTCAAACTGTGCTCTTTGACATTAATGCCTGTAAAAGGGTCTGGCAAACGAACGTAGCCCAGGCCTAATATTCGCCTAATAATTGCTCAAGTAGCTGCAGCGTGGCTTAGTTCTTCCCTTATGTGTTCCTTCCTGTGTTGTTTGTTTGTATCTGTACTATTTATGTACACAGGCTGGCCACCTATGATTTTATTTCAGTTTCATGTCTGTCTGTTTGTCCTTGTTGCCCCCCCCCCCCCTTTAGCTAAGTCATAACATCGCTGTCAGCATTATTCAGCCAAACAAAACATTTATTGTGCTACTGGATGTAGAAATGGCTCATTTTGGGCAGTTAAAATATAGCGTTTTTGATTTGTCCTTCCGAGATCCAGGACCTCAGTATGAGAGCTAGGATCTGTTGTATCCTTGTTTAAAGAACCCTGATAATCTCTAGATAATAATAAATAAACTACTTCCTATTTGAAGCAAATAGCAAGTGTATTTTAATTATGCTTCCTGTCGACTCTGATTTCAGTCGAGCAGGCTGCCGCGAGCGTGCGCATAGTCATGCAGCTTGTATTGCCAATTTCGCCTAAAAAAAAGGCTTAAAATGCTAAAACTCACCTCGGAGCTGCCTGTAAAGCAGAGGTGCTTCACTTTTGACGCTACAGCACCTCTCGGTTTGGCAGCTCACGCAGAGTCTCATTTCTCCAGCCTGTTCCGTTCCATAGCATCTGCACAACAACAGTTAGGAAGCAAACATTAGTGTACATAATAAGATACAGCACAAAGTGCCCTACACAGTAGATAGTGCTCTGATATATTGGCAAGGCAGGGTAAAAGTAAAACGAATAAATAATAAAAAAGGGTTTTACCCTCTGGCTTGTAGTTCTGGTGGCTTGGTAGGACTCCCTTTGTAAGTTCTCTCCCTAGGAGCCGGCCGGCCATTGTTCTGTTTATCTTATAGGGAAAAGAGATACAAGGGGGAAGGGCTTATTCCACAAGTGTATAATTTTGATGATTTAGGGAGAATTATTCTGTCATAAATTCACTGTATTTCATTTTCTGTTGCTGGAAAAGATTTACATCTGTTTAAGCACAGTTTGTTGAAATTCTGACAAAGTTTATCCAAATATTTAAACATTTAATTGACAGACAAGTTTGTCAACCAATCAAAAGCATTCTTATCATATATATGGCCAGCTAAGGCAAAGAGATGCCAGATGTAGCTGAGGTTGTTGTAGTGCCAACACCCACCTAGACTAGTACCTTATAGTTATGCTGCCACAATACGTTCTTTTTGTTTGGTGTGATGATGAAGTAACGCTTCTGTATGCTACCTTATTTAATTTTAATTTCTTTTGAATGAAACAGTCCACTTTTGTTTTTGTATTTTTTATTTTGGAAACTGACAATAAATATACTGCGGAGATCATTCTAGAAAGAACTTCTGTGTCCGAATCCATCTGTATCCCAAAGCCTCTTACAGTGCCTCTTCTGTGAGGAATTTATTTAACTTTCTACTAGACTGCAAGCACAGAAAGTGCAACTGAATCCAACCTCCAACCAGTGCGAGTACCTTGCCATTCAAATCCAACAGGGCAGCAGGCTGAGACACCTCAATATGATGGCGGTCTATATTCCTCCAGGAAAGCACACAGTAGGCATTGAATCCCTTGCCAGCTACTACTCCCAGACATGTTTAGCTGGTGGATCTATTGTAGTAGGTGATTAACATAAATTGGTCAGTGAAGTCTAGTGCAATGTACAAAGATCTCGTCTCAAGCCTATCTTTATTGACTATGCTTTTGCCATCAGAGCTTCTCCGGCCACCATGAGCCTCTCCTGCAATCCCCACAGCTCAGCCCCGAGACCCACAATCTCAGGACACACCTCCATCACACAAGCACCCTGGCTCTCCCCCCAGGGCGGGGCCACCGGTTCCCCAATGGAAATCCTACTATGGTACCGGAAGGCACTCTGGTTCCTCCCCAGGGTGGGATCACTGGTTCCCCGACAGACCGAGATATGGTACCAGGGGGTGAGGGGGCGCAGGTCAAAGTGCAGGGTCCGGGGGCAAGGGAGATGTAATCTCGCCGACGGAACCCCAAGGGTTTTTCAGAGACAGACATGCAATAGCATCCAAGGCAGAAGTGCCAATGTCTGGACTGCCTCCCACAGAAACAGGTGCCAGCAGTTGTATTCCACCTAACCTTCACCAAGGGTTAATCATGCCCAGTCACACACACCCTCCACCCAGAGGAGGACAGCAATCTACAGGACACTCATCCCCCCCCCCGGCCCTCAGGCGTCCAGAGTCTGGATTCAAACCCAGGAAGTTGGCATCGTAGGCAGAAATCCAACCCCTGCGTCAGCAAGCCGCCCTATCTCCAGCCTATTCCTAATGCAAGTAGTTGGGGAGCCCACTCGAGTGAACTATAAAACTACTGCCAAAACCCTAACAGACTGGGTCCTTAACACTTATGGTTAACTAAAGTCCAGGTATTGCCCGATGTCATTAGTGATCACTCACCTGTCCTGTGTGAGTGGTCTGCATGATCCCAAAAGCCCCGAACCATAACATGCAGGGTCCTTCGTAGAGACTGGGTTGCATCCTTTAAGATGTATCTAGCCCAGACTGACTGGAGATTTCTGGACACCATCCAAGATGTAGACTTGGCCTAAAAGGCACAAGAAAAAAGGCACTTGTGTAAACTGGATCACACCCTCCTTACATGTCCTAATCTGGGACAGGGATAATCTCTGGTGCCTAGCCAAATCCATAGGGTCCCCAAGAGACCTACAAAGGTACCGTGAAGCCCAAAACAACTGCACCAGGCTAACCAGAAAGGCTAAAGCAAACTATCACAATAACCTGCAAAGGGAGAGCAGGGGTGATGGGAAGAAATTCTGGCAGACTATAAAGGATCTTATGGGCAGGCAGGACCAGTCACCCCAATGATGCTCATCATCAATACCCAAGTGCTACCAACTCTGGCTGACACAGCAAATACCTTCAGTCCTGCCCACAGGTATGGGAACCATGGCTGATTGTGCGTAGGACAACAAAGCAGTAAGCTTCCCAAATTCAATTTCAGGCAGGTCTCCCCCAAGGTAACTCTCAAATACCTAAGAAGAGTTTTTGGCAAAACAGGAGTTGGTAGTGACAAGATCAACATGCTAATACTGGCACATGCCATTGAAGAGGTGGCATTGCCTCTGAAAGTTTTTTAACCTCTCCCTGTGGTTCTGCCAATTCCCACAGATCTGGAAGGCAGCCATAGTTATGCCTGTACATAAGAGGGGGATCATACTAGAGTGGACAACTATAGGCCCATCTCCATACTCTCTCCCCTCTCTAAAGCACTTGAAAGAATATAGTCTCCGATCAACTTGTCGTGTACCTCAGGAAACACAGCCTGTTGTGTTGCCAACAACATGGCTTTAGAAAACTGCACAGCACTACTACTGCATGCATTGAATTCACTAACCACGTACATGAAGCCCTTGACAAAGGACATCTAGTAGGTGCCACATATGGGAATCTTACCAAGGTATTCAACCTTGTTGATCACCCTCTGTAGCTACTAAAACTTCACTGCCTTGGTCTCTCTCCTGAGACAGTATCTTGGTTCTGCTGCTACCTCTCAGGGTGCACCCAGAGGGTTAAGATTGATGAGGTGCTCTCAGAAGCACAATGTGTCTCTGTTGGAGTTCCTCAAGGGTCAATACTCTGACCTCTTTTTTCCAGTCTAATTTTTGGCCTCCCTGGAGTGTGCCCACAAACATGGATGCTGCTTCATGCCGATGATGCAGTTATCTTTAATAACAGTTCTCAGCATGGGGTCATCACTAGCGTGCTTCAAAGCAGCTTTGAGTCCCTTGGATGCTGGTTCAAGCAGAATAAGCTTGTCCTTAATTATAAAAACTAAAACCATGCTCTTTATTGGTACCCACCTAAGAAACAACATTCCCCCCTGACCATCCTGAATGCATACAGGGTGACCCACTTGAATAGGTGTCCACCATCAGATACCTGGGGATTATGCTGGATGAGTCCCTTACCTTCGCAGAGCATGTGAACAACAGCCAACAGAAAACTAGGGGCCTTTTTCGGGCAGTGTCTGAACCTGACTCATCAGGCAAGGCACCTAGCCATAGCCAGCTCTATCCTCCCACTCATTGATTACGGTCTCTGTATACATGGCTGCCTCCGATACTGTCCTGGATGGGCTGAGGGTACTGCTCAACAAGGCCTCTCGATGCATCACGGGCTCTGACAGACTCACACATTGCTGTACTCTATATTCCCCCACTGGCTGGTTTCCCTTGTGTGAATGTTTAAAGCACCAGTGTATCTTACTGGCCAAAAAAGCATTTGTAGGCCTTGCCCCCCCCTGCTGTGGCCTCGCTCTTGCACAGAGTCCATAACCAGTATTCTACCTGGAGCATGGCAAGACACACGCTGTTAGACCCAAAAGTTGAACTAGCCAAGGTCAACGATCTTTTGCCTGTCAGGCAGCACAATGGCTAAACAATCTTCCCACCTCCATCTCAGAGTTACCAAAAGTATTGTGTTCAAGAATGCCCTCAAAAAGGAACTTGTCCATGAATCCTCATGCAGATGCCTCTCCTAATCCCTTAACACTCAAGCTCAGGTCCACTCTATCTACCCTTCCCCTCTCCTACTCCCCCCTCCAGGCCCACCCATGCCTGCTTATGACCTTGTCTTCTGCCCTTCCCCTTCCTGTTCGATTAGTTAGGAGTTCTGACATTTATTTTATCAACCAATTTATTTTATCATAACATGTATTGGATATTGGTTTCTGGTTGTATTGACAACTGCTCACATGAGCTACCTGTATTCAAATCTGTATGTCACAATACTTGATGTGGAGCCTTTGCAAATGAGCACTTACTCAAAGGTTTACTGATGTACAGATAAATACAAAATTAAATGAAAAAAATTATTTAAACGGAAGGTAACCCAGGAAAAAAAAAGTCTTGTACAACTGTGAAGAAGCGCTGATTAGGCAGATGGGGAGAAGGGGGTATAATCTTCTAGGAAGGCAGTCAGTGGATAGTTTATGAGGTGGTTAAATACCAGAGTTCTGCATATCTTTTATCCCCGGGGAAGGCGAAGGTGCTTTTTGGAGGGGCATATTAACAGCCTTGTGGGATAACACAGTAAGAAGAGGATAGAAAACGATTCCAGAGTTTATCACAGAAGTCGAGTTTACAGTTAGTGGAGTACAAGTCAGTCTCTCAGTCTCTCAGCATGCTACCTTCCGGTTCCAGCAACCATTCAGACAATGCTGGGGGGTGGGGCTCCTCTCTCCAGTGCCAGAGTATAATTCTCTTGGCTGTAACCAGGGGACTCAGAGTCCAGCACTTTCTGGGGTTTGCATTAACATGCCACCATCTCCCTCAGTCAGGAGTCTTAGTATTACCAGGGGAGGGGTAAAAGTGAGCTCTGTAGCTACTATTGTCTTAATAACTTTTTGGAAGTCAGTCCAAAAGGATTGCAGTAAGAGACAGGATCAGAGTATATATGAAATATCTCCCTTTGAAGTACAGCACCTCCAGCACTTGTCAGATGACACTAATCCCAATTTGTGCAATTTGGCTTGTGTTGTGTGCCATCTGTGTAATATTTTAAACTGAGTAAAGCAACTGCTGATGTCCTTTAGTGCAGATCATATGTTTTTCCAGCAGAGCTCCCATGCAGCCTGGTCCATGTTAATACCCGCTTCTGCATTCCGTTCACCCCACAGCGTCTCCATGACCGCCACATTCATAAGACACAGCTTTTTATGTTGTCTTGCGCAGGCGCAAGCAACATCTTGAGGCAGCAGCACATTTCAGAGGTGTGTCAGTGTTGGCCAAAGCATGGAACACTTTAGTGGATGCGTCCTTCAGCCCCCAATTAGTGGACATACTAGCAGTGACATGAAACTTCAAAACAAGTGCCAAAACCGCAAGCTGGTCTGTTGTTGCAGGAGCAGCGCACCGACCTGCGACGCCGGCAACCTGGGTTCAGGAACAGACCTGGGACGTCGGAGAGCCAACCGGGGGAGAGAAGGATTGAGCGTCAGAGGAAAGCTCTCCTTCTCCAGGGGGTGGAGAGTGTGTCGGCATTACACAGACACCTAACGGAGGGTGGGTGTACCATTTATGCCGATGCCAACACGTTCAGAGGGCGGGGAGGATGCTGGTCATCATTGCACGTCCCCGCCCTTGCAAAAAAAAAAAAAAAAAAAAAAAATAGGGGAGAAAAGTTACCACCTACCTGCCTAGATGACGCTAACCCCTCGGCTGCGATCAGCATCCAGGCCCACTCCTGACCTATCCTGTCAACTAAGGCACCTTAAGAGGGGTTGTGCACTGCAGCCCTGCCCTGGGGGGCAAGCCAGGGGGTATCAGGAGTCACGGCTGATGTGGGAGTGGCAGCTGAAGGGGTCCGTGACTGAGCCGAGGTAACAGCGGTAGGTGGCATCAAAAAGTATAAATAAAAAGAGTGCCAAAACTTTGAAAGAAATCTGCCGCTCCAGTGAGGTGCAGTTACCTCATTGGGGCGTCAGATAACAAGGTTCCATTATGTGCTTTTCCTGGTGAAACATTTCAGTAAATATGGCAGCTCCTGCCACCCGCAACATACAATCCCCACAAAGCTGACATTGGGGGGGTGGACAGTCCCGTGTTGGCATGTGTATATTATATATATATATACACACACACACACACACACACACACACACAGAGTTTCTTTATAGCGAGGCCCAATCCCCATCGGCATCATGTTCCCCCACCCCACACACTTTCTTTGCTGACGGGGCCCATTCCCCATTGGCATCACTCCCATCCAAAAACTCATGAGGCACACTGGGAGCCCACCCCAGTGTGCCCAACATTTTTATTTTACATGTAAATAAAGAAAACTGTCCCTCGATGTCTGCTGTAGGGCGGGGGGAGAGACACAGACAGACAGACAACGTCCCCTGAAAAGAAAAAACTGTCCCTAGTCGTCCCAGCACCCCTCCCCAACCTGCACCCACCCTCTGTGCACCCCACCTCCCCTTTACCCCATACTTACCTCCAGAGGTCCGGCTACGATCTTCTGTGGGCCAGGAACACGTCTGAACTCTTCAAAAGCCGACCGCAAAATGAAGAAAATCACGGTAAGCTTTATAATGGCATCAATGGGGGGGGTTTCAACTTGGGTTGATATCTCAGCCATTTTCTGGAATTTTGGCTCCAGATTTTCAACATGGGGTTCTTGGGACCCCACCTCATGAACACATGCACTGTCATCTCGTTACTTGTTCCGAAAGGGCATTTTGTGGTCACTGCACAGAATCACATTTCGGGACAGATTAACGAAATACAGTGCTACTGTTCGTGAGGTGGGGTCCTAAAAAGCCCATGTCACAAATTTTGGGAAAAAAATTCCACAAAAATGATTTCGTTACGAGCGTGCATTGTGCAGTCTCCACACATGCTCGTAACTTTGACAATTTTTTTTTTTCCACATTTTCACTCCAGATTTTCAACCTTGCCATTTTTTCACACCTCCTTATGAACAGTATAGCTGCCATTTTTTACATCCTGCCCGAAATCTGTTTTAGCACATGTGGCACACAATGGCGTGGTCGCTGTGGGAAATCAACTTTCAGGAAAGATTAACAAAATCACAGTGCCACTGTTCATGAGCCAAGGTCCCAAAATGCCCATGTTGAAAATTTGGTTAAAAAATCCCAAAAATAAAATGCGTTAGACATCATTTGCAGTTTCCTTTTATGGCAACTTCACCAATTTTCATATTTTCACCAGATTTTCAACATTGCCTTTTTTTTTTTTATACCGCCGAATGAACAGTACAGCTGTCATTTTTCATATCCTGCCCGAAATGTGTTTTTGCAACTGTGGCGCTAAATGGTGCAGTTGCTATGCAAAATCACCTTTCGGCTAGCAATCTGATATTGCCACTGTTCATGAAGTGGGGTCAGAAAAAGCCCATGTTGAAAATTTGGAGTGAAAATATCAACAAACATCCAGGGCGATAGGGTTTCCAACCATAACGCCCCACTCTGTAGAGACTGACAGGCATCAGGGGTGTGACCTGGGATCGTCGGCTGTGATGCTCACACAATTCCACCCCCACCCTGCAGCCAGTGACGGGCATCGATGTGTGCCTTGGAGTCGTCCGCCCCAAAGTTCACCCCATTCTCCTATACTGCACCCATCTCAGTGTATTTCCTTATGGGATAAGCGTAAGGCCCCAAGACCCCAAGGCACATTGCGACACTTGTCGGTGTCTGCAGGGTAGGGTGAGGTGAAATGGCATGAGTGTTATGGCCGATGACCCAAAGGCACACCCCAATGCCTGTCAGTTTCTGCAGAGTGGGGCTGGAGTTGGCGTCAGTTCAATACTTCACTGCCATTCCTATTATGCATCTCTCCAGCTCCTGCTCTACCAATGCCAATGCCAGCAAGACAACATTCGGCATTGACAAATGCTTGTTGTATATGAGACTGGCACTTAGAGGTGTACCCTCCTCAGGGATCACCAGCTTTTCAAGGACAGTATTAGTCCCCCAGATGGAGTTTAGGGCCAAGAAGAGAGGCCAATGAGGAACGAAGCTGGAGGTATTGCCAATGCCCGTCTCTCAAGCCCATACTCAATTTGTAACTGGCTGAATAATTTTAGATAGCCGGAGGTGCCATCCACCAGATGAGAAAGTAGTGTAATGCCTATGGTTGTGACCAGGCCGGCCAATACACTGGCTACCTGCCAATTGTAGAGAAATAGGTTTTTCCACAGCGGTAAGTTAGGGGAGGCTCCATGTTTCAATTTATATATGTTTGGCAGCTCTACCCCATACCTTTGCAGTATGCCCAATAGTGGGGTGGGTGCAAAGATTAGATGGCAGGCTACCATACGTTATCAAATTTCGAAGATCACCCCCAATAGGTGGGTTTCACAGATTGCCCATTTCAGCCAGTTAGGGTGTGGGGAGAGGGTTGAGGCCTGGGACATCTGCAGAAAAACATATGCCGCATACTTTAGCTCAAAGTCAGGGAGACGGAGCCCTCCCCTATTAAGGGGGAGTTTGAGCTTTTTGGGGCTGATGCATTTTGGTCTCAATCCCCAAAGGAAGTTAAGCATCTGTCGTGTGCTTGGTAAAATAGCTCAGGTTTGATTTTGAGGGAGAGATTATCCAGTAAATATTGTATTCTGGCTGCTGCCATCACTCTGTATGCTTGAGCTTTACCCCACTGAGAGAATGGGAGACAGCGGGGCTATTAATTTATAGCCCCAGGGTGTGAGTGATGCAATGGGATGTCTGTTTGCATCTCGTTTTGCACCTCCTTAATTCATGACTGTGTATTAGGCCCCCGAGGGCCCAATCCACAAAGATCATGAAATATGCAAAACAGTCAAGTCAATCAGACTCACAGCTCCAGGCTGTGCAAGTCCTACACACATCCTTAGAGTCATGCAGAGTGAGTAGGGGAAAGTTCTGTAGAAACACCAACACACCCATGGATGCCCCATGATCACCACCATATAAGAAGGTGGTAGACCCTGCATGGAGTAATGTGCATATATGGGTTGTGGTTGCACAGCTATGGATGCACTTCAGCTATATATCAACAACTAAACATCCAGTGAGTAGTAACAGTACTGGCACCCACTGAATGCATTTAGGTCAATCCCATACTCTGTTGCTGTTGTACCAACGTTAAGACATTAATGAGATATGTGCCACAGTGGGATGTGACCCTATGGAAATGGTTCCATGCAGAGGACAGTGATCCAGCAACTGGTACTGTGATACAGCATACAGATCTGCGACCATCTGGCAGTAGCACATCCTGCAGCAGCACCATAAACAATCATACATGTTGAGGCCAGCATAAACAGTAGTAAATATGTGCACTGATAACCTTCCTGACCTCCTCCACAGATGTTGTGCAACACTGTCCGACACACATCAGCACATCGAGCATCCCTCAACCTGCACATGTACCTCATGCAATCACCACCGACAAGAGCACTGGCTAGATTACATCACACATGCCCACACATACATCGCGATATACAAAACATGACAACACAGGGAACATACAGGCAGGTACAGACAGCAATCACTGGGACAAAATAACCAGTGCAGTCTACAGTACCATTATACAACTCTTTATGCAAAAATGGTCTGTAAGGATGCTAGGGGTGCAGATAATGGCTGCTTGATTATCACAGGGAGAGGCCAGTTCTACTCATCCTCCTCCCCACATTAAGGCTACTGGTTCACACACTATAACCACTGCTGTTCATCTGAAAGACACAAATGAGAACAGTATTCATAATACAGCACATGCACTCCACACTTGTTTCTGCAGCGCACACTGAACACATACATATATACAAGGTATTGAAGGTAGCAATCCGTGCAACTCAACTTACAAAAAATCTCACAACAGACATGGTCTTACAAGTATCTATAAGCCTCCCTACCCAGTATATTGGTTATGTACATGGGGATTGGTGTGCCACCCAGAAGAAGGAAGTTGTATTACCTGCCCACCACTCGCCACTACCATCATGCCCATCATAAGGGCTATGTTCTCCCTCTGAAAGCATAGGATACAAGAGAAGGTGTCAGGATCTGTGAAGTATACCATACAATACTGTACATACCAGATGAAGTAAAGTAGAACATCAGGTAAAACTACTTACAGTGTAGAAATCCACCCTCTATGAATAGACTCA
The DNA here is from genome assembly GCA_016271365.2 of Neoceratodus forsteri. Classification (NCBI taxonomy): domain Eukaryota; kingdom Metazoa; phylum Chordata; order Ceratodontiformes; family Ceratodontidae; genus Neoceratodus; species Neoceratodus forsteri. Next base: position 974,574,219 of record CM057459.1, read on the forward strand.
ATACCCCTATCAAGTGGTGTGGTGGTCTTCTAGACATCTGCTACTTGCCAGTGTGTAGTCCATAGAACCACATGTCTGAGACAGACACACTGCACAATGTTTATGGGATCACGGTGCGTCAACTGTATCCTGCCAAACTGGTGAGAAAGGTCAATACGCCTGGGGTAAAGACAGAAGGATATATAGTCTGTAACCCCCTTGTTACCCGGGGTTACTAGAATCCCAGTAAGACCTAGTGGTAGGCAGGGAAGGTAGCTTGTGAAACTCCAGTTAAATGGATTTCACACTGTCTCACTCTGTTCTCGGTCTCAGCTGAGACTGAGGGATGACATCACCATAGAACTATCGCAGCTGCATGAGCCACAGTGGAATCTGCAGCAGGGAGTTGGAATAGAATGTTGGGAGGCTTGAACAATAGTCTGTAGGTCAGTTGGTGTTGGGAGCTTGCTGTGAAAGCAGCACAGCAGCTCTGGTTAGGCTCTAGGAGCCTCAGCCCTGACACAGGGCTACATTTAGGTAAAAGGGTGTGCGTCTCCACTAAAAGAGAGACACAGAAGATAATTGTAAGTGGTGGAGACCGCTGATTCGGGTCTCAGTGCCCCCTCCCTCTGGGGGTGGGGGAAGAAAAGGGTTTCCTGCATATTCCTGGGGCAACCCCCTGGTTCTACTATTAGTGGAGAAGCTGCCTATTTGTTCCAGAGTTTTTGGGAGACAAGAAGATTTGAGAATCGCCTGTGGGGCACCTGCAACCAGAGGGTGAGTGTCTGCTCTTCCTGAAAGGGCCTATGTTTTTCACTCTGGGACTTGTGTGACATGTGGGGATTGGACTACTGAAATAGTGGGAGGCCTAGAGTAATAGGCTTAGCCAAAAAGTAAAAGTATGTTCAAGTCCAGCGCTTATCGGGAAGTCAAAAGACATGTAGAGGAGATGTGACATACGTCTACCCAGTAATCTACATTGCCAAGCTTTCAGTGAAAGATGTTTAGTTTCCACAGAAATGGCCAGATATGGATTGTGGGAGCTGGGGGTTGGAGACCCCCCATCTTTAGTGACCAGGTCCACCTCTACGGATTTGCTCTGTGGATTTCTACTTTGCCTCATGCACTTGGCCAGTGATGAGGGAAGTACCCAGACGTGGGCTTGGAAGGAAAATTCCCTCTAGGAGTCGAAGGCTCTAAGGTGGTTTGGGGAGCCACAACAGGATAATTGGTTCATTTCCCAAAATGGACCGTGGATCACGTGCTGGCGGGGGAGCCGGGCCCGTGGGGAAAACCAAAGTAGTGTACAAGTCGGGCTGCGTACCCAAAGCTGCGTGCACATCCGGGCTGTGTGCCCAGTGGGTTCAGAGCCTGAGGGCTGGAAATAGTGATGAAGTGTTCTGTTGTCTCTAATCTGCATTACCAGGAATGTAGCCCCATGGGGGTCCGTCTTTGCTTTGTTTGTTTAGCTTGGATGTGAATAAAAGCCACTTTGTAGAATCCCATTCTTGGTTCTGGACATTATAGTTATTGCTTCCTGTGTTCGAATTTACTTGGGTGCCCCTGTGCAGAGTAGCCAAACCTAGGCCCCCTGTGCCGAGTAACCTCATCCTCCCCGAACCCAGTCCCCACCAGGTACTGCTGTCAGCTTCAACAGCATGCCACCTGTCATTTTGCTAAAAGGCAGGGGTGAGGGGTTACAAGTCGTATGCACAGTAGCACATCGATGGTTCACAGGTGACTGTTCCATCACAGTTTGGGGAGAGCAAAAGGTAGCAGTGTTTGTAATGACAGTAGTGATCAACAGGCAGGCCATGGGGGACACAACTTTGCCAACATATAACACAATGCCATCATCTGTCATGTTAGTATTATGAATTGTAAATTGGGCAGCATTCAGTGCAGGTACAGTATAGACACTGCCTTTAATCTCTTCTAAGTGCAGGTTCTGGGGTCAGGCTACAGAGGATGGGGTCAAAAAATAATGCATGCAACACATCACCACCACCATCAACATGGAGCGTGTGAAAAGGACCTAGACCAGGCTATCACCACTGCCATCCACTAGGTTTCTGCCAGATAACTTGTCCATGGAGCGACATGGTTACTAGGATGGGCTAGCGATCACTAGAGGGTGATCAATCCTCTCTGGATGAGTGCACATTGATATTTGCCTGTGTGACCTTTTACAGTCGTCCCCCGCTATAATGAACCCCATTATTACGAATCATCGCTTATAACGAAATCAGGTGTGGCTCCCGTCATGAGCTTGTTATACAAGTGTAATCGGGTGTCAAGGTTGTGAAGTCTAACAGTTATCTAAAAGTCCCACAGAAGTAACAAGGTCTCCCATGGATAAATTAATATACAGTATTTGATGTTTAATAAAGCTGCCAGTGATTGAAAAGCTACTAAAACAAAACTGCACAGCTATCGGCTAAGAGAAAGTGCTGTTTGTGCGGCTAGCCACTTTTTTTCAAATTAGAGAGGGTGTTTAGAAGAGTTATTTTTCTACCTCCAATCGACTTCCTCAGTTGACAGGGAGCGTAAAAGCAGCTCCAGTGTCATTATTCAGGGAAATGTTTCCAGTGATATTGAAAAGCTACTAAAACAAACCTAATAATAATTGCCTGCCTGTAATAGGGAACAGCATATTAGTGTACAAAGGCAGCGGTCTCCTCTGACTAAAGCATTAACAGGAACAGCTAGCAGCTCTGAGTGTTTCCAATATGACAGGGTCATACGAGAGCAGCTGAGGTAATATTAGGCAGACTGTATTATACAACACAGGATTTAAGAGATAAGCATGTCAGATAATAACATCTGATAGGAATTAAGAGACCCCGTAGGTACATAACTAAATTTGTAGGAATACAGTAGGTATGCTCATGGACGATATTCATAGAGACCTTCAGCATTTATCGGTGCCTAGAACATGGCAATTACTGTAAAAGGCAGCCAACAGGCTTACCACATAATAACAGGCACTTTAAAATGACAAACAGAAGCTGATGTTTTCAATGAACGAATGTTTAAATAAACAACCGAAGTACTGTACTTTTATTAATGTAAGAGTTTTGCAATCATTATACTGTAGTTGTATTCTGGCGTCCCTTGATGTAACGAACGTGTTAACTACAACGAATGCACAGAATGGCTCCCAAATCGTTCGTTATATTGAGGGACGACTGTACGTGGGTTACTGTACTGCATCTTTCCTGATGGCCATCTCATCATGTTGTTGCAGGGAAACATCAGGTGCATCACCCCCATTACACTGTGAAGGTGAAGGCACAGGACAGAGCCCCCAAAGAGTCCACCACATGACCATGACCTACAGTGGCCAGGGCAGGATGAGGATTAGGAACAAGGTCACAAGGAAGATTGGGACCTGCCAGGGGACCCATCTGGAGGTGCTTTAGGAGAAGCAGTAGCAGGGGGAAAACAGCAGCACATCATTAGGCAAGTTAGTCCACACCCAAAGTGCCACATGGGCCAGCTCAGGACTTGACATGCCCCTCTAATCTGGACAAACACCCATGGGCCATTGTACTGTAGCCCAGAGAGCCATATGGGTCTTGCCGGGGTGTGCCTCATCCCAGTTACTGGGGCAACACCCTGGCCCAATAGGATGCTTCAGTCAGAAAAATAACAAACAGAAGTAAGTTAGTAAATACACACCATACCAAAACAGGCAGAAAAATGATTGTTTCTTAGTAACAATCTGATGGATTGGTTTTGCTGCTGTACCACATCAAGGTGGTCAACTCCACAGAGGACCATGCACTTGATGCATACAGATGATCCAGCTTACCTTGATAGAAATCTCTCCTACAATCATTGAGCCGGATCATCTGTATAAATTGTGTGTGGTCCTCTGCAGGGCTGGCTAATCTGACGTGGTACAGAGGCAGAATCAGTCCATGAGATTACTACTAAGAGGCGGTCATTTTCTGTCACAAAAATAAATACAGTACAATTACTGTAGCGGGCTGCCATTGTGAGCATTGTAGCATTTCCTTCCTGCTACACCACCAGATTGCTGTTGGTGTTATAGTGGCTACCCATGCCTAATAGGCTTAAAAAAGGTCAAGGGGCTTGGGTCCTTTAAAGTCCTTGTCTCACCCGGATATAGGCTGGCACCTGTATGCAGATAATACTATTATTTATATGGAAGGTTCATCTACTCAGATGACTGAGGCCACATTACAAGAAGCCTTCAAAGAACTCCAAAACTTTTTTCTAGAATCTAAACTTATCTTAAACCCAAAGCAAACTCAGCCATTATTATTTTTAAGGGACAGTGGGGTCAGGACCTCTGAAGCCTCTCAAGATAAATATGTTGGATAATGTTATTCATGATCAAAACACAGAATTACAAATATTTGGGTTTGTATTTGGCAATGCTTTGAAGTGGACTTCCCGTGTAGAATATGTAATAAAAAAAGTGGGAAAATGTTTGGGAGACTTATATAGATTTAGAGGTTGTATGACTGAGAATATACGGAAACACGTGATTACAACATTAGTATTCCCCTTTCTGGATTATGGGAATATAGTTTACATGGGTGCAACACTTACACAATTATCTACGGTAGATGTTCTATTTAATAAATTGGCCAGATTTGTTTTAGATGCCCCTAGGATGACACATAAATGACATTTATATAAAATCATTGGGCTGGATATATCCAAAAGACAGAAAACTGTACCAGATATTAAATTATGTGGTGAAGTGCCACAGGAGGGAGGTTCCTGAATACATTTTGGAAGAATTACAAGGGACAGAAATCAGAACTGGATTACGCTCTGCGAAGAATATTGAATATACTCAACCAAAAATGAGACAGGATTTGGCCAAACACATTTCTTCTACAGGGGTCCCCAAACTTGGAACACTTTACCATCCTATTTCAGATCTTTAAAAAAATCAATGTATATCCAGGTGAGATTAAATCTTGGCTTCAGCGAGAGGCCTCAAGGAAGATTGGTCAGGGAATGCCTTGATATAGACATAAGGATATTTATTCTCTAGGTATTTAATATGGGTTTCTAAAACTGAATGTTTTAAAATGTTTGTATATTTTATTAGTATTGTATGATATTGTGATATTATGTGTTATTATATACGTCATATTGACATTGACATTGATGTTTTATGTATTTGATACTGCAACTATATTGGATGTAACTTAGGGCCTCACTGGAAATGAACTTGCCTCAATCGAGTTGTACCTATTCACTGTTTCTCTCAGCTGAATAAAAATTTTACTGCTACTGATGATGATGATGATGATTTGGGGTTTGTATCCAGAGTTAAAATAAAATAGTGTGGTGATAGCTGGCTCTGTGGTGCCAAGTGATGGGAACTGCTGTGGCAGGTTGACATTAAAGCAGGCCAGCAGGGATAATCAAACAGCATCTTTTGGACTAAGCCTGCCTGAGTGCTCCTCATGATGCCACTCTTTAGCACCTCCTGGAGGTGGCTGGTGGAGGTGCCAACGATAGCACGGGTGACCACGCCGTCCATCAGGCACCTCCCAGCCAGTCAAGTATGTGTGATTGGGGTGCAGGGTGGGTGGGACATGAAAATGGGAATATGCTGCACTGGCACACATGATGATGGCCTCTCTGCCCCTCGCCACTCCTGGACCCTCCTCGACGATGCATCCAATGGACATGCCCTCTCTGGATGCTATATGTATGCTCAACTAGGCTGCAGCGTGACCCCCGGGAGGGACAAGCCAGTCAACAGAAAGGAAAGTAAAGAGCTCTCAGCTGCAATCCCCATGACAATGGCCAGGGGAGACCCACAGCAGGAACAAGCTGGCCCTAGAAGGCATCCGGAGATCTGGAATGGTGCGTGACCCAGCGGGGTGCAAGAGGAGGGGTGAGTCTGATAGGAGAAGAAGGTGGCGATGTGGGGGCCTGAAGGAGATGGTGCCTTCCCTTAGAGAAATGATAAAATGGTCCTGGTGTAAGTACTGTATAACTCCTTGGGATACAGTACCTTCTCACCTCTCCACAGGGTCACCCAATCAGTGAACTAGCCCAGTGCAGAGACAGTCCCCACAAAAAGCACGCTACTTACTACCCTACAGCAATAATAATATGTACACAGACAGTAATTAGAAACAAAATAGCAGGGATTTTAAAAGGGTCAGTTTCGGGACTGCAATGGAAGAAAAAAAGGGGTTAGCAATAATGATGTAGTGCAGTAGACTCCATTCCCAGATGGTTCTCAGTACCCTGCCCATACTATACAAGAGCGACTCAGTGCACTCCCAGGCACAACCAAACTTATGCTGTGGCTGTACTACAACTGTCATCTAGGCTCGGCACTAGTATCAGTACCTTCCCCACACCACACTTGCACAGTACAGTGGGGATTTCCTTTTGCTCACCTGTACAGGGTGCTATCCCCTCCCCAATGGTACCAGTGTAAAACTGGTTCCATTACATTAAAATCCCTACCACCCTCTCCCCAATGGTACCAATGTAAGCCCTTAATACTATGGGAGCTTCCAGGGCTTCACCGGGTGCCCAGCCATATTAACGGTGTAGGCCCAAAGATGTTGCAAGTAGTTGGTCTGCATTGATACAAACAAATGATAGCAATGCTTTGCAAATAACCCCCCATAACCCAAATACTCATTAACCTGCATGGGGTACTTGTAAATCCCAGCTGGATGGCCTAGTTCATTAAATAGTTTTCCAAACAACAATGCTGTTTTTGCAAGCCAAGCCTAAAATTTGTATACAGTTCTCAGACCACGGGATTCTCCATCACTGCACAGGTCCAATGGCTTACTTTGTAATGAGCCCCTCTCTAGCTGGCTTCACTTTGTCTTCTTCTGTGAAGGCCTCTCTCAGGTGTCAGCTGTTACACTGGATAAGTGCCAGTCCAGGTCAGACCTCTCCTGACCTCAGAGTTCATTCAGTAAACAATGCTCTGGTGCGCAGTGCAGCTCTGCCTATAAAAATCCAATCCTATCTGTCCCCCATACCACCTCCTAGCATACAGTCCCTAAGGTGTGGTGATAACCAGTACCATGCTGTGGTACTGGCTGGGCTGCTACCCAGATGAGCTAGGGTGTCAGTCATGTCTCCAGCTGCAGCAAAACTACTCTATAAGGTTTGCTACAACCTTAGCTTCAATTCTTGTGTGGTACTTGCCACACAATTACCTCCTTTCTTCTGTTGCAGCAGAAGCGCTGCCTGTCAATCTGATTTGCTGTGGCAGACTCTGCAGTACAGCAGCTCCAGCTGTCTCTATCTCATGCAGACTTCACTCTGCTGTAGACTTCCAGCAAATAGAGCTAGTTCTGGAAAGGCGGCAGCTCCTGAATAGCAGCATAAGTTGTCAATCAATGTCAAGCAGGCCTGATGGGTCTGTCACTTGACATGCAAATTGGTTGCTGCAAAGACACCTGAATTTAAAGGAAACCAGCAAGGGTTAATGGTACAGGGCTGTCCCTGTCATATCACTTACCCTGCCAGATGAGGACTCCATGCTTCTGATGTGTATAACACTTTCAAATATTCTGCATTTTCTATCTTGAAGTTGCAGTTTTAGCAAACGTGAAAGGAGAGACAACTCCCAGAGGAGCCTGACTGAGCGGCACCTAAGGATTATGGGAAAACTCCTTGTTGTAGTGAAGTAGATCCTGCTATTGCTGTACTAAAAGTAGCAAGAAGTGGGCATTAGTTTTACATTAGATAGATTTAAGATTGTATAGAATTCATCACTAAGTACTTCCAGAGTGAAGGAGACTGATGGGCACTAGTCTCCTATCTAACTTGGCTATGGAATTCTCTGTTATTCTACTGCTAGTGCTGAGGTGCTATATTAGATAAGAGTCTCATACAAAACACTACTTGCAGATTTATTACAGGCTTACCTATTCCGATGCACCACTGTTTACTGTACAAGTCTGCTGAACTGCTCTCTTTTGAGGACAAAGTAAAATTTAAGACCGCTGCCTTTTCCATATCATTAGATCAAATAAACTGCCTCCTTCAATTGCCACTCTTTTCCCCCTGAATTGTATTGTAATACTAGTTCAAATGGTGGTTTCCATTTTGCTATTCCCTTTAAGAGGACTTTAATATACCAAAAAGCCCCAGATTATTCTTGATCTACATTGTATGATAACTTGCCAAACTCTGTTAAAGGCTTTCAGTCCTTAATGAGGTCCCATCTGCCTGTTCTGGCGGTAGTTCAGTTAGATGTTAAAGATCCCATGGCACTTCTCTAAAAGAGCATGGGAATTTCCCCCGAGTCCTGGCCAAATTTCCCCCATTCACTAAAAATACCACCAACAGCTTAATCTGGTTCAATGTCGGTTGGCATCCATCTGTATCCCCTTCCCTGTGACGAGGCTGAAAATAGGCAGAATTGTCTAGTTCTCCTTTCCCGGTCAACAAAACCTAAATAAATAAATAAAATTGTCTTTGTAAAAAAATGTCAATTAAGCAAGCGCACTGTACCTGTTATTAATTTTTTTTTTTTTATGTATTACATGTTTGGTAATACTGCTGGTGGCACTTGAAAAAAGGTAATTCCTACCAGGGCAATTAATAAAGGTAAAGAAACAAAAGAAAGCTTTTCTAGTGTTGGCAAGAGGGTTAATGTTTAAAACTTATGTGTAGTTTGGATCTTAAACTTGCAATAAGTATAACCCTCTCACTGAAGCTATAAAAACTTGAAACCAAATACCCGCTCCCTGCTGTGTTCAATACAGTAATAGCGGGCTCTACATCACTAAAACAAGACGCTTTCCCATAATCCTTATGTGACACTTGTTCAGGCTCTTCAAAGGAGCTGCCTCCACTTCTGCATTTGCCAGAACTCCACAACTTCAAAATACAAAATGCAGAATATTTGAAAAATTATATAAATCAGCAGCATAGAGACTCTGACTGATAGGGTAAGTGATATTACAGGTACAGCCCTGTACCACGTACCCTTGCCTTGCATGAATGGCCATCCAGTCGGATGTGCTGCTCAGCAGTTGACTGCATCCCCTGCTTCATGCAGAGCAGGTGATTATGGGATATGGTAGGCATCCACAGCCCAACATATCCATTAAGGGGACTGCCATACAAATCAATAGACCCCACCGTACCCCCAGACCTCACAGTATATTTGTAGGGCCAGAGGGTAGCAGGGTAGGGGTGACCAGTGAAACCCCCTGGCAAACAGAAAATGGGTTCCAATATGTAGCGATGGTCTTTTCACTTTTTGTATGCCTGGAGGCTTTTACCACACGTTTGTATTTCGTACAGTAATCTTACACTAAATTAAACATACTGTAAGTTTCTGAGTGTGAGCCACTTTCTTGTTTAAAACAGGAGTAACTGATGATCTAGCCAAGTATCCATGCAGTCGATGGGAGGGGCTGCATATGGTTTACAGCAGGGTCCTTATCCATGTAGCACGTGACCACTCTATTGGGCGCTCCTAACTGCGGAAATTATATCATGCATGACACATAGCAATGCTCTGCCTCTGGCCATCACTCTTTCCGACCATGCATGGTGTTCTGTTGACAGACAGGCAATTGGGTTAGGAGGTAGAGCGTGTCTCTTCATGAATGCCTGGGGATCCTACATGCCACCCAATGTTTGGACTGCAACACAGCTGTAATATCTCTTTGGGAGGGGACTTAACCTGAGCTGCCTGCACCTGCCAACCGCCTGATGGCTGCCAAAATGTTGCAGCATGGCCCTTGCTCAACTGTATGTGTGGACGGTGAGAGAGCCATGCTTCAGGAAAATCTTCAGTGCCTCCAGTGCCCACTGATTCAACAACTGTATTTCTTCTGCTTCAGTCCTTTGATCCACACAGTGGGAACTGGGAGCCACCAGGATGCTATGCATTTGGTGCCTTAAGCACCACACAAACTTGCTTCTTCTTCACCAAGGAAGCACTTGTTGATGGAGCTCTTCCCCAGTGTTCTGCACTACACTAACTCTGGCCAGCTGCAACCCGTGACCCACCACACCCTCGACAACACCGAATATCAGCCCAAAGGGGCTGCAACTAATCCCCTGGTGCCAACACTCTCTTGCACCATTTCTTACCAATTTGACCTGCTGTGAGAATGTGCTTGAATAACAACTACTTGACCTTCTGAGAGACTGTGCCTGTGGGACATTTCTGCAGACTGAACCTGCTGTGTGACTAGAACAGGCTATTGAACTGTTAAGACTGGAAACGGAGACATACTATTTGCCAGCAGATTAGGCCTTACGGTCTATCGAGTCTGCTTGAACTTTAGATCCTTAGTTGGGTGCCGAGACCCTCCCATCCCTTGTGCTCCAGAAACCCGGATCATCCATCCCCACCCCCCTGGGACAGGACATCATCTGATACATCCACTTTCTGTGTCTGTCCCATCCTCTCTTGAAGCCCTCCACTGTGGATCTCTGAACTAGCTCACCAGGCAGTGCATTCCAGGGTCCACCACCCTCTCAGTGAAAAACCTCCTCCACTTTTCCCCTTACCTTCCACCTTCCAACTTCAAACCATGCCCTCTGGTGATACCTCCTGCTTTAGTCTAAGATCCCTCCATGTTTACCCTATTTATTCCTTGAGGTACTTGAAGACCTCAATCATGTCCCCTGTCTCTCCTCTCCTCCAGTGAAAACAGGCAGAGCTCCTTAAGTCTGTCCTCATCGTCAAATCCCAAGCCCTCGTATCACCTTAGTTGCCCTCCTCTGTACCCTCTCTAGGAGCTGTATGTCCCTCTTTAAGTGTGGTCTCCAGTACTGCACAGTACTCAAGGTGTGGTCTAACCAGTCCATTGTACAGCGGCAGAATCACTTTGCTCCTAGAGGTGGTCCCCTACGATGCATCCCAACATCCTGTTTGCCTTAGCTGCCTCCTGCACTGCTCAGAGTTATTCATCAGCATGCATCCACCATGACCCCTAGGTCTTTTTCCCTATTGAGGCCACCAGCGCCCTCCCAGGTGTACCTGTGTTTAGGTTTCCGACCAAGATGCAACACCTTGCACTTGGTGATATTGAAATTTAATTTCCATGTGTGAGCCCAGCTTTCAGGGTGTCCAGGTCCCTTGCAGGGCCAACCTCCCTCTTCTCCTCAACTACTGCTCCCATCTTGGAGTCATCCGCAAGAGACTCATTCACACCTATACCCTCCCTGATGTCCGATGTAGTATGCATTAAGCAGGATCGGACCCAGGACCGAGCCCTGCGGTACCCTACTCAACCTCTCTAGGGTTCAGAGCTCCCCACAGACCACTACTCTGAGTGCGTCCCAGCTAGCCAGTTTTCAATCCATCTGACCATCAAAGGGCCTACTCCTAACCCCATCAGTTTCTCCACCAGACCATTGTGGGGACAGAGTCAACGCCTTGTTGAAGTCCAAGAATACATCCACAGGCTTACCCTGTCCAGTTCTGATGTTACCCATTCATAGAACTCCACAAGGTTGGTTTGACATGATCTGCCTGGCATAAACCCATGTTGCCGACTATCCAGACCTCCCACCTCCTCCAAGTACACTCCCAATCGTTCCTTTAGTATACTCTCCATTAATTTTCCCACCACCGAGGTCAAACTGATGGGTCTATAGTTACCTGGTACTTCTCTTGCCCCCCCTTTATGGATTGGTACCACATGTGCCTCTCCCCAATCCCTAGGTACCCTCCCTGTCTCAAGTGACCTGCTCTCCGCCAGGGGTGCAGCCAGTATGTCCGCCAATTCCCATAGTACTCTCGGATGAATGCCATCCGGCCCAGGAGATTTGTATTTCTTTAGGGCCTTGAGGACTAACCACACCTTTTTGGCGGAGATAGCATCATCCGTCCCCTCCACCTTACTGGCCTTTTTATCTTTACCCAGACGTGACACCCCTGGGGTACCTCTCTCTCCCTCTTGCTCCATTTTTGTTGCTCCCCTGATCCCACTGACTGATGTTTCTATCCCCTTCGTGCCTTGCTTTGTAGATATCCCATCCCCCTTCCTAGTGAACACAGAGGCAAAGTACTCGTTAAATACCTCTGCCTGGTCCCTCGCCTTTTCCACCCACCCTCCTTCTGATCTCAATCTGCTGAGATGGCCCTTAGTTTTTCTCCGCTCCCCAATGTACTGGAAGAATCCCTTTTTCCCTCCATGTATCCCCTGTGCCAGCCGCTGCTCTTTACTGGACTTTGCTCCCCTCACCATACGGTGACTTTTCTAGATGCAAGCTGGTACATTTCCTTATCCCTATCCCTCTCATTGTTTTATATTTTTGTAGGCCACCTTCTTTCTCTGACTGCTACCTGTACTCACTGGACCACCAGCATGGTTTATGTGACCTTGCTCCTTACGTTTCAACTTAGTGCAGATCCTGACTGCCTCATGTAGTCCCGTTTATGACCTCCCATCTCCTTTCCACACTTGTCATTGAGGTAATCCCCATCAAGTGATCCTTGAGAATATTTCCATGCCCATGAAGTCTGCCCCCTAAGTCCACTGCCAGTGTCCTAGATCTCACCCCCTCCTCCCATGCTTATTTGAAACCAGACAGTATTGTGGTTGCTCACAGTCAGGGGTCTTGTACAACCATGTCCCTTACCAGATCCCCATCTGCCAGAACCACATCCAGGACATGCCCTCCCTTGTGGGCTCCATCACATGCTGTGTTAAGAAACATCCTGGAAGCCATCCAGCAGCCTCTGCTCCTTGGCCACCTTAGAGGACATGGTTCCCAGTTTGTACCTGGCATATTAAGGTCCCCGATCAACACCACTCTTCCCTTTTGGTCCACACTGGGCAATGATGTTGTCCAGCAAACCATCCTCTAGAACCTCACTCATCCCGGGGCCTATACTACACCCAGCTTGACCTTATTTCCTGCTGAGGATCGTAAGTGACCCATAAGGCCTCCACGCTTCCTCTGCCTCTTCTACCCTAGTATTTTATGTCATCTCTAATGAACACAGCCACTCCACCCTCTGCCCTCCTTTCTATCCTTCCTGATAGTGTACCCCGTACGTTTAGGTCCCAGTCATGGTTTTGTTGGCTCACGGTTCCGTGACCGCGCCACATCCACCCCGAACAGCATGGCCTGGAACTCTGGCAACTTGTTTCCCAAGCTCCTGGCATTTACTAACACCAACCCCCACCCCTTATCCCTGATTCTCTTTGTCGAATCCCACCCAGATTCCTTATACTTCCATCCTCCCTCTGCTCCTCCTGAAACCTCCATCCCCAATCTGTTTCCCCTTCCCCTTGGGCGTGAAGGCCACTCCCCTCATCTGGAGGAGAGGGCTTCTGGTCAGCCCCTCCCTTATCCCTTCCCCCACAAGTTTAAACCCCACCTTTCTTGTATGTAGTCAGCCATCCCCTGTTTAAGGACTCCTTCCCTAATGGGGCAAGATGAAACCTGTCCTTGGCATATAGTCCCTTATCCTCCCAAACTCCATTCCAGTTCCCTAACACCTCTAACCCACTCTTCACCCCACTTCCCTTGAGCTAGTCATTAACCTCTGTGAGCTTCATTTTTTTCTCCACTGAGGCCTTTGGTACTGGCAATATTCCAAAAGGAAATGTTGCATCCATTATCCGACAGACTCTGGCAAGTTCTTGGAACCTTGCTTAGATTTCCAAAATGCTATTTCCCTCTAGATTAGTTCCCAAATGTACCAGGAAATCCGGTTTCCCTCCACAATCCCTAACCATTTCATACACCATGAACTTTGCTCTGTGCAGTGTCAGCCCAGAGATACACACTACCTTCACCTGGCTATGGCATCCACCCCGTCCCTCCCACTGGATACCCCTAATCATCGAGTCTCCCAATAACAGAACCTTAACACCGCCATCATCCTTATGGTTACCTCCACTATGCCCTCTCAGCCCCCCTTCCCCCCTTATTCATGATCTCAATTTTGTGGGAGTCTTCCTGCCTTACTAGAGACCCCCTTGTCACCCTCCCCTTTCTGCCTCCCTTGCTATTTTGCCCACTTAACTCAAACTCCCTCTGAATAGGTGTCCCTTTAACCTCTCTTATCCGAACCATTTATCCTGGCCCTGATGGTTTCTCCTTCCCCACACCGCCATCCTCCCCTTGTAATAGTACCCTGCCTCCAGAGGCTCTCTGTGGGTCCCTTTAGCTAGGGCCCCATCCTTGGTACTGACCCCTGCTGAAAGGGGCTCTCCCACCTCCTTGTCTCCCAGTTTCTCTCAATCATGCTCTCCTCTTTCATGTCTGGAATATGTTGCATCTCCCCATTTGCTTAACATATATGTTTCCCCTTCTCCCTCTGGGACTATTTCTATCCTTTCCATTGCCGGTCTGTGATGCCCTATGGGTATCAGACTCCCTCCCCCCGGCCTCTGTATAAGTTCTCATTTCCACCAACCCCTTCCTCCCCCTCTAGGTTGCTTAGTAGCTCAAATTTATTGAGACACTATGTCAGCCTCCATCAAGTAACCCGAGATTCCCCTGACTGCACCTCTAAACTGCCCCTCTTCTTCCCCTCTTGCTCTGTTTACCTTAGGAGCTCCCTTCCCACTGTCTGCTGTTTTAGGCTTCCGCACATCAGCCCCTCCTGACTCTTCCCCCTCCACTATCTTTGTATTCAGAATGTTCACCCCGTACGCTTTCCCCTTAGCATCAACTTCCCTATCTAAGGGTCCTCTGTCCCTAATATCCCCCCTCCTGCTTGCTGTAACATAACGTCCTGTAATTTCAGAATGTTGCCCCAGCCTCCCCTCAGCCCCACCCTTCTGCTGCCCATATCCACACCCCTTATCCTTGACACCCCCAGCTCCCCCAGCTTACTCCTTAACCAATATACCTCACTCCTGATACAAGATAACTGTCTACAGAGTGGGCAGCCTCCCTCTCTCCAGGCCCAATTTAGAATTATTGCCATCCCACAGCCTGTACAGCCTACAACCCTTCCAAAGATGCCTGCCATGGTGGAATATGGCCACCCTGTTTATCCCCCTCTGTTTATAATGGCACACCCCCTTTTCTCAGTCCCTTTCCCCTGGAATACAGTTTCTCTCTATACTGACTGTAGTTATTTACAAACTCAATTTCAACCCCACCAATAAAGTTCCAAAGTCTTACAAACACATACAGTCCAGTGTGTGTTCGGTCCCACTAACAGTGTGTGTAAGCAGACATCAGGTACCGTATGATGTCGCAGGCCCACCAGCTGCTGTTGCTTCAAATTTCAGTCCTAAAACAGAAATACTAGCCTTTCAATCCCAACCCCAGTGGTTTTTCAGTATTTAAGAAAACCTACAAAACAGGGTGGGTGGGAGGGTCTTACCAAACACCAGGCAAACAACACATTTAAATTTCCCTCTAATTAACCCTGACAAACAACTGTCCCCAAACTTCAAAAAGTTACAATATCACAGCCCAAGTAACAGTTCTAATTCAAGGTAATAATTTTTACCACATAGAGCTAATTTCACTTACAAACTATTCCAATATTTCAGTTAAAACAGAATATAAACCCAGACCTCTGTCCAACCAACCTGCTGCTTTGAGTTCCCAAGTGAACAATCTGTGACCTGCATCTAAATCAGGCTGCTGCGGAGCCAGGTAGGGGTCCTACTTCCCTTATCAAGTGAGGTGAACCTGGGAACAATGAGTCACGGGGCATATGCCCCGAATACTTGGTATTCCTGCTCCGGAGGAGAGTCAGACTGTAGGGGTCCCTATCTAGGTCTAGGCTCTTTGTAGACTGAAGCTACTGCACCATGCTCCTGGGGTGGTGTGAAAACTGAGTCAGAAGGGCAGTGCTGCTGTGAATCATCTGAGAGTTTAGTCTCCGAATGCTGCCTGTCATGCTGCTGTGTGCTGGTTCCGCCACGTCTAACTGCTGCATCCTTAGGTAATGTGAGTGCTAGTGCTGCTGGTAGGGATCCTTTGTTTGCTCTGTTTGGACATATAGTTGCTTTTGAGTTTAGATTACAAATACCTTGTGTATAGAGATGGCACAGCCATTTAAGCATTTGCATGGCCTCTAGAGTTTGCATACCTGCAACTGTTGTGTTTAAAGCTTGACGCACCAACACCAGCCAACCCTCAGCAATATCTACTGGCCTGCATTGATTCAACGGAGCATATCCAGGGACTGCCATAGGGGAGCTCCGAATTTAGTTAACACTAATATCCTGGCACCAGGCAGGAGAGGTACCGGCCTCTAGTACAGGAAGGCCACCAAAGAGGATTATTTGCTCGGACCTCTGGTAATGCACAGAGCTGTACCTGGTTGGACCTAGTTAATGGCAGCTACCGTTATCCTGTTCCACTGCTAATCTGTGTGAGGTTTGACTATACAGTGGCCATTACTGCTCAACTGCCCTGGGTGCCTAACTTGAGGCGGATTTTATAGTGTGTGCATGCTTAACAAGCTTCTCTTGCAGGGAATATGAAGCTGTAATAAACCCGGTAGATCCAGCTAAACTGGTATCTTTATTGTCTGATAATCTTCTGGTATTATATTGTAATGGAACTTACTTTATTTAAAAATTTTGGTAACCAGGAAAGGAACACTGAGTCAAGGCTTGTTTCCAAGTGCAACTGGGGGTACAGACATAAAAGCATTACAAACATCTGAACTGCAAAAATATAAGCATTACTAACATCTGAACTGCAAAAATATAAGCATTACTAACATCTGAACTGCAAAAATATAAAATACAAAGTACATAGGCAGTTCAACTAAGGTGATTAAGTGAGAAGTCCCACATCGATTAACATCAGTATGGAATCTTACATTGAATGAAATGAACAGTGTGTGGATTCATATATAGATACATTGAACAATATGTGCTCTAGTGCATAAAGCATGGACCACACCGAACAGAGAGCAGACTGAAGGCCAGGAGCACAGTTAGCCTAGATTTAGGGAGACATAGGCTGGTGGGGAGGACGGGGGGAAACTGTAAGAAAAAGGTCAGAAGGTTCAAGAGGGGGAGTGACAGGTACATAGAGGAGCAAGAACATGCCTTTGCAGACATCTAAAAGTATGGACAGAGGGGGAGAGATAAAGGAAAAAGAGAAGCAGTTTCCAGAAGGAGGGGAGACAGTAGGAGAAAGGAGCTTGCCCAGCAGATGAGTAAGGATGGGGAATGCAGAAGGTGCGGAAACCCCTGGAGCATAGCGAGTAAAAGGAGGAGCGGGTGGGGAAAGAAGTGAGGAGTGATAGGAAAGAAGGGAACCAAATCAGTATTTGGCAATGAAAGTGGGACTGGCGATGTAAAGTTAGTGGGAAGGAGGATGGAAAAAGAGGAATAGAGCGAGCAATGGTGAGTGTGAAGTGGATAGTTGGTAGATGAAGCAACAGAAGGCATTATAGAGGGTGTCTGATCTGGCAAGGGAAGAGGAGGGTGTGGTGCCATAAACCACATTCACATATTTGAAAACCGTGGGGACCATTTTGGTTACCAGCTACCGGTGGACTTGGAGGGAGAGGAAGTACTTGTTATGGTACATGGCACCAAGCTTGGAGTGATGTTTGACATGGATGGTATCACAGTGGACACAGCAGTTAAGCTTGCTATCTAGCCACACACCAAGCTACATGAAAGCAGAGACAACCTCCAGGTGGGTGCCATCCAAGGTGGAGAATACAGAGGAAGGCGGGAGTCTTGGCAGTGTCTGGCTGGTGCCGCAGGTCATGGAAACAGTTTTCTTGGTGTTGACCCTGAGCTTGGTGGCATGGAACCAGTGCAGCACATTGTGGAAGTCATTCTGGAGTGGGACCTCCACAGCTGAGGCTGAACGGCCAGAAATGTAGATGACTGTGTCATCCTCTACATGTGAATATACAAAGAGACAAAAGTAGAGGGGAGGTAATTTAGGAAAATTGAGAATAGGATTAGACCCAGGATGGAGTCCTGTAGGACCACTGCTAGGATGGTGAAGGGGACAGGACACCGTCCACCTGAACTGACTGTTGACAGACCATACAGTATGAACGGAACCAATCCACAGTAGATGCTGAAAGGCCAGCAGAGTTCAACTTGGTGAGGAAGAGTGGGTGGGCCATCGAGTCAAAAGCTTTGGCTGTGGTGATACAGTATGTCCCTGATCCATCCCAGTGAGGACAGAATCAGTTACTTGCAATAGGGATGAGACGGTAGAGTGGTTCTTCCTAAAACCAGACTGGTATGGAGAGAGGAAAGCTGAGGAGTCAAGGAAGTCAGGGAAGGAACAGGATGCAGGAATACACTATTTTTAAGCAAAAAAGATGTTACAGGACTAGAGGGCATAGGATGAAGTTGGAAGGAGGACGATTCAGAGGAAACGTGAGGAAGAATTTCTTCACAGAACAGGTGGTGGGCAAGTGGAACACCCTGCCAGAGGAAGTGGTGGGGGCTGAAACAATCACAGGATTTAAGAATGCATGGGATAGACATAAAGGAATTCTGGAGATCAGGGTTAAGGGGCAACAGACTTCCAGGAAAATATAAAGTGAACTTACAAGCTCAATGGGCAGACTGGGTGGTCTGTAGGCCCTTATCTGCTGACACTGTTTATGTATCTGTGTATCTATGCAAGTCAACAAACCTAGAGTACACAATGGTCTCTTGAAGCTTAGCAAGAGAGGGGAGAAGTGAAATCGGCCTGTAGTTACCTGGGGAGGAGGGGTCACCCCCTTTGTGCAGAAACTTTACATTTGTGCGTGTGCACATTTTGTATAATATGGTTACACTGTGTACTGGTGAAGGTTACAGCTGCCTCACTGGTCCTCGGGGAGTGATCCAGTGCAGTGTAGGGAGGTGGACAGATACTGCATCCCAGGGGGTGGTACTGCAAACATATCACCTACTTATTTCGCTCTGGATGGAGGCACCGCATGATTAATGTTTTCTGGGACCCCCCAAATTTCAGAAGAAAGGAAAATCCATTTTCTCAACCAGGTGGGCCCTGCACAGGGGGTGTGAACCCTAAAACAGCGACACAAGGTCACATACAACACATAGGGCCCATTGTGCACTGTGGATAGGAGTCTACCTGACATAGGTGGAGGCACTCTGGCTGTGTTGCTGTGGAAGACTCCCGGAGCCTTTGTGGATCAGCCAGGGGAGTCAGGAAGTAATAGCGTGAACTTGGGCTTTCATTTTCTGTTCTAAAGTTTGACTACTGCACCTTACTTAGCTCAGTAGGCCCTGAACCCAACCCACCACACATATTCTAAAATTCTGCCGACTCCCGCCAGCCCTCAAGGCACTTTTCCTCAAGACACTGCAGCAATGTTTTTCCCCCACACATACCTACGATAAAACAACTGTTTTAATAAATATAAATCACATAAATAACACTGACAATGGCAAGTGCAAACATAATCACCAGTGACCATGAACAGATCACTTTCTTATCTTTAACTCTTATTGAATTAAAAGTATATTCGCCATATCACATGTCCAGGTAAATCTATTAGGCAAACTACAAAAGTATTCCGGCGTTTTTTTTTTTTTTGTTTGTTTATGAGGGCTAACATAGCCAGTACATCTCTGCACCCAGGTATTTCTAGCGGTACGAGTGGATTTTTGACATCAGCCTAAAGCGAGAGCTATATAGGTTTGTGGGTGGTGCTGCTGCGGCTCAGGATGGGAGGGAGGCTAAGCAGGGTATTACGGAGATGTGCGGGCTGTGTCATATCAGGTTGTTTTGTCATAAAATACGGGACATGAAAGAGCTACCTTTGTCTGCAGTCACTGCGTTATATGCATGATTTGTCGCCGAAGTTCTTGGTAAAATGAAAGGCGTTTCTTTTGCAAACCCGTAGACAGTGGCAAATTGAAGCCTGCCTCGAGCTGCTCGCAAACCTCCCCGGATGGAACCCTTCTGTAATTCGATGCATGCTGGTGAGGCTCCGAGTATATTGTCCTCTCTTGTTTATGAAGCCTCCACCCACCGGCCCACCCTACATTTAGCAGATCATGTGACCCTGGAAAGTCATTTGCAAGTACAACAGTTCTCTGTGTGCCCCCATTCATTTCCTGAGAACTGCATAGAGCAGCTGAGGGAGACCGTGAGACGGACACAGCAAGAGAGGAAAAAAAAAAAAAGCGAGGGGGACTGCATTAGGGAAGGAAAACAGTTTTTTTCTGCTCTGCGGCTTTCAACCAGGTATGTTACTGTTGTTGTTTTTACAGATATATATGATGCATACCTTTAATGCCACTGACACTATTGCTCCAGTGCTGTCATTGTCGGTGTTTGTGATTTGAAAGCAAGTGCCTTTGTGAAGAGCATTTTAAAAATATTGCATTTAAGCATTTTTACTTATGGGGATATTAAAGGTGCAGTGTACTGTCCCCGAACTCTATTGCCTGCATCAACATTTCGTAATTTTTCTATGCTTTTGACCTGCTAGAAAATGTTATTGCACTTGTCATGTCACTGTAGTTATGAAAGTGTGATGTAGATCTGCTGGAATTTTGGGTACTATATTTGGCAGCTAATATAATATAAATACATATGGGATACACAGTGGCCAGACTCAGAATATGCTATTTATCTTGAGTGAGGGGGCTGGACCATAACACAGGAGTGGCAGAGCCACCAGTGAGTTAAGAAAGTCCTGCCCCCACTCAAGTGATGACGAATGTCATATTCTGAGTGAGGCCATTCTGTGTCCAATTTATACAATGTATTTTAAATTTATATAGCTTTCAGATTAGTTATTTTAATGAAGAATAAACTGTTTCTGTTTAATATCACTGCTCTGTTTTGCGTGCAGCACAGTTCATTGTGATGTCATCAGGCATTGTTCAAGCTGTTCTCCCATTGGTTAAGAGCTCCTTTGTGACAAACCTAAAGTGGTGATGGAATGGTGATGACCCAACTAGAATGCTGATAAATGATTTATCATCATTTTAGGTCTTCAGGCCATAGAAATAAACACTATCTGTAAGGTTTCAGTCTTGCCTACATTGTATAAAGAGATACAGCAGTTTTGAGTTTTACCAGACTGATTTATCACCCGCATTCTATTTTTTAAGTGGGGGCAGGGAGGTAGGGGTTACAGTGATGGCAACGTTGATGTTAGTGGTCTTACTTTTTATATCACATGTATTGTCGAGACTGGTAATGATGTGTAACTGTCACTTGCAACAGTGCACAGTTCCTGGAAGTCGCTGAAGGGCTTGCCTGTGGCTGTTATTTTCAATTAAGGTGGACCTAGGCTGAATCGACAGGGGAGAATTCACATTCACCCTTTCAGTGTAGCCATCTAGTTGAGAAGAATCAGTTTGGGAACAAATACTCCATTCTTGAGTCTGCTGCAATGCGAGGACCCAGTGCTGTGCTGACCCTGGTGACATTAGCCTGTTAATACAAGGCTTTTCTGCAAGCTGTCGATTCTGATTCAGTGCAGCAGCAGTTCCCAGCAGCACTTTCTACAAACTTTTAATATCTTATCAGTATGGCGTAATAGCTGCTGCAGTGATGTCAGCTGGAAAAGCTACCTATGTGTTTTTAACATTTTAGTATTTGAAGTGCAGCATTTTAGGTATTTGGAAGTGACAGCTCTCTTTTGTGCAGTGCTAGGAAGCCACAATTAATTTGAGCTACAGTATTTTCCAAATGGAACTTATAACCTGGATAAACAGCCTCAACACTGGGAATTGCTTTTTCTTTTCCTTTTTGATGGTCACATTGTTTTAAAGAACAGTGCATTCATTTAAAAAAAAAAAAGATCCCCAAAGGCTACCCTGTAAATTATCTGTGAAACTAAATATACATATCTATCTATATCTATATCTATATATATATATATATATATATATTTTAATTTTATTTTTTTAAGTTTTTTTTTTTCTTAAATCCCCACGCCATAGCTTGAAAGACAGCACTTGCTGCCACTATCTTGAGACTGTAAAGCTGCCAGACTGCCAACGCTATACAAATTGCAATGCAGGCCAATGGCAGATCAGCGAATGAATATTTGCATAGAGTAAGTGGAAACGCATGCTATACAGCCATAAGCTAGTTGCAGACAGCGCTGTCCATTGCAAGTTATGGAGTGTGATTCATTTGTGTGCAGTGGAGTAATTTGGTAAACAATATATACAGGAAGTGATTAATCAGCAAGATAGTCTTTAGTGAAAGTTTTTTTTTTTGTTTGTTTTGTTTTTTAAAACATCTGCTGACTTGTGATGCCGGTGAACCAGGTACAGGAAGGAGACTTGTGAGGTGGGGGCTGACTGGGGAGGAGCATTGGGCATCCCAGAGACACTGTCCACTGGCGAGGGTGGGCAGTAGGCTCCACTGTATTACTGCCACCTGGATGACCACAGGTGGCATTGCAGCTTGATCTGCTAGTGGAGAGGGATGCTGGTTGCTGCCGTGCATGACTATACATAGCATGCCTGCCTTGCACCCTTGCTGCCAACATTTGGGCAGGTGGCGACATGCAAGTGGGAAACCCCTTAGTGAGCATGATGAAACCCGCTGCTCAGACAGGTCGCCTGTCTCCCCCACACAAGATGGACCTCCAGGGGGTAGCTGCCACCTCCACTGGAATCCACCAGTGTGGTTCTGTTAACCTCCTTGTAGGCAGGGTAAATACTTGAGAAGGAGGGGAGGGAACGGGGTGGAAGGGGCAGCACCGATGATGAAGAGAAAAATCATGTGAAGAAAACAAAAGCAGCAGCAATGTTTCTTTGCTTTGGGGCAGTGTAATCGGGTAGAGGGAGGGAATCCTTGCTAGAGAGAGGTGGAGGGTTGCCTACTGATGCGACAGGCACCATTGTGGGGGACAAACAATGACTTGACTGCTAGGGCCAAATCAGGAGACCCAGTCAGTACCCTGTTTACTCCCATAGTGCTAGCAACCCCAGAGTGTGAGAGATCTGAGTGTGAGGGCCACAGAGCAGGAGGGCAGTATCTGCGGGGACATCGTCAGGTAGTCTGCAGTTCCACAGGGCACTCTGCTTTTGCAGCCACAGAGCAACCAGGAAAAAGGTGAGTGATTCTACACAGGTACAAGGGCATGGGACAACAGAGTGCTGCTCAATAACCAGATGCACAGGTAAACCCACCTCACCCCCTTGTCTGGGGTAGGCGTATTTTGTAGTAGTAGTAGTTGTACTGTATCAGGCCCAGAGACAAAGTCATACTAGTCCAACTCAGTATCTGGGGTAGGCCTATTTTGTATTATTAACATCAAACTGGTAGGTAAACCCACACTGTCTGCTTTCAAGAAAAGGTAATACACCCCTCTTACATCAGAGCAGTACGTTTGGACAGGAGGGCGGAGTGAGGTAGTGAGCTGTAGAGGATGTGGCACTGCTGGCTGTGCTGTGGGAGATGGAGGGCCTAGTTTGCAGGAGGCTGGAGTTCCTAGTGGCAGAAATGAACCATCTCAGGACTAAGCTTAACAGTCTGAGGGGTAGTTCCATCCACTGGCATCCAGGGGCCTGGAAACCTCTCCTCCAGAGACATCAGAGAGCTACAGAGGTAGAATGGTGTACAGTGAGGAGGCAAGAGAGGCTGGCTGGAAAAAGGCAAACCCAGATCCTGAGTGTGGTGACTAGCAGCAGAAATTAGCCTCTGGAATCACTAGAGAGGGTTGTCTCCTACAGGGCGCGAAGCAGATAACTTGGGTCAGGCATCAACCCCAGAAATCAGGGTCCAGTCCATGCAGGAATGGCCTAGTGGTATGGCCCAGTCTAAAAGCGATGAGCATGCTGGGGAGCTAACTAGACAAGTGGGAACATTATAAGGAGAATCTTAGTGCTGGGGAACTCAATTTTGGGAGGGACAGGGAAGCTGTTGAGAGCCTGGAACCTGGCATGAGGAAGGTGGTGTGCCTTCCAGGTATGACATCAGAGGAAATCATACTTAGGTTCCAGACCCTGACCATGGGGATGATGAGAAAGCAGATGTTGTGATCCATTTGGGAACAGTGATCTGGAGGGATGCAGGGTAGAAGTAGTTCAGGATAGATTTAGAGTAGTGGGAGAGAATCTTAAGAGAGGGTAGCCTTCTCAAAAGTGCTCCTGTAATTGCAAGGCAAGCAATGACTGCAAATTATAACATGTGGCTAGGGAGCAAGGTTATGGATATGTATGGGAATGGGGAACCCTGTAGGAGGATAAGGCCTTGTATGCATCAGACCACCTGCATCTGATTGGGGGGTTAGGACACTGAGAAGGATGTTGGAGTAATATGTCAGCAAGAATTTTAACTAGGATGGGGAAGTGCTTCACTGGGGCACAGGTCCCAAAGCTTTCACATGGAGAGAGAGACATAGGCCCCCACAGGACTGTACTCTCAGTGTAGACATGTTGTAAGACAGATCTGGATGGAAAGGTCAAAAAACTAATAGGCATGTCAAAATGCACCACCCAGGAACAAGGCCCTGGTGTGTAACATATACTGGAACACAGACAAAGCAGGGACTCGAGCTTGCAATGGTTCCAAGCCAACCAACTTAAAGTCAATGCAAAGAAAACAGTGTCACTGACCTTTGGAACCTCTCAAAAACTCATCAAGCTTTCCCCTCTCCTCTTCTTTACCACCCTTGATTGCACCCGTATACTGTCACTGCAGCAAATCCCCAACCACAAAGACCACCACAGTGCCAGAAATTGGGCACAATCCTCCCGTCACTGTGGTGGTCCTTGCGGTGATTGGGACAGTCTCGCTGGGGGGCATTCCCCCCCCGATCCAACTCTGACTCAGAGTTAAAATCCTAGAGACTGGGGGGTTCAGGGGCACAGCCCCCCATGAAAACACTGAGGCATCCCCGACACTGCATTGCCGACACTCAGCAATGCGGCTGTCGCTGTCAGGGTTGTCTCCGTAGCTACTGTCACTGTGGCATGGTAAAACCGATGGCATCACCCTGGACTCACTCTCTGCCTATAAGTACTTAGGTGTCTGGCTGGACAGCCATCTTGACTACTCAACCCACATCGACTATATCCACTCTAGGCTCTGCCCGAAGCTCGATGCCATGTATAGGAACACAGATGCCCTTTCTCTTCCTGTCTGCCTTGAACTGCTCACAAAACCGATCCTACCTATCTTTGACTATGCAGATGTCATTTATGTGGCCACCTCCTCCACCTCCCTCTGCAGGCTGGACTCTCTTTTCAATGCCTTCTGCCATTTTGCCACAAATGCTCCACCCCACACTCACTACTGCACTCTTTATTCCTCCCCCTCTCTCCCCTCCCTTTCCTCCCACCAACAGCTCCAAGTCTCCACACTTACCTTCAAATATTGGTTCAAGTCCCTCACGCCTTACCTCGCCTCTCTCCTTTCCCCCTCTTCCCACTCCACCTACCTTTCTTTGCTCCAGAGACCCGTGCACCTTCGACCTCCCTGGTCCCCACTCTAACTCTGGGCAAGTGGCATTCTCCTACTGCTACCCCCACATTTGCAACTCTCTCCCCTCCTTGCTCCATCTGTCTCCCTTTCTTCTCTCCTTTAAACATGCCCTCTCCCACTCACTCCCTTCCTCCTGTACATGCTATCCACCTCTAGTCCCCACTCCTAGTACAGTCCTCCTTCCCCCTGCCTGTCTCCCTCTCCCTGCTGTCACAGCTATCTCTCCCTCCCCTTCTTTTATTACCTTTCCCTGTATACAATTACCATTATATATTACTTGTACTATTTGTATGACTTATATTATTTCTTATTTATTGTACACGTACTCGATGTCTCTTCCTTGACTATTGTACCATGCCTGACTTTTGTAGTTGTATCATAGTTGTATTTTGCCTCCCCTACTTCCCTTTCCCTGGGTTGTACCTGTAAACCGTGTCAAGGACCAACAAAATGCTGGGTTGCATCACAAGGGGAATAATGTCCGGGGGGGGGTGATTCTGCTGCTGTAGAGATCATTAATTAGATTTAATCTCGAATACTGCATGCAGTACTGATGCCCGTACCTGAAAAGGGACATTAAATTACTGGAAGAGGTGCAGCACAGAGCAACTAAGTTGATCCTGGGACTGGGGGACTTACCGTATGAGAGTAGGCTAAAGGAGTTGAACATGTGCTCGCTGGAGGAGAGGAGGGACAGAGGGGACATGATCAAGACTTTTAAGTACTGTACATGGGAGGGATAAACAAGTAAACAAGACTGGTACAGAGGAGCTATTCAAGGTAAGGGTGGGGAGGGACACACGAGGCCATGACATGAGATTTGAAGGGGGGGAAGGTTCAGGAGGGAAATGAGGAGATGCTTTTTTACAGAGAGGGTGGTGGCAGGGTATAACATGTTACCAGCAGAGGAGGTAGCCTGTAAAACAGTGGGCTGCTTCAAAAGGGGCTGGGACAGGGAAAGAGAGGGGAAAGGGGGGCGAGGAAGGAGGGGCAGCTGCAGAATAGGGCTGCTAGCTGCAAAATTGAGCAGACTGGATAGACCAAATGGTCTTTTTCTGCTGGCAAATTTCATATGTTCGTATGTTCGAAATGAGCCTTGGGTCAGTGTGCCTCTCTTGGGCACCAAATTTTTAAATAAATCAATAAATAAATAAAAATAACCCCAGAGGGGCAGCAGACATCATGGAAAGTTATTAGTAAAAATGCTAGAAGCCTGGGCAACAACGTTAAGGATCCTCTGGCACTGGTTGGGGAAGTCCAACTGGACTTGGTGGCCATTACCATAAACACATGTAACCCCCCCTGCAAATGGGGGTTCCCAGAGGTCCTCCAGGAGCTGGCTGAGTGCTCCTAGCCTGAATGGTGTTCAGCGTTTAAACCGTTTATCAGTGAGTGCTTTTAGATCCTCTGGTACTGTCTCTTTAAGAGCTGTCTGCTTGCAGGCATGATTAGTTCGCCAGAGGGACTGTGTGTTTACCTGCTCGAGTCCCGCTCAAGCTGCTGACAAATTGCTCCGTTTCTGCTGTTGCTAAATGGGCAGAGTGAGCACTTTGCAGAGATGTAACTATTTGCCCCATACCAGTTAGAGTATTAGTGGGAATGTAATTTGTCTAACCTGCCTTTCTTGCAGCTGGGACTTTGTGTGCTTTGCCCCTCCATTTTGGATCGGAACTGTAAACTGGATCCAGTCAGGAGGGAGGGGCGCCTAAGATGGTGTTCTGAGCAACCAACCAGGATTAGGACTCTCTTGGGAGCCGGCTGCTAATGGAGGATATGGCCAGTAATCCTGGGAAGTGAAGTTCTGGACTGTGGCACCTTTTTGCACCAGTGGGGGAAGTTGTAAGTGACTGGCATCTGAAGCCCTCCAATTGGGTCGAGTGGCACCCGATTGTAATTCCCTGCCCAGTAGCCAAGAAAGCAGATCTGTTGTGGCCGTGACTGAGGAAGGAGCTCCGAGCTTCTGCGCTGCAGAGTTTCACGCGGGAAGCACGTGTGCAGGCCAAAAATTGGGCGGCTCATTTGTTGTGGTGATTTGGACTGAATCTGCTGTGTTTGGAGGAAAAGGAGAGGCTGTGTGACCAGGAACCAGGCTTACCCTGTAGAGGACTGGAGAAACTGCATCATCGCGCTCGGTCCGTCAAGAGAGTGAAGCTGCATCACGCACTCCCGGGTTGGCAGTAAGTGCGAACGGGATATGAAAGCAGCTGCCTGGTATGGTAACC
This sequence comes from Neoceratodus forsteri, assembly GCA_016271365.2. Classification (NCBI taxonomy): domain Eukaryota; kingdom Metazoa; phylum Chordata; order Ceratodontiformes; family Ceratodontidae; genus Neoceratodus; species Neoceratodus forsteri. Next base: position 974,601,749 of record CM057459.1, read on the forward strand.
TTCTTTTACATATAAATGTGTGGGGTGTGTCCTGCTCACAGGCCTGTGCCCCCTGCTGTGTGAAAGGTGTACAGAAAAAGGTTGTGAGTAAAAATCAGGGTCGCTCTCTGCTAGCTGAATCGTTGAATTGCAAGGGTTTCATCTGCTTTTCTTTCTTGATACACGAACTGAGCCCACCGGCTCCGGATTACAAATTGGGTATTGTGTAAGTATTTTTCATCCTCAGGGCCCCAACCAGCTGCACCGATCTTGGCTAGCCCCCACCCCCCCCCAATCCTGGGTACCCAGTGATAGTGACTTATAGGGACTCTAATCCTGTGCACAGTGCTCTGAACATTAGTGTGACTGAATGAATCTGATTTCCCCCTGTCCTTGTTACTATCCCCTATAAAAAAAAAACAGATTTGGTTGTTTAGCAAAGTTACACTGCCTGAGATATGTGTTTGTGTTGAAATAACATACAGTAGCTATTGCACTACTGCATCTTACTTTACAGGGGGTCCCCAGAGTCAAGCTGATCGAACCAGTCCTGGGGGTAAGTGTATACTGTGAAGGGACTTCTGATATACTGTGTGGGCCACTAGTGGGGAGAAAGGGGGGTTGCAGTATCCCATAGAGCTGTGACCAAGTCGTACCAGACTGTCTTAACCCCGACCTCTGGGTGGAGGCACCCACCATTGGACCTGGGCCCCTCAACCTGTTTTTGGTTAGGCAGGCAGGGGTAGTAGCCCTTGGGATAGTACCACCTGGGGGTTACACGCATCAAAGATAGAGGGGCTCGGTTCACTTCTAGTGAACAAACCACGATCCGGTACATGCAGAGCCCAAAGCAAAAACAAACTTGGGAAATCTGAGAAACACTCTGCAGCACTAGACCACAAAGCTGAGAATGAGCTGCATCAATGAGAAGAAAAATAAACACTCTTACCGGTTCTTATCTTTTATTTGGTGCTCATAAACAACTCAAATAACTTGTAGCCTATTCTCAGCTTTGTGGTCGAGTGCTGTAGAGTATTTCTCGGGTTTCTGTCTTTGCACCATGAATAGGACTTCACAGTACCAGGATTCTTAGACTTCAGGAAGGATAGGATTTGGGGGAGATGGGAGGGACTGGCCTGTACATGAAATAGGACATCAGTGACACAAGAAACATGAGAGCAAGTGAAAAGGCAAAGACATATGCACTTCGGACATACACTGTGGGCGCAAATGGAATCAGGCTGGGGCAGGAAGGTGAGACTGGGGGTGGGCTAGGTCCCCAAATCAAAAAGAGGGAATAGAATGAGAACTTGAAAGGAAAATCAGGAGGATGTGGTAATTACAGGAGACTTTAGTCTTCCTGATATAGACTTGAGCACCCAGAGGTCCTGCAGTAGCAGACTTTGGTCACTTCTAGATGTGTTTTAGGATGGATTCTTTGTCCAGCAGGTCAGGAAGCCAGTCTGGGTAGAAGCAACACTGGACCTTCTGCTGACTAACAGTGACTATGTCCAAGATATCAGAATGGGGGCTCACTAAGTAATAGTGACCACCTTTCTGCATGGTTTGTTATAAAGCTAGGCACAGAACACAGCAATTCCACAACTAGGGTGAAGGGCTAGCATTGCAGAAATGAGAGGGGAACTTACAAGTAGGTTGGAAGGAATTAAGAGGCTGGAAGGGAAATGGCTCATCATTAGGAATTGCCTACATGAGGACACCAGCACCTCCTGGTGGCAGGTGGGGAAAAGAAAGGGGCACAGAAAACTGATCTGGAATAACAAGGGAAGAGGAGGAGAAAGCTGTGAAGGGGATAAAAGGGAGGCATTAAAAAGTTTCAGAAGGGGAGGACAGTGACATCTGCCTTGTAAAATGGAGTGAAGGCAACAGGGTGGTGAGAAGGACTAAAGCAGCAAAGTAGGTAAGGACAGCAAAAGGGGTTAAGGAGGGGGACAGCGCCATCTTTCACTACATCAGGAGAAAAGACAGGTGAAAGAAGGCATTGTCAAACTGAAACAGGGTGAAGAGTGAGTGAAGGATAAGAAGGACAAGGCAGCAATACTGAATGATTACCTCTGCTCATTATTTACTAAGGAAAAAGAGGAACCAGTAACACAGGGAAAACTTAGCACTAGACCAGAAGGAGGGCCAAAACTGTATAAGGAACCAGTTACCGAAGGTACTCAGGGGACTTGGGGCCTTGGAAGTAAACAAATCTCCAGGATCGTACAGACTGCGGTCCTAGGATGCTGAGGAAAATTGTGCAGGCACTGGCTCCCCCCCCTTCCCTCTTCACTGTTGCCTAGAGACATGAGAAGGGCCAGTGGCCTGGAGAACGGCAGACACGGTACCACTGCCCAACGGTGGAGGAAAGGATGAGCCAGCAAACTACAGGCTGGTCAGTTTGATGTCAACAGTCAGCAACCTACTGGAAACCATACAATCAAAGAAAGACTGTTGGGTTTTCTGGTAACAGATGGGCTGACAGATGGTGGACATGGAGCATGGTTTTGTGGCAGGAACGTCTTTTGCCAAACAAGTTTGATTGACAGTTTTTGACTTGGTGACAAAGGCTGTTGCTAAAAGGCAAGCAGTTCACATACAGTATCTGGATTTTGCAAGGCATTCAGCTCTGATCTGCACAGCTGGTTAGTCAAGGAACTGGGGGGACCTTGGGTTGGGGGACAAATTGAAGAGGTGGGTGGGGAATTGGCTGGAGGGGGATTAACCACAGAGAGTAGTAATTAACAAGGAATTCTCAGTAGTGGTGGAAATGGGGGGAATTAAAAGTCTGACTCCTTTCCAGGAGCAAAATAGGGAAGGATTGTTCCTGTGTCAAATGTATCATCCAAAATGAATAAAATGGACTAAATTAAGTGTAACAATATGACATATAATGAGGAATCATTCCCCCAGATCCTTGTTAGGAATGGTTGGTCCTGTTTAACAGGTGGTGGGTTCCTCCTGTGAATTTAATCCATTTCTTGCACTGTTCTCTAGTGTGTGTGAGGTCTCTAGTGGGTCCTGCAGGGACCAGTGTTTGGGGCAGCACTTTTTAATATACTGTAATCCTTAGCAGGTTATGGCTCCCAAACCATTTGTTATAGAGAGGGGTTACTGTATTCCTTAGCAACATAGGAGAAGGCATCAGAGGGAAATTCTGCCTATTTGTTGATGACACCATGCGCTGCAGCAGAGTTGACTGTGAGGAAGGAATCCAAGAGTTGAAGGAGGACCTGGAAAGCCTTGAGAGGTTGTCAAAGATCTGGCAGATGGATTCCAATGTGAAAAAGTGCATAATCGTGCACATGGGAATCAAAAATCCTGGGGAAGAGTGTAGGCTGGGGTGCGGGCAGTTACTGTGACAGAGGAGGAAAGGGATCTAGGTACGGTGATCTCAAATCACCTCAGAACAGCAGTACAATATAATAAAGGAATATGAAAGGTGAACAGAATGATGGGATGCATTTTTGGAGTGTTCGGTAGCAGAAGGAAGAAGGTCATCTTACCCCTGTGTAGAACATGGGTGGTGCCACACCTGGGATACTGTGCGCAGTGGAACCCTTATCTGAAAAATATATAAACAGACTGGAGTCAGTTCACTGGCAGGCAACCAAGATGATTTAGGGTCAGCAGGGGAGAACACATGGGAAAGGAATGGAGAGACTCAACATGTGCTTGTTGGGAGATCAGAAGGGAGAGCAGGGGCATGACTGTACATGCAAGGTATTAGCAAAGTGGACTCAAGCAGGTTGTTAAAAGTCCAGAAGCAACGCTAATACCATGGGAACAGCAGAAAGCTGTTGGTCATCTGGATTTAAGGAGGGATGTTAGAAAGTGGTGTTTTTCCAAGAGGAGGATGGAGGGGTGGAGCAAAATGTTAATCAGTGCAAAAATGGTGGAAGGCTCTAGAAGCGGGTAGGATGGACACTGTGTTTGTGAATGGCTGTGCTACCTTATACTGCAGTGTTTTATGTACCGCAGTTGGATGTTCTATCTAAGCTGTATTCATTGTATTTTTATGTTCTTATACCTACATTTACTGCTACTTGTACCCTCCCAGCTGCTACCTGATAAACAAGAACTAAGTAAATGGTGGTCAGGGGATGTTTGGTATGATGGGTGATCATGATCCTCTAGAGGGTATGTACCACCTCATAGGCAGACTGGCTAGACTGTTTTTGTTTGTATGACCTTGAAAGACTGCTGCTGATTAACAGAAGCCTGCAGCCAAGCTGCCCAAAGAGTAGTACAGACCTGTCATTAAGAAAATGATTCGTAACATGACCTCGCTCATCCTTTTCTTGCTCTTATACCTCCCTGCCACTCTGGTTCATGGTTTGCTCCACTACTCTCTCCTTCGTCCCTGCAAGTGTATGCCTATGTTGTTGCTTATCTGTCTCTAATTTGCCCTGCTTTCCCACATCTTCCCTGTTACTATTTAGTATTTGTGCAGTACTCCTTGCTTTCCTAAACACTGTTTATTTTAATACCCACATTACACATGTAATTTTGTAAAGTAATTCCTTTGTTCTTCAAACATTGTTATTTATAGTATTACATCCCTGCCTACCTATGTACTTCACTGTGTTGGTCTACTTTAGATTTAACAATGCTGTATCTACTTTGTATTTAACAATGCTGTATCTACTTTGTAATACCTGTACCTTGCTGCACTTGTAGTTTTTAATGTTGTGCCACTTGTTGGCCCAGGTTGTGCCTGAAAACTGAAAACCGGATCAGTGCACTTACTTGGTAACCAAAAACTTAAATTAATAAATAGATAAATATGGACTGGAGTTCTTGGCTAATAGTATTGTCCCTTAGTTGGAAACGTGACCTTCAGTGGGCAATAATTCCTAAAGCCATATTAGCCACTCAGTCACTTTTTACAAGGATAGCAATAGTTTTCCATTATAAGCTTCAATCCTGGTCCATGTTTGTATAACATATGAACCTACATAATGACCTGCTATTAGATAATTAAGCATTAAGACACAGTAACTGTTGGGTTATTGTGAGAATCTAACCCCATGAGGGGGTCATGAGGGACAAGGCAAAAGTAAGTGCCTTATTTCCCTTCGGTTAGATTATTAAAGATGGCCTAATACGTAGAGTGCATTAATGTTATTAATTATTAAAACTGAATGAAAATGATTTATTTATTAAAATTTTGTTAACCAAGAATGGCGAACTGAACCACGGATCGTTTCCAGGTGTTGCCAGGGAAAGGTTACATAAGGAAGGTAGGGTAAACACTCAAAACCCTAGGAACTGAATAACAAAAAAAAAAATGGCTGCATCAGTACACACATAGAAAAGTGGAAAACAACTTGAATAAAAATACTGGGAAATTAAAGAGGCAGGTCAGAGGTGAGAGGGGAGAAAAAGGAGGGGAAAGAAAAAAAAAATAGGTGTAGAAGCAGATATGCACTGAGAAGTCCCAGAGTAGATACGTGAAGGAACGGGACGGAAAGGGTGCAGGAGAGGAAGTTGGGGGGGGGGGGCAGAGGAAAGGGAGGTAAAAGGCAAAAGGTGCTTTTCCCACTAAGGACCTGGAGTGGGGGATGCAGAAAGAGTGGCATTCAGTGGAATGGAGGGAATAAAATAAGGGTCAGGAGAAGTAGAGGATGGTGAAGATATACAGTAGCAGGGGAGTGAGCCAAACTAGAATTTAGCGAGAAGGGAGGCACACTATGAGAAGCACCTGTCTTTCAGGCATGCTCCAGAAGTGATCGGAAGTGATGTCGATCACCTGCTTGGACCAACTGGTACCTCCTGAACAAGTAGGAGCAGAACCGAATGACCAACAAGTGACATAGACCAGCACCTGAAAGTAGGTCAGATTGATTTATTTATTTGAAACTAATTTTAGTAGGTGCTCAAATACAGTCCAACAAGGGCTTGTTTCCAGTTGGGATCTGGAGAAGGAGAAAAATGAGAAAACCGGGATAAACAATATACAGTTTTCCAGCAATTACACCAGTAACTAGCTAGACAATGAGTATATACATTAATTCAATACGGAGGGACAGGATAGCATAACCTACTGGCAGTATAAGTATGGGGGTTGCTCCATGAATTGAGAAAATACCATCAAGCAGCCAGGCAGATAGATACAGTTGGGTACTTGCTGTGAACCCCTAGTTGTTCCTTGATTCGAGCCTTAGCAGAGACCTGTAGCTTGGTGAGATGGTTACAGTAAGTGGTACATCATTCCACAGATGAGGGAGTCCATGTAGATACTCTGCGAGTTTCCTGGACCAAATTTTGATGCATAGAAGGGCAAAGTAGTCAGTGAGTGCCTCACTATGGGGGGAAACCAGCCTAGCTCCTTGTATACTGTGGTATAAGGTTGGCAAGTCAAGGCAGACTTGCAGAGGGCATTAAAGAGAGTAGTGAGTTTAGAAATGGCATTGTTGGAGTTACCAGAGAAAACCACATCACCATAGTTTAGAAGAGGAAGGATCATATGATGTAAAACTAACTTTCTGTTGCTTAAGGAGAGGCAGACATTCACTCAGTACAGTTCAGTGAGTTTAGCAAAACTCTTTAAAACAGTACTGTTGATATGCTAAGAGTATTCAAGATGTTGGTTGCACAGCAGGCCAAGATATTTATAGGATGCTACACAATACAGACAGGTGACTGACAAGGAGTCAATCTTTTGTGAAGGTGTGGCAGAGGTTAGCCATTTTTTGGCACCAAATACCACTGAAACCATTTTTTTTCTGGTTTACCACTAGCAGGTTGGAGATTAGCCAGTTTGGGGCATTGGTCTAGTCTTATGCCCTGTGTCCCGGGTTGCACCTGAAAATAGGCACTTGACTGTCTAGTTGTGCTTACCTGGTTAACAAAAGCTAAATACTGGCAGGGCCTTGGGGAGTATACAGTAGACTCTTCAGCACACGTGTATATTTCAGGTGGTTGTATCCCTTGGAAGGTCATTGATGAAAACTGTAAAATGAAGAGGTCTATTGGCGGAGCACTGGGGGATTCCGTGGGTGAACGGGAGTGAGGAGGAGACCGAGGGTCCAAATTTGACAGGTAGCGATCTGCCAGACAAGAAAGACTTAAACCTGCAAAGGGGGTATACTGGAGAACCCTAAGGATTCAATTCTAAAAAGGAACAGGGAGTGATTTACTGTGTTGAACACTTTGGCTAGGTTAATGAAGATTACCTCTGAGCGCAGGCTGGAGACTGCATGGATGTGGATGTGCTCAAGTGATTCATAGAAGGGACATGAAGGTGGAGTGGTCTGGACAGAAACCAGATTGTAAACAGGTGATGAAGTTATTGCTACATAGAAGCTGGACAGTTGCCTACGGACCATTCTTGCTCCAGGATGTTGGAGAGAATAGGCAGCAGGGATATTGTGTGGTAATTTCCAGGAACATCAGTAGCACCACCCTTATGCAGGAGAACTATGGTGGCATTCTACCAGTTGGAGGTAAAGGAGATTGATGTGAACAAGCAGTTACAAATATGGGTGAATAAGAGAGGTTGAGAGACTATGTTGAACCTTAGCTGGACTGACAAAGATCTCAGAGGTGAGCAGCCCCTGGTTCAGCCCCTTCAGCATAGAATCAGTAAGTCTTATTGGGGACAAAACCGAGGAATGGGATTTAATAAAGTACGAATTGCAGTGGCACAGAAAGAAGGAGGAGTTGAGGAAGTATGAAATCTGAGAGAGTGCAGGTGAGAAGAGAGATTGGTTGATAGTTGCCTGAGGAGAAAGGGTCTCCCCCTTTTATGAAGAGGAGAACTTTAACATGGCTTCTAAGCCCTGGGAGTGTCCCATCACAAAAACAACCCTTTAGAAGAGAGGAAATTGGAAGGGCTAAATTGGGAGCAGAGAGGCAAAGGTGTTTGGGGGTCAAGCCAATCTGGGCTACTACCATTGAGGAGATATGAGGTGAGTAAAGCAGGAGTGTAGCAGTGGGGGAAATGTGGTAGAATGAGAATAGGAAGGGTTAATGAGGCAATGCAGAGGGGCGAAGGAGATGTCAGGGTGAGGGTTGGGGTGGTTGGAGGATAGGAAGTAAGAAGGGGAGGTGGCTTGAGAAGGGAGAGAGTGCAAGATGTATAGTACTGGTTAAAAGTAGAGGTGACATCTGGAGAGTCAGAGATGGGTAACGAGCCTTCAGACTTGAGGACAAAGATGAAAGATGGGAGGGGGAGGAAGGAATCCAAGATTTATTTATTTGATTTTTTTAATCAGGTGAGAACCCTAGAGCATCAAATGTCCATTTTCAAGGGGGACCTGAAAATGAGTACAACAGAGCATATAAAACAAGACATAAATGCAATGTAGAAATACAATCGGGTAAAACAATTACATTTTGACAAGATCATAAAACGTCCTTTTAAGGCATGCTTAAACCTGGAACAGGATACTATCTGATAGAATTCAGTAGTCAGGAAAAGTTCCAATCAACAGTGGGAGTTATGTAAAACATATAGTTGACCAATAACTGTATAGTAATGTGGGAGTTTGAGTTTACCCACTTTCACATGACCCAGTTATAGAGCTTGAAGGATGAGGGATTAGAACATTCTTAAAGTGGAAGGGGCTAGGACCTCTGAAAAACCTCCAAAAGGTAACAAGTCTGACATCAGCAAAACGCACCACAAAAAACAAACAAAAAAATCTAAATTTGTGTAAAGATAACAGTGATGCGTGTGACATGGATCAAGAGCAATCAGCCTACAAACCTGATTATAGAGTATTTCAACCCTTTTCAGAGTGGTTTTGTTAGCAGCAGAATAAATGGGCAAACCAAAATCAAGTAAGCATTAATCACCGACAGAGGAGGGCTCTACAAATGTAATGCCCTGCTGGGGGGGTGCAAAGGCCGAGTGCTTCCAACCACCCAGCGGGCATTAATCCATGGTAGAGCACGATGCTGGAGGTGATTAATGCGCTTGTAACATGGCAAGTGCGAGACAGACATTGCGATACTATTCTTGAGCTGTACAGCAGACTCCGCTTACCCAGCTCTCTAAGTATGTTGCTAGTGCTCTGCTGTACTTCGTTGTTTGTGACAGACAGGGATGCTGGAGAGACGTGCGTGTTCCCGTTCCACGGCACACCACTATTTATATAGTGTGCAGTTCTTTGACGAGATGTCCCGCGGCCACTGTTGGACTCCCACAGACTCGCGAGCGGTCCGATTTGCTGATTCGTCACGACACCTTTTCCAGTTTCTTCGTCGCTGTTGTGTCCCGCTGTGACATTGCAACGGTGGATCATGGGAGAGATCCGTTGCCAGAGGACCCGCTCCGGCGCTGCATCTCGGTGATGGGTCTATTGTGTGTCGTCCACTACTGCCATCTACAGGGCTTGACAGCACTATTCAGCCCCTCTGTGTATGTTGCGCTACAATAGCAGGCGCACTCCTTGACACCCACATGCACTAGCGGGTGATCTCTGCCTTGCCTTTCATGTTCCCAAGCTACCACTTGAGATTGTGGCGATTTCTGGTACCGCTCAACTGGCCTCTGTGGACACTTTAGGTACTACCCAAGCGGGCTCTATGCTGGATTAATCACTGCTTGGTTTTCGTCACATGCTGCGTTTGCACCAATCTCGTTCCTCGATTTCAGCATAATTTATTGTGCCGTGTTACAATAAGGGATAATAACATAGTTTGAGCTAAAACTTTTCTGGAATGTAAAGCTAAGCAATTTCTAACTTTGTAAAGTAATCCTAATCTAATATGGACCTTCTACTCAAATAATTGATATGATTAGAGTAGGATAACAAACCATCTAACATAAATCCCAAGTATTTAAAATTATCAACCTGTATAGAGATGCAGTGAATAACTTTTCATTTCAACCATTCTAACTTTTGCTGGGGGAGGTAGGGTTAATATTCTGGAGGTTTGAAGCACAGTAATCAGCTTTTCCTTCTCTGATTGTCTTGCTAATGGCACTGCAGAGCTGTTGTACTGCAGTTGGTCCTCTGGGGAGCCAGAAGCCTTACTGTATATTTGTACCACGCAGATTCCCAAGGAAACAGTAAGATCTGCAGAGATCTAGGAAATATGGAAGCCATGGTTTTTATTTGTTTTTAATTAATATTTTCATAGTTTAAAATGTAAATATTTTATTGTGCATGAGTGTTACCAGCTGATTCTATCCATACCTCAAATTATGAGGGACGTCCCTTATTTTATCTCTCAAAATTTCTCTGTCCCTCTTAGCCATTCCTCATGAAAAAGTTGCTGTCTACACAGAGAATGTGCTGTAAATTCCAACTTTAAAGCAGAAATTCATAATATTTTACGATGCTAAATCAAAAATAATCTTTGTACATGTAAACACCATGGTTTCCACAGTGTTTTGAGTTTGTATTTACATGTTTAAGGATATGCCCCTTATTATGAAGGTTAGTGTCCCTCCCTTTGAGTGCCTGTGTCCCTCATTTCAGTGATAAAAAGTTGAGAGGTATGCATAACCCTTTAGAATGCAAGTCTGCTAATCTGAATGCTCTATTTCCTGCCAGTGTTTTATAATCTTTATTAATACTACATATATATATATATATATATATATATATATATATATATATATATATACTGCAAAGACCTGAGTGTATTATGAAGGTCCTGTCTCACTAGTAGAGAGAGCAACAAGAATAGAGAACCATGACGGGGAGGTAACTAGTACAGTACTCGGCTGCAGCACACTACCTAGTAACTGCCTTTTTCTTTTAAACGTGATTTGATTCTGTTGGGGGCTTTTCCCATTGTATATTAAACAAATATTTTTTTTAAAAGGGGAAAATAATAAAAAAATAAATGAATGCTTACAGAGCTGAAGGCCAGTCAGTAGTTCTTGGCACATGATTCTCCAGTTATCCTGAGAAAACTATGGTTTACCACCCCCCCAAAAAAAAAACACCCTACTGCACATTAGGCATACCATTTATACCACGTGGTTTTAAAAGGTATGTCAGTCTAGCTTTTCATGGAAATGTAGTGGTTATTGTTTCAGTTCAGTGTTTTGGCTGGAAGTGCAGATGGGCTTTGTCACGTCTTCCAGCACTACACAAACTGCTCAGCCATTGGTTTGGGTTCGATTTAAAACATGGCTTCTGCGGAAACGACCTGCCGATGACTTAGCTGCTGTGGAACTAACATGTTATTTTCACAGTATTTGACTTCCTTCTGAGAGCAGAACTGGTTTCTTTGTTATTGAACTGTGGTAAGTTAGGCTGCACATGAGTGGCATAACCCCTACATTACATGCCTCAGCAATGCATCTGACATAGATATGCTGTCTTGTCAAAAAATGTATTTTTCCAGTGTCAGATAGTTTTCCTACAAAAATAACATTTTCTTTATTAAAGACCCAATCTAATGAGATACTTTGTTTGGGGGGGGGGGGATGCCACTGTAGTTTAGTATTTCTTTTCAATTATGTTTCGGCGAACTGTAGTTCAGTATTTCTTTTCAGTTATGTTTCGGCAAATTAGAAAACCAGGTATATTTGCACTATATGGCTAGAAGGAAGCTTCCTTTAGATTGCTAACAGTTGTACATGCCCATTAACCTAAAACATCTCAGGGTTAGTATATTTCATACAACATAATTTAAGAAAACAATTCATATTCTGTATAGAGCATGCTAGGCCTTAATAGGTTATAGGTATAGCGTATATTGTAAACAGGCACTTATATTATTTCATTCCAGCTTCATCCTCCTTTTATTGACATCCATCTGAGGTCTCCCAGGCTTCAGTACTGCCGAGCAACACCCGCTGGGAGAGGCTGAGACAGGAGCAGCTGCAGGCAGTCTCGTGGCCACTGCCTGTCAGTGGCCTTTTCTTAAATCAGCAGTGTGCACCCAGCTTGAATGGTGCCAGCTGGCAACATGGCAGATCCAGCCCCTTCTCCCTGGCAACCAATTTCCCTGTCACTGAAAAGAGAATGCCCTCCTTCCCCAAGCCTGGCATGGCTGAGATCTGAACATTTACAGCATCTGCACAAGTGCAAGCTCTAATCTAAATGGCAAGGCTGGGAATTGAACTCGGAGCTTCTGGATACAGAGAAGACCACATTATTATACTGCTGACAGTCTGGTGCTGTTTTTGTTATTATAGTAAAGGTTCTCGATGAGATGAGTTTGATTTTCAAGTTAGGCATTTTTTTTTTTTAACTTGTCTTGACAGTAGTCCATGAAATGAAACCTCTTTTCTAGAAACAGTGTCCAGAGCAATGAGTACGGGCCTTGACCTCCCCACCTCTCAGCCAGCACATGTTTACTACAGCTGCAGGCAGTGTACTCTGTAAACTAGGGGGAGGGACTGCAAATAGAAGCAGATTCACTTTTCCACTTCCTGGGCCTAAGGCAAAGAGAAAACATTTAGGAATATATGGACATGAAGACTTAAACCATGCACCTGCAGGATAAAAACACTTGAGGATCAACCTGCTTGTTCTTACTGTCTCTATAGCGAAACACAACAGTACCCATTGTTGTGCCCCCCAGAACTTTGAGACATCATCATTTAAAGGTTGATGCTGTAAATCTGCAGTTCCATTACTCCAGAGTGAGTGAGACTGAGGGGAGAGAGAGAGAGAGAGAGAGGGGGAAGAGAGAGAGAGGAACACATATGTTTTATGGAGTTGTACTTCCATTTGGCTCCATGCTTCTGCGCCATATTAAGATGTATTGTGATTTATTTCCTTCACATTACTCACAATACTTGCACTGATTTCCTTTCCAGTTGCTGGAACACAGATGGACTGATTTTTATCTATAGGCTTCTCAACATTGCATGCTGTTTTAGAAGTAGACACCTCCTGGAAATTGTAAAGTACTGTTTTAGGAAGACAAATGCCACCTCCTGCTTCATAATGGGCATAATCCAGATTGAACAATTTTGTTACAGATGACTGATCTCATTGTAGATTATCTGTGGGCAAGCACTTTAAGATGTAGGGGTCAGATTTTCAGAAATTGTAAATCTAAAAACGTACCTTGACTAAATGTTACGCCAGTGGAGGTGTTTTAAGTTTACTTCGTGCTTAGCTGAAAGACTGATGCATTCATTGAAAAAGTTCGTAATATTGCCTTTCGTAGATAGTTTGATTTACTCTCGAAGTCCAAAACATTTTTTTTTTTTACCCCCACCTTAATAACTAAAGTTGCAGTGGCTACACCATGCATCTGGCCAGGAGAAGGAAGAGATACCGAACAACTATTTTTGTTGGGTATTTCACAAGGAAAAGGATGGGACAGAATCTGGGGTTAGGAAAGGGGAGAAAGGTCTCTGGTGGAATGGTACAGATAACAGAGAAAAGGTTGTTAGAAAAGCTAGCTGGGGTGAAAGTAGATAAATTTATGGAACTGATGGCTTACACCCAAGGATGCTACAGAAGCAGCGGCGGCAGGCGTGGCCATCAGCCGAGCTAGCAACAGCGTCTTGTTTAAGCTGTACACCGCACAGTATAAATATAGAACTTTAAAAACAGATAAACGCCCTAGGTAAAAAGAGTTAAATCTTTAGACGGAGAACACTGCCCAGATCATTTTCAAACTAAATACGTCCGTTTGCTGCAAAAAGATCCAGAGAATGGGCCGAACAAACAAAGCGACGTCTGGCAGTGAGGCAGCCCATATGAAAGACTCCAAATCTGGGTCAAATAAGGATTCGGGTGTGGGGACAGCGGAGGAGATCACTCAGCCGACTAATGCTGCGCTATTAAAAGCAATCCAGAAATTAGATGGCAGGATGGAGGTATTCACTGCCCAATTCAAAGTAATGGATACAGAGATCGAAAAACTGGAGGAAGACACTAAAGCTGCCACTAAATCAGCATCAGCAGCAATGGCCACTTAGGCAGGATTGGTGAAGGAGAATGGGGTACTGATGAGGCGCCTAGAAAATCTGGAAAATCTGTCCAGAGCCACGAATATGAGGATCCTGGGCATTCCGGAACAAGCTGAAGAAGATGATCAAATTGGTTTTGTGCAAACGCTCCTTAAGGACATTTTCCAGACTTCGGAGGAATATTCGATCATCAGGGCCTACAGAATCTCCCCATGTGGAGCTAGGCAACGCATGGCCTCGGGTCAGTTACCTCCACGATCCCTTCTGGTAGTGCTGGGGTCAGTACTTCAAAAAGACTCGCTGATTGCAATGGCTAAGAAAAGAGGGTCGATGGAATGGGAGGGCAATAAAATTCACATTTTTCCCAATCTTAGTTATGCGACAAGGCAAAGGAGAAAGAGCTTTGATTCAGCATGGACTCGGCTGAGACAGCTGGGTATTCAGCACATTCTAATAATGCTAGCAAGCCTGCGGAGTTTTTATGGAGGAAAAATCTTCCAATTTTCAGACCATGGAGAAGCCGGCAAATACATCAATCAAGTGAAGAGGGAGTTCCAAACGAAGGACTTGGAGGATGGTAGTGAAAATGAGGACAGTGACTGAAAGCTGAATACTGGGGTTTTCCTAATAAATAGCGCTTATTTTAACGATTCAAGGTAGGGACCCATGGAGAGACTTGACTTATGGTTTGGTAAAATGTTCTATCTTCAATATAAGACTCTGATACGGGGCAACTTTGTATGGATTAATGAAAGTCTTTTCCTTTTTTGAAATTAGCCTGATGTGACACGTAGTATGGAATAAGTTCCCTACACCCCAGAAATGTTAAAATTACTGTCAAGTTATGTTTTAAAAGTTTTAAATACGATGGGAAATATTACAAGAAGCTGGTAACCTTTTGCTGTATCTGTAGATGCAGATAGGGAGCAGTAACTATCTTAATGATAGGGATATAGATTGATTTTAAACAAAAAATATGTTGGTTTACTCCCTGCTCTTGACAGCAACAAGCCATTATTGATTCCAGTTTGGGATATATTAGTTAGCTAATCACCCCCCGGTATTGTATCATAATATAGGGGTCTACTGAATGTGGGTTCTGTAAAAATGACATATTGCATTCATGTAATGTTGCTAATTGTCTGTTCACCTGCCTATATGAGCACTACACTGCAATGTTTTTTGCAGTTAAACATAATAAAAAAAAAAAAAAAGCAGCAGCGACAGTGGATGTGGTTCCGGTACACAACAGTGAGAAGAGGGATGAGCCAGGGAACTATAGGCCAGTCAGCTTGGCATCTATAGTCGGGGGAAATCATAGAGTCTAAACTCGGGGAGGATCTGGTGGACTTCTTAGAAGGGAATGCTTTGCAGGACCGCAGATAGCATAGGTTCTCAAGGGAGACGTCTTGACAGACTAATCTGGTTTTGTTCTTCAATTAGGTAGCCACAGAAGCAGACAAGGGGCAGGCAATTGATGTAGTAGTACACTTAGACATCATCAAGGATTTGACTCAGTCCCCCACAGGAGGCTGGTCAATAGGATTGGGGACCTTGGGGTAGAGGAGAAAATGGCAAACTGTGTAGAGATCTGGTTCAGGGGTAGAACACAGATGGTTGTTCAGGTTTTATTGAAAATATGTAAACGATCACAAAGGCTCATAACATACAGTTGTGTCAGTAAAGACATATTTTTAAAAATACACAAAAGCGTATTCAGATTACAAAAAAAAAACAGTAAAAATCCTCAGATTATAATATGGGAAGACAAAACACGCTTTGCTTTTTAGGCTTTTCTGGCCTTTTGTGCACAGAACTGGCAACAGCATACATATTTAAAGTAAGCCCCAACTCTGTTAGGCTTGCCTTGTGGTTGTTGCAACTTCCATTTGCCCCGCATCCTCACAGCCACCTGGCTCTAGTACCCTGATGTTCAAGGACTCTCTGTCTGGCCCCCGGCATGTTCTCTATTAGATCGGGGCTGGAGGAGCAAGAGCTACGGACCCGCTGTGCTGCTGCAGCATGAGTGTGCGAGCAGCAGGTAGCACATGCGCGTTAGATTGCATTCGATTTCTTGTCACCGTTGTGGCAAGCCTAAAGCCTCTCAGCTGCTCCAAGACCCCGGAGACATGGAGGAGGCAACTGAGAACCCATAAAAACATTTAAGAGCACCAATAAGTGCTAAGAGGTACTAGCATAAATATCAGTAAGGTCAGCTGATGAATATTAATGTACCTGCCTGCTGCCTGGGGACAAAGAATATTGGCAACAGTGACAGGCGGGGGAGTTAAATGAAAATGTTGAACTCTGTATTTGGGTGAAAGGGCAGAGAGGTTATTATTGGTCATTGGGGAAAATCAGTGTCTAAAATATTAAAGTGTGGCTGCAAGGGACTTTGAAAGTGTGGACTTTACTCAGACTGTGTATTCTGCAGCCATTTTGACCACCTCTCACCCCTTGCCAAGGATCTGCAGAGGGCTCATGGGACTGCACCAAGGACTTTTGGGAGAGAATACAGAGACATTTCTTGGCGCCCACTCGCAGGACCAATAGGGTGTCAAGTAAGTCCTATGAATATTAATTTATTCATTTAGACACCTGCTGCAGCCAAGGGGAAGGGGCTGCTGGAAAACTGATAAAAGGGACTGTTTTGCCGGGCAAGGGGGTAATTCAAACATGATCCAAGAGTGAGCAGATCGCAGAAGCAGCTGCTGGAGGGCTTTTCAGCCCTAGGCCTGCATCTGGGACTTGACGCCCAGCTCGGCCCCAGCAGATCACAAGCATTTGGGACCCTGCTGCCAGAGACTTTGGAGTGGAGCAACTGCAGAGTGCATGCAGTAAAAGAGTAGCAGAGAGAGAGAGAGAGAGAAAGCTAGCTGAAGCGCAGTGTGAGAGCAAGTGTGGAGAGCAGCAGCAAGTAAGTGACTGTGTACTAAGTTTTACCTCTAGACTGGGCAGATTTAAAGCCTGTGCTGCTGAGTCCTGAGAGAACCTCTCAGTGTGGGCTGTGGCTAGGGACTGTGCAAAAGCCCAGTTGCAGCTTATGTTCTGGAAGGTATACCACAGAGGGGTCTGGGGACTGTGCCTGATGTGTCCCCGGATCGAAGACGGAGAAGACCAATGGAGGAAGAGACATTGAGAGGCCTGCCTGGTGATCACCATATACAAAGGCTCTGGGGGCCAAGATTGGAGAGGCCTGGTGGGTGGAGACCAGCTTCGTCATTTATTCAGCCAGCTGCTGATTTGTGCACCAACAACTCCTGATACCAGCACGGTACCGTGAAACCAGTTTCTGCCACCCCCTTTTGAACTGCTGAACTGTAAATACCCTGGGCTGCAGCTTTGGGGAAATCTTTATTTAGCTAGCTAGCTTGTCAGACTTAAGGGGGGGGGGGTTAAGTCCTGGGCAGCACTGTGCCAAGATTAAAGCTGCACCCAGGCCTGAAATTTAAAATTAAGAGTTGTGAATTTACGATTTGGGCCCTGGTGAAAGACCCCCATGTCGAATTCTGCGCCACGTTGAGTTACCTACCAAAGACACTGCAGAGACTTTTTGGGCAGCTGCCAAGGGAAAGACAGGTGCACCTGCCAGTGAGAGGAGGGGATCGTTTGGGGCAGAATTGTTAGTCAGTTGTTATTATTGTTATTGTTTATTTCCCCCTTCTCCGCTAATAAAATACTGTTGTTCATGTTAGTTGCTGCCACAGAGTGTTTCTGCAAAGAAGGGGAGTACTGTCAATGTGTGGGGGGGAACTGGTTGGGGGGGCTGCTGAAGTACTTTTCTGGGGGGTGGTAACCTGCAATTTGACCACAGGTATTCCCTGCCACTTCCTCAGGTGGAGGCACCGTGCCATTCTACATCCACCTATCCTACCAGGCCCAGGCCAGCCCCTCGTAGGTGAATATTATGAGGACCTCGAGGGCCCCAGAACAGCCAGAGGTGAGTGAAAGGGCTGTTACATTAATTTGACAACAAATAGGCTACAATAGTATTCTCCGTTGATAATTTATTCATATCTAAAAAAAGGTGCAACTCATTTGTTTCTGCAATTAACTAATGCAGGATAATCCAAACGCAAATGTGAGACCATTGTAAAACTTTCACAGTTCCAGAGACATTTTGTAATCCATTTATTTTTCAGAAAATGACAGGGTGCTAGTCAGTGGAGAGTTTGCAGAAGTGAGGGAGGTGGCAAGTGGGGTAACTCTGGGTTCAGTACTAGGACAGGTCCTCTTCAATATGTGCATCAGTAGCCTAAGTGAAGGTATCAAGGGTACGATCTTACTCTTCGCAGACAGCACAGAGATCTGTGCAATGGCTGACACGGAGTAAAGGAGAGGGGAATAAAGGGAGGATCTGGGCAGGTTGGAGAGCTGGTCAAAGATTTGGCAGTTGAACTTCAGTACTAAAATTCACGGGCTTCATTCATGAATCACTTGACCAAGGCTGTCTGGTTGGAGCGGTATTTATAGATCTCTCCAAAGCCTTCAATACAGTGAACCATGCCCTCATTCTTCACCAGTTATCCGACACAGGACTGTCCAGAGATACCCTAACCTGGTTCAAAAGTTACCTTTCTGACTGCTCCCAACAGGTAAAGATCAACAACCACCTCTCTGACAGGTGAGCTGTCCTATCAGGAGTCCCTCAAGGGTCCCTTCTGGGTCCCCTTATGTTCAGCATCTTCATGAACAGACTACCTAGCCACTGTCAGAATTGTATATTACTGTATGCAGATGATGCAGTAATTTCCACTAACAACCAAGACCCTGTGCTCCTCGAGAATCGAGTCCAACAAAGCTTTGCAAAGGCCAAAGATTGGTTCATTAAACATAAACTAATACTTAACCACAAGAAGACCAAGATAATGCTCTTCACTGGCCAGTATAACAAATTCAGATCTCGCCCTTTGATAATCTGCAACTCTGCTGGCACCCCACTGGAATAAGTTCAACACCTTAAATATCTCAGGATCACGCTGGACAGCACACTATCCTACTCTTATTATATTGAGCATGTTGCTAAAACTGTCAATGTCCAAACTGGGCTTCTGCACAGGCATAAACGGAGTTTGATTTCTGATGCACTAAAACTTGCACTCCATAGTTCCATGATATCTATAATAGATAATGGACTTGCAGTTTACAGCTCTGCCATGGAAACATCTCTACGGTGGATATCTACAGCCCTGAACAAGGCCTCCATGCTCCTCACAGGTGATGCTCGACTCTCGCACACCTGCAACCTCTTTGCTAAGATCTACTGGCTTCAGTTAAAAGACAGAATTAAATTCCAGACATGTCTTCCTTGTAAGAAGGTCAGCCTGGGTCTCGCACTGCCAGGGCTGCAAAACATCCTCAACCGCTCCTGTCAACCTCGACGTACCAGAAGCTCTGTTCACAAAATCTTCCAGGTACCTCACTGCTGGACAACCCAAGGACAGAGATCCTTTGCCTACTGAGCTCCTCTTTGGCTGAACTCCCTTCTTCCTGCTGACGTTTCCTCAATATCAAAGCTAGGACCATTCAAACATAAACTCCGACAGTACCTGATCTTGCACAACACCTGAGGCTGTGTCCACTGAGCTGTGCCCCTCTGAGGAATCTGCCACCAGTCCTCCCAACTCATAAGGTCTTGCACTTATCCTCTACTACACTACTTCTTTAGCACTTCTTGCTTGTGTCCCCTTACTCAGACCCTCCCCAGCCCCTCCTCACGTCTAACTTCAGACCTCTCCTGTATCTGGCTCTGCCCATCTCCCCCCCCCCCGTACCTCCCCACCTCTCCTTATTCTCCCCTACTCCCCGCACTGCCCATCCACCCTCCTCTTGTTCTTGCTACCCACCACCTCACTCCCCCCCTTGTTCTCCATCCCCCTCCACCCAGTCTGCCACCTCCCAACCCTTGCCGTTCTCTCTGCAGCCCTGTGACAATGGTCTCTAGCTGCCTCTCTACTTTTCCCTCATTTCCCCTCCCTTCCTTATACCTCCCTCCATCTCCTGTCTACATCTCGACAAGGCTTCTCGCCTGATCTAACAGATTCATTCAGTGTCTTGCTCTCTTTGTATAGCATGTTTTGGTCTGACCTACATTGTACAATGCAGTATAGTTGCTGTTTTTGTTTTATAATTCCTGTACTCAACTACTTTTGTATACTACCTCTGACTATATCTCCTGCTTTGATGTGAAACCTATGTAACAGAGCTCCTGCTCATAAGTGTTAATCCAAGATCTTAATAAAGCAAAAATAAATGAAAAGTGCTATGCAGAGGCATACACGGGAGAGAGACAGGATCCAGCAACAGTGCATGTCAAGACTGGGAACGTGACATCTGTCATGAACTCGTCTGAGTGTATCCAGGGCAGTGTTGGAATTACAGAGGGGCTTGGCAGGGCTCGGCCTAGTAGCTCTAGAGTGAGTCCTGGTACCTCACACATCACTGGCATTGACTTATAATGGAAAGGGGGGGCTTAGTTTAATGATCTGTCCCTTATGGGCTCCCCTAGCTTCCAAAGCTCATAAAGTGTAATTGCAACACTGGTCCAGTGGATTTGGTATCCAGAGCTGGTGTAGCGATTAACAATGACTAGCCCATGATCAGGATTTAACCCCTAGGTGAAGAACAGTTACTCCTGACATAAGGGACCCAAAGACATGTGCTGGAATAATAACTACTGCAGGTATGTACACCCAAAACTACTTGTGTGGCTAGGCCAGGGGGTTATGCGCTCTGTTATTTGTGCATTCTATTGCTGGGTTACAGTGAGGGGGTTCCATGCTTAGTGAGACAAGTAGGGCAAGTAGCAGAATCAGTATGTGGAGCAGATCTCAATGGGAGGGGGACGTTTTATAAGGATGGTTAAAGACTTGAAGTGTTGTGCCCTGCTCTGCAGTTTTGCATACCCACTTGGCCTTCTGTAATGGAATCAAAACTTTCTCCTATGTATTTATTTACTGCCTCCATGCCTGCAAAATAAAGCAGAAAGACTGTGCCAGGAAGATGGTGTTTTGGGGAGAGTTTTCTATGTATTTTGCCTAAAAGACTTTTTGTATTATTTGATAACGGTACAAAACCCAATGGGAACAAGGCTTGTTTTCTGGGGTGACCCGGGAGATAAAATGACTTGATCAGAATTACACAGTATGCAAGTGAAGACTGTGGGAATCAAACCAATGTTTTTTGGATGTATTATGCTCATTCACAGCTCGTTTCTCTAGCCTCTAAGGTATGCTGCCAACCTACTTTCTCTTTCTTTCTTTCCTTCTTTCCTTTCAAAAGTTTCATCCAGAAAGACATACCAAGCTTCTAGTTGGTTTCAGATGCATCCTGGGGGAATGGAGGAAGAGGAGTATGTCATAAGGATGTGCGTTTTTAGGAGAACATAATATAAGGTGCGGTTAAAAAAAAAAACAAAAAAAAAAACTGCAGTACACACCGCACCTTATCTAATGTATTCTCACTTGCGCGTCTTTTTTCTTTCCCATTCCCCAGGGCACATCTGGATAGAGCTGTTACAAGCTTAGTATGTCTTTCCTGGTGACATTTTTGAAATAAATAAAGAAGAAAAAGTCTTTTAGGGAAAATAAGTAGAAACTCTCTCAAAACACTTCCTAATATGTTTATTTTATTAATATGTAACAAATATAATCAGTTTTGATGAGCTACAATTAAACATAACCATGTTTAGAAATTGCTTCTCAAAACTGTATGATTGCTATCCATTTTGTTTTTGATTAGCATGTCCGCTAATTAACCTTTAAAAATGAATTTATGCTTTGTGGATGGGTCAGTGACATCGGTTTGATGGTTTTGGTAAATATTCCTGCTGATAGTAATGAATGGCAGTAAATAACTGCATGTATCTTCCTCTTTGTGACTGAACACACAGGATGAAGCAAAGAAAATGACATGCTTGCATTGTTGTGTACTATGTTTTTCTACCAATTTAGTCTCTGTGCTGTAAGGCTGATAATCTCGGTCAATCATACCCAAGCCACTCCCTCCCAAGGAACTACCCAGCTTCATGTACACTACCTGCAGTTGCTCTGAGCTTTGTTAAATTCCACCTTGATGGGCCAGCCTTTGCTTACCCACCTATCTTTGCCCCCCACCCCCACCGGCTGGGACCCTAGAAAGGTTAGAAACATATAAACATAGAGGTTGACGGCAGATAAGGACCACAAGGCTCATCCAGTCTGCCATTTTTTCTACCTTATGAATGTGCCATTCACCTTTACACTGTCAATGACCTATCTATCCATATTCATCTGTATTGCTCCCTTATGCCTATCCCATGCCTGTTTGAAGCCCTGCACTGTATTCATAGACACTACTTCCTGAGGTAGGCCATTCCATGCATCCACCACTCTTTCTGTGAAAAAGAATTTCCTCACATTCCCCCTTAATCGGCCTCCCTCTATTCTCATGCTGTGTCCTCTTGTCCTGCTATTTTTCTTATATTTAAACATGTTAGACTCTTTCACCTTGTTAATGCCCTTAAGGTGTTTGAATATTTCAATCATATCACCTCTCTCTCCCTCCTTTGCTCAAGGGTATACATATTGAGCTCCCGTTAACTGTCCTCATATGTCTTCTGATGCAGACCCTGCACCATTTTGCTTGCCCTTCTCTGGACTGCCTCAATTTGTTTAATGTCCTTGTGAAGGTGTGGCCTCCAGTACTGCACGCAGTACTCCAGATGGGGCCTAAGCAGCCTCTTGTAAAGAGGGATTATTACCTCCCTCTTACAACTTGTGATACCCCTACTAATTCACCCTAACATCCCCCTAGCCTTACTTACTGCTTTTAGAGGTCTGCTTGGATGATTTCAGGTCATTGGTGATGATGATGCCCAAGTCTCTTCCTTCCTTTGTGACTGCCAGCAACTCCCCTCCCAACCTATAGATGGCTTCAGGGTTTCTCTTCCCTATGTGCATGATCTTGCACTTCTTTGCATTAAATCCCAGTTGCCACTCTTCTGACCATTTTGCTAGATTATCCAGATCTCTTCTCATTCTGCCCACCCCATCTGGATCATCTACTGTGTTGCAGATCTTGGTGTCATCTGCAAACAGACAAGCCTTACACTCTAGTCTATCTGCAATGTCACTAATGGAGATATTGAAGAGTACTGGCCCCAGGACTGATCCCTGAGGTACCCCACTTGTGACTTGCATCTCTTCTGACTGTATACCATTTACCACCCCTCTCTGTTTTCTGTCCGTCAACCAGTTTGCCACCTAGTTGACCAACTTCTGACCCACCCCAAGCCTACCCAGCTTATTTATCAATCTTCTATGTGGAACAGTGTCGAAAGCTTTGCTGAAGTCAAGGTAGGCGACATCAACTGCTCCCCCTTGGTCCACCACTCTGGTTACCCAGTCAAAGAAATCTATGAGATTAGTTTGACAGGACCTTCCTTTTGTAAAGCTGTACTGTCTTGGATCCTGTGCCCTTATGGATTCCAGGTGTTGCACTATCCTATCCTTAAGGAGTGCCTCCATAATCTTTCCCACTATTCAGGTAAGACTGACTGGCCTGTAGTTCCCTGCCTCCTCCCTGCTACCACTCTTGTGGAGCGGGATCACATGAGCCCTTCTCCAGTCTTCTGGGACCTCTCCTGTGCTCAGAGACTCACTAAACAGTTCTGCTAATGGCTCTGCTAGTTCCACCCTTAGCTCCTTAAGTACCCTGGGATGTATGCCATCAGGTCCCATTGCCTTGTCCACCCTGAGCTTAGCGAGGTCTTGTAGGACCCTTTCTTTTGTGAAGGGAGTAGTGCTCACCTCCCTCCCCCCTGTGTCCATGGTGTCGAGCTGTGGGCCCTGTCCTACCTTCTCTTCAGTAAATACTGAGCAAAAGTATCTATTTAGGATAGATGCTTTTACAGGGTCCTCCTCCTCACATGCCCCCTTTTTCTCCTTTGAGCTTAGCAATACCCTCTCTGGACTCTCTCCTTTCACTAATGTATCTATAGAAAGTCTTGTCACCTTCTTTTACTGTTCGTGCTAGTGTTTCCTCAGTTCGGGACTTTGCCTGCCTTACTGCCTTCCCTGCTTCCCTTAGGGAAGTTTGGTATGCTCCCTATCTTCATCCTGCTGTGTTCCCTTATATTTCCTGAAGGCCAGTCATTTGGCTCTGATCTTTTCTGCTACTGTTTTTGAGAACCAAAGTGGTTTCCTTCTTCTTTTGCACTTCCTTTTCTCCCTAACACAATGGGATGTTGCTTCAAGTATTGCATCCTTAATGCTTGCCCACTTTGCCTGTACCCCCTCGCCTGTGTTTCTTTTTGGCAGGGCTAGCTTAACTCTGTTGGCCATCTTATCAAAGTCAGCGCCTCTGAAGTCCCATATTTTTGCCTTGGAATGGGATGATTTAGATGTAGTGGCTAAATTGAACCATACCATGTGATGATCACTGGCCTCCAAGTGACCTTCTACCTGGAGATCTGTGATCCCTTCCTTGTTGGTCAGTACTAGATCTAGGATAGCCCTGTCTCTTGTGGGTTGTTGTACCAGTTGTTTGAGGCCCTCCCCCTGCAGGGAATCCACCATGCGTCTAGTTCTGGCAGATGTTCCTGCTGGTATTGACCATTCTTTGAAAGCTGATTGAGTGGAGGAGTAGGTATTAATGCAAGGAAAGGTTTGTTGGTCATTGCTTGGAATAAGAATGGGGAAGACTTCATCCAGCAAGTATCTTTAAAGCTTTGCTGTCTTGTACCCTCCACCTGTACACTGGGGCATGCATTGAAGGTGCCTTCTGGCCAGCCAGATAAGCTGAGATAAGCCCAGCCCTCCTGCCTCATGTCATGGCACCAAAACCTGCACAAGATGTCAAAACCCTTCACTTCGGTGTCAAGCCTGCATGTCACATTGGTGGCAGGCTGCACATCAGAGCATGCATTCCTACTCGCATGACACAGCGCCCCCCTCCCTCGGCCACTGGAGGTAGTTGTGTAGTAGCAGGTGTGTCCCCCCCCCTTCCCAAAGCAGGAAGCATCTGAAATGGATTCTCCCTTCGACTCTGACACCTCATCTGCAGCACCCTGACCTTGGGAAATGTTGGCTTGATGAATGGTTTTACGTGACTACTGGCAACTGCATATAAACCCCCAACCCCCCCAAACCTGAGAAAATTTGAGTTAGATGAAAAATTAACATAGAACTCAAGTATGGCACCACACATTTTTACACCTAAATTAACCCTTTACTCATTAATTAAGCAATAAGGCATGGCCAAGGGTTATGTTAATGGTCTGTTAATCACCTTCTAGGGCAGTACTGTGGCACGAGGTGTAGCCGAGTGCCACATGCCCCTAGAGGGTGATTAGCTGACCATTAACATAATCCCTGGGAATGCCTTATTGCTATTATAATAAAGCATGTTGTTAAACAGTGTTAAACCTTGTTCAGCATATGGTTAAGCTCTATATGTATGTTAATAAAAGATTAACATAAGGTTGTTAGAATATGTGCAGCCAATCAGAAAGCTCCATTTCTCAGACCCTTTTTATAATTTATTTTTGTTTACCAGGAAAAGAGGACTGTGGTATATACCATATGAAGCTGATGCTATTTCTCTGCATACAAAGTAGAAACATTCCTTAACAGTAAGCATATGTGATCCTTTGACACTCACTCTTGTCCTATTCTACAACATTTAAACTAGTTGCTCTTTAATATCAGAAGAGAAAGTGACTCTTCACCTGGATTCAATTGAATGCTGCCTTGCTGCTGAAACATTATTTGGGGGTCCTAGTCTCTAAAATGGTAACGCTGCATCCTACAACCAGTACTGTGCCATAGTCTTAAACAGCCCCCTCCCTAGATCAAAATACAATTATGGCCAATTAAACAACCTTCTTACTGGATGCTGCCAAATCCTGGAAGAAACTCCCTCCTAAGCACAGGGCTGCTGGGCCCCTAAAGTGCCTTCAGTTGATTCTGATAGACTGATTCAAATTTGTATGCATCTGCTTTGCTAATGAGTTCTAGGTGTTACTGCAAATGCATGTCTTTTTCTCTATTTGCTGCTGTATACTAATTTAATATATTCTTTTCTTTGAAGCATCTTTATGTTTCTAAATCAGTAACCGGGTTCCTGCAAAGGACCACATTGTAAATAGACTTCGGCCTGTCTCTGTTCCTTTATAAAAAAAACTTAACTAATGCTGTCACTATTCATGACTGTGATTGCTAATATTTTTAAAATAATTAGTATTGTGATTTGACGAACTGTAACCAGATCAGGAATTTTAACCATATTTTTAGGGAGGCAGTTTGGCCTAGTTGCTAGACCACACAGTCGTGAACTGGTAGACCCATGTTTGAATACTGCAACCAACAAACCCACTGTGTGACCCTGAGTAAGTCACCTAAAACCTCCCTTTGTTTAACTTTTCTGTAATCGCTCTCAATAATCTATCTCTTTACTCCTTGAATTTCCATGTGCGTTGAAAATGGCAGTTATATTCTATCCCCTTCCTTCCCTCTCCTGGACTGTAAAGCCCTTTGGAATACAGTTTGTCTGAAAGGCACTACATAAGACCAAACTTCGTTCTTCCCCTTATTATCAGTGTATTATGCTTATTGATTTTATTATTACTGTTATTCAACTGGAGTGGAAATAAACAATGTAAATAACTCCTATAACCTAGCCTGATGCCTCACGTACATGAGAAACCATTTATTTTTAAGTATATATGTCACCAATGACAGACATAAAAAATATTTTTTTTATGTACATACCTTATGTCTTAATGCCATTCTGAACCTGATGGATATTGATTGGGACAGTTCACCGGCCAGGTGCATCAGAAGTCAGACACTGTTGGATACATAGCAAGACCGCCTGCCGTGCAGCTGGTTAAGAACCTATCAGACAGGCAGTCATTCTTTATTTGGTGCTCATGAACTTGGAGATGGTGAGCAGAATGAGGTTAGGGGAGCCACTGGAGTCCAGTGCCCATAACGCCATTTGGTTCAGGCTGGCCCTTGGGATAATCAAAACTGCAGTCCTAGATTTCAAAAAAGCAGACTTAGATGAGAGAGCTGGTCTGAGACAAATTGATCAATGTGGACTGCATTGGGGGTGTAGAAGAAAGATGGGGGTAACTGAGGGGAACATTCTCAAGGCAACAAAGTAATGCATGCAAATTGTTACAAAATGAAACGGGTGCAAGAGACCAGTATGTTGCTTGGAAATAGAGAAGCAGTGAGGGCCAAGACAAAGGTTTTCACAAGGTGCAAGGAAAAGCAGGGGAAGGAGGAATGGGGAGAATAGCAAATAAAAACTAGGGAAGCAGAGGATGGTCAGGGAGGCAAAGGCAGACACCGAGCTGCATTTTGCAAAGGGAGTCAAGAATGGAGGACTAACAATTCTTCAGATATATTAAGGAAAAAAGGAAGCAGAGAGGGGAGGGTGTTGTTGGGCTATGGGGGTGAGTACTAGAGGAAGATGAACAAAAAGGAGCTGTCCTTAACTATTACTTCTGCTCTGTGTTCACAAGGGAAGACAGTGGGCCCCTACTTGAAAGTGGCATCAGGACAGCTGTCAGAAGCATTCCTAAAACAAGGCAGCCAGTATTTACCAGAGAAAGGGCCCATAAGGGGCTTGAGGCTCTAAAGGTATCTAAAGCCCCATGGCCGAATGGGATGAATCCAAGGGTGCTCAAGGAATTGGTTATGGAACTGGCTGAACCCCTAGTAGGGCTATAGAATAGCTCAATTCGGGGGGACGAGGAGCAACCGGGGAATTACAGGCCTATCAGCCTTACTTCTGTAGTGGCTAAACTGATGGGAGTCACTGAGCAAAGAGGACCTTGTGGACTACCTATAGAGCAGTGGTCTACAGTACAGTAAACAGCATGTGTTTGTGACAGGGAGGTCTTTGTCAGATCAACCTGATAGTTTTCTTTGACTGGGTAGCAAAGTTAGTAGAGAAGGGCCATGCTGTGGATTTACTCTACTTTAATTTCAGCGAGGCTTTTGACTCGCTGCCACACAGAGGATTGCTGAAGAAGTTGGAGGACCTGAGCATTGCCAGGGACATAGTCAGATGGGTTGGAACTGGTTGAAGGAGAGACTGCAGAGTGTGGTGGTACACAGGGTCAAACTGAAAGAGAGAGTGAGGTGCTGCAGGGATCCATCCTGGGTTCTGTCCTCTTTAATTTGTTCATCAGCAATATTGGAGAGGGCATCTGAGGCAAGTTGTGTCTCTTTGCAGATAACATGAAGCTGTTTGGTAGGGTAGATAGCAACAAATGGATTAGGGAGTTGCAGGGGGATCTAAAAAGGCTAGAGAGGTGGTCTGAGGTTTGACAGTTGAAATTCCACACCACAAAATTAAAAATGTTATGCACCTGGGATAAAAAACAAAACAAAAACAGGACAGAGTACTGGATGGAAGGGGTTAAACTAAGCACTATGGCAGAAAAGCAGGAACTGGGAGTCATCATTAGTGACTCCCTCAAACAATCAAGCCAGTGTAACGAGGCATATCGCATTGCTAATAGGATGCGGGGTGTATCTGATGGGGTATTGACAGCAAAGTGTATCCAAAGGGGTATTGACAGCAGAATAAAGCAGGTACTACTACCTCTATATAGGACACTGGAGAGCTCACATCAGGAATATTGTCTGCATTCTGGAGTCCTCACCTAAGGAAGGACAGAGACAGTCAGGAGATAGTGCAACCAGGTAAACCTCAGGGAACTATTTATTGGGGGCGTAGAGTCAAGAACCCAAGGTCATGAGTGGAAACTGCAAGGGGAAGGTTTAAGAGGGATGTGAGAAAGTTCTTTTTATGGAAAGGGTTGGTGGAGCTGTGGAACAGTTTGCCAGTGGAGGTGGTGGATGCCAAGACCATAAATGCTTTCACGCATGGCTAGGGCACAGTGAAGGGTTTGGTGGTTGCTCAGGTCAGTAGTAGTAGGGAGGGGGGCAGGCGGGTGGACTGGAAGGCATAACACCCAATATCAGCAATAGATTCTGGAGCAGATTGAGAGTTCCAGGCAGACTAGATGGACCTCTGGTCTTTTTCTGCCGTCATTGTGTATGTTTCTATATTTCTACTCTTAACTGATGGGAGACCAGGTTAGACAATGCTTGATTATATCACAAAAACCTTGCTTTCTTTTTTAAAACTCATCTTTATTGAAGGGTGGAAAACGTTACATAGCAAATAGTAATTTTATGAGCTCTAATCAACCATCCATTGACACAAACAGTTAAAATAACAAAGGAGACCAACAATGCTCCTGTGAACACATCAGTGCTGTTAATAAATACTTGGAATGTGTTTCTCACCATACAGTGGTATAGGTTGGGGATGCACCACATGTCATTTAACAGTCTAGAAAATGTCAGAGAAGATCCAGGCCATCTCTGAAGTACTCCATAGTCTATGGTTATTTGCTTTCATGTAATTGAGATCTGGTTTTAATAAACATAAGCTGCGTTATGAGTCAGGAGTGATTGTCTCAATTGCTTGTGTCCAGTATGTGTCCCAAGCATTCCATATGTCCAGAAAAAGAGTTTAGTCTCAAATTCACATCAGCAGTTATTTGTTCCATTCTTCTAATGTCCTGCATCTTATTTTTCCAACTTTCAAAGTGAGAGGAAATATCTGAGAGACATTGAACTGTAACACATTTATAGGCTTTAAAGCTTTCAGTAGATGAGTGCAGGCAGAAAGGTTCCACCATACCGCGTGGACAGAAATCTTGTTGAATGCCATTACAGCAGTGGCACAATGCCGACAGTCAGCATTGTGCTGTCCAGGAACACAAGTGTTTTTTTTCGGGGGACTTAGCCCCACCCCCCCCATGTGGGGGGGGGCTGCCCCTGCACCACCCACACTAAAGATCACCAACTCCAAGTCTGAGTTGTTTTGGGGAGGGAGTGAACTCCCCAGAGACAGCGGCATCAGTAAGACAGCGGACCAGTACAGTGAACAGGGAATTCTTCTTCTTTTTTTTTTTTAAATCTTGGATAGCAGCAGTGAGCGGATGCTTGTTAATTGGTTCTGCGTCAGTTAACAAGTACAGAGTGATGCATAAACATTCAAATACAGAGTGGTTCAGTAGCAAATATACAAACACATGCCACGTTACAACAATACAGGTAAAGTTCACGGTTACAATGTACTAAGGCATTGTACAATGTATGCCCATGTCAAGAAGAGACAAAAATCAGAGTAGACAGAGGGAGGAGAAGGGGAGAGAAGATGGACAGGTAATGGTAAGAGGAAGGAGGTGGAGAGGTAGGGAAAAGAGGTGGGGGGGCATGGCAGCACTATGGAAGAGGACGGTGGGTCAGTGAAGTGCAAGGTCGGGGCTACCCAGTAGAACAGTGACAGGGTTAAGAAGTGCTAGAGGGTAAGTGCAGACTATGGCAATAGGATTACTGACTTGAGGCGGGATTTAGTGGGGGCAGACACAGGTACCCATGGTGAGAAGGTGTTGGCGCAGTTTGTGTTTAAAAGAGCCAATCGTTGTTGCACCACAGATGTCCTGGGGTAGCACATTTGTTCATATGGGCTCGGTATGAGAAACCCCACTGAGCCAAGGCACCTTGGCACGTGGAATACCTGAGAGGCAATGCTTCTGCTTTGCTTTGTGCTCTGGGAAGGAGGCAGTAGGTTCCACAGATTCTGTCGCTGTACTGGTCTTCGCTGTCTTACCGTCGCTGTAGCAACAGTATACAAGGCAGAAATACTTAAATCTGCATTGCAAAAAAATGTTGTAGGTGCCGTATTGGTCCTTTTAAAAACAGATCCAGAAACAAATGATTTGATACCTTTTATTGGACCAACATGGATGTTACAGAAAAGAACAAAGTGCTTTAGCTTTTGAACCAACCAGGTCCTTCTTCAGAAGCTTTGTGGCAGTTTTTAAATGATGTAAAAACTGCCACAAAGCTTCTGAAGAAGGACCTGGTTGGTTTGAAAGCTAAAGCACTTTGTTCTTTTCTGTAACATCCATGTTGGTCCAATAAAATGTATCAAATCATTTGTTTCTGGATCTAAATCTGCATTGAAAAGTTAATTTAAAAACTGCTTTTTTAAAAACGACTGCACTGGGCTAATCACATGTATCCCCACTAGTAAATATAAGGCCTCATAACACAACAGTGACTGACTTTACCCCCCATGAGTTACAGGTCCTTTCAGCTATCCTTTGACCTGGAGATAAGTATGATCATCACTGAGCAACCTATCTTGGATGCCGTATATGTTTGGCATTGCCACAGTATGAAAGCAAATAGCCGTCCCAGTGGCATGGAGGGTTGAAGCATCATGCCTTACCTCCTGCCATGCCGGCGACCCATGTTCGTGGTGCGAGCGGGCTGCCGGGGGTTGGCTAGGGTGGGAGAGGATTGAGCATCTAGAGGACAGCTCTCCTCTCCCGGGGAGGGAGGGAGGGACACAGAGACCGGTGCATTTCTGACATCTTGTGGTGGCTTGGTGCCGGAGCACCTGGGTCCCGCACATAAGGGATGGGGGTGGAGTAGTCGACTGGCATGCTGTGGGCAGAAGCATGCACAGCTGAGCCATTGCCAGCACCCACATTGCTCCACCTCCGGGAGGGGTGGGAGGGAGTAAAGAGAAGGGGAAAAAAAACCTGGGTGCGGCTAGATGATGCTGACCTCTGCCTGCAGGCACCACTTCTGTGAATGGTGGGCACCTCCTGAAACCGGATCCATGTTCAACAGGTTGAGGGATCCCCGCTGCTCGCCACCTGGGGGGTGTAAGCCATAGTGGAAGAAGGGAAGTGCGCTGCAAGTGGAGAACAGAGCTGGGGGGTTGACGAGATAGAGGGCCTCCCAGGAAGGAGCAAAAAAGCAAGTATAAAAAATACATACATATATATGAAGGCAAATAAACTTAAAACTATAACTATTTTAATTTCTATTATTCTTTAAATTAAGACATGTGCCACACCTTCTGGACATAATGCACGACCACCCCCATATGATGGGATTCTTAGGAACTGATGAAGGGCAGTAAATGATTACTGTAAATGTAGTTACCCACCCCCACCCACCCTCCATGATGTGATGGAATACTTCACATTTGATGACAGGCACTAATGTGCAAGAGTGAAACATCTGACTGCAACGAGACAACAGACAAGCTTTTGGATGTCCAGTCTGTTATTTACTGTCCGACATCAAGGAAAACTTTACATTGATCTGTGTTGATTTGTTGAGGTTGAGAAAGGGAACAATACTTTAGTGATAACTCATACTGATACCTGAACTGGAGGCTTAGCACTCAAAAGGATTCACTTTTAGCCTAGGTGTGCCTAATCTAAATTTGATCAAGCTTTATTCATTATTGGTACATATATAAAAAAGATGAAATGTAGATCTTCCATGGCATGGTAGCACCCTTCAAATAAGAAAGAGCTCTTGATTTATGCCACTAAATCAGGGATTTTCACAGTGACCTAATTGCTGTGCCTGAGGATAAGATAGAAGAAATGCAGTGCTTAGCCCAATAAAAGACAAGAGGAACATTTCATTTTGTGATTCTGATGATTTTGTTTTTTGGGGGGGGGATAAGAAAGTCCAATAAGAAGCAGGGAGGCAAGAATGTTAATTAAAAAGTGAGCAAACTCAGGGTGATTCACTGAAAATAGGGACACTTGATCAGTCAGGAACTATTTTGATTAAATTTGTGTTTTCAGTAGTTGCCCTGGCCACTTGATGGCAGCAGTGCAGTGAATAGGGCATGATCTGAAACGTTTGAATCCTCCACCACAGGATGTCCTGCTTCTTTGTTTGACATACTACAGCATACATGCCATTGCAAAAAACTGTGTATTTCCTGCATTGTATAGCGACACAGCAGAAATGTATTATGGTTTACAGAACTCCAAACTTAGAGCCACCTTTTTAATATATGTTTCGTTCTTGTTACAGTACAAAAACTAAAATGAAACCATTATTGTTTCTTGCTGTCAGGAATGTTTTTAAAATATACAGTGTAGTTTTCAAAAATGATCTGTGTTCTACATATAAAATGACATAGATACATAATGATGGAAGAAAAAGGCCCCCAAGGCCCATCCAGTTTGCCCACCCATTTTATTTGTGGAAACCTCTATTATTACATGAAATTATAGTAGTGATGTGACTAACCTGAAAAATTATTTCATAGAATTGTGGTATGCATGCTTTATGGTGTTTCTCTAGTAAATTTAGCATTGCTACAATGTTGATCAACCCAAATATCAGTTTGAGTTGTTTATGCAGTATTGAAAAGTACAATATAAGTACTTTGCTGATTATCAAACAACAATTTGAGTTATTCATGCAGTATTGAAAAGTATGAGTACTATGCTGATTAAACTGAAACTCAACTTATCACATTTTCTAGGCAGGAATTTAGGAGACACGTGCGCGCACACACACTCCCAGATGAATTTTGTCAACTCTCTCAGATAAATGTTTTCATTTTTCCTGTAACTCCAGGGCAATTTCTCAGTGTTGTCCTGTAGATTACATTATTTCCTATGGAACCAAATTGCTCTGTTTTCCGGTATGACCACTGCAAGTCTGTGGGAACAATTTCCTTGTAGATGTTTCCAAATCCCTGCAAAATACAGGAATCCCTGTAGATCTGGGAGCCCACAAACACACACACACTGTCTTAAGAAAAGGGCTAGTGCAGCTTTAAATCTGTGATGGTTGGTTGAAGAGTATGTGGTATTGAGGAGGGGCTGCTGAGTCTTACGCGGCTGCTACCACAGACCACCACTGTGACAAAATGTAGTCTGACACTGGAACAAGGCCTGATGGTATTTGCTAGGCTTTTAAACAGCTTTCACTGGAGCTGTTTGAACCTCTGTCCTCTGGCTATAGGTCAACATTGGAAAACATACAGCCTCTGCTTTGCTA
The DNA here is from genome assembly GCA_016271365.2 of Neoceratodus forsteri. NCBI lineage: Eukaryota > Metazoa > Chordata > Ceratodontiformes > Ceratodontidae > Neoceratodus > Neoceratodus forsteri. Next base: position 974,635,475 of record CM057459.1, read on the forward strand.
GCCAGCCACATCTCTTGTGATTTGAGGAGTAAAAATACCTTGTTGAAGCATGTGGTCATTTCCTTGTCTTCAGACTCTGGATGTGATTATATCAGTTCTGTTTTAGGGGGTGGGGTGTGTGCTGGGTTTCCATGGTAACACATTTCATAAATATTTACTTGACCCCAAAAAAAAAAAACACAGACTATTTTAATTTGTCTGGAAGCCTGGTAGCCTGGAGTTCAGTAGTAAGACAGGACACAAATAATTATAAAATCACTAATAACAAATTGCATGGTACAGTACTCTTTATTTTTTTTTGCACTGTGAACAGTTGACACTATCCCTTGTGATTCAACACATTGTGCAGGGCATAAAATAGTAGCCTCCCATCTTATTTAAAGTCCATTTTATGTCTCAGGAGAACACGTACTTACTTAAGTGCCACTGTTATCTTGCCATAAATCTCAGTAATACTGGCAGTAAAATGTGGTGGAAGGCACACCTCAACTTTGAGTTTTTTTGCACAAGTTATATGCTTGCAATGTCATTCAGTTTTCCAAACAGCCACTGTTTGAGTACTAAGTGCAACGTCTAGAGCAACAGCCTAAGGAGGCTTTATGAAGAGCATAGACCAATTTTACAGTGACGATATGCTGAAGTACTGTACTAGTGAACTGATCCTGTCTGTAGTTGAATCCCAGCACAGCACGACAGTTTATGAAATGATTTAAATTGGTATGTTGGTATGGGTAGCTTAATTTTCCGTATCTCGTGTGTGTGTGTGTGTGTGTGTGTGTGTGTGCATGTGTGTGATTCTCTTCTGCATAGGAAAAGCAGGCTAACTGCCCGGTGGAATAAAAAATGAGAAAAACCTGCCTTAGTGGGATTAGGGCTCATGTAGGGCTACACTGCTTAGCTTATGGCCTTGATAATTAAAATCAACTGTTTTCTTTCTGGTCCTGCAGTCACAGTCAGGGACTAGCAGAGGCTGTGCACAGTCCCCATGGGAGGCGTAATACTTCTGGGTAGGTTCAGAGCTTCTGCTATTCTTGATTGCCTCTTGCCTCCTGGTAGCCTGGAGAATGTAGGTGGAGTAAAAGTCAAATAGCATAGGCCCTCTGCGCTCCCGCCTTTCCTAGCCTCTATCATTATGCTCTGTTGGAATAGTGAAGGCCCACCTTTGTGACCCTTTCCTCCCCTAATTGCTAGTATGGCCTGATGTGCCTCCCTGCCTATTGCAAGTTTGATGTGCTTTCTTTACTCAAGCTGACCTCACAGGGGAGTCCTGCTACAGGAGTGGGGTGGGGGCTCAAACTTGTGGAGCTTTACAGGCTTTGAATGGAGTCTTCCCACAGAGGATCTTTTACCAGCAGCAGAGATGGGGGTTAGGGACACCATGGAGGAAAGAAGGTGGGGACTCTGGAGGAGATGAAACCTGGGAGTGAAGGAAAACAAAAAGAATTCAGAAAAAAACAAAAAGTAGCAATCATTTTGGAAGGTTAGGACCCAGCTGTTTTTAAAAGCTGTCTGAGAATGGTGCAGATGTTTAAAAATATGATCAGAGAAGATTTAAAATAAAGCAGTGGGTTGCACGCTTGCCTTTGCGGCTAGAAGATCAAAAGGTCGTGAACTCAGTAGGAATTTGAGCTGATGTCCAGTAGTCGCACTGTCAAGCATCACTGAAGGGGTGCTGCCCTGTTGAGAGGCTGTCCTTCAGATGTGAATTTAAACTTAGGTCCCTTCTGCCCCTCTCTGGTGGCTGTCCAGTTGGAAGTTAAACGTACCACTGTACTAAATGTTAGTGTGGAGGATGTTTCACAATTTCCTGGCCAACATTTCCCCTACCAATCCCATTTCAGGTTGATTTATTGTCAGGCTGGAACCACTGAGGTGAGAGATCATTTACAGTGGTGCCCTTTTGGTATCAGTAAAACAGGTCCAGGTAACCCAAGCCTCGGGACATACCTGGACTTGAAGATGTCATAGCTCAGCGGGCCATCACTGGTTTAAAATGACAAATAAATCAGTCACCATTGAAAAAGAAATTGACGGCTGTTCAAGTGAAGGGGGAAGCCCTCACCTGTTAGTTAAATGAGGATAGCAGATGCCACTGAAATGTCTTATCAGTACAGCAAAACTTTGATATTGTCATCATGATGAATCGTCAGTGAAACTGGATTTACTGGCTGCCAAAGGACAGTAATCAAGGGTCAAAATTTGTCCTTGTCCGCCGACCAAATACCGTTTTTTATTTTCGTTTGTTTATTTTGGCAGTAATATGTTCCATCACTAACTCTACTGGCTTGTACTGAGGAGGTAACGTTTCAATAAGTAAACCAGTTGGGCCATTGGAATATCAGTGGGTGACCAGTGCAGTTTCCTTGTCATTTTTCCTGCAGGCTAGTAGTTGCAAAACTTAATTTCCACTACTAAACTTGTATATGGAATTTTATTTCCTAGTTTTTCTGTAGTTTTTTTTTGTTTTATAATTATTGTTTTATGCTCCCTTTCTCACCGATCTGGTCCCCTTCTGCCTGGCAGCCCCAGCCATGTCACCCACCTTCTCTCAGGCTTACTTCCTTACCTCATTCCTCAATGTTTACCCCTGACCCCATGGAAGGGTCACTGGGGTGATGCAAACGCCTTTAAAGTTTGGAGTTTGGTGGCATCGAAAGGGGTAATGCCACCCCAGTGCAGATTGACAGGTTATAGTTTACTACATTTAATATCAGTTGGAATGTGATGAGCGGGCGTGGTCTCAACTCTCTTCTGACTTGTCATAAAGGTTATCTGGTATAAGGCAACATCTCAGTAGGCTGGAGTGGGGCACAGGCAGCGAAGAATAGGTGAAAACAGTGTTGGGATTCAGTTGGATGATGATGCCAACCCACTCTCCCTGCCCAGTTGTGATGCTCAGACCTCTTGGTCCACTTTCCTACCCCAAGTTTCAGCTGGATCTACTCCTGGCTGGTCAGCCTCATGTGTGTGTGTGTGTGTGTGTGTGTGTGTGTGTGTGTGTGTGTGTGATGGAATAGAGTAGTTAAAATAGAATGCTTAAAAAAAGGGTTTACATTAACCCAGTTGTGTGCATTATTCCTGTACAAATGAGCAGATTAAAAACTTGCATTTAGTGTTTATCAGAGTCCACACTTTGCTATCACAGTATTGTGCATTTGATTGCGCTTTGCTGAGTTTCACTGCGGAAGGCCCAAAAAATGTGAAGTGCTAAAGGTTGAAATTAATCTCATGTAAGCTACTGGGGTAACGGGGGTGGAGTTTGTGGCGATGTGGGATTCTTACTGAATTTGCTGCATCAAGTGAGAGTTTCCTGAAAGTTGGACTTTTGAACCAGGCAGGTTATCACTAAAGAAATTTGAATAAGTAATGGTTCTTACACACCTGACTGGTTTTCTACAGTCACTCAAATGACCAAACTCCAGTTGAAGTTCAATTTGTGCAGTTAAAATCTTAGAAAATAGCTAGTTTGCCGAATCAAAAAATAACCAGTAAAAGTTAAAGATTCACACATAATTATATTATTGTTTTGTTTTTTTTTGTTTGTTTTTTAAATATTTTCAGCTACCTGGAATTCAGACAAATTTAAACTACCACTGCTATGTACAATGTTCTGTCTGCCATGTGTGGTGTTCACTGTTCCAGCTGTTTTCAAGTGCGTTCACCCACAACCACCTGGCAGGTTTGGAAGTGGTCCAGGAGGAGGCAGGGAGCATGCATGCAGCAACTGTCGTGTTGCACTGATGCACCTGCCTGCATGATGGAATGCATGGAAGACCCACAGGATGAACTGGCAGTGAATGGATTGCCATGAAGCAGAAGGTGGGGAACATCAACACAGGGATTGAAAACACATGCATCATTTTGGCTCTCCACCACTTGAGCAGTTCAGCAGACAAAAAAATTATCATCTTCCAGCCTGCCGACACTGATTGGCTCTGCTGGCAATGGATCAGCTATTTACAGCTCTCACATGGGTGCAAAAATGTCAGAGTAAGCTAGTCATTTGATTTGGCCAGCTAACTTTCCAGTTATTGGTCATAGCAGGTACAAAATTAAACTCTCTATCAAAGCAGTGCACCTGGTCCCTGTATATCTGTCCCACCATTCAAATGGAAACTGCATCTCTGTAGTCTTAGATGTGGCACTAAGCAGGATGTCCTGTAGTGTGAAGTAGAACAGAAAGATTTTATTAGGTTATTGTGGTGCAGTGAGGTTTGTAAATGTAATCTGATTAGGAAATTTCTCAATCTTGAACTTTTTGGTCCGAAAACATGTTTTAACATTTCAAAATCTATATGTAAGAAACACTGGGTAGGATTTTTAAACTCACCCCTTCTCCCATGTAAAGTGTGGCATAATTCAGCCAGTTGTCCACGTGTGCCTGAATTGTAGGGTCATAGTTGTGGTAAACTGTGGCACTTAGACATATAATAAGAAAAAGTTACACGTGTCATTTATGTAATGCAAACTGGCCAGCATTCTCTCTCTCCCCCCCCCCCCCTCACCAGTTTGTGGCCTGGGGCTGTATGTTCAACATCCTGGAACTTGTGATAACCCCTAGGTAAATATGAACCAGGGTGGAGTTTTTTTAATTTTTTTACTTTCTATTTTGCCTCCTTTAGTGGTGCTTAGATAGTATCCATTGAGGTTGGAAACTGGTGGATACCACAGTTTTTTTAGATGTTGGATACTATTAGATAATGATGGCATCCAACCAAGGATCCAGTCTCCTTGAACCCCATGAATGGATCCAATTTGAGTCATAGGATGTGATCAGCTCAGAGGGATCCCATGGACAGATCACAACTGTCCGATGGTTGAATCTAGAGATTCAACCCCCGGATCCAGACATCCAACCCCATCTGATCTCAGATTCCCAAAATCCAACCAGAGATCCCAAATACAGACTTTGTGGGATAAGGTTGGTCCCAGAGGATGGATAGTGGGGCTATCCGTCAGAGAGTAAATGGATTCCTGGGATCACTCTCCGAGCACCACTTGCCTGCTTACCTGAACATGGGGATTTTTTTTTTTTTTTGAATCAAGCTTTTTTCCCTCCATTCCTGAGGCTGGCTTGCTTCAGACCCAACCCACACCCCACCAGCAACTGTCTTCCCCAGCATTTGTCTCCAAAGTCCCTCGCACATTGCTCCTCGCAGTGGGGATGGGAGAGGGAGGTCTGTCCCTCACCCTCTGATACACAAGTCTAAATGAGATGGCAGTCCTGGCTGACAGCGCAGGCCAGGTAGTGGGCAGGACATCATGCTCTGGCCCCAGTTTTATCAGTTTTTCTGCCCACCATCTGGTGCCATGCTGAGGCATGCATGCACCACACATCTCCTGTCAGACGTCTCCCCATAGAGCTGCACTGACTACCCTGCCACCATGCCTCCATGTGGCAGTCAAGGAGTGGTACGACCTAACCCTCCACCTGGGAGAGGAGAGCAGTCTTCTGGATGCTCAGTCCTCTTCCACCCTCGCTGATTGCCAGTAGCCTGAGTTGACTTCCAAACTCTAGTCACCGGCATGGCAGGAGATAAGGCATCCAGTGCTTCAGCCCTCCACACCACAGGGCCAGCTTAGGGACCAGATGATTTTAAAGCTGTCTTTTTCAGACCTTTTTGATATACTGATACATAGAATCTGCAGAAGAAGATGCAGTGGCCTATCTCATCTGCTCATATGCCTACTTAAAGTCGTGGTTCTCACAGTTTTGATGACTTGTGGGGTTATTGCGCTGAACTGGCCCAAACTGCTGTAGATATATGGCTACCATATTGCTGTCACACCTTGTGAATTTTACAAGATGAAGAACTTTATTATTTTAAAAGGAAATGGGGAGGGGTTTCAGGTTTTTTTTTTGGGGGGTCATATGTTAGACTTGGATAAACTCTTATCTCCCATCTGCACCTCAAAGGGCATGCATTCAGGATTTGGTTGTGCAGATCCAACCAATTCAGTTTCAGACAGATTGGATTGTTTACACTATCTTTGGATCCAAAGCAGATAGGGCATTTACTGAAACCATCATTATCTGGGCTAGACAGACTGGATACACCTAGTGCAGTGTCCTCACAACCCTGACTGAGGTGGTGGTGCACTAGGATGTGGGGGTGGGGAGGAGGAGGAAGAGGAGCACTCTCTTAGACCATCTCCCCCAGCTGGGTAATTTGGAGCTGCAGGGAGCATGAGAAAGAATTCTTGTGATTTTTCAAATGAAAAGCTCGGGATGGGGGATTAAGGGAACCCTTGAACCCTCCCTAATCTGAAGTAACTGCCTGACAGCCAGCATCAGAGGTATCTACCTGGTAGGGGATCTGGCAAAGACAGGTGGGAGTGAGAGCTACCTAGAAGGATTGGTGCCAACATCAATAAATAAGTGAAACAATTTTGAAATAAAGGGGTGCTGTTATTAATCTTATTAGGTGCCAGCAGCATAGCTGATAGCACCCACTGTGGTTATGCATACTCTTTTTTTGTGCATTTAGTCAAATTTAAAGTTACATTCAGTGTGAGTGATCCATGGTGTCATTGATGATGTCAGTGCTGGAACTTTTAGGGCTCGGCATAGGATATCAGACCTACACAAGCCTGGGTTTGATCTTCTGTATAGGAGGCAGTATAGCGCAGTGGGTTAAGGCTCTGAGCTGCAGATCCGGAGACCTGGGTTTGAATCCCACAGTCTCCTAGGTGCATACTGTGTGATCCTGAGCAAGTCACTTAACTTCCTTGTGCTCCCAGGTCACATCTGGAAAAAAGCTTCGGCTTAGTTTGCTACTCCTGGTTAAACAATGTTCCCTTTCCCTCTGTATTGCACATTTTTATTTCTCACTACTATTTTTGTTGTATGAGGAAAATGTTTAGATGTCATTGTTACTGTAGTGAAGGGTTTCAGAGTTAAGTAGCAGACTTTCAGTTAAGATCATTCTAAATGAGTATAACATATCTTTACTGTCCCCAGCCTGCCATATATCTTGAAAAATGATTAAGGGAACAATCTATGCTGCCTTCTATATGCTGGTGGTCATCGGCTTGGATCATATCCTGAAACATATATGCTATGGATCCGAACACCCAGCCAGCCCCAGCCTACACAGTTCCCCCAACATCAGCACCCTAAGTGAAGTCCACATCTCAGAATTAAACCTACAGGGTGTCAGACATAGAGGAAACCTGTACAAAATAATGTTCTACATATCAAATTGCAGGCTAAGGATACCTCTCCCCATGACAGGGTTCATGATCAAAATTATGGCAAAACTAAGATTACTACTAGGAGGCGACATCAAGACTAACCCCTCCCCCTGCACCAATGTGTGCATTACCTCCCCCACAAAAGCAGAATGGTCTAGTACTAAGGGATTAAGGATGACACACATGAATATCAACAGACTAAGGTAAACAATACACGAACTGGAAGCCTGGGTGGGCCTATACTCCTCGTGATAGCCATCTCAGTAGCCTGGCTCAAACCTCATATACTTGATCTAGAGTTGGAGTTACATGGGTTTAAAATCTTTAGACAGGATAGGAAAGGAAAAAAGGGGGGTGGAGTCCTAATTTACATTAAATATTCCCTAACTACCTCACAGTTAGTGAAACCTGCCTTATTCAACACCAACTGTGAAGCATTATTCATAACTATACTACTGGGTGGATCCAAACCCCTGACAATTGGATGTGTCTATAACCCTCCCAAGGTGGCTACAGCTGCCCTAAACTCATTCATAGCTTTTCTACCTGACCTCCTGGGGGGGAGAAAATACTAATAGGTGACTTCAGTATACGCTCCGGGCCCTAAATGAACAAGGAGTTAAAAAACCTCCTGTAGGAGGCTAACCTGACACAACTAGTCTGTGATAACATGAGGCTAAACACGAATGCAGAAAATCACTCCACGTTAGACTGGATCCTGGCCTCCAAACCTGAAAACTTTAATATGGTTGGTACCTTTGCAGATTCCCTTAGACACCACTCACCAGTATTCGGCATATGGAAGAATAGCTTCTTCACCCTGCCTCCCAGAATATTCTGGGCATGGAACTATTCAGACTTCATTGTTGAACCTTTTCTCGATACACTTGCCACGGTGAATTGGAAACCAGTCAAACTGGCACCAAACTTGGATTCTGCCCTAGATTTCTTCATTAAAAGTTTTCTCTTGGCTACAAACAAACACGCACCCATGAGAAAGCTTAGGGTAAAAGGGCAGGAAGCCAAATGGATATCCAGGGACCTAAAAAAGCATACGAAGAAAAGAGACAGGGCCTGGAGGACATTCAAAACCTCTAACCTACCTCGTGATTGGCAGACCTTTAGAGCACTACACAATAAATGTAAAGCTGAGTCAAGGGCTGCAAAAAAGCTCTGTCTTAGAAACCTCCAAGTGAAAAATCTCTCAGACCCGAAACAATTCTGGTTGCAGATCAATACCCTCATTAAAGGTCATCCTGCCCAGAGAGAATGTGCTATAATAGCAAATGATGCTAGCTTAACAAACCCTGTTGAAGCAGCTGAGGCATTCAACCTTTTCTTCACTGACCTGGATAAATTCAAGACATATAGTCCAGGGTCACACCCATCTGTGCAAACAGAACCGGACATCACCCCCCCCCCCCCGCAACACCAAAATCCCATTTCAAGCTAACTACAAAACGTGAGGTCCTTAAACTACTTAGGACCATTAAAATCACAGAATCTGTTGGGTATAACAAGTTAGAACCTAGACTACTCAAAATTGCAGCCCCAGTCATAGTTGTACCAGTCACATGGTTATTCAATAGATCCATTCTAGAAGGGACAGTTCCAACACTCTGGAAAGTTGCCCTGGTTACCCCAGTACATGAAGGCGTCTCAAGCGAAAATGTAGAGAATTACCAAGCCATCTCACTCCTCTCCCTCCTGAGCAAGGTACTGGAGAGAATTATCTACAGCCAATTAATGTACTATGTTGAGAGCCACAACATATTCACAGCTAGGCAACATGGTTTCAGAAAAAAACATGGAATCGATACCGCCTTAATCAGCTTCACTTCAGACATATTTGCAGCTCTTGACAAAGGCCTGTCAACCAGAGCAGTCTTCATCGACCTCTCCAAGGCCTTTGATCTGGTAGATCATAAACTGCTTATCGAGAATCTCATCGCAATAGGCCTAGATTGCTTGTCAGTGCAGTGGTTCTCTGTCTACCTCCAGGGGAGGACACAGTTAGTGAAATGGCAGGGTACCCATTCTAACTCACGCCCAATACTTGATGGGGTCCCCCAGGGGTCCATTTTGGGGCCCCTATTATTCTCCATATTTATCAATAAGATGCCAGCTAACTGCAGAGATGCTAACAAAACCGTGTATGCCGACAATGCAGTCCTTTACAGGTTCTCCAAAGACGTAGTTACTCTAAATGTGGAGCTGACAACTGACCTACAAATTCTCGTGCAATGGCTTGTAGAAAAAAACAATCTCATGCTAAATGGCAAAAAAACCAAGGCAGTGTTGTTTGGCCCGGCATACCTAGGATCAGATGGGTCATCGCTCCTGACAAGCACTCTCACCAAGGGCTCAAAGGTTGAGGTGGTTGAATCCATCAAGTATTTAGGTATAATACCTGACCAGAATTGCACTCACAAGGCACACACCGACCACCTTACCAAGACTGTGAACCAAAAACTGGGCCTGCTGTACCGCCTAAGCCCCTTCCTCACACGTGAAACCTGGCTAAAGGTGGTTACAGGTACCGTACTACCCACCCTTTTTTAAGGCGCTCCGGTTCTACTAACTGCCAGAGGGGCAGAAATAGGGTGGTCAGAATGAGATGGGGTTGGCAGAATGAGAAGAAATCTAGATAAACTAGCAAAATGGTCAGAAGAGTGGTAACTGGGATTTAATGCAAAGAAGTGCAAGATCATGCACATAGGGAAGAGAAACCCTGAAGCCACCTATAGGCTGGGAGGGGAGTTGCTGGCAGTCACAAAGAAAGAAAGAGACTTTGGCATCATCATCACCGATGACCTGAAATCATCCAAGCAGACCTCTAAAGCAGTAGATAAGGCTAGGGGGATGTTAGAGTGCATTAGTAGGGGTATCACAAGTCGTAAGAGGGAGATAATAATCCCTCTTTACAAGACACTGGTTAGGCCCCATCTGGAGTGTTGCATGCAATACTGAAGGCCACACCTTCACAAGGACATTAACCAAATTGAGGCAGTCCAGAGAAGAGCAACCTAAATGGTGCAGGGACTGCATCAGAAGACATATGAGGATAGCTTAACGAAGCTCAATATGTATACCCTAGAGCAAAGGAGGCAGACAGGTGATATGATCGAAACATTCAAACACCTTAAGGGCATGAACAAGGTGAAAGAGTCTAACATGTTTAAATATAAGAAAAATAGCAAGACAAGAGGACATAACATGAGATTAGAGGAAGGCCGATTAAGGGGGAATGTGAGCTCAATATGTATACCCTTGAGCAAAGGAGGGAGACAGGTGATATGATCGAAACATTCACACACCTTAAGGGCATTAACAAGGTAAAAGAGTCTAACATGTTTCAGTATAAGAAAAATAGCAGGACAAGAGGACACAGCATGAGATTAGAGGGAGGCCGATTAAGGGGAAATGTGAGGAAAATTCTTTTTCACAGAAAGAGTGGTGGATGCATGGAACGGTCTACCTCAGGAAGTGGTGGCTATGAATACAGTGCAGGGCTTCAAACAGGCATGTGATAGGCATAATGGAGCAATACAGATGAGTATGAATAGATAGGCCACTGACAGAACAAAGGCTGATGGCACATTTATAAGGTAGAAAAAGAAATGGGCAGACTGGATGGGCCTTGCAGTCCTTATCTGCCGTCAACTTCTATGTTTCTATGTAACTGCGGAAGCTCAGAACCCTATATCACCGGGTTAGCCAATTTGCATTAAGAGCCCCTCCCCATGAGCACCACTGTCAGGTGTACATGCGCTCTCATGGCCGTCACTAGAAGGGTGAATACAGTACCCATCGTTATGCCTAGCCTTCAGACTAAGGCAAGACAACACTCCCCCTAGCATGGCTGGTCTGTTATCTGGTAAAGCGAATAGAAGGTCCCTCAGATCCTTGAGCCAAAAACTCCTCAACGTACCGAAAGTCAGATCAGCCCTAGGGCAAAGGTCATACCCAGCTAGCATCCCACCCCTCTGGAACGCACTCCCAGTGAACTTACAAAATTGCTTCTCCCTTGGAGGATTTAAAAAGGGGCTCAAGGTGCACCTCTTAGAGCTCAACCAATGTAGCTGCTATCATTGATGCCCTCTCCTCTGCTCTGTTATCTTGCAGTACTTGATGAACTTTATCTGTCTTCTTCGCTGTCCTGGTTTACCTAATCAAATGTCTGCGATGAGTTAGTGATTGTTGTCTATTGAGATGGGAACTCATTGAATTGTTCTGTCTATTACATTATTGCCTATATTTGTACCGACACACTATGTATATTGAGGTGGAAACTCACAGAAATGTTCCTGTCTATCATACTACTGTTTGTAATTTGCACTGTCTGTAAATACATCATCACTGTATGTAAATCCACCCCGGGTTGCCCTTGAAAACGGGACTGTCATGGTCTCGGTGGGCTTACCCAGTTACCAAAATTAATTAAATTAAATTTAGTTCTACAGTATGTTGTTGTCAGTTAAATTATTCCCAGCTGAGGTGTGTCTAGGTCAGAATATAATTTGAGTCACCTGTTTTGTAGATTTTCACATAACCTCTCCAACCATAGGAACCACAACTCACTTACCTGTAGCTCAGTGGTACAGTGTATGTGTGTTTGCCTAATAGGCAGGAATTTAAAAACTTTTTTGTAAGATGGAAACTCACTTTAGTGGCAATTCATGCTAGTGTGCAGTTGGAATAGTAAATAGAAACATAGAAATTCAAAGCAGATAAGGACCGCTAGGCCCATCCAGTTTGCCCATTTTTCCCCTGTGTACTGCAGGAGCCACAGACCCTACTTGATCTCCAGCTTTACCTTTTTGTACCTTTCACTAGGGTTCACCTACACCTATCCCATGCATTTTTGAATTCCCCCACTGTGTTTGCCCTCACCACCTCTGCTGGGAGTCTAGTTCATGCATTTACTACCCTTTCCGTGAAGAAATACTTCCTCACGTTACGCCTTAATCTACCCGCCCCTCCAACCTCATGTCATGCCCCATCATTCCTGAACATCTCCTTTTCTGAAAGATGCTACCCTCCGGTACCCTATTTATGCCCTTTAGGCATTAGTAAATTTAGCTAGAATCACAGAAATTTGACAGCAGAAAAGGACCACCCTGGCCCATCTAGTCTGCCCTTACAGTATATCCACCCCTCCCCCCCTCCTCCTTTTACTGGCTCATAACTTTCCCCCCATCTCCAACCCCATATATCTGTCCCATGCCCTCTTGAATTCCCCCACCATTTCAGATTCCACCACCTCCTCAGGTAGCCTGTTCCAGGTCTCCACCACCCTCTCTGTGAAGAACTTCCCCTCACATTGCCTCTGTATTTCTCTCCTTCCAATCTGAAGCTATGCACCCTTGTTTTAGCTCCTTCCTTCCTTTTGAACAAGCTCCTTTCCTTCACCTTATTGCTCCCCTTCATGTACTTAAAAGTTTCAATCATGTCCCCCCCTCTCCCTTCTAGTCTCTAGTGGGTATAGATTCAGCTCCCTTCGCCTCTATTCATATGTTTTTCCTCGCATGCCATGCACCATCTTGGTTGTTCTTCTCTGAACCCTCTCTATCCCCTCAATGTCTCTACATAGGTGCGGTCACCAGAACTGTATCTCGTACTCCTGGTGTGGCCTCACCATTGTTTTGTACAGCGGCATTAGCACCTCCCTCCTTTTGCTAGTTATACCCCTTCCAATGCAGGCCAACATACCATTTGCCTGTCCCACCTCCTTGCTGCACTGGTTCCCCATTTTAAGATTGCTTGATATAATAATTCCCAGATCCGTCTCCTGCTCTGTTTCCTTGATTTCCCCGGGTGTAAAGCTGCTCAAATGTTTTTTCCACCCCAGGTGCATCACTGCACACTTTTTCGCATTGAATTTTAGTTGCCAGGTTTCTGACCACCTCTCCAGTTTCTCCAGGTCTTGCTTCATGGCCTCCACTTCCCCTTGGGTGTCCACCCAATTGCAGATTTTTGTATCGTCCGCGAATAGGCACACCCTACCCTCTAGTCCTTCTGCTAGATCACTGATGTAAATGTTAAAAAGTAGGGGTCCCAGTACTGACCTTTGGGGCACTCCATTCGTCACCCCTTTTACCCTGGAATGTACCCTATTTACTACCACTGTTTGGCTCCTTCCCATCAACCAGTTTTCCACCCACCTAGTTCCCCTCTGGCCCACCCCTAAGCTCTCCAACTTATTTACTAACCTTCTGTGCAGGACCGTGTTAAAGGCCTTACTGAAGTCCAGATAGGCCACATCCACTGCCCCTCCCGCTCCACTACCTGCGGAACAACAATTTATGAAGATAAATTGCCTGCTGGGATTAGATCCCTAGTCCCCTGTTTTGCAGGTTGTGACATAACCTCTACACCATAGGAAATGCAGCTCACTTGCATGCAGCTCAGTGATACACCCTAGTGTGTTTCCTTAGCAGGCAAAGGATCAGTGTTTTAAATTCAGGTAGATGTAGTTTGAATCCTGGCAAGGACTTTTTTTTCAACTTTTTTTGTAAGATGGAAACTCACTTGAATAGCAATTCATGTGGTATGGAGTTGGATTAGCAAATTATAAGTACATTCAGCTAAGAACAACAGTTTGTGATAGTAAATCGCCTGCTGGGACTAGATCCTCAGTTGCCTGTTTTGCAGGTTATGACATAACCTCTACACCATACAAAATGCAATTCACTTGCCTGCAGCTCAGTGACACACGAAATGTGTGTTTACTTAGCAGGTAAAGGATCAGTGGTTTAAATCCTGGCAGGGACTTACATTTGTTTTAGTATTTTTTTTTCCCCCAAGATGGAAAATCTCTTGAGTGGTGATTCATGGTGGTGTGATGTTGGAATAGTAAATTGCATGAGAAGAAAATATAAGCTAAACACAACCGTTTGTAATAGTAAATCGCCTGCTGGAACCAGATCCTCAGTTGCCTGCTTTGCAGGTTGTGATATAACTGACCTGCTGCTCAGTTGCACACTAAATGTGTGTTGTCTTAGCAGGCAAAGCCTCAGTGGTTCAAATCCTGGCAGGACTTAAAGGGGGCACTGTCAATTCCCCTTAGCCCTCATAGTGTCTGTAGTTTAAAAAAACATGTTATAATTGGTCACATTCTGCAACGATTGTTGACATAGCTGGTAGTTTGAGTCTGATTCCTGTTTTCTTTTTAAAAGTGAAAAACAGACTGCCCACCATACTGGTGTTGGCATACAAAGACATGTTTGTTTACTGTCCTTGATCAACTCCCACTGCATCTTTCTTGGACTTGGGAACACCCCAACCACAGCTTAGCCATTAATGATGCAGTTGGAGGAGAGGATACTATTGCATCATGAGTGGCTGCACTGTTTGGGGGTGTTCCTAATGTTCAGGAAGTATGCAATAAGAGTAGCTCAAGGATCTGAAAGAAAACATGGTTGAATATAATTACACCATTAGCATGCATTTCTGTTCAACTAAGAAAGTCAGCAGATAAAACAACTAGCAACATCAGTGAATTTTAGAGATGGTAAGCAATCATAAAATATGGGTTTTCAGACAGAAATAATATGATGAAAAAGGGGTTCAGAGTGTCCTTTTAAGCATTTTTTTTTTTCAAATTTGTTTTGTAAGATGGAAACTCACTTGAGTGGCGATTTCATGGTAGTGTGGTGTGAAATAGTAAATTATATGAGAAGTAAATTTAGCTCAGAACAATTTGTGAAGGTAAATTGCCTGCTGGGATTAGATCCCCAGTCCCCTGTTTTGCAGGATGTGATATAACCTCTGCATCATAGGAACTGCAGTTTGCTTACTGACAGCTCAGTGGCACACTGCATGTGTGTTTGTTTAGCAGGCAGAGGGCCAGCGATTTAGATCCTGGCTGGAACTTAAACATTTTTTGGTAAGATGGAAACTCACTTGAGTGGTTATTCATGGTGCTGTGGAGCTGAAATAGTATATTTTATGAGAAGTAAATGTATCTAAGAACAGCAGTCTGTGAAGGTAAATCACCTTCTGGGATTAGATCCCTAGTCGCCTGTTTTGCAGGATATGACATACCTCTACAATATAAGAACTACAACTCACTTACCTGCAGCTCATTGGCACAAGGAATGTGTGTTCACTTAGAAGCAAAGAACCAGTGATTCAAAACATGGCAGGGACTTACACATTTGTCTCAGTGTTTTTTGTAAGATGGAAACTTACTTGAGGGTTGATTTATGGCGGTGTGGAGATTGGAATTGTAAATTATATGAGAAGTAAATTTAGATATGAACCACAATTTGTGAAGGTATATCGCCTGCTAGGGTTAGATTCCCAGTTGCCTGTTTTGTAGGTTGTAACATACTGTACCTCTACACCCTAGGAATTGCAACTCACTTTCCTGCAGATTAGGGACACACTGAATGTGTGTTTGCTTAACAGGCAAAGGATTTCACATTTTACAGATCATATTTGGCACTGTAAATACCATTGGTATGTAGATATATGCTATGCCAGCATAATGTGGAGCTAAATGGGATCTTATTTGTTAAACAAAGTCCTGGAGTGTAGGATTACCAGAATTCTTGGCTGCCCCCTGAAATAACAATATTGTTTTTTCAGTTTCTGATTTATTAGCCTACTGTAGCTTCAGAAATCTTTCCTGATGCATATTATCATCAAACAGCTTCAAAGATTCAGAGAAGTGGACAAGTTTTTTTTCTGTTGTAGACTTTCCTTTGCCATCATTAGTGCTTCAACAGCATCAGTTTGCTTATTTCTTCCTGGAGGAAAGTGAAGCTATTTTCACTCTAATATTGTGTGAGGGAACATGGAAAATACATTTTCCTTGTCATTTTTCTTTTGGCACCATAAGTGGATTGTTTGTTAAGGGGAAAGGCATGGTGGATGCAGTGTCATTATAATGGATTTATCAATTATATTACCACTGCTGAACAATCGAGCCACAAGACGACAAGGGAAGACACTCTGGACTTGTACAGTATCTTCCAGATGTGCCCTTTAACTGTAGCACAGTCTCCTGTGTTTGTGCTTTCACTCACGTCACTCTGAATTTATACATTGGGTCTGAGAGCAGCCTGTGTGGTGATAAACTGGGCTTTTTTTTAATATTCCAGCTGACTTTTGGCTTTGTCTGTGTTCAGGAGGATATAGCAATAGGCCAAGTTAGGCTAGGATTATTAATTTATATGTCACCCTTCTACCAGGGTGTTAGACATTTGAAAAATATATAGGAAACATACCAAAGCATAGAAACGCATAATTTTGAAATTCATCATATCAAATCAGTATTCTATACATAGTGATACCATGCAGTGTTTAACTTTAAACATGAAATTCTCAACTGATGGGGTGAACCTAACCTCTGGGCAAAGGCTAATGAGGTCCACTCTTCAAGGTATCTTGAAATATGAGGTGCCATTGACAAACCCTTGGTATCAGATTGTATGTTCTGGTGGAAGTAAGGTATAAGCAGGTTAGAGAGGTGCATTGGCCCTAGCCTGTTTATGGCTTTATGAGTCATATTAGAACTTGAAACTCTATTGGAAAATGAACAGGCAGCCAATGCAGTTTATATAGATAATGTGTAGGGATGTAAGTTTGTCATGGATGAGGTTTTAATGACTCATTGTTTGTTCATGAAATCATTAGTAAACAGTAGTAAATGTTGTGGCACTGTCATCATTGTTAC
Source organism: Neoceratodus forsteri (assembly GCA_016271365.2). NCBI lineage: Eukaryota > Metazoa > Chordata > Ceratodontiformes > Ceratodontidae > Neoceratodus > Neoceratodus forsteri. The sequence continues at coordinate 974,652,351 of CM057459.1, forward strand.
ATTCTGATGACACTAGTGAAAGTTATGGAAGTCCTGAATAAAGATCAAACGTCATGGAATCAATAACGTGTATATGACTGCCATGACAAACTTACATCCCTAATAATGTGGTCTAACTGGCCACTCAACGTTTTATTATAAAATGGCAAGAAACAAAATCTTAGAAATTTCATTGGATGAGAGATATCACCAACTGTGCGTGAAATCTCTTTAAATGCTTTGTCAGTTGCCAAAGCTCATTTTCCTCCCCCTCAAAACCTACTTAGAGCCATTATATAAGTATGAAAAGCCCCTCCAGGGTGTGTTATCATAAGATTTTAATGCACTTCCCAGGGACATAAGGTCACTTGGCCTTCAGCCTCGTGCTTTACTACACTTCTGGGGTGTGCATTATAATCCTATAATGCACACCCTGTCATGGCTTATTACTTGCTTTTATAAGTGACAGTACAGCTGATTGATAATGCTGTTGCACAAAGTCCAGTTGGCCAGCTAGTACAGGGTACATTACAGAGCATCCAGGTTTGACTTTTGCTTCAGATTTCACTTTGTTTGCTTAGGAATACTTTATGTATTTTCCAGAGTTATGTTTTAAACTGCGAACCTAAAAATGAAGTGGACTGCCTCCTCCATATGCTGTAGTCTATGAGTTGCCTATACTGCTGTTCTGACATCATGCATACTGGGACCAATGAGCTAGACAGGTGGAAATGGTTTGTCACTGGTCATCCAGTATTACGTAATGTCCCTTTAGAATGCTGTGAATTTTTACCTCCCTCTTTCCTTTCTCCAGCTCTTTCAGACTTTATAGACCTTTATTGGAAAGAAAAGGCACGTGATCCATAAACAATAAGAATAACTGAATGGTGAAAAGATAGATTGATTCACTTTGTGTAATTTCAGTACTGTGTCCCTCCCATACCATTATGCAGAGTACCATCTGAGGAGGAATCTGCTCCTCCATGTAGATGTGTTGGGAAGTCATGGAATAAAGTAAGGAAGGAAGGTATTACTTTTTCTTGCATTTTATTGCGTGCCTTTCACATACAATATATTTCAAAGTAGTGTGTAGCACAGGGTCTGCATGCTGGCATTTGCAGCCATTGTGCCGATGACCTCTGCAAACATGGGCAGTTGAGTAACAAATTGTTTTATGGCTGGGGAATGTCAGTCACTGGGGCTAATCCCTAATGCTTACAGAAAGTGCCAAGGGATCTTGTACGTCTATGTGGACAACCACCATAGATTTGGGTAGAAGGGACCTTGGTTTGATATCGTATCTGAAGAATTATATCTTCAACAGGGAAGAATGCACTGGTATTGTGCTGCTGTGTCAGCATTGAATATGAGCCCAAGTCTGGCTCAGTGTACTGGAAGTCTGTAATCCCACAACCTTCTGGTCCCTGGGGGAGGGGGGGAGAACTACCAAGGTAAGGCAAGGCACATTTTGTAGTGCCTTTATTTAGTTTAGCAGAAAAATGCTCCATTGAGCAAACTCATTTACAAGGAGGTCCAGGGTAGGACAGTGTACAAGGTCAGTTCAAAAGGCAAGATATACAACAGGGTAGTACAGGATACCAGATAGTGTACTGAGATACAATGGCAGTAGACTATAATAATACAACATGGAATAATATAGAAGAAAGCAGGGATGATTTACAAAAACAATAAGAAGCTAACATACAGTACAAGGAGAATAAAATAACTACATGGCGTAATCACTGTGAGAAATGCTGTGTATTGCAGTTTGTTAGGTGCCCATCCCAGTGGTTCTGGGTGCCCTACGATTCTCATAATACTTACAAATTAAATTAGTAAACAACCATACATATAATATTACATAATGAAACCATTAAAACATTTGGTTCACACTCTGTTGTTTATTCTAGTCTATACTCTAGTTAGACTAAAGCTTGGGCAAACAAATAGATCAAACACAAACTGAGCCACCTGGCAATGTTGTACTCCTTGCTCGTGGGTTTGCTTACCTTCTTTTCTAAGTGCCTCTTCTTACTTAGATTGCCCCACCATGATTTTGAATTAAACAGTGAGGTACATGGGAGGAGTAACAGGGAGCTGTGACAACAGCATATATTTGCTTTTCCCCAGTTTGCATCCAAACTATAAAATATTGACTTTAGCCTTCATTTTTTTTCGCAGCTGACGATCACTGATTTGGTCACATTTTATTTTGGTGAAGTTTGGAGCAATTAAACTAGTTTTTTGGCAAATATTTTGTTGGGGAGTGGGGTGGGGGTATTTGCCAGCCTCCTGAAAATTTTAAAAAAGCATATTTTGTCATGGCAATCTTCATAAAATAAAAACTAACACTGCTGCACCATCAATAAAATTAACATGGGAGTACTAGATGTTTTGTACGGTAATTTAAAAGGATCACAAATAGCCGCTGCCAGCTCTAGTCAACTCTGTCTCTCTCAGGGGTTATCAAACATCATAATGCTGATATAATTAATGGTCGCCCTTTTTTTCCCTTGGGGAAACCGTGGCATAATGTGCAGTAATAAAAGAGTTTATTACAGCAAACGTGCACGGTTTCCCTCAATCTGCGCAGACACCCCCGCACTTTCCTCTGTTCCTGACCTCTCGAGTTCTGTGGCTCTCCTCCTTGCCTTCTCCCAAAACAGAAAGGAAATACTGAACCGCCACTCAGACTGACGGGTAAATTTCTTTTAAAAAAATTATCACAAGGTTGCCTTTTTTCAGATGCCAATAAAAAAAACTTAAGGAAACACTAAACGCAGCCTCAGACTGTGCACTGTGACTGAACCAGACCGCGACCGCACAGCAATTTCATTTTTATTTTATCATAGTGCGAGTGAAAGAAAAGGAAAACCAGCAAATATATAAAAGGCTATAATATAAATTGATGGGTGGTGTGTAACTCAAGTTTACACAGACCCTCGGGTTTAATGTCATTAACTCCTCGAGCTTTGCTCTCGGAGTTTATGTAGCATCCGACCCTGAGGGTGTGTGTAAACGTCTCGTTAAACACACCACCACATACTTTATTCTGTATATTATTAATGATGATCTGGTGCAGGTCTGGCACAGTCGGGAGGGCAATAAATTCTTACAGTAAGGTGGAAGGTGCCACTTTGGGGGTGCAAAAGTGGCAGCACCACCTCCAGCCTGCCACCTTCTGTGACATTAAAATAGATGCTATCATATAATATTAATAAAAGGGAAAGGGCCAGTCCAGTGGTATGGCAGGCTGAGGCCCCCGGGTTAAGGAATGGACGAAAGTCACTCGGGGGCAGGTCGGGAGTGGGAGGTCTGGCCTTCTATCTTCTATTTTTGCATTCATTTTATACTTTATTAGTTTGTGAGTTGTACAGGTATTAAAAAGCTTTATTGCTGATTTATGATATTTATGTTTATTTACAGATTCACTGTAATATCTGCCCTGTTATAAAGTGCCCTGGGCCTCTGGGGAAGGGTGCTGCTAGAAATTAAACCTACTGCTACTACTGCTTAATAAAACTGTTTGCAAATCTTGCAGATTTTTCTTGCACTGTACAGAAAAATCAGTTGTGGCAGTTTTGCAGTTTCTCACAGATTGTAAATGACTCACTTTGGATCCCCCGCAGAGGCTGCTTTAGAATGGTGGTGGTATAGCTGCCAGAAAGTACAGTACCACTGCATAATGATGCAAGATAAATGCATTATCCATAAGTTTTTATTCCAGGCCTTTTGAATTACAGGAAATGTAACTTTTTCATTGTTCCTTGCAAACCTGAGGGCCATTTTCATTTGTGGTGGAATCCACAGTATCAGGTCTGTCAACAGTGACTGTAATCATGTTCTGGAGTTGATACCTGATAGTCAAGACTGTTCTCTTCAGTGGACTTAATAACAGTCATGCAGTGCATGCAGAATTAAAGAAAACTGCTATGAAGTGACTGAGATACAAGTGCGATTTTCTTTGTAAGTTGCAGCAGCTGTGAACCACTGTTGCATATTTCTTGTAGGCACCAGTTGCATTATACAACTGGCAAAGACCACAGTCTTTGAAAGATCACATTTTCATTTCACAGTGCTACCTGCTGGGCCTCTGGTGAAAAGCTGTGCGTCACCTGGTCTTTTCTGAATTTAGAGAAAAAAGTGAGATAGTTTTGAAGGTGGTGAGCCAAAAAAAGAGACGTGAAATCAGGGAATGGAGCATAACAAGGCGACTGAGGTAAAGAGAGATACTAGGAATAGTGAGATCCAGTAAACTAAGAAAAGAGGAAAGAGAGTAAAAGAAGGCAGCAGATGTTGCAGTATAAATCTAACAAAGATCCTTTGTCTTTCAGTTGTTTCGTAGTGCTACCTGCTGCTTTGGGGGGAAAATTGCGGTATTTCAGCTGTGCTGTGCTGTCTTTAGAGAAAAGATGGATGGTTTGGCATGCAGAAGCTAGATAAAAAATAGAAGGGGGGATAAACAGGGACAGATCATAAAAAGAGAAACCTGGTTACTGGAGACCTATATTCAAAATGACAAAAAATATGTTGTGCAGAGTGTTTTGATTTGTGTGTGCGTAGTCCTGGCGCGTACTTTCCTTTGTTCACCGTTTGAACTTTTTTCTAAATGTGCTCACGTGTTTTATGACATCTGAGGATCTCCATAACGATATCTTTTATTGCCTTTCCTTTTCCCACCACGCCTCTTGTCCCTTGTAACTATGATACGTTGGAGGCCATTGGTTCTGTGAGTGCTTATTTACTTTCCTGTCTTCAACAGCACTGTGCTATTTAATAGCCTGTTGTTCTGTCTTCAAATAAGTAACTCTTTTTAATACAATCTTTTTGTTTCTAGGTGTACAGTATGCCTATGACTAGCTAGGAGGAATGAATGTTTTCTTTTTAAAGATTTTCTTTTCATGAAACCTTACACACTCATAAAAAAGCACACACATCACCCCAGATCATCAGTGGTATAATTAGTGAAGACTCTAGCTGTTTGGGTAAAGAGCACCTTTTGTGCTCTTTTACAAACAGCCCCCCCAACCCCACAAGGATCCTTATCTCCCCTAAAGTTCCATGCTTCCAAGAGGAATGTTTTATAATTCATGGATTTGGGGAGGAAAGGTGCTGTATTTAGACTCTGGAGTTGAAAGCATGCATTGAGGAGGAAACATCTGGAGAACTAAATGCTCAGATCATGAGAAAGTGGTCTTTATCCCCCCCCCCACTCTGGCAACATGACAGTATTCCCACCGGCCAAAATGAAGTTCTGGTCACCATGGGGTTTGTCATCATGTAGATCGGCTCTGTGTCCTTGCCACGTAAGAAGAATATAGTTCTAGCATTGTGTATGTGATGGTTCGACAGAAGGAACTTACCTGCTTCAGTTACGCACCTTTGTTTTGGATCAGTTTTAATTTTGTTTTAAAATGTTGACATGGTAACTACTGCACAGACAGTTTTATTTAACTTCACCAAGTACTGAAAGTGCAGTTGAAAGATCTGTTAATTGTTTATTTGTGCAACCCTGGTTCCCCAGGTGTGGTGCAGCTCAGCATTTTTTGCAATGGGCTGGAATCTTTTGGCTTTGGTACAGATCGCTTTGGGGTACTGGAATGTTAATAGTAGTCCGTATAAGTATAGCATAATGCCTCCACCCAGCAGGAGATACTTTAACTGACAGGGTTCAGGAGAGAGGCTTCCTATGAGGAGACTAAGGACCCATCCACACTACACCGCTCAGATCCTGTAACAGACAGAAACCATTACAGCTGGGGAGTGGTACAGTGTGTCCACACTGCAGCAGTGACCGGTACAGCCAGTCCACACCTTGGGAACCAGGTGACCCTTACTGCAGTGCCCAATCCCACAATGCAGCTTATGCTGTGCTACGGGCAATGCAGGGGACTGTTACCGCCCGTCCACACTACCGCCTGTAATGTTACCGAGGTGGGACAGGTTTCATAACCGTTGTTGAAACCACCTCATGTGGTTTCAACAACGGTTACGAAAACGCCTTCTGTAACATTACAGGCGTAAATGCAAACCGTTGAGGTAACAGTTTGGGCACTCTGTAACGTTACAGAGGCGTAGTGTGGACAGGGCCTTAAATAAGGTATTACTCATCCCCAACCTAGTACCAGGGGACAAATGCAATACATAACAACCCCACAATTAATAGTTGAGCTACAGGTACATGTACCATAAATGTATAATACCATAACTATTAAACGGGTATTAAATGCAGGGGAAATGATATATGCAGCTTAAACAAGAACACATGGTTGATTTTAGGGGATAGGTACAATGAATAGAGGATTTTGCAAGAAAAGTCAAATAAATAATTTACAAATAACATACTCAATGTTGTCAGCAAGAGAAGTAATATGCATTGGTCCCACAATCCAGCAATCCCAGCTTTCCTTTCAGTCCCACAGTATCTCCGACCGACAGGTGCACTAGCAAGCAGTCCCTGTGGGAGGTCCCAACAGTCCATGCGTGCATGCTAGTGAATGGGCTAATTACGCAGGCCTGTTACACTGTTGCACTGGTGTGATGTGGTGACTTTGTAAATGAAACATTAGAAGTCCCAATAAAGTACAAATGAAGTCCCAAAGTTCTTTGAGAAATTCCCCACTGGGGAGCTTTAAAATAATGATTCACAAATGTATTTTTTTCTTTGGCTGCTTTCTGGGCTTTTTCCTAAGGTCATACAGAAGTGCCCACTGTCTGTCTGACTTAACAAACTATTTACCTTTTTAAACACCAGTGAATGGCAAGGCCTGGTCATTCTTCACAGCCTCCTGGTTAGGCAGCAGTCTCTGACAGGAACTGGTAGAGGGTCATCCCCCTGTTTTTCAACTCGCAGTATCCTGACTTCTCAGCAGGATGTAGGTTGAAGCCTATCGCCCTCAGGTCTGTCCCTCCCCATCATCTTCACTTTTTTCAAGGAGCCTTTTCTTTGCATTGTCTGTTTCCTTGAGGATTGTATGAAATGTCATTGTTAGTGATGAGTGACTGTATAAATTGAAGAAGGTAACTTAGTAGTCCCCATGTATTATTTGTTTAATACTGTTTTCGCCCCATGGATGGTACGAAATGTTATTATATGAATGAAAATTGTTTTGTATTGCAATCCTATACTTTGCACAGGACCACCTTGTAAACAGGACCACTGGTCCTAATGCTGTGATTGTCAGCTGTTTCCTTTATAAAAAATAAAGATTTTACTACTACTTTTCTTCACTTTCTGAATATGAACCAGGCACTCGGGATTGGATGTAGCTAAGCATCCTAGTGAAACAAATCCTACCACCTGGGTTCCAGGAGAACTGTCATGGCTGTCTTCAGACCCAGAGTCATCAAGGCAACTCTGCTTTCTAAATATGTTATACTCAGATTTATTTCAGGGCAACTGACTCGGAGATGTTGGCAAATGCAGGCTAACAATCTCAATCGCAGGTTGGATCGCAGCAAAACTTTTATCTGTGAGCTGTCTCCCATGGCTCATCTCTTCTTAGGTCTTCAGCTCAATTTTGTCCTCAATCTGGGTCATATTAGTGCTACAGCAGCTCTTCACATAGACATCATCCATCTGTATTTGGTTGATGAGAGGGCCTTGTTTGAGTCCTGCCCCCCCTTCCCACTGGCTTTCTGTTTCTGCCCAGTTTTACTGGGGACTGCATGTCCATGATTCTTGGTATGTGGGGCTCTGTCTATCCCTGATTGGTCTCCAGAGTGTGGATTCTGTTTCATAACCTCTCTTGCAGCCTCTTGAGGTCAGGGAGATCTAATATGGAGATTCCCATGCCTTCATTGTGTTCTTTCTTATTTTTTAATCGTTTGGTCCCTCAAAGCAGCTTCCAGCCATTGTCTTCACTTACTCCTCATCCTTGCTGCCTGTCCTGGGTGCTCTGTAGTCAGGTGGGTGGCCTCTTTGAAGTATGTCTTCAAGCCACAAAGTCAGCTTGGCTCCCCTGATGCTTCTGACAGGGAGCCAGAAGTTTACGTGAGCATTCTGTGTTGCTGTTCTCTGGCCCCACTTGTAGTCTCAGGTCGGGGAGAGAAAAGGAGAAATGAATGGCTGTGGGGAGTGCAGGCTCCCATTTTGGGGGGGGCTATATCTGGTAACTATAAAATGGTTTTGATCAAGCAAACAATTTGATAACTGGTCACATAACTGTGCTATAATTTCACATCACCGTATGGTTCAGACTGCATTTTCTTGATGTTTTTGTAACTTTTAAAAACATATAAAACATTCTATGGTGTGCAGTAATGCCATAAATTGCCACACTTCCAAGGTGGTTAAAGGTACCCTGCTGTACCTCATGCCTCGCAACCCACCTGTGGATGTGATAACTAAGCATTACTGCACACCCTGTCATGTGTTATTGATTATATAATATCAGTGTGCCACAAATGTTGTATCAGATTGATTGTATATGTAAGCAGTAACTCATGACATGGTGTGTAGTTATCGGGGATTAATCAACACCCCAGTTGCATTGTGAGGCACGAGGCCACAGGCAGTGTGTCCTTACAGTGCCCAGGGTGTTGATTAATTCTCAATAACCGCACACCCCAGAGTGGGTTATTGCGCTTATAAAATGGGCAACATCTATAGTCACATCAACAAAGCACACTGTCACCAGATGCAGAAAACATGAGAACTTTATTTTGTGTCATTCCACAACATCAGGTTGCAGTACTGCACTTGATTGTGTGTCCTGCCACAGCAAAATATAGTTCCATTATTTCTTTATTAAATGATACTCTTTAAAACCCAACTTTTTCCTTCACTAAAACACAGGGATGATAGTGCTGCAAACAGTTGATTGTGCAATATGAGCAATGGCTACACTACACTGTCACTCACTATACTAGGCAACCAAAAAGAAGGTCCATGTGGCGCATGAGTTCCACTGCCCATCGCTTCACCATGCACTGTGCTGGCTGACCATGGCAACCCGACAACAGTCATGTCTGGGAAAGCCATAACACGCACTACCATTACACGGTCATAGTTTTCAGCACAAGCACTCCACTGCCAGATCACCCTCGCCCTACATCTGCTACTTGTGTTGACATTGGTCCATCTCTCAGTGTGTCTTCATGAGCTACTTCAGTTGACAACTGGACTGCACCTTGCAAAGAGGCAGTGGAACAAGCACAGTGTCATTGACACGGACCAGAGAAGAACTGCACTATTTTCGTGAAGGACAGCACAGAGATGAGGTGATCCAAGACTCTGATGCCCTGCTATGTTCTGGGCTGCCTGAGGAAAGTATGAAGTACAGCGCAGAACTCTGAGGCATCCGATGGACACAGTGAGCAGATCGCCAGCGCTGGTGAGTCAGTACCTGTCAGGACACTAACTGTTTCTTGGGGGGTTGGGGGCAGGGGAACCACCACTACTGCTGCAATTCTGTGCGGTCACTGCTTGCTGTCAGAAGGCAAAGGTTCTCTGCAAGACATCTCTGTCACTAGCTATGGGGACTGTCACTGCACACTGCACTGTGCGTTGCTTAATCAAGGTATGAGTGGTGGGTGGCTCAGTAGGGAGAGACACAGCATGCAGAGTCCTCTGCGGCATGGCTGTCCGAGTCCACGGGGTGGGTGGGTTGGGAGAGATGCACTGTGCAGCACTGGTGGCTTGTTAGTGTGTAACATATGGAGGGAGACATGATATATTGCACACAGTGCTGTGCTCTCTATACTGGAATATGTGTGTCTCGCTTAGCACGGGGGAGTAATGGCTGTCTTGAGAACTGTGACTGTCAGGCACTGTAACAAGATCAGGCTGCTGCTTGATCTGTTTACTGAGGTTGGTTCACCACACACTGTGCCGGTAACAGGGATTAATCAATGGTCAGGTGACAGCCGTCTGCCAATCCTCTCCCAGACAGCTGCCTGCCCATGTTATAAGTTGTTATTAATATGTAAAATGGACTGGAGAAATCTCATCATAAAGCAATGGCAGGAGATGGAGCATTCTGACTGTCTGACAGCATTCTAAGTGGGTTAGGCTAATGGCTGAAACCCTGATTTACAATTAAAAAAAATCTTAATTTTAACTATTAAAACATTCAGTCTGAAACAAAATTAAAACATTTTAATGATAGCATTAAGGCATAATTGGGGGTCGAGTTATCTTTGTTACTCGAACACTATGGCAGTATAACACTTGGCCATACCTTGTATCTCATGACCCCCCCCCCCCGAGTTACATTAACAGATGTAACACAACCCCTGGTATTCGTTAATGCTTAAATAACATAGTAATTCAAAGTCAGAAGGGGCACCGCATTCAGCATGCTTCCCCCCCGCTTATAAGCAGAGATAAAACATTTACCAGTTCACAGGGACTTCTAACCCACTCCATCATACAGGGCACCTGTTGACTCCTCTGGCAAGTAGAGATCAGTTTAGGCCCACACCAAAGGTCTGCATTGGCCCCACAGTCGCTGTCTCTACTAGCAGCCTGCTCCACTGGTTTACCACCTCCTGGGAGAGAAACAGCCTCCCAACACCACCCCCAAATTCCCCATTTCAGAGCACATACCAGCATCCCACTGTAGGACACTGGGCCAAACATCGCAGGCTCTACCCTTCATGGCGAGCATGTCAAGAGTCAAATTCTGAATGCTCACTGGCTAAAGCAATGTGTGGCCCATGATAATTTCTCAGTATATTATCTTTATGGGGTGGAACTAATTATAAATCCCCTCCATATACAATGAGATGTGGGCCAGTGTACAGTGTCAGTAATACACTTCAAGGTGTGGTATATCATGATCAGAATATAGTCACTGCTTGGCTGGTTGAAGGCAGTGTCACATCACCTTGTGCCTCACAACACACCCAAGGCATGACATATCACCCTTTATTGTTCATGAAAGTAAGTGAGATGGAGTTAGCCCACTTGTCCATCAAGCCGACATACAGTATCAGTGCTTAAAAGGAAGGGATTCTCTCAAGGCAATAGATACTACAAATCAGCTTGTCCTCTCCCTTTCCTATTGTGCACCAGAAGCTCGGATGCTGCAGTGTACTCCTTCCCAGTGAAAGTGAGAGAGCAGAGCAATGAAAAGACATGAATAATAAGCTGCTAATTACTTTTCAGTGCCGTGGGAACATTACCTGCTGTGCTTCTCCGGTGGTAGATGCAGTGTTCTACACTCTCACTTTCTCTGAGCCAGATGGGGAAGGACTGCACTGCCATGTCTCAACTCCCATTGGACCCTAGAAGGGGGAGCTGATATGTCAGTTGGCGGTCCCATTGTTGGAGAATGCAAAACTATAAATGGTAAAGCGAACCTCTTAAATTATGAAGGCAGTCTCTTTGTATGAAATGGAAGCGAAAGGAAAGTTTAACCCCTGCTACCTGGAGAGGAACCCTGCCTGTTATGTATGTTGTATCGGATAGGTTGCAGTACATTGATCTTGGTGATTCTCAGGCATTTTGTTTGTGGTATTCTACATAGAAACATAGAAGTTGACGGCAGATAAGGACCGCAAGGCCCATCCAGTCTGCCCATTTCTTTTACTACCTTATAAATGTGCCATCGGCCTTTGTTCTGATGGGTCATGGACCACTGCATCTTACGACAGTGAAACACAGCCAAGGAAAGAACCTGTGTGATTTACAGAAGAAAAACTGGTACATGTGTGGCAGCCCTTTGTTCTTCAGTGTAAAATACTGGCCAACATGTATTTGTTTATTACTTTTGATATAATGTATCTTCCAGTGATAAGTCTCAGATAAGATTCCCAAACTTTCTGTTGAACATGTTTCACAAAGGGAGTTTATGATTTTGTTTTTGTTTCTAGCACCACACACACACATACTAGCTTCACCCTTTGTAGCTTGAGTATCCTACTGTGGTAAACAGAGGACATTACTCGTCTTAAAATTGTGCCTGGTATTTTTGTTTTCTGTTAGTCTGTTCTTGACTGACAGGGACAAACTGCTTCTGTTCTCTTGCTAAATCTCATGGCACAGTAACCCAAAACACAGGGAACATTAGACTATGCCAGCCCATTGACGCAGTGTTAGGGCTAGCGCTCGAAATGCCAGTGACTGGGTTCAGGAGTAAACCTGGGTTGCTGGAAGCCAGCAGTGGGACAAGGCTTGGGCGTCCCAGGGGACACTGGGGATGACTGAAGTCACCATAGCAGCATTGTCTGCATGACCATGGGTAGCTCTGCAGGTGGCACACCTTGGGGAAGGAGAGAAGCTGGCTGGTGCTCTGTGTGCATGCTTGCCCTTGTGTATCCTTGCCACCAGTGTTTTGAGGGAGGGCTAAGAATACTGGAAAACACCCTACCTTCGTAGGATGCAGACTGCTGTCTCACAGGCTCTGCACCATCAATTCAGCACCCCCCTCCTCCGGAATCAGGACCATGAAGGGAATGGCACCCCTGACAAACATACAGTGAGGGATAATTGATGGTGGATGAAGCACAGGGGAAAACTGTAAGCTCGAGAGAAAGTGGATGACGGGGTTGAGGACACTGGCTGAAGGGGCTAGGATGGCGAGTATAAGGGGCATAAGCACTAATTAAAAAAAAAAAAAAAAGTAGAAACATTGTACTCCGGTGGGGACAAAAATAGCAGTGGGGATTTTTTAGAGTTATATGTTGGTTCAGAATATCCAAGTTATGCACTTTGTTTTAAAATGGAGTATATCCATGTAAATCAGATTGAAATACTACTGTCTCTGTACTGTACCCTCCTGGGTCATGCCTGAAAATAGTCACTGCTGTGGCTAGTGCACTTACCCGGTAAACAAAAACTAAATAAAAATAAATAAATCGTGATGATTTCAAGTGTCCCCCACCAGCTTCTGTCCAGTGCTGACAGTGTGGTACTTGGAAGAGGGGGAATGCTGCATTGTTGGCTGTGCTGTCCTTCTGATGGAGATGTAGAACCAAACTCCTCTCTGCCCATCTCTGGTGGCTGATCAGGTGGAAGTTACAGACTCCATGTCGCTTTTCATAATAGTAGAGGGATATGCCCCATATCTTGGCAAACACTCCTCCTATTCATAAAACTGGTTATAGTGCAACTGTTCATGTCTGCTATGGGGCTGTCAAATTATTAAAGGGACCATTTATCTGTTTTTTAAATTATTTTTACAGTTTTTAAATATAAATTGAAATGTGAGCATGTGTGAAGTCTGTGTAGCATCCCCAGTGTACTTTCTGGTGTTTTTGTTTTGAAATTGTGCTCTGTTTATTTTCCTTATTTAGGGCCTTTGTTAATTATGCCTTCCTCCCACCAAATGTTCTTTTTTTATTACTTATGAGTTCTGGAACTTAATGACAGCAGTTGAGCAGATGCCTAGACTGAAGCTTTTCCTGCAGACTTTAATTCAACTGATGTTGCCATATTCTGGAACTCAAGAGTAATTAAAAAAATGAATATTTGGTGGATCAAAACGGCAGCACTAAAAAGAGACTAAATGAAAGAAAAACAGGACTATTTCAAAGTACTGTAACACACGAAACAGTACACACAGAATATTAAAAAGACTTATTTTGCATGCATTTGCAGTTATATTAAAGAATTTAAAGGTAAACGTTCATGCTCACATTAGTGACAAATAGCTGTATACATCTGCACTGCCAGTATTGAATCCTTTGGTTTGTAAATCTCTTTGAGATACAGCATTAGTTCTCAAACACTGCCATAATGAGCCTTCCTCAAGATATGAAAAAAAATCTAAGGTCTCCTCTAATTTAATGAAAACATCAGGCCTCCACACAGAAACAATACCATATAATACGTTGCCTTGTACACCAGAAAGATCATGAAATGACATTGAATAAATATTGAATAAATGACCGAGTTTATTCACATGGGGGACTATTTACATTGTTTTCCCAGTCTCTTTATACCAAACATCAAGCACTCAAAATGTAAAGCAGCAGTGCATGTTACAGTAAAAATAGTAAACATTCATTTTTATTCCATCTTAAATCACCCGTTTCTCCCGTCTTGAAAGAGCTGCTCTTTATCGCTTAGCTTCAGAATTTTTGAGATTAGAAATAATAAAGTAGCTCTTTTTAAAATGGTACTCACCAGGTTTTCAGCACTGTTCTCTGCTTTTCTGAACACCCATCATTTAATATGGCTTGTCTTGCAATTATGGTAAACCAGCATGCAATAGACTCTGCGCCCTGACCCTGAGGGATTATGGGTGTTCAAAGATCGTTCCTTTTTAATTATTTCAGATATGAAGCAAATGCTAAAGCAGACTCAACCTGTGGAACACAGAGCATTTTACAAGACAGAAAAAGGGGTGATCTAAATTAGAAGAAAAAGTTATAGGTTCAAAATATTCACAGTAACTCGCACTGATGCTCTTGGTACAGGACATTGTCAGGCTTGACTGGGCTTCCCCTGGAACTGGTTGGGGCATCCCCAGGGAGGCTGGCCTCACCATTTGAGAAATCCTGAGATACAGTATTTTTATGTGAAAGGTCCTGTATAGAAGTCATTCACTCATTTCATGACTGAAGTGACTAAAAACCTAAATACATGTATCATGATCGTAATCGACTGTTTTATTTTTATACTTCATTTTCTCGTTAGTAATTTTTATTCTGTCTAGAACCTATTCTTGTGTAACTTTCTCTGACTGACTCTTCTCATGCTTTTTAGTCTTTTACCACAAGTCCTTCACATCTTTATATTTCTTCTTCAGACCTCAACTTTACTCCTGCACTTTGGTCCAGACACCTCTTGCACCACCATAACCTAATACAGTACTGTTTTATTTTATACAGTGTCTTTTTTTGCAGATGTGTTACAAAACTCTTCATAGCACTAAAAGCGGGGTGTACAGACTGTAACCTTCAGTTGTGCAGGAGAGAAAGGGATAAACGGAAGTGCAAGGTCACTGGTTACTGTCTGTTTTTCTGTCCTTACCAGAGCCAGACTCTCCTTCAGCCCATCCATATTTCCTGGATCCCATGCCTACAGAAGGAATCTCTACTGGCCCTTGGAGACCCACTGCCGGTCTCTTCATATCATAGCCTGTACTTACTCCCCTAGAGCAGTGCCAGCTGGAACTTCCATCATTAGCTGAGGGGGGGGAAAGGAGAGTCGCTGGTCTGGGTGCTCCAATTGGTTGGCGAGAGTACAGGGGTGAGAAGAAATATTTTAAGATGAGATTTAAAAAGAGTGAGCAACTTTTTTTTTTTTTTCCTTATTTATTCCTCTACCATCCACTACCCCAGCCCTGTCATCTGTCATCCCTGGGACTTACCACTGTGTCTTCTAGAACCCCCGTCGCTTAGCCCTCACGGCGGGGCTCTTTCATCAGGGTACCGGGTGGGAAATGGGACCTCTCGAGGCAACTAAAGTCATTGTTTGGAGTGTGGAAGTTCTGTAGTCGGTGATGCCAAGCCTTCAGGGTGGTCCCTTTCCATGGGATGCAGGGTCACCCAGGAGAACCCAGGCGAGTGTGCACTGTGCCAGTCCCCAGCCTTACATCACTTCCTTCCAGGTGTATTCAGCTGCACTGCCACCTGTGGTCACCCATGTGACAGTAGTATGGCAAGGATGGCAACCCCCCCCACTCACTGGAGGAGGAGGAGAACATCCTCTGTGATGCTCGATCCTCCTCCTCCTTCTTCTTCCAACCAGTTCCAATGACCAGGGTGAGAGACTTGATGATTTAGAGCTTGCTTGAAAGACTTCTACTGGTGGTAAGGCAGAGTAAATGAAAGTTCTCTGACCAGCCAATGGTAGAGATGCTCAAGGGCCAAACTGGGGGTAAGGAGGAAGGCAGGAAGGGATTTAGTGGACGTGTAAGCTGGAGAATTAAGATGGTTGGGGCTGTGAGCTAATAAATGATATTAAGTACAGGAGATACTGTATTTGAAAGAGAGTTCTTAGGCAAATTGTTAGTCCAGTGAAGGCCTTTGAGGAAAGGAATGATGGGACCTCATTGGGGGCTTATGCTGAGTAGATGTGCAGGATAAGTAAGTGCGCACTGATGATTGCAGAGGTGTACTCGGGTAGGTTGGAGAAAAGAGAGTTGCTTTTGTTGTGTTTGGAGTAAATAAATGTGTGCATTGGGATTTGGCAGAAGTGGCAACAAGAGAGTGAAGAGCATAGGCTATGTTGCAGAGGTACTGGCAGGAGGATTTACAAACGTGGAAAATATGGGACATTAAGGTAAGTCTGGGATCAAGAAAGGGTCAAGGAAGTCTTCTGTTGATTCTGAAGTCCAGAAAAGGCAGAAACCTGGATCTGGATGTTTGCGAGCTGCCTGTTCTTGATTAACTCAAGAACTAAATCAACATACTAACATACTAAAATGCCAGCAGAATAGGCCTAACGGTCTTTCGCGTCTGCTCATTTGGTCAGCCCCCACCCTGGGAGCTGACCTAGCTGCCCACCTCGCCTTCTCTGGCTTCTCCCTTCCCAGTTCCGGATATTCTTGCTGCATTGGATTTTGCTTCCAGAACCCTTCCCCTGTACCTGTCCCACCCCCCTTGAACCCTCCACTGCCTCTGCCTCCACCAGCCCCTAGGCAGCACATTCCATGGCTCCACCACCTCTCAGTGAAGTAGCACCTCCGCCTTTTCTCCTGAGTCTTCCTCCAGCTTCCACCCATGCCCTCTAGTGGCCCCCTCCTCCTTCCTTCGAAGCACCCTGACTGTTCCTCCCTTATTTACCCCCTTCATGTACCTGAAGACCTCTATCATGTCCCCCCCCGGTCCCTTCTCTCTTCCAATGTGTACATATTTAGCTCTTCGAGCCTCTCCTGATAGGTCCTGTCCCCCAAGGGCCTATAAATCCATGCTGTTCAGTTGAAGGCTCATCCCTCCCAACTCACTACAAGTCATACCCTCAACCGGACCATCACTGGAAAAGTTTCAGTAGGTTAAATATAGTGAAGTTCAGATATTGCCTTTGTGGATTGGATTGTGACCCGTCAGATAGTGGTAGTATCCAACCTGGGATCCGACCTAAGTCAGAGGTTGGATCCAAGGTCAGATCCCACATCATCTGAGGTCAGATCCCAGAATCCGTGGTTGGATCTAGCATTGGATCCAGGGATCTGAGGTCAGATCCAGGGGTTCTGACCCAGATCTGAGATGGTCAGATCTGTGGTTGGATAGCTCTGTTGTCCAACTGGATCCACTAACTGGCTGAATGTCTGGTATCTGGTGGTGTCCTAATTTATAGGATACTATCCGAGCAACACTTGTCCAATACCTTGGTTTCTGGCTTGATATGAAACTTTCTTATACAGAGCCCATGAATAGGTCTGTCAGAAAAGCACACCAAAAGTTAGGGCTCCTGTACTGCAAGAAGAGCTGAATTGACCTCAGCACCAGAAAAGGTCTATGAATGCAAACACTTTTACCATTGCAGAATATGTGAGTGAAATCTACAGACCTGCTAATGGCACAACATTAAGCAAAATGTCCATTGCTTACAATAGCATGTGCAGCTTTGCATTGCACTATAAGAAAAGAACATACTACTGCCTCATGTATAGCAGGCTAGCAATGCTTTCCTCTGAAAACAGAAAGGAGCTCAGATGGGTGATTGTTGTATTCAAGAGCATGAATGACCTCCTTGTGGCCTATCTAAGCAGACTGCTAGTCAAACCCCATAAAAAATATCAACTGTGCTCCCAGATTAGAGCTTTCTTGCACTTGCTAAGGATGTGTATTTTAGTTTGGTTTCCAAGTTTAATGAGTGACAGTATGTTTTTTCATATGAAACAGGCAAAGTAATTTACTATAAATATTGCAAAAGTTAAACGTCCAGTAAAATCAATTTTCAAATCCACTTTCTATTAAAATTCAGCAGGAGTAAAATACAAATATACCATTGCAATAGATCACAATGAATTCTATACTTCCATGACAAATGGCAAATCTTATGTATTCATAAATGATAGGAGTTGTGAAGGGAAATGCTGGTGATCTTGCTGAATCACAGGGAAAAAAAGAGTAGATTACATAATTTCAAGATAGACACACGTGACGGAAATGTTTGTAAACTGCAAAGATAACCAAGGAGGATCAGAACTTCGATATTCCATTTGAATGTCAGAAGTAAACACTAAATTACATAAATTCATAATTGACTGGCAAGAAATATACTTTTGCGAACAATAGGAGGAGTCAGAGAGAAAGAAGCCTTTAGAAGTCCTGACAAGTAACAAGAGAAAAATAGGACTCCTCAGGGTTCGGGTCTGGATACCTACACCCCTAACAAAATGCTGTAGCCCATAATCTCTGGAGTTCCAAAAAATAATTTTAGAACAATATGGCCATTATAAAGACACAGTACCGAGACAGCGCCGGTTTGGGTGCTAAATGATCGTCTGAGGGCGAGAGATCTATGGAGACGTTCTATCCTGGTTCTCCTTGATCTCTTTTCAGCTTTTGACACTGTGGATCACATGGTGTTGCTAGCATGCCTGGGGCAAATTTGTGGAATGTCTGGAACCGTTCTTAAATGGTTCGAGTCATTCCTCACTGGGAGATCACAAAGAGTTGTGTCGGGGATTTTTTCCTCCGGCCGTCTCTTTGTTGTGTGGAGTGCCACAGGGTTCCATGCTGTCGCCCATGTTATTTGCAGTGTACATGCTGCCCCTCGGAAACATTATAAGATGGTATGGGCTGAGGTTTCACTGCTATGCAGATGATACTCAGCTATACCTGTCTTTTGCACCCAACCAGGATGGAGCTCTCTCATTATTTAATAACTGTCTGGGGGAGATCCAAGACTGGATGGATTCTAGTTGGCTAAAGTTGAACTCGGAGAAAAGTGAGGTTTTGATTGTGGACCTGGGTGGTCAGATTGAGAGGTCATGTGCTGGGCGCCATTGCCTGGAATTTTGCTTGGCGTGTGTCGCTCCGCCTCTGAGCGGGTGCTGAATTCCAGGGGTAATTCTTGACGATAGGCTGACTTTTCAATCTCAGGTGTCAGCTGTCATCAAGAATTTCTTTACCATCTTAGGAATATTGCCGGTTAAGCACCTTGTTCCGTCTGACTCTCTGCCAACTTTGGTCCATGCTTTTGTGTCCTCACGCCTAGATTACTGCAACGCCCTTTACTTTGGGCTTTCTGGGGTTGAAATCCGCCGCCTACAGCTCATGCAGAATGCAGCAGCCCGGGTTTTGACTGGGACAAGTAGGTCCTGTCACATTACCCCGGTGCTGCGCGAGCTGCACTGGCTCCCAATACGGTGGCGGATCACCTTTAAAGTCATTTTATTGACTTTCAAAGCCCTTCACGATCAGGGTCCGGCCTATCTGAAAGACCTTCTGGTGTCTTACTACCCTCACCGATCACTCCGCTTGGCCGACACGGGGTTGTTAGAGATTCCAAGAGTGAGTTTGAAATCTTTCGGCAGTAGAGCTTTTTCTTATGCTGCACCCACTCTTTGGAATTCTCTACCTTGCCGGTTATGGGAATGCTCCTCCGTGGAGATTTTCAAGAAGGAATTGAAAACCTATCTTTGGAGAATGGCCTTTCTTGAAAGTTAAATGCACTTTTTAGTGTGTGAAATTTTACTGTAATTTATTATGCTTTTAGAATATATTTTATAATTTTTATGGTTTGTTGTTTGTATTGTGTGTTGATGCTTTTATTGATCTGTTCAGCGCCTTGATATTGTGAAAGGCGCTATATAAATAAAATTATTATTATTATTATTATTATTATAAGCAAAAAAGAGGTGTTATCCTGTCATACTCCTCGGGTCTAAGGATATGTAAATCCTTTGGTACAAAGGCCATAGTAGCCCCAACAACCTGGAATTTGACATCTGATACTGTATAATAAAAGAAGCTAAACACTTAAGATCTTGCAGAAAGGTCATCTTGGATCATCTAAAAAGCCTGTGTAACTGCTAGGCTCTTTTTGCTTTCCTGTGCTCCCCATCATCCCATCTGTCTCTGGAACATCTATTCCAGTTAGTTGGTATAAACTAGTTCTGGAAATTTAAGTAGCAGACTACCTAGCTCCTGAACAGAGGGTAAAAGATCAGAAGGGGTATGCCATTACAGCTTTCTCCTTCCTGGGCCAGAAAGGAGTTTCTAGTTGTCCTTGCCCCCAACTTGAAAGAAAACATCCCATCCCCAGTGCTGCTGCAACCCTTGACCCTCCCCTAATTTCAGCCCATCCCTACTGCACTGAACTGCCACCCTCCTTGGAAGGAAGGTGCCTCTTCTGCTGTGCCTTTTTCATCTCTAAATTCTGGTTTCACTTCCTCCCCTGTTAACACGTTGGCTTCCTTTCACCAGCCCTACATTCCTCAAGCTCGCTCAGGTCTATTGACTCCTGTTCTTTCCCACCCTACCTATGGTTGCAGGACCTCAGCTGGGTAGTCTGACTTCTCCTTCTAACTCCCCCACTTCTTGAATAACATTCCCCTTTCCTCAGATCTTCTGACTCCCCCTTTTCCAGGATGTGGGGGGGGGCAACAAGGAACACCAGGGACTACTTTGCGGGAGGACACACACACACACACACACACACACACACACACACACACACACACACGCACGTGCAAGTATGCTGCAGGATCAGCTATTGTGGGCAACAGCCAACTGTTTTCTTTTTTTTTAGATCCACTTTCAATAAAGGTTAACTTATTTTCTGACCCCAATTGCCAAATTGCCAATCAGTTATACCAATATATAGTCAGTTTCTCTTGTGTACACACTGTTGGGGACAGCAATATTTGTGTATACATCTGAAATTGCATATATCCAGAAGATAAGTTAGACATCTTAAAAGTTTGCAGGAAAGTAAGTTTATCAGTACAGTAATTAACTGTATTATTGTATTCCAGGCAAGGAAGGCTTATCAAGAAGTGGTACCTTATGCTCAGCAGAGAACACAGTTCTCTTATTTTTTTCTCAGTTGTTTGGAAGGTAGTTTACTGAATGTACAGAATCCCTCATACCTTTTAAGCTACACCTACAACATCATTTATTATTCATTTCATCCCGAATCTGAGCAATTACCAGTTTTGTCAGGTCAGAATACCAGGGGAAAAAAGGCAAAAAAATTGCATGCAACAAACATTTTCTGTGCTTACAACCGAGATAAAATAAACAGTATAAAATGTGAAAGGATTTGGGATGGAAGAAAAATGTGAATATATCCAGAAATTGCATACATCCAAACTGCATACAAGTGGAATTGACTGTATATGTATGTACTACTTTATGTACTGTTCCTAGACAAACATAAAGTCTCACTGCAGTAGAGTATCTAAACCCACAAAAACAAAAATGATTTTCTTAGAAAGATAAGTTATTTTTTACCTAAACAGACAGTGCTCACTTTTATCTTGCATATTATTTTGTTCACCCCTCCCATCCACTGAGTATATCAAGTGCATTTGTATCAGGGCTTGCAGCAGCAGGCACTGGTAGCAGTAGCACCAAGATTGTGCTCCAAGCTTCCCCTGCAACAAGGTCTTGTCAGTGGCAGAGATAATTCTAGCTGTTTGGGCCAGTGTCGCAGGAATGCCCTTCTGTCCTTTGGTTCCCATGCTCTGGGAGGAGTGACCTCTTTGCCTGGAGTCCTGGCATGTGATGTTGCAATTCAAATCCCTACCACCTGACTGGCTTTTGCTCACTGCACCAGCAGTGTTTGCATGTGGATTAACGGATGGCTGTTGTGTTAGCTTGCGGCCGGCCCCTCCTCTTATGTTCTGTTATCCCCAAAGTAACAATTGAACTAACTTTGCTAACTTTCACTAATGGAGCTTGCTTGTGCAGTGCAGCTCTTCCAAGTTGATATTGTACCCCTCAAATAAGGGAGATCTGCCGATGCGGACAACTAGAAGCGGGTATTTTCACTAGGCTATAATTCATGCATCCAGCCTGCACACGTATTCCTGACTAAAGTAGATCCATTCAAGGCTGTGATATTGTTTTGATGGACCAACAATAGATAGTCTGTGTAGGTGTTGCTGTACACAAACTGTTAAAGCCACACAGGTCTCTCTGCCTGATACTTCAGCAGTTCAAGCAGTCTAAGAGCAGCTACAGTTTATCCTTTGTGATGAAAGTTGGACATACAGATGTACAGTATGTATTTTGTAACTGTAGTTGTAGTAGTAGCAAGAGTTCACTGATGAGTTTTAGGTTTTGTAAAAATATCCAGTAAAGTTGCTGCAAACGTTATGCCTAAATATGGAACCAAAAGCTCAGTTCTGTGGTCTTCAATTAGATAAATATGTGAAATGTGTTTCAAGATGTTTACATTTGATTTTATCACAAAAGTAATCACAGAGGATCAGTGTCTAATTCATCCCCAGAATTAATGTTTCTCCTCTATCATCAGAAATTTAATATCACTAAGAAACATCCTCCACCCATGTCTAGGTTATATTAGAGCTTGGAGTGTTACTGATTGGTCAGAGCTATTGAAGTCATTAGGGCAGTTCTATTTTAAAGCACTGACACAGTGCACTCAAGCAGCTGGAAGTGTAGGTCTGTGGGGATCCTTCTCTCCAGCAGCAGTTTTTTTGGAGTTAACTTTGCTGCGTTTCAGCCAGCAGAATATCTGCCTATTTAGATTTCTAAAAGTCCCCAGAAAGGCCAATTTGAATTGTGAAGGGAGTGGGACACAGTCAACCCCCACCTATGTTACTTTGTCATCTGTGTGGTGCAGCCTGAATTGGGCAGGCTTGTGCCATATGATGCTGATTTAATATGAACATTTTGTTTTTGCTTCAAAGGAGTTTTCTTATCTCCATCTCCTAAAATGTAATTATTATAGAGAGGAATGCAATAGGAAACACCGAACAGGAAGCCTTGCTGCATTGTTGGGGAGGGTGACCATGCATCAAGATTAAAGAACATAGAGGCAGTGGAGAATTATGCTTGTTCTCTCAGCCGTGTTTGACTGCCTTAGAAACCACAACAGCTTATAAGTACTGTGTGCGCAGCCACAATTAAGCAGGGGCAGTGTTTCACAGGCATGACAGCCACATTAACCTCGCCAACACTGACAGATCATTATGTCTGTTGTACATATTTAAGGTTTGATTAAGCAGAAGCAGAGAAGTGGCATAAAAAGTTGTGCCTCTGTACTTTCTGTTGGCATCTCCTAGTCTCCACAAAATTTACAGCACAGCTGCCTGTGCCCCTGGAACTAGAACATGCAGAGTGACAACTCATTGAGGTGCGTTACAACATGCTGGGTAAGCCAGTTCATTATTGAGCCCCTTGAATTTCCATTTCTCTCCATCGAGAATGCATTAGAATCTGATTAAACCAATATACAGCACAGCTCTTATCCGCTGTGATGTCATCAGGGAAGCAGACTCAGCTGCAGGATTCTGTTGTAGCCCAACACCAATCATGATGTCATCACAGAGGTGGTGGTCACAGTGATCTGTGTCCTGGTGTGATCAAATATTAAGTGATCAGACAAGGCGTTGAAATCTTATGTAAAGAACAAACGAAAGTGCCATATTCCTAAAACAAAAAGAATGTCTGTTCGAAAGCACTAAAGCAGAGGTTACCCTGGAAGAGCATTGGCAATAAAGACAAGTTGCAAAGAAACTCAAAATTATACATACACCAGAAATGCAATATTTCTAAAACCATGCAGCGCAAACTTCCAGAAACCTAAAATCTTTCCTTTATAACACTCTTAGTTCATAATTTTCATGTAGTCATTCTGATCAGCTCTGTCTGTCTATCTGACTATCTGTCCATCTCTGTATCTATCTCTCTATCACTTACTCTCCCCCCTTTAGTGAGGCTTATCTGTGTTGTCAACAGTGGAGCTTTTCATGCAGTTTGTAGACTGGCAGTGATACTCTTCTTGACTTCCCAGGACTGTGAACTGCTGTAGTGGGAGTCGGAGAGTGAGTAAAGAGGAGTGCTCTTTTGATGACCTTGCACTTGAACCTGTGGCTTCATTGCTGCACTGAATAGTTCTTACCTGCCGTTGACTGAAAGTATGGTCAGCGCTCTTGATGAACAAGAACTTCTCCAAACTGCAGCCCTGATTTACCTAACACTAACAGTTATTCAAGCAGGACGTTTGATGGGCAGCTAAATGTGTTTCAAGGGTCAAGTACTTCTTAAAAAAAATAAATAAATAAATACTTTTGGAGATTGTGCATTTAGGACGGATGGTCTCTGCTATCTTTTGCACCTGACTCCATTTAAGTATGGCAGCTGGTGTCAAAGGACAGCAAGCAACAGATCAGGCTCCAGAGCTAGGGAGCCCCCAGAAGGCCCATGGGACACAGAAGGACCCCATTAATTTGCCCAGGTTTGAAAGACCCAATCAGCTGTCAAGGAACTGATGGACTGGCCCTTCCCTGTGACTGACAAAATGCCTTATCCAAGTCAGGTCTGCTGTCTTTGAGAGTGAGGTTGCACTGTGCAGACACTGGAAGAGAGGGAAGTGTGCTTCTATAGCTGCTTTGGAGGAGGCTGCTTCATGCAGAATGTCTGTGATCACCCTGCTGACTTTGTGTTCTATCTGTCTGCTTGTGAGGGAGCCACCTGTCAGCTAAGACTGTGTGAGAGAGAGAGAGAGAGAGAGAGAGAGAGAGAGAGAAAGAAAAGGGAGAAGCGATACATTAGTTTACTAGGCCTGAGGAGCCTGCACAGCAACCACTGCAGCTAGGCCTGGGAGCCACCATGTCAGTCATCAGACCCTGGTGATAATCTGCAGAAAGTGTTCTCAGCCTGCAGTTTTCGCAACTGCCCACTGTCATTTCAGAGCCCCATTTTTTTGTGAATTCTAATTCAGTGCAGAATGCTTCCCTTGCTATTACATTTCCTAATTATAATTTCTGCAGTATGGTTCGCAGCCCAGTAATTAGCAATAATTGTCAGGGAGAGACTGTAGCCTGAGTGTAGCATGCGCAGGTTGTATTCAGTGCCGTAATTAAGGAACAGACTGAGCTGCATGAGAAACAGCAGTGTACTGATTTTAGGTTTTGTCATGAGGTCACTACTTGCTTGATAATGTAGTTCAGTAACCCAACTGTTATTTAAATTGGGGGAAGTAATCAATGGTCAGGTGATGTGTTTAGACCAGTGACATTTCTAGATTTCTGAAATCCGCTGTATGTGGCTTGGCTCTTGACTTTCCTTCCTCTAGAGCCTTGTTCCTGATACCCCAATAAATCTGTTTGATAAGAGTTTGAATTTGTGGCTCATAAGCATATTATTTGTAGTGTGTTGTGTTACTGCATTTTGGTTAAACTGTAGTTCATTGTGTGGGAATTGGGAAGTATACCACTGGAGGCCACAGTGCATTGGTACTATTTCCCAGGGATAGTACTAATGTTTGACCTAGCCACATAACTTTCACTGGGTGGCGGCACCGCACAACTTATTTTCAACATAATATCTTTGGGCGGCAAATCCCCACAGGAACTAATGACTCAGGACCCTCAGCCTCATTTGAGCCCATTAGGAAGGAGTAGTTACACTGAACATTTACACAACCCAGTGTGTGTATGTTTGTCTGACAGAGTACCTTCTGGTGGCTTCAGCTGCCAGTGGTGCTGATAGCCTTGCATAATTCCTAAATTCTGGAGTATTTTATTTCTACTTATACAATCTGTGTTAAAGATAAGTGAATCATGTTTATAAGAGCACTTTCAGGCAGCCTTGGTGGGGGGTAATTTGTATTTTAGGTTGGAAGGGAGAGCGACTCTGTTTTCAGTTGTTTTTTTTTGGTGTGTGGGTTTTCCTTTGTTTGATTTTTGTGGGCACTTTGGAATAAATTCTGTTTCTCTGTTGATTGGGGGGGAGGGTGTTCTCTTTAGGTGGGGTGGTTGCTTGTATGGGATTTTGCCATGTGGCTATGTTTAATCTGCACAACTAACTTTTGACCCTGAAAGGTTCAGTGTGATAACTTACACCCTGTCCAAAGGTTATGTTATGTCGGCCTACCCCATGTGACCAGGTTTCAACCACTGCAGAGGCAGATAGAGAGAAAGAGACTCTAAATAATGACCTGACTAGGCATATGCAATTTATACCAAGAGCAAGAGTGAAAGACCATAAATTCATGTTTTAGGGTGCCTCCCTCCTCCCAAGTAGGATGCATTGCATATTTATAGTCTGGTCCTTGCATATTCGATTTATGCAACAACATTTCAAAGGTATAAGTATTGAATTAGATCTTTTTATGAAGAGCTCACTATGTTACTTGGAATGCAGCTCATGGCCTCTGTGATGTCCTCATGCATTACAAAAGCTGCTCACTATCTGGTTAAGCATGGTTATGCTACAGCTGACTCTGTCCCCAAGATCAACACAAAACTGCATGCAGCCTGTGACAAGATGGTGAAGTAAAGTGGCTCAAAAAGAGAAAATAAGTTTTCTTCATATTTTACTGAATGACTAATGTTTATGTTTTGGTGTGCTTGTAACATGTAACAAAGCATCAGATACAAGAGAAGGCATGGTCTTTGCCTAAAAAGGGGCTTGTACCGAATCAAAAGGGAGACCCTACAGTAAACTTTAATTTTAAACTGCAAATCGTGTTAAGAGCTGTAGCAGTGTATTTAGCAGTTAATATAACCAGACAGGATTCTAGCATGAGTGCACTTAGGGGTCAGCCGTGAGAAGGCTGTCATGATTCAACCTGATTCAGCAATGTGACCCTTTAGACAGGAAGTTGCCTTGTTTACAAGAAGTATGGTAACCGCAGTCTCTGGCAAACCAAAAAGATTCCACTGGTGCTTTCGATATGAATACAAAAGTGAGCTGAGAAAATCAGTTTTTGAATCTTACTTGCCAGTTAAGAAGACAGTCTGTCACCTTTACAACTTTTCTGCAGACCTTGAAAAGCTATAGATAAGTTGTGGTAAAAACCTAGCTGAAAAAAAGAACATTGCCAGCTTCAGAGAGTGTCTTTAATAAATGCTGGCTGGCAGTATAGCCTAGATGTTAGAGGAATGAGGTGTGAATGAGCTTGATACATCCAGCAGACCAGACTTGAGTTTGAGTCTCACAGCCTCCACTTGCATACTGTGTGACTCTGAGAAAGTCACTTAACCGCCCAGTGCTCCCAGGTTGCCCCTGAAAACAGGCACTTGTGCCTAGTGGGCCTTACCTGGTTACCAAAGACTAAAATAAATAAAAATAAAAATAAATAAATGCTAAAATAAGCCAGCTTCATGGCACCGAGTGATGGGGCATTGCTCATGGCAGGCTGGTGACCTGGGTTCCCATGTTGAGCCTGGTACTGCAGGAGCGGAGGCTGGCAGGGAGGAAGTCAGAGCGTCCTTTGGACACTTCCCTCATGGGCTCCTGGTTTTGGCTCTGTGGTGTGCACTTGGTAGTATGAGTGATAGCACACTGCTGAGCGTCTCTGCCCCCAGGATGCCACTGCGACTGCAAGTAATGCAGGTGGTGAGCAGGGCCCTGTAAACAGGAAAAAGGGTCATGCCGGGCACCCTAGATGACAGCCTCCCTGGCAAGCCCCTGCACAAAATCATCTTTAGGACAGGAGTTGAAAATTTTCTCTGCCCTTGTTCATGAGGTGAGGTCATAAGAAGGCTATTTTGAAAATTTGGTGTAAAAATATTTACAGACAACCAAGTTGTGAGCCTGTGTTGACTTTTGTGAATGCAGGCTCGTACCTTTGGTAATTTTCAATATTTATACCACAAATTCCTTGGATGCAACCCTATCGGCTCTGTCCAGAGTTTGTTTAGTCTGCTGTAGCAATTTAAAATGTACCGAGCTCTAGTAAATATGACTGCTGCTGCTAGGGTTTCTTCAGTTTTTCTAGCTGTATTTGAACACGAGGCCTCATTTTCAGTTGCTATCAGTTGTGCTAAGTGACCAATATAACCATGTAGTGCAACCAGTGCCCTTGTGATAGCTTGAGCTATGCTTAAAGGAGGTCACATCCCCTTTCTGAGTGGTAGCGAAACTGTTTACGACAGTTTGAAAAAGTGTGCTGGGAGAAGGGCATCATGCAAATGGACAGAGTGCCATACATAATGGCATAGTGTCCTCCAGAAGCTTGCTTGGACCCTCCTCCTGCATTAACCTCATCCAATTACTTTTTTTTAATTGTTTTTAAGTAACTCAAGGTACAATATTGTGACGGGGCACAGCAACCCGCAAGAATGATTATTTCCATCAGAAGAAACAGGGAGATGGCCGGCCCAGTGGCGTAGAGGCCTGAGGTGCTCGGTGCCTCCCCTACTGCCACACCGACGACCAGGGGTCGGGAACAGACTCGGATCAGTCCTGGGCCATCGGAGTGGTGAAGGATCGAGCATCCATAGACAGCTCTCCTTCCTCGGGGAGGGGAGTTGGTGAGCCGCACTGCTTGCCTGACACTCAGCGGTGGCTGGATGTCAGCACATGCATGCCACCATGTACAGGAAGGGACCCCATGTTCAGGATGCTGGGGCCATTTCCACGGAGGCAGAGCTTGGGCATTGCATCCATTGCACGTCTGTGGTCCCGGGGAGAAAACAAGAAGAAAAAACACCCTAAGGCAGCAGGATGATGACAGACCCCCTGCAGGCTCCACATCGGTGGCTAGGCACAACCAAGAGTCCTATGGCAGAAAGTGAAAGGTGTAGGTAAGTCCCAGGGAGCCAGGTGACAGGGTTGGGGGGATCAGTTAGATGGAGACTGCCAGGAGTGAAGTAGGAGATAAAATGTATATGAAAAAAAAAAACAGGGATGTGAGGGGACCCACAGGAGCTGGGGAAAGGGGTCACCAGACTCCAGTGAATTTGGCATGCTTGTGGGAGCGGGTGGAGGATTATCTACTGGACCACCAAGCGACAGCCGTGGGGCCCCTTGGATGGGGAGGGACCACTGGCTCACCTGGATCCATCATGACAGGGATTTTAGGGAGGAATTGTTCTTGGTGAGATGTCCATTCAGTAACTGGATCAATGGCATTGCATCTTGCCATTGTGACATGCACCAGGTGCAATAACAAGTTGCAGCCTGATTGCAGGAGCAGTTCAGCATACTGGCAGGTGCAAACACCATTTGTACCCTGTAACATTTATACCTATGATTTGCATTGCACTTCTATCACGGTTGGGGGGGGGGGAATTCTCACCCCTATGATATGTGTCCAAATTTGTTTATGATGCTTTCATGTGGCAGCTCAGTTGGGGACCCGTTTTTTACTTGTTTTCGCACTGCCATCTCTAGTAACTGAGGACCCTGATGTTTTAAAACCTCTTTTCTTGTGACAAAGATGAACTAACATGCAACAGAAACTGCTCCCTGGCCTCATGGTGTGCTGTGGACATCAGAACTAACGTCGGGCAACACAGAACTTAAGCTTTAACATGTTGAACAGAAAAACAAAATGTGACACCATATAAACAGATTCGGAAACAGAACTGAGAGCAGGGTGCAACACTGTGGGATTATAAGAGTGCATTACAAAATATAAAACATTTTTAACGTGAACTACTATAAATACCCTGTAAAATATTAAAACCTATTATAACATATTTGCACAAACCTTTTGTATCAGTATTATGCATCTTGTCTCTTCCATGTTAGCTTAGAAATTCCCCATTTTTAGATATTTAAACGCTGACAATAAGAAACTGTGATTTGTTACATAAAGCAAGACATCCTGAGCTGGTCACCTGATTAGTTGATCATGTATGACACATTTCGTTACTATGTTCTGATACCATTGCTTCTAGATGTCCACCTTTGGGTGATAAGCAGTTGAAAGTGACTTGTACATCTGAATCCACTGGATCAATTTGTTATAAAAATGATGTCAATAATAGTAAGAACCTGTTTGTATAGGTCACTTTAATTGACAGTTGCACTCTGTTAATGAAGCTGTCATGCCACTCAATGGGGGTTGGGGGGGGCTGGACCTGGATACCCTGACAGTATTCACCAAGCATCCCTTTCTGCAAATTACAGGTCACCCTGAAGATCTTACTCTGCCAGAGAAACTACATGGACAGTTTGGAGTATGCCTGAAGTCACACATGGCAGGCTTCAAGCACTTGGCTGGGAGAGAAGTTATGGTGAGGTAATGTCAGACTTAAATGTGGGCCCGATCAGCCTCTGAAAAAAATCAAGACCCTGACTGGGCCAGAGTGGGCAGTGGTCATTCCTAGCTGCTCAAAGCTGGATCTCGCACTCTGCTGATGTCATAGAGCAGAATCCACTTGAGGGATGACCAGGGCTTTGGATTGGAAGCCTGTGTCCAGCCCATCTCTGCCCCATGCTGACCATTACATGGAGGTGGTGGAAGATCGTGAATGCGGTATTGGGGTGTGGAGCTGCAAGGGCTGGCTATGCTTGAACCGTATGTATGTCAGACTGATTAGCAGATAGTTCCTGCAGTTTGACCAGGAAAGCACACTAGGCCACAGCCCATTTCTA
This sequence comes from Neoceratodus forsteri, assembly GCA_016271365.2. Lineage (NCBI taxonomy): Eukaryota > Metazoa > Chordata > Ceratodontiformes > Ceratodontidae > Neoceratodus > Neoceratodus forsteri. The sequence goes on from CM057459.1 coordinate 974,682,699, forward strand.
GTTACACACTGATGGCAGAGAACATTATAATAATACAGATAAACAATTAAACTGAATACAATATCAGTAAACGAAAGTGCAGCAAATGGGTTGCTACGTAAGATACAGGGTAATATATACAGGATGATTGAGGCACAGTATAAAAATGTATTTATTTATTTGAATTTTGGTAACCGGGTAAACCCACTGAGACACAATGTCCCTTTTTCAGGGGCAACCCGAAGGAGGGTAAAAGGGGAGGTACAGAGAAACAATACAGAACAGTGTAATCCTGGCACCATTATACCAAGGGCTACTACCCCTGCCTGCCCTTTTAACTGCTGGTTGAGGGGTCAGGGTTCTGACTTGACTATTACCAGGGGCTCAGTATTAATAATAATGCTATTAGCGTAATGTCTCCACCTAGAAATTTCTTTAAGTGGTTAGATGTTAGACTAGCACAACCCTCTGGGAAGTTGTACCTACCCACAGTCCCACCTAGTAGCCCCACACTTGCAGTTTCCCAAGCCACCTTACTTTGCATTTAATTTGCAGTGAATAAGTGTTAATAATATGCTCACCGTGACCACACTTACCGACAGGGTCTGGAACTTTTGCATTCACCCTGTGTACCTGTAAAGAAATGGTTACCCACAAGACCACAGTACCTTTCAGTTATTTGTATTAACCCAGCACTCAGTAGTGATATGTTCATGGACCACGTTAACATTCAAACAACAAACTGATTTATTTAGGGGTTTAAATAAGGGGTAGGGGATGCAGATTAAAATTAGATTAGTTAGTGCTTTGGTTTTTGGCAATAGTGTTGTATTCATATAGCATTTAAACATGATATATTCACCCCCTTGGAATGTCCAGTTAACCTCACTGGGTACCCAGGATAAGCTGTGTTGCAGGCCTTAAGTATTGGCGCAGGTTGGCCGGCATTGTGGCTGGGTAGGGCCCTTAAATAAAGAAATGGTTATTAACTCTTTCCCTTTGATTGTTGCAAGTAAGCAGAAACTTTTAACCACAGGCAAATTGTAATCCCAGGCCTGATGGCCTGCAAAAGCAGTCTAAACCGCAATGAAACCAGAAAGGTAAATCGGCTGGTAAGCACTTTAATTTTGGTGTTGCAGGGTTAAACCCTGTGGTACTTACTGAACCTTGGACCTCAGGCTCTGGGTTGATTACCAGAATGGCTCTACTTGAGGCAGGATGTGGCTGCGGGCTGCAGGACTTCATCTTTTCTGGCAAGAGCCAGGATACAGGGACCAGAACTGACATGACTCTCCTCCACATCAGGGCATAACCCCAAAGGATGGCCGCAACCTGCAATGATCTTCTCCGCAGGAGCCGACTCCCTTCTCTGGTCTTCTGGCAGCGTTGGATAGACAAGCAACAACAGTCTCTCGGGCAAATTTGTTGGCATCACGGGTTCAGCTTTGGTACAGTTCTACGTAGGCCGCACAGCTCAGGACATGATAGTGAATTTGAGAAGGGTGGGACTAGTACAGTGGGCTTTCCTGAAGTTCAGCTGGAAGGGACAATGGCAGGAAGATGAGCCAGGAGGAGAGCTGGGAGGGCATTACACTCTCCTGGAGCTCGGGCGAGGGAGATAATATGGTAATCAGTTATGCTTACAGGGGAGATTTTACCTGAGAAGATTGAAACAGTAGCTCAGAAAAGGAACAGCAGGAGCAAAAGTAACAGAGTAGCTTAAAGTCCAGGCCATCAGGTCTATTGGGCTTAGTTGTAGGAGTTAAATTTGTCATTGTTTGCCTGTTCCCGGTGCAAGTGGAAACAGGCTATTGCAGGTAGTTATTCCCCTTGTATGCACTGCAGTGCATGTTCTTGTGCTGAGCCAGGGTTGAAGACTTTGGTGTCGGTCTGTGGGCTGTAATTCATTTGTCAAATGAGTCAATGTGTTAAATGTCACATGGTCCCAGCAGGATGCTGGGAGAATCCTGTGTTATTCAGCAGATACATCAGATTTGTGGTTTGTCCGTGTTAACTTTGCAACAGTGCAGTCGATTGGAGAGAGAGCGGCATGACATCAGAGATTTCAGCTGCGGTATGCCATCACGTGGCTGCTGAGGCAGCATGGCTCTGCTGCCTCAGTCGGAGGGCAGGTACTAAACAGGACTGATGAATTTTAATTTAAATCATTCAAACATTAAGAAAAGTTACTGTAACTTTTATTCCTACTTAGTTGGACTGCGATCAGAGAGAGGAACAGCAGCAGTAGTAGCAGCAGAGGACATATGGGATAAGAAGAAAAGGAGCGGGAAGGGGAGATGGGGTGGAGGGGATGGGAAGCAGGTGGAGGGATGGAGTGAATGAACACAGGAAGAGAAGTCATTGAAAGCGGAGGTAATGTCAAGGGGCTGATTGAGGAGAAGGGATCAAAAAGGGGTGGAGTACCTTCCAGAATTCAGATTAACGGTTTAATGTGTCCTGGAAGGTGGATGCAAGGTCATATGACTTGGCCAACCTGATGGCCTTGTTGTAGGCACTACTGAGCTGCTAGTACATTGGTTAATCCTCTTGAGATCCAGAGACTTTATGAACATGCCAAGCAACATCTCAAGCCTTAATGCTGTCAGTCAGCTCAGCCTATAACTAGGGGAGACTTTCACCGTTACTCTCTTGAGAGGGGCATCCTTGACCCAGATAGAGGTGCATTTTTGGAGTGGAAATTATCCAACTTATCTGGAACTGGTGGAAAAGTCTGTAATATAAAGGTCAGCTAGCAGGGAAGAGAGGTTTAGGGACCTGAAAGAGCTAGATGACCTTAGGGTGAACTTTGGCTAAGGATGAGCTGATGGAAAATTTATGTTTGTTGAATGTGCTGAAATTTGGCACGTTTACCTTCTGTATGGCCCAGTCGAACTTTTGGCCACTTAGGGATCACTTTGACATTTGGACAGTTAATTTAAAAATAAATAGATAAATCATTTTGCCCTTCCCAGGTGACCAGGTTTCATCCCATGACCACCACGTCACCCCCAGTCATTTCCCACCTTCCTCCTCCATAACCAGATATTTTTTTTATGAAAACATTTCTTACTCCTGGCACTGTGCTAGGTGCTGGCAGTGTTGTATTTTAAATCTGATGAGCACCGGTGGAGGGTGGACGAGGTTGGGATTCACTGTAGTGAATGAGGGGTGGTTAAGGTGTACCACTCACCCCTGTTCATAGCCTGCTAAACCCTAATGCCACAGACCTGAATGAAGTTTTAAAGCCAAACCGCATTCAGGGTCCAATCTGAAGCTGAACCAAAGTTGCCAGTTTCCACATTCATTCTCTTCTGACTGTGGGATTGTGGATTTTTAGCCCACAGCTGTACCCTGCTCGTCAGTGTGGGGACTTTCCATATGCTTCTTTGAGCCAGCCATCCATGTAGCTCCCTCCAGTGACCTAGGAATAACAGAGACCAGAGGTGGGAGCAGGGGAAAGGAGGGAGCTGCAGTCCTTTGGACACAAACAGCACAAAGGAACAGCGCAGGCAGATGTTTAAAAAAAAAAAAAAAAAAAAAAAAAATGCTTTATTGAATCATTCACAATGCTACTCATTCCCCGGCGCTTTGAGTTACACTAACTCCTCATCAAGGTATGGCGTCAAACATACCAACAGTGCCTTTAATACATTGGTTACAGATCAAACTCCGTGATGCAATACACCAGGACCTGATAGGTAAAACACTTATGCAAAGCAGAATGCCGAATGTGAGAAACTGGAGTGACACTGGCAACCTTAAAGGTGTTACTTGGTTTACTTGGTTTTCTTGGTTCTAGAGGACAAAAGAAGGCCGAAGCCCATCGAGATTGTCCCCCACCATGTCGGTGGGCATTTTACTCCCTGAAGTTATTGGACTGTATCCATTGGTGTAAACCTCTTTTAAATGAGTGAAAGGAGTTACTATCAACCAGATCTTGTGGCAGAATATTCCACAGTCTAGGGGCTCTAACCATAGAATAATTTAATCTTGTATCCGGTCTAGATTTGGCCACATCAATCTGTTTGTCAAGTCATGAGATTTATGGATTTTATACAGAAGAAGAAGAAGAAGAAGAAGAAGGAGGAGGAGGAGGAGGAGGAGGAGGAGGAGAAGAATTATTACTTATATAGTGCTTTTCATACACAGTATTCCAAAGCGCTTTACAAGCAGTGCTAGACTGGTAGTGAAGTGACTGAATGTGTGGTGGCGGCCATATCTCACATGATCACCCACACACAGCCTGGATAATTGCATGAACCGGTTTATGGGAAGGGGAATGTTGGCCAGGACACCGGGACTGTTCCCTGCTCTTTGCGAAGAGTGCTCTGGGTTCTTTTACTTCCACCTGGACACCCACCAGGACAACACCAGGATGGGCAGAAGGGACCTTGGTTTAACATCTCACCTGAAGGATGGCACACCCCAGCAGTACCGTACCCCCAAATACTGCACTCGGATACCAGTGATTTTTAGGTGCAAGTCCAATCCCGGTGTGGGACAAGAACCCACAACCTTCTGGTCCAGAGGCAGATGTGCTACCAACTGAGCCACGCTGATGCCAAAACAGCAAAAAGAACAGGTCACCTCTACTTCGCCTGGTTTAAAGGGAGTGGAGCCCAGTTTCCTGCAGTCTAACATAGTAGTCACTATTAACCAATCGGGGAATCATTTTTGTTGCCCTCCTCTGAATTTTCTCGATCCTATCTATGTCTTGTTTAAGATAAGGGTTCCAGAAAGGAGACCCATAGTCAGAATGGGGTCTTACATGGGTCCTATAAAGAGGAATGATACATTTCTCGGTCCTGGAGACAAATGTATGTTTAATATGGGTGAGCAATGCATTTGATGTTTTGTCTACCTTAATGCATTGGTCGGATGTAGACAGTTTGTTATTGACAGTAACCCCAAGGTCCCTCTCATTTACTGAAACTTTCAGAGGGGTACCATTTAGGAGATGGGTCTGTAAACGATTATTTTTGCCAAAATGCAATACTGTGCATTTCTCTGGATTGAGCATCATACCATTAGAGGTTGCCCACTGTTCAATAATTTTCAGGCTATTGCTTAGTATGGACCTATTAGTAGCAGTATTAACTGTTCTCCCTGGCTTAGTGTCATCAGCAAACTTTAGTGCAGGCAATCTCCTTTCAATCTGCATATCACTAATAAATACATTAAACAGAGTCGGTCCGAGGGCCGAACCCTGAGGCACCCCACTGGTCACTTTCCCCACGTCAGAAATAATGCCATTTATTCTGACTTGTCATCTGTTGGACAGCCAACAGGTAACCCATTTAACTAACGTCTGGGAAAATCCTAAATGAAGCATTTTGTCTATAAGTTTATCATGTGGCACCTTGTCGAATGCCCTGCTATAATCAAGCAGGATTACATCCATGGGGTTACCAGAATCAAGTCCCTCAGTTATATAATTATAAAAGGATACCAGATTAGTTGTACAGGAATACCTCTGCCTGACTCCATGCTGTGTATGGTCGATGATATCACTAGAGATGATCTCTTTTTCCAGAATGTCTTTGATAATTTTCTCCATTAATTTACATATAACTGACGTTGAACTTGTAGGACGGTAGTTTTTAGGCTTAGAATGGTTACCTTTTTTAAAGATCGGTATGACTGTGACGTTAGACCAGCCTTGGGGAATAAGACTTTTGTGTAGTGATTTGTTAAAGATAAGGGTTAAGGACTTTGCTATAGCCTGAGCTGTTTCCAACAGAAATCTAGGTTGATATTATCAGGTCCTGGACTTGTTGTCTTTGTTTAGTGACTGCAAGGCTTTAAGTGTATCAGATTCAGAGATGGAGTAGACTGTAGAAGAACTATATACTGTGTGTGCTGGTCGAATTTAAGAACCCTTTTTTTGGAAAAGACCAAACAAAACTGCTCATTAAAGGCATCAGCAATTTCCTTGTCTGAGGATATAATAGAGTTTTCAACTATTAATGGGCCCATATATCTACTATTTCCTTTTTTGTTGCCAAGATAGGAAAACAAGGATTTGTAGCTGTCTTTGGAGTGTGCCAGTCGTAACTCCAGATTCCTTTTAGACTGTAAAAGAGAATTGCAAGTCTTTTACTGCTTGTTTATATTTGAGTAATGTTTGTTCCTTTATATCGCCCTCACTTGACTTTAGAAGAGAAAATAGACTTTGTTACATATTGAAGTATGAGACATGCAAAGTTAAATACATTTGTAACAAAAAAGACTTAATGCAAAAAGTACATTAAAATAGCTTATAACAATCCGAAGTTCAGTTGGGTAGAAACTGTTACATTGCAAGACTACTGAGAATGAGCTATAACTTTTTAAATAGTTTACAATCTTGGCTAAGTAGCAAGTACAGGGGGATCTGCCAAATGGTGATTACTCCCAAATAGAAAATACATTTGAAGTGGTGCATTCAAATACACATAGCAACCTGAAGGTAGATTGAAGAGAATACACCCCTCTGTGATAAAGAGTGAAAAGCACTATTGTGTGTGTGTGTGTGTGCGTTGGGGGTAGTTCCCAATATGCTGTGAGGTTATTTAATAGAACCAATGACTAGGGAGGAAAAAGATTAAAACAGACTTACAGGAGGTGGTGAAACAGAAGGCCACTAACAGCAACAGTGAAGAACAAATAGAGACCCTGATGGTACAAGTGCACATATTTTTATTTTTTTTTTTATTTGGATATTCGGAATTACAATCCTTTGAGTCTGAGACTCCTTTTCAAAGGCTCCACGTCAGGTTACAGTAGCAATAGACATGACAGACATAGGTAAAAACATGGTACAAATTGGGAAACATATAGAGCATATCATAGATACAATATTTGATACATGGATGGCAGGAAAAAACCTTTGAGAATAATGTTTAGGTACAATATTTAGCACAATTTGTTAAGGGCAAGGACACTGTACATATACAATCAGGAGGAATAGGGGGAGTGGTGGGGGAGCCTACACCAGGGGTTTAAAGGTGGCTCGGAGGAAAGGATGGGATGGCAGAAGGGGGGCTATCAGCAGGGAAGAGCTGGACAGAGTCCATTTTCAAAGTTGGAGGTGAGGGAGAGAAAGGGGGACAGCAGGAGTGAGAGAGCTGGCCGGGTTCATTCCAGTAGCTGGGATATAACAGGACTGATGTTGGAGGTAAAGCTGGTATATGACAGGATAATTCAAAGATGGTGCCAAAAAACAGATGGCAGTGGATTCTGTGGAAGAAATACAAAAAGGAGACATAATAAATGGACATACTGTATTAAGCTATATTTAAATAATATGCATAAAATCCATCAACAGTGGAAAGCAGTGGGACTCGAACAAAAAACCTAGGACAAAATTATGTTACTGATAAACAGTGAAATCTAATTCTTTGTTAAGGTCTTTAGATTCCATTGTTCAGTCTGTAAGTTAAGTCTATTAGCCTGTAGAGAAGGTATGAAACTAAAACTCTTTTTGAGGACAGCTTCCTTAGGCCCAGGTGTAACTATTCCAGTGAATCTGATCTTAACATACGATCCAAAGACGTATGCCATCGCTACGGTGACAATTTTACCGTGACCGACACTACAGTGACAACAGCGCCAGGTCATTGAAGTGTCGCCAAGAGGATTCTGGCACTGTTTCTTGGGTAATTGATCCCTCCAAAGCAACTCACTCAGAGTTGATTAATTTAGTAGGGGGTAAGAAAGCACAGTCTGAAGTGACTCCCTTTATGCCAACCGCAGATGCAGTTGACATAATGGAGTCGCTGTAACGTCGGTCGACGTGAAAATTGTCGACCGACTGTCATGGATCCGTCAAAAGAAATGCATGACAGATTTTGTGAGAGACAGTCTATGACAAGTATGTCCTTGACAGTGCTTTAGAGAGAGCAAAAATCAGAAAATGGAAAACCTACTACCCCAAGACAAAAAAAAAAAACTCAAAAAACCAGAAATATAAAGAACAACCATTCTTGTTTTTTGAAAATGAGCTTTCTAACCTGTTGCAATTCATGTTTGAAAGTTCAAGCTGTGGCTGTGGGCATGCATTATTGCAATAATTATGCACATGCCCAGGGTCATGGTTTCAACTTACACATGAATGGAAACAGGTTAGAGTGCTTGTTTTCATACCTGATTAACTTTAAAAAACTTCAGTAGTTTCCATACTGTCATGCAATGTATTTATTGAATAGACCAAAAAAGAAACTCGTCCATGAACGAGTTTACTCACACCTAGTCACAGTGTGGTGCACATGGATAAGTGGGAGTATCAGCGGCTGGCTGTCAAGGCAGACCACTCAACAATGAAATGTAGCACAACAAATCAAATACAAGAAAACTATGTACATCCTGTGACATTGATGCATTTCTTGGTGATGCTTATGCCAACAGATAACTGCAGACATGCACTTTGAATTTAATAAAAGCTGACAGTGTCCCTTTTATTGCCCCAATGCCAGCCAGCCCATGCAGACTTATTGGACCTACACAGCTTCAGTGGCTGGGTACTGAGTGAAACACCAGGAGTTGACATGTAGTTTATAGTACATGGTATTCTCTCTGGATGTTTTATGCTTCTCATATTTTTTGCTAAGGAAAAAATGATATACACTGTAAGACTGGAGCTTCAGACTACATTAATACTGTACTATGTACAGAACCATGTTTCTCAGAGGCAGACAGCAGGGGAGCCATCGGCTGTCTCCAGGGACCGTACCACTTAAAAACTTTCTCATTGGTATGTAAATTGCTATAATTTATACTTCACTGCTATTTTTCACCTTTGTAAACACCATGGAATACAGCCCTCAGATTTAAAGGCCCAGTTCTTAAATCATCAGCGTTACATTAACTGTCTTTCAAGCAAAGGCCCAGGCAACCATGTCACTACACGAAACTGCACTGGTGGCCTTGATGGAAGAGGGATGCCTGGATATCATGGCAGTCGCAGAAACATGGTAGACAGAGAACCATGACTGGGATGTTAACATACCATGGTTCACAACCTACAGGAGGGACAGAGAGGGTAGAAGAGGGGGAGGAGTAGCTCTCTTTGTAAGTGAAGGGATAACAGCAATGGAACAAAAGAGTAAACAGGGAGGAGAGGAGGCACTGTGGGTCACCTTAGAGACTGGACATGGCATCACAATCTGCACAGGGGTTGTATACAAACCCCCATGTCAAGGGGAGGGAATGGACATGGATCTGATGGAATGCATCCTTAGGATGGCAGAGAAAGGGGAGATACTGTTGATGGGGGACCTTAATATGCCAGATGTTAACTGGAGCACCTTTACTCAGCCACATCAAAGAGCATGGCCATTCTCGATGCACTACGGGGGCATGCCTCAGAGAGCTAGTGCTGGAACCCACTCGGGAGGGAGCAATCTTAGATCTTGTAATCTCAAATGGGGACAGTGAGAGGATCTCGGATCAAGAAGTGAGTAGCCATCTGGGAACAAGTGACCACCAAACAGTGTGGTTCATGATAAATTCAGCTGCAGAGTCCAGTCATACATACATGAGGGTACTGGACTTCAGGAGGGCTGACTTTGGCAAAATGGGAGCGTGTCTTAGAAAAGCACTAGCAAATGGGCAAGAAGGAGGGGTGGAGCAACAGTGGGGAAACATCAAAACTGCCATCACAGAGGCAATAAGCCTTTGCATCAAGCAAATAAACAAATCAAAATGAAAAAAAGAGCCACTGTGGTTCTCAAAAGAGGTGGCGGGGAAGGTTAGGGAGAAGAAGACAGCATTTAGGAAGTATAAGGAAACACAGAAGGAGCAGGGCAGAGAACTGTACCAGTTAAGGCAGAAGGAAGCAGGAAAAAACAGTCAGAATAGCAAAGGCCCAAACTGAGGAAAAGATGGCCAATTTGGTTAAGAAGGGGGATAAAAACTTTTATAGGTTCATTAGGGAGGGTAGAAAGACAAAGGGAGGGATAGTGAGGCTGAATAGAATGGATGGTGGGTGAGCAGAGAGGGACAGTGAAAAAGCAAGGATACTGAATGAATACTTCTGCTCAGTATTCACAAAAGAGGATGAGGGAGGTACCTAATCCAATTAAAGAAGCACTCTGGATAGGGGGTTCATCCCAGTCCTTTCACAGAAGAAAGAGTTTTGAAAGAACCCTAAAACTGAAGGGACAAAGCAATGGGGCCTGATGGGATTCACCCCAGAATTCTAAAAGAACTAAGGGAAGAACTAGTGACACCACTGACTGCCCTTTTTAACAGATCATGGGAGGATGGTATAGTACCAGAAGACTGGAGGAGGGCAGATGTGATTCCCCTTCACAAAAGTGGGAGCAAGACAGAGGCAGGAAACTACAGACCTGTCAGTTTGACCTCAGTGGTAGGGAAAATGATGGAATCACTTCTGAAGGAAAGAATTGTTGAGTACCTAGAGGCCAGTGAGGCACAGGACCCAAGGCAGCATGGATTCACTGTGGGAAGGTCATGTCAGATGAATCTAATAGATTTCTTTGACTGGGTGACCAAAGTGGTAGACCATGGAGGGGCTGTGGACATGGCCTACCTAGACTTTAGCAAGGCATTTGACACAGTCCCATACAAAAGATTAATAAACAGATTAGCCAGCTTGGGAGTGGGTGCCAGGGTGGTAGCCTGGGTAAACCATTGGCTGGACAACAGGACACAGAAGGTAATAGTAAACAGAGTCCACTCTGAAGAAAGGAGGGTTACTAGTGGGGTACCGCAGGGTTCAGTACTGGGTCCAGTCCTTTTTAATGTCTTTATAAGTGATATTGCAGATGGACTGGAAGGAAAAGTATGCCTCTTTGCAGATGACACAAAGATCTGCAACAGGGTTAATACACAAGGGGGCATGGAAAGGATGAGAAAGGACTTGGCAAGGTTGGAAGAATGGTTAGAAGTATGGCAACTTAGATTCAATGCAAAGAAGTGCAAAATAATGCACCTGGGAAACAAAACCCAGGGAAAGAGGCACAATGGGGAGGTAGTAACAACAACAAAATGGAAAGGGACCTGGGGTAACTCATATCAGATGATCTTAAGGTTGGCAAGCAATGAGAAGACAGTGGGGGGCTGGGGGATACTGGGATGGTATGGAGAGGTATCACCAGCAGAAAACAGGAAGTTGTTATCCCTCTGTAGAGACAGTTGTGAGACCCCATCTGGAGTACCGTGTCCAGTTCTAGAGACCCCATCTCTGCAAGGACATAGACAGGATGGAGGCAGTCCAGAGGAGGGCAACTAAAATGGTGCAGGATCTGCAAGAGAAGCCATATGAGGAGAGACTAAAGGAGCTTAATATATATACCCTTGAGGAAAGGAGGGAGAGGGGGGACATGATAGAAACTTTTGAGTACCTCAGTGGAATCAACAAAGTCCAAGAGGGTAGCATCTTTCAGAAAAAGAGATGTGCAAGAACAAGGGGACATAATTTGAAGATGGGGGAGACGGCTCAGGGGCAATGTGAGGGAAGTATTTTTTCACAGATAGGGTGGTGGATGCATGGAGCTGCCTTCCTGAGAGGGTAGTGGGGGCTAAAACTGTGGGTGAAGTTAAGAATACTTGGGACAGACATAAGGCAATTCTTGTGGGGGGGTAGGAAGAAAAAGGCTGTTGATCAACTAGGATCTGCAGCTTATCCAATGGGTAGGGAAATGGACAGACTAGGTGGTCCAAGCAGTCCTTATCTGTCGTCAAAGTCTGTATTTCGATGTTTCACCAAGACTCCCACCAAAAATGTGGCAGGAGCCATCAATTTGAGCCATCAGGATACCTCCAGTTGCTATCCACCACAAAGACATTGCACCATAGATCCTAGGGTGTAGGCAGGAGCATCCTCAATAACTAAAATCAGCAGAACATTTTAAAACAAACAATAGTGTTTCACACCGAGCAGACCTCTGAAAATCACGGGTCTCACACAACCATTCAAGCCAGGAGATCACCCACAGAAACACAATCCCTTCCCATAGGGGGAGGGCAACACATGGAGCCACTCACTTGAGCTGCAGATGTAGTTTGCCATTGTTAAGATTGGAACAGAGGCAAACCACACAAGGACATGGGTCCTGAAGTTTAGGAGGGTAGAGTTTAAAGAAATTGGTGATGGCCTCAAAGTGCCTGTGGGGGGGGGGGGTCGCCAGTGAGGAGTACAGGCACAGTGGGGAAAAATGTGGGAGGACATAATTAAGGCAGCCAGTCACTGTACGAAGGAAGTGTGTAAAAGCAGAAGGAAAAAGAGATCTTTTGGTTCTGTAGGGAAATGGCCAAGGTGGTGATGGGGAAAAAGAATACATTCAGGCTGTACGAGGAAACTTACAGGGAGGAAGGCAGTGAGATATATATCAAGTAAAACCGAGGAAAGCAGAAAAGGCAGTGAGAGGAGCAAAGGTGCAAACAGAGGAAAGGATAGCCAAATGGGCAGCTAAAGGGGATAAGACTTTCTTCAGGTTTAGAAGTGTGAAGAGGAAAGAAAGGGGAAGGATAGTGAGGATAAGGAGGGTGCCAGAGGATGACTGTGCAGAAGAGGACCAAGAAAAAGCAGACTTCCTGAGCAGGTACTTCTGTTTAGTCCTCGCAGTAGAGGGAAGAGGGATGGGCCATCAGGAAGCAGCAGCAACGGGGGTTGGGGGTGGACACAAATCTATTTTTAGAGGAATGAGTACAGGAGGGGCTTACAGTTCTGGAACTGGACAAGGCTATGGGACTGGTCAGATACACCTAAGGATATGAAAGAAACTCAGGGAGGTGCTAGCTGCCCCACTGATGGCCTTATTCAACAGCTCACTGTAAACCGGCATGGTTCTGGAGGACTGGAGGAGAGCAGGCATGGCCCTGCTACATAAGAGCAGCAGCTGGGAGGAGACTGGCAACTATAGGCCCATCAGTCTCAACTCAGTGGTGGGAAATTAATAGAAACCGTTTTAAAGGAAAGGTTGGTAACATATCATGAATGCAGTGGGTTGCAAGACGAAAGGTAGCATGTATACATCGTGGTGGTGGTAGTGATGGGGAGGGGCACGCCAGATGAATCTGATTGATTTCTTTAGCTGAATGACCATGGAAATAGGTCAGGGGAGGTCAGTGGATGTGGTTATCTGGACTTTGGCAAGGCCTTTGACATTGTGCCGTGCAGAAGACTGATAAAGAAATTGAGCAGCCAAGAGGTGGGATCCATAGTGGTGAACTGGGCTAGAAACTAGTTAAAAGATAAGCTACAGAGAGTGGTGGTTAATGGTACTCACTGTAATGATGGGAGCGTGGCCACCACAGTGCTACAGGGTTCAGTACTAGGACTGGTACTATTCAGTATCTTCATAAGTGATAGTGCAGAAGAATTGGAAGGGAAGGTATGCATTTTAGCAGATGACGCCAACATTTGTAACAGGGTGGACATGCAGGAGGGGGTGGAGAGAATGTCTGAGGATCTTGAGGAATTTGAGGAGTGGTCAAGAGCATGGCAGTTGGGGTTCAGTGCCCAAAAACAGCAAAATCATCCATTTAGGGCATAGGAGCACTGGAGCCGAGTATAGGATAGGGAGGGTAATCACAGTCACTAAGCAGGAAAGGGACCTTGGGATAATCATTTATGATGACCTCAAAATGGCAGGGCAGTGTGACAAAATACTGGGTAGGGTCAGTGGGATGATAGGCTACATAGTTAGAAATATCTCCAGCTAGAGGACGGAGGTGGTGTTGCCACTGTGTCACTTGCTGGTGAGACTCCCACCTGCAGTATTGTTTCTGGTTCTGGAGGCCACACCTCAGAAAGGACATAGACAGGTTGGAGGCAGCCCAACCAGAATAGGGCTGCTAAAATGGTGTAGGTATTTGACCAAAAGCCCTTGAACAGAGACTGAGGGATCGCAACATGTGCATCCCAGAAGAAAGGAGAGAAAGAGGGTACACGATGGAGACCTACAAGTACCTTACAGGGGTGAATAGGATGTAGGAGCAGAGTTTCTTTCAAAATCGAAAGAGCACCAGGACCACAGGCCATGTGATGAAGCTGGGGGGGGGGGGCAGTTTAAAAGGGATATCAGGACTGCCAGCAGAAATGGTTTAAGCAAAAACAGGGGCTTTAAGCATGTGTGGGACAGATAAAGGGGAATATTTATAAAAAGGAAGGAAGAAGGGTTGCTGGAGACTAGTTAGGGTCTGCGGAGACTGACTTGGCAGGGACCATGCGGGCAGACTGGGTGGGCCAAGCAGTCCTTTTCTGCTGACATATTCTATGTTTCTGTGACACCCTCTTGTGACTGTTTTCCACAAAGATCCAGCATCACAGAACACAGGGTTGTGGCAGGAACTTGCCCTACTATAGCCAGCAGAACTTCTTAAAAATCTGCCTTTTCAAACAAAGGCCCATGCATCCTTTTTACTACCAAAGCAGCACCCAGGACTTCCACATCACCAGCAACGTAACAGGAGCCATCAACTTGAGCCATTAAGACACCTCCAGCAGATGTCCACTGTCACAAACGCGCTCCGCAGGTCAGGCCCTCTGTTCCCACAGTGCCAGCCTCAGAGTGCAGTAGTGTGAACAGCTAACAGATAGGGTAACCCTCCTGTCTGCTTTGGGTCCGAAACACCTTCTAGCCTTGAGTTCTGGAGGGATTCAAACTGTGAACCTTGTGCTAGCGTACCCAATTAATAGGCTCAGATAATACTCTCTTTGGGGGAATGCAATATAATGTTTCGACCAAGAGCATCCAGCCAGGTATCCAAAATGAACCCTTACAACTCTATGAGAGACCTAGGTATTTCTTATCTTTTAAGCAAGCTCAGTAACACAATCAAGCTTTTAACAGCTGTCAGCCAGAGGAGCTGGGGGTATTTCAAGGCCCCACAATATCCATTCCCACCCTCTGGCTTGGTTCCTCCACTATGGGCAATGGAATTAGGGCGGCTTGAGTTTTCTTACCTGCCTTCCCTATTTCTTGGCACTGATGACAAGACTTGCAATACTGCCTCACCTGCTGGGTGAAGTTGGGCCAGTAGAAATTCTGGGCCAACCGTTGCATAGTGCATGCAATTCCCAGATGACCAGACATGGGAATATCATGTGCAGTCTTGAGCAGTTGCTCACGGTACCCCTGGAGAATGACAAGCTGCCTGCCTATCACCCCTCTCTCTGTCTTAGCATCCTGTGTATACATCAGTCTGTTTTCCCAATAAACCTTATGTTTATTCTCACCTCCCTGTGCTCCATCAGAGTCTGCCCAAGCCTTCTGCTTCTCTAGCCTAGAGTCACTTTTCTGAGCAGCTGCAAACTCCTTACACATTCCCAAGGCATGGGACGGGTTCCCTTCAGTGTCTAAACTAGGGTTCTTAGCTTTAGCATCAGGGCACTCAGGATCACTGCCATCCCCAGCCCTCTGACAATGGGTCACCCCTCCTCCTTCTTTGGAGTAACCCTCCTTAGCTGATGGGTTAACTGCTACCAGGGAAATTTCTACCCCCCTTCATTAGTCTCCATCTCAGGAGACCCAGGCTGGGAAACCAGCCTCCCAGTGGTTTCCACAGTGGCTTCTATGGGGTCCCGGGAACCACAACTTTCCTTTGCTGCTTGGCTGCAGGTAACTGCACACACCATCCCATTTGAGATTGTTGCCGATAATTACATCAACAGCTAAAGTTTTGTCTACGGCAACACTTTGTATAGTCCCCTCTGCCTCACCCCAGTCTAGGAGGACACTACCAAGTCGCAAGGTTTTCTCCTCCCCAGTGAATCCTCATACAGTCACAATTTGATTTGGGTATAAGCTGACCAGGCTGTACCAGATTCCTTTTTACCAAAGTCAGGGATGCCCCTGTGTCTCTTAACCTGTGTGTCTGTACATCATTCACAGTGACTGGGTGCATGTGTTCCCTCATGTTGACTGACGTACTTTCAGGGACACACAAACAACCCACTTCTTTTCGAGCACCACTTTGGGTACTACTTGTCCTTTTGGGACACTGTCTGGCAGTACGTCCAGTTTCTTTGCAAACCCAACATTCATTTCTTCTCTCAGGAAAATCTTTTCTTTGAAACCTGGGGCTACCTGGTTTCAGTGGAGACAGTGAGGTGTTTTAGCTGCCCTGAAGGTGCACTTTTTCCTTTCTACACTGCCACGCCGGCCCCGTTCGCTTTCAGAGCAGGTCTGCTCCTGGCATAGCGGTCCGAGAGTTCATCAGCCTCTTGCACTGTTTTTGGATCTCTGTCCTCCAGCCAGGTTTTCAGCTCTGCTGGGCATACCCAAAAAAACTGCTCTAACAATACAGCATTTTCAATTTTATCTACAGAATTTGCTTCAGTTCCTTCCCACTAACGTTTTAAAAACTGACGTTTCATGGCTAGCTCCTCGTAGCTCATGTCAGGACCTCCTGAGCTTACGAAATTTAGCTCTCTATGCTTCTGCAGTTAAATCATACCTTTTTAAAAGTTCAGTTTTCAATTTACTGTAATCATTACTGTCTTCCTTGTCGATTTGACCCAGTGCATCCCAAGCTTTCCCAGTAAGTAGCTGGGATAGCCGGAAGCTCCAGGAATCTCTAGGAATTTTTGCCTGAATACAAACTTTTTCAAAGGAATTTAAAAAGGCATCCATATCCTCCCCGTCTTCAAATTCAGTTATCAATTTGTAATTTAATTTGTAACCCAGTCCTGTAGTTCCAGTTAAACCCAGGCCCCTAACCTGCTCTGGTGCTGGTCTTGGGAGTTGTAGCTTCTCCAGGTCAAATCTCCACAGGCACTTTCTCTCCTCTTGTCCGGCCTCTCGCTGATGCTGTCGCTCTTCTCACTCGGCCTCCCACTGTTCTCACTCAGCTTCTCGCTGTTCTCCCTCAGCTTCTCGCTGTTCTCGCTCCACCTCTCGCTGAAGCTGTCTCTCTTTTTCCTCTTTTTCTGTTCAAACCCCAGCTCCATCCTCCGCAACGCGATCTGCAGCCTGATTGCTTCTGGCTCCAGAATGCTGGAGATCTTCCCCTGCTGCTGTGGCCCTTGGCTTGCACTAGTCCTGCTGTCCTCCTCACTGGATCCGGACACTGCACTGGACTCTGGCCCCTCCATGCCCAAGGTTTAGTCCTTTTCAGTCACAGACTGTGACTTGAGGCTCTGGGCATCAGCGGCCACCAGAGCATCCACGAGGTTCTGCTTGTCAGCTTTCTCCTCGTGCTGGACTCCTCTGTCCTTGCACAACTGCCCCTGGTAGTTTGCAGTGTACCCGCTGTAGTTGAAAGCCATCTTCTTGCCTAACTACGACTACTCTTACTTGCACTTTAGAAAAAAATTAAACGGGGAGGAACTTTGACTGTAAGCAAAATGATATAGTTCTGTATTTTTTTTTTAAATAAATTACTGCCTTATTTTGCACATGAACTGTACAGTATTAAGCTGACACACTGAACTGTTAAAGCTTGTGTTACCAATACTTTTTAAATAGCACTGCTGCCAACCAGATCTGTCACAAATGCACTCCACAGGTCAGGCCCTCTGCTCCCACAGTGCCAGCCTCAGAGTACAATAGTGTGAACAGGTAACAGACAGGGTAACCCTGCTGTCTGCTTTGGGTTCAAATCACCTTCTAGCCTCGAGTTCTGGAGGGATTCAAACTGTGAACCTTATGCTATCATACCCAGTTAACAGGCTCAGATAATACTCTCTTCGGGGAGATGCAGTATAATCTTTTGTCCAAGGGCATCCAGCCAGGTATCCAAAATGAACCCTTACAACTCTGTAAGAGACCTAGGTATTTCCTACCTTTTAAGCAAGCTCAGTAACACAATCAGGCTTTTAACAGCTGTCAGCTTTAAATACAGGTTCAACAAGCACATGTAAAATAACAGAAAAGAGCACAGTCCGTATTTTAAAGAAAATGTTGTTTACTAAAAAGTTTTGAAATGGATACAATAAAATACAGAACAAATGATATCACAAATCTCACAGTCATCTACAAATAAAAAGGAAAGTTACACAATACAAACTTCTATGACAAACACTTAATTCTGCTCTAAGTGTTACCTTTCTAAGTGCTTTCCAAGTCAGGGAATCATCTCTCTGAGTCTAGAATCATATAACATGTTTCCCAGATGCAGTGTTTCATTTTTAACTCTTATCTTTCCCCACCCCATTTTGCTGTGTCAGCTAGCTCCTCCCTTAGATTTAATTCTAACAGTTTTCTACCAGGAGGTATTTTAATTAATGTGAACATCAGAAAAAGGCCATTTCCTACATATGACAGTCTTTAATCAAACATTTCTCTTTGAGGTTTTACAACTCCACAATCTGTCACTAAGGTATGAGAAAGCCAAGGGACATCAGCCAAATTGTATCCTTTCCTGGTGTCATAAAATTCATATTCAGGAACCAACATCAAAGCAGCAGCAGTTGATAAGGGGCCATAAACTATCCCTCTGGAAGGAAAGCATTAATTAAGTTTCCCTGGTCTGTTTAATGACATCCTCACTGACACCTTGAAGGTTAAAAGCCAAACTGCTAATTTGTGTGAGACAATTTCATACACAGACCATTGATTTATAATATAAATATTATACAATAACCATAAGCAGATGACAGAGCGTCACATCCATCACCAAGACACAACATAACGGAATACAGGGGTTTGGGCAGGAGCAGAACTTTGTAAAATAAAATATAGTAGCACCATTTCACGCCAAAGAGACCATTGAGGGTCACATGACCTCCCACAGACACTCAGGCCAGGAGACTGCTCTTTCTATCAGGAGAGGGCAGCACACAGAGCAGCTCACCAGGGCTGCAGGACACCCTCTTAGACACAGCATCACAGAACATGGGTGTGGGCAGGAGCTCTCCACATTGTGCTAGCAGAACATTTTAAAAACAAAGGGCCTTTTTTTGCCAGGGAGGCCCCGGATGGTCAATTGACTTTCAGCAGCCAATCAGGCTGGGTGATCGCCCACGACTTTCTCCTTCAAAAGCGAAACAGTTCTAAGGGGCCCTTCAAATAAAGGTCCAGAAAGCATGGGTCAGAGCAAGGGGCATCAGTTTGTGCATCAGCAATCAACCAGTGATGTCATAGCTGGTTTCAGATGCCAGTGAACACTGTGGTCTCTGGGGCCCTCTGCTCATGCAGGGCCCCCAACCAGAGCAGTTTACCGTATTCATTTTTAAATGTTTTTAATACCTTATTATCTTCTTAAAACAGCAATAAAAGGCTGTGCAGCTTTTTCTGATGTGGCATCATGATGGCATGAAATGCCTCTCCAAGCTATGATCCCACCAATAACAGGGAGATGGGCAGAACTGGATAGGATGGAAAGAACACCCCAACAACTAACACTACCATTATCCCCTTAAAATATAAATATACCACCATTTGTGCTGAAAACAAAACATTTTGCATATGGGCTATGGTCAAACACATGGCTAGGGGTCATGTAGGGGGCCCCATGACTTCACTAATCCTTCTGAGGGCCCCCAAAACCTGAAAGTCAGCCCTGAATGTTCTCCTCCATGCCCCCACCCCCCGAACCGCTGCATGGATCAAGATTTGAGCAACCCATGACTGATCCATAAGTAGCGTAGTGAGCCTATAACTCTGTAAGCTTACGTAATTGCTGTAAAATCTTGGCTGTCTGTAATTTGGTAACATAGTGTAACATACTGTGCATAACTAAAGGAGGTGTGAGAGCCACTAGGGCTTTTGCATTCCACATTTAATAGGTAGGACTGGCCGACACAGTGGGGCAAATGGCCTTTTTTGCTGACAGGTTCTGTTTCTGCTATGTGGGGGGGCTGGTAATAACACAGTGGTGTATCCTTCTATCAACTGGGCAACTTTAGGCATTAGCTCTGTGGGAATGTGTCATGACATGTTTAGTGTGTCACAGCAGCATTTCAAAACTACATCCAAAGTTTTATCACTTGAATGCTTATTCATATGACCTAATATATTGTTTGTCATGCATGCTCTCACCTGTTAGAAGGGAAATTTCACTTTCAATCTTAAACTCTCTGAAGTAAAACATTCATTTCTCTCTATTGCAATGTCACAGGGAAGCACTATTACAACTGGCTATTGCTTCATCTACTGTATGCTTCTCTTAGCAGGTTACATAGAGTGCAACCCTGGACCAGTCCAGGGTAATGTTACAGCCCCCACCCTACATAAAACATCAGGCCTTAAATTTAATTGGGGATAGAGCCCCCAAATTCAGTCTAGGTGGGGAGGATTGT
This sequence comes from Neoceratodus forsteri, assembly GCA_016271365.2. Taxonomy (NCBI): domain Eukaryota; kingdom Metazoa; phylum Chordata; order Ceratodontiformes; family Ceratodontidae; genus Neoceratodus; species Neoceratodus forsteri. Next base: position 974,702,866 of record CM057459.1, read on the forward strand.
GACGCTCTGCCATTTGCTTATGGTTATTGTGTAATATTTATATTATAAATCAGTGGTCTGTGTATGAAATTCATTTTAAGTACGGCTCACATACCAGTTGCATAGTAACTGGAACTCAAGTCGTAGGATGAACAAGGCTTGACAAAATGTATAGTCTTCGCAGATGACTCTAAACTAGGAGCACTGGCCAACGGGGAGGAAACGAGTGTTGCAGTCCAGAGGGATCTGGATACCCTGGAGGGTTGGTCAAGGAGGTGGGGGCTGAGGTTTAATCCAGGGAAGTGTAGGGTGTTGCATCTGGAGGTCAGAAACCCAGGGCATGTATACACCATGGGAGGGGTCTCACTGCAAGCCACTTCGAGTGAAAGGGACCTCAGGTTGGTGGTAGACACCAGAATGAACAACAGTGAGAACTGCAGAAGATCGGCAGCAAAGACAAACAAGATACTGGGCTGCATAGCCCGGGGAATAATGTCCAGGAGGAGCAAGGTGATCCTACCTCTGTATAATACCTTGGTCAGGCCACATCTTGAGTATTGCATGCAGTTCTGGAGACCTCACCTTAGGAAGGACATAGTACTGTTGGAGATGGTCCAGAGGAGGGCAACCAGGATGATCCAGGGCATGAGTGATAGGACCAAGGAGAAAAGGCTGGAAGTCCTTAGGCTGTATTCACTGGAGGAGAGGAGAGACGGGGGGACATGATTGAGGTATTCAAATATGTGAAAGGGATTAACAGGGGCAGAGCCAAAGAAATGTTCAGGCTAAAGCAGGGGTGCACAACCAGAAGCCATAAATGGAAGCTGGAGGGAGGAATCTACAGGGGAGAACGTAGAAGGCATTACTTCACTGAGAGGGTGGTGGAGCCATGGAATGCATTGCCTGGGAGTCTAGTCAAGCAAGGCACTGTGGAGGGCTTCAAGAGGGGGTGGGACAGATGCATGGGTGTACTGAAGCCAAGGTTGACCCTCTTGGGGGCCAGGGAGGGAGGAGGAGCTAGCAACCAAAAGGGGCTGGCTACCGAGCAGACACGAAAGACCGTCAGACCTATTCTGCTGGCTTTTAGTATGTTAGTATGTAAATGTTGAGCTAGTGTGGGAAGCGCATTGCTGTGTTAGCAGTCAAAAAACAAACACTTTTTAAGTTCATCGTATGGCTGAGCTCAAGTTACTGTATATCTGGTATGTGAGTCGTACTTGAAGTACTACAGTTTGGTAGTAGTAGAAGCTCCAGCAGCACCACTTGAGCTACCTTTGTAGTTGGAAAGCCATACATTTACCCACCTCAGTATACGTAGTCTCCAGATCATCTCCCTTAATTAAGAACATGGTTTCAAATGAATCAATGTGACGTGGTTACCCTGAATGAATCTTGGTTAAAGTCTTCTGCCTCGGATGCCATGATCTCAGTTGATAATATTTCTAGATCAGATCACTAATTGAATAAAAGTGGTGGTGGTGATCTTATTTTTGCCAAACGGTCATTGTACGCTATACTGGAGGAGGCGGTGAGGGACAAAAAGGCAGCCTATAGGCACTTCAAGCGCTCAAGGAGTGAAAGGAATCGGGGGAGTATGAACTGATTTCCAGGAGGGTCACCAGGGCAGTGAGAGCGGCTAAAGCGAGGAAGGACCTTGGCGGGAGAGATCAGGAGGGGGAACAAGGGGTTTTCTAGATACATTGGGGAAAAAAGGAAAGTGAGGGGGCAGAGCAGCAGGATAAGGACAGGGGAGAGGGATAGGCGTAGGATGCGGAGGAGCAGGCTGAGGTTCTAAATGAGTACTTTGCCTCAGTTTTTACCAGGGAGGATGGGGAGGCTATGTCTTGTGGGGGGAAGAGGGGAAAAATTGGAGGAAGGGGTGGGACCCTTAGAGATCGGGAGCCCTGATGAGTCTAGGGAGAGGGAAAGGCCAGCACCATCAGGTGGAGGGTTGGCAGTACAGGGAGCAAGGGGGGGATGTGGAGGTTGAAATACCAGTAGCGAGAGTGAGGGAAGCCCTCAGGTCCCTTCAGATGGAGGAAGCACCAGGGCCTGATGAAATGCATCCCAGGGTGCTGAGGGAACTAGCAGATTTCCTGGCAGCCTCGCTGATGGAGCTTTTAAACATCTCTCTGAAGATGAGGTGGCTACCCCAAGACTGGAGCGTGGCCCATATTGTGCCGATCCACAAGGGGGGGATCAAGAGAGGAGGCTGGGAATTACAGGCCCATTAGCTTGACGTCAGTGGTGGGCAAGGTGGTGGAGGGTATTGTCAAGGGAAGGCTGGGAGGGGTACTGGAGCAAATGGGGTATCTGGATGATAGACAGCATGGCTTCGTCCTGGGAAGATCATGTCAAGCAAACCTTGTGGAGCTCTACGACTGGATGATTAGAGCCCTGGACTAGGGTAGGCCGGTGGGCGTCCTCTTCCTAGACTTCAGCAAGGCATTTGATTCGGTACCCCATGATGGCCTGCTGGCTAAGCTGGAGGAAATGGGGGTGCAGATGATAAGATGGATAGGTAATTGGCTCTCGGAGCATACTCAGAGGGTGGTGGTTGGGGGGCTAGTCTCATCTCCAAGGAGAGTCATTAGTGGGGTTCCCCATGGGTCGGTGCTAGGGACACTCCTGTTTAATGTCTGTGTCTCAGACATAAGGAAGAGTAACAGGAGTGAAATGAGTCTCTTTACAGATGACTCAAAGCTGGGTGCGGTGTGGATGAGGGGAAAGTGGCCCTGCAGAAGGATGTGGAGGCTCTGGAAAGGTGGTCAGGAAAGTGGAAACTGAAGTTCAATGCAGGGAAATGCAGCGTTCTGCACCTGGGGGCCAGAAATCGAGGCCAAGGGTATACCCTGGGAGAGACGCATTACAAGTCTCGAAGGGTGAGAGGGACCTGGGGGTGGTGGTAGATGTCAGAATAAACAACTCTGAGACCTGTAGGGGAGCAGCGGCAAAAGCAGACAGGATGCTGGGATGTATCACTAGGGGGATTACCTCCAGAAGGGTGGAAGTGATCCTTCCTCTGTATAACTGCTTGGTTAGGCCCTACTTTGAGTATTGTGTCAGTTTTGGAGACCGCATTTAAAAAGGGACATTACACTCCTTGAGAGGGTCCAAAGGAGGGTAACCAAAATGATCTCGGGCCTGGGGGAAAGGACCTACGGGGGGAGGCTCGAGGAGCTCAACATGTACACTCTGGAGAAGAGGAAGGACAGAGGGGACATGATACAGGTCTTCAAGTACATAAGGGGATTAATAAGAGTGGCCCAGTTGGGGTGCTCCAAAGGAAAGAGTGGGGGGCAACTAGAGGACATGCGTAGAGGCTAGAAGTGGGGAGACTCAGGGTGGAGAGGAGGAGGTGTTACTTCACTGTGAGAGTGGTGGAACTGTGGAATGCACTGCCCAGGGAGTGGTGGATGCAGAGACCATGAGCGGTTTAAGAGGGGATGGGACAGGTATAGGGGAGGGTGAAGCTGGCAAAGTCCAATACAAGGGGAACATCTTGGGCTGGGGACAGTGAAACCCATGCGCGGGGGACAGCAAAATAGGCCCCCAGTATGGGTGCTGACTATTGAGCAGACATGAAAGACCATTAGGCCTCCTCTGCTGGCATTTTAGTATGTTATTATGTTAACCAGTACATTGATTTTGTGACCTTAAAAAATCCTGCAAAGGCCACCAAATAGCATGCAGAAGCACTGCATGCTTCTGTGCTGGTGACCCTAGTTCAAAAGTGAGCCTGGGGAGCCAGGATTGGTGTGGCCAGGGCTGGGGAGTACTCCATAAGGGAGCGCAAGCCAGTCTAGGGAGGGAGACATCCAGGTTCCAGCACATCAGAAACGAGTCAGGGAGCTTGCTCCCTTGTGGAGTGGGAGGAATCAGCCCATCTCGGGCTTCTGCAGCCGAGGCTGCCAGAGGAATTGCCCAACATCTGGGAGGAGGAGGGCTTAACGGATGGGGAGAAAATGTAAAAAAAAATTAATGTAATTCGAACCATTTGAATAGCGACCTTTGGCTTCTTCGGCTCTGTACCATGCAGATTCCTGCCGACTCATCGGCGGGGTGGGAGGCTCAGAAGACTGAGCTGGGGACCAGCAGGAGCCCACCAGACAGGAACAAGCAACAGATCAAAGGACCAAACACCTTGATTGGGGAAAAAAAAGTCTTGTATTTATATGTCTCCAAAACACACCAGACCAGATCAGTTAGTACTGGGCAGATTAATGCTGTTAAGCACCATAAATAAGGAGCATTTATTGTGGGGGACTTTGAGGTAGACTGGGGGTAATTAACCACTGAGAGAAAAACTCAAATACAATTTAACTCGGTCCAAACCCCTACTAGAATATGCTCCAGGAAGACAGTGAGGACTGTAACAGACTGAATCCTCACTGATAGACTTGAATTAGTGATGGGCACTTGTCTGCTGCCTAATACTGTATAAGTGACCACTTCCTAGTTACCAGTAAGCACAAATTAGTACAATTAGATGTCTCCTCTTCTGGCAAAGAATGTTGGAATTTATTCAGACTAAAAGTACAATTGTTTCTTGTGACTTGGAACTTGTTGAGTGGTCACCACTCTTTAGCACAAACAGGGTTTTAAATAATTGATTAGCAGTTTTTTTCTTGGGACTATACTAACTGTACAGAAAGTATTTATACAGATTTTCTAGACGTGTTATGTTTGTTAAACACATTGAGGCAAGAGCTGTGCATTTTCACAAAGATTTAGCACTTTTATGAGCAAAACGCTAATCAATTTTTAGAGTTAAATAAATCCCTGCACAAATAATGTGGAGTTTATGGTACAATTATGAAATGGATTGGGAAAATCTAATAATCTTATTGGCTGAGGACCTTGGAACCCCATGCTGATATCCCAGCACAACAGCATGGGAAGACGTTCCGAGTCCTTTCAGTCCTTCTTACTCCCAGTGAGCTCAGGCATATCACTCCCTGCTGCCACTGACTGCCCTCTCGCTCATCTTCACAAACAGATGATGAGTTACACAACACCAGCTCTAACCCCCGCCTGCCCGCAGTGTAATTGCTTTTTGTAGTTTTTACTTCAGCCACAGAGTGCAGCTACAACGAATGACTTGCAGCCCCACCTCCCTTATCGCTCATAATCCAACTTCCTGTTGGATGCCAACAATGCAGCCCCACCTGTTTTTCTAGTGATACAGATATGGTGCTACTAGACAAGTGTCACAGGTGTAATCCCCCCACCCACACTGTAATTACCTTTTGCACTTTCAACTTCAGCTGCAGACTGCAGCTCCAACAAATGGCTTTCCGCCCCACCTCCCTCGTGTCTCATGCTGTCACTGCTGGTCAGCTGCCAACGCTCACCCACATCATTCAGCAATCGCAAAGTTTACTCATTTTAAATTTTAGAGGAATTCACTCTAAACAGCTGCCGAATATACATATTAAAACACAAAGTTCCCCGATGGTACACTGTCTCTTGAACTTGTTACTACTTCCATTAGTTCTACACATTGTCATATGAACAATGCCTCCACCTGTTGGCCAGGAGGCAACACTACACTGACTAACCAAATTGGACTATTATTTCTTTTAAAACATTTGCGCTACATTTTTAAATAATACAAAAAGTTTTTCAAGAAAATATCTTATTTAGTTTTGCTAATGGGCCCATTTCATAATCACAGTAAGGCACTCCAGGGTGTGCGCTGTGCTGGGATAATGTCATTTCTTGGGTGGTGGAAGCACTTCACCTGCAGCATCATGCTTCAGCCCATCCGAGGCAGGCTGTTATCCCAGCACAACTCACACCCTGGAGTGCCTTATTGCTTAATTGTTTACTCAGTACTTCACTCATGTTTGTTTGTCTGGGTAAGCACACTGGACAATAGGCCCTTTTATAGGAGTGACTGGAGCTGAATTAGAAAAGTACAGCTGCTGATTGGTATGCATACAAAAGACAAAGTACAATCATACATTAATTGGGGTAAGTGATATACATATTCTGCTCACAAAAAATGAATCAAAGGTAATACTATTTAGTATGTGTGTGCTTTTTGTCTAAAGTAGTTCCTCCACCTACTGGGATTACACTGATTACAGCTTTGCTTTAGCTCTTTTGACTGCATAGGTATTCCTTATTTGTAGTTTTCGTTGTAGTTTTGTACTATTGTAACTTCACAGATTTGATCACCCTTACTTTCTCTCAACATTTGAACTAAAAATAGGTATTTTACAGTAAATTTGTTTTTTAAACTTTACTGTGTGTCTTTTTCTGCTGAATCTGTGTTTTTTTTTTTAATTTTTTAAGACAAAGCTCTGTTGATGTGGTGGCTGCGCTGCTGTCATAGATGGCTCTGTTCTGGTCGACTCTGTTAGGGTAACGTAACACATGTGTCATATGCAGCCTGTGTAAAACAATATCTGCAAACAGTCTCTTTGGTTATTTGTTTTGTTACTAGAAGCTATCTCCTTTACACGGTCCTCACACAGCACAGGAATTTGACCAACGGACCACCTACAGGGCTGCACTGTTACTCGCTCATAGTGCAAGTCTGCATCATTGTGTCAAGACGAAGAGAATATCTTGAGTGCGTCAGGAGTTTGCACAGTTACTCAGTTGCCAGTTCATTTTTCAACATATCAGATTCAAGTAGCAGCGTCAGTTTGCAGGGAAGGCTTGAAATTCTAAGGTAAAAAAAGATGCAAATGGTTCATTGTTGCGACTTGGGAGTGCGGGCAAAGTTTGATGGCAGGGTGGGATCACTTCTAAAATGTACACATGAATACCAAATCATTTGTTTTTTTCAAAATGCCTTATTTAACAGCTTCCGTGGGGAGGGAAGGTTTGAGACACTCGGGTAAACAAAGCCTGCAAACGTAAATTATTGAGAGTGCAGACAACGTTTGAGGATGTGCTGGGGAAAGTAATCGTGACCACCATTAAACGAGTGGAACTGACAAATACAGAACTGGTAAAGACAGAGCTGGTTGTGTCTGTGTGTGTGTGTGTGTGTGTAATGACATTTAACAGCTCATTGGTATTTGTGTTAACTGCTGTGTTAGTGAGGGAAACAATAGCTACCAGACACTTTTCTAACATGTTGTTGCAGCGTATTGATATCTGAAGTGGCTAAATGCCAAGATGACCATGCATTGTGCAGTACTAATGCATGGTCAGCTTTAGCCACTGGTTTTAGCCAATGAAGTTCAGCGGATTTTCTTGCCCATTTTATAACCTGGCTTAACTCTGAATTATTTAAAACCATTATGTGACAGACAGTGGAACAAAATACCCCAAAAATAAAACCTTTCAAGATTTTCAACTTCATAAGAAATGCAAAAGACAACCAAAGTTAAATTGGTCAAACTACTATCAGGATCAACAGCTGAAAAGTGTCAAAAACCCTAGGTGCTTTAGGAGCATAGTCAAAAGCAGTGTTTACATGGCCCCACTGCCCATTCCTGATCTTCGCTCCGGTGCTGCTCTCATCTCTTTGGCTGATTCCTGGTCATGTTTACACGCCCCATCTGAGTGCTGAAGGAAGCTGCACTGAGAGGGGTTGTTAGTGTGCGGGTGGACCAATAGTATGTGCGTGCATGGTGACTTGCTCAGTAGTATGTGCATGCATGGTAACTTGCTCGTTAGCAGAGGTACAGTAGAGAGCTACAACACTGGCAGTCATTTTTTTTTTTTAAATCAGTACTGTTATGACTTGATGCCTAAGTGATTGACATAAATAAATTTGAAGTAGCTGGAATATTCCTCTGCACTGTACCCCTTGTTGCTGTTACATACTTGCATCTGCTTCTGACATGGAAAGAGAAAAACAATACACACACACACAGTGCTTTGCCTTAAATGGAGCCATGAATCCTAAATGAAAATGGATGCCTGTCCTATTTGCTGTTATTTTTCTGTTGTATTAGGCTTTGTAGTTCTTCAGGCTTACTTTTTACGGGTATGTTAGAGCAATGCAAGTGTTGCTGCCAGTCCACACGGCAGCTTACACTACTTTGCACCGTTGCATGTCCCCACCTCCGCTGATGTTTCAGGAACGGAGTAATGGGTGGCTTACCATGACCGGGTTAGTGCCGACATCGCCACATTTGCACCCTAGCAACCTGAGCGCGCGGGTTGCTGCGGTGCAAATGTGGCAGTGCAAACGAGTATAAAGATCCATTCAACCCTAACTCTAAATACCTTAATGACTCACTAGTTTCTGATGGCACATCACTTACTGTAGATGTTGACATAGCTGGTCACTGGAGAACGTAAATGAGCTATCTGCTAAAGTGTATCTCGAGGAATTGACAACGCTGCAGAAGTCCCATCCTCAAATCCCAGCTCCGATGTTTAACTTCCTTTCAGTTTTAGAACTGGTAGATTATAAGTGGTTTGTCTTGCTGAATGTGAGCAGATATAAACAAAGGACCTGGTCCTGATGGCCTATTACAGGCTCAAGATTATTAAGACCCTCCGCTCTCCTAATAGCAACTCTGGTCACCTATAGTGGTGTCAGTCAGGATACAGTGCAGTAAAAGATGTCACAGAAATTCCTGCCTGATAAGTAAGCATTAAGCCACGACGGAAGTGTGCTCTAATGCTGGATTGATGCATTGGGGGCGTGCGTGCCTGAGGCCCATGGCTTAGGGCTACCACCGCCCCTCGCATCATCTGCATTAGAGCACACCGAATGGAGTGGCTTAATGCTTTGTAACATGGCCGTGGGTCGGGTGGAGGCATCTGAGCGGTCCCAGTGTACAGACAAACAGTGGCACACGGAGGGGCTGTGCAACCGTCACCCTGTGCTCTGCTCTCACAGTGCGGTGCACACGCCTGGATAGGTACCGATGCGGTCCTTACCTGCTGTCCCTGGAGTCGCGCAGATGTGTGCAGCCAACTTCTCGGTCGCACTCCTGTGTGACACGCTGCGGCTGTTGCCGTGATGAGCGCCCCGGGACGTCTCCGGTGAGGAGTGTGAGTGGCCGAGTCTCGCGCTGTGCATCCTGGGGGGCTTCCCTTCCTCTTCCCTCCCGCACACTGCTCCGGTGGTGCCCTGCTCCATGTCGGCTCTCGCTGCTGCTCCTGGGTCTGGTTGGCTGCCTCTCGCGGATGTCCGCCGCGAGTACTGCTCCCCCATGCCCGTTTCTGCCGGCGGATGACTCCAGGTGTTGGCACTCCTCTCTCTGCTGAGCTCGGTCTCAGTGCTGCTAGACAGGGGGTCTGGACAGTGACGGTACTGCCGAAGCGGGCACGGCATATACCCTGGGTTAATGCCCGCTTCGGCTGCTGTCTCGTGACCCTCCTACGCCTATCGCAGCGCGAGATCACAGGCACACTATTGATGCCATGTTACAAAAGGGCTTAATTGCCATTGAATTGCACTGTTCCCTGCAGCACACTACAGTAATACTGCAAGGTACTGTGTAGCATCCTGGCTAATTCTGCTGCATGTCTTTAACCTGTCTCCAGCTGGCAAAACTGTCTCCTCCTCATAGAATGTTGCTACTGTAACCCCTGTCTGCAAGAATGGTGATAAACTAAACTCTTCAAATTGCAGACCAATTTCAGCGCTCCCAACACTTACTAAATTGTTGGTAGAATGTGTTTTCAGTTACCTCGTACTTACTGTAGATGAGTACAACTTTCTCACCCATGATCAATATGGTTTCTGCAAAAACCACAATATGTTTACAGCCTTGGTCAGATACACCTCTAAAATCTAGAATGCTGGCAGCAGCAGAGTGGCTGAGTGGAGCTCCTACTGTATAGCTAAGTGAGAACTTTCCATTTTTTTTATCTGATTTTAAATATTTTTTATTGTATGCAGTTGGTAAATTGAGAAAGAAGGAATTGTTGCATACAGAAAGGTACGGGATTTGTGTGTTTGATGTTGATTGGGAGCAGGATAGTCACCCCATTTGTTCCCTGATGAATCACTTCTAGTGTAAATTTTTTTTTTATATAGTTTTGCAGCTTGTGTGTGCTTTTTGTGGGGATGTCTTTGTGACCAGGATTTGCTGGCTTGTTGCTATTGTGGCCTGTTAATTATTTGGTACTGTGATTCTAATAGTCACTGGTACTGTGATTTTGTTTGTCACTGTCTGATGGTCTTTCTGGAATGCTTATTTCTTGTTTACAGACAAACGAAGCATGCATTTTGAAGGCATCTGTTTAACCAGAATCCAACTGTTGTTAAGAAACCGCTTTTCTGGCATAGTGTTCTTGTTGTAATAGAGCATCTTAAAGCAGCAGTGCAACGAAAAATGTTTTTTCAAAAAGCTAATTTTCTGCTATGGTTATAAAAAATATTGGCAGAACTGTTGATTTGTGTTTTCTGAATGCTTCCTGTGCTGTGTACTGTATCTTTGCATTGTCTGGACTCTTATCCTCCTCAGGTCCTCAGTATTATTTCTATGCAAAAATTAGGTGACCATCTTTTTTTTCTTGAGAAATAATTACTTTAAAACGTTCATAAAATTTTTAAATGATAATGAAAACTGAAAATTTCACCACCAACATAAACTGGAAGACACTTGACATAAATTAGGAAGAAAAAGAGGTGGGGTAAAATTTTAACCCACTTTCGTTGCACTGCTGCTTTAAGTAGCAGCCCGCTGAGTTCTAGAATATTGAGATTTGCTCTTAACATAAGGAAAAATGTATGGGCAACCATATACAACAAGCCTGTGTTTCTGTCAAGGGGTTGAGATACCAGCATATGGATCTTGAGAGTGAAGCTCGGGAGGTCCATGCTGGTATCCTAACTCCAAGATGGAAACGCAAGGCGAGTTGTGTTTGGTTGCTCATATTTTATTCCTTATAGTGTATGGTTTTTAAAGTAAAGTAAATTAAAGAGTCAGACAGCCATCCCAGTAGCTCACACAGACACCTGCCGACTTCTCTTGCTGTTTTCTTCATGGCATTTCAGAGTACCTCAAATGACGCTCTGTCAAACCAAAAAAAGTCAGGTGTGGCACTATCAAGCACTCAGCATGACAGAACTCAGCTGTTAAGGGATCCAACGCTGTGACTGGTATATTGGCGATGTCTCTGGTCTCACACTTATTTATGAGAAAAGAATTTACCAGTCTCATGTTGAGTGTTGTTTTTGGTCAGTCTTCTTGTTTTCCTGCTCAGTTATGAATTGCTCTCTTTCCAACAGTTCATTGAACTGACCTGCGCCTGACTGAGCCACGCCTGACTTTTTTTTTTCCTTTGACCGAAGCGCCATTCTGACATCTCTGAAGTACTTTGAAGTGCAGTGAAGAAACAGCCAGAGAAGTTGGCAGATTCGTGTGAGCTACGGGGATGTGAAATGGAACATGTGCAATAAGGGGTGATTTGAATATGGAATATACAATAACAAAGAACATGCATAATAAGCCCTTGGGAAGGAGTATAATAGGGTTATTGACTTGTGCGATTTCAGTGCACAATAAGCCCAAACCATACGCTATATTTAGATTATAGTAAGATCTGATACAAGTGAAATAGATATTTTTTGTATATTTATTATATGTTAAGGGAGAAATCAAGGTTAAGGGAGTAATTAAGTAAGGGAAGCGTAGGAAGTGCTTCATATAATTACAGAACTCCACACATAAGGTAGGCCTTTTTAGTTCTAGTCTAAGGGTACTAGGCAAACGGAGGAAATCAAATTATTAGCAACAGTCTGGGGTTATCATAGGATCAATATGGAGATGAGGTGCAGTGGGGAGGTAGTCAGTTGTGGGGCCTGCGGGGCATTCTTCTCCAGGGTTACACTCTGGAGGAGGGTACTTTGCCCCATCTGCAGGACCTTTGTGGAGCTGTGTGCTTTGCTGGTAGCAGCAAGAGATGAGATATTTCATCTGTGGCACTGGCTCAGCTGGGGTCCACCTCCATCAACCCCTACTTCCCCAGAGGCCCACTCGCCCTGGGAGGGCAGTGGGAAGGGTGAGGGTTTCAGCTAATTTCATACCACCCAGACAGCAAATCGTTTTGCACCTCAGTAGGAAGCTCAAGTGCCTGACTCCGTCATGGGGGGAGTCTGAGTGATGACTTGGCAGCACCCAGGGGGTGAGCAGGAGGAAGTCAGCAAGGAGAGTCTTGGTGATTAGGGATTCAGTGATTAGGGGACTAGAGAGGGTGGTGGGTGGAGGAGGGAAGGGGAGAGAAGTTTTCAGATGTCTTCATGTTATATTAGCCATCCGGAATTTAGATAGGATAGGGAGGATGGCAGAGAAGAAGGAGGGGGAGCTGGGGTGCTGGCACACATCAGTACCAGTGATCTTGCAAACCAGCCTGTGATGGCAGTGAAGCAAAACTTAAAGAGGCTTGGGTACAGATTGAAGATCTCTTGACTTCTCTGGCTTTTTCTGAGATCCTCTTTGTGTGGACTAGGGGGAATGGGAATGACAGAGTAAGGAAGAGCTTGAGAGTTTAATAGATGGTTGATGGGATGGTTTCAGGGGGAGGGAAGCCACTATGTGAGGGACTGGGTAGGCTTCTGGGACAGGTAATCAAAAGAAACAGGTAACAAGAGACCAATATGGTTCTCTGGAAAGGTCAGGGAAGCAGTGAGAGTTAAAGAAAGGCCTTTACCAGATATAAGAAAAAACAAGGGAAGGAAGAATGGGGAGGGTGCCAAATGAGAATGAGGGAAACCAAGAGAGCGGTCAGAGAAGCAAAGGCAGACAAAGAGTTGCATATTGTGGAGGGAGTCAAGGGAAGGGAGAACCGGTTCTTTAGCTATGCAGTATAACCCAGTTATAGCAAACTAGTCCGTGATAACTAATTTTGTCCACTATAGCCAGCGTCTGAAATAGTCGTCGCTGTTGAAAAGGGTTTTTCCTTGAGTGATATCTGTGATAACAGGTCCATTTATATATTGCGTTTACATTCACATGAAGAAAGAATAAAGAGCTTGTGGCACTCTGAACGCTGCCTACTCTCCCACTCGCCAGCTGTCAACATTGCCAGTGGAGGAAAAAAGAAGAATAAAGGACCCACAGCACTTTGCGACATGCCTGCCCACTGCCCGATTAAACCCTGTTTAGTACACTCATTCATAGATTCTCTGTAGCAGGCACTGTTTCAGACACTCTGTAGACAGGCAAGAACTGGACTCTGAACCAGGGACATCTGGTCTTCTCTTCAGCAGCAGATGTGGGTCGGGACTCGCAGCTTGCCCCGATAAGGGAGGAAACAGAAAACAAAAACAAAGTTAGCAGAGTAGACCCACTAGAGGCACTTTGTAGAAAGGGAAGGCAAGATCAGGACTCAGAACATGAGACATCCCGCTGCGGTGCTTCTCTTCTGCTGCAGAGACGAGGGTTGGGATTTGCAGTTTGGGCTGAATGGGAGGGACTCGCAGCTTGTGAAGAAAGGGAGGGAGCAGAAAACTAAAACAAAAACAAAACAAAAACAGAGCTAGCAGAGTAGACCCTACAGGTTACGGCAACATTCAGGAGGCTGGCGAGTGAAAGTACAGGGCAGGTGGAAATGATCAGGACTAAGAACTTGAAGCAGTGATCGGGGTGGGGATATGTAGCATGATTCTTTCCATCAGCCCGGGAAGTGTATCTTGGCTACATCAGTGCTACATTAATGCCTCATTGCGGAGTCACGTAGACTGATTATCACTCCATTAGATGCTCCTAGTGTCTGCTGCAGCCATCCGCTATAATCTAGTACATTAGGTGCCATGATAATGAAGGGCCTATGGCAGTGGTTTGGGCAAACACTTTTTATCCATACAAAGCACGTGTGGTATAAATGGCTTTCACTGTAGTAGGGGAAAAAACAAGGGAGGAGGAATTGTTAGGTTAACAGAGGGAGGTAGGGTAATTGAGGACGGGCAGAAAGCAGCCATTCTAAATGACTACTTCTGCTCAATATTCATAAAGAAAGACAGAGGTCCTCATTCAGAGAGTGGCTTTAAGACAGCAGTAAGGGGGGTTCCTGACATGAGGCAGCAAGTATTTACCTGTGAAAGGGTTTGGAAAGGACTATCAGCCCTAAATATTAATGAGGCCCCAGGGCCACAAGAAGTGCATCCAGATTCTCAAGGGATTGGCAGCAAACTAACTGAATCCTTGGTAGGGCTGTTCAGCAGCTCAGTTGGGACAAGGGTAGTTCCAAAAGACTGGAGGGTAGCAGATATAGTCCCATTCTATAATGGGGGACAAGGAGTAACCAGGTAACTACAGACCTGTCGGTCTTACCTATATTGTGGGTGATCTGATGGAGATACTAGTTAGAGTGGACCTTGTGGATTACATGGAGAGCAGTTGACTTCAGGATATTAAATAGCAGGGGTTCATGGCAGGGAGATCTTGTCAGACCAACCTGATAGTATTCTTTGACTGGGTAACGAGGGTAGTGGGTAATGACCACATTGTGGATTTACTTTACTTCGATTTCAGAAAGGCTTTTGACTCACTCCCTCAGAGAAGGCTGCTGAAGAAGCTAGAGGATCTACGTGCAGTGATGGATACAGTTAGAGGGGTGAGAAGCTGGTTGGAAGATAGACAGCAGAGGGTTGTTTTTAACAGAGTCAAATCAGAAAAGAGGGAGGTCCCCAGTGGGGTGCCACAAGGATCAGTTCTGGATCCATTCCTTTTTAGCATGTTCATTAGTGACATGGGATGGGAGAAGGAATCCAGGGCAAGATGTGTCTCCACAGATGACACTAAGCTCTGTAATAGGATAGACAGTGAGGAGGGGGGTAGAGAGATGCAAAGAGACTTGCAAAGGCTAGGGAGGTGATCAGATGTTTGGCAGTTGAAATTCAATGCCAAAAAGTGCAAGGTGATGTACTTGGGGAATAAGAACCCCAGGATAGAGTACTGGATTGGGAGGAGGTAAGCCGAGTACGACCTCTGAAGAAAGAGACCTAGGGTCATCATCAGTGACTCACTAAAACAAGCAAGCCAGTGTAACAAGGCCTATAGTAAGGCAGACTGGTTGCTGGGATGTTCAGGAAGTATTATTGACAGCAGAAAGGAGGAGGTATTACTACCTCTTTATAGATCACTGGTGAGGCCTGACCCCAAGTATTGTGCCCAGTTCTGGAGTCCTCACCTAAGGAATAATAAGGACAGGCTGGAAACAGTGCAGCAAAGAGTGACCAGAATGATTCAGGACCAGCAGGGCAGATCTTATGAGGATCGTCTCAAGGCACTGAAAATGTACTTGCTGGAGTCCGGACGAGAGAGGGGAAACAAGATATAGACCTTCAAGTTCCTGAAAGGAATGAACAAGGTAAGCTGCAAGGAACTATTTAGCATAAGTAACAGGTCAAGATCACAAGGACTTGAGTGCAGACTGACGGGGGGGGGGGTTAGGAGAGAAGTGAGAAAGTTTTATTTCAAACAAAGGGTGGTGGAGTTATAGAACAATCTGCCAGCTGATGTGGAGAGTGCCAGAACTATCAATGGTTTCAAACATGGCTGGGACAGAGTGAAGGGTTAGTGGTTACTCAGTGTAGTAGTAGTAGTAGTAGTAGTAGTAGGGAGGGGCACATGGGGTGGATAGTGTGTGTTAGAACCCTGTATGAACAACAGGTCCTGGGTTTGTTTGGGTTTTATGGGCAGACTGGATAGACCAATGGCCTTATTCTGCCATCATTGTCTATGTCTATGTTTCTATACCCCAGACCTATATTATGCCTTAGCTACTGTAATAGTATTTTCACAGGGGTGGTGCTCAAAGATGCAACTAAAGTCTTGGACCTAGTAGATCATTCTCTGCTTCTAAACAATCTACATAAATTTGGAAGGGCAGACAATGCATTAAACTAGTTTCGTAATTTATTTTTCAATAGGAACCAAGCTATCACAGATTCTAACCACACTAGAGCCAAATAATTACAGTGTGACCAAGTTGCTTAACCTCCCATTTTCTGAAATACATTCAGTTTTGGAGATGAAACATAGTAACATAGACAAGAGGCCAGCCCAGTGGTGTGGCTGTATCGCTGCTGCCCTCCAGCCCAGTGGCATGAGATCGGGAGCAGTCCAACTTGCTGGGGCCGGGGGCGGGGGGGGGGATTATGTGTTCACTGGACTGCTGTACTTTCCCGAAGAGGGAAGGTTGCTGGCTCCGTTGTGTGACCGCCACTAAGTGGCAGCCTGGTGGTTAGACAGTACAAGAGTGGCACAGTAGGGAGGGAGCTATGGGACTTCTGTGGCCCATGCATGCCTCCCCATGCACATGCCAACATGCATGCCCCAGCTATAGGGAGGGAACATAAAATGGAAAAAGTTGGGGCAGTCTTCATGAAGCCTTGCCCACTCTCCTCCGGCCCACACTGTCACCCAGCCATCAGCATCTGGATTTGTGTGTTGGGGGAGGGAGATGGCCTCCTCCAGGCCCCACTGTGGGGAAATCTTCAATGGCTGGGGAGGCAAGTGCCAGTTGGGGGATGCAAGGACATGGCTAATAGCTGTCTGCCTGCAATCCATGGAAAAATACCTTTATGCAACAACAACAACAACAACAAAAAAAAAATGTTGGCAGAAAAAGACCAATGGTCCATCCAGTCTGCCCATATTTCCCTATCAAACCTTGGAACCTATTGTCCTTACAGGGTACTAGCCCTTACTATCCACCACTCTGTTCTCCTCCTTATTACTACCTCTCTGAATAACCACTATTTGCTTTACTCTGTCCTAGCTGTGCTTGAAACCATTTATGGTCTTGGCAATTACCACCTTTGATGAAGACTATTCCATGGTTCAACCACCCTTTCTGTAAAATAAAACTTTCTCATATCCCTCTTGAACCTCCCTTCTGTCAATTTCCACTCATGCCCCACTGTATCCTTGAACTGTTACTCACACTAAAATAGTTCTTCGCTTTTCACCTTGTTCATTCCTTTCAGGAACTTGAAGGCCTCTGTCATATCACTCCTCTCTCGTCTAGTCTCCAGTGAGTACATGTTCAGTGCCTTCAGTTGATCCTCTTAAGATCTGTCTTGCTGGCCCTGAATCATTCTGGTCACCCTTTGCTGCACCATCTCTAGCCTATCCTTATCTTTCCTGAGGTAAAGATTCCAAAACTGGGTGGAGTACTCCAAGTGCATCCTCACCAACGATCTGTAAAGAGGTAGCAATACTCCTTTTCGTCCACTGTCAGTACCCCATCCAACACATCCCAACATCCTATTTGCCTTACTATAGGCCTTGCTGCACTGACTTGTTTAAGGGAGTCACAAATGATGGCTCCTAAGTCTCTTTCCTCAGCCATAGTGCTCAGCTTTACCCTTCCCATTACGTACTCTGATCTGGAGTTTTTGTTCATAGGTGCATCACCGTTCACTTTTTGGCATTGAAGTTCAGCTGCCAAACCACAGACCACCACTCTAGTCTTTGTAGGTCACTCTGCATCTCACTAATTCTCTTGTCATGATCTACCATGCCAGAGAGCTTAGAGCTTGGTGTAATCTAAGAAGAGAAACAGTTTTTCTTGGATTCCTTCTCCAGTGTCGCTGATGAACATATTGAAGAGGACAGGACCCAGGATGGATCCCTGTGACACTCCACTCATGACCTCCCTCTCTTCTGATTTGACACCAGTAATCACAACCCTTTGCTGCCACTTCTTCACCCAATTTCCTACCTATGTTACTATGTTCCTTATCACACCTAGATCCTCCATCTTCTTCAGCAGTCTTCAGTGAGGCACCATGTCGAAAGCCTTGCTGAAGCTGAAGTTGAAGTTGAGTAAATCCATGGCATGGCCTCTATCTAATGCCCTCATCACCCAGTCAAAGAAACTTATCAGGTTCATCTGACAAGATCTCCCTGCCAGATACCCATGCTGTTTGCTGTCCTAGACTGTTGATCTCCGAGTAGTCCACAAGGTCCTGTTTGACTATTGAGTCCATCAGTTTACCCACAACAGAGGTAATATTAACAGGTCTGTAGTTCCCTGCTTGCTTCTTATCCCCTCCCCCCCTTATAGAGTGGAACTATGTTTTCTACCCTCCAGTATTTCGGAACTACACCACCTATAATGAGCTCCTAAATATTCCTACCAGGGGTCCAACCAGATCCTCTGCCAGTTCCTTGAGTACCCCCACATGCAACCCATCAGGCCCTGTTGCCCTATTTATCTTTAGGACTGCTAGCCCTTCCCTGACCTTTTCACTGGTAAATACTGGCTGCCTCATCTCCAGGCTCCACATAATGGCTGCCTTGATGCCGCTCTGGCAGGGTCCCACTGTCTTCCCTTGTAAAGTCAGAGAAAAACTAATCATTAAGGATGGCTGCCTTTTGCATGTCCTCCTCTATTACCCTCCCTCCCTCAGATAGCCTAACAATTCCCCCTCCTTTCTTTCTTTCTTTCTTTCTTTCTTTCTTTCTTTCTTTCTTTCTTTCTTTCTTTTTTCTCTAACATACCTGAAGAGCTGCTTCCCCTTAACCCCCTCAATAATAGGCATCTTAGTATCTGCTTTTGCCTCCTAACTGCCCTCTTTGTTTCATTGGTTCTCAGTTGGCACTCTCTCCATTCTTCCTTCCCCTACATTTCCTTGTTCCTGACGAAGGCCTTTTTCTTGGCTCTCACTGCTTTCTGACCCTTTCTGAGAAGCATATTAGTCTCTTGTGCTTGTTTCTTTTGGTTACCATTCTCATGCATAACTTAAATGCTTCAAGAATGGCCCCTTAACTCATTATTACCTGGGCCACCATTTTGTGTCAGGTAAACAGTGGATTATTCAGACTTTATATGACGCTGTCATTGGAAGTAACGAGTCGGGCCATTCTTGAAGCATTTACATTATGCATGAGAATGATAACCAAAAGAAATAAGCACAAGCCTCTGTGGATATATTCCTGGATTGTCTGCTGTTGCAGCTGGTTAAGGAACCTACCCGGCAAGATGCTGTTCTTGATGTGCTAACCAATTAAGAAGTGGCAGGAGGTGTGTGTGAGTCAGGGAGCCACTAGGGTCCAGCAACTGAAACTCTATTTGGTTCAGGTTGGCCCTTGGGACTGACAAGCAACAATTAAGGGCTGAGGTTGTTGATTTCAGAGGGGTTGACTTCAACACTATAAGGATGTTGGTCTGGAAAAAGTCACGATAGACAGCATCGGAGATGTGAAGGAGAGATGGTTGATGAGCCTGATTCACAAAATACATTTGCCATTGGCATAGAATAGGAGAACACTTTTGTTAATTCGTCACAGCGTGTGTAAATGGCTCTAGCTGGGAAGTGAACCACAAGCCTGTGTTCTAATCAAGTGACTACAATGCCACTGGTATATCCAAAAATATGATCCTAAGCCATTTGTGCAGAAATTGAGTATTTACATATCTCTTGCTGGAAAATAAACCCCATGGGCTCAGTTCTCAAAACCCCTGGCATGGTGCAAGGGGCTTGCATCATAAAGAATGGCGCAAAGTGCCCCTTGCACCAAAAGATGCATTGGGAGCAATTCCCCATGGCAGCTTGCATCAACCACAGGCTGCTTGCCCCAAACAGGGCTTGTGCCACCAATGTGCCACAAAATGAGCTATGGCATGGCTCTAGGGTGTTTGCAGCAGACACAGGCTGCCAAATCCCCTAATGCGGAATTCTCAAAAAACCCTCTCAGAGGGCAAATTTTTAAGTACCCTTAGACCAGCCATTGCTGGTCTAAGGGTACTTAGAATGTCCTCTGGGAGGGTTAAAAGGGCTGTGTCAATGTGCCACGCCCCCTCACCCCAATCCCCGATGTTGCTCGTAAGTGAGATACATAAATTCCCCCTTCCCTGGTGGTCTAGTGGCCCCCCTCCCCTATCCCCGATGTCGCCCATTATAAAAATATATAAAAATGTAATAAATCCCCCTTCCCTAGTGGTCTAGTGGCCTCCCTGCACGATTCCTGATGTTGCACATTATAAAAATATATAATAAATCCCCTTCCCTAGTGGTCTAGTGGCCCCCCTTCCCAATCCCCAATGTCACCTGTATATCTACTTAGTAAATAATACCCAAGCCTGGTGACCTAGTGAACTCCCATCCCCCCATCCTAAATCCCGAGCTGGCAACTGGCACAGCCCTCCTCTCACCACTATGGCCGACTGACCTGTCACTAAGCACATACTGTATAATACCGTATGCACTCATTGATTGACAGCTGTGAACCAGCTAATGAGTGCGTACTGTATTATACAGTACATGCTCACTGACAGGTCAATCGGCAGCTAGCTGTGGTGGTGAGAGGAGGGCTGTGCCAGTTGACAGCTCTGGGTTTAGGATGGGGGAGAAACGGGGTGGTGGGCACTACCTGCCAGGCAGCAGGTCCACTAGACCACCAGGCATGAGTGTTATTTATTAAGTACATATATAGGTGACATTGGGGATTGGGGGGGCACTTGACCACTAGGGAAAGGGGATTTATGATATAATTTTATAAGGAGCGACATCGGGGATCAGTAAGTGGGGCCACTAGACTACTAGGGAAGGGGGATTTATTATATATTTTTATAACAGCCGACATCGGGGAGGGGGGCACTAGACTACCAGGGACGGGACTTGAATTATTTTATCAGGGGATCGGGGATGGGGGACCGCTAGCCTTTGCCACACGGAGCCTGTGGCAAAGCCCTCCCATGTGCTTGGTGTTCGTTGCACAAGAGAGGTTGTGGCAGGTGTGGGGACTTAGGTGCCAAGACCCCACCTATACCAGAATCTGGTGTAGGGTCCCTGGCGTACCGGGCCTTGGCACAAGTTGCTATTTGCTGCAGCTTACGCCGATGTAAGCCCTCTTTGAGAATTGAGCCCTATGTCTGCACTGTGTGTCACAAAGAAATCAGACTGAAGTGTGAGTTTCAGAATTGAGTGATGGGGAAACATAGAAACATAGAAGTTGACGGTAGAAAGGACCGCAAGGCCCATCCAGTCTGCCCATTTGTTTTTCTACCTTATAAATGTGCCATTGGCCTTTGCTCCGTCAGTGGCCTATCTAGTCATAGTCATTTGTATTGCTCCCTTATGCCTATCCCATGCCTGTTTGAAGCCCTGCACTGTATTCATAGCCACCACTTCTTGTGGTAAGCCATTCCATGCATCCACCACCCTTTCTGTGAAAAAGAATTTCCTCACATTCCCCCTTAATCGCCCCCCCCCAATCTCATGCTGTGTCCTTTTTGTCCTGCTGTTTTCTTATATTTAAACATGTTAGACTCTCACCTTGTTAATGCCCTTAAGGTGTTTGAATGCCTCGATCATATCACCTCTCTCCTCCTTTGCTCAAGGGTATACATATTGAGCTCTGTTAATCTGTCCTCATATGTCTTCTGATGCAGTCCCTGCACCATTTTGGTTGCCCTTTTGACTGCCTCAATCTGGTTAATGTCCTTGTGAAGGTGTGGCCTCCAATACTGCACGCAGTACTCCAGATGGGGCCTAACCAGTGTCTTGGTAAAGAGGGATTATTACCTCCTCTCTACGACTTGTGATACCCTACTAATACACCCTAACACCCCACTAGCCTTACCTACTGCTTTAGAGGTCTGCTTGATGATTTCAGGTCATCAGTGATGATGATGCCCAAGTCTCTTTCTTCCTTTGTGACTGCCAGCAACTCCTCCCAGCCTATAGGTGGCTTCAGGGTTTCTCTTCCCTATGTGCATGATTTTGCACTTCTTTGCATTAAATCCCAGTTGCCACTCTTCTGACCATTTTGCTAGTTTATCCAGATCTCTTCTCTTCTCATTCTGCCCACCCCATCTGGATCATCTACTCTGTTGCAGATCTTGGTGTCATCTGCAGACAGACAAGCCTTACCCTCCAGTCCATTTGTAAGGTCACTAATGAAGATGTTGAAGAGGACTGGCCCCAGGACTGATCCCTGAGGTACCCCACTTGTGACTTGCATCTCTTCTGACTGTATACCATTTACCACCACTCTCTGTTTTCTGCCCGTCAACCAGTTTGCCACCCGTTGACCAACTTGACCCACCCGAGCCTACCCAGCTTATTTATCAATCTTCTATGTGGAACAGTGTCAAAAGCTTTGCTGAAGTCAAGGTAGGCGACATCAACTGCTCCCCTGGTCCACCACTCTGGTTACCCAGTTAAAGAAATCTATGAGATTAGTTTGACAGGACCTTCCTTTGTAAACCCATGCTGTCTTGGATCCTGTGCCCCTATGGATTCCAGGTGTTGCACTATCCTTTCCTTAAGGAGTGCCTCCATAATCTTGCCCACTACTGAGGTAAGACTGACTGGTCTGTAGTTTCCGCCTCCTCCTGCTACCACTCTTGTGGAGCGGGATCACATGAGCCCTTCTCCAGTCTTCTGGGACCTCTCCTGTGCTCAGAGACTCACTAAACAGTTCTGCTAATGGCTCTGCTAGTTCCACCTTTAGCTCCTTAAGTACCCTGGGATGTATGCCATCAGGTCCCATTGCCTTATCCACCCTGAGCTTAGCAAGCTCTTGTAGGACCCTTTCTTTTGTGAAGGGAGTAGTGCTCACCTCCCTCCCCTGTGTCCATGATGCTGAGCTGTGGGCCCTGCCCTACCTTCTCTTCAGTAAATACTGAGCAAAAAGTATCTATTTACTGATAGATGCTTTACAGGGTCCTCCTCCTCCTCACATGCTCCCTTTTCTCCATTAAGCTTAGCATTACCCCCTCTGGACTTTCTCCTTTCACTAATGTATCTATAGAAAGTCTTGTCACCTTCTTTTACTGTTCGTGCTAGTGTTTCCTCAGTTTGGGACTTTGCCTGCCTTACTGCCTTCCCTGCTTCCCTTAGGGCAGTTTGGAATGCATCCCGCTGTGTTCCCTTATATTTCCTGAAGGCCAGCCTTTTGGCTCTGACCTTCTGTGCTACTGCACCCTTATTGACTGGGTTCTCACAAATCACCCTGACCGGATAAAAAACATTAAAGTCCTCCCTGACTCCCTCAGTGACCACTCCCCAGTGTCCTGTACCTGGTCTAATAAATTTCTCAAGCCACCCCCCAAAGTTATAACAAGCAGAGTATTGCCTTATGGGAATCTTATCAAGTTGAAAACCCATCTCCTACAACAGGACTGGCGCCAATCCTTGAATCAACTGATATTAATACCGCACTAGAATACTTCATTAAATCTTTCAACTCTGCATCCGACTTATACGCCCCAGTAAAAAGCGTAAAATCAAAGCTATCAAATCCATGGATTACTGCCAAACTACTTGCCGAGCTCAAGGTTCGGACCACCTCTGGGCAGTTGCCAGAGACACAGGCTCACCTCATGATACCCTAAAATACAAGTAGGCACGAAATAGATGTACCTCACAAATTAGGCAAATGAAGAGCGCCTATTTCAAAAATGCCCTTGAATCCACCTGGGGTGATGGAAGAGCTTTTTGGGACAACATCCGAAACATAATGGGTAAACAATCAAAATCATCACCTACCATTATGAAAGTTGATGGATCCACCACTCTTGACCCAAAGTCTATTGCAGATGCACTTAATAAGACATTCACAGACCTTAGTGGGGTCCTCCCCCCAGATTTCTTCTCGGACTTACCTGTGCCTAGCCTAGTATCACAAAACACCCCTCGTGACAAACCACAATTTTACTTCAAGAAAATCAAAGTGCATGAATCACACAAGTACATAAGAAAGGCCTGCTCCAAATCCAGAACAAGTAGTGACACGCTAGATCTAAAAATCCTGTCTCTTACCCTGGATGAAGTAATTCACCCCCTTGCAAAAATTCTTAATCTGTCACTTTGCCAAAGTCAATTTCCCAACAAATGGAAATCTGCCATAGTTACGCCAGTGCACAAAGTGGGGACAAAACCTCAACAGGAAACTATCGACCAATATCAATACTCCCTCCCCTCTCCAAGCACTTGAACGAATAGTGGCAGACCAACTCTCTGATTACCTGGACAAATACAACCTACTCTGTAATCAACAGCACGGCTTTAGGAAAGGACATAGTACAACAACAGCCTTACTTGATTTCTCTGGAGAAGTCCACTCAGCCCTGGACAAAGGGTGCCAAACAGGTGCAGTCTTTATCGATCTTACAAAAGCTTTCGACACAGTCCATCATGGCCTACTTACCTCCCTACTTTCTAGCCTAGGCCTGGCCGAAGTTCCTTGTGCTTGGGTAAAAAGTTACCTGTCCAATTGGTCACAGGCTGTAAAAATCTCTAATGAACTCTCCGACTTCAAACCGGTTCTCCCGGGTGTACCACAGGGGATCAATTCTTGGACCGCTCCTCTTTAGCCTGTTCCTTAACTCCCTCCCAGATATCTGCCAGGAGAAAATAATCTTATACGCTGATGATGCTGTAATTCTCTCTTCCCACAAGGACCCAAACTCCTACAAAAGCCTGCAACTTGCTTTCTAGTGTTGAAAGGTGGTTCCTGGATAGTAAACTTGTGCTAAACCACAATAAAACAAAAGCCATGCTCTTCTCCAGTCACCAAAACAAAATAGGCATACTCCACTCACCATACAAACCTCTGCGGAATTACACTGGACCAAGTAAATACTTCCAAATACCTTGGCATCACTTTTGACCAAGGGCTCACCTTTGCAACCCACATTGACAACACTGTGAAAACAGTGAACCAAGCTTGAATACTATTCGTAACCGTCAATTTCTAAATCAAGCGACATTGAGAATAGCTATACAGAGTTCCATAATCTCAATCATTGACTATGGCCTTATTATTTATGGCTCAGCTACCTCCACTGCTCTAAGGCATCTCAATCACTCTAAATAAGGCCTGCCGGCTGCTCATGGGGCTCAAAGACTGACTCACACGTGATCTGTACTATGAATCAGGCTGGTTGAACCTATCAAATCGTCTTATTTATCTCACCTGCACAATGGCAAAAAATCTATCTTGGGACTGACTCAATTATGTATTCAAACCTACTCCGACTGAATCCTGGCTCACGACCCTCCACCAGATCTGAACGCCAGCCTTTCCTGGTTCCGGAGATGCCGGACTGCACAGGGACAAAGATCTTTCGATACAGGGCCCCGACATGGTTCAATGCGCTTAGTCCACCTACTCTATCCTCAACCTCGCTTGAAGCTTTCAAATCCATGCTCTATGCCCACCTCACCACCACTACTAGCAACTGTGACTGCGCTAGATAAAGACTACTACTCCTCATGTCCATCCTCACATCTGAGGCCTCTTCCTCACTGACTAATGAACCCTCTGGTACCTCTACTACTTCCTGTCTCCCACCCAAACTCACTCCCCTTTTTCCTGTCCTCTCACTTACTCTCCCACTCACCACCTTCCCTCCTCTCTAGCCTCCTTTGGCGCCTAATGATCACCCTCTCCTGGAAGTTTCCTTAACCCTCGAAATTGTCTACCGCTTGAACCTGTTATAGCTTGTTTTTCTATGAAACTTAAAAACGTTACTGCCTTAAACTGTTAATAGCAAATTAATGATGTAACTTTCCTGTCTGGTTTTACCTGTAATGTGTACCGTGCTTTGTTAAATGTTCTTTGTGACGTGGAACCTTTGTAAAAGAGCCCTGGCTCAAAGGTATTAATTCCTAGACTAATAAACTAAACTAAACTAAACTAAACTACTGTATTTGAGAACCAAAGTGGTTTCCTTCTTCTTTTGCACTTCCTTTTCCGTCTAACACAATAGGATGTTGCTTCAAGTATTGCATCTTTAATGCTTGCCCACTTTGCCTCTACCCCCTCACCTGTGTTTCTTTTTGCCAGGGCTAGCTTAACTCTGTTGGCCATCTTATCAAAGACAGCTCCTCTGAAGTCCCATATTTTTGACTTGGAATGGGATGATTTAGATGTAGTAGCCAAACATATGCAAGACCATGCAGGTGAGCACACTAGAAAGGTTCTAGGGTTAGGTTTTTTTTTCGTTTTGTTAGTTATTTTCTGTGGAGTAAATAGTGTAAAAACCTTTTAGCCACACTTAGAATAACTTTACTCACCTGTAAGGTCTGTCTAGTGTTTTCCCTTTTAGGCGGCAAGTGATAGCTTCCACTTATCATAATGCTTACTCTTTTGTACAGATTTTAAAATTATTTTTACGTTTTGTGAGTGAGTGAGGTGTGTGTGTGTGTGTGTGTGTGTGTGTGTGTGTGTATCTGTGGTGGTAAGGCCTGAGTAGCAATGTGTCAAAACTATATGTGACAGCAGTTGAATCATTTTCCAGACCGTATACCCCCAAACACAAAGAGATTTATATATCTATGGTGCTTGGTACTGGGTTTTAAGCATTTGGTTTTATGTGTGCTTACAGAAACCACACAAATTTGAGAGTATCAGCCTTTTTGTATCATTTATGTATCATACAGTACAAACTGTTCTTCTTTCTTAGAAGCATTTAAATTAATTCACCTCTTTCCACTCATTACAACATTTAAAAAGAGGATTTCAAAGCATATACTGTCAGGCAGCTGCAGCAGTAGTAACTGCCCATCCTTATGGGATTCACCTTGCCATGAAAAGAAATTGTCAGCAGTTGGGGTGTAGTTTTTCATGTAAGTTTGATACTGGGCTCCCAGATGTTGGCTGATTTTACTATTACCATATTTCACCCATTGCTTGAAGCTGTAGTTGTGAATTCCTGTGAAGTTTAGAAAGACTTAATGTTACCTTTTCCGGTGCATGTCCTGGCTGTGGTGCAGTCTGCATAGTGACATGGTCTTTGGCACATCTCAGTATCATTGGTACTTTGATTATCCAATGGTTGTGCCTGATCCAAAAATTGTGTAAAATTTACATTTATGTAATACTGTTTAAGCACTGCATCCCACAGTGCTCTGCAGGCTGTTCATTTCCAGGGCACAGCATGGCTGAGATTCTGTATCTCATTTTCTGAGGGGTCCTGCTTCTTCTTAGGACAGCTTGATGCCCCTTAGTACCATTGGTATTTTGATTGAATATAGCTACATTCTAGGATTTGGTACTAAAGTTAACCGCCACGTTGACTGAAACAGATTAGAGTTTTTAAGCAGTTTTAATTTTATTTATCCACATCTTTCAACTGTCACTGATTTGCCTTAGAAATGCCCTCAGTCCTGACTCCATTCTAAATTTGGCATTTGTGCAAATAAAGCAGTGTTGGAATTGCAAGGGGAGCATGCCAGAGGTCGCCCCTCCAACTCTGAAGTGGATCCCAGTAGCTCACACATCACTGCCATTAACTTATAATGGGAAGGGGGGCTTAATTTAAAGATATGGCCATTGTGGGCCCCCGTAGCTCCCAAAGCTCATAAAGTTTAATTCCAATACTGAACTAAGGAGTACGGATTTGAAGCACAAAATTATGCCTGGTATTACTGTCTAGTTCTCCTTTAGAAAATATTTGTCGCATTAAGCCACTTACTGTAATAACTTCATGGTCAGATAATACCATTTTATGAAGAAGTGCCCCTGATTTGGATAATCTGTCCTTGATTTTTTTCAAACCTTTTCCTTGATTTCTAAGGCAGGCTGCAGTTGAGGTAGTGCATGAATATAGCCATTGCCAACTATGGCAAGCATTAGCACGCACCGAGCCGTGACAGGGATACACATGTAGACAAATTTGGTGTCTTGCAGGTTCGTTTATTTAATTATTTAAATGTTTCACCAGGAAAGTACACTGAGTAGAATTTGCTTGTTTCCAAGTATGTCCTGAGGGGGCAGGGGAGGTGGAGATACAGTAATAATAGAGTAGCTTTAGTGCAATCAGCAATTCAGCAGAACATAATCTGCTGTTACAAATAAGGATTAGAGTACAATATAAACAACTGGGTGACAATAAGCTAAGCAGATAACCTATACTGTAGACAATATTAAGTGTGGAACATGGAACTACATTGAAGAGAATGCAGTAGAACACAGAAAGCAAATATCAGCTGCATATAATGTCATGATACTAGAATAAGACAAAACATGGTACAACAAAGATTGATACTACCAGGACCAGTTTGGGACCAAGGATGCAGAGAGTGTAGGGCTGCGTGGGGTATGCTGGTGTGAAGAATAGGAATAGTACAATTTATGGGTGTGGCCAGACTAGGCAGAGAGGGAAGAGGGAGCTGGCCGTGGAAATTAGGAAGACTAGACACCAGGTGTCAGTTGGGCTGGCAGGAGCAGGAGTGGGCCTCGTGGTTACACAAAAGAGTAGAAAGATCTATAGGAGATGACGCGTGTCAGATAATGGAAGGGAGAGCATTCCAAAGCTTAGGACTTAATTGGAGAAGGCTGATTGATCAACAGAAGTAAGGTGTAGAGGGATGGCAAGGGAGTGAGAGTCACAACCCCCGGAGAGAATTTGTGCTCTGTGAGGAAGCAGAGATGAGGGAAGAAAGGTAAGAGGGGAGGGTCCCATGCCAGTACTTGGCCATGAAGGTGGCACAGTGGGCCAAGCACCTAGATTCCAGTGAAAGGAGGAATGTGCCCAAGCAGAGATTACAGTGGTGAGTTAAAGGAGAGCAGGAGAGTATGAAGTGGCAGAAGGAATTGAAAAGGGTGTCCAGTCTGGCCAGAGTAGATTTGGGAGCAGCACTGTAGACTGTGTCTGCATAGTCAAAAGTGGGAAGGATAATTTTCTGCACAATAGCGCAACGGGCTGGTGGAGGGTTGCAAGCTTTGTTTCTATACAAGGCACCAAGCTTGGGGTGGAGGTTTTTATGGATTCCATCTACATGTGCTGAAAAGTCCAGATGGCGGTCTAACGAGACCCCAAGGTATCTGATGGAGGGGATGTTCTCTATGGTGGTACCATCCAGTGTGTGGAACACTGGGGGAGAGGTAAGGGAAGATAGTGTCTGTCTGGTGCCAGAGGACATGGAGACAGTTTTTTTCATGTTCAGAAACAACTAGTTCAACTGTAGTCAGTTCTGAACCTGGGTGAAATCCTGTTGTAGTCTAGTTTGGGCATAATCATGTGACTTGCTAGATGTGTAGAGGTTGGTGTTGTCTGCATACATATGTATTTGCACAGAGGAGTAGGCAGAAGGGAAGTCGTTAAGGAAGATGGAAAATAAAATAGGACTGAGTACTGAACCCCAGGGGACTCCAGTGGTGATAGGGAGCAGTGGAGAGAGGGAGGAGGCACACTCGACAGATTGTGATTTGCCTGTCAGGTAGGAGTGGAACCAAGCTGTGGCGGCGGGGTTCAGTCCATCACTAACAAGTGTTTGGAGGAAAAGAGAATGAGAAACGGTGTCAAAGGCTTTTGCCAGGTTGACAAAGATGACATGAGTTACGTGACCCAGATCCATATTGGAGAGTATCAAATCTGTGAGACATAGAAGGGAGGTGGTGGTGGAGTAGGACTTGTGGAAACCAGACTGGAATGGTGTGAAGAAAGAGATGAAGTCTAGATAGGGGGTGAGCTGGGCTAGAACAATGCATTCCTGAATTTTCACTAGAGTAGGTAGTAGAGAGATAGGGCAGTAGTTCCCAGCAGAGGAAGGGTCACCACCTTTAGGGAGAGGGATGATAGTAGAATGTTTTCAGTTGGAGGGAACTGTGGATAGCGAAAAGGAGAGGTTGAGAAGAGAGGCCAGAGGAGCGTCAATAGCAGGTGTGGAGAGGTGGAGCAGTTTAGGGTCAAGGCCATCTGGGCTCTTCCCTTTTTAGAGGTTTAGGGAGAGTAGAGTCTTGAGAGCATCAGAAGATGTAATAGGAGAGAAGGAGAATTGGCTGACAGTGGCATGGGAGGAAATAGTAGGGGAAGGGAGTGGAGGGCAGGCTGGAAGGGAGGAGATCAAGGAGGAGGAAGTGCAGGAAGTGAAGAAGATGTTGAAACTGGCTGCTACAGAAGGGGGGGTTAGAGATTGTGCTGGTGTCAATGGCAAGGGTTGGGATTGGGGGACTGGAAGGCAGCGAGAAAAGTGATTTAACGACCTTCCAGAACTTGGAGGGGTGGTTTAAGTTGGTGTGGAAGGAAGGCCGAGAAGTATTCAGCCTTGGTATATCTAGTGGCCTTTGTGCAAGCATTTCAGAGTTGTTTGTAATGCAGTAATAGGATAGGAGTCCTAGAAAGTGTGTAGGCCTTCCAAGCCTAGTCTTAAGTACGCATGCATACCAAAAACTCTGAGGTGATCCATGGAATGTAGTATCCTATGACCCTGGTTAATTTTGTGGGTGCATGGTGATCCCAAATATCCATAAATGTGGAGTGAAAGTTACTGAGGGCAGTATTGATAGAAGTTGCCGAGGTGACAGAGGTCCAGTCAGCATGGCAAAGATCATTTAGCAGGGGTGCTAGGTTTAGGGAGTGGAAGGAGCGTATATAGAGACATTTGTTGGGGCTTTGGCTGATGGACTCTGCAGATGCAGAATATCATGTGATGGTCACTAAGGGACTCTGGGAGAATGCCAGAGGATACTATTCTATTTTTTTTAATTTTTATTTAGGTGTTTTTCTGCCTCCGCCATGGCAGGTGCTTCGGTCCTCCTGAGGGAGGAACTCTCTCTCTGGTCCCGCTGTGCCACTATCAGCCGATCCCCCGGTATTTTCCCCCATGGCTTGTCCCCCACAGCGGGGCCAAGGAGGTGGTGCCCCTTCTTGGAGACCCAATCCAGAACCACCGGGGTCAGCCCGCAGCACGGCAGACCATCATGGAGCTCTGGCAGACCCATTTTCCTCCTGGTTTTCTCCTGTCCCCCCCACCCAACTGATGTAATCATGTTGGCACGTGCCTCCAACCTGTATTGCCCTCTAGTCACCACCAGAGGGCAATCAGCGAGTGGGACAATGTGTATCCTTCTCCACCCCCGAGAGAAGAGAGCAATCCTCTGGACGCTCAATCCTCTCTCCTCCCGCCGACCCCCGATGGCCTGTGCTCGTTCCCGAACCTGGGTCACCGGGATGGCATGAGGTGTGGCGTCCAGCACCTCAACCCTCAGTGCCACTGGGCCGGCAGAGGATACTATTCTGTGGAGGTGGGAAGTGAGGGCCCAGTCAATCAGTGTGTGTTTTTGGGACTTGTGGTTAAGCCGGGTGGGAGAGGTGATTAATTGAACCAAATTTAGGGACTTTATTTTTCTGGATAAGGCAGAAGTGGTGGTCGAGGCCCAGTCTACATTCAAGTCACTTGAAAGATAAGGCTCTCCTGAGGTGGTATGGGAGGTGATGGACGTGAAGAGCTCAGTTATGGTTGCTGAAGAGAGACCAGGGTGACAGTAAACGCCTGCAATGAATATAGGTAGAGTGTAGGGGAGTGTCAACTTGATTAGGAGGAGTTCATGTTGGGAGGATAAGAGAAAGACAAGATTGGAAAGTATTGTAGATTGGATGAGATGTACATTGCAGTGCCTTTGCCCTTGCTGGGTCTGTCTTGGTGTATAAGAGAGTAGCCTCTAGTGGCTAGAGAGGCATCCAAAATGTTCTGGCTTAGCCATGTTTTAGATAGCATCATTATATCTAGTTTTGACTTTATCATAATGGACTGGAGGAGTACCAGTTTGAGGAGAAAGCTGTGGATGTTAAGGTGAGCAATTTTCAAGCCCTTGGAGAGGTACGGTGAGTCGAAAGAGGACGGGCCGGAATTTGATTCAGTGTTGCCTACGGAGAGTAAGAGGAGGGTAATAAAGAGTTTGGAGAAGATGAAGACTAACTTGGCTGCTTTAGGGTAGGTTGATTGGAAGTGAGGAGAAGGTGTGCAAAGTGGAGAGGAGAAGAGAGTGACGGGCTTAAGGGTTGCTAGGCTGGAAGTGGGAGCGAGCAAGGAAGCGGGAGGAGACCAAGGGAAGTTACTTGAAGTGGGAAACATGTGAAGAGAGAAGAGTGTATGTATTTGTGGAGAGTGGATGAGGGGAATGCCAGGGATGGAGGGCTCAGCGAGGGAAGGAGGAGAGGGTAGTAAAGGGAGATTGATAAAGACTAGGCAGAAGAAGAAAGTGTGGTGCATTGTTGGGGGGGGGGAGACTTGTGAGAAGGTGAAGCAGTATATCTGACAGTTGTCAGATAGTGAGCTCCTGTGTAACAGGATACTGTGAACAGGCATGCCAGTTGCTCAGAGGGTGCAGTACTACTTGTGGCCACAGGATAACAGTGGTATATAGGGCTACTATGAGGGAGTCTACTTAACAGACTCAGTAGTGTAGTGGAATAGAGCAGCTGGTTGTAACTGTGTAAGGTCTCTGAGACACAGGTTCGAAGCTGATCTCCGTGGGGAAGGGGGGCGTTGACTAGAGGAAAGAGTAGATAAGGAGAATGAGGGAAGGGCTTACTAGATGGATGGGGTGTAGTGAGGGGGGAACATAAAATGTTACGTCTCCAGAAAGATTGTATAGTGCCCCCTGGTGGATGTAGTGAGAAAATGGGGAGATAGAATTAAGGCATTAGTGTCATGCAATAAGGTCCAGTATAGAGGAACTGGTGCGTGTCATATGATAAGTTTCAGTATTTAGGAACTGGGGAGGGGGATGGTGTGTGGGCTGGTGCCATTTACAACCCCTGACACACGTATAGGAAGAAAGCATTTGGCCAGACCACTGTGGTACAACTTCTTATGAGTTTGCAGCTCAGTAGTAGAGAAACTGTACATATTACTGCACTATTTATTTATTTTATTTATTGTATAATCGGATTTACAATCTTTGAGCCAGAGGCTCGTTTACAAAGGTACCTTGTCACAGAGAGGACGTACAGAGTCAACATACTTAAGAATACGATCATACAGAATAGCATAGTTTACATAATTACTATTACTGCAGCTTCTTCTGCTCTGCTTGCTAATGCATCTGGCAAAGAGACCTTTTGGGACCCAAAATATTGTGTAGTAAACCATCATTGTAAAACACATATGTTGCTCCAGTAAAAAAGCATCAAACTGTCAAGCAATTATAGCTCAGTAGTATAGACAAAAGAATGTAGGAAGTGAAACACATTGGCATAAAATACACTTTTTTTTTATTCATTCTCTATGTATGTACTTCTTCACTCGTTTTTTTGGATTACTGACATACTGTACTTAAATAAGGGCACTTGCACAGGAACTTGATTTTTGACTTTTAAGCCGGGCTCTGAGAACAGGAAGGCAGAGCAGTAATTCAGCCCCGAGGTATGGCCAGTAGTTTTGAGAGTGATTTTTGTCATCACCTCACCATGCAACCATATATCCAGTTAGCTAGCAAACAGTTCTTGGGATGAGTAAGTTGCTGTAATTATGGCAGATACGCTCTGTATAGCATTCACTCAGCTGCGACAGTCTGTTCTTACTGGCTTCAACTGTGAAAGTGAAATCACCTGTTTTATGGGCTACTTGCCAGATAATAAAGATAATATGCTAGCAAACTGAAAGTGTCAGCAGTTAATGCAGACAGGGTGTGTGGCTTAGTGGCTGGAGAGTGGAATGGGAGATCCGAGTTAAAATTCCATCATAACCAGTACCTCACTGGGTGACCTTGGATAAGTCAGACAGCCCTGAGATTTAGATGCAGATTCTTTATTATTGGAGCAAGCTATAGACCGGCATCCTTAGTACATCAACATACAGGCGTAGCTAACATAACATATACAAATTCAGATATAATACATTTCTAGTGGGTTAACAATAATGACAAACTGTTCATAAATACGAAAAGTTAGAAAAAAAAAGTCCATGAGGTAATCGAGTGGTCTGCAAATACCTTCCAACCCCCCTGTTAGCCCAGAGTGCAAAAGAAGTTGAAGCATACAATACTGGCTACCTAGGGGATGTAAATAATTAATTTAGTGCTGTGCTATGTTGCATCCCTTCCAACAGCAGAAACCAGACCTCACTGTAAATGGGTATTTCTCAGGTGGATTACTCGTGATAACTAAATGGGTTATGGACAGGGCCAAAGCTTGATATTTGTAGTCATATCTCCCCTCATATTTGTTTGCATGTTCCTGTTTGATAAAAAATATATATATATATATTTTTACATTTCAGACTTGTTTATTTATTTATTCAAAAACTGGTGACCAGGAAAGGCACACTGAGCTGAGGCTTGTTTCCAGGTGCGACCCTGGGGAGAGAGGAAAAGAGCATATAAAATACACAGCACAGACTCTGTTCATAGCTACAGTAAAGTGCAAAATGAACAAAAGAGGCAGAAGCAATAAATTGAGCATTTCAGGCAAAAGTATGGGGAATTGTTGGTGAGGGAAAACAGGAGCAGGGGGAGGAGTCTCAGCTGATATGTAGGGAGCCAGGGAAGGTAGTGAAGCAGAGTGAGGAGGGAAGCTGGTTCTAAAGTGAGGGAAGAGGACAGGAGAAGGCTGACTGACTGCCCAGAAGAGGTGCAGGAATGTGGCACAGCAAAGGTGCATGGATCATTGGATTGGAGGGAGCAGGAGGCAGAGGGGACAAAGGAGAGGAGAGGTTGGAGGAAAGGGACCCAAACCAGTATTTAGCTATGAAGGCAGCCCAGTGAATCTAGTGACGTTAATAATGTTAATGATGGCACAAGACCAAGGGGATTAAGATTTATCACTAAAATATGCATCTGTAGTGCCTAAGAGTTGGGGGTCCTACAGAAATAGAACGCTGGGTCCCCCAAGGGGCATAGATGGAAGCATGCTAGGTGCTCATGAGCCCCGTAGGGCCCATCAGAGATGACTCATGTGGGAACAGTGTGTGCCAGGGGCCCAAAGATATGGAGGATGGGGGCATGGGGAAGAAAGCATTTCTTTTAGACACTCTGCCTGCTGTTAATTGTTGGCTGCATTAGCCAGTCTCTGCCAGTTAACCCTTTCAGAATCAGAACCGCTCCTGCAACAGCCAGTGTGTACTCCTGCCAGTATCCCAGTAATGTTCCCTGTAGCCAATTTCAACAAAACCCCCTGCAGCCAAATCCCTCCCTGCAGCCAGAACCACAGTTTCCTCTGTCAGCCCAAAGCCAGGGCTATGTTTTAAACTTTTTTTCCCCTCTCCTTTTGTGTCTTGCTGCATGCTCACAGCCACCCCCCCCCCCAAGCAGGCAGCACAAGGTAAGGTAGACTACACGCCGGGACTGCTGTCCTTACTGAGTGCATGGGCATTTATCAAATGAGAGAGCCATTGTGGCTTGAGCTTGTGGTTCGGGCATTAGAACTATGAGCATTTAAAATGAGTGCTCTGAATGATGGTTAGGCAGTCGGTCTGAGCCAGTGAGGTAGTGAGTGACAGGGAGCAACAGAGACTGTGTAGGCTTACCTCATAGGGTTGAAGCAGGTCTTGTTGGCTCTGGCAGTGCTTGGCTCCTCTGGTCAGTGATCCCAGTGAGTGGCAGTTCCTCGATTCCTCAGTAGCAGAAGCAGCAGTCGGTGGTCCCCTCAGCGAAGGAGCACCGGCTCCATAGTCAGCGAGCAAGTGTCAGTGGTCATGGAAGCAGGTGGGCAGCTGCAGTCTGTGCTCAGTTCAGCCCCGTTTTTTATTTTGTAATTTAATTAGATCCTCATCAGTGGCTAGAGTGGGTGTGGTGGTGAGAAGAGGGTGGTGAGAGGCAGTGGCGACACAGCAGGGCCATGGTGGTGAGGGAGAGAGTGCTGGGATAGAGGGCAGAGTAAGCTGAACAGGACCACCCACTGTCAGCTACATCACTTCCTAGGCAGACTGATTACTGCAGCCTCGTAGATGACTACCACCCTCATCAGTCTTCACCCTGGTTCAGGGTGGTGGATGTGGTGATGGCACACTCAGGCAGTGCTCAATGCCCAAAATAAGGAAACATGGTATATTTTTTTTTTAATTTTAAAGAAATTGCGCCTCTGCAGAGGGACTGGAAGGAAAAGTATGCCTCTTTGCAGGTGACACAAAGATCTGCAGCAGGGTTGATACACAAGGAGGCATGGAAAGGATGAGAAGGGACTTGGCAAGGTTGGAGGAATGATCAGAAGTATGGCAGCTAGGATTCAATGCAAAGAAGTGCAAAATAATGCACCTGGGAAACAAGAACCCAGGGGAAGATTACACAGTTGGGGGGGGGGTAGTAACAGGAACAAAAAAGGAAAGGGACCTGGGGGTAATCATATCAGATGACCTTAAGGTTAGGAAGCAATGCGAGAAGGCAGTAGGGAGGGCTGGGGGTATACTGGGATGCATAGGGAGAGGCATCACCAGCAGAAAACAGGAAGTTGTTATCCCTCTGTACAGACAGTTGGTGAGACCCCATCTGGAGTACTGCATCCAGTTCTGGAGACCCCATCTCCGCAAGGACATAGACAGTATGGAGGCAGTCCAGAGGAGGGCAACTAAAATGGTGCAGGGTCTGCAAGAGAAGCCATATGAGGAGAGATTAAAGGAGCTTAATATGTATACCCTTGAGGAAAGAAGGAGAGGGGGACATGATAGAAACTTTTAAGTACCTCAGTGGAATCAACAAAGTCCAAGAGGGTAGCATCTTTCAGAAAAGAGACGCAAGAACAAGGGACGCAATTTAAAGATAGAGAGGGGTGTCCGGGCAATGTGAGGAAGTATTTTCCACAGAGAGGGTAGTGGATGCATGGAACAGCCTTCCTGAGGAGGTTGTGGGATCTAAAACTGTGGGAGAATTCAAGAATGCATGGGACAGACATAAGGCAATTCTTGTGGGGGGTAGGAAGAAATAGGCTGTTGGTTAACTAGGATCTGCGGCCTATCCTGTAGGTAGGGAAATGGGCAGACTAGGTGGGCCAAGTGGTCCTTATCTGCCGTCAAAGTCTATGTTTCTATGTTTCAAACTGTGCTAAATCAAGTGGCTGAGGCCCTGCAGGTGAGCGGGTATCCACACTCTCGGGACCGCCCACAGATGCAGTGGAGAGCCAGCTCCACAGGATCTAGGATGGGCCAAACAAGGCCCCTTTAACTGAACTGCCCACAGGGTGGGATTAAAGAGAAGTCTCCCAAGGGAGCAGGTACTAGGGTTGGGCTCGACTGAGCACTATAACCATCCATACAACAAATTAATTAAGGGTCATAGGAACCAGTACAGTGGGCTCCAGTAACTGAAAACATCCCAAAGGCAAAGTAATTACAGCTCCATAGGAGTCAATACAGTGGGGTTGGGGGTTGGATCAGCTCTACAGGAGCCACTACTGAGGAGCAAACTGATGATTAAGTGCTGAATGTGTACAAAACCTGCCTAAAGAACTGTATTTAACGCAACAGTGTGCCTAATCAAAAGACTGCCTATTGACTTGCATTTAAAGGTACAGTGCTTCCTTACTGAAACTGCCCTTTTTGAACTAAAGCTAAAGTATGTTGTCCCATTTGCCCCAAATGAACTGCTTGAACTTGAGTGGCACCCTGTTTGCCCTGAAGTAACTGTTAAATCTATGATACCCCTAAAGTGACTGCCTTAAAGCGGTGGTTCCCTTTCAAAGACTTCCTATCCTTTCCTGTTGCCTGGTAACAATCCAGTAACCACCCACTTGTTACGAGAAAAGACTGCCAGATTTGGGTGTGCAATGCTGTAATTGACTATTGTCTTGGGTGCCCTCGTAAAAGACTGCCTTAAATTTCTGTGCACCTTGCATTGAACCATGTCATTGCTTGGCAATCCTGTCTCAGCTGTAAAGTTATTGGGTACTCTCTGCAAATACCTACAGACTGCCTAGATGTCATATGCTCTAAAGACAGTTTCTTTACATCTGCCTGTGACAGCCACCACCACCTCTTTGGATTACAGCTTAGAGTGGTCAACCCACCTAGCTAGCATTAGGGCAATAGGACAGGTCCCATTTTCTGCTCTTCCAAAAAAAACGTCCCTGCCCCAGTAGGAAGGAAAGGAAGCACAGGAGCTGTACCAGTTCTCTCGAGAGGGCCTCTGTCATGCAGTGGAGTGGAGTTTTGTTTTACAGGACCAACATCCAATACCATCTTCTGAAGATCAGCATCCAGGACCATCATTTGAAGATCAGCATCCGGTCATCCTTCAAAGATCAGCAACCTGGTCCAGCATCCAAAGACCAGCTTCTCCTCTTCTTCATAGTTGCAACCCAGTTTCTCCTTGTTCCAGCAGTCTTGGGGTTCAAAGCCGATGAATCTGTGTTTTAATTGCAAAATCCTTTTCAAGTCTCAGTGTCCTAACTTAGGCTCCACACCATCGTATCAGTCCCATTTTTGCAACCTTTGCCCCTTTTGGTCCAGGTGTCCCATTCAGGTCTCGATCGTCTGCCCAGTTCTTCTCAATGTAGTGATCTAGACTCTAAAGTGACTTGATTGCCTGTCTTGAAGTGATGCATTTAGAGTAATAAGTATTTGCATGTATAGTGCGTAGGCTGGTACTGGTCGACCAGGTACAAATGGTACCGTAAAACAGTTGCAGCTGCAGCAGGATACAGTAAAGTAAAGCAAATGCTTAGAGGTGCACCTCAGTTTTATTGTTACAGTTATTCATCTACCTGTTTCTGGTTATTTTATAACTTTCATACTGTTGTTGCTATTTATGAAAATCTGCCTTTGTGACCCTTGCCAACTTTCCTGCTAATTAAATTCCTTGCTTCATTTTGACCTCTGAGTATGACTCCTGCCTCTCCTTGCTATGTGGCTCCATCCACCCCACCTAGGAACCTACAGTGTCCCCTCGCAACAACACCTGCTTGAAATGGCACTCGTGCCCTTGAGGAAGACCCAGTTACCTTTTCACGACTTGGCTCACCAGACTGCAACACATCCATGTTATGAACAGTAGTAGTCTTTTGTGTGTAAAACAAGTATCCATGATGGTCTAGTAATCTTTACTTGGGTCAAACACAAATATTTAAGAGTGATATTTTTTATTTGTAAAAAAAAAATAAAAATACACTGTTTGTGTGTATTTGTGCTGAATGCAGGGGAAGTTCTAGACCTAGAGAGTGTGTGAGTGTGTGTGTGTGTGTGTGTGTGTGGGCACATAGCTAAGGAGTAATGCCATGTTTTCATCCAGAACAAATGGATAATTCAATAAATAATAGTATTTTAGGAGGGATTCCATCCCCTAATGCTCCTCGATGGCGCTGGTTCAGCTCAATAGTATTTGCATTGTACAGCCTTAGTGCCCATGCATTGTACAGTACCAAGGGGCCCCTAGAACCTCTTATAAATTAGATGCTGCACTTAAACAAGGCCATACTGGAAGGAGAAAAATAATTAATTAATAAATAAATAAATATTGTAAGATTGCCAGTAACTTACTTGAGGCCGTGGAGGCAGAACTGTTTTCATGAGGTAGCGATGTTAATGTCTGCTGGATACATCCAGTAATCCTATGAGCCTATACTATAGTACTGGAATCTGTTAAATTGTAATTATATGAAGCATGTTCATATTAAATTTTTTTTTTTTCTTGAATTGATCCTTAATTATTTGTTTATTGAAAATTGGTAACTGGATACCTTACACAAAAGACTTTGCTCCAGCAAGCCATTATATGGGTTTTCGGCATTGGGAACAGCAAGGCTTACATTTGATTTTACATTTTTTAACTAATAGGCAACTTCGGCCATTTGAGGACCTTGTGCAATGTTATGCACTTTCCCCTCAGGATAAATACCGATATTTACAGGTGGTAACTTCTATAAAGAAATTGATCCCACAATTAGGAGAGCCCCTTTCAATCCCACTGATTATTCCTACATTACACCAGGCAGTGGAGGGTAGGGTATCCTTATCACATATGATTTCATATATTTATGCTGCTCAACAGGC
Organism: Neoceratodus forsteri; assembly: GCA_016271365.2. Classification (NCBI taxonomy): domain Eukaryota; kingdom Metazoa; phylum Chordata; order Ceratodontiformes; family Ceratodontidae; genus Neoceratodus; species Neoceratodus forsteri. Next base: position 974,742,380 of record CM057459.1, read on the forward strand.
TCCATCAGGGGACTCCTTGGCCCTGTTACAATGGACCTGGGAGACAGACTTAATCATTAAATTGGAGGACTCAGTCTGAGAGGGGCATCTGCGCTGTTTATGGAAACCCACCAGTTCCTATATTTGGAAGGAATTTGCGTGGAAATTGACAATATCCTCTTGTTTTTTTTGCGTGTTTTTGTAAACTTTATTTAGGAGAAGGTTGACAACGTAGGAATACCAGTAAGAATATATGCATTATATAGCTGGGCAGTTACAAGGTTTAGAGAAAAGTTGAACCTGATATACATATACAGTATTACATTTACTTATCAGTCATACTAGCATAGTGAGAGGACCCATCTCATATTATATTGAGACTGGGATCTCTTTTGACTGAGAGTTTACTTAGTGGAATGTCTTGTGAGTACCAATCATGAAGCAGAGTGAAGTAACATATGCAGAACTAAGATATCATGAATTGACCAAAACAGTTAGACCCAGATAGAAGTCTGACCCAGAATGAACTGTGGGACAGCTGCCCTTAAATTCCCCATATAAGCCATCAATAGGCTGGGAAAATTTGCCTCTCTATGGCTAGTTCCAGAAGTTTCCAAATTCTCTGATATTTCTCCAGCTGGCCCCTCACCTTTAATTCACTAAAAATACCACCAACAGCTTAATCTGGTTCAAGGTCAGTTGGCATTCATCTGTATCTCCCTCCCCCGGGTCGTGCCTGAAAATAGGCAGGATTTGTCTAGTGCACTTACCCGGTCAACGAAAACTAAAATAAAAAAATGAAAAAATTGAGCGTGTTCTAGCTTCATACAGTATAAGAGGGTTTGGGCCCACTGGGCTATTGTTGGCAATGTCTCTTTATACCAGTGTAATGCCAATACTTTTTTCCCCACCACATAACCCAGGGCAAGCAGGGGTTCTGTACTCTTGACCTTCCCTGGTAAATTCCTCGGGAGGCCCAGTAGAATCTCCACTGGGTCTAATCCTGTGGGAAGGAAGAAATAAAGTCTGGTAGAGAAATCTGTTCACTTGCCCCGAAAAGGCCATAACCCCTGGGCTCATCCATGCCATGTGAAGGAATGTCCCTTGCTGGGATTTACATTTAGGACAGCTGACTGAAGCTTTGGAATCTATTTTATGAGCTAATTCTGGGGTAAAATAGGCCCTGTGCAAAACATTAAGCAGGATCGCCTAACCTATTGTTGACAGAACACTCTATCCCTGCTTTCATCACTGTGTCCCAATCTCCAGCTGTGAGGGTGTCTGGGGATAAGATCTTCTGCCCATACCTGCTTCATTCTAGTTCGGGGGTCAGGCAATGCCCCCAGAAGTGTTTTATAGAGTTTACTTAATAACTTCAACTTATGAGGTAGGGGTCTGATGACTAATCTCTCCTCCAGTGGTGAGTAGTCTCTCTTCATTAAGTCGGGATTTTCCATCAGTGCTGATCTGATCCTACAGTACAAAAAGAAACCTGAGGAACCAATGCTGTATCTATTCTTCAATTCACTGAAGTCTTTCAGGTTTTGTTGTTTGCAAATTTGCAAAATAGTTTTTAGCTCCTTTCTAGACCATTCTCTCGATATGTTCAAGTCATGTCTACTAAGGTTACCTTTCATCTGTGAGGCCACCACTTCTATCGAGGTCCCAGGTGATAGGAGGGTTTTTGTTCTGAGGATTTTGTGTGCTCTAGTCCTAACTTTGGTTAAGTTTCTGGTATAGGGGTTACTAACATTTTGCTTTCCGAGCCATACATTGAGAGCCAGGATATCATGGTAAATGTTACCTTCCTCTTCCTCCATTTGTACCCAAGCTTTCTGAGTGACATTTGGGGCAATTATATCTTTGAGATATGCCAGCTCTGCAGGTTCAGATTTGGGAGTCCAAGACCCCCTTCCTTCGTGGGAGGCCACAAAGAAGCTTTTTTGATTATAGTGCATTTATTTCACCAGAGAAGAGATGTGATGGCACCCTCCAGAGCTCTTATATATTTGTGGGGAATTTGGGCTGGAATGGACTGAAACAAATATAGGCAGTGGGGGAGAATATTCATCTTCACCAGATTAACTTTCTCTATTAATGAAATGGGGAGAAACTGCCATCTTGTGCAGTCTTTCGTTTTGATCACTAATGGTTTGTAATTGATTTGTACCATTTTAGAGATTGTTTTTGTAAGTTTTATACCTAAATATTTTATATCTTTTGAGGGCTGCACCACTGTACCACCCAAGGCAATAGGGGAGATGTCTGCTCCCAGAGGAAGCCACTTGTACTTGCTCCAGTTAATTTTGTGGCCTGATATCGGGCCGTATATGGCGAAGAGTTTTGTTAATATTTGCAGGGCTTTTTAAGTTTCTTCTATAAATAACAAAATGTCATCTGCAAAGAGTGATATTATATGATTGGTACCCTGCCAGTGAAAGCCTTTCAAGTTATTGTGGCTTCTGATGGCCACTGCCAAGGGTTCAATAGTTAATGCATAAAGAAGGGGAGAGAGGGGGCATCCCTGATGCATTCCCCTTGTAAGCAGAAAAGGGGAGGACATTGTATCACTTGTCGAAACCTGTGCTTTAGGGCCTGTGTAAAGTGCACCTATCCAAGCAGTAAATAGAGAGTTGAATTGGTATTTTTTTAATACTTCCAACATATACTGCCACTTGACCCTATCAAAGGCCTTTTCTGTGTCCAAAGCCAAAATGCCTCAACTCCCCCTCTTATTTTTCTTGGACCACCTGTGTATGATGTTCATTGCCCTTCTTAGGTTGTGTTTTGCTTGCCTATCCCCTACGAAGCCCCCATGATCCCTGTGCACCAACTGAGGGAGAAGCCCTTCAAGGTGAGTAGCCAGTAGTTTAGCTATTATTTTATAATCTGTGTTCAGCAGAGATATTGGTCTGTAGGAATCACACTTCCTGGGATCTTTGCCCGGTTTGGGGAGTACCATGATAGTAGCTAATTTCTGCAATTCTTGGAGTTTCTCCTCCTGTAATACAGTCTTAATCATAGTATGCATGAACAGACCTATAATATCCCATGTTTTCTTATAAAATTCAGCAGAAATTTCATCTGGGCCTGGTGTCTTCTTGGCTTGCACAGAGAACACTGCTCTCCTCAGCTTCCTCAATGTATATCAGACTCGTTTAGTGTTTTTTGGCCTTCTGAAAGGGTTGGGAGTGTTAATTTATTTAGGAAAGAGGCTGGGTTAGAATTCAGTGGGTCCTGGGAAGTATATAAAGTTTGGTAAACGTTTTTAAACTCCAAGTTGATCTCCTGCTGATTTTGTTGTGGTTGTCCCATCCTCCCTCCCAATTTCCAATATGGTTCTGTGTGCCTGTTTCTTTTTAATTTGCCAGGCTAGCAATTTGCCCACCTTGTCTCCCTCGAAGTAGTGGTGGGATTGTGTAAGTAGTAAGTCTCTTTCTGTTAGTTTAGATACTAGCTGATTTAATTTACCCTTCAAGGCATTTAGATGGTTCCTGTCAGCCTATCCTACTTTCATACCCCTCTTTTCTAATTCCTCTATTTTCATTAACAAGTCGTCCTCCTCCTGGAGGCTAGTATTTTTTGCATACACAGCGTATGAAATGGACTCCCCTCTAACGAAGGCCTTCATAGCATCCCATACAATTTGGACAGAAACTTCCCCGTATTGTTTTTCATAATGAATTCTTCTAATTTCTCAGAAATTAGCCTGACAAAGCAGTCATCTGTCAATAGAGTGGGATCCATCCTCCACTGCCCGGATGAGGAAGGGGTGCCAGTGACCATCAATGTGACTGTTAAAGGGGCATGGTCAGAGATCAGGATTGGACCATATTCAGCACTCACTATTCCCCCCATGATTGCTTTAGGGCCAAAAATATAGTTGAGCCTTGAATAATTCTTATGTGAGTGTGAATAGTATCAGTATTCCCTGTCTGTAGGATGCTTAACTCTCCAGATTTCAGTTAAATTACATTCCCCAATCATATCCCATAGTGCGGATGCCCCCTTGGTCTGAGGCCCTGGCAAGGAGCTTGAGTGGTTGAGGGATTGGTCCCAGTAAATGTTGAAATCCCCTCCGATTATTAGAGTCCCTGGAAAAGGGGCCCGTACCACCGACAGTTGGTGGAAGAAATCGGGGGAGTCAAAATTTGGCCCACACAAAGAAACCAAGGTATATCTAGTACCCTTAATAGAGGCATCCACTATTATGTATCTGCCTTGCTTGTCTGCCATAATATTATGGACTTCCTTCTTTATGTTAGTCCGCAACCAGACTCCCACTCCTCCAGCCCTAGAAGAGAATGGTGCAGCCAGCAAAGTTCTCCCCAAGGAGTCAGCTAGTTTGTTTGATTCCTGTTTGGTCACATACAACTCCTGTAAAAAAAAAAAAAAAAAAAAAACCCCTTCTTCTTTTTGTACCATCAAGGAGAGATTGAGGGAGGGCTTTGGAGGGTATCTGGGTGATTGGAGATACTGGAAATTAAACTTTTCTTTTGCATGGGTTGGTACAGTAAAAATGAAATAGGCAATATATGCAGCAAAAGGAAACCGGCAACATATACAGCAGAATGATACAGGCAATATATGCAGCAAATATAACACAGGCAATATATGTTGCAAAAATGGTACGGGCAGTATATACAACAAAAATGGTGGTGGGGTGGTGGTGGGGGTTGGTTCTTCATTAGAGTTATGCGGCAGGGAGGGTGCAGTTCCAAAGACTTGCACTTGGAAGCTCTGGTGTTTCTTTACTAGCATTATGTGCCCATCATCTAAGCTGAAGAATATGGCATGCTCTGCAAACTTTTATATTTAGCCAAGGATCGCAGCCAGTTGGTGCACAAACAGCAAGGACCTTGAGAATGACCCAGATGTGCCAGCACTCCAAAGTTCAGCTGTATCCGGAAACTTCATCTCACTTAGATTAACACAGTATCCTTTCAGCAAAAATAGCTGCAGTAGGGGGCTGGGTGCATGATATTTTCATATCTGGAGGCAATGTGATCTAGTTGTTGGATTACTGAGCTGTGAAGTAGGAGATCCTGGTCCCATTCTTTCCATAGTCAGTGACTGTCTGTGTGGACTTGTGCAAGTCACTTGAGCACTCAGCACATTGCTTTGGGCCATACAGCTGTACAACATTGGTAGTAGCAGAACCACACTGAAAACAATATGTTGTATCTTAGTTGGGCTATCCTAGGTCAATAAATTGTGAAACAAACCCAAGACAAAAAATAAAACTTGTAATCTAATTACCACACATAATGTTGTTAATTAATCTACCTTATGTACAACGTAACTGCATAGGGTAGCTACTTAAAATTTATTAATGTTCCTGTTTCTTGCAGCAAAGGACTGTGCTAACCGAAGTGCAGTAACTTGTTTGTTGTGGTTGTAATTTTTCTATTTGAAGAATTTACAAGGATAGACTATAGGCCCAAGGCTGGGGACTTAATGGCATATTGAAAAAAGGTCATAGGAACTACCAAGTGCTGTTCTGGTGGATCAGCGAGAAAGAACACTTATTGTGGTACATAGTTACTTTTCTTTCATGGGTTTGTCCATACAGGTGCGGTGCCAGAAGAATGGGGGAAAAAAAAGTCAGTGTGGTCCTCGGTTTTAAGAAGGAGTCAAGGACAAACCTTGGCTACTACAAGCTAGCCAGTTTGGCATCAGTGCTGGGCAAGGTCCTGGAATCTCCTAGAATCCATTGTCGGGGACAGAACAGTGGAGCATGGGGTTGAGGCCAAGGGTTCACCACCTCCTAGAATGGCTTTATTAGGAGTAGATTGTTGCAAACCAACTTAATCACCTTCTTTGGTGAGGGAAGTGCACAGTGGAAGGGCTAAGACAGGGAGGCCAAAGGATTTCAGCACAGGACAATGCTGTGGTGCTATTAGTAAGAAATAACAATTGCCAAACAGATAGTGTCCATAGCACCCACAGCAATAACTCTCAGCGGTGTAGCTATGACTTCATTGGTATGCATCGGTAGGTTTTCTTCACTCACTGTTAGTTTTGGGTACTGCGCTGCACTTTTTTGTATTAAATAAACAGTAAACTGTTTTTCTGTTCATTTGGTGTGTGGCGTTATTGCTGTGTATGCTTTGGACAGTATCAGTTTGGCAACAATGGAAAGTCTGTAGACATTGCTTATCTGGACTTCAGTAAAGCATAGACACTGTGGCACTTGACGAGCTTCTTGGAAAAATACACCAGTGCAGTATACACAAGATGGACTGCTAACTGGTTTGCAGGCAGGACGCAAAGGATTGTGGTTGGTGGACTTTACTCTGGGTAGAGAGGGGTACTCTGTGGCATTACTCAGAGATTGTTTCTGGGGCCACTGCTGTTCAGCTTTTTCATAATACAGTCTGGAAGCTTGAGTCTCCAGCAGGCTATGTAAAGGAGACCTGCACTGAGCCTGTAAGTAATTTTCCTTGTAAATGCTGATTTTTTAAATACTGGTTACCATTTTATAATGTATGGTAGAGGGTTGTTATGGATGGAATTCAATGAATTCCCATCCTTGTTATGTTATCGTTGTGATGTCAAGAGGTTGTTGTACTCTCTTGAGTATGTCACAACGATACCATAACAATGTGAACGGCTCCACGCATGCGCAATGAGTGAACTACTGGCTTATGAATGGCCACGACGGTGAGAGCTGACACTGAAGGAGAGCAGTGTGATGGAAGAAAAAGTAAAGCAAGGGCAAATTTCACTTAACTGGTGCCCATACACTATGGAAGACAATGGATGGGCACCAGTTAACAACAATGCAGAGTTCCCATCTCAAGGTTGTCATGCCAACTGTAAACCTCTCAAACTTTGCTTTCGAGGTTTACTACATTGTCATAACAACCTCTTGATAGGGAACACAGTGTTGTTATTCACTGGTTACCATCCATTATCCTCTGTTACTGTTCCATCTCTACAGGGTTTTAATTATAGTAAGTGCCATTTTAGAACAGTATGATGTAGTTTATTTCCCTTGCTCAACTCTTCCATTGTTGGTAGAAGGCATCCATGTTCTACTATAGGACTCTGGTTGCTAGGGACATAAACTACATTGTACAGTTCTAAAATGGCAGTTAACACCAGAGTGTTAATTATAAACAACCACTGAGTTTACTAATAGGCAAATGTAGACTGAACAGTGACAAGACTGGAACCAGTATTAAAAAAAAAAAAAAAAAAGCAGCCTTTATTGGGGGGAAAAATGATTTGCAGATTCAGCGCAGTTCTTTAAATTCACAGGTGACACCAAACTGATCAGGATGGTTGATTCCCTTGAGGACAGGGACAAACATAAGGAGGACTGGAACAAGCTGGGTGATTTGGTTGGATTCCTTGAGTCTCTGATTCAGTGCAGCCAAATGCAGAGTGCTACACTGTGAAGGAAAACTAGAAGCAGGCACTATACACTGTGAAGGGGTCTAGTTAATTCAGTAGAGGAGGGAAAAGGAACTGTGGTTATAACAGATAAGGGGCTGAAGCGTGACAAACAGTGTGTTGCAACTGTCAAGATGTCTGAAAGAATGCTGGGGTGTATTCAAAGGGGTGTCCATCACAGCAGGGGAGTAATCTCACCACTTTACAAGGTCCTAATCCGGTCCCACCTGGAGTACTACGTACTGCAGTTCTTGGCTTCTCAGTACAAAATATACATTGAGGCAGCAGAGAGGGTGCAGCATAGGGCTGCCAAGATGACCTGGGGACAAAAGCTATGAGGAGAGGCTGGTCGTACTAGATGGTTCACTTTGGAGAAAAGGATGCTAAGAGGGGATGTGTTTTTTTCCGTGGCCTACATACACAAGTGTATTGACAAGATTGAACTACAGAGAATTTCGAACTGGAGCCTCCCAGCAGGTCAAGGGGTATGACATGAAGTTCAGAGGTGGTAAATTTGAGGGTAAAATTAGGAGGCATTTCTCCCAGATGGTGATGAACTTATGGAACAGCCTACTACAGGAGATGTTGATAAGAAGACAGTACAGGTCTTCAGAGTAAGCCTGGACACAGTTCTGTTTACCATGATGATCGCAGGATACCCTGGGAAGTAAAATGCTTGGAGAATCTCTTTAGTTCATGTTGCACATCATGTTTGTTGAACTCTGCTTATGAAGTGTGGAGCAGGGAGGACCAGAAAGATCTAGAGCCCCCTCTGGTTGGTACTATGTTGCTGTTTTTTTTTCCATTCTCTGTTTATGACCCCCTTCTGTGCCATTGCCATGATGTCCCTTATAGTCTCCTAGGTGCATGATTCAGCCATGCTCAGAAACCCTACAGCAATTTACCTCCATGCTGCCACAGCTTCAGTCCCCCCCCCCACCTCCACCCCCTGGGAGGGAAGGGGAGGGTCCCCCATCTGAATGTTCTGTCGTTAGGCTGGCAGGCAGCTGTGGGTTTCTGAGCCAGTCCCCCTTCAGTTCACTGGGGCCATCTTCTATCAGGCGGTGGGTTCTTTTCCTGGTTTTCTTCCCAGCCCATGGATGCAGGCATGCATGGGAAGTCCAAGGCACATGTGCATACTGAAGTGTGCTTGCCACACCAGACCCCTGGCCTGTGTCCTTGACTCCCACAGCCCCCTCGGCTGCACTGTCACCTGTGGTCTCCTGGGTAGCAGTATTGCCGTGCGGGTGACAACCATCCCACCCCAGAGGAGAAGCGCATCTCTGGGGCATTCAGTCTTCCTCCCCTACTGTCCCGAGCTCACTCCTGAACTTGAGTCACCGGCATTGCAAGCAGTAGTGCTACCACTGTGCCAACATGATAGCGGTACTGGTACTGATTTCAAAAAAATTGTACCGCACATTAGTCAGCTTTCCTTTGTAACTAGGGAAGACAAGGGCATAATTCAGATTTTCAGCATACAGACAAATCATAAACTTTAGAAAGGCAGACCTTTCATTAATGTTTAGCACACTAAGTCCAGCAGTCATTCCTTCTTAATGTGGGAGCTCTTGGTATTATCTGTTAGGTTGAAAGCCATGCCAGCTATTAAAATCTGAATACCCAGTGTATCATCCAGTAAGCATTGACTAGTTAGGTTTTAAGTCCTCATGATAAAAGCAAGAAAGGCATCTGTTAACATCAGAGGATGCCAACCATGTGTTTAATATTTAAAAAATAAAATAGCTGTCCAGAAGTTTTGTTTTTTGCCAATGTGACTAAAAGTTGTGATCCCTGCTGCTGAAGTTTTTAGTGTAAGCTAAAATGGCTTCTGTAAATTATAATTTTGGTAAAAGGAATATGTTTAAAACAGGTGAAACTATATGAAGTTTATAAAAACCACTTGAAAGGACTTACAACAGGGGAGGATGTCTTAGGTGGTGCTTCTTGAAGCTTACATCGAAGTTTATAAGACTGCTTACTTCCAGTGATCCATGAAAGGCTCACTCGCATGCTGCAGACAGGCTCGTCAGAGGCTCTGTTTCAATGCAAAATCTCCAGTTATTGCAGTAACCTTCTTTAGGAAATTTTCAAGGCACCCTAAAGAAGAACCACCTGTTTCTTTTCCCCTGTTCCCCAGGCTCCTGAGCTTTCCACTCAGCAAGTGGCTAAGAGACCAGTCAACTCAGCTTCTCCCCTTAAGGGCAGTTCTCTGCAACACCAGGTCTCTTAGGAATAAAACGGCCATAATGAAGGCATTCATTGCAGATTACTCCGCATGTATCAGGAGACCTGGTTGGGGGATGACTCGCATTCTGTGCACAAGTCGTCCATTCTTCCAGGTTTCTCCATGGTGCACTGCCCTAGGTGGGAGTGCGGAGCTGGGGGCAGGGTAGCCATCTGTATTAGATCCACTCTGGGTTTGACAGCATACCCCTTGGGGCAGACCAGATTGTTTTAATATGTGACTGTGAAAGGTGGACTGGGTACAAGCAGCAGGATTATGCTCATATACTGTCTTTCTGATTGTGGGCAAGAAATCCTGCTGGAACCGGCACCTTCAATGGCTGATATAGTTATTGGGTCACCCAGATCTTTGATTTTGGGTGACTTCAGTGCCTGGGTCAATGATGAAACATCTCTGTTTGCTATGCAGTTCCAGGTGATGTTATCCCTGGGCTTTGTACAGGCAGTTGCCACTGGCACCCACCGGCATGGCCATGCCTTGTATCAGGTCTTCTTAATGAGTCTGGACATCAGTGACATCAGGGTTGATCCAGTTGCTTGGTTGGATCATCATGTCATTCAGTTTCTCTGAAGGGTCCCCATTTAACCACCCCTGTGGAGATGGTCAGATACTGCTCTTTTAAAAGTTGGAGCCTCAGAGCATACTGACGTTACTGGATATCTTGAGTGTGAAGACTGCTTGTGCAGTGGGAGCCGAGGCAGTTGTGGAGGGTTATAACTTACACCTCTCATCTGCTGTCAGCTCCCTACTGCTGTTCCATGTACGCCCCTTGTCCTCCTGCCTCAGGTCACTCTGGTATTATGCAGACCTGAGGAGGTTGAAAACTAAAGGGTGAAGATTGGAGTATTATTGGCAGAGATCCCCTTGGAGGAGGACAGATTGGTGCTGAGGACTCACTATGGTGAGTATCAGCAGGCAATTACCCTGAAGAAGTCAGCATTCCTGTCATGGGCAATTGCTGCTAGAAAGAATTGGCTGGCTCAGCTCTTCAACACTGTGGGCAAACAAACCCAATCTGTCTGCAGTCCTGTAGAGCCTTTTCTCCTAAAAAGTGTGAGGAGTTTAACTGGTTCTTCCTAGACAAGATGTCTGCCATCCAGGGTGGGATTTCCTTGAGCAGTCTGTCATTGACTGACTATCCATTCTTCACAGGATGTAGGCACTCCCTTTTTATGGGCTGAGTTTGAGCCAGTTTCTGTAGATGATGTCTCCTGGGTGGTTTCTGACTTGCATCCCATCTTATGTGCATTGGACCCTGGGCTGACCAGGCTGCTTTTAGAATGATGGGACTTGCTTGGATCAATTGTGATGATCATCAGGTTTTCCCTTCAGGAGAGTGTTTTTTCATCCATCCTTAAAAAGGCTGTGGTGAGGCCTCTCCTTAAGAAGGCATCCCTGGACCCTGATGATCTCTTCAATATCAGACCTGTCTCAAACCTTCCTTTTCTTGAGAAGTTGATTGAGAAGGTGGTGGTGGTGGTGCAACTAGAACAACACATGTAGAGATATGACATCTACAAGCCTTTCCAATCAGGTTTCTGGCCTCGCCATAGTACAGAAAGTACCCTAGTCCAGGTATGCCATGATCTCCTCCTAGTAAGGGATAGTTGTCACCATTCCATTCTTGTCTTGCCTGGCCTGTCTTGTGCATTTGACATAGTAGATAATGGGGTGCATTTGGATCACCTTAGGCACTATGTGGAACTCTCAGGAGCAGTGCTGTGGTGGTTTGAGTCCTACATGTTCGGCAGGACACAGCAGGTGGAACTTGGCTCCTTTACATTTCTCAGTGCTGCTCTCTGCTGTGGTGTGCCTCAGGGGCCATTCTGGCTCCCATGCTGCTTGCTTTGTACATGTTGCCATTGGGGATGATCATTAGACACTATGGTCTGGTGTTTTATTGCTATGCCGGTGACACCCAGTTGTATGTGTCCTGTGCCCCTGATGCTGGTGCAGCTGTCCTGGAACCGAGCGAGTGCCTCAGGGAAATCCAAGATTGGATGGTGGCTAGCTGGCTTAGGCTTAATCCGTCTAAGACCAAGGTATTGCTGGTGGAGCCGGCCCAGTGAGGATTAGTGGTAACAAGTGGTAGCACAGCCCTTCTTCTGTTGGATGGTGTGCCCTTCATGCTGCAGATAGGTTGAAGAATCTGGGGGTCATTGTGGACTCCAAGCAGACTCTGGACTTGTAGGTGTCAGCTGTTGTCCACAATGGCTTTTACCATTTTCATAACATCGCCTGGATCAAGCTCTGTCTTGGACCAACTGATTTGGCAACAGTGGTGCACATCTTCGTCTCGTCATGGTTGGATTATTGTAACGCTCTCTACCTTGTATTATCCATGAGACTGATGTGTCACCTGCATCTGGTTTAGAATGTGGTAGCACAGCTGGTTGCTGGGACTTCCTGGTCCAAGCATATCATACTGGTTCTCCGTGCTCTCCACTGGCTCCCAGTCCAGTGGCACATTAGCTTCAAGGTTTGGTTGTTGATGTAGAAGTCCCTGTACAGTCTGGATCCGGGCTACCTTGTTGCCTGGATTCTTGATTTTAGATAGTTTCTAGTTCTGTTATTTAATTATTGTTTCATTTATGTATTTTTTATTGTAAGGTGCCCAGAGCCTCAGGGATTGGGTGCCATAAATTAAATTGCCATTGCCATTTCTTTTAATGTGTAGGTGTAAAGGGGATGGCAGTCATTTGGTAGTTGTACTGTCTCTGGGAAAACATTAGGACTAGTAATATTTAGACACAGTTCAGCTCATATTTCATACAGTGTCAGTATTTCTCTTCATGGGTCCCATATTCAAAAGGTTAGTGCCTGTGCTAACTTGGATTAATGCCGGCACTCTGAGCAGGGCCATATTCAGAGGCCCTCGGAACACTGCCCAGACCTGGCGGCACAGTCACACTAACCATGCTGCTGTGCCGGTGTAAAGGAGGGTGTCCCTCATGCATAATGGCACAGCAGTATATTCAGACGGTAAGCAGCACTAAACAGCCCACAGATGAGCACTGTTTTCCTCCACCAAATAAAGTTTTAACTCAGTGCTATGGCCACACCCCCACACCCTGAAGGTAGGGTGGCTATACTGCAGCTGCCTGCCCCTGCATCTAGTGGACCCCTCCCCGATCACCACTATGTTGAATCCCGTACCCCTGGCAGCCTAGTGAACCCACCTCCACCTGATTGCTCCTGTCTTGTGTTGAATCCCACGTCCCTGGTAGTCTGGTGGACCCCTCACTCTGATTACTCCAGTCATACCTTTAATTGTGAATCCCTAGTAGTCTAGTTGACCCCCTTCCCCCCCCGATCACCCAGGTTCCAATATTTGCCAAAGCACTGTTTCCTGGTGGGCAAGCACCTCCCCCACACACACTGGGTGCCACTGCCCTCGGATTGACACCCCTCACATGTTGAGAACCCCCACCCACACCCCTCACCTGGTCACCACTCACTCACTTACGTGCCACCAGTTTGTTACCTTGCTCACCTTCTCTGCTGGCTGCTCTCGCAGTCACAGAGCATGATCACATTCTTGATCGCGATTGCACATCTGTGACTGTCCGATGTTGGCCAACCAAAGAGGTGAGCAGAGGGCTGTGATGGCCACTGATCTGGCATGGGTTTAGTGATGAGTAGTAACAAGGTTATGGTTGGGGTCTGGGGTCCTCGGTGGATGGATGGGGCAGACATTTGGGGTGGGGAGGTTGGTGACACTGGTGGGAGGGGGCGCTAGCCCACTAGGGAATGGTGTTTTGGCATAAATGGGAAACTAGACAATCAGGGGAGTCCACTAGACTACCAGAGATACAGGAGTATACATATAACAGGGGTGACTGGAGGGAAGGGGCTCACTAGACTACCAGAGATACAGGATTCACCATATGACAGGGGCAATCTGGGGATGGGGTGCACTGGACTACCAGGGATATGGAATTCAACATTTGACAGGGGCGATTGGGGGGTCCACTAGACTTAGGGATGTTGTACTGCTGCCACCCTACATTGGTGCTGAACCCATGCAGATAATCCCATAATAGCCATGCAGGTAGCGCCTTAGTATCCTGCATGCTTGAGCTGAATATGACCCACATGAGCCCTGGCACTATCCTGTTTTGGGCAGTACTACTGTATCTTCTGTGGGCCATATGCAGTCTTTGGCCATGTCAGCGCAGCCCATATCCACTTAGCGCTGCACCAACATTGCCGGATATTCAATCAGTTAGCATACTCCATTAGTGCATGCTAACTGGCTGAATATAGTTCAGAGCCAGCCATGTGCTGTTTTTGGCCTTGCGCTACAGGCTGCACTGTGCTTATGGTCAGCTCTGAATATGGGGGCTCTTCCCTTAATTCTTTATTTATAGGGAATTTTGCCTGGGCACAGCATCTTTGTCACTTGCACTTCATCTGTTACTGCTGCTTGTCTACACCAGGCAACATTCATTTGTTGATAACATCATTGTATGTTGCTGTGGAAATTATTATGACACCACAAATGATGGATTATGTTGTCACATGTAGATGTGCAGCAACTGAGATGAATTTCAAAGGACACAGATTTGAAGTGAATTTCCTTCTTAATGAAGAAGGGAGAGAGAAATACAGCAACATTATATGGTATAAGCTAAACTACGTCTAAATATTACAGTGTAATCCTCCCATGTGGGGCTTACCTTGATGGCATTACGGAACTCATGCCACCCGCTCCCTGCTCCATTGCTTCTGCTGGTCCCCACATTCGAACTGTTGAAGTGGGGACTGCACCAGGAGGGAGAGAGGGGGCCTGGAGATCTTTGGCACACTGTACCATTATAACACGAAGCTCCTGCCACACATTAAAGGCAAGTGCCTGCTGCTGACGAAAGGAACTTGTTTATACACTCACCTCTGGGGAATACCCTGATGGCTGCAGTGCTCAGCTGCTGACCAGCCTGACCGAATTGGACAGAAGTGTCCATGTGCAAGCACTAATGGGGACACAAATAAATGTTTTAAGGGCAGAAGTCTGTTGGAAAATAAAGACTTTGACCTGAATGTCCATGGGACTACAAATTTATAGCCATCTTCATGTTTTCTGGCCCCTGCGAGCATGGCAACCTGGTCAGAGGGTGGCAACTTGGCCAGTGAGGCTCCAGAGTCTCAGAAACACAAGAGAAGTGATTGACCACTCCATGGACCAACCAAGAGCTGAATTTCTCTAGCGAATAGCAGGTGCTGTTCCAGAACATTTTCAGTCTGCATGTGGCTGCTGTTAGAGTCAGAGTCAGACTGGTGTGGGCTGTAGCGGAGAGTGAAGGAAACAGACCATGCACCTGCCAGAGCCAAGCAGAATTCCTACCCAGAAATACTGGAGGTAATTGTATGTTTGCACAGTGCGGACAAGAGAAGCTTAAAGCAAGGAGCCAGGAGGGGCGTTTGAAAGGGGGTAAGGCACTCTGTGATCACTCTTAATGCACTTGGTGAACTTTGCTTCATTGCAGCCTAAGACCTGCAGCAGAAATTGGCTCTTTGGGGAGCTGCCCAGCCAGCACCACTGCCAGGTGCTGGTTGTCACAGTATACAGAGAGACTCAGTGTAGGAATGTGGTGTAGTTGTCTGACATGGTGGAGCTCCACGGGCTGAAGCTGCACCCGTGAACAATTCAGGGGAAGAAATCTACATACAGAGAGGAGGAGAGGCTTGACTGGACCTGCAGAGAATTGTTTCACATGTCACCTGAGACGCCTGTGATTAAGAAAGGAGCTGAACCAGTCCGGGGAAGGACCCACTGCCAATGCTGCACCCTGCGCACTGAGGGAGATCCCCCTGGACTGGGGAACATAAGTAAATTAGGGCTTTTGCCTTGCAACACACCCATTTATAGTTGCTAATTATTTTGTGAAACATCTACTGGACTAGGCCATCCAGCTAGCACCTACAAATGTCCAGTTGGGGTTTAACTTTGGGTGTGTTGTGCTCAGTTGTTTAAATGCTTAATTCTTTTTGGAACATCACCAGAAGATAGAAACATAGAAATGAAGAAGTTGACAGCAGATAAGGACCGCAAGGCCATCCAGTCTGCCCATATCTTTTTCTACCTTATGAATGTGCCATAGGCCTTTACTCTGTCAATGGCCTATCTTTTCATACTCATCTGTATTGTTCTCTTATTCCTATCCCATGCCAGTTTGAAGACCTGCACTGTAGTCATATCCACCACTTCCTGAGGTAGGCCATTCCATACATCCACCACCCTTTTTGTGACAAAGAACTTCCTCACATTACCCCTTAATTGGCCTCCCTCTGATCTCATGCTGTGTCCTCTTGTCCTGTTATTTTTCTTACATTGAAACATGTTAGACTTTTTCTCCTTGTTAATGCCCTTAAGGTGTTTGAATGTTTCGATCATATCACCTTGCTCCCTTTTTTGCTCTAGGGTATACATATTGAGCTCTGTTAATCTGTCCTCATATGTTTTCTAATGCAGTCCCTGCACCATTTTGGTTGTCCTTCTCTGGACTGCTTCCATTTTGTTAATGTTCTTGTGAAGGTGTGGCCTCCAGTACTGCATGCAGTACTCCAGATGAGGCCTAATCAGTGTCTGGTAAAGAGGGATTATTACCTCCCTCTTACGACTTGTGATGCCCCTACTAATACTAATAGCCTTACGTACTGCTTTAGTGGTCTGTTTGGATGATTTCAGGTCATCTGTGATGATGATGCCCAAGACTCTTTCTTCCCTTGTGACTGCCAGCAACTCCCCTCCCAACCTATAGGTGGCTTCAGGGTTTCTCTTCCCTATGTGCATGATCTTGCACTTCTTTGTGTTAAACCCCAGTTGCCACTCTTCCGACCATTTTGCTAGTTTATCCAGATCTCTTCTCATTCTGCCCACCCCATCTGGATCATCTACTCTGTTGCAGATCTTGGTGACATCTGCAAACAGACTAACCTTACCCTCTAGTCCATCTGCAATGTCACGGATGAAGATGTTGAAGAGGACTGGCCCCAGGACTGATCCCTGAGGTATCTCACTTGTGACTTGCATCTCTTCTGACTGAATACCATTTACCACAACTCTCTGTTTTCTGCCCCTCAACCAGTTTGCCACCCAATTGACCAACTTCTGACCCACCTCAAGCCTACCAAGCTTGTTAATCAATCTTCTATGTGGAACAGTATCAAAAGCTTTGCTAAAGTCAAGGTAGGTGACATCAACTGCTTCCCCCTTGGTCCACCACTCTTGGTTACCCAGTCAAAGAAATCTATGAGATTAGTTTGACAGGACCTTCCAGGTTTTGCACAATCCTTTCCTTAAGGAGTGCCTCCATAACCTTGCCAACTACTGAAGTAAGACTGACTGGTTTGTAGTTCCCTGCCTCCTCCTTGCTATCACTCTTGTGGAACGGGATCACATGAGCCCTTCTCCAGTGCTTTGGGACCTCTCCTGTGCTCGGAGACTCACTAAACAGTTCTGATAATGGCTCTGCTAGTTCTACCCATAGCTCCTTTAGTACCCTGGTATGTATGCCATCAGGTCCCATTGCCTTGTCCACCCTGAGCTTATCGAGCTCTTGTAGGACCCTTTCTTTTGTGAAGGGACTAGTACACACCTTCCTCCCACCTGTGTCCATGGTGCTGAGCTGGGGGCCCTGTCCTGCCTTCTCCTCAGTAAATACTGAGCAGAAGTATCTATTTAGGATAGATGCTATTCCATGGTCCTTCTCCTCGCACTCCCCCTTATCCCCTCTGATCTTAGCAGTACCCCCTCTGGACTTTCTTTTTTCACTAACGTATCTATAGAAAGTGTCACTTTCTTTTACTGTTTGTGCTAGTATTTCCTCGGTTTGGGCCTTTGCCTGCCTTACTCCCTTCCCTGCTTCCCTTAGGAAAGTTTGGTATGCCTCCCTATCTTCGTTCCACTCCGTTCCCTTATATTTCCTGAAGGCCAGCCTTTTGGCTCTGACCTTTTCTGCTACTGTTTTTGAGAACCAAAGTGGTTTCCATCTTCTTTTTCATTTCCTTTTCTCTCTAACACAGTGGGATGTTGCTTCAAGTATTGCTTTCGTAATGCTTGCCCACTTTGCCTGTACCCCCTCACCTGTATTTCTTCTTACCAGGGCTAGCTTAACTCTGTTGGCCATCTTATCAAAGTCCGCTCCCCCGAAGTACCATATTTTTGCCTTGGAATGGGATGATTTAGTTCTAGCGGCCAAACTGAACCACACCATGTGATGGTCACTGGCCCCCAGGTGACCTTCTACCTGGAGATCTGTGATCCTTTTACCATTAGTCAGTACTAGAGCTAGGATAGCCCTGTCTCTTGTGTGTTGTTGTACCGGTTGTTTGAGACCCTCCCCCTGTAGGGAATCCACTGTGTGTCTAGTTCTGGCAGATGTTCCTGCTGGTATTGACCAATCTGTATCTGGCATGTTGAAGTCTCCCATTATCAGAACCTCCCCTTTAGCTGTCATGTTTTTCTGTATATCTTCCAACAGTAATGTGTCTATGTCCTCCCCCTGGTCTGGAGGCCAGTAGACAACCCCAGTTCGTATGATTGTCCCATTTCCTGTTTCTAGGGTGACCCACAGTTCTTCTGGCTCCTTACTTATATTCTGAATTTCTGTATCTTTGATATTTTCATTGACATAAAGGGCCACTCCACCCCACTTTTTGCACCTCGGTCTCTTCTGAACAGTACATAGCCAGGTACTGAAGTCTCCCAAGTGTGGTTACTGGTGAACCATGTCTTGCTAATGGCTACTATGTCCAGTTTAGCCTCTGTCATTGTTGCCTCCGGGTCTGGGGTCTTGTTTCCCAGACTGCGAGCATTTGTGTACATGACTTTCCATTGGCCAGATTTCAGTGTGTTAGTTGTTGGGCGAGGTCTGGCTTTCCCTCTGTGCATCGTTTGGGGAGCAGGAACTTTTTCCTTACCTGGTGATGCAAATGAACTTCAAACATGCTGAACTCCTGTTTGATCACTAGCTGAGGGGGGAAGGGTGTTCTTCCCATTCGACATATTGAGTGCCACACCCCTCTCCCCATTTGCTAGTTTAAATATTCTGCAAAGAAGTCAAACGTCTGCCCCAATGCACTGACTCCCTCTTTAGTCAGATGCAGTCCATCGAATTTAAAGAACTTTTGCTTCCAGGAAATGACAGACTACAGGCCTACACCACTACACCACTACGGCTGGGTACTTAGTAACTTTATTATTAAGGGAGCTCCCTACAGAAAAGGATCTGCATATAACTGGTACCAGTGAGGGTAGTGGGGCCTGGACAGTACAGTTGAGCATATGGGATTTGTGTGTGTGATGTGTGAAGGCTATCAAACACACAGCAAGTGGCTGCCTACTATACCAAAGTTGGCAAGGCCTAGAAGGGTGCTGAAAGCACATCCAGATATAGTAATTGGCCTACTGGACTATTTTTCATTAGCTAACACTTTCTTTTGTCCCAGAACCTTGTTCCTACTACTTCAAGCCCTTGTTACTTGTTCTTATTTACTGTCTGCGATTATATTATTAGCAGAGTGTTAATAATTGCATTTGCTATGGGGAACTGCTCTGTGTGCGGAATTGTATTTGCACTGTGTTTGTTCACAGGTGGGCTGATCTGGTGGGGAGTAACTGCATCTGATGAGGTCGTGCTATACATTTCTTTTCATCAAGTCTTTATGCACCTTCTACCCTGGCAGCATCCTTCCGGCAGTGACCCCCCCACCCATCCTACCCAGGACTTGCCTCCTACCTCTTGAACCACAACAGGTGGATGGGTGCCTTATTGGTTGTGGCAGAGCCTGTGGGGTATGCTGCCATCATTGACTGCTGTAGTTATTTTCCCCACTGATCCTCCCCCAGCCAGCATGCATGTCATGGTGCACACGCATGCACTGCATGAAGGCACAGTGCACCACGATGCTCGCACCCAGCCAACCAGGTTGACAACTGCTGCTGTACCACATAGCCTCCACTAGGCAGTGACCAGGCAGTGGTTTGCAGTGTCCCCTCTCCCCGAAGTAGGAGAGCCATCATAGGATGCTCGATCCTCCTTCGCTCAGCCGGCCTCCAAGTGACCCTAAACCAAGGTCACTGGCTTGGTGGGCAATGTCGATGGTACTATACTTCACACTAGACTCACTTAATTTTATTTATTTTTTTTTAAACAAAAATGAACTGAAGGATGTACTGCTTTCTGAGGCTGATAGAAGCCAGCACAGCATTGCTGCTTTGTTAAAGAAAGTGCACATCAACTTGTCAAAAATGAAAAAGTGTTCAGATTTGTTAATAAAATAGTGCACAGTGCAGTACAAAAAGAAATTTATCATACCTTGTATTGGCATGCTAGACTCTATGGTAAAAAGGCTCCCCTACATATTGGAGTTAACTCCATTAAGGGGTTCTCTGGGTAGAGCCACTGCACAACTTAAATTCATTCTTGGATATGTCTCCCCCCCCCAATCAGGAGTTATTGACCCAGAATCTTGAACCTTATTTGAGGCCATCAGGCAAGGGTACTGACCGTCACTCATGGCAGCCCAGTCACAACAGTTTTCCCAGAGGCTACGGTAGCTCTTAAAGAGGCGCTATCCCAGTTTTTAAATTATAATGAGTTTATTACTTTTTTTATTACAGTATATACTGTATCTAGTGCTCCTTTCCCCTGCATTTGAGATACTCTTATTCTGTAAAGTGTGCCTCACATCAGAACTGCTCATCTTGTTTTCTGTTTCTCATATCCAAAGAACATGTATGAGAGAACTTACAACTGTGAGAGTGGTCTCTTAGGACATGCAATAAAGGTTATATACTACATGTGATGTAAGTTATCATATTCTATTTATTTGTCCTGTACACTTTCTTGCTTCCCTAATTTTTACTTTTGAAAATGGCTTTGATTTTCTTGAATGATGCCAGTAAATATGGCCAGAACGATTCTAAGGATAATCGTAACCTTGCTCCACCATTCTTTACTCTGGGCATTGTATTTGCACATGTAAGCAATAATACCCGACAGGGTGGGCTTTATTGGGAAATACCAGACCACCCAGGTGCGTAATGAGGCTCGAAACAGCAGGCGGAGGGCCTTATAGCCCCTGGAAGGTCCGGTATTTCCAAATAAAGCCCACCCTGGAGGGTATTATTGCACTTAGAAAATGGGCTACATGTTACAGTTTCATGAGCAGTTGTGAAAACAAAAAAATATATAGCAAAATTAGTACGGATAAATTAAAAGTCTGTTTTTATGGTAAAGTAGTCCCTCTGTGCTGTTCCATCTCCTATTGTGCCCCCCGCTCTCCAAACAGTAGTGGTCACAAAGCCATTGTGTTGTAGTAAACACACACACACACACACACACACACACGCACAGTGTCCTACTCAAGTTCTTCCAAACTGTTCTGAATCAGGGATGACAGAAACCGCTGTTGCTGCATCTTCATTTTCTGTGTGTGGGACAGGGATTTTAATTGTGGTGCAAGACAGTGACTGCGTGACCCGGAAGTATGGGGCATCGTGGTTACTTAGCAACACTACGGGGCAATACTGTAGTCTGTTCATTCAATTCCCACCCCCCTGCTTGTAACAGTATTACTTACACTGTCTTCTTTTTGTGGTGAATCTGCCTTGTTTTCTTCCATTTCATTTTCTGTGTCAGCAATTAAAACAGCAAGGACAATGGTGGAAATAGCGCAATGAGGAATGGCCACCAGTCCGCTTTATTTTCCACCATTTCATTTTCTGTGTGAGCAATTAAAACAGTGAGAACAGCAACAGAAATAGCACAGTGAGGAACGAGCCAGCAGTACAAGGGAGTTACTTTAAAAAGAAGGAACGGATGCAAGTATGCTTGCAGGGGGGCATTGGTTCTAGCTAAGTGAGAGAAAAATATGGCAGGGATTTTAAATTTTATGTGGTGCTTTCAGCCAATGACAAAGCAGGCTGAGCACCCTTGCTCAAGGGTATGTGGTAAGGTGGCACTTGGGCTGGTACTAATTTGTTGCTGTGCCTCTATTGAGAAATAAATGCCCAGGTTGAAGGTGGTATTAGCCAATCAGTTGAGAATCCGTTGGTGCCATTTTCTAAATAATAATTAAATGTACTGGGTTAAGAGTTTACTTCAGGTAACCCAGTTTTTTTTTTAAATTTATTTATTTATTGAAATGTTTCACCAGGAAGGCACACTGTACAACAAGTTGCTCATCTCCCAGTGCAACCTGGTTGGGGGGTTACAATTGGATCAAGAATTAGACATACAGTTTAACATTTAAAATATACAAGGAATTCAGTTACATTTGAAACAAGACATATAGTTAAAAATAACATGAATAATCATACAGGCGCATTTGTAACATAACATACAATTAAATATATCATACCTGTGAAAATATGCATGCAATTACAAGTGTCATATCTGAGGAACATAGTACATCGAGGTGAAGGGAGAGGAGAGCGTGCGGAGACTCAGGCTGCGGGGGTGGAGGGCTTAATAGGTGATATGAGTCATGGAGAGGAGCAGAGGCATGGGAGGACAGTTAAGGGGGGTTAAAGCAGGAGCAGTTAGATGAGAACCAGTTGCAGGATACTAGGATGAGACCTTTCATTTACAATTATGTTTTTCAAAATGTGACACCGCTCCTCTTTAGAATGATTTTTTGGGACTGTTTTTGATGACTAAAGCATGCTATTGCAGAATGCTGTTAAAGAAGACTCCTGTTTATGAATTGGATATTTCTGATGTATTTTTCATATATTACATCAATTACTGTAAGTATGTCAATAAGAGATCAGTCATTTTCTTTCTGTTGTAACACATATCTAGATTCTGAGGCTCAGGCACAAGCATGTAAAGTTTCAAGCAAGTCTCCATTTTCATGCAAATGAAGCACTTGTAACACAACCCCTCCCATTCTTTGGTATCACTGGAGCAGCTGCTCGGAAGAAAGCATAAGGTCTTCAGTGCTTCCTATCCATAGTTTGCATACCACTCACGCAGTGTGTAGTACTAGTAGCCTTTATTTATGCATAGCAAATAATACATCTAAAATTATTTTATTCAAAAGAAAAAAATCTGTCTTTGTTCTGCTTATCTCTCACTGTAAGACAGTTGTAACAGGAGAGGAGTAGACTGAATGATTTCTTTATACAGAAGCTACGCATCCTCCTCAGCAACTGGAAGAATGGAGAGCTAGATCACTTAGTTTAAAAAGTGTATTTTTTACATTTCACATGCTCCTTAAACCACAGTTGCTGACTGGAAATACCAAGAGAGGGAATCCATATGACATGGGAGGAGTGAGATAAGCAACTACACAGCACTGCAAATGCAAGACTTCTCCTTTAAATAAGATGGTGAAAACGCTACCCAGGTAGGTTTTTGGTGGTTTCCAGTGTCCTCAGAATCGTGCAGAATTCTTTCCCCATGGAATAAGTAAGGTAAGGTAAAGTTTTATTTAAAGACGCCCATTCCCAGAGGATCTGGGCGCCATACAATAAGTTAACAAATGTCAAAATACATCCACAGAATAATATAAAAAACAGTTATATACATATTTATATAAAAACTTTAAATTACAGCACATAGTCAACTATCCTTGCTATACCGGAATCAGAATTCATTAATCAGTCACTTAATCTAAAAATGCCTGGGTGAAGAAGAGGGCCTTAAGACGGGTCTTGAATACCTCCAAAGTGGGGGCACCCTTAACCCCAGAAGGGAGTGAGTTCCACAGGACCGGGGCGGCGACACTAAATGCCCTATCGCCAGCCGATTTCAGCCTTGACCTGGGAACTGCTAGGAGGCCTCCATAAGAGAAATGTAGGGGGCGAGCTGAGACGGCAGGAACCAGAAGGTCTAACAGGTATCCAGGGCCCTGATAGCGTTTGAATCAAGGTTTTAGTCCATGAGACTGTGCGTAGAAAACTGGACAGTTTCTTTTGCTTGATAACCAAAAGATTATGGAACTGTCAGGATTTCCTGGCTACTTGTCACTGGTGTTTTATTTTGCCTGCTGTGACCACTGAACAAGAAAGCAGTCCCAAAGATGTGGAACATGCTAAAATTACTGTCTTGG
Organism: Neoceratodus forsteri; assembly: GCA_016271365.2. NCBI lineage: Eukaryota > Metazoa > Chordata > Ceratodontiformes > Ceratodontidae > Neoceratodus > Neoceratodus forsteri. The sequence goes on from CM057459.1 coordinate 974,766,066, forward strand.
GGTTAGAACTACTGAAGAAAGGATGGGGGAAAATATGTTTTAACCATTTCTTTAACATGCTGCTGCTAATCAGTTAGTTTAGCATGTCACTGTTGGTTATAGTCTGTTTCAGGTACAAAGCCAGACATGATCACTGATCTGGGGATTTTGTCAGAAATACAGTATATAACTTGTGACCATTTCTTTTAAAGCGTATTTAGAATTAAACTTCTAGCAAGGCTGGGAGAGAGATTTTTGGGAAAATACACAAAGTGAACAGACCTCTTTCTGTAATTTGTTTCCCAGGAATTAAGCATCTTTTAGTACAGTGAACAGTATAGTCTCTTGTACAGTGAGTTTGGGGTAGTCTTGTGAATACCCAACCCCCCCAAATTATAAGATAGTATTAGATATGTTGGGGTCTCAAGCCAAATGTAAGTAACATTTAGGATAATTCAAAATACAGGAAAGAGGTGGGACCCATTTGAAGGAGGTAACAACTTTCAAAGATTTGGAAGCATGGTTAGATCATAATCAGAGGTTCAGTGAGCATTGTAAGAAACAACCAGAAAAGTCCACACAAAGTCTTGTGTTCCGTTTAGGGTTATAGGTTATTGAAGCAGGGATGTTAGACTAAACACAGCAAACATTTTACAACCAGTGTTGTAGTCTGGGAATGTGGTTACTTCTTCTGGCACCAAACAGGCAATGCTAATGTATCACAGATTGTTAAACAAATTGCTAGATTAGTGCTGTCTGTTTCACTCTGTCTTGACCCACCATGACTGTTTGCTACTTGTGGAGCATAAATGGCTACTTTTGGAAGCATTGCATCAGATGGAGGGCTGCATTATGATCCATAAGCTTCTGAATGATAACTTGCAAACCTCATAGTCTAATATGATCTCTCTTAACAAAAAAAAAAGTTTGTTCATTGAGATTGAATGATAAATTATTAATAAATGTTCCAAGGTTTAGAACAGTAATGGGCAACAAACATTGTGGGACCAAAGGTGTGGAAAGGTCTCCCTTTGGATTTCAGGAATGTCACTGGAATATGAACTGTTAAGAAAAGTATTTTAACCATTTGCCCAATAATTCCACTTGTACCCGTTTCACATTATAATTTGTTCAATAGTGTATAGCACCCACAAAACTCATTAGAGACAACAGACATTATGACATTTAGAAGATGAAACATATTCTTGAATGTTAGAACAGTATCAGCATTTGTAAGTGATTGAAGGAAAACACTTTTTTTTCTCTTTAATGAGTGAAAAAAAGTCTGAATAACTTCTGCCAGAATTCCTGGATTCTGTGTGGTTCTGGGTCGGCTTGAGGCTGTGCAAAGACAGAAAAGAACTGCTTTCTGGTTTAAACAGTGCGCTGTCTTTCCCCAACACACACAAACTTGTTGCCATTTTGGTCCGTATCACCCAAGTCCTACTGTTAAGTTTTCTTGTACTCCTTCAGTTCTATTGTTAGCCGATTATTTTTATTGTTGGTGTTTCTTTTTTTTTTAATTATTATTTTTAAGTATTTGTGTCCCTTTGATGCTCCTCTCCTTGCATCTGAAGGCATTGCATGTAGTGAGACATGGTATCTCATAATTTAAAAGAGAAGGGGCTTACCTAAGTCAGAGTCACTGGAGGAGCCAGTGGCCTGGATTCAGCACTTCACTGGGTTGCGACTGTGGGCAATGTTAATATGTTCTGCTTGTTTGAAAATACAGTGTGTGTTGGAAAAGGTGAGGGATTTCAAGCTCTCTTTGATGTTGGCTTGAATTTTCATCCATGCTGAATGCAGTAATTGGTGGTGACAGAGCTGCTTACAGTAGTAGCTGGGACAATAGAAGTGCTTGCTGCAGGTCCACATGTGGGTTGCTTTCTTCCTGCTGTGCTTGTGCTGGCTGCCACCGAGGTATTTGCTGCAAAAATATACATGCATTTCTACTCTGTTGACCACACGCAATAATTATTTATAGATTGCAGATTTTGGTGTCTAGAGATCTGCGCCTCTTTCAGTGGGAGGGACATAACCATCTATTAACCTCTGTAACGAGGTTTTCCTTGTGGAGTGCTTGTAGTTTTTTTTTTTTTTCTCAGAGAAATCAGAGTCGGTCTTTATTTTCTTCATTAGTGAGCTTAGCTTATTGTCTCCTACTGTCATTGCTCAAAACCAGAGAGTCTGCTTTTCCTGGCACATAATTTATATTGGGTGCAAGATAGAAGGGACTGTCTAGAGGCTTCATTTTTTTGGAGAGAATGCCCAAAACGTTGTGAGACCAAAGATGTAGAAAGATCTTTCACTGGACTTCAGGAGTGTCAGTGAAATATTAATTTTTTAAGAAAAGTGTAACAACTATTTACCCACCAAGTCCACTTGTACTTGTTTCACATTGTATTTGTTTTATAGTAGCAATAACAAGTTGTATTATTGTGTGACATTATGTTATATATTGTGATGTTTCTGTCTATATTTTATATGCCAGGTACTGTATGGCAGAGATGATCCCTGAAAAAGGTACATCAGTCCCAGTATCATTTAGAAAGAAAGAGAAAAAGAAAGAGAGAGAAAGAGAGAGAGAGAGAGAGAGAAAGAAAGAAAGAGGGAAAGAAAGACTTGCACTAGAGGTCTTTGAATCTTGAGTTCATAGTTTGTGCTCTTCTCATAGATCTTTTTTACCATACATAGTTCTAAAAACAACAGCTTGGATGTTTTGAGCACTGGTGCGTGGAAGGTACAATAGAACAATTCAAATTTGAGCTACTGAAGCACTCATTTTAAGAATATGAATTTTTTTTTAAATAATAGCATTAAAGCACTCCAGGGATTTGGTTACCTTCAGTAATCTAACTCTTGGGGCATAAGACGCTTAGCTTTGCTTTGTGTCTCATGACACCTCCCCACCCCTCCCCCCGATTGGATTAAATAATTTTATAACACTTTTGACTGTTTTACAAATTATATAAGTGTAATAATCCAGTTCAGGTGTGCGTCAATGCTTTGAAAACTTCAACTGGTGGTTGAAGGCTGTGTTTTTACAATGTTGCCACATACCTGATCGTGGATTATTCCTTATGTAACCCATCCCATGTTTGTGTCTTAATGCATGATTAAACCGTACTGATAAAATTGCCTTGAGAATATCTAGAGAAATGTTCATGTATTTCACTGTATCTTGTTGTAGCCATGATGTTTGCTAACATTTTTTGGGGAGGGTGTGCACTGCCTTCTGTTGCATGACTGCCCCCTGGTGGCACAGAGGGAGGGTGTTTCATAAGGGAAGGAATACATGGTCCATCTGGAGCAGTCTTACATGGGCATGCACCTGCTCGACTGGCAAGTGACAGGGAGGCATCACATGCACAGAACAGGGCAGATAGGGGAGTTCAAATGGTAGGGAGGGGCAGCTTCCATTTGACAGCCCCGATAAAAGCTGTGCCTCACCAGTCTAGTGAAAGGAGGTATCCCCTGCCACATTTTCTATGATTCTTCGCCCAAAGACTTCTGGTCCATAGTCTTACAAAGTGTGTCAGCTTTTCCACCTGATACATCTCTTTCACTGTGCCCCACCTTTCCTCTCAGGTTGGAGGGATTTTTTTAACTACTTTCTGCCGATATTTCTTTATGACAGACAGTCAATCCTGTGGAAAGGCTCCCTGCAGAGATTGTCTGGTAATTTATATATTTCTGTTCCTAAAATCCCCTGCATATCCCAGGTTTCTCACATGCAAATTATAGAGTATCGTTAACCAACTAGAGAAGGCATTTTGGACTATAAAGTGGGACCCCTCAAACTGTCCTCTAGCCTTTATTTGTTTGTGACCTTCCTTGAGCAAGTTACTTGACCTCCATGTGTTTGAGGCTTTAAATCAAGCCATTTCATAATGTGTGTACACTTAACAGTTTATACTAGTAAGGAGTGCATACATTATGATGCAGGGTGAAAGACCACAGGTACAGCGTGAGAAAGTGTGTGCATGACTCGTGTATGTGTACGTGCAGTGGAGTGTTATGCTTTTTAATTTTTATATTTTTTAGCCATGCTAGCCCCAGCTGAGATACAGTATCTTATTTTAAGGAAGTTCTGCCTGTACCTGTTTGTGCAGTTGGGCAGATTGAAGCACTGAAGTCCACTGGTTAGCTGAGGGTCACAGTGAGGTAGTGGCTTTGGTGGGATTTGAACCTGGGTCTCATGGTTTCTAAGCCTTATTAATGCTAGGCCAGTCAGTCTGCTTAGCAGCATCAATGATGTGGAACACATCTCTCCCCCCATGCCAAATCAGGTTTATGCATGCTGCTATTAAATAGTCCAAGCCACAAATTCTAAGTTCAGTTCAGTTCAATATGATTTACAAGGACAATCAATTTACATTACCTCCCAAACCTAATATCATATTTTTGGCTTCTCCAGATTCACCTCACTTGCCCTTTATGCTCCCACTTGCCCCGGGTTAAAACTTGCAAACCACACTGAACCCCAAACTGTGGAAGGACTTCAGGACTAGAGTGGAGTAACTGTGTGTTATAGCGGCAGTGTGGGCCAAGAATGAACAGTTCTCCGGGGGTCTGACAAACCACTTGGTGGCATTTGCTCTCCAGTGCCACACAGACACACTTGCAGTGCCGGCATTAACTGAAGCCTCGAGTGTTCCCTCTCCCTCATACGTACTGACAGGACCCACCAAGCTGATGATGTTAAACAGATCTCTCCATTGCCAGGATTCACCACCCCCCATGATATTAAAGAAAATGCTCCCCTGGGCTGGGACCTGCTACCACAGTTAGTGTTGACAAAGCTCTCTGGGGTTGGGACCTGCTGTTGCTGAGTGCTGCTCTGGGCTTTGAAGCCACTTTGCAGAACTCCATTGTCACTGAGACAAAAGCCGTGTTTACACAGCTGTAACATTCTTCATTCTGTGCTGCTCCTTTCCTGCTGCGCTGTTTGCACCACAAACTTTTTCAGTTCACACAGCTTGCTCTTGCTGCAGTGCAGGTTAGTCCCATGGGGGGCTTTAGCAGATCGAGTACAGAAGACAGTTTACTGTGCAGCTTAATGCACTTGATCCGTAGATGTCTCCACTCCTGAATTGGAGTCAAACTGGATCTGCAGCACTCTTAATGTGCTCCAGTAAATGTCTACACCTCTGTGTTTGCAGCACATCAACCGGTGTGCACAGGTTGATGCGCTGCAAACACGACGGTGTAAATGAGGCTAGAGATCCAGAAATTTCAGGACATCTTTGGGAACACCAGCAGCAGTAGTGAGGTAAGTCGACCCAGGGAGAGAGAGTGGGAGAAGAGAAAAAGTAGGGATATCTGCTCCAAAAACTTCAGTCCATCAATAGTCTTGTAAAAGTCAGGTGGGGACATGAGATACCTACCCCTCAACAGATGTAACCTCTAGCAGTCCAACTGAGTACTGAAGCAGGAACAAATTCTGTCACAGCCTCTGCTTGCTGTGTAAACACAGATCCTACACCCATATCAAACTGCTAGCAGTCCCATCCAGTTTCTCCATTTAATTTAAAATTCTGTATGGCTTCAACTGCAGCTTGATAACAATGACAGTTTCTTTTCTTTTTTTATGAATGAAATCCCTTTTGACATTATTCATTTTTCCAAGTGGCATCTCTGTCCTTTAGGGCTTGCAGTCTGTGGGGAAAATATTTAAAGATTATTGCAAAAACATTTCTTCATTGTACATGAGGAGTAAATGTGGATTAAATTGGGCTGGAACCCAAAGGAACTTTATTCAACCTTCTGTAACAACATTATGAGAGTTTCCTTTTCTGACGCACCTTTTTCCCACTCCCACACTGGCTGACCACTGTGTTTCTCCAAGGGTTGTCTGTGCAGTTGAGTCTTGAGCTGCCCCCATTCTGCCTGAATCTGGTAGAGAAGAGAGTAGGCTGGTCAGCAACCAAGAGATCATTATTCCATGCCTTCATCCTGATGGGAGGGTAGTTTTGCACACACCCTTGTTGCACTAGATATTGGCACATTTAGTGAAGAGACCCCCCTACCACCACCACCACCACCGTGATTCTTCATATTATACGTGCTCTGGCTTCACAGTGCATCTGTAGAAACAAGCACCATGTAGGTCACCTCCTCCGGGCTCGATTACTATAATGCTCTATACTTCGGGGTCACTGGAGGGACCTTTTGCCGGCTGCAGCTAGTACAGAGCACAGTGGCTCAGCTACTGATTGGCCTGGCTAGGTCCAGTCATGTGACCCCAGTCCTGCAACCTCTGCACTGGCTGCTGGTCATGTGGAGGATCATCTTCAAGGTGGGCTTGCTCACCTGCAATGCCCTATACGGACTGGGCCCTGGCTATCTAGCTGATCTCACACCTGCCACCTCCGTCCATTCCCTCTGTTCTGCGACCAGGGGCCTTCTTGATGTTTTCAGGGTTAGGCTTAAAACACCTGGCAGCTGAGCCTTTAATGTCGCTGGGCTGACCCTTTGGAACACCTTTCCACATGCTGTAAGGGGGGCCCCTGATGGTCGAGTCCTTTAAAAAGGGGCTAAAGGTACACCTGTTTTCTCTGGCTTTCCCTTGCAAAGATGCTTGAACGCACTGACCACCTGAGGCTTTATATATTCTGAGACCTAATTATTGTCTTAATTTTGTATGTTTATATATGGCTTTTATAGACTTTTTTGTATTGTTTTTACTTAGAGATTCACCAGACTCAGCCATTGCACCTGATATATGGGTACTTTACCTCATAGGAATTCTTTCTAACGCCACATGTCTATGAATGCTGTTGTATTTTATTTGTAAAAATGTTCGTAATTTAGTTAAACTGGGTCCCTGAGGACTTCCCAGTCTGAAGAGCCACCCATGCTCCTCCCCTGTGCTCAGCAAAGTTATGACGTGATGCTAGGGAGAGTGTGGGGGCGCGCTCCATTATAGTTAATGGGTGGCAGCATTCCAAGCATTTTTTTATATTATAATGGTCAGTTTGTGATGAAACGTGAGCACTGGTTGACTAACATGGGCCTTGTTCTGTCCCTACACCAGGCACTTGGGTTAATATCCCAATACTGACATTGCAATGCAGCATGAGGCTGGGGTGCTACACTCCATCTGCCTGTTCTGGTGGTAGTTCAGGTGGATGTTAAAGATCCCATGGTACTTCTCAAAAAGAGTAGGGGAATTTCCCCGGTGCCCTGGCCAAATTTCCCTCATTCGCCAAAAATACCACCAACAGCTTAATCTGGTTCAAAGTCAGTTGGCATTCATCTCTATCCCCCTCCCCCGGGTCGTGCCTGAAAATAGGCAGAATTTGTCTAGTGCACTTACCTGGTTAACAATAAATAAATAAATAAAACACTCCCCTTGAAGGAGCCCTGTATTAGGGTGAAACTGAGCTGTTTGCCACTAAAGTAGTTGAAAAACCTCTAAAGGCATTGTTTTCAAATCTGACTTGTATGTGCTTATTATTTGCCTTTTTGGATTCATAGGGCAATGCTTGCTTAAGACCAGCGGCACTTGGGATTCAGAGTGCAGCTAATGCTTAAGCAATGATGCATGACAGGGTATGTGTCATGCTGGGAAAATGTCATGCCTCGGGTGGTTGGGCACAAGGGTGCAAGTTGAATGCATGCAATACCCGAGAAGTTGGGCACAAGGGTGCAAGCTGAATGCATGCAATACCCGAGAAGTTATCTTATCTCACACAGATACATACCTTGGAATGCAGTATTACTTTTATACACTGGCTTGAATGCAAAAAAAAAAAAAAGGCATTTTTAAGTACTTTTGAGCTTCTTTTTTTAATGGTTTTTGTAAGTGTAGAAATAAATATCTAAAAATAAGTGCTCAGTATGTGTACTCTCACCCCCCACCAGCTCCTGTCTCTCTAGGTTTTTTGTCTGTCTTTGGTGGCCATTCTCCTGGTTCTGTACAGGGAGTCTGAGGTTAGAAAGTGAATCTCTCCTGATTTTGTACCGGGAGACAGAAGTTAGGAAGTGAATCTGTCCGACTTCCAAATCACAGGCAGATCGGTAAGTACAGTGCGTTCTGTGGAGCATGTATTGTTCACACATCATGGACACTTCTGTCTTGCTGATGGTTTTGGTTGATTTTTAAGGCCTCTGGGTACAGTAGGTCATATTTACCGTTTGTACCTGGAGACTGCAAACTGAAAATTTATGCCACTGGCCTGCTGATAGTGTGCTGTCTGTTTAATAAAAAAAAAAAAAAAGCATGTGCTGTTTCCTGTGCTGCCAGCAAGCCATTCAAAGTGGCAGCTTCATTTTTGTCTTCGGGACTACAGAAAAAGGGCAAGAAAGGACATTTTGGGCTGTGGGGGATGGGAGTAGAAGTAGATTTGTTCTGGAGTAAAGTGGGGAATGTGACAGGGGATTTATGTGAAGTGTATGCAGTGATATGTAGCATGTGAAGAATATGCAAAACAGTCATGTGTGTGCCAGGACTAGATGTAGTGATGTTGTGCTGCGATAACATCACTGTTTATTGGACTCGATGACCAGATTGCTGGAAATTTTCTCTGCTATTGTATAATTCTTGTTTACTTTTGCTGCAGAATAACTGGATGTATACAGTAGGTCAAGCAAGGAGTTGCAGGGATCTATCATGCTGCTTTACCAGTCTCCATATAAATGCAATATCTTCTTTACATCCCCATGCCCTTGCAATGTCACTCACTCCACATGCACATGCAGTGTCATTCACTTCTTCCTACACACACTGTCAGCCTCATCCCTCCAACATGCAGTGTCACCCTTAGACCTTCCCACAATGCCCACTCACTGCCAGACTATAATTTTATTTTTAGTATAGTAATTTAAAGATGATTTACATCTGAAAGCTTGACTTATAATTTCCAAGCATGAGTCGAGCAGCCTTTGAGAGCTGCAGCCTCGGCCCCCAAAAATAGCAGTTTTCTGACGTGAAGTAGGGAACGGTGCTGCAGGCATCATATATATACATATACAGTGTGTATATATATATATATATATATATATATATGTACTGTATAACAGTGAAGTTGGTGGAGAGGGTGTCTGAACATACATACGGTAGCTTGGCTTCCCTAGTATATGTATGGGGCTGCATATCGGAAGTTATGAGCCAGGCTTTCAAATGCATGTCCTCTTTTAAGTAGTGCACTCAAAAATGAAATTATCTAGATTAGCTTTATGGGCAGACAACTCATTACTATGAGTTTCCTGCTCAGAACTTGCCAGCTGCTCTTTAACTGGTATACTTAAATGTCCACAAATTTCAGATCAGATTACTGAGAACTGTAAAATGTCAATTATAACACCAGTTCTCTAGAAAAGACAAAAAGATGCACCACTATAGACCAATTACTCTGACACTGGTATCTTGTCACCGGGGTGAAGTCATTAGGGCGATGGCAATGTGGGTGCCATAACCAGTTCAACAAAGAAATTATATCACCATCCACTGACCTGTAAAAAGCAGTCATACACCAAGACAAGGTGCATAAATCATTTATTGAAGTAGCTGAATATTGGAATACCTTTCTACAGGAATGCCAGCAGAAGTGCCTCACACCGAAACCTCAGACCAGTTTCGCATAGTGCGTCATCAGGGACTTCCTGTAGAGAGGTATTTCAATATCTGGCTACTTCAGTAAATGATTTATGTACCTTGTCTTGGTGTATGACTGCTTTCTACAGGTCAATGGATGGTGCTATAATTTCTTTGTTGCTTGTGGCTCGTTCATGGGAAAATCCATCTGTGGGGTGGCTTTGTTTGATGTTTGAGCCACAACCAATTAGCCTGTCATTCTGACGAACTGGATTTTACAACGCCTACTGTCGTTGCCGCCGTAGGGGTGTTGCGCTCCTTGCCCCTACATCTCTGACATCATGGAGGTGATTATATTAATTTGTCAGAACCTGCATTTGCCCTAGTGCATGGGGCGCAACTGGGCTCAGGTGCCACAATTGCTGGGCATGATGTGCGGCGTCAGCATTTTGGTGTCACTCTAATGACCATTGCCCTGTCGCATGTCACAATGAAGTGGGTGAACCCTTTGACACCAGCTGTTTGGAAATTGTGTGAAACAATTGTATATGATTTAATCAGGAGGCACTTTCAAAGTATCCCTTAATTAGGGACAGGCAGCATGGTTTCATGAAGTGAGGCCATGCTAAACCAATCTACTGTTCCTTTTTTTCCCCCTTCCTTTGTTTCACTCCTTATGTCCCATTGTCCCTGTGGCACCCCCACCCCATCATTGCCTTCTCTTGGACTACACATGGTGGTAGGTGGTCTGCCACTTTGATCGTGTAGTGCCTGTGGTGGGAACTGGATCAGGCCAGAACATTTTCCACTGATATTTCCTCTCCAGGAGGTCAGCATGCAATGACGCGCACTACAGCGCACCTGCATGCCAATGTCTGACAGCCCTGTCTCAGTTGCTGCTATTGCTGGCATTATCGCCTGGCCACCTTCTGGTATAAGTCATGTGGTAAGAAGCGGGCCCCAGATGACTGGTGCTCATTTTTGCCAGTATCTCAAGTGGTGCCAGACTGGTCTGTGTTTTTTTTTTCATTTTTGTTATTTGAAAATGCAACTGCTATAATAGAGAGGGGAATCCAATAGGCATCATAAACTTGGGGTTCCATAAAGCATTTGGTAAGATGCCACAACAGATTATTTGCTAAAGTAAGATGTGGAAGACAGAATACTTTAGCCCGATGGGTACAACATTGTCTCAAACAAAGCAGAAACAAGAAACTAAATGGTAGTCATTCTAGCTGTTAAGAAGTTATGAATGGAATACATTTGGCTCATCCTGGGACTTCTCTTGTTCATTATTTAGTTCAGTTATTTGGATCATAAATACATGAAACAGCCTCCCAGAGGTGGTGGTGGGGGGGGGGAAGGGACTGTGATGGTATTCAAGAATGCATGGCATAGGCACAAGGGAACCTCAGTGGGTAGGAAAGGAGGGTAAAAGCTGGAGATCAATAGGGACTGTGGTATTACAGTAGGTAGGGTAAATGGGCAGACTAGGTGGATCAAGCAGTCCGTATCTGCCATTAGATTCTATGTTTCTAAATATCTAATTTTGTGAATGTTACCAAGAGTGGAGGTATGGCCAGTTTTCTTTATTTGTATTAGAATTTGACACACCATGCATTTAGAATTTGCATCAAAAGCCCTATGAGGAGAGACTTAAACACCTTAATATGTACACCCTGGAGACGGGGGATATGATAGAGACCTTGAAGTACTTCACAGGGATAAATAAGATACAGGGAGGAAGTATTTTTTAGAAAAATAGGTGCTCAAGAACAAGGGGACATACTATAAAGCTGGAAGGCGGTAGATTCAGGAGAGATGTGAGGAAGTACTTCTTCACAGAAGCAGTGGTGGATTCCTGGAACAGCCTTCCAGCAGAGGTGTGTGTGTGTGTGTGTGGGGGGGGGGGGCAGTGGTGGGGCTCAAGAATGCATGAGATAGGCACAAGGGAATCCTAGTGGATAGGAAGGCAGGGAGGGAGAAAGAGCTGTACGTCAAGTACAGTCTGTGGTGATAATGTAGGTAGGGAAAAATGGGCAGACTAGGTGGGCCAATCAGTCCTTAACTGCAGTTAAATTTGATGTTTGCATACCAGGAAATCCACATTTTATCATGGGTTGGAAGATGTCTCAGCCAACCATGTTGCTGGATTTTTCTCTATCCATTGGATAATCTTCCGTATATAGTACTGTACCATGACCTCCTTTTTATGCATCCCGAGATATCACATCTTGATTTTCCTGACAAACTGCTGATACTCCAGTAGTGTTACTAAACACTGCGACAAGCTGTGATCTTGCAGATCATCAGAAGAGTTTCCTGCTTAATTCAGTCAAACTGGATTTTTTATACAGATAAATATTAAGTGTGTAGTCTTGGTTAGTATGCTGGGTTTTATTTATCCTTTGGAGAGCTTTTATTTTTCAGTTAGTAGCTATTTGAGGAATTGCAGGAGCAGCTGCTTGACATTTTGTACAAGCTATACAGATCCTTGGAGCCCATTATTTTATTCTTTACAACGTCTTGCACAGCATAAAAGGAAAAAAAAAAAGAGATGCCACTGTTTATATAACCTAATGCACATCCAGACACACTGTTATGGAGTTTTGTTCTATGAATATTTTTCCACTGTTACCATGTCTCTTTTCTTTGACACTACTTTTGTCCTTCCCCACCCACAAAAAAAGTTCAAATAACTTGTCCCTAAATAGCAATTATTATTTTTTTAACTAATGTCTGTTATTGCAGACCTTTCAACATTAATACTTATATACCAGTTAAACAGAAGTTTCACCTTTCAAACCTTAGGTTTTGTGTTTTTAATGATTCTTTCATTTGTATTTTTGTATTTAATCTAGTCATGGTCTGCTTGTTTGTGACACTGGCTAATAAACCCCTAGTTATTACATAAACTACAGTATTGACAGACTGGTTGTCCCATCATTAGATGTTATGATTCTCTTTCAGTTTGATGACAGGCAGAAGCACTCCTGGAGCCTGAATGACTAAACTTTCAGCATGTGTATACTTTCCTGTTGGCACTGATGTGGGCGTTGCACAATGGCTGCACCAATACCTGTTCATCACCGTGGACGCTACTGGAGCCCATCAGTTTCAGGTGCACTGAAACAATGCAGATGTTTTCTGTCATTTGATTTTATGACACTGGGATAAGGGGGGATGTGTTTTACTTTAACATTGTGGTTGGGATTGGTTTTTAATGTGCCTGTGGTTGTGATTGTTTCCAGGTTTGCCTTTTATTGCTTTGTGTCCTGTTGGGTTTCAAAACTGTAGTGGTGTGTTTTGTTTTTTGTTTCCATATAGCTTTTTACCTTGCAGGTTGCTGCAGTTGGGCTCTCAGCCCTGTCACTACCTTCTCTCACATGGCACTCACCTCCCCCAACCACCAAGTCCAAGATCCCTCAATGCTTGCCCCTCCTGGCGGGACTAGTAAGGGGAGGGCTGTCCTCCCTTACGTGGTGACTCTCATCCAGATTGGGCTAGTGGCCAGGTGATGACTCAGGACGGAGATAGGCAGGCAGGGCTTCAGGTAGCTTGCACCAACCAATTTTCTGTTGTTCTCCCTCTGTCCCCAATGATGGTGGCACGTAAACTTATGTACATGGAGGCACGCACATGTACAGAACTGTGACCCTTCCCTTCATGTCACTTGAGCTGCCTGTGCCACCCCCAGGCCTCCACCAGGTGGCAGCCAAGGGCCAAGTCGGCAAGCATTCCTACCCCAGGAGAGGAGAGCTGTTCACCAAATGCTCAATCCTCCCTCCCCACTGTGACCTGTGCTCATTCCCAAACTCAGCTTGCCAGTGTGGTGAGAGGTAAGGCACACAGTGCTTCAGCCCTGTATGCCACTGGGCTGAGTGGTGTTTTTTTTTTTTTTTTTTTGTGAACTGTGTTATGTCCACTCGGCACAAGGCCCATTATACTGGGGTGACCTAGGAGTACTGGGGGACGTTAAGTGACTTGCTCAGTGTCACACAGTATGCCAGTGGAGGTTGTGGGAATTGAACTCAGATCTGTTGTCTTCTAGGGACTGTCCTTTGGTTTAGTGGTGGAATCATGGTATGTGGCTCCCATTTGTGGTCTTCAGCAGTGGATTCAGTCCAGACAGTGTCTGCGGTTTGGAACTGCGTGTGCAGCAGGGAGTGGCTAGAATCTGCTGACTGGGGCAGTGTGTATTATTGGGAGCAGCTGGCTTTTGTGGCTTGGAACAGCAATGGTTCTGACAGAGGCAGCATGGAAGGCTTAGTGTCTGAGGATACCTGTATCTATATTTGACAGATTGGTCTCTCCCAGACTCAGCCTGTACACTGTTACCAGTTTTCTCAACCCTTCAGATGTCTGCAAGGGTACTTTAGTAGCTGCCCTCACTCAGCATAGAAACTCTGTCAGGGTATCTCTAGGTCTAAATCCCACCAGAGCCACTGTTTACACAGCACAGCACTCCTTACCAATGTGCAACGACCCACCTCTCTGTCACGGCTGAGAACACCTCACTTTAGCAACAAAATATTTAGCCTCTGTACCTGAAAGGACTCAGTCACAGAAACATTGAAGTATATAAAAAATAACATTTTAAATCTTTAGGATATTTACACATTTAATACAGGACACTACACAATGACTATGGGGAGCAGGACTTTTACAGAGATAAAAAGAAAATATTTTGAATGGTAGAAAAAAAAAAAACACACAGAAAAATCTTACTGCACTTCCTAACTTTACAGGAGTATAGAGTTTTCCACACAGGGCTCCTTGGGGAATTGTGGCAAACTCAAAACTGTAAGGTTAACTGCTCGATGTCCTGAAACCTGATTAACTTTTCTCTCACAAAACTCAGGTTAACAAGTTCCAAAAAAACAGTTGCCACCCACCTTCAGCACACTTGTCGTATGACATCACTTGCAGGACAGTGCTTTACATCTTGAGAGCTGGGTCCTCTTTGGAAAGCAGTCTGATCTGGATGTCTGAGTTTTGCATATTCAGAGGACATTTCCTTTGTCCCTACCTCCTGTCTTGCATAGCAGGAGTGACTACTTAAGTCGTTAGCCTGGGCCTTTCGTGTAACATAAAAGGGCCTTTTTTTCCTTTGAAGCATGGAAGGGCTGTTTTGAATTTCAGCTCTCCATTAACTGGCCAGGGGGTCCTGTAGTATAGTACAGGGCAAAGAGATTGTAATCATTCTCCAGAGTAATCTGGCATGCCTTTTGCATCCAACTTTATCTCATTCCCCCTCACAGATCCATTCAAACTTTTCAGTACAGCTTTAAGGAAATTAAAACAAAAAGATACAGTACAAAATTATGTGACCAGTAGTTACTATATATGTATATGTATGTGTGTGTGTGTGTGTATATATATATATATATTTTTTTTTTTTCTATGCATTTTTATCTGGGTACTGTTCCCATATGATAAATGGTAACAGTCATAATGGAGTCTACTCTTGATTTGCTGTGGTGGGTATGAGTAGCTTTTTTTCTACAGATTACTGGTTGGCAGAGAGGAAAAAACTAATTGTTCTTCACCTGGTTTAATAATCAAGTATCAACCGTCTGCTGTTTCTAATCTACGTCTTTATATGTGCTCCAAGAGATGCCATTGCATGAGTATCCGCTCGAGCAGTTTGGGTGAGAGGACCATGAAGCACAGCTGAGCAGTTCTGTCTGCCCAAACTGCAAGAGGACACTTATACCATAAGACATATCTAGAGCAATCTGGGCAGTAGCACAATGGGACCACAAGAATAGAGAGGGACCCCATGTTCAGACATGGGGTGTGTCTACACGGAGAGAGAGCATGCACATTGTGTCAGTCATTGCACGCGTGAAGGTCCTAAGGAAGAAGATGGAGGAAAAAAAAACTGACCTCAGCACGGTAACTGCCTGGTCCCTCACAGGACCTGCATCAAGGACTAGGCCCTTTTGTAAGTCCTGTGATAGAAGACACTACAGAGAGGTAAGCTCCAGAGAAGTCAGGTAATCGTGTTGGGGGACCAGTCTAGATGGAGGCTGGTCACAGAGAGGCCAAGGGGATAAAAAAAAACTGATTAAAAACATGAATATAACGCTTCCACGCACTCTGAAGTGAAACACTCCACTTCAGTGTTGCACACAAGACAACAACTGTACCCATGATAAGAGATCGGCATTTTTGACACTGATAGACAGTAATCAAGTAAGTGTTCTATAATGTAGCGATAACAGCATAGTGATTGCGTTCACTCAGTAATAACCAGATCAGGGCATAATAAATGCCAAGGCAGAAGCCAAGCTGTTCATCAACCCCTAGTCCAGTTATTACTGATCAAAGCAGAGAAAGGGTATGCTGCACCAGGGAACAGTCATGCCTGGTTATAAAACAGTTCAACAAGAATTCAGGCCAAAGGCCAAGGAGACTGGCACCAACCTAAAGGACACTGAATTAGTGTAACTTCCCACTGCTTTTTAACTGCTGCGTTTCATCAAAATAGTCCGTGTGAGAAGGAAAAAAGTCACTTACCAAAGGAAATAGTGCTCAATCTTTTAATCCACAAATACTCGATGAAAAGCAGGATATAGAAACAATGGACATAAATGGCAGTGTAAACCTATAGCAGCTCCCCACAACGCTTCACCTGCTCAATGTACAACTCTGCTACACATCACCTGACATGTTCACACTGCTGTTTATGTCTATTGTTTCTATATCCTGCTTTTTATTGAGTATTTATGGATCAAAGGATTGAGCACTATTTCCTTTGGTAAGTGACTTTTTTCCTTCTCACACGGACTGTTTTGATGAAATGCAGCAGTTAAAAAGCAGTGGAAGTTGCATTAATTCAGTGTCATTTTGGTTGGTGCTGGTCTCCGTGGCTTTGTCCGAATTTTATTACTGAGTAAACCACCCACCCACTATAGCTATTATCACTATTACGCTAAAAAGTGGTTTTAAAATTGTAAATGAGTTGTGAGAAACTGGCAGTCTGTTGCAGCTTCTGTTTCATTGAATAAAATGGCTAAATCAGGATTACATTTGAAATCTTCAAAACACCATTTTGTTCATTTGAACAAGTTTGGAAACACAGTTTTTAACAATATTTTAAAAACAAATACAGATGTTATTTACTACACACAGATTTTAATAATACGTTAAAAATGAATACAGAAGATGTTATTTACTAAAATCGCTCTTTTATTACAGGGTGTCAGTGAGAAGCCAAACTGTCCTGCAGTTTGTCACAGATACGTTGTAGTAGTATTCTTAGCCAAAACACAGGGATCAGCATACAGTCAAATTACTGAGTCTACTGTCTAGTTATCATAAATTATATGACAGTTATCTGTTCAAAGCCAATTGGAACACAGGAAAACTGTCAATTACTATCCTACAAACTACTACAATCACATTTTAGACATGCCCACAGTAGGTTATCTACATTCTGGAGATGACCACAGTGGGTTATCCACATTTCAGAGATGCCCACAGTAGGTTATCCATTTAGTCCACAGACAAAAAAGGCATGCTCCTCTTTAACTACCACAGCACTTTTAAAATCTTGGGCGCAAAATTTCTACCCCTATTGTAGTATTATAGATCGAGGGAGTGCTCTCAACCAGTCGGAGCACTCCTTTTCCCTGCGCATGAGACACTCTTATTCTGTGAAGAGCGTCTCATGCGCAGGTGCCCTGGAAACTGGCACATTTCAGTAACAGTTTTTTTTTTTACATGTATTATTGATTGTTCTTGAGCAATAATAAATCAGTATGCTCCACTTTGCCACTTGTTCCTGTATTAAAGTGGTTTCACTTGCCTTCAGTTTGAGCCAGAACAGCTCAGCTTCGCGGTTCTCGCTCCAGCTGAAGGTGCGTGAAACCACTCTTATACAGCAACGAGTGGCTCCGGGGGACATAGTAACATATAATAGCATACAGTTAGCCAGAGTATACTCTGAATAACTGGCTAACTGAATGTTATCAGTTAAATAACTGGCCAGCAACTGTATGTTCTGATTGACTGAGGGGGAACTTTTTCAGGATAATTGATCACAAATGCAAGGTAAATTCAGTTCCTAATAAATATGCAGTGGCATTATAGTTTCATGCTTGGATTGGTATGATTATGGCGAAATGTTTGAGAGGTCCCATTTCTTTGGATAGAAGCAAAAACATCTTGCTACTATGGGTTGTTGGCTTTTTATCTGGCTGAAGGTGACAGTCTCTAAACCTTCTTTGCTTTCCTTGCTTCATACCAGGGGTGTCGGCAGGCATATGCACTGTACGCAGCAGAGTATAGTAAATAAAATCTGGCAGGGGCAGCAAATCAAGCAGGGGCAACAAAAATTCTTATCTATTGCATAATGGTGTGTGTCATGATTGTTGTTAAAGCAGCTGTTTATGAAGATAAATGCACATGAGAGGTGTAAAACATTCAGTTTCTTTTGTGTCTGTAACAAAGTCTTCTGATAAGAAAACACCATCCAGCTTCGCTGGTATTATGAAGCTAAGTTGAATAGACAGTAGTGTGTGAGGGAGTGAGCTAAAAACCCTAGAGAACCAGAAATAATCAAATGTCAGGGGAGTAGAAGCCTTAAAATAAACAGGGGGAATGGCACAATTAACTGCCCAGTGAGGGTCTCCTCATTAGGACGATTGTATTGTATCGGAAAAAATGGATTTTATGAGGGAAATGTTATTGAAATGTATTTATTCCATTCACTGAAGGACAATGGAAAAATGTTACTAATGTATCCCCTGAATCCCTCCCCTCTTCTGACACACACACACACATCCCTAACCCTGAAGAGGAAAAATGTTTTAGGCAATCTGAGGACCAGTGATGGCAGATAACATCCTCTGAAGTGCAGCTGTGTCCTTTGCCTGCAGTAGGAGACAAGCTCTAGCCAGAACTGATATGGTGAGCTTGCAGAAGCTCTGAAGTACTAGCACCATGAGCGCTGCCAAAGGACATCCCCAAGATGGTGACAGCGATGGCACTGCGCATGCATGGCACTGACGCATGCGCAGTTGCATGGAATGTTGTAATGCCATTCCCAAGATGGCGGTGCCAGTGGAACTGCGCTCATGCACAGTTCTTGTGCCGACATGTGGAAGTAGCAGCCGAAATAGTGCCGCTACAGCTCTGAAAGCGAGTGTCCGTGGTGGACTGTTTCCAGCTTTGCTGGAGTTTCAGAAGGATACTTCAGAAACTCCAACAGGAAGTATTCCAAGATCGCATGTTTTCAGAGCAAGTGATCGTAACATGACTGCGGGCTCTGCCCACAGCCGTAAAAAGGAGCCTAACCTAAGTATTACTGCACAGGGATGTTCATAGCAACTCCTGTTGTCAGAGACAGTGAGGCAGATTCTCTACAGCAGTGCCTTGTCAGCTCCAGCTGTGGCTCTAGTCATGTTGGCTACCTTACAGAGATTTAGCTTAGTTACCCGAGGATCAGCACTCCATGGAAAGGCCTTCCCTTTTGTGTGGTGAATCTTTATTTCCTATTGCTGTTATTTCCAGCCTTGACACAGCTGATAGTACTGAGATTTAAATACACAAACCTCTATTAGGCTCCATATTGTGCATTGTGTACCAATGTGAGTTACTGCATTAGTTAGGAGTTGTCTTTTTAAAGGGTGTATCTCTTTTATAGTGTGATTCAAGCATTTTTTAATAGGGTCCAAGCTCTTTGGCTCATTTGTATGCCAAATAAAATTTGCTGTATTAAATGGAAATTCTGAAGTAGTTCATCTGATGCCAAGATATATTAAGAACTGTAACAAAAGAGTTTCTCCAGAATACCTCAAAGATAGCACAAATGCTCTACAGTAGCTAAGCCACTTTAAGTCTGCTGTAATAACATTTTGTGAGGTCATAGCTTCTAGGCAATCAGGCATCCTTTCATTACAAATTAAATTGAGTTAAACAATTACATTTTTCTTGTTTCAGATATAATTGGATATATTAATTAAATACTGTATAAGCACAAAATGTTGGCTTGTTGCTAATATTATCATCCTCAAGGGATTTTGCTCCTGAGTTGTTAATGCCCGCTCCAAAATGAGTCTCTCTTTTCTTTATATGCAGTTCATACAGTGACTTTCTACTCCTGTGATTTAAAGGGTAACATCTATTAACCGTGCTTATCATAGTTTTAAAATTTATAAAACGATCTTGTAAATGAGGTATTCGCTCCTCTGTATCTGGCAGCAATCCAGAGATATTTATGATTAAGTCTACCATGTATTGATATTATACCGCCACCATTTTTAGAACCTTGTGATGTCACTGACGCATCAAGCGGTGATTGACTATAGTGTGGTTAGCGGTAGCTTGATTGTCACTAACATCACAAGGTTCTAAAACTGGTGGCAATGTAGTAGTAATATGGGTTAGACTTAATTATCATTATTGCTGGACGGCCGCTAGCTACAGGTAAGCCCAAACCACATTTAAAAGAGCTTTTCCTTGAATTTTAAACTATGAGGAGCACGGTTCATGAATGTCTCCTTTAACAAACTGCGGCTTCCATAAGAAACAATTCTTAATTATTTCTTCCTTATATGTTTGTGGCTCTGCTCAATGTTGATCTCTTACTGAAGAATGGTCTTCCAGTACAGTGCACTCCACTTTAAACAGACGCTGATATGGTGAACAATTGGTTTTGGCAGACAAAAATGCTCTGCCCAACCCACAGTCCCATAGACAACCATGTTAAAAATATCTTTTAATGTGGACAGTACAAGCCACATAATGTGACATTAAATTACGGCCACCGTACTCTGTCGCTCACATTCTCGCCTCGTTTACAGGTGTCAGTAGTGCAAATAGATCACTTCATTCCTTTATTTATCCACCCACCTAGTGCAGTAGTATCCACACCTATTCAGTGCAGCAGTAAACTCCACTTTTGCCTGGTAATCCACATCCTCAGTAGCTTACCACAGCAGCAGTACGGATGACACTTGACTCCTCGCACCCAGTCCACAAAGCTTTCCCAATTCAGTGCAGCAGACTAGCTCTGACTGATACTTGACTCCTTGCACCCAGTCCACAAAGCTTTCCCAACTCAGTGCAGCAGACTAGCTCTGACTGATGCTTGACTCCTCACACCCAGTCCACAGAGCTAATGGATTCCTTCTCTTATCCACCCACCCAGTGCAGCAGTATCCCACCCATTCAGTGCAGGAGTAAACTCCACTTTGCCTGGTAATCAACGTCCTCGGCAACTTACTGCAGCAGCAGTACAGACGATGCTTGACTCCTCGCACCCAGTCCACAAAGCTCTCCCAACTCAGTGCAGCAGACTAGCTCTGACTGAGATGTACAGGTAATGTGCACACCATATCTGCAGGACATCAGGGTGCACACCAGTTCATTCATTTCATGGTGCACAGTACAGTACAGCTCATTGGGTCATAGAGATCACATTCATTGCAGTCCCTGTACCGTCCTGTATGGCAATGTGCTCCACATGATGTCACTAACTCCAGCTTTCCCGGACATTGGTTTTGGCAAACCTAATTGAGCAGCACGGATAAGTCCGCCGTAACCAGCTTACACTTATTTAGTAAACTTGTAGGTAGCATACTGAATAGACTGCAGGAAGAGCAGTGAGTAGAATCCATGAAAGGATGCTAGAAGAGAAAAAAATATCTGATTTGTTTGGTTTTGGACAGTGCTTCTCTCCAAACCACACATTGTCAGCCTGCCTCATACAAGGATTTGCATACCCATGATGCTTTGTCCTGGGGCTGAGGCTTGAGAGTGAATGTAGGTGGTTTGAATGGATGCACAGAAACCAAACAAACTGAAGGGCGACACTGATTAGGACTGGTGGCACCTCCTGTCATCTCCTGGAAATGCCCCCCTAGCTTTCACCCCATGGTGGGGCCCTCACAGTGGATGTTCAGACTCCAGAGGGGAAACGAGATCTGGTGCTGGACAGTCAGAGAGGGTACTGACAGCAGCATGTGCTACTCAGGGCTGAATATCAACAAACTCTGCAGCTAACATCAGGTGCCCCACTGTGCATCAGGGGCATGAAGAGTTCAGTGCTGCTAGGCTCCCTTCCACCTGGGATACCAGCAGGTAGCCTAGAAGTGACAGATTGTCACTATTCCACCAAGGAGGGTCAACAGCCTTCAAGGATTATGCTCATCCTTAACGTCGGGCCACTGAGGCCTGAGCATGCTGTACAAAACCAGGCCACCCACACAGAAGGTAGATGTGACTTCCAGCAGCTGACAATTTGTATATATATATATTTTTTTTTTTTACTTTTTTACTAGGAAGGCACACTAAGCTGCGTAATAGCTTGTTTTCAGGTATATCCTGGGGTGGGTGTGGGTTACATAAACCTGTATTTTTTCTTAATGGGGAATGTCGGCCATGACATCGATAAGTGCTATGGAATCTTGTACTTTCACGGGACAGTGACCAGAGATGGGCAGAAGGTACCCTGGTTCAACATCTCATCTAAGGATGGCACCTTAGCAGTGCACCACAGTGTCAGTTATGGGTATTAACCCATGTACCTGGTGGGACACTAGAACCCAGGACCTTCCCATCATCTGGCCCCACAGGCGAGCATGCTTCCTACTGAGCCACTGGCACAGTTAACTGACCACAGAAGGCAGATGTGACTTTCAGCAGCCGACAATTAACAATGAGTGAAAATACATGTTATATACTTACATTTACCCAGGATAGTCCAACTGAGGTGTAACATTTCCTTGTCAACACGGTCATGCCTTTACCCAACATTTACAGTTGCAAGGGCTGATTTAGGGAGGTTGAAGCAGCAGTATTTGCTGGTCACCGTGTAGGTTTTTTTTTTTTTCAGCAGTAGTGTTTTTCTGACAAAAATTAAAAATCAATATACCCATTTTCCTTTTCATTTTCTTTCATTCTTGAACTAAGATATGGATTTTGAAGCTTTTACAAGTTCCTGCTCCCTTGCCATGCCCTTCATGAAGAAATTAAATATTTTGGTATACTGCTTTGTGGTTTACCATTAGAAACATGTGGTAGCACTTGCCTAATACATACAGTGGCATGAAAAGTATTTGCCCCTTCTGATTTTCTCTATTATTGCATATTTGTCACACTGGATGTTTTCAGGTCTTTAGACAAAATGTAATGTTAGATAAAGGAACCTGAGTGAACAAATAACACTTGTTGTTTTTTTACTTATTTCATTTATTTAATGAAAAAGTTAACCAACACCAACTGGCACTGTGTGATAAAGTAATTGCCCCTAGTTAAATCAACCCAATTAAAGGGATAATTAGAGTCAGCTGATTGAACACAGCCAGGCTTGATTACAGCCAGCCCTGCTCAATATAAACCTCACTTATTTTGACCCTTACCATCAGAGTCACGTTGCCAGCACAAAGATTCAACAAGCACATTATGCCACGATCAAAGGAAGTTCTGAAAAGATCAGAAAAAAGTTGTTGCTATCTATCAGTCTGGAAAGGGTTACAAAGCTATTTCTAAGGCTCTGGGACTCCATCGAACCACAGTGAGAGCCATAATCTCCAAATGGAGAACACTTGGAGCAGTAGTGATTCTTCCCAGGAGTGGCGGCTGCCAAAATTACTCCAAGGGCGCAGCGTAAATCATCCAGGATGTCTCAAAGGATCCTAAAACAACATCCAAAGAACTGCAGGCTTCTCTTGCCTCAGCTAAGGTCAGTGTTCATGACTCCACAATCAGAAAGAGACTGGGCAAAATGGGCTTCATGGGAGAGTAGCAAAGTGGAAACCACTGCTAACCAAGAAGAACATAAATGCTCGTCTCTCATTTGCAAGAAGCACCTGGATGATCCACAAGCCTTTTGGGAAAATGTTCTATGGACAGATGAGTCCAAAGTGGAACTTTTTGGACAACATGGATCCCATTATGTCTGGCGTAAAGCAAACACAGCATTCCACAGTAAGAACATCATACCAACAGTCAAACATGGTGGTGGTAGTGTGATGGTGTGGATGCTTTGTTGCCTCAGGACCTGGATGACTTGCCATAATTGAAGGAATCATGAATTCTGCTCTGTACCAGAAAATTCTTAAGGAGAATGTCCGTCATCCGTCCGTCAGCTGAAGCTGAAGCATAGTTAGGTCATGCAGCAAGGCAATGATTCAAAACACAAAAAGCAAGTCAACATCAGAATGGCTGAAAAGAAGTAAAATTAAAGTTTTAGAGTGGCCTAGTCAAAGTCCAGACCTAAACCCAATAGAGATGCTGTGGCAGGACCTGAAACGAGCATGCTCGAAAACCTACCAGTGTTACTGAATTAAAGCAGTTCTGCGAGGAAGAGTGGGCTAAAATTCCTCCACAGCGATGTGAAAGACTGATATTGAATTATAAGAAGCATTTGGTTGCAGTCATTGCAGCTAAAGGTGGCGTAACCAGTTATTAAGTATAAGGGGCCAATTACTTTTTCACACAGTGCCAGTTGGTGTTGGTTAACTGTTTTCATTAAATAAATGAAATAAGTAAAAAATAAAAAAAAGTGTTATTTGTTCGCTCAGGTTCCCTTTATTTAATATTACATTTTGTCTAAAGACCTGAAAACATCCAGTGTGACAAATATGCAATAATAGAGAAAATCAGGAAGGGGCAAATACTTTTCGCCACTGTATGCAGTATGAATCTAGTATGTGCATTCAACAGGTAACTTCCCAGAAGAAATGATTAAAAACTGTGAGAAGCAGCCATCTTTAATGACTTAAGTCATCCATTACAAACATAGCTATAAAAGCCATATTAAAAATATCTGGAGAAAATTACAAATATACTGAGGATGAATCTTTACAGCCTAAGAATGTCTCACATCAGAAGGAGCACTCCAGCTGGTTGAGAGTGTTCCCTCGATTTATAATACATCATAAACTGACTTGTGTTGATTCTGTATTAGACTGTAACCCCCCTGCAAATGGGGGTTCCCAAAAGACTTCCAGGAGCTTGCTTGAATGCTCCAAGCCTGAATGGTGTTTGGCATTTAAGCCATTTATCAGTGAGTGTTTTTAGAACCTCTGGTACTGTCTCTTTAAGAGCTGTCTGCTTGCAGACATAATTAGTTTGTATGGGGGACTGTGTGTTTCTTTGATTGAGTACCACTCGCTGCTGCCAATTCACTTCATTTTTGCAGTCACTAGGAGTGCAAAGGGAACCTATCTGAAAGATGTAACTGTTTGCCAGAAATTATTTAGAGTAATAATGAAATTACAGTTTGTCTAACCTGCTTTCTTTGCAGTCAGAACTGTGTCTGCTAGTTCCCATTCTAGTTTTGAACTGCTGAACTGGACCAATCAGTGTGGGGTAAGCTAGCTCTAAAATGGTGCCTTGGACGAATCAGAACTTGGACTCATAATCTGAGCCAGCCACAAGAGGATTGTATAGGCAGTGACTCTGGGAGATGTAGTTAGACTTCAGTGCCTTTTTGGACCAACAGCAGCAGTCTATTGTGAGTGACAGCCAATCCAGTCAAGAACTGGGAGGAACTCAAAGGAAGTGCCCAGTTTTGTCGGTTGGAGTTTCAGTTGAGCTTTGGCAGTGAAGAAGGAAGGAGCCCTGTGCTTTTCAGTGTGCAGTTTTAGTCAAAAAAGCGTGTAAGGCCCAGAGTTCGGTCTGCAGCTTTGTAACAGCTTGTTAGGACTGAATCCGTTCCTGTGAAAAGAATCAAAGGATCTCTGAAGAGTAGAAACCAGGCTCACCCTGTAGAAGACTGGAAGAATTGCTGAAAATTGCACTCGGTCTGTCAGGAACTGAATCTGCTGTGTGTTCTCCCGGTATTGTGCAGTAATTGCGATCGGGATACAGATGCAGCCTGCCTGGTATAGTGCTTTCTTTTATATGGATGTGTGAAGAGGTTTGTGTACCTCAAGTGAGCCCTGCTGACATTGAAGGACCCTATCTTATTTGGAGGTCGTGAGTACTAATTCAGGGTCGCTCGTTGAATTGCCACATTAAATCCAAATGAAATTACTGTACTGCTGACTGTTTAATTCTCCTTTTCTGTGTGAAAGGGCCCTACCAGCTGCCACGGTTTGACTAGCCACTAGGGCTTGGGTACCCAGGGACAGTAACTGATAGGGATAGGCCTGTGCACAGAGCCATAGGTAGATTATTAGAGTGATAAGCTAATTAACCTGATTTCCCTGTCCTTGTTATATCCCCTAAATAAATCAGAGCTGCTTGTTTCAGCAAAGTTATACTGCCTGAGGTATTTGTCTATGTTAAAGTACTGTACTGTGATTGTGCACTGTATCTCATTTCACAGGAGGTCCCAGTGCCGGAACCAGACCTGGGGTAAGTGTGTACTGTGAAGGTAATTTGATATATCGTGGGGCCACTAGTGGGAAGAAAGTGGGGTTGCAGTGTCCCAGAGGGCTGTGACCAAGTTAGTTAACTATTGCAAACCCTGACCTCTGGGTGGAGGCACCGCCATTGGATCCAGGCCCCTCAACCTGTTAGTGGCAAATCAGGCAGGGTAGTAGCCCCTGGGATAGCGCCATCTAGGGGTTACATCTTGGAGGCTCACCGCTGGGATTGTGTGTCCTCTAGTGGCCATATTTACGAACCACTGTTAAGAAAAAATGGGTACCCGACAGAAGTGGCTGTGCACCGGCTGGTGGAGTGGTGTACTGGGAGGAGATCGACCCCAAATGCTATGCTTATCCTGGACATCCCCTGGGTATCAATACGGACACTGTGCAGGAGTACTTTCCAAGGTGGAAGGTTTACAAAATCCTGTGGTGGTGGGTCGGCATGCTAATCTGCTCACCCACACTTTCCTGGCCCTAGTAGAGTTTAAGGATCCCATAGATAGCTCCAAAGTGCCACAGACCATTACCCCAGAGGGAGCCCTCACTGCTTGGAGAGTGATAACTAAGGACAGTAAAGACCGGGGAATCAGCTCCACCACTATCTGAAACTTTTGAGGAGAAATTTGCTGAATGGTTGCTGGGAGAGGGAAAACTGTGGAGGACTTGAAGAAACTATTCTTGTCACCTGGGGTGTTCTCTCCCAACACCCTCTCCTGCTCCAGTGCCCGTAATGGTGGCTGAACCAATGCAGACTCCTATTTCTGCACCTGCCATTAGTCACGACTCTTACCGAAGGTTGAGGATCTTCTCTGGCACCTCCCCACCCCCAAGGGAGGATGACTGGGAGACCTGGATAGACTATGTTGCCCCCACAGTGCTAGAATGGCAATGCTCAGAAGGCAAGCAAAGAGGGTTAGTGAGAGCCTCCGAGGTCCTGCCCTGGCTACCATCCGTGCTAACGGGCCAGTAACCCTGAAGCGACTGCACAGGCCTATCTTGAGGCCTTGGAGAATGTGTATGGGAGCCCAGATTCTGATGAGGACCTATGGTGGAGAGTAAGAAATGCACAACAGTACCAAGGGAGTTGTTGTCTGTGTATGTCTCTCGGCTGGAAAAATTGTTGCAAGAATGCCTCAGAAAGGGTAGTTTGCCAGCGATTGAACTGGACCGAACCAGACTGGACAGAATCCTTAAGTCTCCCCTTCTCAGAACTGCTGTTGCTTCAGTTACGCCTGGCAAATCGACTGGAATCCCCACCTCCTATGATGAGTTAATGAGAGAAATTCGAGGAGTTGAGAAAAGGCGACCTCGGGAGGTACCTGCACCAACAGCTGTGGCTACGACCCGAGTGACTGAGGGTGACCCATCAAGTGAAGTTCAGGGCAGAGGTTGACAGTCAATGAGTGCTCTGACAAGGAAAGATATGCCACAATGGGGCTAACTGTTGAGAGAGATCCGGAATTCAAAAACAGTCCTTTATGAAGGCCACGCCTGCAAGTAGGGCCCTGACCTATATCCGACTGCATCTGCTATGGGGTGGGGGTACCACCCATGTATCTCCTGCTGATAACAGCTCCAAACTCAATTCCTTGACCATGGAAGTGGAGAAACTGACGATGTCTCCAAATGCTTATCACGCCGCAGACAGAGATGGCACCCAGGTTTCAGTTAGTAATACCCCACCCTGGCTCCCAGTGTGGCGCCTGGCCAGCTCAAACTCCAGAAAGTATGTTTTGCTATAATTGTGGAAAGATGGGCACATGAAAGGGAATGCCAGTCCCCAAAAGACACTGACAAAGTTGCATATAGGCTACAAGGAGAGCTTCGGAGAAGAAATCAGTGGTTAAGAGGTGCACGACATGATCCCAGTGAGGGCACCAAAATGCTAATTCACGCCCTTTTGTGGCAAGGTCAGTTGCCCAGGCCCCCACTACCGCCTCCAGACTGGTCCAGAATAGTGGGTCCTCCATGGAGACCACTGTAAAGGTGAATGGAGTGTCTACAAGAGCTGTATTAGACAGTGGCTCCCAAGTGACAATTATGTTCCAGGATTGGTATCAGAAGCATTTGTCAGACGTGCCCTTACAACCATTAGAAGGACTGCATGTATGGGGTTAAGAGAAGGCCTACCCTATTCCGGGTATATCCGAATTTGCTGTCTTTCCCCACCTCCGTGGCTGGAGTGGCGAACAAGTAGAGACCCTAGCCTTAGTGTGTCCCCCACTGGACTGTATGATGGTGTCCCTTTGTTGATTGGAACAAATGCTCATATGTTCGGAAGGCTGGCACAGTTGTGTTATGAAAACAGGGGTCAAAGACTAGTAGAGCTTTAAGAGTTCCGGCTTTAATTAAGAAGGCCTATGAGGCACAGAGAGATGCTGAAAAACAGAACCAGAGGAACCGTCGGAATTGTATGGAAGAAGGATCCTGAGTCTCTGATCCTGGCGCCAAATGCCCAGTGTACCTTACAGGAGAGGTCCGTAATGAAAGGATGTTAAGAATAAAATATTAATGTTGGATGCACCAGGCGATGGAAAATTGCCAGAGGGACTGCTGGTCAAGCCTAGTATTTTGCCCGCTAGAGCCCATGCTTATGCCAGAAGGGTAATGGTCCAAGTTCATAATGTGTCTGAAAGAGACATTCGCGTAAACAGAGGTTGCATCCTGGCTAATGTGCATTGTGCAGACACTGCAGTGCTACCCAGCAGCAAGAGTTCAAGGAAGAATGACAGAGTAACCCTGACTTGTTTGATTTCGCGACTCCCGCTGCCAGCTGAATGGAAAGTGAGGATCAGTGAGAAGCTTGCCCAGAGAGACCAGGTGTTTTCTTTAAAGGAATGGGATGTAGGATGCGGCAAGGAGCTGAGCACAATATCCGCTGCATGACGAAAGACCATTTCGTGAGAGGTCTCACGCCGGCACCTGCTGACATAGATGATGTGAGACGGCATCTGCAAGAGATGTTAGCTGCTGGTGTAATACAAGAATCCAGAAGCCCTTATGCTTCCCCCATTGTGGTAGTGAGGAAAAAGAATGGAACAGTAAGGATGTGTGTGGATTATCGCACCTTAAACCGGCGGACTATCCCTGATCAGTACACAATGCCCCGCATTCAGGATGCTTTGGACTGCCTAAACGGGAGCAAGTGGTTCTCTGTGCTGGATCTCCGCAGTGGGTACTACCAGATCCCGATGGCCCAGAGGACCGTGAGAAGACGGCCTTTATCTGTCCGCTTTGGCTTATGAATTCATGAGGATGCCTCAAGGGATTTCAGGTGCCCCAGCTACTTTTCAACGATTGATGGAGCGTGCAGTGGGGACATGAACTTACTAGAGTGCCTGGTATACCTAGATGATGTTATTGTGTTTGGCAGCTCACTGGAGGAACATGAGAGCAGATTATTTAGGTATTGGACCGACTGGAGGACTTTGGCCTTAAACTGTCCATTGATAAGTGTCAATTCTTTTCAAACATCAGTAAAGTATGGGACACATAGTATCCACCGAGGGAATAGAGACCCAAGTAAAGTTGAGGCCTTGACCACCTGGCCACAGCCCAAAAATCTAAAAGAACTGCAAAGATTCCTGGGATTCTGTGGTTATTATCGGCGCTTCATCAAGGACTATTCAAGAGTGATCCGCCCTTTACTTAACCTTACTCAAGGGTATCCCCCAACCCACAAAAATACCAAAAGTCAGCCCCTCAAGACTGAAAGAGTGTATTTTCATCCAGTGAAGTATTTGGGGCCCGCTGGACTCCTGATTGTGAGACTGCTTTTCATGAGATCATATATCAACTTACCCATGCTCCAGTGCTGGCCTATGCCGATCCAAGAAAACCTTACGCCTGCACACTGAT
The DNA here is from genome assembly GCA_016271365.2 of Neoceratodus forsteri. Taxonomy (NCBI): domain Eukaryota; kingdom Metazoa; phylum Chordata; order Ceratodontiformes; family Ceratodontidae; genus Neoceratodus; species Neoceratodus forsteri. The sequence goes on from CM057459.1 coordinate 974,795,772, forward strand.
GCTAGCTTGCAAGGGTTGGGGCTGTGTTGTACCAAGAGCACGAGAATGGCCTGAGACCAGTGGCCTTTGCCAGTAGAAGCCTGACCCCATCCGAAAAGAACTATCCTGTACATAAGTTAGAGTTCCTAGCTTTGAAGTGGGCTATTGTTGACCAATTCCATGAGTACTTGTATGGGGCTAAAATACTAGTAAAACTGACAATAATCCTTTGACCTATGTGCAGACCTCAGCTAAGTTGGATGCCACTGGCCATAGGTGGCTTTCTGCATTATCTACATATGACTATGCTCTCGAATACCGAGCAGGTCTGAACCACATAGATGCTGATGCTTCTCCCGGAGGCCTGTTCCCCAGAATGATTGGGTCCGATTGGCAGAACCTGACATTCGGCACTCTGCCGGAAGTTTGACAGGGAGGAACAATGTCCACGGACGTAGTGACTGCATGGTGGATTGCTTGGGACCCTCTGAGAATTGCATACCTGCTGCTTATTGCCACTTTTCTGCAATAGACATTGGTGCACTGCCTCAGCTGGACAATGACAGTATTCGCGGGCTCAATCCGCCGATCCCATGATCAAAGCAGCTTTAGAAGCCCTCTATGCAGGAAAAGATGTGTCCAAATTACGCCCACTGATTTGAGAACTGCACTGTTATACAAAGAAGGTCCTAAGTTGAAACTGATCAATAAACTGTTATACAGAGAAACAGTAGACAGAGGGGACAAGTAGACAAACAACAACTAGTGCTGCCCACTGCCTTCGAGACTCAGTACTGAGGTCCTTGCACAACCACATGGGGCACCTTGGTATAGACAGAACACTTGACTTGGTGAGATCCAGATTCTATTGGCCTAAGATGGGGCTGATGTGGAGCAACACATTCAACTTGTAGTCGCTGCTTACAGAGGAAAGCTTTGCTCCAGAGGGCTGCCCCCTTGTTAACATCACCACCAGTGCACCCATGGAGCTGGTCTTATTGATTTTCTGAGTTTGAGTCAGATCAAAGAAATATCAGTAATGTGTTGGTGGTCACTGACCATTTCACGAGATATGCCCAAGCTTTCCCACCAAAGACCAGAAAGCATCCACTGTGGCCAAAGTACTTGTAGAAAACTTTTTGTTCACTATGGGCTCCACAAAGAATCCATTCTGATCAAGGAGAGACTTTGAGAGTCGCCTGATCAAAGAGATGCTTTCTCTGTGGGGCGGTGAAAGTCCAGAACCACTCCTTACCACCCCAGGGGACCCACAGCCTGAACGTTTCAACCGCACTTTGCTAGATATGCTAGGCACCCTGCACCCAAAGGACAAGCCTAGATGGAGCCAACAAATTAGCACCCTGGTACATGCTATAACTGCACCAAAGTGATGCCACTGATTCTCCCCACCGCCTGATGTTTGGAAGAGAAGCTCGACTACCAGTAGATGTGTGTTTTGGGGTCTCTCCTGATGGGGTTCAAGCTGACAACTATTTACAGTATGTGCAAAAGTTAAAGGCCCAGCTAACTCATGGTACAACTGGCTCAAACCATGGCTGCCAAAATAAATCTGGCCAACAAAGAAAGGTATGATAAAAGGTGAAAGCACAGAACTCCAGGAGGAGATCGGGTATTGCTAAGAAATCTGGGACTGCATGGCAAGCACAAGATTGCTGACAGATGGCACCATCTCCTCACATTGTAGTGGGCAAACTAGATGATCTGCCAGTGTACAAAGTAAGGCCTGAGAATAATTCAAAGATGTAAAAACAATGCATAGAAATCATTTACTGCCCATTGACAAATCTTAATTGAGTCTGAGCCCTAGAAGATGCCCCTCTGGACCAGTGACTAGAGCTGCTGCTAAGAAAAGATCAAGAAAGTCTGCACCTACAGAAGCAAAGTTAAAGTGTTCCCTCCACAAGTCCCAGTTGAGCATGACTGTCAGTCCATATCGGAAGAAAGTGAGAGTGACTTTGAATACTATCCTTCTTACGAACTGAGTCAATTGTTTCGGGCAATCCCCTAGTCAATACTGAGACGAGCTGGGCCTTCTGACTGTCTAGCCCCAGCTTCATCCCTGGAGCCAATGCTCCCAGAAAGTGAAGTGCAAAGCATCAGATCAGATGAAATGGAATCATTGTGCATGGTTGAACTGTTTGAGCTTTCAGGGAGGAAAATGATAGATTGGGGCAGACTGGTGATACACCGAACAAGAAGAGTATTTTGAGTGCCCTGACAGTCCACTGCCAGTGTCCGAAAGCTCTCCATGCGAGCCAAATGTTGTGGACTCAGAAACTGTAACTCCTGGAGCTGAAAGTGCCCCAAGTTCTAGCCTCTCTACCCCATGGAGACTCCCTGACAAGTGAGGACAATGCTGAAAATGAGGCTCAGAGTGCAGAGACTATAACAGTTCCCCTAGAAAGACTGGTCGAGCTGTAAAGCCTGTGGTGCACCTCAGTTATGATTCACTTGGGAGGCCTGTGGACTTGCTCTCAATGTTGTCCATAAAGGAGTGTATGTGTCCCCAGCTCATTGCCCAAACTGAGCATCAGTGCTAACTCCAAGTTACTTGTGTTGCCCTCTAAGTATGGTGCCCTTGCCCCATCCAGCCCCAAGGTACTGATAGGGAAGGGCCCCTCTCTTCAGGTTTCATGTACAAGAGGTAATACCTGAGTTATGGTACAATGTATGTAATACTGTGTAAAGAGTGACGTACTGCAATGTTTCAGAAATGTGTTCTTGGTAAAATGATATATTGACTGATGATTGCGTATGCGAGCCTAATGCAAATGTATATGGTTGCAGTTGAAACTTATGGTACTTGCTTGTGTGGACGTCAAGCTTTCCCAGGCCAGGAAGGGTGTAACCCCGCAAATGGGGGTTCCCAAAAGACTTCCAGGAGCTTGCTTGAATGCTCCAAGCCTGAATGGTGTTTGGCATTTAAGCCATTTATCAGTGAGTGTTTTTAGAACCTCTGGTACTGTCTTTAAGAGCTGTCTGCTTGCAGACATAATTAGTTTGTATGGGGGACTGTGTGTTTCTTTGATTGAGTACCACTCAAGCTGCTGCCAATTCACTTCATTTTGCAGTCACTAGGAGTGCAAAGGGAACCTATCTGAAAGATGTAACTGTTTGCCAGAAATTATTTAGAGTAATAATGAAATTACAGTTTGTCTAACCTGCTTTCTTTGCAGTCAGAACTGTGTCTGCTAGTTCCCCATTCTAGTTTTGAACTGCTGAACTGGACCAATCAGTGTGGGTAAGCTAGCTCTAAAATGGTGCCTTGGACGAATCAGAACTTGGACTCATAATCTGAGCCAGCCACAAGAGGATTGTATAGGCAGTGACTCTGGGAGATGTAGTTTAGACTTCAGTGCCTTTTGGACCAACAGCAGCAGTCTATTGTGAGTGACAGCCAATCCAGTCAAGAACTGGGAGGAACTCAAAGGAAGTGCCCAGTTTTGTCGGTTGGAGTTTCAGTTGAGCTTTGGCAGTGAAGAAGGAAGGAGCCCTGTGCTTTTTCAGTGTGCAGTTTTAGTCAAAACGTGTGTAAGGCCCAGAGTTCCGTCTGCAGCTTTGTAACAGCTTGTTAGGACTGAATCTGTCCCTGTGAAAAGAATCAAAGGATCTCTGAAGAGTAGAAACCAGGCTCACCCTGTAGAAGACTGGAAGAATTGCTGAAAATTGCACTCGGTCTGTCAGGAACTGAATCTGCTGTGTGTTCTCCCGGTATTGTGCAGTAATTGCGATCGGATACAGATGCAGCCTGCCTGGTATAGTGTTCTTTTATATGGATGTGTGAAGAGGTTTGTGTACCTCAAGTGAGCCCTGCTGACATTGAAGGACCCTATCTTATTTGGAGGTCGGAGTACTAATTCAGGGTCGCTCCTGTTGAATTGCCACATTAAATCCAAATGAAATTACTGTACTGCTGACTGTTTAATTCTCCTTTCTCTCTGTGTGAAAGGGCCCCACCAGCTGCCACGGTTTGGACTAGCCACTAGGGCTTGGGTACCCAGGGACAGTAACTGATAGGGATAGGCCTGTGCACAGAGCCATAGGTAGATTATTAGAGTGATAAGCTAATTAACCTGATTTCCCCCTGTCCTTGTTATATCCCCCTAAATAAATCAGAGCTGCTTGTTTCAGCAAAGTTATACTGCCTGAGGTATTTGTCTATGTTAAAGTACTGTACTGTGATTGTTGCACTGTATCTCATTTCACAGGAGGTCCCAGTGCCGGAACCAGACCTGGGGGTAAGTGTGTACTGTGAAGGTAATTCTGATATATCGTGTGGGCCACTAGTGGGAAGAAAGGGGGGTTGCAGTGTCCCAGAGGGCTGTGACCAAGTTAGTTTAACTATTGCAAACCCTGACCTCTGGGTGGAGGCACCCGCCATTGGATCCAGGCCCCTCAACCTGTTAGTGGCAAATCAAGCAGGGGTAGTAGCCCCTGGGATAGCGCCATCTAGGGGTTACAAGACCTTATGCTGGTCTGACAGAAGAACAAAGTTAAATTGCCCCTGCTTAGTTTTGTTCATCTGTGGTGTGGATCACCAGTGATTACTTTGACGGTCTTAATCTGTTGGCAGATTCAGATCAGGTTTGATCACAGAGGTGGTACAAAAGCTACCTATACTGTGTACATTCTGGAAAATATAGCAATAGAAACATGGAAACATAGACTTTGACAGCAGATAAGGACCACTTGGCCCACCCAGTCTGCCCATTTCCCTACCTACTGGATAAGCTGCAGATTCTAGTTAACCAACAGCCTACTTCCTGCAACGCCCCCACTATAATTGCCTTATGTCTGTCCCATGGTGTTTACGGACAATTAGTCGCGGTTTAATTCGCTGCAGACAGTTTATTGCGGTCAATTCGGTGATATTACATTCGTTGCTAGCCAAATTGGTTGTGGGCAAAATGTAGACACCGCGACGAGTTACCGGCGATATTTAAAAAAACACAAAACTCTACAGGCTGCACATTGCACCATTCATTCACTGTTATTTCTTTGCCTCCAACCGCATTTATACAGTTCCCGTTTCTGTTGCTACCACCTAGCTTAACTGAAGTGCTGGACCGCTGCTTGGTGTGGTGTTTTGATAAGCGGACTCAATTGGTCTACACTGCTGTTAATTCAGTAAATGACTGTACCGAACATTTTTTGCTTTAAGGCTCTAATATCTACAGAAAAGCTGCTGTTTTAGATTAGCGTAGTGCAAGTGGAGATAATTAGCTAGCTAACTTAGTGTTCCTAATTTTTCACCTAGTGAGGGATAGCCAGTCTCAGAAGTGGAGTGAGTATGCAAACTTTTCAATGAAACCAGTTATTCACAGTTACTGTAAATTTCTAAGTGAGTCATGTGACACTGTTTCACTCTCCTATTATCTGCCTGACTCGGTTTCTGTTGCTGCTGAGCAGGTTCAAAGACAAGCTTTACTTGATAAAATCATTCTTAAATCACCCAGATATTACAGATATTGATTCTTGATATATTTTACCCATTACCCAGACTTTGTCTTAAGGTGGGAAGGGAGTGTAACATATACATTTTGCTACGTGATCTTAAAGAACACAACTCCTCTTTCAAATTTGCTTTATTTGCTGGCATCTCATTCCGCTATCCATGAGAGCCAGGATTTCTGACCATTGCGACTAATAGTCCAGCAACTTGATGACTGCGCGACTAATACAGTAACTCCGTGTGACAATATGTCCGCTCCTAATTATCCATGATGATTTGTCCGGGGACTAAATGGCTGTATGCGGTCCCATGCGTGTTTGAATTCCCCCACTGTTTTAGACCCAACGACCTCCTCAGGAAGGTGGTTCCATGTATCCACCACTCTCTCCATGAAAAAAAATTCCTCAGACACTTCTCATTTACGCAGGCATTTGGGATAAGATCCACAGAAACAATTTGTTTTGTATTCAGGAGAGTCCCAGCAAGATGTGGCAAACGTATGGCAGATCTGGAACATAAAATAAAAAGTAGTGATCATGAAAAAGATTTTCTTTACTGCTACCTGTTATGTCTCCTCCACCCAGTGACATCATTTCCATAGGATCACAGGGGTTGCGAAGCTGCATTTCCACAGAATCATAGGGGTTGCAAAGTCTCATTTCCATAGAATCACAGGGGATATGAAGTCATATTTCCACAGAGTCATAGGGGTTGCAAAGTCACGTTTCCATAGAATCGTAGGTGATGCAAAGCTCCTGCACCCACCTCATTTTGTATGTCAAACTCTAGGGGAACCTTGTTTTAGGGTGTTCATAGGGTTGCAAGAGATATATAGGGTCTCATCTACATCCTCCGGCTAGTCCTAAATTATGCCCTGCTCCCACCTCTCCCCTTCCTCCTCCTCCATGTATGCTGCTCAGAAGTTTTGACTCTCGCCTCCTTCACCTCTCCTTTTCAAAACATTTGCTGGGCAGGCCTTTTTCTTTTAGACACCTTCCTCCTCCTATTTATTCCTTCTTTCTTTCTCTCTCCTCAAAGACTTGTTTTACCACTTGGCGCTTACTCATGCTCTTGCACCTAGCTGCCTCGCCTCCCCTACTTTCAGTGTTTGTCATATCTCTCCCTTGTACAGATATCCCACACCTACTTTGCCTGCCACCATCACATATCTATGAACCTTAGCTCCTGCAGGTGGACCAGTGGTCAACCTGTTTTTAACACCACTCGGTTTTTTTGGTATACTGCACTGTTATGCATGTTTACACCTGTGGCACTTGGTGCTAAATGTTTTGTACATTACCAGTTTTATATTTCAGTTTATTACTTAAATTGTTCTCCTGTTGGCCTGGCTCATGTATCTGTATTTGTCTAATGTTGTGTCTGTATATTGCCTAATTCACAATTCTCAGAATTTGTTTAACCTGCACTCCTGTAATTGGATCCCAATATATACTCTGTAATTGTATCGCATGCTCCCTTCTTCAGATCACACCTGAAAATCAGCTCTGAATCAGTGTGCCTTTCCTGCCCCAAAATTTCTAAAGAAATAAAGTATTATTTTCCATGAGAATTGAGAAAGGCATAATCTAGGGTTGAGTAAATGAATGACATGGGTGGCTCGTGAGACAGAAGGCGCAGCTGAGGGCCTTCAACCACCCAGGAAGGGAGGTAATTGCAGCATTGGAAGCCAGAAGGGGAAGGAAGGAAACCTATTCAATTCAGTGCTTTAGAGTAACTGGTAATTGCTGTTTTTCTTTTAAACTTAGATTGTGGGCTTTTAGTGACACTATACTTTCTTTGTTGACTTTACTTAAAATTGTTTTTGGCTGTTGAAAATTTAAAACATAGTGGTGGTGTAATTCTGTGCTGTCTTTAATTGCTGCAAATTTTATCTTGGCTTGTCTGACTGCCCTGTAGTTGGGTGAAGGGTGTTAATTGTCTGGCCTCTGACCTCAGCTACGTGATAACTGGAGGTGGGGCTTAGTCAGAGTTGAAGTAGCAAGTAGAGTTTTATTTTCAGAAGAAGCCAGAAGGGGAAGGAAGGAAACCTATTCAATTCAGTGCTTTAGAGTAACTGGTAATTGCTATTTTTCTTTTAAACTTAGATTGTGGGCTTTTAGTGACACTATACTTTCTTTGTTGTCTTTACTTAAAATTGTTTTGGGCTGTTGAAAATTTAAAACATAGTGGTGGTGTAATTCTGTGCTGTCTTTAATTGCTGCTAATTTTGCCCCCCTTCCCCAACTCTTAATTATATGCCCTGTTGCCCTGTTAAATCGATTGACAGGAGCTAAACACAGGGTATAGTAAAGGGTGTAGTAGGAGGGGTGGGAAGAAGTCCACCTGTTACATTCAAAGTGTTTGGACTCATTTATTTATTTATTGGTTTCATGGTTTCTTTCTTTTTTTTTTTTTTTTTTTAAAGAAAATTATCTGAGGATCAGTGGCAGGATTTTTAGGACAGTAAATTAATAAAAAGGGAACTAGGAGAGCTTCAGTAGCAGACAAGTAGTGGAATTGCAGTATAATGTGGGGAGTGGTGCAATGCAGTGGCTGTGGGGCAGCCATATTCAGGCAGACCTTCTGGACACTGAGGTGCTGCCCTATCTGCATGCATCTCTCTGGACTGCGGGATGAGGAGCCAGACTCAGAGGGAAGTAACTGGGTCAGAGTACCATCACCCCTATCCAGGGACCACCCAGTCCAATGCAACTGCCTCAAAGGATGCCGAGAACGAGGAGCACTTGGATGACAGTGGGCTCAGGGAGGGTTAGAGCGGTCACGCAGAGGCACATCCCAGATCCTATTCCACTCAAGAACTCATATGCCACACTGGAAAACAAGGACAACCAAATAGAGGTACCCAGAGAAGTGGAAGAAAAGGATGTGGAGGTTAGCCAAGGAGGTGACCTCAGCGGGGAAGGCAGTGGACCCCAGAGGAGGAGGAAGCGAATCCTGGTGGGGACTCCATCATAAGGGTATCCAGCTAGGAACACAGGAGGGGAGGACAGGGAGGTGAGGTGCCTACCAGGTGCCACGGCATGGAGGGATGGAAGGAAGATCCTGGGGATCACTGGGAAGGCAAGACGAGGGTGAGCTGGATGTCATTATCCACCTAGGTACCAATGACCTGGCAAATGGGGAGCCAAAGGAAGTTCAGGAAGAGTTTAGGAAACTGGGAGGGGTCTCAAGCAAGTAGCTACTTCTGTCACTTTCTCGAAGTACTACCTGTGAGAGGCAAGGAGAGCATAGGAGTGCATGCACCAGGAACTTTAACTCATGGTTGAAGAACTGTTGCTGTGAGGAAGGGTTTGGATTCATTGGTGACTGGGGACCCACCTGGAGGGATGGAGGTTTGTTCAAGCCTGGCGGCCTGCATCCATCCTGGAGGAATCAAGCACTCAATGATAAGTTTAAATGCTACATTGACAAGCATTTAAACTAGCAAAGGGGTGCTGGAGCCAGCAAGGAGGGTACCTACTTGCTCGTCCCCGCAGCGCTAGCAGTGGAACCAGTGAACCAGAGGAGTGGCTATCTCTGCAAAGCAGTGTGCAAAAGATGGAGATTAGTGCCCAAGAGGTGGATAAGCAGAAAAGGGCAAAATTCAGCAGAAGGGCAGACAGCAAGGAGAACCAGGGATAAATGACAACCAAGGAAGAGGCTGGAGTAGAACAGTGAAACAGTCTAGGAGGTCAAATCATGGAAAGCCATGTGTGCAAATGCCAGGAGCCTTAGCAACAAGATGGAAGATCTGGAGGCTGTCATGGTGCAGTCAAACCTGGACATTGTGGCCATCACTGAAACCTGGTGTAATGATAACCACGACTGGGAGATGGCCATAACTGGCTACAACATATTCAGAAGAGACAGAGCAGGCAGGAAGGGAGGAAGAGTGGCACTCTATGTGAAAAATGACATAAGGGCCACAGAGATCCAGGAGGAACAAAATGGGGGAGAGATAATGTGGGTTAAGCTGGAAAGGAAAATGGGACAGCCACCGCATAGGTGTGGTCTATAGACCACCAGCCCAGGAGGAAGAAACAGATAGGAGTTGATGCTAGCCATCCAAAGGATGGCAGACAAGGGTGAGGTAGTACTGGTTGGAGACTCAATATTCCAGACGTGGACTGGAGCATCCCAGCAGCAGCATCAGCTAGGAGCAGATTTATCCTGGACCTCTTTCAGGGTGCCTTCCTCAAGCAACTGGTCATGGAACCAACTCGGCAGAAGGCAATACTGGACCTTGTGCTCACAAACAGGGACAGTGTGATGGGGGTAACAGTGGGGGAGCACCTGGGAAACAGTGACCACCAGTCATTGTGGTTTGAAATCACAGAAAGAGCAGAACCAAACCACACAAAAACACGTATCCTGGATTTTAGGGGTGAGACTTTGGGAAAATGGGGAGATACTTGAAAGAGGCATTAAGGGAATGAGACAGGAATCAGGGGTTGAGGAACAGTGGGCAGTATTTAAAATGGGGATTACAAGAACAATAGAATTATGTATTAAGCAGGTTAGCAAGAGGAAAAGGAAGAGGAGACCATTATGGTTTTCCAAAGAGGTAACAAAGAAAGTGAAAGCCAAAAAGATTGCATTCAGGCAATACAAAAAGACACAGGCAGAAGGGGATAGGGAGAAGTACCAGGAGAAGCAGGGGGAGGCAGGGAGGTCAGTAAGGGAAGCCAAAGCTCAGACAGAAGAACACATTGCAAAATCAGTGGGTAGACGGGACAAAACCTTTTACAGGTACATAAGTGAAAAAAGAAAGACAAAGGGAGGGATAGTGAGACTGAAGGGGGAGGATGGGGGCCGCGTGGAGGATGACAACAGTAAAGCTGACATATTGAACAGGTATTTCTCCTCAGTCTTTACTGAGGAAGAGGAGGGTGATGGGTCTGAAGGGAGTACAAGGGGTGAGAATGGTGCAGAAATGGACACAAGTCCTTTACGAGAAAGGGTCCTGAAGGAACTGGAAGTGTCTGAGTTGATAAAGCAATGGGGCCAGATGGGGTGCACCCAGGGTCCTTAAAGAACTAAGAGAGTGGTGGCTGAACCTCTGGCTATCCTGTTTAGCCGATCACTGGAAACAGGGAGGTACCCAAAGACTGGAGGACAGCAGATGTAGTCCCTTATACAAAATGGGAACAAAGAGGAAGCAGGAACTACAGACCAGTCAGCCTCACCTCGGTAGTGGGAAGATCATGGAAGCACTACTGAAGGAGAGATTGGTGGAACATCTGGTTGTCAATGGACTACAGGACCCAAGGCAGCATGGTTTCACCAGGAGGAGGTCATGTCAGACCAACCTCGTTGAATTTTTTGACTGGGTGACTAGGGAGGTGGATCAGGGGAGGGCAGTGGACATGGCCTATCTGGACTTCAGCAAGGCCTTTGACACTGTGCCACATAGAAGCCTATTACACAAACTGGGGAATATGGGTGTGGGCAGGACAGTAGTGTGGTGGGTAGGTAACTGGCTGGGTGGCAGGACACAGAGGGTGGTGGTAAATGGCTGTCACTCCACAGAGGAAGAGTGACCAGTGGGGTACCACAGGGATCAGTGCTGGACTGGTCCTATTCAACATCTTCATCAGTGACATGGTGCAGGACCTAGAAGGCAGAATTTCACTGTTCGCTGATGACACAAAGCTCTGTAACAGAGTAGACACACCAGAGGTGTAGACAGAATGAGAAGTGACCTGCAGAAACTTGAAGAATGGTCAGGGTTTGGCAGTTGAAATTCAATGCAAAGAAGTGTAAGATAATGTATATGGGGCACAAAAACCCTGGCACAATATATCAGTTGGGGGGTGAGGATATAGCATGCACCAAGCAGGAAAGGGATCTTGGGGTTATCATCTTTGATGACCTCAAGATAGGGAAACAGTGTGACAAGGCAGCAGGTAAAGCAAATAGGATGCTGGGATGTCTAGGCAGGGGCATCACCAGCAGGAAAAGGGAGGTCATAATTCTGCTATACAACACACTATTGAGGCCCCACCTGGAGTACAGTGTACAGTTCTGGAGACCATACCTACGTAAGGACATAGATAGGGTAGAGAAGGTTCGGAGGAGGACAACAAAGATGGTGCATGGATTGCATCACAAGTCCTATGAAGACAGGTTGAAGGAACTGAACATGTACTCCCTGGAGAGAGGAGGAGGAGAGGGGATATGATGGAGACATACAAGTATCTTACAGGGAGGAACAGGGTGCAGGAAAACACTATTTTAAGCGAAAAGATGTTCCAGGACTAGAGGGCATGGGATGAAGTTGGAGGGAGGACGATTCAGAGGAAACATGAGAAAGAATTCTTCACAGAGCGGGTGGTGGACAAGTGGAACACCCTGCCAGAGGAAGTGGTGGGGGCTGAAACAATCACGGGATTTAAGAATGCATGGGATAGACATAAAGGAATTCTGGAGGTCAGGGTAAGGCAACAGACTTCTAGGAAAACAAACTGAACTTAAGGCTCAAATGGGAAGACTGGATTGGGCCATAGGCCTTATCTGCCGACACTGTCTATGTATCTATGTATCATTGACACACAACAAGAGTGGACTGTTACATTTATAACATTTAGAAAAAGGTCAAATGTGCTATAAATCCAGTGAACTCAAGGTACAGATATACAAGGATAAGAGGACTGTTTTCTTGATCAGCATTGTACACACTCAAGGCATAACAAGAGAATGCAAGATACTACATACGAGTCTTAATTTTCCCAGTTTTCGATTAAAAATATGCATTGATTGATTGTCTGATATGATTCTGTGTCTTCCTATTGTGAGGAGTTAACACATTTCATTTTTATATTTACTGGATAAGTGCACTGCACCAGGAGGCCATCCCCCAAAAATATTTGTATACGTACCAACAGCATGGCATACTCATATATTTTTTAAAATAATAATTTTTATTGGCATATTTATCTTAGAACTGTGAGGCAGCCAATTTAAGCTTAAATACCTGCAGCATCTGTGAGTGCGTTTGGGTGCATTCAACGTAGAACAAGCAGCCCTGCACTATGCATTATCTGGTCTTTTCAAGTTACCACTAAGGGCTGATATCAAATGGAGCCTGTATAATCACAAAATGTTAATATTTTCTTTATTTAGTATCTGTTAAAGCTGTATGTAACAGAATTAGGCAAAAAATGTGACCCTACCTTTTCACTACAAAACATTCCAGGCATCTTCCAGTTTTATTTGGTGGTAAAAATGCTTTAGTTTCACCAGAATTTGAGTATTTTATTATTGGATTAATTTAGTGTTTTTTTTCTGAGAAATAAAAAAATAGCATTGTAGACCTGGCAAGGGTTAGGAGTAAAAACATTAAAATTAAAATCTTGGTGCACAACATAACAGGTACGGTACCTAGAAAAGTAGATTTGATAGGTATGCTAATATTTTTATTAATTGTAGCTGAATCAGTCTTTTTGGGAACATATTTTTCATTGCACTGGTGCGTTAACTGGTTAAAAGTGCCCTGGAGAAAAAAAAAAACTACTTTCACATAAGCAGTCCAGGTGTTGAGGTTGGTCACAAACACGAAATTAGAAGACATCTTGCAAAAAGGTACATATCTCATATTACATAAGTAACAATGCATAAGTCACGGTGTATTAATTATGTACTAATGTATTAAGTTATACAACTCTAGACATCAGGCTCAAAGGGAGAGTGGATTAGTCTAATGCGAATGCCAAAGAATTTTTAAATGCAAGCTGATCAACAGAACAGTCAATATAAAGTTTATACAGTAATTTATAATAGTTGAAATAAAATTGTGTTGTTTAAATGGGCATTAACCTCGTCTTTCAGACCATTAAAATCCTGACTATGCATCTGTACACAAAGCAGCACAGAGTAAGGGTTACTAGAGTGGAGAGTGAAATGGGTGGCAGTGTGATTAGGGCATATAAGATGAATGAAAATTAAGTTGCAAACTACACAGTTTCTAATTATATAATGTAGTATTACAAAATTTAGAAAAAATTACGTATTTCTTTTAAAACCCACCTAGTTTTATGTACTGATACAAAAAAATAGTATCAATACAGGCCCGGATATTCAGACTGCCCAGGCAGTGGCGCCAAGCCTGGCGCAGCTCAACTGTGAAGCGCTGGGGCCAGGTCCAAGTGATATTCAGCGGGATGCGCCATGGTGCAGCACCATTGAATATGGCAGGATCAGCCTGCGTACTGTGCATGGCGCGGTGGCACTGCGTTGGCGCCAAGCCACAGATAGGGATCATGGGGATGCTCAAGTGCAGTTGTGCTATGGCATCATCCATGATATTCAACAGGGGCATGCAAATGAGGCCATAATATATGCAAGGCGCAAATGGGGCCATTGCATGCCTTTGCACAGGGCAACTTCGGCAACTTGCGCCTGGCACCTGCACAACATGACATGTGCTGTGGGATCCTGGGCATCCCCTGCCTCATAGCCGCAATCGCGTGGCATATGTGTAAAAGACATCCCTGGTAGTCTAGTGGCTCCCCCCAGTCCCCGATTGCCCGATTAAATGTAATACATGACCATCCCTGGTTGTTTAGTGGTCCCCCTCCCACCCGAGTCCCCGATTCCCGATATATGTAAATATGCCCATCCCTGGTGGTCTAGTGGAAACCCCGCCCGTTGCTGCGATCGTGGTAAATGTAAATTAAAACATTCCCTGGTAGTTTAGTGGACCTCTCTCCTGAGTCCCGATCGCGGTGGAAGTATTATAATCCATTCCTGGTAGTCCAAACATATATTGTCCATGTTAGTACAGTGTTCTTGCGATGTCCCAGCAGCTACCAAGTGTCCAAACCAGCTCAGCATAGACACGGCAAGCCTCATACGGTGGCAAGACTGCGAAAATAAACAAAAATACAGTGTACTGGATTGGAACCCTTTAGAATGGCAAATGCAACAAGTATTTTTGCATTTTCATTAACTTTAGCTGGCCATTATTCTTTGCCCTGCTGCTTTCAGTTTGGTAATTACTTCAACTAAACTGTCTTTACAGTACACAAACTATGGACATACTAAACCATTTTGTGCTGGAGAGATGTATCTGCTAAGCTTTTAAAGAGCTGCTGACATGCTTTTTTTTTTTGCAATTTAGTGTACTTTATTAATTCAGACTTTAACTCAACAAACATAAAAAGAAGAGCTGCTGACATGCTGTTATGGTCCAGGCAGGCAATTTACACCAAGGAGTTGCCTGCCAGAGGAGCTAAATTTGTAGTTTTAAATGTTTTACTGTGTAAGAAAGCAATATTTTCCTTTATCTGCTCAGCTCTGTAACTTCCTTGTACAAGGTGAGTAGCCCCCAGAGCTGCAGCCTCAGCACTTTGGATGACATTAAGTAGGAATGGGCCAGCAGGTGCTCTACGAGTTATTAATAGGATCGGGAGGGCTGTCTAAATGTACTAAGATTATCTTTGCTGGTAGTTTTTGTTTGTTTGTTTTCGGTCCCCTGGAACTGAGCCACTGCTGCCCTCTGGCCCCCACTCACCACCCGCGACTTATCTCACCAGTGTTACCTCCCAGGCTTGCCCCCTTAGGCAGGGCTGCTGAGTAGACATGCCCCCGATGGAGACTGGACTTGGTTCCCTGTAGGGCTGCACTACCAATGTTCTTCCCTGGCTTACCCCCTTGGGCGGGACCGCGGGGTTGGGACATTCCTGACAGAGGACTGAACAAGGGCAGTGGCAGAGGGCACTGGCAGGGCATCACGGGGGGGGGGGACGCCGTGGGGCCACAGGGGCAGGGTGTCATTAGTGGGGCTGGCATTTTTGCTGCTGTGATCCCTGGGAGGCATGGTGTGCAATGGACGTGCTGAAGTGCCTGGCGTCTGGCAGGCCTCCCCATCATCTCGACTCGGTAGCTGCTCACCCCTAGCCTCTGGTAGATGCTGATCAAGCATTGAAAGCTCACCAGCCCATGTCCCGGAGGAGGAGAGCAGTCCATTGAATGCTCAATCCTTCCCTCCCAGGCCAGCCCTCTGACACCCCAGATCCGTTCCTGAACCTGGGGCATCAGCATTGCAAGCGAACACCTTACCACTGTGCCAGTGGGCCGGCCTATCTTTGCTGGTACTTCTACATGCATGGGGAAATTCCATTGCTTACTTAACCTGATACAAGATAGCTGCCCAGGTGACAATAAGTTAAAGGGGAACATCTGTCAGTAAAAGCCCAACACCTTAGTGCGGAGCTGCTTCTGAGTAGCATTTTTCGTGTAAAATATAAATTTGTACTTATTGGTTTGCTCTTTTCGTTAGTTTTATCTGATTGATCCTGCTGTTCCTCCCACCTGACATTTTAACTCATGTGCTGCCGGGGCACATCCCAGAATCTCCTGCGGTTGGTGTCACAGCCAGGGATCAGCTGTGGAAGATTGAACTAGCAGCTTTTATTATTATTGGAACTATCAGTAGCTCCATTTTACTGGCCGCCAGTCTGGCTGCCCTACCGAAAGCGGGACCAGCGACAAGAAAGATGGAGCAGTTGATATCTCTTATATAGCTGCTAGTTCAATCTCCTATGCCGATCGGCAGCTATTACATCAGTTGCATGAAATTCTAGGATGCCACTCTGGAAGTGCATGAGTTATGTCAGGCAGGAGAACAACTAGATCAACTAGATAAAACTAAAAGAAATGAGCAGGTAAAATTCTGGTACACTAAATGTGTAAATTAGAGGCAGCCCCACACAAGGTGTGAGCACTTTGTGGATGTGTGTTCATTTGAGTAACAGTTGTCCTTCACACATCTCAGTGAAGGTGCTCTAATGTTTTTTGATGTCTGTCAGCCCTGTAAAGTTATTTTGCCTTTACTTGTTCAATTGGAAGCCACCCATAATAGGCCTACAAATTGTATTACAAGTTCTAGCTATTGCAGCAACGTGGCAGAAATATTAACTAATCATTGTTATCAGCATTATCAGCGATCACACTCAGAAATGTCAGCACGGAAGCAAATCGTTCTGTGCTGAGGCAAATCATTCAGGGACAATAAACTGATTTGTTAGCATTTTTCTGTTGCCCAAACAAATTATATTTCAGAGTGGTTTAAAGGGTAACTCCGCACTCTAACATCTACATTCATAACATAGAAACATAGAATTTGACAGCAGATAAGGACCGCTTGGCCCACCCAGTCTGCCCATTTCCCTACCTACTGGATAAGCTGCAGATCCTAGTTAACCAGCAGCCTACTTCTTCCTACCCCCCCCCCCCCAGAATGGCCTTATGACTGTCCCATGCATGCTTGAATTCCACCACTGATTTTGACTCCACAACCTCCCCCGGAAGGCCATTCCATGCATCCACAACCCTCTCTGTGAAAAATACTTCCTTAAATTACCTCTGAGCCCCCCCATCTTCAAATTGTGCCCTCTTGTTCTTGCACCTCTTTTTGAAAGATGCTACCCTCTTGGACTTTGTTGATTCCTTGGGGTGCTTGAACATTTCTGTCATGTCCCCCTCTCCCTCCTTTCCTCGAGGCTATACATATTAAGCTCCTTTCGTCTCTCTTAGTGTTCTTCGGTGCAGACCCTGCACCATTTTTAGTTGCCCTCCTCTGGACAGCTTCCATCCTGTCTATGTCTTTATGGAGATTGGGTCTCCAGAACTGCACACACAGTACTCCAGATGGGGTCTCACCAGCTGTCTGTACAGAGGATAATAACTTCCTGTTTTCTACTGGTGATGCCTCTCCCTATGCATCCCAGTATCCCCCAACCCTCTTTGCTGCCCTCTCACATTGCTTGCCCACCTTTAGGTCATCTGATATGACTACCCCAGGTCCCTTTCCATTTTTGTTGTTGTTAGTATCTCACCCCCATTGTGTACTCTTCCCTGGGTTTTGTTTCCAGGTGCATTCGTTGCACTTCTTAGCATTGAATCTAAGCTGCCATACATTTGACCATTCCTCTAACCTTGCCAAGTCCCTTCTCATCCTTTCCACCACCCTGTGCATCAACTCTGTTGCAGATCTTTGTGTCATCTGCAAAGAGACATACTTTTCCTTCCAGTCCCTCTGCAATGTCGCTATAAAGACATTGAAGAGGACCGTCTAATACTGAACCGGTACCCACTAGTAACCCTCCTTTCTTCTGAGTGGACTCCATTTACTGTTACTCTCTGTGTCCTATTCTCCAGCCAATTCTTTACCCAGGCTGTCATCTTGGGACCCACTCCAGGCTAGCTAACTTGTATATTAATCTTTTGTGTGGGACTGTGTCAAATGCCTTGCTAAAGTCTAGGTAGGCCATGTCCACAGCCCCTCCCTGATCTACTACTTTGGTTACCCAGTCAAAGAAATCTATCAGATTCGTCTGGCATGACCTTCCCGCTGTGAATCTATGCTGCCTAGGGTCCTGTGCCCTCTAACCTCTAGGTACTCGACAATTCTTTCCTTCAGAAGTGATTCCATCATTTTCCCTATCACTGAGGTTAAACTAACAGGTCTGTAGTTTCCTGCTTCTGCCTTGCTCCCACTTTTGTGAAGGGAATCACATCTGCCTCCTCCAGTCCTCGGGTACCACCCATCCTCCCATGATTTGTTAAAAAGGGTAGTCAGTGGTGTCACTAGTTCTACCCTTAGTTCTTTTAGAATTCTGGGATGAATCCCATCAGGCACCATTGCTTTGTCCATCTTCAGTTTTAAGAGTTCTTTCAGAACCCTTTCTTCTGTAAATGGGCTGATATCAACTTCTGTATCCAGAGTGTTTCTACTGTTTGTTTTAGGTACCTCCTCCTCTTCATTTGTAAATACTGAGCAAAAATATTTGTTTAGTATTTCTGCCTTTTCAGTCTCCCTCTGCCCACCCTCCCTCTCCTTTATTAACCCTCCCTTGGTCTTCCTTCGCTCCCTGATGTACCTATAAAACGTTTTATCCCCCTTCTTAACTGAGTTGGCTATCTTTTCTTCGGTTTGGGCCTTTGCTGTTCTGACTGCCTTCCCAGCCTCCTTTTGCTTTAACTGATACAGTTCCCTGTCCTGCTCCTTCTGCGATTCCTTGTACTTCCTGATTGCTTTCTTTTTCTCTTGAACCTTCACTGCCACTTCCTTTGAGAACCATAGTGGTTTCTTACATCGTTTTGTTTTGTTTATTTGCTTCACACAAGGCTCGTTACCTCTGTGATGGCAGTTTTATTATTCCCCATTGTTCTTCCACCCTCCTTCCTGCCCATTTGCTAGTGCATTCCTTAGGCACTCACCCATTTTGGCAAAGTCAGCCCTCCTAAAGTCCAGTACTTTTGCCTTTATGGTTTGACTCTATTGCTGTGTTTATTATGAACCATACTGTTCGATGGTCGCTAGTTCCCAGATGGCTACCCACTTCTACATCTGTGATCCTCTCCATCTCCATTTGAGAGAACCAGGTCTAAGATTGCTCCCTCTCGAGTGGGCTCCAATACTAGTTGCCTAAGGCATGCCCCCTGTAGGGCATCTAGAATAACCCACTCTTAAGTGGCTGCTGCAACTGCACTCCAGTTAACATCTGGCATATTCAGATCACCCATCAGCAATATCTCCCCTTTTTCTGCCATTCTAAGTATACTTTCTATCATTTCCTTGTCCATTTCCTCCCCCTGAGAAGGGGGTCTCTATACAACCCCTGTGTGGATTGTGGTGCCATTGCCTGTCACCAAATTTACCCACAGTGCTTCTTCTCCTCCCTGTTTACCCTTTTGTTCTGTTGCTTTTATTCCTTCCCTTATGTAAAGAGCTACTCCTCCTCCTCTTTTACCCTCCCTGTCCCTCCTGTAGATAGTGTATCCTGGTATGTTTATGTCCCAGTCATGGTTTTGTGTGTACCATGTTTCTGTGACTGCCACAATATCCAGATGTTCCTCCTCCATCAAGGCCACTAATTCAGGAAGCTCGTTACCCAGACTATGGGCATTGGTACTCAATGCTCTTCATTTTTTGATGGCTTTACCTGCTGTTACAATTCACTAGAGAATGCATTTTTTTTAATCTTTAGTATTTTTAATGGTTTAGAACACATCTTGAGTAGCCTGCCTAAAACGTTTGTATAAAAAGTGTTTGACTGTCCCCAACTGACATAATAGTGCCTTTGATTGTGACATAATAGTACTTACCATGGTAACAGGTTGGGTCGCCCCTGAAAAAGGGACCTTCGGGGCTCAGTGGGCCTACCCGGTCACCAAAATTTAATAAATAAATAAAACAGGCTGTGATGTAACAAACATTAATAGTGAAGAAAGCTGGGGACATCAAGAGTCTTTCTGAAACGCAATAACAATAAGTACTGCAGTCTGATGTGTTAGTAGACAAATAACATGAGAAGGTTAAAAAAACTAGAAAAGGTTAAAGTTAAACATGATTGTTTTATATAATATTTGTTTACTTTTTTTCTCTAGCTTTTTTGCTCTTTAAATGCGAAGGGAATTACTTTCATAGCAATATTAAACCATCAGTGGAGGAGTATAGGTTCTAGAGGTGTGTGCCTAGGGAAAAGCAAAGTTTGAATTCTTCTTACCTAGGTTACTGTTTGGTAAAGCTACCAACTTTCCAAGGCCTGAAACTGGGACGGTCCATTCTGACCATGATCCCCCAACCCCACCATGTCACTCCCACGGGCACCGCCTCAGACAACGCTGCACACAATCAATTAAATTTTGCTGCTTGCTGTGGCCATGCCGCCCCACAGTAATACCAGTAGCAAACATCCAGATTAAAACAATACATCATTTTGCTGCAGCAAGTTCCAAATCATGATGTACAGAAAGTTCATTAGAAGCAAACCTGCGTTGAAGTGTGATCAGACATTCGAGCTGCATGTATTGCTTCTCCTGACAGTCCCATCCAACCCGCTTACACCGGCCTCATTTGCTGAGCAAACTTCACTTCAGTAACTCCCACCACCACAACAGATTGTTTTCACACACTTCCCTATAGCTGATCAGGTTAGGGTACCTTAATTCACTGCTGCCAGTCCCTTCTCTGTCTGGAGTCCCTCTCAGCTACTGGCAGGCAGACATCCATGTGCACTTGTTTGCACTACTACCCAGTCTAATCTAACAGGAAGGAACATGCTTTACTGTGCTCTCACTGACATGCTTGCAGTGCTACAGGCGTAAGAGTTGAAGTTGTAAACTGCTGTCCAGCCCGAGCAGCACCACAGTGGTGCTGAAATAATGGTCACTCACAGTTTAGCAGTCAGCCAAAAAAAAAAGGGACAAAACTGGGACTCATAAGCAAAAACCAGGACAAACGTGACATTTTGCAAAACTTGTGGGGACACTGGGACATGCTGCCTAAAATAGGGACTGTCCTGGGAAAATAGGGACTGTTGGTAGCTTTACTGTTTAGGGAAGGAAATTATATTATTATTATTTTTTTTTTAGTTAAGATATTTGCTAGCAGTTGTGTGTGTTGGGGGGGGGGTCTCATTTCCCAGTTCCTCCTCCTAACCCTACTCTTGCTAGGGGTGTGACAGTAATGAATATATTTCCCAAATACCATGAATAATAGGCTGCTTGTTACGCGAGAAGAAAAACAATTCATTATTGTATTTGTGGCTATTCAGCATTTTGCTATTCAGCAGGAATTCAAGATCTCCCGAGACTTCCTGTCTTATCAGAGGCCACTTTGGAAGCTCACTGAAGGCAAGTCATGTAACCCAGCACTCGCAGAAGCTTTAGGAAGTGGAGACAGACAGACTGAGCTGCTGCAGAGAAAAAAATCTACAACCATCCACTTGTTAAAACTAGAAAAAAAATCGGAAATTGTGACTTTTTTGTTCCCTCTCTAAATCCCAAGCTAGACAGGGTCAATTATTTTTACACTGTAGGGTGAAAATTAGGCTTGTAAGAAAGGGAATATACTAGGGCTGTTCAGTGTTTGCTGAGGGAGATACAGGCAGGCAGTCCACAACAGCACGGTCACATGCATGTGCACCACATGCATATACACACACACACACACTCGGTGTGTGCGTGCGGTAAACAAACAATATTTAAAGTTGCAGTGTAGTGTAGAACACTAACAGCTTAAAAGAGTAAGGTTTTGTCTGGGTTTATTTTGATTAGAAATTTAACGTTTTTATAACACAGTTGTTGTTTGAAGCAGAACATGGTAAGTAGTCTAACCAAGATGCAGTTAGCTTAGAGACACTTTTTTAATTGTTGGTAGCTTGACTTTGTGTCCAAGAAGAGATGTAACTCTTTTTTTTTCTGAGAAAAATCAGACTTGTCTATTACTTGACAGTGAGAATTGTCAGCTCAGCATTGCTGTAGTGATTTGATTTAATAATAAATACAGTTTCAATTTAAGTACCAAAAATCTTCCTGTGAGGAACACAGGCTTGGGTCCCTCCACGGCCACTGAAGCAAGTGAGAGTGCACTATAGCTGGTAGGGTGGGACTAGTCGGCCGATTCTCACTGCTTCAGTTACTGTAGCTGCTTTTCTGTTCTGTGTGTGTATGGCGGTGCACTCAAGCCATTTTCCTAAGTTTGTGGCTGTGTACCTGAGAAGAGAACAATATTTGTTTCTGAGAAAAATCAGGCTTGACCATTATTAGACGACATTGAGACTTGTCCGCTTAGCATTGCTGCAGTGCCGTGATTTCATAATAAAGATAATTTAAATTTAATATCAGACATCTTTCTCTGAGGAACTCATGCCTGGGTCCCTGCAGGGCGACATAAGCAAGTGCAAGTGCAACATAGCTGGTAGGGTGGGACTAGTCAGCTGACTCCCACCACTTCAGTTAGCTGTTTTTCTGTTCTGTGTGTGCGCATGGCTGTGTACTCAAGACATTTTGCTAAGTCTGTGACTGTGTGCTCAAGAAGAGGGTTAAAAATTCTGAGAAAAAACAGACTTGTCAGCTAAGCATTGCTGCAGGTACAGCTTGTTTAGGGGACTGCTTTTATCATTTTGCTATCCTTTTCTTGCTTGCAGCTATTTATCTCACAAATAAATAAGGCTGTCTGCTTTTATTGCTCTCTTAAAATCCTTTCGTGTCATTTTCTTTTTTCGCATATCCACTTTGCTCAGCTGCCACCACCCAGCACAGAGTTATGCTAGGGCAATGCGGCAGTCACACAGGGGGACACTGTCTGTGCCTCTGCTTCCTGAGAGAAGAGCCATACATGGCATGCTCAGTCCTTTCTCCCCTGGCTGGCTCTGTAGTAACCAAGGTCCGCTCAGAATCTCAGTTCATCAGAGTAGTTAGCTGGCTCTTTCTTTTCATTTTAGAAACCTAATCATTTTTTTTTGGGGGGGGGGTTATTTTACCCTCCTGTTGTCCACCAGGGATGGTGTAATCAGATAGGGATGTACCCTCAAGATAGATAGGGATATACTGCACTGTAATCAGACGGGGAATGGAATATACCCTGTGCAGGCTTTGTAAGCCGCCATTGAGACAGCAGGGAGTTCAGTCAAGGACTTGTTACACCACACGGCGCCCACTCGACTTTGCTTGCTGTGAATCTGGTCCATTGAGGCGGCCATACTACCAAAACATTTTTACTGTGCCATGTTGATCTCCTAGTGGGTTGGGAATCCCTGCAAAGAGACCAACATGGTGATTTAGTAAAAATGTACTGTGAGGCCTTGCCCTTGGTCTTTCCTCGAAGATTAAATGAAAGGATATAAACAGAGAGCCATAAAAGTAGGCAACCTTTTTATTTGTGTGAGAAATTATTACAAGAAAGGGATAGCAAAATGGCAACAACAGTAGCAACACTCCCATAAGCAAGCCCCATCGGCTAAACGTTGGGGTTAATATGTGTGGTTTTCATGGAAAAATTTAACAACTTGATATTGGAAATGTCCTGTATTTTTTGACATTGTGCAAATTGCAGCTGATGAATGAAGGAGTGGCCTCTCTTATGCCCTATTGGCCAGGCTACGACTGACTGATTTTGCCTGAGAGCAGAAACAGGCCAAGTGTTTAGGAAAAAAACACTGCTGTCAGTTCTCCTAAGAAACACTGAAAATTATTTATCACACAAAAGTGTGACAAAAATTACCCTTTCTAGTTTGAGAAACAAAACATGTCAAGATTTCTGATTTTGTTTTCTAATTAACAAATGGATGAAAGTAGAGTCTTCTCTGCAGTAGCTCACATTGACTGCCTGTCCTGCCTGTAGCTTCTGCATGTGCTGGGTCACATGACTTGCCTTCAGTGGGCTTCTAAAGTAACGTCTGATTGTTCCCTAGAGTATGTGTATGTATAGTTTCCTGTATTGTATGTGTAATATCCTGACGTATTAAAAAACATTATTTTCATATTCTTTGTGTTTCTTGACTGAATCCTTTGCAGTACAGCTAACTAATTTATAACTGACAAAACAGTATATTTGCATCTAAATAGATGGCTACAATTACCATAATCTGTTTCTCAAGTAAGGTGTTCTGAGCTGTGACAAAGTGGGATGGATCGTGTGTCCTTGAGCATGGAGCACTGTAGTGTATGAGCAGTGGCTGTGAAGGGATTCAGACCTAGAAATACCCTGAAAGTGTCTAAGCAGAGTGGAGGCAGCTACTGAAGTATTGAGAAAGTTGGGAACAGTGACGCAGGCTGAGTCTAGGAAAGCCCAGTTTGCCACAGTTCACAAACATTTTAAATAGAAACAACAATTTTATAAGTGCAGTAACACACTCCAGGGTATCATCAAGCTAAACTGATGTACTTCCTTGGTGGCTGAAGGCATGCAGCCTGCGGCCTCATGCCTCACAGTGCACCTGGGACACAGACCCAGAAGAGAAATAAAGAAGGAGTCAACAGTCCGGTTTCATATCAACAGTTTCAAGACCAAAATAGACAGCGCTTACCATTCAAGCATTCCTTAACACCATGCAGAGACATGAGATATAAAGTGCAGAACATCCCCCAGAGTTTGAATAGAACGTGTGCAGTTATGCAAACCAGCAAAAGAGTAGCTCATCAATGAAGTGCCTAAGTGGGGCATAACGTGTTAGATCAGTGACATGTCTTGCGTCAACAGTAAGTGATCCATGATGGACTCTTTTGCTGGTTTGCACAACTGCACAAGTTCTAAATAAATGCTGGAAGATGTTTAGCACTTTATATCTTGGTCTGTGCGCTATGTTAAGGAATGCCTGAACGGAGGGTGAGTGCTGTCTTCTTTAGCTTTGAAACTGTAATTTTAGCAGAAGTGAGGCACTGCTGCTGATCAAGTTAATAGAAATCAGTATGTTAGTTGCAGTTCAGTGAAGGAGGCTGGTAGTGTACATGCCAGAGTTCCAACACCCTAACACTCACTTCTTAAGAAACTGCAAATGTGGTATTTCATAACAAAGTCTCAGTAGTTCATCAGACATAGCCCTGCTGTAATTTTCATAATAGGGCTATATTTGTGTCACAGGCGAATGTCTGTTTTAAACAAACTTAGGGCAGTAAAAGCCAGTTCTTAATTTTCCTGACTTTTGGCTTGTGGACCTTTTCTGCCATCCATATGCACACAGCTGTCCTAACTGTAAGTTTTGTGCTGTAAGTTGTAGGAGTGTCCAGGCTTGTAACTGATACTGAGGTCACCAGAATGTTGGCAGTCACAGATGACATCTTCTGCCAGGGAGAAGGCTATGGGAGTCATACATTTTCTTTCATTTTGCAAATGAAGGCTCTGGCATCGGATTAAATGTGCATAGAAAAGGTTTAAGACAATTAAGCTGCAAGGCTATTTAACATAGCTACTTTGCCACTTGAAGCTCCATACTGCTAAAGGTCATCACAGTAGAATAGATTTTCAAAAAAATCCCTTTTTCAAGAGTAAAACTGGTGAAAAATCGTTTGCACATTGTGCAGTTTCATCGTGGAATACCTTATCTAAAGAACTTAGAGCACTAGATATCTGGGGGCCCTCTTTTCATAAGGGGCTTGGAAGAGATGTTTGGATAGTTAAATAGTGCTTGCAAATAGTCATTGCAGATATCTGGTTTATGTCTGTCATTTTGATTGTTCTAGAGATGCAGTCTGTGAGATCACTGTTTTCTGGATGTCTGTAACCTTAAAATGTTTCTTATCGTATGTGTGGGGTATGACTGATACAACATTTGCCTGCTGGTGCTGGGGCCCCCCATGTAACAAAGACTGTTGGGCCTGTCTTACTGTGTAAAATGTTCAGTTAATAAATAATGGAGTACCTTTCACTATGCCACTGCAGTGCTTTACTGAATTCTGATTCCGTGAAAAGTCATAGTCTTACATATTGTGAGGGAATGTACCATATTGCATTGGCAACATACTAACATACTAAAAGTCAGCAAAACAGGCCTCATGGTCTGTCATGTGTCTGCTCGGTAGCCAGCACCCCTACTGGGTGCCTGATTTGCTGCTCACCCCTCCCCAGAGAGGAACTTCCCCGGCTTCACTTTCCCCTTGTACCTGTCCCACCCCCTCTTGAAACCCTCCACTGTGCCCTCATTTACCAGGCTCCCGGGCAGCATGTTCCATGGCTCCACCACCTTTTCAGTGAAGTAGTGCCTCCTTCACTTCCCCCGTAACTCCCACCTCTAGCCCCCACTTGTACCCCCTGGTTGTTCCCTCCTTCTTAAACCTGAACACCTCCTCAGCTCCCCCTTTGTTGATCCCCTTTACATACTTAAAGACCTCTATCATGTCCCCCCGTCTCTCCTCTCCTCCAGAGTGTACAGATTGAACTCCTCCAGCCTCTCCTCATAGGGTGTACTCCCCATTCCCCAGATCATCTGGGTTGCCCTCCTCTTTACCCTCTCCAATAGAGGAATATCTCTCTTTAGGTGTGGTCTCCAGAATTGCACACAGTACTCAAGGTGCAGCCTGACCAAGGCATTATACAGAGGGAGGATCACCTCCCTCTTCCTGGAGGTAATTCTCCTGGCTATGCAGCCCAGCATCCTGTTTGCCTTTGCCGCTGCTCTGCGACAAGTCTCAGTGTTATTCATTTTGATGTCCACCACCACCCCAAGGTCCCTCTCGCCCAACGAGGCCTGCAGTGCGTCTCCCCCAGGGTATATGCATGGCCCGGGTTTCTGGCCCCCAGGTGCAACACCCTGCACTTCCCTGCATTAAACCTCAGCCCCCACCTCCTTGACCATCTGTCCAGGGCATCCAGGTCCCCCTGTAGTGCCACTCTCCTCTCCTCCCCGTCCGCCAATGCTCCCAGCTTCAAATCATCCATGAAGAGACTCAGTTTACTCCTAATACCTCTCCCTATGTCCAAGACGTAGGCATTGAACAGGAGTGGCCCCAGGACCGATCCCTGGGGGAACCCACTAATGACACTTCTGGGGGAGGAGACTATCCCACCAACCACCACTCTCTGTACTCTCCTTGAAAGCCAGTTTTCTATCCACCTGAGCAACTGTCCCCCCCACCCTCATCTTCTCCAATTTGGTCATCAGGCCATTGTGGGGGACAGAATCAAATGCCTTGCTGAAGTCCAGATAGAGGGCGTCCACCAGCCTGTTCCTGTCCAGGGCACTCGTCACCCAGTCATAGAAATCGACATGGTTGGCCTGGCACGATCTCCCTGGGACAAAGCCATACTGCCTATCGTCCAGGTGCCCCATCCATTCCAGCTCTCCCCCAGGCCTCTCCCTGATAACACCATCACCTTGCCTACCACTGACATTAGGCTAACAGGCCTGTAGTTCCCAATCTCCTCTCTAGACCCCCCCCTTTGTGGATAGGCACGACATGGGCCACCCTCCAATCCTGAGGTACCCACCCTGTCTGCAGGGAGATGTTGAAGAGTGCAGCTAGTGGAGGTGCCAGCACATCCACCAGCTCCCTCACCACCCTCTGATGAAGCTCATCTGGCCCCGGCACCTTCTCAGTTTTTAGTGACCAGAGGGCTGCCCTCACCCTGTTCACCATGATTATGCTCTCCCCCCATTTGCCTGTCCTTCCTGTTGCCCCCTCCCCAGTTTCGACTCGTCCTTTATCCGAGCCTCTTCTGGTTCACCAAACTCCAAGTGACCTACCTTATTTGTGGTCTCACCATCCCTCCCATCCGGAAGTGTGGCCCCCCTTCCTCCCCCGGTAAAGACTGAGGCAAAGTATTCATTTAATATCTCAGCTTGCTCCCCTGCTTTCCGAGCCCATCCCTCCCCAGTCCTAATCCTGCTGATCTGTGCCCTCACTTTCCTTTTCTCCCCTATGTAGCTAATGAGCCCCTCCCCCCCTTCAGATACTCCTGGCCAGGGTTTGCTCCATCCTCGCCTTGGCCACTCTAACCAACCTGGTGACCCTCCTGGACATCAGCTCATACTGTCCCAGCTCCTTTTCTCCCCTTGAATGCTTGAAGAGCGCATAGGCAGCCTTTTTTTCCCTCACCACCTCCTGAACCTCCTGGGTCTACCAACATAGCTTTCTGGCCCTACAGTGCTTGCGCCTTACTCTTGCACAGGTCCTGGTAGCCTCCTGCACCCCCCCTTTTTAATGGCCTTCCACCTGGTCCCAGCGTCCATATCCGGCCTCAACTCATCCAGATACCCCAGAAGTATCATCCCCATGCCCTCGAAGTCCACTCCCCTAAAGTCTATTACCACAGTATTCGTGCGGTTTTCTTCCCCTCCTAGATACAGGTAAAACCAGACTGTGGCGTGGTCACTTCCTGCCAACGGGCTGCTCACCTCCATACCCCTAATCTGGTCACTGTCTGCTAGGACCATGTCCAGTATCTGGCCCTTCCTGGTTGACTCCCCCACCTTCTGGGCTAGAAATGCATCCTGAAAGACATCCATCAGCCCCTGCTCCCTGGCCACCGGGGACGCCATAGTGCCCCAGTCTGACCCCGGCATATTTAGGTCCCCCATGACCACCATCCTGCCTCTTCCAAGTCCACAGTGGTCCCTAATATTCTCCACCAGCTTGCCCTCCAGGTCTTCTGCCATTGCAGGGGGGGGTCTGTACACAACCGCTATTTCCATTTTCTTAACCCCCCTTCATTTGCAGAGTTACCCAAATTGCCGCCACCTGCCCTTCAGCATCCTCCACTCCACCAACACCAATGTCCTTTCTGACTATCAGCGCCACCCCCCCCCAAACTCTATCTTTCCTGAACATGGTGTAGCCCTCCAGGTTTAGGTCCCAATCATGCCCCTAGGTGGCCCATGTCTCAGTAATTGCTACCACATCCACTGCCCCCCTCAGTTAACATCGCTTGGAGCTGGAGCATTTTATTCCCTATGCTCCTGGCATTGATCAGGACCATCCTCCACCCCATCCCTTCCCCCTTCCCCATTCTCCATGTCCCATTGCAGCCTCCTGCCCCGCTCCCCTGCCCAGTGCCCCTTGGCCTTATACCGCTGATTTCTTACCTCATTTTGGGTCCTTGGCGTAACCATTTAGGCGACTCCGCCGGAGCAGACCTGTTTTTCAACCCTCCCCCCTTTACAAGTTTAAACCCCACCTCTCGTAATGAAGCCAGATAGTTTCAGTTTAAGGATCTCCCTTCCTCCAAGTTGAGGTGGAGCCAATCCCTGGCATATAACCCCTTATCCTCCCATGTCGTGCCCCTGTCCCTCACCAACCCATATCCCCCGGACTCGCACCACTCCCTGAGCCACTGGTTCACCACACCAAGTTTCTGCTTTTTTCCACACTCACCCTTGGCACTGGCTGTATTTCTGAGAAGGAGATAGAGCATTCTATAAATTGCAAACCCTGGAGCGCTCCTGAAATCTTGTCTGTATCTTAAGCTCACTATTCCTGTCTAAGTCGTTTGTTCCTAGGTGTACCAGAAAGTCCAGGGTACCCCACATTCCCTTGCCATTGAGTATAGCAGGAATTTGGCTCTGTGCACAGACAAGCCTGGGATACAATTTACCTTGATAGGGCTGATTTTTCTCTCCCCATCCCCCTCCCATTGGATATCCCTGATCATGGAGTCTCCCAGCAAGATCACCTTCACCTCTCGCCCTCTCCCCAAGTTACTGAGCCTTTTGTGCCTATCCTGGATCCTTCTGCTGTCCACTTCTCCCTATTGGTCCCTCGCACCCCCAACAGCCTGGGTACGTCTTCTTTTTTACGCTGTTGTATTTTACCCTAACCTCTTAAGAGCTTTTGATGCCATGAAACAAAATAACAAAAATACAATATTTAGACACAGTTTAACTTATATTTCAGATGTTTTCTGTATTTACCTCTGCCTTACCATTTATTACCAAGGGTATCTGCATGAAAACAGGATCTCTGTCACCTGGTCGCCATCTGCTCCTGCTTCTTGTCTACAAGTGATATGTCATCAAGGCATAGGTCAACTATACCCATTTTCAAACAAAGCGGTCCCAGTTTCACACAAAGATTCACACATATTTTTGCAGCTGCAGATATGCAAGGGGGAAGAAAAAATGGAACAGCAAGAAACAGTAAGTGAAGGCAGAGATATAGCGGGAGAGGGGAAACTGGCGAGACCATCAGGGTGATCAGTTTCTAGGTCTCACAAGGAAAACTGATTGCACAATCACAGACAAGAGACAGAAAAGGAGAGGATAGAACATATCCTTGGTTTTAATTCTTTCTGCATAGCAAATGGGACAAGATCATTTTCAACCCTGCTACATAGAAACATAGACTTTGATGGCAGATAAGGACCACTTGGCACACCCAGTCTGCCCATTTCCCTACCTTTTGGATAAGCTGCAGAAACTAGTTAACCAATAGCCTACATCCCCTCCACTAGAATTGCCTTATGTTGGTCCCATGCATTCTTGAATTCTCCACTGTTTTTGACCTCCACTACCTCCCTCTGGAAGGCTGTTCCATGCGCCCACCAACCTTTCTGTGAAAAATACTTCCTCATGTTGCCCTGAGCCATTCCCCCATTGTGCACTCTTCCCTGGGTTTTTGTTTACCAGGTGCATTGAATTGCACTTCTTTGCATTGAATCTAAGCTGCCATACTTTTGACCATTCCTCCAACTTTGCCAAGTCCCTTCTTATCCTTTCCACCCCCCTTGTGTATCAGCCCTGTTGCATATCTTTGTGTCACCTGCAAAGAGGCATACTTTTCCTTCCAGCCCCTCTACAATGTCACCTATAAAAGACATCAAAGAGGACTGGTCCCAGTACTGAATCCTGCGGTACCCTGCTAGTAACCCCCCTTTCCTCGGAGTGGACTCAGTTTACTGTTACCCTCTGTGTCCTGTTGTCCAGCCAATTTTCAACCCAGGCTACCACCCTGTGACCCACTCCCAGGCTGGCTAACTTGTTTATTAATCTTTTGTGTGGGACTGTGTCAAATGCCTTGCTAAAGTCTAGGTAGGCCACATCCACAGCCCCTCCCTGGTCTACTACTTTGGTCACCCAGTCAAGAAATCTCTTGGATTCATCTGACATGGCCTTCCCACTGTGAATCCATGCTGCCTTGGGTCCTGTGCACCGCTGACCTCTAGATACCAACAATTCTTTCTTTCAGAAGTGATTCCATAATTTTCCCTACCACTGAGGTCAAACTAACAGGTCATAGTGTCATAATCCTCTGCTTGTGACACCCCAACTGGTTGTTGTACAAGTGATTGTGGTGTGACACACAGAGGATTATGATGTCACTTGCAGACAAGTAGCCAGAGCAGAAGACTAAGTGACTAGAGATTGTTTTTTGAAATGTCATACACAATGAAGTACTGAGATGCACAAGTGTATGAGATATAAGCTATGGTGTTTAAATAGTATTTGCGAAGTTTGGTATCACAGAATCACCCCTTATTTTGGATGCCATGGGATAGTGATAGCATCTGTCCATGTATTCAATCACCGAGATCCAATGTATGGATTTGATTGGCAGGTGTGGTTCCAAGTATCCAAGGATGGGATCTAAAACCTGACCCTTGGCTCAGAAATCCTAGTTTGGTTAGACAGAGCTCAGATTCGGAAATGGATAGTGGGATGAACTGTCAGAGGGCACACAAATCTCAAAAGGCACTAAGTACCACTAGATATAATCTCAGTGGTGTGTACTGTTTATGGTTTTTCAGAGTTGTCCTTTTGACTTCATAGGCTTTTTAAATGCTCTAGAACCTAGGATTGCTCAGTAACAAAAACAAATCATATTGGTCTTCCCCTCTGTATGCATTCAAAATTCAAACAAAAATATGATTCCAAGATGTTTGAAAACAACAAGAAAATTTAAGGAAGCAACAAGCACATCATCCTATGTGGATGTAGCTGACCCCCAGATGTTGGGAACTTTTAGGCACTCCACTATAAGAGGGCATCAGCCAGGATTCTTTTTACATCGTCTCTAATGACACCTTGTGCTACAGAGGCAGAGGGGGCACCTTTAAACATTATGCGGTAATGCAATTATTGCTCACTCAAATCTTTTAGTCAAGCAGTAGGGGTTTACTTAGTCTCCTGGTCCACTCCCTGGCTTTTGCCAGGCACGGGTCAGAACAGCAATGCCATGGCAGGCACCTTATAGCTACCGGACCCAGAATGGGAGATGCCAGTTTATACGGAAGCGCTTTATTCATTGTTCAAGTGCTCCTCCTGGGAGACAGCACAACAGAGCAGTGGACATTTCTAACATTTCCCCTTTATGTTACATGAAAGGCATATGGTAACCATTTGTAAATCTGATGCCAATCCATACATTGTACTCTATTCTCATTTTCAACTTCCTGGAAAAGCTAATTTTCTTGGACCTCTGTGGGCAGCAAGAATAGTCTGGAGATCACTGCACATGTGTGACCCCCACGGGCATACTGGCAGACAGGGATATTGAAGTATTTCAGTGAAATTATCAAAGCTACAGAAATTCAGACTACACATAAGGAGCCAGAAGAACTGTTGGTCACCCTGGAAACAGGAAATGGGACAGCCATAAGAACTGGGGTTGTCTACAGGCCCCCAGACCAGGGGGAGGGCACAGACACATTACTGTTAGAAGATATACAAAACATGACAGCTAAAGGGCAGGTTTTGATAATGGGAGACTTCAACATGCCAGATACAGATTGGTCAATATCAGCAGGAACATCTGCCAGAACTAGACACATGGTGGATTCTCTGCAGGGGGAAGGCCTCGAACAACTGGTACAACAACCCACAAGAGACAGGGCTATCCTAGATCTAGTACTGACAAACAGTGAAAGGATCACAGATCTCTAGGTAGAAGGTCACCTGGGGGCCAGTGACCATCACATGGTATGGTTCACTTTGGCCACTACAACTAAATCATCCCATTCCAAGGCAAAATATGGGACTTCAGAGGAGCTGACTTTGATAAGATGGCCAACAGAGTTAAGCTATCCCTGGCAAAAAGAAATACAGGTAGGGGGTACAGGCAAAGTGGGCAAACATTAAGGATGCAATACTTGAAGCAACATCCCATTGTGTTAGAGAGAAAAGGAAGTGCAAAAGAAGAAGGAAACCACTTTGGTTCTCAAAAACAGTAGCAGAAAAGGTCAGAGCCAAAAAGCTGGCCTTCAGGAAATGTAAGGGAACACAGCGGGATGAAGATAGTTAGGCATACCAAACTTCCCTAAGGGAAGCAGGGAAGGCAGCAAGGCCAGGCAAAGGCCCAAACCAAGGAAACACTAGCACAAGCAGTAAAAGAAGGTGACAAGACTTTCTATAGATACATTAGAGAAAGGAGAAAGTCCAGAGGGGGTGTTGCTAAGATCAAAGGAGATAAGGGGGCGTGTGAGGAGGAGGACCATGTAAAAGCATCTGTCCTAAATAGATACTTCTGGTCAATATTTACTGAAGAGAAGGTAGGACAGGGCCCACAGCTCAGCAGCATGGACACAGGAGGGAGGGAGTTAAGCACTAGTCCCTTCACAAAAGAAAAGGTCCTACAAGTGCTCGATAAGCTCTGGGTGGACAAGGCAATGGGACCTGATGGCATACATCCCAGGGTACTAAAGGAGCTAAGGCTGGAACTAGCAGAGCCATTCTTAGAACTGTTTAGTGAGTCTCTGAGCACAGGAGAGGTCCCAGAAGACTGGAAAAGGGCTCATGTGATCCTGCTCCACAGGAGTGGTAGTGGGGAGCAGGCAGGGAACTACAGACCAGTCAGTCTTACCTCAGTAGTGGGCGAGATGATGGGGGCACTCCTTAAGGAAAGGATAGTGCAACACCTGGAATCCATAGGAGCACAGGATCCAAGACAGCATGGGTTTAAAAGGAAGGTCCTGTCAAACTAATCTCAGATTTCTTTGATTGGGTAACCAGAGTGGTGGACCAAGGGGAGCAGTTGATGTCACCTACCTTGACTTCAGCAAAGCCTTCGATACTGTTCTACATAGAAGATTGATTAATAAGCTGGGTAGGCTCGGGGTGGGTCAGAAGTTGGTTAACTGGGTGGCAAACTGGTTGATGGGCAGAAAACAGAGAGTGGTGGTAAACGGTATACAGTCAGAAGAGACGCAAGTCACAAGTGGGGTACCTCAGGGGTCAGTCCTGGGGCAGTCCTCTTCAATATCTTCATCAGTGACATTGCAGATGGACTGGAGGGTAAGGTTTGTCTGTTTGCAGATGACACCAAAATCTGCAACAGAGTAGATGATCCAGATGGGGTGGGCAGAATGAGAAGACATCTGGATAAACTAGCAAAATGGCCGGAAGAGTGGCAACTGGGGTTTAATGCAAAGAAGTGCAAGATCATGCACATAGGGAAGAGAAACCCTGAAGCCACCTATAGGCTGGGAGGGGAGTTGCTGGCAGTCACAAGGGAAGAAAGAGACTTGGGCATCATCATCACCGATGACCTGAAATCATCCAAGGAGACTACTAAAGTAGTAGGTAAGGCTAGGGGGATGTTAGGGTGTATTAGTAAGGGTATCACAAGTGGGAAGAGGGAGGTAATAATCCCTCTTTACAAGACACTGGTTAGGCCCCATCTGGAGTACTGCATGCAGTGCTGGAGGCCACAACTTCACAAGGACATCAACCAAATTGAGGCAGTCCAGAGAAGGGCAACCAAAATGGTACAGCGGACTGCATCAGAAAACATATGAGGACAGATTACCGTAACTCAACATGTATACCCTAGAGCAAAGGAGGGCGAGAGGTGATGTGATCGAAACATTCAAACACCTTAAGGGCATTAACAAGGTGAAAGAGTCTAACATGTTTCAATATAAGAAAAATAACAGGACAAGAGGACACAGCATGAGATTAGAGGGAGGCCAATTAAGGGGTAATGTGAGGAAGTTGTTTTTCACAGAAAGGGTGGTAGATGCATGGAATGGCCTACCTCAAGAAGTGGTGGCTATGAATGCAGTGCAGGGATTCAAACAGACATGGGATAGGCATAAGGGAGCAATACAGATGAGTATAAATAGATAGGCCATTGACAGAGCAAAGGCTGATGGTACATTTATAAGGTAGAAAAAGAAATGGGCAGACTGGATGGGCCTTGCGGTCCTTATCTGCTGTCAACTTCTATGTTTCTATGTTTCTCCTTGCCCCCCCCCTCGCGTTGAAGTATCTCCATTGGTACCATCCTCCATCCATTCCTGGATCAGGATTTGAGCTGCACTGCATTCTTATTCAGTTTAGGAGAACTCTAGAGGAAGGTCCTTAACGGTTAGTTCCCAGCTCATTTACAGTCTTTACTTGCTTCCTGTTGTACTTTATTTTCACAGTTGTCTTATAACACAGGGATCCTAATTAGCAAAGGTGGTATATAAATTTTCAGCAGGGGACTGCAGCTGGACTAGGACCAAGTACTCTACACACTATTCCATCAGCAGAAGGTGGCACTGCTGTCTCCTGGTTTATTATTTTAATGCAAGCCTCTCAGCATTGCTCCTTCAGCTCTGGGCGCATCTGCTGACATCTCCCATGTCTGGCTCTGGATTCAAACGACTGTGTAATCCACCACTCGGACCCTGAGGGGCTCCTGTTTCAGCCGCCACTTCACCCTAAAGCTGTTAGAGCTCAGCTGCAGAATGAGGAGAAGAAATAGGCACAGGGACACCAGGGGTCTGTTCTGCAGACTGGACTGGACTGGACTTTACTGCAACAGCTCTCTCCTGCAGCTCTGTAGATTCTCCAGCTCTCTCAAAAAGGCTCCACCCCCCTTTATCTACCAGCAGTGGGACATGGTACTCAGCTAGAGGGGGAGGACCAGACTGTTAACCCCTTTCTAGCACATGGGGGCTACTTGGACATTTATCAAGCCATTTATCCTTTGTGTGTTTTTTATTTTCCCCCAGTAAACATGGAAAGCATTTCTTGATTTTGGAAACCCGCACAGAGGTTCACAACATTTTTCGCATTTTCATTTCTGGTTGCAATTCCCTTAAAATGTGTATGCACTTTGAAGCAGAAAAGAAGTTTTATGCAGCAGTAACCAGAAATAAGTTTCACTATTTTGTTTCTGAAAATGTCAGAACTGTTGGAAGATCTACTGTTGTTACTAATATTAGGAGTGTCGAGATGTAGAGAAAGGAAATGCAGGGTAGTTAAGCCATTTATCTGTTTACAGTTGTGGCTTAATTAAACCTGCACTGACAGGATACGCTGTAGCAGAATATTTGGCTTTATTTTGATGCAGACTAACAAACTAGTAGAAATAAAAAGAAAAAACAAAACTACAATAATATGTTAAAAGCAATGCATACATAGCTTATTTACATGTGGTGCCACATTTCTGATGTGCTGTTGAAGATTCCTTAAATCATTTGTGTGCTAGTGCCCGTGATAGGTCACTGAAGGGCAGACTCTCAGCCGATGGGCTGTCACCTCCTATTGATCTGCCAGTCATTTGTTTCAGTTCAGTTTGACATCACCCTACTGTATCTGTGATTGCTTCAGTCAGCTCAGATTGCCATTGGGGAATTACCAGTCTTCCACCAAATGCAAGGGCAGGTCTGTGCTCCGACGTGGAAAAGGAAAAAAAAAAAAGCCAAGATCAGCATGTTTTTAAAGAACTACTGACACTTTTATACTTCCTTCCCAAATGTTCTCTAGTATAAGAATAGTAACACTGCTGTAAGCTTCCTCACAGTGCTGCCTTGACATCCTAGTTCAGCATTGGGCTAATGTAAATACATTCCGTCCCTCCTTTCCTGTATATTTTTTGAAAATTAAATAATCCAGGATAGCCCACTGAGCTACAACATCTTGTTTTCAGTTGTGTCCTGCTTTTTTACTCATTTTTACAGCTGGGTGGAATGTATACCTCTCAGCATCCTACTTCAGAAATCAGGGAGAAGGATTTAAAAAAAAATCAGGGGCACATATTAAATAATGGTAATAGCAGCATAATGAGCTGCTACAATGAGTGGCTTGCTGTGAAAAGCGTTTTTTGGTAGAGAACAAGACTATAACACTAATGTCAGGTATTATGTATTTCAAGGACCTTTTCTTATGTGACAAAGTCAAATTTAGGAGGGATAGAGGAAAGTTTTGAGGCACAATCCGGGACGTCCCTGAAGATCAGGGATTATTGAGAGGTATGGTAGACTGAAGAGGTAATCAGCCTTGATGAGGGTCACGTAGTGGGAAAGATTGTAGCCTCCCTTGTGGTTAAAATCTCAAAATGTGGTACAGTTTTTTTCGGCTTAGTTTATTTTCATCCATGTCTTTAGGGGCCATGTGATTAGCATCTACTTTGAGGGGAGTGGCTGACATCTCCCATTATGTGACTTCCCTTTGTAGAATGGATCTCTGCATGGTCTGGCTCTGACATCTGCAGGACCTCCATTGCACCTGCCTTAAGGGCTCTCTTAAGGTCGAGGGGCCTGTGATCTTAATTCTCCTTATTGGGGGGGTTGATTTGCCAGAGTGGTGATGGATTACGCTATACTTCTACCCAGAGAAATGATGATGTGCCTGGTGTTAAGTCTACCAGCATTTCCTAGACCCTTCCATTCACCCCACCTGCAACCCACACAGTGCAATTGCAAGAAGATGGTTCTTATACTTCTAAACAATAATATTGTCACAGATGAAGAATGTAACAAATAGCAATGTGTTTTATTTGGGGGTTGGATAGGATCAGGCTCAGAAAGGGAAGGATAAGTGTTAGGTAATGTGTCCCGTTCAACCGTGATAATGTCTGTGCTGTAGCAGTGGTTGCCTTCCCTCATCAAGGTGCCCCTGCCTGACTGTACTGTGCTGGGCCCACTACTCTCTTGTACCAGACACCCATTTTTGTTAGGGAGCTCCCTTGTGCACAGTTCACCGGGTACCAAGGTGTTGGAATGTTATTGGTGAGTGTGTCCAGTAGCACTGCACATGATAGTAGGTGATGGCACACTTTGTTAATCATTTCAACAACAATAAACATGGGACTCAGTGGCCTAGTCTGTAATATCCAAAGCTGTGGCCAGTCTAGAACTGGTGCTGTTATAAAACCCATAGGCTCTATTGAAGTACTCACACTAGCAGCTCAGGCAGGCTTTCTCCTGAGCAGGGCAGTTTGTAGCAGGATCTACACATCCACCATTTCACATCTCTTATGATCAGTTGCCAGTGTAGTTGAAACACCGTTGTAATATCAGCAGTGGCCATCAGCAAGTCTTTCTCAGTTTCTCTCTCTTTCACTGCAGGGATTGCACACCTTCAACTCAAGAGGCAGTGACCAACCTGACTAGCACAACTGTCTCTGCAACTCCTAGATGTGGTACGGAAACCAGACACTGAGCTGCAGTTCAGAGCTACCTTAGATTATAAAAAGAGGCTGAGACATGCTGCAATCTGATTAGCTGTCAGCGTTCCAAGACCCTTACATTAATCTCCATTACACTTTCATGTACAGCCTGATCACCATGGCCCATGATTTTTCCTGTCAGCATTCCATCCTCTATCACTGCTTGAATGACCAGAATGATGCATTCTGCAGCATTCTTAAACAGTTAATGGGTGACAGTTGAGGACCCCTGGGTGGAAGTGACCATCATACAGTGTGGTTCCGTTGGATATGGGAAAAAAGCATCCCACTAGGACCAAAATTCTGGATTTTAGAGGAGGACTTCAGGAAGATGGGTGAATTTCTAAGGGGCACCTAGGATGCATTAGAGCAGATATGGGTGGACCAAAGGTGGTCCATCATTAAGGATGGAATAATGGTTACCACAGAGGAGTGCGTTAGGCTCAAGAGGAAGAACTCAAGGGCTAAAGTACCCAGCTGGTTCAGTGCTGAGGTCTCCCAGGCAGTATGGAACAAGAGGTTAGCGTATAGGAAATTCAGAAAGACCAAGAGAGAGGAGGATAAGGAGAATGACATAAAGATGGCTAGTCTGGTAAGTAAGGTAATCCAGCAGGCTAAAGCAGAGAAGGAACTGCAGATAGCTGAAGGAGTTAGGAAGGGGGAGAAGGCCTTTTTCGCTACATCAGTGATAAAAGGGACAAGAAGGACAGGATTGTTAGGCTGCGGAAAGGAGATGAGTTGGCGGAGAAGGGGGGAAAGCAGAGGTGCTGAACGAATACTTCTGTTCCATCTTCACCAAGGAGAAAGACTGACCTGTACCTACAGAGGGAGAAGAGAAGCAGGAGGGGAGGGAGCACGGATGTGGTGGTACAGGACAGAGTGAGGGATGGGTCCCTAGCATTGAAGGTGGACAAATCACCAGACCCAGATGGCATACACCCAAGGGTACTGGCAGATGAGTTTGTGATGAGTTTGTGGGGCCACTGGTGGACCTGTTCAAGTAGTTCACTGGAGTCAGGCGTCATGTCTCAAGACTAGAGAATGGCACACATGGCGCCCCTCAGTGAGAGTGGTCCCAAGGATGGCCCAGGGAACTACAGACCGGTCAGTCTGACCTCAATTGTGTGCAAGCCCATGGAGACCATACTTTAGGAAAGGTTGCTTGAGTGTCTAGAGGAATCTGGTCTCCAGGATGTGAAGCAGCATGGGTTTATTGGGGGGAAGGGGGTTCTCAAATGAATCTGATTGACTTCTTTGACTGGGTCACTAAAGCAGTAGACAGGGGCCAGATGGTGGACATCCTTTACCTGGACTTAAGCAAGGCCATTGACTCTGCACCCTACAAGAGGCTGATCAGGAAGTTGGCAGATCTTGGGGTTGGGAAGGAGATGGCCAGATGGTTAGAAAATTGGCAAGGAACAGAACCCAGAGGGTGGTGGGGGACAGTTATCTAGCACCAGGGAGGTCACCAGTGGTATCCTGCAGGACTTGGTGCTGGGACCAGGGTTGTTCAGTGTCTTCATCAGTGATACTGGGGATGGCATTAAGGGCAAAATGTGCTTATTTGCAGATGACACCAAGCTCTGTGGGAGGGTGGACACAGCTGAAGGGATATAGGACCTACATGATCTGGAAAAGCTTAAGAGATGGTCCAGGATTTGACAGCTTAGCTTCAATGCAAAGTTATGCAACTGGAGCTAAGAATCCCAGGATGCAGTACAACCTGGGAGGGATCAGGGTATCAGCAGTAGAGGAGGAGAATAATCTGGGAGTGATGACCACTAGCAACCTGAAGCACTCTATGCAGTGCAGAAAGTAGCAGCAAGGGCAAATAAAATGTTGGGCTGCTGTCAGCAGTAGGTGAGAGGAGATTATTTTGCCCCTGTACAGGTCACTGCTGAGGCCACATCTGGAGTAAGGAGTACAGTACTGGTGCCCACACTTTAAAAAGGACATTAACCTGCAGGAGACTGTCCAGAAGAGGGCAGCTAAGATGATAAAGGGCCAGCAGGGTAGAACGTACAAGGAGAGGTTGGGGGCCCTGAACATGTACTCCCTGGAGGACAGGAGAGAGTGGGAGAGAGACGAGTTGACTGAGACCTTCATGTAGTTGAAGGGGGTAAATAGGGTGGATAAGGAGGATCACTTTAAGCTAAGTGGCAACTGAAACACAAGGGACAGTCTTAAGTTGGGGAGGATTTGGGAAATAGGCTAGGAAGCATGTCTTCACAGAGAGAGTGAGGTTTCGATGAAGACGGTGGGCAGCTTCAAGAGAGGCTGGGATAGACTTAAGGGGAAAATAAAGGTCATGGAAGGGGCAGATGGAAAGCATGGGAGAATTGGGAAGGGGGGGCAGGGTCAGCAGCTTAAGCTGTGGACCCTGCAATACGGGCAGACTAGACGGACCAAATGGCCTTATTCTGATAACTTCTTTGAATGTTCATATGTTGAACTATTTTATTAAAAATTTCCCTCTAAATGGAGAAAATATTCAAAGGGTACAATTCTAATGCTTTTTTTTTTTTTTGTTTTTTTTATAATAGCTATCAGGCACTCCTAGGAGTTAGAGTAACCGTCAGATAGAACCTGAGAAACTTCTTGACTCCTGCCTATTCCTTGCTGTCTTTCCGTTCCTCCTCCGAGGGCCTACTAGTGATTCCTAGGGCCTGGCTTATAACCTTGGGAAATCACTCTTTCGTGGTGGCAGTGATGGCCCTATGAAACTCGCTTCCAAGGTCCTTGAGGGAGGCCGCCTTGGTGGAAGCTTTTAAACTGGGTCTGAATGCACCTTTATTTAGAGAAGCATTTGAAATGTTGTGATTGTCTTCCTCTTATTAGCCTAGATACTGTAATTATTTGATTCTGTATTTTAATTTGTTAGTAACTACTGGTTTCCCTTTTTCCCATAGGGACACCGTGGTGTAATTTGCTGTAATAAAGCAATGTTTATTATGGCAAACACGAGCACAGTTTCCCTCACTCTACGCATGCACCATCCCGAGTTCCTCGCTTCCCGATCACTCTCCCTTTCCTTCACGCCGAACCACAAATGGAGATAGAACCACCACTATGACGCGGCAGTAAGTAATTGAAAAGAAAATGGATCACAAAGTCAGAACTTTGCACTGCCCACAAAAAAGGCTTACTTTTAAAATATATACTGAAAAGCGACCACCTGACAGACCATGCGCTATAACCTAACTGGACCGCGGCCGCACATCAACTTTTTTTAATTTTATATAATTGCAGAGGCAAAAAAAAAGGAAATCCAGCAATCATATAAAATAAAATATGGGTCGGTGTGTGTAAACTCGACTTTTTCACACACCCTTGGGGTTAGATGCTATTCATTTTAACCCCTCGTGTGTGTGTAAACTTCTCGTTACACACACTGACCCATACTTTATCCTATATTTTATAACACTACTTTAATTATTGCCTGTATCCTGTACCATATGCTGACGCTGCAGAAACGACTTTACAGTTATGTCATTGACAGTGGCAACATTGCTAAATCACTGTAAAGTCCGCTCAGGACCCTGGCACAGCTTCCCATGGTCTTGCACCGCCTCCTCAATTCAGCTCTTACTCGGAGTTGATAATAATAAATTATGGGGGGGGGGTGCAGAAGGCACAGCCCCCCACAAAAAAAAATGTTTATTTTTCCAACAGCACAATGCTGATGGCAATTGTGGTTGACATGCAACCGTTGTTATAAAGTCGGGTTGACATATTTTTGTCGAACCGGAATTGTAGATCCATCCTGTACAGCACCCTGAGGCTCAGGGCAAAGGTGTTTAAAGAGCAACTTTCTATTATAATAAAAAGCTTATTAACACTAGATTTACACTAAATATGTTTTAACTTTATTGTTTTGCTAATTTTTTTTTCACTTTCCTCTGCTGTTGGTCCACTAAATATTGTAGTTAATGCTGCACTTATTTCACTGAGTCTTTCAAAGTGATCAGACTCTCCCTGCTAACCACACAATTGCTGTTTGTGACATCACAGTCTGTTAGCATAGTAAGCACTATGATGTCATAAAGGCACTGTGAGGGTAACAGGGGAAAGGCAAATGTTTTCGAATGTTTTCTATACAGACTTTTTAGATGGACTACCAAGATGTGCTGTAAATCATGGAACAGAACACTGAAAATGAAAACATTTATTAAATTATAACAACTGAAACATTTTATTTATAAAAGCACATGCTGAAGTGCAGAGTTGCTGTTTAAGAAATAAAGCCTTACTTACTTACCTAATCACCCCTATGGGAAATATGGCACTCGACTGTGCCTCGTGACATGTTATGTCTCTAGGAGGTGTTTAACAGACTGGTAGTCTAACCCCTCGTCATGCCTTACTGCTTAATTTAGGAAAATATCTCTGTTGTCACTGGAGAGCAATCCGTGGGTGGCTTACCTGCTAAAACTGTCTTTCTGCCCTTTAGATATGAAATCTCAATTGCTTACACTTTCCAGTTTCCTGCATTTTCATCTTTCATTGCACACTCTTCTCTTCAACATCACAGTGCAACAATGATATTCTATAGCTGCATATGGAATGTCCAATTTCTCTCTCTCTCTCTCTCTCTGTCTCCCTCCCTCTCTGTCCCCCGATGCAGTTGTAAACCCCCAATGAGGTTTTAAATACTTGGTTTTGTTTTGCAGATAGCAGTCTGCCTACTCTGGACTTGCTGCCTGTAGACTGACTGAGAAAACCCAGTCAGCCCTTCAGTCTAAGTCTTTCTCCTTGGCCTCTGACTAGTTATAGGGAAAAGTCAGTCATGCAAGAAGTGGCTTTTATTTTCTTACTCAATATGTGATTGACTTGTGTTAATACTGGCTGAATGTATGAGCCCTCTAATAGTCCAGCTGTCCTGACAGTTCACTTATTGTGTTCAAGCAACCTGATTGACTGATGGCTTGGTACTCTGACCTCATTGCCAAGTCCCTGGGGGTCAAAAGTGCTGAAGGAGGAAGCTGCCTTGCTGATTCACAGGCAAGTTAGTTAGGCTCCCAAAGGCATCAGCATTTAAGGCAGAAAAATTGGTATTTAACAGGACTTTTTGGTTTGTGTTGACTTAAAATATAGAGGAGAAATGGCAACTACAAAATCCACAAAAAACAAGCTAACCTTCTGTTTGAACCACAGGAGAGATCGGTGAGTGGTGGTATGGAAGGCCGCACCAGATCACAGGCAGCACCAACTGAAAGTGGCACAAGCAAGGGATTGCAGAATCCTGCAATTGCAGCACTCCTGGGCCTGACTTCCAAGTTGCAGAAGGAGGCTAAAGCTGGGTTTATAAATATTGCAGCTCAGATTACAGATCTCCAAACAGTGGTAACCGGTCTTGCAGAAACTTCTGCCTCACATACATCTCGCGTAGGTGAGCAGGAGCAGAGGGTGAATGAACTGGAAGACCTCATATCTGACTTGGTGCAAGAGATGAATATTTACAAAGAACAGATTGAGAATTTAATGGCCAGAGCTGAAGACCAAGAAAATCAGGCATGTTGCCCCAACGTTAGAATTATTGACTTGCCAGAGGGTCTCGAGGGCAGGGATGGAGGCAAAGCAGTGCAACAATGACTTGTAGAAAAGCTTGGCAAGGAACCCACGGCTTCAGAATTTGAAATACAGAGAGCACATCGCACTGGTCCGAACCCTAAGCCAGGAGAGAGAC
Source organism: Neoceratodus forsteri (assembly GCA_016271365.2). Taxonomy (NCBI): domain Eukaryota; kingdom Metazoa; phylum Chordata; order Ceratodontiformes; family Ceratodontidae; genus Neoceratodus; species Neoceratodus forsteri. Next base: position 974,839,502 of record CM057459.1, read on the forward strand.
CTAGGCACTAACTTATTAAATATCTTCGATTTCCTGAAAAGGAGAAAGTTTTGAGTGGCACAAGCTCACGGTCCAATCCCGGTAGATGGTGGACAGGTATCCATCTTCCAGGATTATTCACAAGATGTCCAGGTTCACTGTCAGAAATTTGTGGGAGTCAAGGCAACTCTACATCACAGAGGATGGGACTTTGTCCTTCTGTTCCTGGCAAAATTGAAGACACTCAGACTAGGATGCCCTCCAAAATATTTCATGAAACTGTAGGATGCGGAGTGCTATGTAAACAGAGAGGATGCAGCCGGTGAGGGAGGATTGTGCCCCAGAGAGTGAGCTGTAGCCACTACTCGAACATTTCTGTCCAGCCTTTTACAAATGTGAAACATGAACATTCCCAAGACAGTAAGTGATTATGTCTCCTATAGGCAAGAATTCTGTGAATACAGAGGAAAAGTGATTTACTGAGGGGTAGATCACAACTGTGCTCACTATTGTAAGTTGTTATCTTTTAACGTTGAGGGAGCAAGCGGGGTTTGTTGGAACATCTGGGACATATTATTTAATTCACCCCTCCTACCGTACACCTAGCTCCCTCTCTCCACCTTCCTTCACTCTCACCCCCTTCTCTCCTCCCTCCCCCTCACTCTTCCTCTTCCCCCTTATTCAGACCTCCCAGCTACCTACACACCTATCTCCCTGTTCCCACCTTCCCTTACACCCCTCTCCTCCCCCCACTCTTTCTCTCTCCCATATTCTATATTCTGACTTTCCAGTTAATGTACCCCACCCCTGTCAACCACCTTAGGCTCGCACTTGTAAACCTGTCTCCCTAAACTGCTGCCTCGCCTCCGCATCACACACCCTACTTCCTCTTTGGTCCTTCCTTGCCTCTTACACCCCTCTCACACCTCCCCTACCATGGCCTATAACTAATTTCTTCCTTTTTCATCTATCACTGTCTCCTTCTGTCAGCTAACTCCTCCCCTTCTGCTCGCTACCCTCTATTCCCCCTCTCCAACTATGCACCTTGTTTTTTTTGACTAGGACCTTGTACCTCTCCAATACAATGCCTGTCTTGGGCTGCTCATATTTTCTTCTCCCGTTTGATTTCTCTAGGTACTCCTATTGCTCCCCTCCTCCTGTTCTTTCAATATACAGGTCCCCAGCAATGTCATCCCTATTGGCTGCTCTCTTTGTATGTGAATACTGGTATCCCTGTAACTCTTGAATCCTTTGCAGCCTGAGCATTGTGGACTAATACCATGTCTAATTTACTGTAACCAAGTAGCACTTACTTTGTATTTTATTTTGTTTTCACTTACTGGACTTTGCTCACACTTATGCTGTTCTCTTGTACCATTGTTTCCTGTCTTCGTTTTTTTCCTTCATTACATGACGTGGAGCCTTTGCAAATCAGCCCTGGCTCAAAGGTTGTAATTCTGAGATTTCAATAAATAAATAAAATTATGTTGTGACAGGATTGAAATGGCTGTAAAGAGAAGTCACTAATGTCAATGGGGCGGCCAGCCCTATGAGGTTGAGCGCTGGGCGCACACCTCGCACCATGCTGGCACCTGGGTTTGGGAGCAAGCTCGGGTGCCAGGGGTCAGCAGGGGAGGGATAGGATGGAGGCGCCTGCTGGGCTGTTCTCTTGTCCCGGGGAGGGTGGCTTGGAGCTCTGATGACCCCTGGTGGAGATCGGGGTGTTGCAGAGCTCTGAGCAGCATGTACATCAGGCGTGGCCCGATGCTGGCAGGGTTGCCATACACCATAGTCGGGGCGTACACCCACGCCGCAGGGAGGGAGGGAGGGGACTAAGGGACTTAAAGGGGAAAAAATCCCTTCCTGGCTGGATAGACGATGGCTTCCTCCAGCGCCACCGCCACACGTCCAACGCTGGTCTCCTGTCACTGCCCCCCCCGCTCTCTCCAGGGGTGTTAGCCCGGCGCTGCCCCGGAGAGGTCACAGCTACCTTGAAGATGACGGGAGGGATGGCGGACGGTAAAGCGGTTAGGCCAGTGGGGATAGCCCGAGAGAGTTCCAGATCAGGGAGTGAGAAAGAGAAATTGAAAAAAAAAAAAAATAAATAACATCAACAGGCACCGTATGGCAGCAGAGCTTCGTGGGCAGGGGCTGGTTGGCATTTTCTTGGTGTCCCTCGGAGATTGACAGCCTGTAAAATTGACACTGGATTTGCTGGACAATCAGATCCCTCAGAGAGACAACACCAACTTGCAGCCCACGTCGATCATAGCACATACTATCTTGGTAGTTATGGTTACAAAGTTCATATGGGACTGCATACATATTTTATTACACATTAACAAGGAGTAAAAATGTTCTAACTTGGTTCTCGGGTATGGAGGTGTAGTACCTATGAACCAACTGACTGTTGCTTACATTTATTATGGACACTGCCTGTATGTGAGCCTAGAGAATAAAATCTGAATTCAGCTATTCCCAGATACTGTAGTGGGTGAGACCCGAGGGGAGTGCTCATGTATAGCAACAAGAAGAACATTTTAATGTCCATCAGAATGGCATGTCCCTTCCATAATGCTCTAAACAAAACTGAACTTAAATGATTGAACTATGCATGCCGTCCATATATTATCTTGTTTGTTTGACTAGCATACCCAGCGCAACGCATGGTGCTCTTCCTCATTACCAAGGACACACAGTTTGGGAGATTGCAAGGGCAGTCTACTGTTCAGTACTCAGTTTGATATGCAGGGCTGTTTTTCCCTTCAGGAATTTCACCATAAGGCTCTGTTTGTGTTGGCTCGTCTGCTACGAGTCACCCTTTGGAAGCTCAGGGGCTAATCCCTTTGCTGATGCATTAAAATGTGGCTGTTTCCTCTTTTTTTGAACTGGAAGGATATGGATTACTGGCTTGACTCCCACCACGACAACACCCTCTTGACCGCAGCTTGGGTTGTGGGTATTAGTGAGAGAGGTAAGGATTTTTCATTTGTCCCCATTGGTTCACATGACTTTGGAACCAGGTGTATGAATCTCCTGGACAGCAGTTAGATCGGAGCCTGATTGGGGCTGGTGTGTCTTGATCCCCTGAAATTACTGGATTACCAGTTCCTTGGATACACAGCGACCCCTAGCTCTGACAAATTTGCTGATATTCTGATAGTGGAAATTAATTGTACAGAGATTGAAGAAACATATGGCTTCTTGTCAGTTACTCAGGACAATATTATAACTCAACTGCTGTCTGAATGAACGTATTAAGTGATAGTCTATGCTACTGAATATGATATGAATTAGTAATTCTTGTAATGTAGATTGACTTAGGGGGTGTGAGGAAGATATTAAAAGTCATGCCCTATTTGCAGAAAATTATTATTAGAAGGAGCAGAGGTGAAAACATTTAAGAGTAAGGCTAGGAGGGCTAGATTTCAGATGTTCATAGCTAATAGTTTGGATTTAATATAACCAGATGGTGACTCCCTAAATAGGGAAGCGGTACAGGTGAATGGCTATCACTGGATCCATGTCCTGAGCTTGGATGTTGTATAAAAAAATAAAATAATAATTTTCTTTTATTGTATAGCATGGAATACCCCGTCAGCAGCATCATATGGGTGGTGAAGAGCTTGTCGGCCTATAACACGCTTATTAGGGTTATATCCTATTGACCAACTGCCTTGGTGGATTATTTGTCTAATTGTCACATTAAAAATACTACTACTGTACTAAGATATGTCAGCTTTTTGGTGGGATCCAATTTCCTGCCAATGGACACAAATTGATGGAAAAGTTTCTGATGCCAGCTAGACTGGCAGAGTATATAAAATCACTAGCCAACTTTTTACAACAGGTTTATCTCAGTTCATCATCCCTCCTCTCAAGTTTTATGGAGGATACCTACATATTATCTTCATAAAGCTTATTTCTGCCTATACTGATTGTCAAGGTGTAAATTCCATTGCCCGATGTCCATGCCTGAACTAAAATCACTGTCTGGCAGATCCTTTGATCTGCCGACTTCAGCCCAAGGACAAGTGATTTGTTTTCTCTGGGCTGCATTTCTGTATTGTGATAGGCCACCTTTTTTTGTTTTTTTGTTACACATCGATCCCTGTCTTTCTGCCCCCCAGTACAGGCTGTATACCATTCTGTTGCCATTCTGCTTCTCTGATTCATCTCCTCTGCAACATAGCAACTTTGGTGGTGTGCTTTCATTGGCCACAATCCGCTCATTGGAGGAGAACCTTGCCATTATGGGAAGGATCAGTGCTGCACGCCATCATAGGGAGTCACGGTAGGAGTTTGAGGAGAGTCACTTGCTCAATATAATGACGATGATCCCATTGCAAAGCATTGCAAGGCTGCAAAGCAATTCCAAATCGAAGAGATGGGTAAAACAGTTTTTGGTGCTAGCTTAAGAAGTGGATGGATTCTCTGTGTAACTGTTACTGTCTGTTCCCCACTACTGTCTTTTTCTCCCCTCCCCTACCTATTGTTGTTCATTCACATCCCTCATTTTCTGCCTATGTGCCTACAGTGGTGACTGACTGGTAGTTTTTGGGAGGTTGCTGGGCACGGAGTCATTGGGACTAGTAGATGGGGTGGGTACAGAAAACTTCTCAGTGGGTTTCACGTATTGACTTTTCTGTGCCAGTGGTCAGATTGTGGGGTACGGACCCAGTCCTCTGAAGGATACAGTATGTTTCGACTCGGAGCCAAAGCAAGCATGGTTGCAGACTGAGTGTGTTGACTGGTACTATTGCTTTGATGCTTTGTGATTGTGTACTTTGCATGTGTGGCACTGCGGCACGTCGGACCATCCCTGCTGCTGCTATGTCATTCAGCCACCCTCAGGCTTCCATCCTATTGCTGCACTAATTGTTAGCTACTCCAGTCATTTGGCTTGCTGAACTCTTCCCCACAACCCTTGCTTGATTCGGGAGCAGATCAGATGTTGCGGTTTGCTTTGCTACTGCTTCCCCAATAGTATTAAATCAGCAGAGACTCACGGGGTTTATAAGTCTAGAGGAGCAGGGACCTGGCATTTTTAAGAGCATTACTGACCTGGGTTGCCCACGACCACCTGCATTCCAGACAGTGGGCAGTGGTGGTATGTACGTTGATCAGGGTGTGGAAAGGCAAGTCTGTGCTCCCCCTGTGCTTGCCTTGAATTATGGTAATATGAGTGGTTCCATGCAGTGAGAGAGAGCGTGGTATAAGTTTAGGCCTGGCTCCAAGCCGGGACCGACAAGCCGACCAGGGAACCAGGAGGCCGGGAGAAGCAGGCAGAAAGCCGGCATAGCCCTCGAGCACCCAGGGACCGGAGGGCTCCAAGCCGCCAGGCGGGCGGCGCAGCAGACAAGCTGACCAGGGAACCAGGAGGCCGGGAGAAGAGGCAGAAAGCCGCACAGCCCTCGAGCACCAGGGACGGAGGGCTCCAAGCCGCCAGCGGGCGGGCGGCGACAAGCGCCGACCAGGGAACCAGGAGGCCGGGAGAAGCAGGCAGAAAGCCGGCACAGGCCTCGAGCACCCAGGGACGGAGGGGCTCCAAGCCGCCAGTGAGCGGGCGGCGACCCGACATAGGCCGACCAGGAACAGGAGGCCGGGAGAAGCAGGAAAGCCGGCACAGCCCTCGAGCACCCAGGGACCGGAGGGGCTCCAACCGCCAGCGGGCGGGCGGCCGACAAGCGACCAGGGAACAGGAGGCTGGGCTGAGCAGAAAGTGCAGGGCAAAGCCGCAAACCAATCGGAAGCGACCGCTAACTCTGCCTTGCTTCTGATTGGTGCGCCTTTCCCATAGACTTTAGCTGGACTTTGCAACCATTTCTGGCGGGATTTCTGTTATTATGCTTTATTGTTAAAATTACCTAAAAAGAGCTGTTTTACTTTTAAATGTGCCCTATTTGAGGGTTGTGTAGATACCTAGTTAGTATGAGATTACAGCCTTTTTGTGTTTCTGTGTGGGCTAGGCGGCAGGCGCTAACCCCCCACCCTCCCAGTCTTTGTTGTGCAGATTCAGGCTTTTTAGCACCTTTTGCAGATTGCTGCAATAAAGTGCCTTTGCTCACTGCCTTCTCCTCTGTCCCCTACCTTCCAGCCGGCACAGCCCTCGAGCACCCAGGGACCGGAGGAGCTCCAAGCCGCCAGCGGGCGGGCGGCGACCGACAAGCCGACCAGGGAACCAGGAGGCCGGGAGAAGCAAGCAGAAAGGTACGGGCAAAGCCGCAAAATTTTTGCCCGCCCCCCCTCTCGGTTGATTCTTTTTATACACCTTTTCCCGCCATTTCTCTAATCCACGCCCATAGCTATTTCTCTTCCTCTACTTTAACCCCTACCTTCCCTCCACAATGTTACTTTGCTTCCTTTTGCTTCTGAGCCTCTCATCTTCCTCAATCCCAAATGAAAATTATGATATACCCCATGCCATGATGATTAAGGCAGTGAATATGGCCTGCCCACCCTGCCATCCCAGTGGACACCCACCAATTCCTTATTTATATTCTGCCATTTTGCACTGCAATCCCTGGGTATCCCACAAAAGGCTCTCTATCCTTACATCACTCCTCAAGTGCCTTGCATCCATTTTGGCATTACATTAACCCACTATGCCCGTCCATCAGATTATTACTTGTGATAAATTCCACACCCATATAACAGGACCCTCACCCATTACACAGTGGTTCCCCAAGAAGAGGAGGAAATGCTCTGATCACTCCCTATCCCTATCATTTGGTGCCCTCCTCAAACTAATCTTCTTCCTTCTGATCAGTATTGGTACTATTGAAATCAATCCTGGCCCCACTGAAAGTTTTTTATCCCATCTGAGCTAACCTCCATAAATGGCCTAAGTTTCCTTCACTTCAATGCCTGCAGCCTCCTAAAAAAGTTCTCCTTAATACAGGCATGGGTTGCACATACCCTACCTGACTTCCTGGTTATCTCTGAAACTTGGCTCAGATCTACAACAAAAGACAGTGATATAAACCTTCCCAATTACCAGCTCTTCAGATCAGATCGCCCTTCCAGGGGTGGTGGGGTACCATCTACGCCAAGGAAACCATCTCTGCATCCTGCCTCATCAATACATCCGAACCAAAGGAATTTGAATGCTTGTCAATTAAAATATCCCTTCCTAACATGTCTTCCTTTAAATTGATTGGCTGCTATAGGCCCCCTCTGCAGGCCTCAAACTCCTATCCACCTAGGATCAATACTCAGTCTAGGCCCTGAAGATACCATCATCCTTGGTGATTTGAATTTAAATTGGTTATCTAATGCATCTGCACCCTAGTAACCTTCTGTGACATCTATGGATTCACTCAATTAATCAAAGATCCAACAAGGATTAACCTAAAAATACTACCAACAGCTCACTCCTGGATATTATGATGGTAAACAAGCCTCACTTATATTCTCATGCTGGAGTACCCAGTGATGTAAGTGATCATTGTCCTATAGCTGGCATAAGATCTACACTCAAGCCATCCAATCCTGCAAAATTCTCCATAAAAGGTCAAAAAGAATTTCAACATCTCAGGATATCGCCATGATTTGTGCAATACAACATATTGGCAAGATTTTTACCTTACAACCTCAGTTGAGACAGCTCTTCAGATCTTAAAGGACATTATCACTAATGCCCTCAATATACATGCACCAATCACCAGTGTCAGAACTAAAGTAAAATCTTGTCGTTGGTTCACTGCTGACCTTAAATCAGCTTTGTTAGCCAGAGACAAACTCTGGAAAAAGAAGAAGAACAAAGGATACTAGAGACTGGCTTCAATTCAGAAAAGCAAGAAACTCATGCACAAACAAATAAGAAATGCCAAAGCTGCCTACTATAGAGCTGAATTGGATGCATCCTATACTAACCCATCCAGATTCTGGGGTACTATAAAGGAATTCTAGGCCAAAATTCTACCCTGCCTTATCCTCCAAACTGCTACTAAGTGACATAGAAATCATTGACAAGCAAGAAATCTTAAATACCTTCAATAACCATTTCACCACAGCTGGCCTAGCATTTGACTCTTCACCTGCAAATCTCTTGAGATCATCATTAAACCTTCAGTCCACTGTGGGACAAAAGGCTGCTTCAACATTCTCCTTCGAACCAATATCCTTAAAAGAAGTAGAAGACCTCCTATCCAATTTAGATACTTCTAAGAGTGCAGGTGCAGACTCCCTGGACCCCTACTTTCTTAAAGTAGCATTGCACGCCTTATCTGCCCCCCTCACTCACCTCTTCAATCTTTCCCTAGCTACTGGTTCCATCCTCTCCATATGGAAAACAGCTCAAGTAGTTCCACTACTTAAATCAGGTGATCCCATGGACCTTAACAATTACAGGCCCATTTCCATCCTACCGGTACTATCCAAGATGCTTGAAAAATTAGTAAATTCACAGTTAAGGGCCTATCTGGACACCAACAACCTCCTAAATCCAGCACAATCTGGATTTAGATCAATACATAACACCATCTCTGCCCTAGCCAAAGTCACTAACGATTGGCAGACTGCCTTGGATAAAAGAATAGTACCTGTGCTGTGTTCCTGGATTTGAGTAAAGTATTTGATACAGTGGATCATGAATCATTAATCTCCTCTCTTAGCTCTGTAGGCCTTGATTCACTCTCACTCAATTGGTTTAGGTGCTATCTCTCTGGAAGGTTACAATTGGTAAAAATGAAAATTACCTATCTACCTCTAAACCACTGCTAAGAGGTGTACCACAAGGCTCTATCCTAGGCCCCATCCTCTTTGCCATTTATATTAATAACATTGATGCCAACCTCTCTCAATCTAACATTCATCTGTTTGCTGATGATACTGTGTTATATGTCACAATCCTCACCATCAAAAGCCTGTGAACTGTTACAGTCAGAATTCTCCATCCTACAACACAACCTATTGGAAAAAAATTACTTAAATGCCAAAAAACAAAAGCTATGTTCTTTGCAACAAAGAATTGCTCTGCCACTACCCCATCATTCATCACCCCACAATTATCCACCTTATTTGGAGAAAAGCTGGAATTTGTGGATAAATTCAAATATCTTGGAGTCTGGATTGACAATAAGCTTGACTACTCTGTCCACATTGAAGAGCTATTAAAAAAGTTGAGACAAAGGCTTGGCCTATTTTACAGAATAAAACTACCTTACCAGAGACTCCAAACAAAGATTAATCCAGGCATCATTCCTATCCCTTATTGACTATGCTGACTTTCTCTACGGCCATTGCTCACTCTCCCTCTTAAATAAGCTGGACACCCTGTATCATAGAGCCATCAGATTTATTACAGACCTTCCCTCCAGCACCCATCATTGCTCTCTTTACATGGCAGTCAATTGGACATCCCTACAGCACAGAAGAAAAAGGAATGCTGCAATCTGGATCTTTAAAGCTTTATCAGGCAAACTCCCCTCCTATATCTCAGACTGTTTCACCCGAATCACATCTAGGCCATACACCTTAAGGATCAATAAGCTCATTATGCTAAAGATTCCCATTACCTGCACCCGGTTTGGGAGGGCTGCTATCAGCTATTCCTAGCATTTGTCTGGAACTCACTCCAAAAATCTATGAATCTGAATACCCTCTTACCTTATCATCCTTCAAAGATTATACACGCCCTTTTCCAGAGTTGTGCAACTGCTTCCATAAGGCCTAGTCTCCCATCCAACTTACACCCTCCTTCTGTAATCCACTATGTTTAGTTTCCTTCTTCTACCCAGTCAGTTATCACATTTCATAAAAAGCCTACAAAAGCCCTATTATTTGATTATTATCCCTGCTATATCTATTATCCTCTTCATTTTTACAGGTTAAGTTATTTTACTGTGCCTTGTATATCTGTAAATTTTGTATATATCTCTTATTTATTTGATTGTACTAATGTTATGCTATTCTCATGTCTTTGTAAAAAAACTTGTACCCTTATTTGTATGACCACTCAGGTCCATCTTGTAAATGAGCTATGCTCAATGATGTTCGCCTGAATAAATAAAGATTTTGATTGATTGATTGAATGATCTAATGAGGGACCACAGGCTAGTGGATTCCTGGAGACATCTTAACCCCAGTGGAAGGGAATATTCTTTCTGTTCTAGTGTTGCTCAGATGGAGCCAGACAAATCTGGATCAACCAGATACCTGACCTTTGTGGCAGGATAGTGGATCTGCTGGATACTTCCACTGTCTGCCTGTGGATCTGTCTTTTGGATCCCTGGTCAGATCCTGCATTATCTGACAGCCGGATCCAGGGATCTGACACTAGATCCCTGGATCTGGCACTGGGATCCCATGCTAGATCCAGGGATCTGGCATCGAATTCCTGGATCTGGCACCGGATCCCTGGATCTGGCACTGGATAATGCAGGATCCGACCTCTGTGTTCGGCTGGATCCTGGGCCAGATCCTACTCAAATAGTGCCACCATCTGCCAGATCACTGGCGGATCCACGGCGGCACTATCCAAGCAACACTATTCAGTTCTCACTCTGCTAAAACTTACTTTCGATTAGACATGGTCTTAGCTTCACAAGATTTACTGCAGACGGTCACCTCAGTAATTCACAGTGCAATCCTAATTTCTGATCACTCCCCTATCCAAATTACACTATTCGGCACTGGTTCACCATATGCTAGTCAAGTGTGGAGGCTAGGCCCTGTATTACTGAAAAAAACCCAAAAATTTAAGGACTATGTGAGAACCCAAATCTTGGATTTCTTGACTAATAACCCCCCAGGTACAACATCCGCTTCGATGCGCTGGGATGCATTAAAGGCTGTATTACATGGAGGCATAATCTCTCATGCATCTCATAAAAAAAAGTGGGCAATCAGTATCTATCTGGGTTGGAGGAGCAGATACAAAAAGCATAAAAATTACACATTGATAGCCCTATCCCTGAAAACTGTCACTCTGTACAGAAGCTTAGCCGGCTCTATAACATCGCCAATACAGCAAACGTAGAGAGATGCCTATTACTCACCCAGGCAGGTACTTATTTTGAAGGAGACTCAGGAGGGAAATGGTTGGCCTGGCAATTACATAATAGACAAGGGGTCAAAAACATATCTCAAATACAGGACAGTGTAGGTGATTTGCAACAAGTGGATAGTGAAATTGGGGAATGTTTTTGTTCCTACTATGGAGGTATTATGTAAGTCTGAGGTAACACCATCAAAGGCCCAAATAGAACTAGTTTTCAGTAAGGCCCAATTGCAAACAATAAGTGAACAAGATGGGAAGTAGTTAGAGGAACCAGTCCAGTTGGAGGATATTAAAATGCGACCAAACATCTGGGAGTCCCAGGCCCCAGGCCCAGATGGCTACCCAAGAGACTTCTTCAGAATGTTTAGTCAGGAACTCCTGGCCCACCTGCATGATATGATTGGAGAATGTTTGACCTTGGGAATTCTGCCACCTTCAGTGCATGCTGCCACTATTACTGCCCTCCCCAAACAGGGTAAGGATCCCATGCACTGTTCTTCATACTGACCAGTTTTTCTCCCCACATCTGACTACATAATTGTGGCTAGAATTCTGGCCGGTAGGTTTGAGAAAATCCTTCCTTCCATTATCCACAAAGGTCAGTCTGGTTTTGTAAAAGGCAGGTAAGGAAAGCTCTATGTCAGATGTACTCTTGATATAGTATGGCGATGATCGGAGAAGGAAAAAGCATGAAAGCCCTGGGATATTAGCACTAGATGCCAAAAAGGCATTTGATAAGGTAGAATGGAGGTACTTACTTGAAACGTTACAAATATTTGGACTTGGTGATAACATGATAAAATGGATATGAGCACTATATAATTTGCCCTTGGCCCAAGTGTTAGTTAATACTGCACTCACAAAACCCGTTCAGTTGATCCGTGGTACTAGACAGGGGTGTCCCCTTTCTCCTTTGCTATATGTAATGTCCTTGGAGCCCCTAGCTGCAGTAATTAGACACGATCATAGAATACAAGGTTTAACAGCTGGCTGTCTGCACCATAAAATAGCCTTGTTCATGGACGACTTGTTAGTCTGTTTCCAAGACCTGCAGAGTAGTATTCCAATGCTGCACAACATACTCTCAGAATATGGTTCCCTAGCCGGTCATAAGATCAACTGAACTAAAAGTGAAATTATGGCCCTGGGTCATTGTGATTCTGGTTTTCTGGAATCATCCCCACTAAAATTAAAATCTGTTAAATCCCTGAAATACTTGGGTATTATGATTCCCATGAATATCTCAAATTTATATAGATAAAACTATGTTAACTTAATCAATAATATTAAGAAAGATTGCGATAGATGGGAGGAACTCCCTATAAGCCTGCTAGGTGGAATAAATTTGATAAAAATGAACATACTACCGAAGTGTTTATATTTATTTCAAAACTTACCAATCAGGGTTCCAAAATAGTTCTTCCAATGGTTAAACAGCATTTTGAATAGATTCATGTGGTGTAGAAAAGTGGCTAGAATAAAAAGGACACTAGTATAGCCTCCACTGAACAGAGGACTTACACTTCCTAATTTTAAGTACTATTACTGGGCAACTCAACTTGCCTTTTAAGATAAACAATTGACTAACCTGACTCTGGCATGGAGGGGGATGGAAGAGGAAATGGTGGTTGGAGGGTTAATGAGTGGCATTTTATCACCTTCCCTGTATCAGACACACCCTTCAAAATGTAAAAACCCATTAACCAGAACATTAACAAGGTTATGGACAGGGGTTCATAAACATATAGGACATCCAAAGAGTCGCTCTCTGAATATTGCCCTACATATAAGCTTTGAAGACCAAAAAGGTTACAATGTTTTTATACACCAGACATTATTAAGATGGCAAAGAATGGGAATATCCACTGTAGGTGATCTGATTTATGGGGGCAGGCTGAAGTCTTTTTTAGAGTTAAAGCAGCAATTTGGTATCCAATCTGGGGATTATTTTATATACAGTATCTTAGAATCAGGCAATACATTACAGACACTGACCTTATGATGTCCCATATTGAGGAGACATTGTACAAACCGCAGCCTAACACAGCTACCCTGTCTGCACTTTATAGATTATTTTTGGGAGCTGCTCCTCCACCGGATATCAAGTCTTGAGTTACTTGAGAAAATGACTTGGACATAACAATTGATGGCTCTCTATGGTTAGCCATTATATAGCGCATACAGTGGCGTCCCCCAGGATGAAACACAATTCTGCAGCATTTTGCAGCACTCTGCAGAAGACCTACTGAATAAAGCAATGTAATGTCAATGGTAATTAGTCCCCCTTTGTCATTCAGGAAAATGTGACACTGCCAGGTTGAAGTGAATGCCACAGTTTCCTGCATGACAAAGGGGACTAATTGCCAGTGAAATTACATTGCTTTATTCAGTAGGTCTGCTGCAGCATACTGTAGAGTGTGTTCAAAGTGTGTTTCATCCTGGGGGATGCCACTTTACATCGATGCTCTGTGTCAAATAAGCTGTGACAAATTCAGTTGAATTATGTATATTAGATATACTTAACACCATGTAAATTACAGAAAGTTACTCCCACTAAATCAAACATCTGCCCAAAATATCAAATTGCAGATGACAGTTTTTTACAAATGGCCCTTACATGTGTGACGGTGTTCCTTTTTTGGGTGGAAGTCCATTCAACCATCCAGAGAGTACTTGGGTTTGATCTGCCTTAAGCCCTGTTTACACAGCAGCAGCATTTCACATACCTCTCCACTGCCTTCCTTCTGTGCTGTGTGTTGATGCAGCAATTCAGAGTTTACACTGCCTATGATGATGCACCACACATTGTGTAGAGGAGTGTTTGTGGGCTCAGGAGGTTGGGTTTACCATAAGTGACATCTGCTGTGTCGCTTTGTATTGACGTGCTGTTACGAATATGAGGTGCTGAAGTGCCACAGGGACTGTTATCAGCTTAGCACACCCAAATTCAGCAAAATAATTTTTTCAAGAGCAGAAAGACCACTGAACTCGGGAAAGTGCATAGAAATGTTAGCCGAGTGCTACAAGTATTATAAATTAGGGTCCACGGACCACAATACTGGACATGGGCAAATGTGGGCGCATATCCCTGGGAAGTGGGGATATGAATATGTATTAGTGCATGCCCAGTATCACAGTCCCACTGTAGAACCCTAATTTGTAATACGTGTAGCCCTCATTTAACATTTTTCTGCACTTTCCCGAGTTCAGCATTCTTTCTGCCCTTGAAAAGTTTATTTTGCTGAACTTGGGTGTGCTGACAGTGTCTGGCCAGGAGCCTCCAAGAGATTCATGCCATACTGGAGGATGCTGGAAGAGGAGACTTTCGATCGGAGTGAGCACTGCCAACTGTCCACATGCCAGGTAATGTGCTTTTAACTAGTTCACTCCAATACATGTCCCCTCTCCTGAGTCGCATCAGAAACTCAATGCGAAGCCCCCATAATACGCTCCCAAAAGTGTCCAGACTGTCGACTTTGAAGTGCATCAACCCATGCACATGGGTTGATGCACTTTAAAGATTGCAGTGTAAACAGGGTTTAAGACTCTGCTGGAATTTGTTAGGTGCAGACTTACAGTATCAGTAGCTTCCAGGAAGAAACATTGGCTGTGTGATGTCACGCTGGTGAATGCCAGGAAAACTGTAGCACGACACTGGGTCAGTAAAACATCTGTGAGCACAGCTCACTGGGCGAACAATCTTGCATTGTGTATGCATTCAGAGAGATGCCAGCTGCATGTTAATGGTCAGGAATCTTTGTTCCTAAAAACCTGGCAACCTTTCATTAATGCCATTGAATAGGGTGTAATCATTGTTTAAAAGAAAATCTTCCTTGATATACATAGCAGTAATTTTATTATGTTTCAGACTGCTGTCTATATCAGCAAAGTAAAGAATTTGAGAAAAAATGTGTAAGTATCTTTAGTGCTTGCAACTGTGGGCCGGATATTCAGACTGCGCCAGGCAGGGGCACAAGCCTGGGCGCAGCGCAACTGGGATGTGACAGGGCATGGTTTGGGCGATATTCATTGGTGCTGCGCCATGGCTCAGCACAGTTGAATATGGCACCGAGGCCACCCACATTGCGCATGGTGTAGTGGCACTGTGCCAGCGCAAGTGGCAAGAGAGGAGCAGGGGGATGTGCTAGCACAAGTGCAGTTGCGCTAGGTGCAGGAACCACGATATTCAGCGGTGGGTATGCAGATGGGTCCATTATGCATGCAAGGTGCAAATGGGGCCATTTGCATGTCATTATGGCCCCATTTGCATGCAGGTGCGCCGATCCCCGGCGACTTGCGTTTGGCGCCCTGCCAGGCTGCAGCCGTCTGGGACAGACACCCTCTGCCCCTTGGTGGCAACACATCCCAATGCCCGATCGCCGGCTTAGTAATGGTAAAAGAATCTCTGGTGGTCCAGTGGACCTGCTCCCTAGCCTGATCGCGGGCATAGATATTGTACAAGACTCCCTGGTGGTCTAGTGGAAGGTATCCCAGCCCGATCACGGGCTCAGTAAATTAGAATACATCCCTGGTGGTCCAGCGGTACCCCCCTCCCCACCCGCCCACTCAGACCCGCCACCCAGCTCCCCGGTCAGTGGTGGGCAGCAGCTCCCCAGCTGCCCACCGGCTGACAGCATACAGTACGGCTGTACTCCCATAGGTCCATGGCGTGTGCCAATGGGCGTGCAGACCTACTGTACTACACAGTCCTGATATGTGAATGAAGTCCATTCACAGATCGGGACTGAGGAGGAGCGGAGGGAGTGGACCAAGACAGCAGGTGTAAGAAGGTCCTTCAGGTAACCAGGGCCCAGGCCATGTAGGGCCTTAAAGGTGAGCAAGCCCACCTTAAAGACAACCCTACACCTGACTGGCAACCAGTGCAGTTCACGCAGCACCAGGGTGATGTGACAGTACCTAGACTGTCCCGTCAACAACCTGGCTGCTGCATTCTGCACCAGCTGCAGCTGGCGCAGGGCACCTCCAGAGACCCCGAGATAGAGCGCATTGCAGTAGTCAAGCCCGGACGTCGCAAATGCATGAACCAAGGTGGGGAGGTCCAGGAGCAGAACTAGGGGCTTTAGCCTGGTGATATTCCTCAGATGATAGAAACTGGTACGGACAACGGACAACACCTGAAGCTCAAGCGTCAGTCTGCTGTCAAGAATAATGCCCAGATCACACACCCTAGAGGAGGCCTTCAGTTGTACAGACCCAAGAAAAAGGCCTGTTTCTGCACCAGAGGTCAACCTATTATGCCCTCTGTTTGACTCCACCGCAAGTACCTCCGTCTTATCGGGGCTGAGTCGCAACCAGCTGGAGGCCATCCAGTCATTGATCTCAGCAAGGCAGCTGTTACGCACTTCCACTGCGTTGGATGTTCCAGGGGCAAAGCAAGGATACAGCTGGGTATCATCAGTATAGCAATGAAAACCCAAGCTGTACTTCCTAATGAGCTCTCCCAGGGGCAGCATGTACACGGTGAACAAAATCGGCGACAAGACCGAACCTTGGAGAACTCCGCATGACAGGAGGCTAGGGGAGGAGGAGAAATTCCCCATCACTACCCTTTGCCTCCTGTTAGTAAGAAAAGACTCAAACCAGCATACAGTATGATGGTGCCGGCAAGTCCACAGAACTCCCCCAGGTGGTCTAGCAACACACGATGGTCTGCCGTGTCAAATGCTGAAGAGAGATCGAGGAGGACGAGAATTGTCCCCTCCCCTCAATCTCTTACCCTACGGAGGTCATTGTGTACCCAAACTAACACAGTTTCTGTGCTGTGCCTCACACAAAACCCAGACTGGGGAGGCTCGTATAGATCATGGGCCACGAGGTGCTCCTCAAGCTGAAGCGCCACCACCTTCTCCACAATCTTACCCAAGAATGGAAGGTTGGAGAAGGGACAGGAATTTGTCTTGATGTCGGGGTCCAAAGATGGTTTCTTCAGAAAGGGTCTCACCAATGCCTCCTTCAAGACATCAGGAAAGACCACCTCTGACAAGGAACACCAGACATTGAAGGCAAACACCGGGCCAGTGGAGTCAACACATCCCGTTAAGAAATGAGTCGGCACCGGGTCCAGTTCGCAAAAGTTGTGTTCGCAGCTTGGAAGCAACCTCAATGACCTCAGCCACCTCCACCAGTCTAAACTAGCCCCAACCAGGCGGAGTGCTCTCCAGACACCCATGGCAACCACGTTGGCCAGAATATGGCTCACTGGCAGAATCATCTGCCTGATGGCGGACACCCTGTCCAAGAAGAACCGAGCAAACTCTTCACATAATGCATTCGAAAAAAGCTCCTTTCAGCTGTAGACAGGAAGGATGAAGAAGCCTGTCCACAGTCCAAAAGAGCACAGTTGGTCGGTTCTTTCCAGCAGCAATCTCCCTGAACAGGAATTCTATCTTCTTATGGTTGATTGCCCCCTGGTAAGCACCACAGTTACACCTTAATGGCTCTGAGAGAGGAAATCATGGGCAGAAATACTTAACTCCATACTGGGGGATCCTCCACCACTGTGAAGTAGTATGCTGTGGAATCCTACCCCTAGCTCTGTGTAAGAGTGTGTAGAGGTGGGCCTGATTTCAGACCACTTCTGGCCAGTCAGAAAGATTTCCTATCTGTGGTCATACCTCAGCAAGTTGGGGTGGGATATAGATGACAGTGTTGGCGCTCAAGTGGATAAAACTGATGGCTGTTCCTGGTCATTTGCAACACTCAGACCTCTGGTCTCCCCTCCACCAGTGGGAGAGTTTCTGCTGACTTCCCACCCAGCTGGCCCCAAGTCCAAGACAGTGTACGAGGTCACAGCCAGTGCTATCAGCTCCTGTAGACATGAGATGCAGAACTTTTGGTGGACAGGTTTAAGAGAGCCTGGTCCGCTGGGTGAAAAGTGAAAAATGGCAAGTAAAAACATTCAGTTACTGATTTTCTCAACAACACTGAGCTCAGTATCAAGAACTCTATGAAGCAAATGCATAACTTTTCCCAAATAAATACCCACTTTTCAGTCTGTATATCTATGTTATCTGTCTGTGGTACTGGTTAGTAGTGTCTTTATTCAGTTTTTTTTTTTATTTTTTATTTTAGATGTTATTCACCCTGGAGTGCCCTGCTGACATGAAACATCTTATTTTATGTGGGGTCATCCTTTAATCCAGTTCTTAACTGGAGGTATTTACAAAGAAATCCAGCACGCAAACTTAAATTCAGCGAGAAAATTTTATTAAAAAAAATATTGTTTTTGAAAAAAACAAGTAAATTACTTACAAAATATTAAGTGCCAAAATGCAAAAATTCAGGCTAGTACACCATAGATAGACAAGAATCCTCTCCTAACTGGGAGGCATACCAGAAGCGCAGGAAGGCCATGTGGCTTACTTAAGTTCGCATAGTTGGCCACTGGATATTTTTTTTTGGGGGGGGGTTGGGATTTGGACCAGTGATCTCCCATTTTCACCATTCATTCAGTGCCCTAACCACAAGACCCTGTTGCCATCTCTGGTAAAATGTATGGAATGCAGTGTAATGCACTGGTGACCTCTTGCACCCACACACTCCATTTCTCCCTCTCTGCTCCATGAGGGAGAATCTGCTGGAGGTTCCCCAAGCCCACCTTAAATCCTGTGGTGACTGGGCCATCGCAGTGGCAGCACCCAGGTTGTGGAATTCCTTACCTTCTTAAATCCGTAACGTCTGTTAGGTGGAGGCTTTTAAGAAGGGCTTAAAAATATATTTATTTACTCTGGTTTTTAATAGTTTCGGTTAATTATTTGATTTTTATTCTGTGTATTACATACTTCTTTTTACCAACTTCTGTCTGTTCATTTTAGTATTATTATTTCATGTACAGTGCCCTGAGCCCCATGGATGGAGCGCATTATATATAAAAATTACATTATCTTAACTAAAAATTCTGGCCATTAAAAGAGCAAGTGAAAGTGCTCGTACAGTTTGGGTTGATTCTTTGATAATGAGACTGATTTGAATATTATGTTACACCTTTCAGTGGGCCAACATAAATAATGTGCACGTTGTAAACAATACTGGTCACAAGCTTCCAGACTTCTTTGTCAGGTGGATGCACGGAACAGCCTTCCTGAGGAGGATGTGGAGTCGGGAACAGTGGGAGAATTCAAGAATGCATGGGACAGACATAAGGCAGTTCTAGTGGGGGGTTGGAGGAAGTAGGCTGTTGGTTAACTAGAATCTGCAGCTTATCCATCAGGTAGGGAAATGGGCAGACTGGGTGGGCCAAGCGGTCCTTATCTGCTGTCAAATTCTGTGTTTCTATGTTTCTGTGCAGGTGTTTTGGTAGTATGAATAGAGGAACCTGATGATACAGCTAAAGTTGTATAACTTTTATAGTAGTGTAGTGAAAGCTTGTAAGTTTACGATTCATTAAACCATTGATGTTGTTTTGAATAAATACAGTAGTTGTGTGCTCTCAGTGGCCAACTATTCTTGGCTTTTATATCCTCCCTCATTTGTTGCTGTCTGTTAAAAAGTAAAATGTTTTGTTTTTGCCCTTGGGATCCTGTACTCTACAGGAAACCACATAACAACATCTAAAGCCCCAGAGTAATTTGCTTGCCAGTGGTATACATCAGTGTCAGTGGCTAAGTAGGTAACATGCTTGCTTAACGTCTGGTAGATCAGAAGGTCATGGATTCTAGTCCCACACCAGGTACTTGGGGTAATACCCATAACTGACTCTGTAGTGCAGTAAGAGGGGGGTGCTGCACTGTTATCCTTTAGATAAGATGTAAAATTGAGGCCCTTTCTACCCATCTCTGATTACTGTCCAGGTGGAAATTCAAGATCCCATGGCACTTACCAAAGAAGAGTAAGGCAGTTTCCCTGATGCCATGGCTAACATGCCCCATCAGTAAAATAGGTTCATGTAACATCCTCCCCCCCATCGCCCCCTCCCAGGCACACATGGAGATGAAATATCATAGCCCAGTGTGCCACTCCTGGGAAAACATTACACATATATGTATATATTGTCTGCAAGGGCATTAGGTTCTATTACAGGGAGGAACTAAGGCCCCTAGATTTAGATTTCTTTGCTTCTCCGTGGAGGTTCCATAAAGATGCAAGGTGTTTAACATTGCTCATCTGAAAAAGGGGAGTAGTAGGAAGTCAATGCAGTATGGTCCTGTGTGCATGGATGGGCGTGCCAGGAGGTGCTTGCCAAAAGATAAAGAGGTCTGCCAAGAATATTTCATGTCATGTCTGAATTCCTAGGCAATGTGTGCAGCAGGAGGTACTGGGTGGGTGAACCCTCCAGGCCCCCCCAGCCTGCGTATTGCTTAGTGATGCTAGGTCAGTGTGGTGAATAAGGCTGCCATCATTAGTGATATCATCTCCGAATCACATGCTGACCTGTATGTAGCATGGAGATCAGGGTGGGCAATGCAGCCAGACCTATTCTGGCAGAGTTGGTCCTACCTGGGTTTTCCATGGTATATTGCCCAAGACTGGGGTGCAGGGTGGTGGTTTGGCCATCTGTATTGGTGCTGATCTGAATTATGTGGTATCCCCCTTCAAGATGATGGGGTTATTTAAGGGTGTGTCCATTGAGTGTTTGGCTGCTGTCAGATGTAGGTTAATCCTTATTTAACTCTCTCCAGGTGGGGTGGGGATTTCCTGAAGGAGTTTGCCAGGAGGCTGTTGAAGTGGGTGCTGGAGTCCTTGAAGATCATTGTCTTTGGGAACATCATGCTAGGGTCCATGACCTCTTGAGCATATTTATCAACAAACTCTTCCACTTCATATAGGAGTTAGGTCTGAGGCGGGTCAGCCATGCACTGGAGGGATCACATACTTGACCTCATTTTCTCAACAGAGTTGGAGATAAACAACATTCAGTGGAGCCTGTCATTTGGATGGACCACTGTACCATATTAGTGAGTGCCAGAGCCATAAAGAATCCACCTCTGACTGCAGAAGAGATCCAGTACCATTCTAAATAGGATCTAGATCCAGTTAAGTTTCTTCAGGACTCTTTGAGCCTGGCTGAGTTCTCTACCAAAGGGTGCAATGCCATGGAGGGCTATAATGGGGCATTGTCCATGGCATTAAACTCCTTGGCTCCAGTCCGTTCACATCTGTTGACCACTAGCCAAAGTGCTTCCTGGTTTTCATCTTGACTTCAGTTGATTAAGATCGCAGGTCATAAGTTAATATGCAGATAGAGAACATTTCAGGTAGCTGCAGACAAGCATGCCCTGTAAGAGCAGCAGCAGCTGTGGTTCTAGGATAAAAGGGCTCCGGACATAATGGCCATGGATAAAAAATTTCAAGGAGAAAACATCAGCCAGACAAAAAGGGACGAAATCCTAAGCAGGAAAAAACGGCACCTGTACTACTTATTACCAGTGCACATTTGAGCAAATCTCGACAAGTAAAGACACCTATCACGCGTACTCCTCCCATTAAAATAGCTCAACAACTGCAGTTTCTACTAAAATGTTTGAGAGGGGGCTGTACCCCCTGCAACCCCCGGAATATATGTAAACATCCCCCAAAACCTCACAAATCACGACATCGATAAACTTTTGACATGTTGGAATAACACCCCAAGGTGCACAATAAACATGCAGCAATCATTAACCTCTGCCTCCAATGTCCTCAGGAGACGTTCCACACTAATCAACATACATCACCTCCCATACTTCAGAACACATTGGAGCCATTTCTTCCCTGAGCTGTAGTATTTACCTGCCGTATTGATCTAGTGTTGTTAGTTGCGGTGACGTTCTATCTGGAGACATTTCATCCTGAGCCCTTTTGTCCTGTTACCACAGCTGCAACATGGGACCATCATAGTGTGATCACAGCTGAGAAGAACTGCCTGTACACAATTTTGTGTGCTGCAGACTGTTTATTACCCTCACTGAGGCAGTATAGTGCAGTGGTCTAAGGCTCTGAGCTGCAAATCTGGTGACATCCAGCAGACCAGACCTGGGTTTGAATCCCACAGCTTTCACTTGTATACTGTGTGACCCCAAGCAAGTCACTTAACCTCCTTGTGCTCCCAGGTCGCTCTTGTAAAAAAGCTTTCAGCTTCGTGTGCTACACCTGGTTAAAACAACTAAATAAATAAAACTGTCTGCAGTACAGGGAACATGTTTCCATTGACAGGTGTGAGTGGTTAAATCAGTTCTTCAAGGCCAAGAATGTCAGCATCTGGAACCAGATCTCCTCCATTAGCCAGGGAATGGGCAACAGGGATAGAAAGGAGTCTGAGTCGCCTAGTAAATGAGTGAGAAGAGTTTTCAGTATTGGATGAAAAGGAGGTACTTAGGATAATAACAAGCTTGCAGTGTACCATATGAATACTGGACCTGACACTTAGCTGCTAAAAGCTTCATGAGGGTCAGTGGTGCCAGTGGTGATGGGTATTGTCAATACGTCTCTGTGGGAGAGACTGTTGCCTTTGCCCTTGACAATGGCAATGGATAGGCTCCTGCTTAAGAAGACGGTGTTAGATGCTGACATCTGCCAGTTATCAGTCTTCAATCTTCCCTTTTTGGCGAAGGTTGTTCAGAAGGTGGTTGTGACTCAGCTTGTGGTTCACCTGGATGGAAGTGACGTCATCAAGCCATTTCAATCTGGTTTCCATAGTAAACACAGCACAGAGACACCATTGATCATGGTATGAATGATCATTTCCTGATGAGGGATCACAGGAGGATCCCTATTGTGATCTTTCTGGACCGGTCTTCAGCATTTGACACTGTGGATCACGCATGTTTGTTGGCCAGACTTGGGGATCTTTTGGTGGGGGGGGGGGAGTGTTGTCTTGGACTGACTTGTGATGGTTATAGCTATTTCTCAGCAGAAGAGATTAGTCGGTGGTTCCCTGCTCTTGCTGGTCATGGCCAGTTGCTCTTCACAGCAGAGCTGCCCAAGGTTCTGTCTTTTCACTTGTGTTTTTCTCAGTGTTCATGCTACCACTAAGAAGGATCATTAGGCAGCACAGCATGGAGTTAGTTTCACTGCTGTGAAGATGACACTGTCGCATGTTTCCTTTGCTCTTGATAAGGTGTCCTCTGTGCTGAGATTAGAGAAGTGTTTGCAGGAGAGCAGAGTTAGAATGGTCTTCAGTAGGTTTGCTGTGAATCCGTCCAAGACTGAGTTGCTAGTGGTGGGAAATGAGAGGCAGATACAGGCCTTTTGAGATGGCCTATGTCTTCCCACTTTGGGTGGGGTATGTCTTCAGGCAGCAGAAGAGGTTCTTAGACTGGGAGTCATTCTTAAGTCAGCTGAAATTTACTTTTAAATTGTCTTCATCCATCAGGAATAGCCTTTATCGTCTGAAGACTGTTTCCAGACTACATCTTCTGCTTGATTTTGCCGATCTTGTCACCCTAGTAAATGCCCTCGTTTTCTCTCATCTTGACTACTGCTGTGCTCTCTGCCAAGTCTTGCATGGAGATCAGTTGTTTTGTCTCCTGCTGGTTCATAATCCAGCAGTAAGATTACTGACCTCTGTTCAGAGGTCAGATCATATCACTCCCTGCCTACGAGTTCTGGGCTGGCTGCCAGGTAAGTGGCACACTGATTTCCAGGCACTTTTATTAACACATAAAGCCTTGAATGAGCTGGGCCTCCCAATACCTCCGCGAGCTCCCGACTCCCCATATGCCCTCCAGGAATCTTTGGTCCAAGGGCAGGGATTGTTACAGGTGCCACTGTCACGACTGAAGTCCACTGGGATCCTGGCTTTTCTGGTGGTCACCCAACCCTCTGTAGTACTTTCCCTGAGGGGATGGTACTGCACATTCCTTAGCATCGCTCAGAAATAAATTAAAAACCAATCAGCATTTGGTAAGCTCTTTGGTTTGGTTGTGTACTGTCTCATTTAATTTATTTGTTTTTGTATGCATGGTTGTACGTTTTTACTGTGACTATTTTTTTGTCTGTTTTAAATGCTCTGTGCTCTTTATTTTGTAACCCCCCTGCAAATGGGGGTTCCCAAAAGTCTTCCAGGAGCTTCCTAAGTGCTCTAAGTCTGGATGGTGTTCAGCGTTTAAGCCGTAAAATGAAGCTGCAGCGAGTGCTTTAGAGCCTCTGCGTACTGTCTCTTTAAGAGCTGTCTGCTTGCAGACATAATTAATTGGAATGGGGGGGGGGACTGTGTGTTACAATACCCAAATCCCACTCGAGCTGCTGGCTAAGTGCTCCATTTCTGCAGTCGTTATATGCGCAGAGGGAGCCTAATTAGAAGATGTAATTGTTTGCTGGTGATCTGTTAGAGTAATAATGAAAATGCAGTTTGTTCTAACCTGCTTACTTGTAGCAAGGACTGGGCAGTGTAGTTTCTTCATTTTGGTCCTGAACTGCTGAATTGGACCAATCAGTGCAAAGGAGGTCCTTAAAATGGAGCCTGTTGGCAAATCAGAACTTGGACTCTCATTTGGAGCCTGCTTAAAGGGGGAATGTATGGCAGGTGCTTCTGGGAGCTGTAGTTTGGACCTTGGCACCTTTTTGTACCAACAGAGGGAGCCCGCAGTGATTGACAGTTGAATCCTCCAACCGAACCTGTGTGGAGCCTAAGGGAAATGTCCTGAACTGTTTCTGGAGGGCAGATGCGAGTTGACTGTGAAGGGAGTAGGAGCTCTGTTCTGCTGCGGCGTGCAGTTCGCACGGGAAGCGCGTGTAAGGTCCTGAAGTCGGCCTGTAACCATTAGCGAGTGCTCATTCGGACTGAATCTGAGTTGTGGAAAGAGAAAGAGGAAGTGTGCAGAACCAGGCTTTCCTGTAGAAGACCTGAGATTTGCAGAAGTACGATTGGCCTGTCGGGGACTCTGTTGCTGCGTGTGCTCTCAGGTTTGCAGTATTTGCGATCAGGATCGAGAAGCAGCTGCCTGGTATAGTAATTTCCTTTACATATAAATGTGCCTAGTGTTTGTAGGGGATCGTAATTCCATTTTTCCCCTTGTTCTGTGAGTTGTGAGCTGAAGCTGGAAGCTGGACTCAAAGCTAGTCAGACTACATCCGCCTGCTTTCCAAATCAGTAGGGCCCTTTCCCAGGGGTCTCATCTCATCTTCATGCCCTGCTCATTCTGGCCATACAGAGCCGCCTCCTCAATTCAGCTATCGGTTTGGGGTTTGTGAGTACAATTAGGGGTACCTCCCCTCACCTTCATTTAATCAAAGTGTGTCAGCTGATTGTCTTGTGTGCTTCTGTTTGTGGACTGAGCCATCCGGCTCTGGATTACAATTTGTTTGTGCACATATTTTCTTCATACAGGGCCCCATCCAGCCGCACCAGCCGGCCAACCCTGGGCAACGGACCTGGCTAGCCCCCCCCCCATCCTGGGTACCCAGAGAGTGACATTTTGGACCCTAAATACATGTGCACAGTACTGTGATTCGAACTTATCTAAACTAATCAACCTGATTACCTCCATCCCGTGTTACTGTCCCCTGAGTAAACCAGATTTGTTGTTGTTACACTATATACTGGCTAGGTGTTAGTGCATCTAGAACAGTATTGCAAATTGCTGTGTATGTTGTTTAACCTTGTTTTACAGGGGGTTCTCCGAGACGAGGTGCAGAATCAGTCTTGAGGGTTAGTGGTATCTCTATGTGTAAAAAGTGTGCATGTGTGGGGTATTGGGAAGGTAACTCCCATGTATTGTGTGGGCCACTAGTGGAAACAAAGGGGGTTACAGTGTCCCAGAGGGCTGTACCCGAGCTAGTTTGACCACTACTAACCCTGACCTCTGGGTGGAGGCACCTGTCATGGAACCTAGGCCCCTCAACCTGACAGTAGCCCAACAGGCAGGGGTAGTAGTCCTTAGGATAGCGCCACCTGGGGGTTACAGTTTGTTTTATTTAACAGGGCTGCAGGCCTTGAAAGGAAGCCTTGTAAAAATGTAATAATCCAAACCAATATATTATCAGTCATTAGCTGTATTCATTCACACAAGTAGTGGTTTCGTGCTTAGCTCTGAAAACTGTAGTTTTCCATCTGAGATACTATATACTTAAGCAATATACCATGGGAGGGTGTGGGTGATGCCAGAATTACCCGCCTGGTGTGTTGTTTGGTCCGCGAGCTTGCCAGGCCACGCTGGCAAAAACACACCAGGTGTGGTAAATCCTGGCATCACCCACACTCAAGTGACATTGTGATTATACATATCCCCTTTGTATTTGAAAAAAAAATAAAGAAAAAGGACTTTTACCTTTTTTTACTTTAAATTATGTTTTATTGATGTTATTACTCTGCCACAAATAATATTTACTTGTTGATAGGGAGATTCTGGCTAGGGAGACTTGGTGTCTGTGAATAGAATGGCTGCCCCCTCCTGTCTGAGGGGTAACAGTGTGCTGCTTCATTTCCAGCAGCCTGTGAATGTATTTTAGACGGCTCTGAATAGAATAACATCCTTGTGCCCCAAGCTTGTGCTGCACGCCACACAGCTGAAGATGTAGTTTATTATTTTGACCAACAGTGATGTAGGGAAAGTGGTTTTCAATGGAAAATGAGGGCTGAAAGCGTAAAAATCATGACCAAAAAGCCATGCCATGACACTGGTCAAGAAGGCATGCTGCATTGCATATTCATAACCCAGGGGATATGCATATGCATATGCATAGCCGCATGCACTGTATCAAGGCTCGGGTTCTTGGCCATTATTTCTATGAGTTTTACCATTTGTTTTTGTGTAAGGACCAGTTTCCCTAGTTGTCTGTTGTTTAAAGTGTTGAAAATTGTCTTTTCCTGAATGGCAATGGTTGCTGCAGTTTCAATCGGTACAAAAACAAACAAACTTAATAACAGCAGGAATGGTTTTCCAACAGAGTTCCTCTACTGCTGTGACTGCTGCTCTCAGGTCACATTGGAGGTACTGTGTCACAACATGTTGTTTTTAAGTTTTTTAGTCTTCTTTTGGGTGGACAGTGTAGTTTTTAGACTTCTTTTGGTGGACAGTGTTAGGCAGGCTTTTCCAGTTTACTCGTTCTGGAGGTTAGCGGGGGGAGGGGGGGATAATGGCGTTTGTGGAGATCCATGGACATGTTGCGCTTATAGAGTTATTTATGGTAGTCAAGTAATCCTGTGAGCTGTGTGTCATCCAGCACGTGGGCAGTATTCCGAACCCTAGTGTTAGTCTTCCGAACAATTCCACAATCGTGGAAATGTTTCCACAAGCTTTCTGGCCACTGGCCCCCTCATAAATGTGCACAATTAAATGTTACAATTAATGCAGCAGTATTGTTTCCATGCTGCTGCTCAGCTGTCATTCACTGCAGTTAGGCCCCCCCAACACCCCGTTACAAGAAAAAAAAAAGACATTTGTACTGATTTTACTGAGTTTAGTGTGGTTTTGGGGGGGTGCTTGTATTTTTTTCTATTGTGGTTCTTACTTGAAGTTTGTAAAGCAGGGAGTGTGTGGGGGCAGAGCCCCCAAACAGAAAATAATAGAGGTCATGCTTCTGGGGTGGGGGTACACTCCACCCCCACATCCCTGGGTGCTCGCAGGAACACTGGATAATACTGCTGTATGCTGATGAATTTCTGTTGTTACCTAGGGGGTGTGGGGGGTGGAGCGTCCCCCACTGAAAGCATGACTGCATTTACCCAACTGCAATGATAATACTGATGATTTGTTATCTTCCTGTCGTGGTTTTTACTGGAAGTTTGTAGTGCCGGGGGTGTGTGCAGAAAACCTTGCTTTTATTGTAAGTAAACTCTGTTTCTTTACTTATGTTTAGCCTATGGTATTGTTTATTTTACCGGGGTGAGTGCAGGGAGAACAAGCAGGTACAGTTTACAAAGCAGGTAAAGTTGAAATGTTTCTATGCTGCATGTCAACTGCATCACCACGTCTGCACCGTAAAATATCAAGTAGGACAAAAAAGCGGACGATCAGTCCATGGATCTCCACTATCACGGAATAATATGGTGGCGCTACCTTTGAAGTTTTCATGTCAAAATGATTTTTGAGTTGAGAGGGACTGGCTGGCACTTCTTCCTGTGGGATGATAGCAGGATTTACATGTTCTAAATCATGCCAGCCAATCAGGAAGCAGTATTTTAAGAGCCATTTAAGCAATATACTATGAGAGGATGTGGGTGATGGCAGGTGTGTTGTTCAGTCATAAGGCTGAAGGTCAAGTGTCCAAAACACACCAGGCGTGGGTAAATCCTGCCATCACCCACACCCTTGAGTGGTGTATTGCGATTATACAATGTGCCCCCCTTTTTTTGAGACACAAAAAATAAAGAAAATGTTTTTTTTTTTTCTTCCTTTTACATACTTTTTATTGCATTTGTCCTTGCACCACAACAACAACAAAAAATAGTCCTGTGTTGCTAGAAGACTGGTAGTATAGCCTAGAGGTTTGAGTAAGTAATAATAATAACATTATTTCTTAAGCGCAATTCAGCAAATATCAAAGCGCTGTATAGAGCACACGATCTCTAAAATAATCATATCACAAATAAAAGTTAAAAACTTGATAAAATATTCATAAGATATATCAGTCAAATTATCCATAATTAAAAATCAGGAAAGGCACATCAATATAAATAGGTTTTTAGAGCATTTTTAAAACTCTCCACTGTCTGGTACAGAATTCCACGGGGAGGGAGCAGCAAAAGCAAAAGCCCGATCTCCCGAGGTCTTCAAATGCACCCTGGGAATCTCTAGCAATCCCTTGTTGGTTGAGCGGAGTGGTCAGAGGGGGCAGTAGGAAATCAGAAGCTCTTGTAGGTAACTTGGACCCAGATGTGTAGGGCTCTAAAATTCAGTAAACTAACTTTAAAGGTGATCCGCCACTGGACTGGCAGCCAGTGCAGAGCACGCAGCACAGGTGAAATATGTCTGGATTGAGCTGACCCAGACAATAACCTGGCTGAAGCATTCTGCACTAGCTGCAGGTGGTGGATATCAACCCCTGGAAGCCATAGGTATAGGGAGTTACAGCAGTCAAGGTGTGAGGTCACAAAAGCATGGACCAGGGTTGGAAATCACCGGATGGAACAAGGTGCTTAATCCGGGCGATGTTCCTCAGATGGTGAAATGAGGACTTGACCACAGCTGACACCTGTGAACGAAGTGTCAGCCTGTCATCAAATATCACCCCACATATCGCACCTGTTCAGAGGTCGAGAGCTGACTGCCCCCATGCCAAAGCCCAGAAGGCTGCCCAGCAGCCGACCCCTCTATCTAACGACCCGGTTCCACAACTAGTACCTCTGTCTTGTCAGAGTTTAACTTTAACCAACTGGATTTCATCCAGTCTTGGATTTTGGCGAGACAGTTGGAAAAGACTGAGAGCGCGCTATCCTGGTCGGGCACAAAAGACAGGTACAGCTGAGTATCATCTGTATAACAGTGAAAACTTGGCCCATACCATCTTACAATGTCTCCTAGTGGAAGCTTGTGCAATGCGAACAAAAAGGGGGAACAACGCTGAACCCTGTGGGACCCCACATGGCAGGAAGAAAGAGTCAGAGGAAAAAATCCCTACTACCCTCTGTGATCTGCCAGTAAGAAAGGAATGGAACCATCTGAGGATGATGACTGTACCAGACAGGCCACAGATGACCCATAGGTGATCAAGAAGCACCCCATGGTCCACGGTGTCAAAAGCTGATGAGAGATCCAGAAGGACCAAGATGGAACAGCACTTCTGGTCTCTAGCCATCAGGAGATCATTGAGTACCCCGAACCAGAGCAGTCTCAGTACTATGTCTCATACGAAAATCAGACTGGAGAGGATCGTAGATAGCATGGCCGGTAAGATGGTTCTCCAACTGTTGTGCGACAACTTTCTCAATAACCTTCTATAAAGGGAACGTTAGAGATCGGTCTGTAGTTTGCAGAGAATCTGGGTTAAGAGATGGCTTCTTGAGAAGGAGGGTTACCACAGCCTTCTTCAGGGAGCTTGGGAACTCCTCCAACTCCAATGAACACCAGATTAACTCCGCTAGAACTGGGCCGATCACATCCACACACCCTATTAAAAGGCGGATAGGGCCCGGGTCTAAATTACAGCTAGTTGGCCGCATACCCCAGAGAACCAGCATGATATCTTCGATTGCCAGTCAGTCAAACTCAGCTCAACAAAACAGAGGAGTCACGACCTCATTCTGACCACCAGTAACCCCCATAGCGTGCGATAAGTGAATCTCTGACTTGATGTTGGCAACCTTATCAGCAAATGTGTGAGCAAACTCGTCGCACTCTACTTGTGACAAGGCTTTACGAACTCATAGACAGGCTGGATTGCACAGTCTGGCTACCATTCGGAACAGCTGAGCTGGTCGGTTCTGCGCTGAAGTAATCTCCCTGGTCAGGAATTCTGCCTTCTTATGAGAGATTGTTGACTGATAATGTACAATGACTATAATGTTCCATCAGTCTAAGCTGGATCTGCACCAAGCATGCTCTAACCTTTGATCTGCCTGCTTCTTCTCCCTCATAGTCCCATCAAACCATGGGGACCAAGGGCGAAGAGTAAGCGGGTGAACACGGAAAGGAGCAAGGGTATCCAGAGCTCCCATCACAGCTCGGATAAAAGCCTGAAATAGGTTCTTCAGACCCTTGCTTGCCTCCGGCATTCCTGATAGATCCAACACCGCCAGGAGGCCATTGAGGGTCAAGCCCCGTAATGGGTGGTATTGGACCATCTCCACAGGGGCACGCCTATAAGGGGAGCCAGAAAATTGAACCTAATGATGTGGTGGTCGGACAGTTCAACTGGTTCCACCACCAAGTTGGAGGCCTCCAACCCCAGGAGAAAGACCAGGTCCAATGAGTGGCAATGAGTATGTGTCGTAGAGGAAACTGCCTGTATGAAGCCCAAAGAACTCATAAGTCGGAGAAAGTCTTGTCCAAACTGCAAGAGTTCATCGTTGATCCAGGCATTGAAATCCCCCAGCACCATCAACACCATATCGATGGTGAAGTCTGCGACTTCCTGCAAAAACTGACTCTCGCCTCCTGGTGGACAGTAGACAGAATGATTTTGCACCCCACACCTGTGGCTACAGTACACTCAAAGGACCTGGTGTCCTACCCCCGCCCCTGTGACCCGACCTCGCACGGAGTATCACCGAGAAAATGGCTGGAATCGCTGACTCCAAAATGGGACCAGCATTTTCATTCAGCCAGGTCTTGGTGATGCAAGCCACATGCAGCTGGTGGACAGCGGCAGATCGGGGGAGCCATCCCGGCTGCAATTAGTGGGTCAGGGCACCGGAGGACTGCGGCAGACCGGGGGAGCCTTCCCGGTCACAGGGTGCAGCCAGAGGACCAGGGGGATTTTGCAGTGGCCAATCCAGTCGTGGAGAGCTGGGTGCAAGTGCGCCAATCGGGTGCAGAGGAAGGCAGCAAATTGGAAGCTGCAGCAGGAAATACGTAAGCCTGGGCAGGCTTTAAAAAGTTGCTTGGCTTGTATTTCCCAAAGGAGCCTTTTTTCTTTCTTTCCCGGCCGCACGGAGTGGGTCAGGGCGCCAGAGGACAGCGGCAGATCAGGGGAGCCATCCCAGCAGCACGGAGCGGGTCAGGGCCCCAGAGGACTGCGGCAGGCTGGGGGAGCCTTCCCGGTCACAGGGAGCAGACCAGGTTGCAGCCAGAGGACCAGGAGGATTTTGTTCCCACACCACCCACCCCAGCCCCGACATCTGTTAAATGCCCGGGGAGGGCGGAGCAAGGGAGTCAGGAAGGATCCCATTGGTGGACAGCAAACAAGCGGGAAGGAGCTGTGCCCTTTACCCAAAAAACTAGCCGGAGAAGGACTTGGAGGAGGAGAAAAGAGCTTCTGGTGTTAAGATTATTGCTGGAAAGCGGGGAGGGGAAATCTTGGTGGAAGCTGGGCACCCTCTCCAGCCTCTGGAGTTTAAGCCTAATCTAGGTATTGTAACTCTGTTTATAGTGTAGTACTGTTTACTGTGATGTACTGTACCTAGGAACAGGGTGGACCTGTTTATTGCGTAGGTGTGTATCTTGGACCAGTGGGGAACCGGGTGGTTCACCCAAGGAAACCTACTTGGAGAGAGAGAGAGAGAGAGATGGGACCACACGCCATTAGGCTGGCATCTTTGGGAGGGTGATGTGGTGCACAGGGTGTGGGGCAGCCATGATACTGGACTGAGCTTGGAATTTTGGTGGATGCCCAGTGTGCTACCAGCTGGCACAGCTCAGGGAGGAGGTTGAAGGGATAAGGTGGGAGCTTGGGGCTCTGGGATGGAGGTATGGTGGGGGGAAAAGGGCAGGGGCTCACTCACGGGGTTGCACAAAGCACTGGGGGTGGGGGCATAGGGAAAGGAGTGCAGGAGAGTACTTTGGGGTCACACGGGGACCCTGACAGAGGGGGCCCAAAAGGAGGACACTCCCAAGGAAGCAGGCAGGTATCTGAGGATCCTTACAGAGGGGGGGCCAAAAGGAGTAGGACACTCTGAAGGAAGCAGACAGGTATCTGAGGACCCCAACAGAGGGGGGCCCTAAAGTAGGCCACTCCCAAGGAAGCAGGCAGGTGGCTGGGGCTGGTCAGAAGGAAGCAAGGTGGGGAGGTAGGTTGGGCCTGAAGCTCAGCAACTGCTGCAGTCTTCTATGTCTATGTGAGGAGGAGGGGATTTCTGGGCAGGGTGATGCAGCCATAACAGGGGCGGTTAGAGAGAGAAAGGGAGTGGGGGACAGAAGGCGGGGACCGGAAAACAGAAAAAAAATAGGGGGAACAAGGAACTTGGGAAAATTGGGGGTGGAGGGGATCAGAGCAGGCTGAGGAGGAGAGGGTAGAGGGAGGAAAGTACAAGGAGAAGGACCAGTCAGGAGGAAAGGTCAAGGAGAAGGACCAGAAGTACAAGGAGGATGCAGTAAATGGAGCTGAAGGTTTGGGTCGGGAGGCACGACAGGCAAGGCGGGGCTGAACATAGAAGGAACAGAAGGGAGGACGAGCCAGACTAGGCTAGCAGATGGGGTGGAAGGACCAGTTGCGAGTAGTGATAGGGGGGTGGTAGTGGTGCACAGAAGGATACTCAGGAGGAGGAGGAGAGGCACAGGATCGGAGGAGAGGGGGTGGCCACGGTCAGTAAGGAGAGGGTGGCAGGTGGCACTCAGATAGATGGAGGAGCAAGCAAGGAGCCGGCTGGGGAGAGGGGCCGTAGAAAGGACAAGGAGGGACATGGAAGGGGGGATCCCGGGGGGGGAAATGGAGGAAAGGGCAGTAGAAAGCTCCTTTTGGGCGATTCCATGTTCAGGGGTATCAGATGGGGTAGGGAGGAGGAAGCCTGTCCGGTTAGAACAAAATGCTTCCCTGGACTAACGGTGCACAGGGCCAAGCATGAGGTGTATCAACTGGCAAAGGATTGTGGAGGTTTCCTGGACATACTGGTCCACTTGGGTACCAATGACATTGAGGGAAATAGTGAACTGGAGATACAGGCAAGGTTCCGGGAGCTAACCAGGGTTTGTCATGCCATAGGATGCTCAATTTCCTTTTTGGAAATCCTGCCAGTGCCGTGGGCTAGTGGGGAAAACAAGAAGAAGATTAGGAAGGTGAATCAGTGGCTCAGGGAGTGGTGTGATGCCAACGGGTATGGGTTGATAGGAGATTAGGGGAGACCTGGGAGGATAAGGGGTTGTATGCTAGGGATAGGCGTCATCTTAATTTGGAGGAGAGGAAAATCCTTAAGCTAAAAGTAGAGGGGTTTGTCGGCGAAAGGTGGGGTTTAAACTTGTGAAGGGGAGGGAGGGAGAAAAGGCTGATGAGGGGAGTCAGATAAGAGAGATTCTGTCTCCACCCCTAGGGAGCTGGAGGAATGCGTGAAAAGGCCGACTGGTAGGGTGCAGGCTGGGTGGGAGACTGAGGTCCCATGGGAATGCGAGCAGGGGAAATGGGAGGGTAGGGAAGGGGTAGATGGTGGTCCTGCTAAATGCCAGGAGCTTGGGTAATAAGATGTCTGAGCTCCAGGTGATGCTAGCTGAGGGAGAGGTGGATGTGGCAGCCGTCACTGAGACCTGGGCTACCACAGGGCATGACTGGGACCTGAGCCTGGAGGGCCACTCTATGTTCAGGAAGGACAGGGAGGAGGAAAGGGGAAGGGAGGTAGCATTGATAGTCAAAAACCGCCTTGGCATAGGAGGGGTGGAGGAGGTGGAGGGGACCGTGGAGGCGATTTGGGTCACCTTGATAACAAGGGTGGGGGGCAAGAGAGTAAAAATGGGAGTGGTGTACAGACCCCTTGTGCTGGCAGAGAAACTGGAGGAGAGCCTGGTGGCAGATATTAGGAGACATTGTAAATTGGGCAAGGGAAGAGTGGTGGTGTTGGGTGATTTAAACATGCCAGGGATGGACTGGGTGACTATGACATCCTTGGTGGTCAGGGAAAAGAGGTTGCGGGATGTCTTTCAGGACACGTTCCTAACCCAGCAGTTGGGAGAACCGACTAGGGATACATGGATACTGGACGAGGTTCTGGCAGACAGTGACCAGATTGGGGGCCTAGAGATAAGGAACCCATTGGCAGGGAGTGACCGTGCCATGGTCTGGTTCTGCATGGACCTAGGAGGGGAGGGAGACCGCACAAAGACGGAGATAACTGACTTCAGGGGGCGTATTTCAAGGACATGGGTAGGATCCTTAAAGAGCATTTGGACAGGATAAGGCTGGACATGGATGCTGACAGTAGGTGGGAAATCATCAGGAGGCTACCAGAACCTGTGCAAGAGTAAGACGCAAATGTGGTTGGGCCTGAAAACCCTGTTGATGGACCAGGGAGGTTCAAGAGGTGGTGAGGGAAAAGAAGGCTGTCTGTAGGCGTTTCAAGTGCTCAAGGAGCGTAAGGGATTGAGGGGAATATGAGCTGATGGCCAGAAGGGCCACCAGGGTGGTGAGGGCGGCTAAGGCAAGGAAGGAGCAGAACCTGGCTAGGAAAATCAGGAGGGGGAACAAGGGGTTCTTTAGATACATTGGGGAAAAAGAATGGTAAAGGGGCAGAGTAGCAGGATTGGAACAGAAGAGGGATGGGCGCAAGACCCGGGGGAGCAGGCCGAGGTACTAAATGAGTAGCTTGCTTCAGTTTTACCAAGGAAAATGGGGGTTGCATCATACATGGGAGGGGATGGTGAAACTAAGGAGGGGGAGTAGGGTTGCCACCTTTGGATGAGAAGAAAACCGAATACTAAACAACACCCCCAAACTCCACCCCTAACCCCGCCCCTTTTATGACTAATGAGGGCATCGCTTGGACTCTGACTCACTTGATTTATTCAGAATTGCTACTGATATAACGTGTACAACTTCTTTAAATTACATCTTGATTATTATTTTTGGTTTATTTGATTTAGATTTAAATATTTTAAGTTTCAGTGTGTGTTAACATTTGGTGGGGTTAGAGGGGGGTTCAGGGGACTTTCCATCCTGTGTACACAGCATAGCTGACAAATTGAGTGACTACTAGGACACCTCTGACAACTGGCTAGTTTGGATCAGGTGGCCTTTTCTGGTAAAACTCTTTCAGTAAATAAACTACACCAGTAATAGTGGACGAGCTGTAATTACAAATATCATCTGCCATTTTAGGATGTGCTACTGTCCTTCCCATTGCTCCTACTCTAAAGTTATTTGTAATGTCACAGAAGTTTTTAAAAGTGGTAGGAACTATTCTATGCTGTTAAATACCCTATTTTGTTTTCCATGTCAGTCATACTTAGCAGATAGCATGATATGTGATATGCAGTGTGGAGGCAGTATAAGCGCAAAGCAGTTTAAAGCTGGACTGCAATTCTGGAGACCAGGGTTTGAATCCTACAGCCCAAGCTTGCATACTTTGTGACCGTACACAAATCACTTAATTCTCTTGTGTTCTCAGGTTGCACCTGTAAACAAGCTTTAGCTTAATGTGTCTTTTCTGGTAAAAAAAAAAATAATAATGTTTGATAAATTGCCTAAATTTGCAGTGCCATCAAATCTAGATTGTGTTCCTGTTATCTCATCAACTATTGCTCTCTTTCTTCCTTTTCTCATTTCTGTAGCTTAACATGACATTAGCCACATTATTCTGTGCTGTTCATCTGAAAGGCCTGGACTGGTCTTCCTGGAATATCCAAGTATTATGAAAATTGACAACAATAACTACTGAGGGGAGAGAGGCATAGTATTGCTAGAAATGAAATAAAATTTTAGATTATTAATTTAACAACAAAAGGGGTAACAACTATTAAAATATAGGACAGACCGTAAAAGAAAAAAATGGTGAACATTTAAAGGTATAAAAGTATTCCTTATCACAGCAGTCAAAGACCATACTCACAATTCAGCCTGGAAAGAATTAGTTTGATTTGCTGCTAATGGTCTTAATAGCCCTACTTTACACCTCTCAGACTGACTGGTATACAAACAAAGGTCTGCATGATATCAGAATTTGTTTGTAATCTGACCATGCAAGTAAAATGGTGTGGGATTTAACAGAATCTGTTTTACAAGCATGTGAGCATTCAAAATGACTGAAAAAGTACTACCTCTGAATAAAACTGGATTAGCAGGTAAAGTTTCTGAAACACATTGTACAGTCCTTACTGGGACAGGAAGCTACTCTAATGTGGTACCTGTCTAGTTTCAGGAAAATGAAAGTGTTAATTAAGATGGTATTGTTTACCCCTCCCCTGAATAATCTTCCAGTTTGCAGGTGTGAAGTTAGAGGTTGCAACTGAGCAGACAGGGACACATTTGGCTCTTTAAGTGCCCTGCTCTTGAAGGCACTTCCTGATTAGCATGCACTGCAAGCAAGCATTTACACTAAAATGTCAGACACTTACTTACAGTCAGATGAGAAGAAAATGAAACAGTTAGTGGGGAATCTAACAGGTGCTGCTTGACCCACCATAAAAACCGAATTTGCAATGGTGAAAACAGGAGGACCGAATCTGGACGTAGAAAACCGAATCATTCGGTCAAAAACCGAGTAGGTGGTAACCTTAAGGGGGAAGGACCCTTACCAATTGTTGGGTCTGGGGAGAGGGGGAGCCATGACCAGCAGAAGTGGGGAAGGCAAAATAGGGGGCTGAGGAAGCGGAGGTAGAAATCACGGTTGAGAGAGTGAGGGATGCCCTCAGGTCCCTTAGGATGGAGAAAGCACCAGGGCTGGATAAAGTACATCCCAGAGTACTGAGGGAACTGGCAGATGTCCTGTCGAAACCCCTTGCAGAGCTTTTTGGCATCTCTCTGAGGATGGGGTGGGTGCTCCACGGCTGGAAGGTGGCACATATAGTGCCTATTCACAAGGGAGGATCAAGGAAGAACAAGAGAGGTGGCAGGGAACACAGGCCCATCAGCCCGACATCGATGGTGGGCAAGGTGATGGAGGGTATTGTTAAAGAGGGGCTGGATGGGGACTGGAAAAGTTGGGGTGCCTGGATGATCGACAGCATGGCTTCATCCCAAGGAAATCATGTTAGACAAACCTTGTGAAGTTCTGTGATTGGGTGACTAGTGCCTTGGACCTGGGTAGGCCGGTGGACGTCCTCTTTCTTGACTTCAGCAAAGCATTTGACTTGGTTCCTCACAGGGGCCTGTTGGATAAGCTGGGGGAAATGAGGGTGGGGAAACAGATGATCAGGTAGATAGGGAACTGGCTCTCAGACCGGTTCCAGAGGGTCGTGGTTGGGGGAATAGTCTCATCGCCAAGGAGGGTCATTAGTGGGGTCCCTCAGGGATTGGTTCTTGGGCCCCTCCTGTTCAACGCCTATGTCTCTGACATAAGAAAGGGTATCAGGAGTGAAATGAGTCTCTTTGCAGATGACTCAAAGCTGGGCGCGGTGGTGGATGGGGAGGAGGGGAGGGTGGCCCTACAGGGGGAGCTGGAGGCTCTGGAAAGGTGGTCGAGAAAGTGGAAACTGAAGTTCAATGCAGGGAAATGCTGGGTATTGCACCTGGGCATCAGAAACCTGGGCCAAGTGCACACCCTGGGGGGGGGATGCTACAAGTCTCGATGGCTGAGAGAGACCCGGGGGGTGGTGGTGGATGTCAAGATGAACAACCTAGAGACTTGTAGGAGGGCTGCCAAGGCCAACAGGATGCTGGCTGGCATCGCTACCGGGATCACCTCCAGAAGGAGGGAAGTGATGCTCCCTCTGTATAACTGCTTGTTGAGGCCGCACCTCGAGTACTGTGTGCAGTTTTGGAGGCCACACTTAAAAAGGGACATTGAACTCCTGGAAAGGGTCCAGAGGAGGGCAACCAAAAATAATCTGGGGCTGGGGGAAGACCTATGAGGAGAGGCTCAAAGAGCTAAATATGTACACATTGGAAGAGAGAAGGGACAGGGGGACATGATAGAGGTCTTCAAGTACATGAAGGGGTAAATAGGGAGGCTGAGTCGGGTGTTCAAGGAGGGGGAGCAACTAGAGGGCATGGGTGGAAGTTGGGGGGACTCAGGGGAGAAAAGAGGAGATACTACTTCACAGAGTGGGTGGTAGAACCATGGAATGTGCTGCCCGGGTGGGGCTGTTGGAGGCAGAGACTGTGGAGGGGTTCAAGAGGGGGTGGGACAGGTACAGGGGAAGGGTTATGTAAGCAAAGTCCAATGCAGGGGGAATACCCTGGACTGGAGAGGGAGAAGCCTGAGAGGGCGGGGGCAGCAAGGTCAGCTCCCAGGGTGGGGTCTGACCATACGAGCAGACACGAAAGACCGTTAGGCCTATTCTGCTAGCATTTTAGTATGTTAGACAACCCCACAAGATAAGCTACAATAGCTGACTTGTTTTAAATAGATTTGGCATTGCACAACACCGAGTGGGTCGGTTGAGAACCCGGAGCAGTTCGAGATACTAACCCACTAATTGTAGAGCCCTTGGGTATGGGCATTAAACAAGGAGAACCTCCTTGTTTCCAGTTCTCCATTTCGCCCCAGGGCATCTTCTGGTTTCCACTACCCCAGTCAAGCCACTCAGCTCACCCCCCCCGGTCCCCCACCCCTTCTCCTCCTCCCCACTATTCCAACTGCCCTGCAGTGGCCGTAAACTGACGCAGATGGGAGGGGGCAGGTAAAGGGGCAGAGGTCCTGGAGCTCAGAGGGGGAGTAACATCTGACAGGGAGAGCCTCCATCAAACACATCCTGATAATCAGTGCAGCACTAATTAAGCTGAACCAGCTAGCTCAAAAAAAAAAAAAAACCCTAATGAATAAATACACTCCGAATAACCCCACACTCTCACAAACCCCAAAGATAAAACCTACCTCTTAAAAACTAACAAAATTTCAGATAAATACAAAATAAATCAAAATTAAAAATATAGAAGCAGACTGGGACTCTCACTCCCAGTCAGCAACAGAAAATATGTCTAAGGCAAATTCAGCGGTCAAAACAATATCTAAGAAAATTGTAAGTCAGTTTTGGGAGGTTCTCTCACAGCCTCCCTCCAAAAAATACCATTTGATTACATGGAAAAAGGCACAAAAGAAGAAAGGGGAGAAGCCCTCAAGCAACAGACCAAGCCATAGTTTGCACTCTCCAAAACAAATAAATTTACAGCCAGTAATCCAATTCGGGAAATCCTTCATAAGGTTCCAAGCGGGAAGACAAAGTCCAGCCGACACAGCTCGGAGATGGCCACTATGATCGTCACATCCACATATATCCTCTGATCGGGGGGGGGCAAACCACACAGCCCCCAGAGCGTCCCCAAACAACACAGATCACCCTGCCGTCCACCGATCGTCTGGCGGTCTATGCTCCTCACCACCCGACCCCTATCCTTCAACAGGGGACTGGAAGCAGGGTCCAGGAAAACTCCAGGTCCGTGAAGCGGTCCCCCCACCGACCCCCAAATAAGAATCCAACAGGAGCTTCTGGCAAAGTACTCACGACCTCTTCAGTGGGTTGTAATCATCAGCAATAATCAAACTAACAGGACCATAATCTTCTTCAGTCCTCTGTCTTCAGTTACAAACTCTTGGAACATCCCAGAACTGAATAATCCAGGTGGAGCGGGCTATACAGACAACACTGATATGGTATGGATTTAGTCCATGCGAGTGCTGGAGCAGCTTCCAGCTAGCATACCACACTTGAAGGTGGGGAACCAAATCGCGACCCACACAGCACATTCAACACACTTATAAGCAACACAACTCTTAGCCATGGTTCAGGTAAAGTCCGGTTGCAATTTAGCAGAAGTTCTGTGCAAATCTCTCAATCCATGACTGACTTTAGTACCTGGCAGGCTGATCACTTCTGGAACAGGTCTTCAGTACCAAATTCAGGCAATGAACAGTCTCTTTCTCTTCAGGCTTTAAATAATAAACAAGAGGAATAGGATTTAAGTCCAACTTTCACATTCACAGGATTTCCCTCTGGAAGATATGACAGGCAGGCCAGTGCAGCCTTCCTGCCAAATCTCCTGTGCTTCTACGCAGGAGCAGCTGCTCAATGGCTCG
The DNA here is from genome assembly GCA_016271365.2 of Neoceratodus forsteri. Taxonomy (NCBI): domain Eukaryota; kingdom Metazoa; phylum Chordata; order Ceratodontiformes; family Ceratodontidae; genus Neoceratodus; species Neoceratodus forsteri. The sequence continues at coordinate 974,879,893 of CM057459.1, forward strand.
AGCTGTTCACTCTCCAATCTCCAGCTCACAACTAAACTTGCTGCAGGCAGTTCTGGGGATTTCCTCTGAGATCCAAAAGGTTTGGTTGGCTGAGGGAACTGTCCGTCACAGCAAGGGCTCCCCCTCCATGTCCATTTAGGTGCCAAACCTTAAAAACTACAATTCCTACAGATTTCAGTCCCACAAGACCTCTGGGGACGGTCTCCATTTTAGGTCCCCTGAGGTTTGATTGGTTCAACTCTGGCAGTCCAGAACCAAAATGGTGGGTCTTATGCAAAAAGCCCAAGCTGCAAGAGAAGGCAAGTTAAACAAACTTCTATACTATTATTAATAAGGCAGATAAACATTAAATGAACACAGTTCCTAATAGAGCTCCCTCTGCGCATTTTGCGACTGCAGAATGGAGCAGAAATACCACTCGCCTAGCTGGTCATGAACCCTAAACTACTCGGACCCCACCCAGACTAATTTCTAACACTGCATAATGACTCTCTTAAAGGGACAGGCACAAAGGCTTTCTATAGCACTCTCATGCAGACACATACAGCTACTGCAGACACAGGACACCATCTTGACAGTGGGCATTAGGCAGCCCAGAAAGACATCTTAGTAAACCCCAATTTGTAAGGGGGGTTACACATACAAACATTCGAAAATGCCAGCAGAAACAGGCCTTATGGTCTGTCGAGTCTGCTCGATTGTGCAGCTAGCCCCTCATCTCGCAGCTGCCCCTCCCACTCCTCCCCTCCTTAGATTTACCCTCCCCCTCCTCTCACCCCATCTCATACCCTCTTGAAACTGCCCACCATCTTACAGGCCACCACCTCCTGTGGTAGAGTGTTCCACTTGCCCACCACCCTTTCTGTGAAGAACTGTCTCCTTACCTCCCTCCTGAATCTTCCACCCTCCAGTCTGAGACTATGCCCTCTTGTTTCCCTTCCTTTTCCTAATTGGAAGATCCCCTCTGTTCAAGTCTTGTTCATCCCTTTCAAGGACTTAAAGGTCTCAATCATATCCCCCATCCCTTCTGTCTTCCAATGAATACATATCTAGCTCACTCAGCCGTTTCTCATAGGGCTTGCCCTCCAATCCCTGGATCATCTTTGCCGCTCTGTGCTGCACCCCCTCCAACAATCTAACATCCTTTCTCAGGTACGGGTTCCAGAACTGCACGCAGTACTCCAGTGACCTGTACAGGGGGAGGACTAGCTGCCTACTTCTGGAGGAGATTCCCCTCGCTATGCACCCCAACATCTTGTTAGCCTTCGCTGCCACCTTCCTACACTGAGCAGATTTCTTTATGCTCCCCATTATAAGTACCCTAGGTCCTTTTCCTCCATGGTGCTATCCAACTGTACCCCTCCCAGATGATAGTCCCTCCCCTGGTTCTTTGATCCGAGGGGCATTACCTTGCACTTCTTAGCATTGAACCCCAGCTGCCATGTTTCTGACCATTCCTGCAGATTAGTTCGATCATCCTGTAGCCCCTTCCATCCCTAAATGTCATCAACCACTACCCCCATTTTGGTGTCATCTGCAAACAGACTGATCGTATTTTGGATCCCATGTGAGATATCAGCTATGAATAACCCACATAACACCATCCCCAGCGTCGATCCCTGTGGCACCCCGCTCCTCACTGCCCTTGGTGCCGAGAGTCTCCCCCCCCCCCACTACCACCCTCTGCTGCCTACCGCTTAGCCAATTCTGTATTCATGTCACCATCTTTGCTTCCACCCCCACAGCTTCCAGATTTTCCTCTACCTCCTGTGCAGCACAGAGTCAAATGCCTTGCTGAAATCCAAATACAGGACATCCACTGCATGGCCCTTGTCTAGTTCCCTTATCACCCAATCGTAGTACTCAGTGAGGTTGATCTAGCAGTATCTGCCCAAGACAAACCCATGCTGATGCCCATCCTGGAGTCCATTGTCCTCCAAAAAGGTCACCAGCCTCTCTTTCAGGATTGTCTTCATGAGTTTCCCAATGATTGATGCGAGGCTTACTGGCCTGTAGTTTCCCGGTTCATCATTTGGGCCACCTTTGTGGATTAGCACCACATGGGCCATCCTCCAGTCCTGTGTACGCATCCCATGTCCAGGGAGGTATTGAACAGGTCCACCAGTGGCCCTGCCAGAACCTCAGCCAGCTCCTTGACTATTCTAGGGTGAATGCTGTCTGGCACAGGTGTCTTGTCCACCCTCAGTGACCTCAGTCCTTGCAGTACCTTGTCCTCAGTAATCCTCGTATCTGTCACCCCCTCACTCCCCCCCGCCTACCCTACCCCTCCCCTTCCCTGTGGTACCTGCCCCATTTTCTCTTGCGTGAATACAGAAGTATTCATTTAATGCCTCTGCCTGATCCTCCCCTCTCTCCACCCACCCCCCGTCCTTTTTTATCCTCACTATTTGGTCCTTGTTGTTCCTTCTTTCCCTTATGTATCTGAAGAAATGCTTTTCTCCGTTTTTAATACCCTGTGCCAGCTTCAGCTCCCTGGAAGCCTTGGCTGCTCTGACTAATTTGGTGGCCTCTCTGGATTTCTTCGTGTATATCTCTTTGTCTTCTCCCCTCCCTGACTTTTTGAACCTCCAGAATGCCTCTCTCCCTTGGACCTCACCCCCTTCCTGACCTCCTGAGTCATCCAACTGGGCTTCTTTGTCCTCCCTTTCTTGCTCTGTTTTCTAATACATGCTCCCGTAGCCTCCACTAGCCCCTTTTTTATGACATCCCCTTTCTGACTTGTGTCTCAGCCTGGCTGAATCCCCTCCAGGTGCCCCGCCAGAATTTCCCCCATGTTTTTAAAGCCTGCCTGCCTAAAGTCAATCACCTTGGTACCTGTACCCCCAGCTTCCCTCCCCATGTTGAGTGTGAACTACACCGATTAGTGATCGCTCCCCACCAGTGAGTCCTCCACCCCCAGATTACTTCTCATCTCCCCATTGGACAGTACAAGGTGCAGAGTATTTCCTATCTGAGTTGGCCTGTGGACTAACTGCATCAAGAAGCTGTCCTGAAATGCCTCTAACAGGACTTTCTCCTTTGCACTTGTGGTGGTTGAGGTACTCCAGTCCACCCCAGGTAGGTTGAAATCCCCCACCACCACTGTGTTACCCTTCCTGCAGACCCTTCAGATTTTCTCAGCTAACTCCTTTTCAGGGCCTCCAGTTGAGCTGGTGGTCTATAAACTACCCCCATCCTGAGTGTCCTGCCTGTTGAGTCCTGAAAATGCATCCATAGGGCATCTGTCCTGCCCTCTTCCCCCTCATCCCTTGCACACCTTATCCCCTCCCATACATAGATTGCCAACCCCTTCCCTTGGTCCTATACTTTCTGAATATCCTATACCCCGGGACCATCAACTCCCATTCCTGGTACTGGGTGGCCCACATTTCTGTGATGGGTGCAATATCCACCCTCCCCTCTGCCAGTAGGGCCTGAAACTCAGCTGACTTGTTTCCAAGGTTCTTAGCATTCAGTGAGACCACTCTCAGTATGGGGGCACAGCTAGCAGTCCAGCGGGAAGTTGCATTTCCCAGAGCTCTGCAATACTTAGACTTTAAAATATGATTTTGAATAATTAGTTGGTGACTGCAACCTCTGCAAATCGCTGGAGTGGAAGACAATAGTGTGCATTTGGACAGTGCTGTATCTGCTTTTTATCATTGTATGGCTCAAAAATGTTCCAAAATCGGACTGTGCTCAAGTTGGAGCTTTCCAAGGTGACTGCAACACAGCAGTTACCACTAACCTCAGGTGAGTCTCCTGCCACCTGAAGTCTCTCCAACAGGCCATATCGGAGCTAGCAAAATTGGTGCAAGGCATCAATAGCAGAATTGGACCTGTGCAACAAAATGTTGGTAGTTGTGGAACACAATGTGTGAATGAGTCGGCAAGATCAGCGGGTAAGGCGCCAGCCACGGCGGTGATAACCATCAAGGAAAAGTGCAATCTAAAATCCCAACTGGAGTGTTTGAAAAATACTGAGGGGGCCACACATGTTCATGTTCTGGGGATCCCTCAGGGCACAAAAAGCGATAATCTGACAACTTTCGAAGAATGATGGCTGCCCAAATCCCTGGGACTTGGCCATTGCTAAAGCTTACTGGATTTCTTTTTGATGGGCAAGTTTGTCAAATGAAAGTCCAAGGACAGTACAACCTCCCTGCCTTTAGGGGGGTTGGGGCACAGGCTTATCGCCCAGTTAAGAAGTGTTTTGCAGCAGTGGTAAACAGTACTGCCTGGGAGGTTCCTTACTGCCACTGCAAACCTTTGAATATACTGCTGTGCCGGTATGCATGACAGGATACAGCAATATTTTAATGCTTTGGCATTGCTGGGTTTGCGGGACACTCCCAGTGCTTCTGAATATGGGCTGCCTGGGACATTCACGTAAGCCCAGATTAGCATATGCACCAATATTTCAACATCGAGTCCTAGAATGGCAATGCTAGTGGGGCACATGCATCTACTTCCTGATCACAATTATGGGGGCACTTATTTGTCTATGGGGAAAAATCAGTCACATGAGTTACAATGTCAGCATTGCCTTTCTAGTCTTTATATTTCCATGCTCATACAGCTGAGCCCCTCCTTCCCATGATGGCAGTAAAATGGAAGAGAGCCTGGCATGATTACACTGCTGAATTTCCTTCCACAGAAACATTACATCCTGAGAGAGCTTTATTTACTCACTGAAGCTGACCAACTTCACTGGTTCTTTGTAAAGAAGAACAGCTATTCTGGAGACTTGATGCAGAGCTAGCCTGATCAGCTTGTTTATTTATTTATTTATTTATTTATTAAAAAGTCAGATTTACAGCCTTTGAGTCATGGACTCATTTACAAAGGCACCTCGTCGTAGGGGGGGTAGACAGTGTTACATAGTGTGGTTACAACAGTGAGAACAGTACAGGTGCAGAACATTAAACATAGAGTACACATAGGTTACATAATAATGTTACCTAAAATAGGTTACAGTCAAGTACAGTTACTGCCAGGTACAATTACAGCAAAGGCCATGAGCATCATGAACACGTTTGTGAATGACATCTTCGAGCACATCGCGGCCGAAGCCTCCCGCCTGGCTCAGTATAACAAGCGCTGGACCATCACTTTCCAGGAGATCCAGACTGCCATGCGACTGCTGCTGCCAGGGAAGCTGGCCAAGCACGCTGTGGCTGTCACCAGGTACACCAGTGCCAAGTAAAGGGGGTCCGAAGGGGAGCAACACATCTCCATTTTTATTTCCCATTTGGTCTCTGTACCATCCTAACGTCACATTTTAGCTACACTATATTATAGCACCAGTATAAGGCACGTCACACTGCAGCCTTACAAATGCTGTCTGCAGTTCCAATAGCAAAAAAAAAAAAAGTGTGTGAAATCATTCTCTTTCCCTCCTGGACATAAGCCTTCCAGATTTCCCATGCTCCATTTAATCATGAAAGAGTGGGATAAATTGTGAGATCCCAGGAGCAACTCCCACTACAGCCTCACTGAGTGACCTTCAGTAAATCCCTTGAACCCTAGTGTTTGACCCAGCTGTAAACACTTGTAGAAGAAAGACCCATTCGAAACAAGATATTGCATCTCAGTTGAGCTATCATGTGTAAGTAAACTGTAAAAACAAAAGGAGACAGGTAGTCGCCAGATTATAATGATTGCCATGTCTTTTTTAACTAGTGGCACCTGTACTTAAAAAAAAAAAAAACGTTATACCCTTACCAGTGTTCAGTGCATAGAGTTAGTGTCATAGCCAAGGAAGAGCTTGTAGTTTGTATCATTGGCCTCAGAATTCATATTATGTGGATTTGGGTCATACAGATTTGGCAAAAAGGTACTATTAATATATCTTCAGGTTTGGGATTGCAATTATATTTTATAACCAGCAATAAAACCTAAACCAATTACTGAAATAGCTAGGTACTGCAAATGTTAACCCAATAAAGCAGCAGCTGGGAAACCACATGCCATGTTGGCCGCAGTCCGGGTTTACACCCTGAGCTAGGGACACCTATAAAGATCAGCAGGAGGCTAATGGAGCACCCTGTTTGATTCTCTTGGCGTTATGTTCCTCAAGGGAGTACTCAGCTTGGTGGCAGCTGATCACTAGTAGCTCCGGAAAACAGTACACCGGCTGCAGAACTAAAGTGGGGAAAGACATCAGTGGGTTCCTGTGGTAGTATGTTGTTGTATGCATGCCTCGAGGGACTACTGGATGCTGTTTTCACATGGGAGCAAACAGAAAAAGTGCAGGCCTGTGCATGATAGAAAATAGAAAATGTTGGTAGAAAAAGACCATTGGTCCTTCCAGTCTGCCCTGTTATATTCTCTCCTAACACAGGACCTATTGTCTAGTTGGGGAATGATGGCCAGCAGTCCATGGCTCTGTGTTCACCACCTGGGCTGGGCAATGGACATGGCCTGCGAAAGGGAAGGCAGCTTCCACTGTGGCTACCCCATGAGTGATCCCTGAAAAATGCAGTGGTCATAATAAGTTGGGTGTCAAGCTAGGAGGTTTTGGATACTCTTGGGTACTCTTGGATAAAAAGGGGTACCTGACAGTACTATGAGTCTACTCCCCCACTATTCTTTTTTTTTTTTATTCATTCTAGGATTACAAATACCTTTGAGTGCCAGGCAGCTCATTTACAAAGGTTCCACGTTAGTAGGGAGGGTTACAAACAGTTGCAGGGAAACAGACAAGTCATACAGAATATTTCAGAACGGAGTTACATGTGTTTACATTATAGTATAGGACAATTAAGCTTCAGTTATATACACATTATGCAAAACCTGATCAGAGGCAGAGGGAAGAAAAGTAGAGGAGGTGGAGGAAGAACCAAGAGGGAGAGGAGCAGCCAGGCAGCCTTGCAAAGTTGCAACTGCGATGGGGGAGGAAAGAGTCTTAGAAAGGGGAAGGAGATAATAGAGAGCACCAAACTGTGAATCACCAGATTGAGAGCTTCAGGTGTCTGACACTTTCTGAGTCGATAGAGAAGACCAATCCTAGCATTGACGTCTTTGGCTACATTTTCGATGTGGGGTGTATAGGTGAGGTGACTATCTAGGGTGGACCCAAGGTACTTGAAGTGCTGTATTTGTTCAAGGGGTCATCTTGGCTATTTCTGATAGTGAAGCGTGTCCGTTGTATCTACTGCAGGCAGAGGAGAACAACAGGACATTTGTCTTCTTGTAGTTTAGCACTAGTTTCTGTTTGGAGAACCATTGCTCGATGTCCAGGAAACCATTCTGTAGGTTGCTTTCGAGCACGTGCGGGTCAGGGTGGCTTGCAAAAATGATAGCATCATCCGCATAGAGCAGTGTGTGTAGGTGGCAGGCAGATGGTAAATTAATGAAGATGCTGAATAGTAGGGGACCCAGAATTGAGCCTTGGGGGACACCAGACCAAACTGTTTTTTGGTCTGGGATAGCGCTGGAAATCTTCAGGCATTGTGATCTGTCTCCAAGATAGCTTGTAAACCAGGACAGTGAATCAGGGGAGAGGCCAGTTAGAGAGAGTTGATTAAGGAGGATCTGGTGATTAACTGTGTCGAAGGCCTTGGTTAAGTCTATAAAGACTGCCCCCACATGACTGCCTTGGTCAGTAGATTGGTGGACGGAGCTGGTGAGTTCTAGGAGAGCAGTGGTGGTGCTGTGCCCTTTTCTAAAATCATGTTGTTGTTCACACTGCAGGGAGTATTTACTGAGGTAGTCCACTAGTTGGTTGACAACAATACGCTCTAGTATTTTTGAAAGGGGAGGGAGGATTGATATAGGCCTATAGTTGCTATGTAGTGCACGGTTCCCAGCTTTATGAACTGGTGTAACAATGGCTGTTTTCCAAACCTGTGGGAACTGAGACAACGACAGAGAGAGGTTAAGGATCTTAGTGATAGGTAGAAGTACTTCCTCAGTGGTAAGTGTGATTAGTTTGAGGTCTAGGGAGTCCCCACTATGCCGTGACTTACCCAGCACTTTGCTCAGTAGTTTCCTGACCTGGACAACAGAGACATGTTTAAAGTAGAAAAGAGGGTGATCATTTGTCTTGTTCTCCTGCTGGTGCGCAGACTTTAAGGTGGTATCATCAAAGAGATCTTGTGGTAGGACATTGCTAAGATCGGTAAAGGAATCATTGAAAGTATTTGCAATTTGGAGTGGATCCAGTATGTGGGAGCCATTAAGGTTTATCATAGTTGGTGCGTTTTTTGGGTCTTTTCCAGTTATATCTTTAATATTTGACCAGAATGTCCTGCTATCACCCCAATTGTTGGTAAGCTGCTCCCTATGGTGATTGCTTTTCACTTTGCGGATGGCCCGAGTGCAGGAATTTCTTGCAGCTTTATAGGCTTGCCAGTCTTGAGCTTTGCCCGATGATTTAGCACAGTACCAGAGGTGGTCACTCATTTTGATGGTAGCAAGAAGATCAGGGGTAATCCAGGGACGTACAGTGCAGCACACCATCATTTTCTTGAGGGGTACATGTATATCACAGGTGGCATTGAAAGTATTGATAAAGTGCTGAAGGGCTTCATTAGTGTCAGCAGAGGAGTCCAGTAGAGACCAGTCCTGACAGCGAAGGTGTTGTTTTAGGTGCTTCAGGTGGCCACGCTTAACCACTCTGTTGAATACAGTCAGAGGAGGAGGTGGGGATTGGAATTTGTTGGTCCAGCTACAGGTGACGGGGAATGGTCACTTAGAGAGTCAGGGTGCACAGCTACATTATAAATTTGGTCAGGGCGATTTGAGATTACCCAGTCGACAGTGGTGCTTGTCCCAGTTTTGTAGTTAATTCTTGTGGGGGAGATGACAAGTTGAGAAAGATGTAGTGCAGACAGTGCATCCTTTATGGAGCCTGAGGAAGCTGAGAGCCAGTGTATATTGAAGTCACCAAATATAATTGCCTCGACGATGTGTTTTTGGGCTTTTAGGTAATCTAAGACTTTATAAAGGCCAGTGTTAGGGTCTTTGGGTGGTAAATAAACTGACAGTATTGTGAGAGTCTTTTGATGTGCTCCCAGTAGTACTCTGATCCCTAATACCTGAGTGGGGCATCCAAGGTCAGTCACAGGCATAGCTAGACCCTTTAGTGAGTCTTTTAGGTAGATGGCACAGCCACCACCTCGCTTGGTCGGCCTGTCCAATCTGAAAATTGTGTAACCAGGTAGGTGAACCGCAGAGTCTGGTATTTTGGGGATAACCATATTTCCACGACAGAGAGTATGTCAGCGTTGTTTTGTGAAACCCAGACTTTAAGTGAGCCATTTTTACACAGGAGGCTGTCACACAGGAGTATTCAGTGGTATCATATACACCCTCCCATTTGTCCATTTCCTTATCCAGCTTTAACTTAAAACTATCAATGATACGTCCATCCACTACTTGTGGCAACCTATTCCACAGGCTTACCACTATCTGCATAAAGAAGGCCCCTCTTATGTTTCTCTTGTAAGGTTTAGTCCTGATTTGTTTAATATGGTTTCTTTTTTTTTTTTTAATATGGTTTCTATAATCGTAATATGCTTGTTTCAAATTAAAACCCATACCTGCCATTAAGTATATGTTCTTAAGAAGATTCAACACTAGAAACAAGTCCCATCTAACTCATCTTCTCTCCATGCTATGTAACGCCAGATATTCCAGTCTGGTTTTATAACTTGTATTCCTCAGTCCGTGCACCAGTTTAGTAAATTTTCTTTGTACCCTCTCCATAGTACACATTTAACCCTTTAAATGAGAGGCACAAAACTGGGAGTAATAGTCCAGGTGTGGTCTAGCCAGTGACTGGTAGATGGGGATTATAGCCTCCTTCTTACGGAATACAGAGTTTTTCTTGATACATCCAAGAATCCTGTTTTCCTTAGCAACTGCCAGTTGTTGTTTGTTGTTTTTGAAGGTAAGGTTAGGTTGCACCACCAGTCCCAAGATCTTTCTCCTCCTGAGTTGATTTCAATTCATTCCCACCCAGCCTATATATAGCACAAGGATTATTGCTACCCACGTGCAATACTACACATTTCTCTGCATTAAACTACATCTTCCACTCACCAGCCCATATAAGCAATTTATCCAAATCTGACTAAATATGACTTGTAAGTACGTAAGTAAATAAAATTTTATTTATATGAGGCGCCCTTACACCATACTTACACACAATACAAGTATAAAACACATTAAAATTATACAACTGAATTCAGCTTACAGATAAAACACATAAAATCTTAAGTTCCTTCAAAATCTTGTTCCATTATTTGATAGTGCTGGGTCCCCAATGTTAGTATTGTCCACAAACTTGTGAACAGTAAAAGTCCCTGGACTGAACCCTGTGGCATCCCACTGGTGCCCTGAATGTGTTTCGAGCTTGCCTCCTTTATTCTTGCTCTAATTCCTGACATGTAACCAGTTCTGGACCCAGGCCACCACTCAGTAATCTATTTCCATGTTGCTTAGTTTACCAATCAGCAGTGAATGAGGGACCTTGTCAAAAGCTGTACTGAGAGCCAAGTATATTATGTCAAAAGGGGATGTTATGATCTAGTAGCTTACTAATGGGCTCGTAGAAATATATTAAATTAGTGATACATGACAACCCTTTAGTAAATCCATGCTGTGTCTCATCCATTACCACCTCAGCGCCTAATGTCTCTATCATATAGTCCTTCAGTATTGACTCCATGACCTTTGCCATTATTGCTGTTAAGACTAATCGACCTATAGTTCTGCATCAGGAGCCTATTTCCCTTTTTATTGATGGGGTGATAATGGCTTCTCTCCACTCCTCCGGGACCATTCTGGTATTAAAAGATGACTTGAAAAGATTACTTAGAGGGGCTGATAGGGGTTCTGCCAAGGGAATTGTGAGGATCAAATTTATATTGCGTTGTTTGTATTACCTTGATTTTAAATAACCTATTCTCCAGATCATGGGTGAAATTAGCCTTCCTAATGATGGGTTTATAGTCAGTTCCCACTTTATTAAAGACCAAAGCAAAACAACTATTAAATTTATCCACCATGCTGTCTGGATTAACCTGTCTCCCAGTTGCAAGGGCTCTATCACCTTTTCCTCACCTTAAGGAAGTTAATGCATCCGTAAAAGTGCTCAGGGTTTTTGGTTTTGCCTCTTGCTAAATTGGTCTTAGATCCCATTTTGCTTTTCTTGATTTTGTTTCTACAAATTTTTCGCATCTACCCTATACATCTCCTGGTTATTATCATTGTGGTCATTCCTCCATTTTTTATAAGAATGTTTTTTTCTGTTTATTTTCCTTTTGACAGTATTGTTCAGTCATTTTGATCTTATCTTCCTTCCAGTAACCTTTTTACTTCTTGGAACCCGAGTGCCTGCAGTAGTATTAGTTTGTCCTTAATAACGTTCTATTTCTCATTGGTAGTTTTTTGAGTGAACAACAGTTCCCAGTTCCATCCCCTCAAACCTTTCTTCATGTCATTAAAATTAGCTTCCCTATAGCTGTATTACTCAGCCCTGTTGATAGATTCATTGATTCTTTTACCACTAGATAACTCAGTCATATTGTGATATCTTGACCAGCCAATGGCTTAAATACCCTACATGAGTTCATGCATTTTTTTTTTTATATTTTTTCAGGACCTGGCACTGCTAGCTGATGTGCTGCATTCCCAGTCGATACAGCTGATATGAAAGTCCCCTAGTATAATTACTTCCTTGTTGCTAAGACTCATATATTTAACAATCATAAACAATTTATTCGTGTATTCTGTATTGCTCTCTGGAGGTCTGTAACAGTTTCCAATCATAGTAGCCTTGTTTTTGGTAATAATCTCTACCCATAGGCTTTCTACATGTAAATCATCCTCTTCACCTAGTTTGTCCGTAGATCACATATTATTAAGGCTGTACCTGACACATAGCACTACACCCTCTCCTCTTCTCAATTTCCTGTTAACCTTGTATAGCGTATATCCAACCAGCTCATGCCCCCAATCCATGGAATCGTTCCGCCAGGTTTCAACTGTTGACACTATCATATTCTTTCTCCCATTATTTTGCAATCAACAGGTCCATCTTATTATTCATACTCCTTGTATTAAATGATAAAATATCTAGTGTGTTAATATTTAATTTCTTAGTCTTCAATGTGTTATTCCTGTTGATGTTCACATCTCTGTTACTGTCATGACTGGGACTGTTACTGATACAAGTCCCGCCCCCTTGCATTTTAGTTTAAATTATGGCTGAATGCACTACAAATTATATTTTTTTTATCTATTACCAAGGGCAGCAGCCCCCTTTCTATTTAAATGCAGGCCATCCCCTCTGCAATGATCTTTATGACCTGCAAAACTCCCTGAATCCTTTATTAAGTTCTCCTTGGCTGCTCATCTCCATAACCACTGGCTATATCTTCAGATGTCCCTTAATCTCATATTCTTGTCACCTTATAGGGTAATACTTCTGAAAAGATGGTGTTGCACTTGTGTTTTTTAAGAAACATCCCTATACCACTGATTTCTCTAACAAGCTGTTGCTCTGGTGTTATGCCAGTATAATTTATTCCTGCATATACCACAAAGAGAGGGGGTAGTTTGTGGCTAGCTAATAATCTTTCCATAAAGTTTCTCATATCCCTTAGCTTGGCCTTGGCCCTGGCCCTTGGGAGGCATGTGACCTCTGTGTGCTCTTTATTATCGTTGCAACCAGTAGAGTCAGTATACCTTAGGACTGAGTCACCTATTATGATAGTTTCCCTAGCTTGCATCATACTGGGTTGTGCATTTGTACCTACAGACTGTCTGTTTAGGGCTGTGGATGCTGCTGGATCCATTACAGTAGGGAATGGTCACCATCTGAATCAAATTGTATTAGATTTTCAGGTACATGGGGTCCCCTTGCATGACCTAATTTGCTTCAGTTTCCCCCAGTGCAGAGAATCTATTCATATTTTCCACCCTGCCAGACTAGTTCACCACATGCCTACCCCTGTTCCTTCTCCCAGTTCTCTGCACAGTGTACCAGTCCTCCCCCAGCCCATCCTCAATAGTGGCTCTCTTTTTTTTCTATTTATTTCACTATTTGCTGATTCCATAGTTGGTCAAACACCCTGTTCTCCCTCCACCACTACAGAAGCAACAGTACTGCTATGTAGCCTATTATCTCCAATTTATTTCTTCATCCATCCTCTCCAGACATTGTTCCAACTTGTCTACACTTCCGGTCATTCTTGCTAGTTCAGTCGTTAGTTCTTCATTTGAATTACATTTATCACAGGTAAACTTACATACTATATTGATATTTTTTAATAGTTGGTACATTGAGCAGCTAACACATTTGAACCCAACCTCCCCATCCAAAGTAATAATAGTGTCCCCCATGACTATTTGGACAACAAAGATAACTTGCCTTTGGTAATTAGTAGAGGTCAGAGTCCCTGGCTTCCCCCGCTGAAACTGACATCAGGTGCCTCTCCTGTGTCATCTCCGTTGTGCTTACTGCTGCTCACACAGGCATCTGCTTTTCAGGGTGTGGGACCAGAAGTAGCGCTCCTCTCACTCCCGGTTCACCTTACTGCACCACACTGCAAAATTATGATTTTAAACTACTTTGCTTAGCACTACTTAGCAACATGTAGTGCTACAATACATTTTCCCAGTGGCAATGCAATTTAGAGGATAGGTCCCTCCTGCCCTGATTCACAGGGCTTCATTTTCAGGTTTCCCACTTGGTATCCCACACCGGGGCTCTTTCACACTATGCTTTAGCATACTTTGTAATAAAAATAAATGATGTTCCACACTAATATACAATGTTAAAATGCTGAGGGCTGCATTTTTCGCTCTTACATCTTTCCCTGGCTTAAAAAGGGATAAACTTACCTAATCTTTGTTGGTATGCAATTGCTTGTCAGTTACGACTATTATGTTTATGGATCTTGGAGTCTTTTCAGGTCATTGGAAGGATATTGTGTTTGCCCTTAATGATCTTCATGACGTAGGCGCTATTCTTTACTCTTTCCCTTCAGGCTACCTCCTTACAGGTTTGACACAAAGTTCGCCTGCAATTTCTAGGTGATGAGGTCCTATTCTTGACTGCTTTGACCTGGAATCGACAAAATCCCTTAAATACTTTGGACCCTTTTCTATATGTGTGTAGGCTCAGCTTGGTCTTCTTCATTTCCACCAGGTTCTTGATTCTGGGGGAATCTGCTCCTTTTCAGACCTGCAAGCCACATGTGGCTTATCCAGTTCCGAACATAACCAATGTTTACAACTGCACATGCTTACAAACTTTACCTCTCGGGGCAGGCACCTCCTGGACTCTGTGTCGGCCTTAATGCTCTAATCTTATCCCATCAGATGAGCAGTCTCCAGGAACATTTAATTGGCACTATTTATTCTGTATTCCATTCCATGTCACCGAATTCCACCCTCTCTATTCTTACTCATTGGATGACAGATTTGCAGATATCATGTGACTTGGCTGAGTGGCACAAGTATTCCCTTATTACCTATAAGCTCTCAATGTCCCCTTATCTGAAAGAGTTTGCCTGGAAATGTAGGATGCATTTTTTTAAGATCCGGTGTGCTTCACCTTATATTTAGGCTCCCAGACTAGTACTTGCTGGAGAGCTTGTGGTATTACTCGGTATTACTTTGTATGTCAAGACATAAGAAGGCATTAGCCCATCACGAGTGTCTCCCACTCCTAGTGGGCATTTAGTTAGCACATGTCCCTTTCCAATTAAGGTATCTATCTAGATGTGTGCTTTTTTTTTTTGCTTATTTCTTTTTGCCTCTTCTTGCCACCTGGTCTGCTCCCCTGTCCTCATATCCTCTAGAGAATCCAGCTGCCATCCGCCTCAACCACAACCAACCTGGCACCCTACTCCTGCAGCTTACCCCCGCAGCGGGGTGGCACGGATCCCCCAACTCCCCACACAACATGGATCCAGACGGGTGCTGCAGGCTGGCTGCGGAGAAACTCACAGACGGCCATCAAGCCGCTCGAACAGGCGCCATCCCTTTTTTTTTTTTTAGCTTTCCTCCAGAACTGAGGGTGTACAGTGACGCTGACAGAGGGGAGCGTGCACGCATCTGCACGTGCTTCCTCCTGGCGTCTGCGCCCATCTCCTCCATTGAGCACAGTGGAACGTTTTGTCCCCCAGCCTCTGCCAGGAGGCAATCCAGCGCCGACTGTCATGCACCCCCCTTCCGGAGAAGGAGAGTAGTCCATCGGATGCTCAGTCCTTCTCCTCCCCTGTCAACCCGCGGCATTCTATGCTCATTCTCGAACACTGGTCGCCGGCATGGTGTGGGGTATGGCGACCAGCACCTCAGCCCTCCGCAACACTGGGCCGGCCCTATGTAGATGTGTTTTGAACTTATTGAAACTAGTGGAATCTACTACTAATTGTGGTAATGCATTCCAAGCTCTTGCTGCCCTAATTGTGAAGAAACGATCCCATTTTCTTGTATTAGAGGTGGGAATATGGAGTTGTTTGCTATGACTTTTTAAGTTGACTTTTCTATTTTGGTACTATAAACCACATTGCTTAATAAGTTCTTTATCGTTGAGAAATTATATAGCTGTAACAAATCTCCCCTAGCTTATTTATCAGCCAGGCTAACTAGGCCTGTTTGTAGTGTTTCTTTTTAGATTTAGTATTAGTTTTGTGGCATGCCTTTGGACAGATTCCACAAGTTTTACATTCCTGTTGTAATTTGGGTTCCAGAATTGAGATGCAAAGTCCATGTGAGGTCGAATATAAATTTTGTAAAGTGGAATTAGGACAGACTGATTTTTGTTAACAAAGGTATGCCTTACCTTATTTAGTACTGAATTAGCATTTTGAACAGCTTTCCTACAATGATCTCTGTGTGTCAGGGTGTTGTTCACCCAATCCTCATTCTTTAGTTGAACATTTTAAGATTGATTTATTTAATTGGTATTGATATTTGGGATTATTTTTGCCATAATGTAATACTACACATTTGTCAGTATTTAGTATCATTTTGTTTTCTGTACACCATGTTCGATTTTCAGTAAATCATTACAGATTGCTATGTACTTCCCCCGAGCTTAGTATCATCTGCAAATGTTATTATGATATTAGATACTGTATATTGTTATGTCCATAATGAAAAGATTAAATAGTGTAGGACCCAACACAGATCCTCAAGGGACACTGCTAGATACTATCCCAAGTTGAGACAAAGTACCTCTAACCTTGACTCCCTGAGTTCTATGATCAAGCCAATTGTTAATCCATCTAACTGTATTGTTATTAATTCCTAATTAAGATAACTTTACCAATAGTTCTCTGTGGGGCACCTTATCAAATGTTTTTCCAAAATCCAGTAATATAACATCCATTGGTTTGTTATTATCAAGATTTATGCTAATTAAATTATAGAATGTAATGAGGTTTGTTGTACATGAACGATTAGATATAAACCCATGCTGCTGATTGTCAATGATTCCTAATTTGTTGAGATTCATTTTATTCTGTTTTTAACTAATCTTTCCATTGTCTTGCAGCAAACGGAACTAAGACTTATAGGTCTATAGTTATTGACTGAATTTTTAGGTCCTCTTTTGTGGATGGGAATAACTGTAGACATTTTCCAGTCATTTGGTATTTCACCTGTCTGAAGTGATTTATTGAATAACATAGACAGTGGTATAGAGACATGTTCCTTTATTTGTAATAAGATTTGGGGGTTTATACCATCTGTTCCTGGTGACGATTTTGGTTTCAATTGGGCTATAGCACTGATGACTTCATCATTAGTAAATACAACTGGTTCAGCTTTCTCCTGAGGTGCTGTGAAGTCAATATGATCTTTTTTTATTATAGACAGAACAGAAATAGTCATTACAAAATTCTGATATTACCTGGCTATCTGTTATTATAGTTCCACGGTGAGAGTTATACTCCAGATGCTTAGGGCCATCCTTGTGGGTATTAATTTATGAAAAAAATGATTTCTGGTTGTCCTTGGTATGTGCTAACTTTAATTCAGTTTTGCATTTTTCCTGTTTGATTAACTTTTTTAGCTTGTTTACTTCTTGTTTATACTTATCATGGGCTAGTGAGGTTTTGCACTTTTTTAATTTTGCAAATGCCTCCTTTTTTTTTTCCTGTCTCTTGATTCGCCTAGTTAACCATACTGGAACTTTTCCTATGTTGTTTACAACCTTCTTAACTGATATGTACATTTGTATACAGATGTCTAGTGTATCTTTTATAACTGACCAACAATTTTCAACCGAACTGCCCTCCAGGGTCTCATGCCAGTTAATAATGTCTAAATATTCCTTGATTTTAACCAGTTTGGCTTTATTGTAGTCATGGACATAATGTGTTTAATATCTTTTTGAATAACCAGATTGAATGTTGAATAGTACAGTGTTGTGGTCACTGCCTCCAATTGGGCAGACAATTTTAGGTTCAGTTATTAAAGTTTCTATATTAGTTAATGCCAGATCTAGAATATTGCTGCCTCTCGTAGGGCTATTCACTATTTGCTTTAGACCTACGGCTAGCATGCTGTTTAGAAAGGCACATTGCTGAAAAGTGGTACCAGAAAGTTTTTCTCAGGAGATCCCAAGGAAATTAAAATCCCACTTTATTATGCTATCTCCCAGCAATTTTTATTTCCTTAATGAGATTTTCTGTGTATTCTCTGGTGGCATTAGGAGGTCTGTAACAATTACATACAGTTATTTCGCGCATATTACTTCATTGAATTTGTATCCAGATTGTCTCAGATTGGGTAGAACTGTTGTCTAGTACCAATTTATGGCACATAATACCATTTTTAACATATAGACATACTCCATCCCCTTTTTTACCCTTTCTGTTGTTATGAAATAGGTTGTAACCCATAATTTCCTTAAACCATTCACTAGTCGTTCCACCAGGTTTCTGTTATTGCTACTAAGTCATACTTTTTAGTCTTCATAAGTATCTCAAGTTTAGCAACCTTAATCATATTGAGACTTCTTACATTAGTGAACATAAATTTGCAGGTGTCATTATAATTTTTTGGTATCTTGTTTGAATTGCCCCTTGTCCCCTTCTTTATTAGTTTAAATAATTGGAAATTACATTTCTTATAGTCCTTATAGTTTTGCCAAGGATCTCATTCCCCCGTCTATAAAGATGGAGCCTGCCCCAACTGTAATAGCTGGGGTTGACAGAAAAGGTCTCCCAGTGTGTGATGTATGCATTGTTATTTGTGAGGGTCCATTTGTGCATCCATTCATTAACCTGTTTTATTTGTTATTTGTGTGGGCCCCATATCTTGGAATTGGTAATATTTCAGATAGACAGGGCACTCCACCCAGTGCTTTAATTTTTTCTACTATCCCCTGCTATTCGCTTTTGATTTCATCTAAACCTTTCTTGTTCATAGGTTCATAGGTTGTATCAGAGCATAGAAGACACATGTCCATATAGCTCACCAATTTCCTAGCAATATCCATGTATGCCTTTACTAATCAAATAGAAATCCAGCCTATTTTTAAAAATATTCATAGTTGGACTTGTCACTACTTCACAAGGAAGTGTATTCCAAATTCCTGTAATTCTTACACTAAACCAGTTTTGTTGATGTTGTTCGTGCCAGCGTGAATATTAACCAGCGGTTGATGTCCCGATTCCTTTAGGATATTTTGTAACACATTATGTATGTCAATAATCTGAGTCCCTCTAAAGCTACTACAGGTTCTATTCATTTTGTCAGAATCGCATATCATTCTGTCTAAATATTTAATCATTGAGTCCTCTAATAGATATGCCTGCTTGATTTCCTTTGTGTCACTTTCTGTAGGAATGTTGGTGTTAGCAATAGTGGTGTTTTGATTGGTTTCATTTGTGGGTGGTACATCACTGGGGTTTACCAAATTCTCCGCAACTCCATCAGTAGCAGTCTCACTAATTATTTCCATGTCAATCAAATTATTGACTTCTGTAGCTACTTGGTGGTTCATCTTTAGTTAGAATAGCTGGGGAGTTTGAATTCACTGGGGCACCTGGTGGCTGTGAAGAATCACTGTCCTCATTAATAAGTTGGTCCCTAGATGACCGCAGAAGTCCATTATCCCCTGTAGTGGAAGTAGCAGATGTTACATGTTCTGAAGTGTCAGCATTTTCTAGGATAGCAAATCTATTTGTAAGAAGGATAGTGAAGTCCATGGCTCTTTATCCCTTTTTCCTAGTTTGTTTATTTTCAACTAGTGAGCCCCAGGCAGACAATGCACACATTTTCTGGCTATGTCCCCTCCTGTGGCCGTACTGGATGGCCATTTCCCACGTGATTGCTTCAATGTCTGATATCTCATTACCTTTATCCCCATTGTTGGTTTTATTACATATCTCCCTGCTGACTTGCCGATATGAGACAGGCAATTAAAGTTATTGTCAATTCTTTTGGTTTGTGCAAAGAAAGTTATCACCAAATTATGGCTGAAACCACAGCCCCCACAACTTCCATATTATTGATTCCATTTACCACCATAAAAAACGTAGCTATCAATACTTAAATCATCTACCAATTTTTGAGGAGATCTGCAGATGGTGGATTCTTTATAAATTACAATCTGATTCTGAATTTCTCCCCTGATTTGCCCCCCCCCCCATCAATTGACTTGATGCCTATGTAGGATACTAGCCCTTTGTTGGGGCTCCCCATAACAATTTCTGTTATTTAGAAGTGAACCATGACCTGCCTCTGAGTCCCTGGAGCTCTTAGTTGTTTCATTTAGTCATTTTACTTAAGGGAGCTCTTATTATGCTGCTCAGTTTCTTTATTGATTCTTTTGCACTGCCTCATTGGATGCTTCTGCACTTTTTTGGTCTTTTTTAATGTTCTATGTTTTTTAGAACAAGTATTTCCCAGTTTTGCCTTTCTGAAATATGATTTTCTAAATATTTTCTTCTCATTCTATGTCTGTATTGTTTGTGTTCCTTTTCAATAACAATGTTATTATAAAGAAGAAAACAATGCCGAGGGGCTGCAGAATACAAACCCTCCAGAGACTGGGCTGCTGGAAAAGATCACCCTCTCCATGGAATAGGCCTCCAGGAATGAAAAAAAAAAGCTGGTGTAAACTGAGGCTGTCAGAACTGAATTCAGTTAGTCATCAGTCATAATCCTCAGAACCTACTGCAGATGGATTTTTTTTTTTTTTATTGCTCTTTCGAGTATGTTGGGTATAACTATGCCCTAGACTTTAACTCCCCAGGATTCACAATTGTGTGAGTTTTTAAGCACTGCATTCAAGCTCTCAACCAGAAAATGTAGTCAGAACTCAGAGAGGAGTGCACATTTCCAACCCTAAGGTCTCCTGGTAGAGACATAATTAGCTGATGTAGCACTGGAGAGTTGTGGCTTTTATTTTCAGAGTGGCAATTAATTCACCTTAACAGTTGCACTGGAGGTATTTTTATTGGGATGGGGCAGGAGAAATTTTCACAGATTTTTCACAGATGAAACAGTGAGGCATTTGTAAATTGTACAAGAAGATGGGTGGTAACAGTGGAGGGCAATCAGTTCTCCTAAGGAATGTGTTGTGATCTCAAGTTGCACACTGTACTGTAAGTGCATGGACTTTTTCAATGCTGATCTGGAACTTGTTTGATGTAAAGAGATTTTCTAGGCTATCAGTACTTCAGGAGTTAATTTTTTTAGAGGTTAGTGTACTGCAGTATATTTTTCCTTTCCTTAAAGATGAAGGCATCCATAACTGGGGAGGCACATGCCTATTAAATATGGTCAGAAGCCACTCGGAGTAACTGAGTAGTAAAGATTACATTGTCATGGCAGTTGAGTCAGGGTGGGGAAGCTAGAGGCTGATAAACGCATCTGTTTAAGTTGGAGAGGCAAGCAGAACTAGTGGGCTGCACTCCAGTGGGGAGGAGCTTGATGAGTGGAAACATCAGTAAGCATCACCTCATATAGAGGTTGCTCTGCCTGTGGAATAGCTTCCCTGTGAGGTAGTGGAAACAAGTGTTTTTCAGGCTTTCAAAGCAGATCTAGACAGATTCCCAAGTAAGACTGGCACTGAGTATTAAACTGCATGAGTATGGTGGCATTCTACCAGTTAAGCCTGGATGTATATCAGTACTCTAATTTGAATTTAGTCACATCTGTGTGGTGGGAGAGATGGACAAGTTGGAGGTTAGCTTCTTTCTGCAACCACCATGCAGTGTGTTTACAGTACGTGCTGCGCTGTACAGTGTTCTGCCCTACTGCACTCTGCTTACTGCTCTATCGCTTCAACAGTGCATCCACATGCCAGTCTTCTTCATTGTTGTCAAATGTGACAGTGGCTGTAGGGGGTAGGATACAAAGAGCAACAACTGTCAACATTGCTATACAGTGCCTCATTCCTAATGGCAGTTTTGGAAATCCTGAATCCAGAAATGGATGACTATCTTTAAAAAAATAGCTCTCCCGCATTATGTACACTTCCTCCTTCACAAACATGTTTGGTACTGGACCAAAAGCTACTCTCCTGCCACTCTCTCTGTGTGTACCTTCCTCTAGTACCTGCACCACGAATCCACACTGAGCTGCATTGCTGCATGTTGTGGGTAACGTCTGCACATGGACATAAAATGCCTGCAGTGTTTCCGCTCCCTGCCCACCACAGCAGATTAAAAATGCTTGCATCAAAGTACCCATGCATCATTCCTGGTCCTGTGCACACTGATCCGCTGGGAGTGGATCAGCAACTCTGCACCTCTTGCTCCAGCTAAGTGCTGGATTTTAACTTTGTAGGCAACAAATGGTGGGGGCTTAACCTTTTTTTTTTTTTTTTTTTTTATTACAGCTAGGTATTGTGTGGGATTGGGAGGTGGAAGGTAGGCACAAGAGGGACGGATTGGAAGGGCAGTGTGTGGCTGGTGTGGGTAAGTGCGCCAGACAATGTGGAGCCAAATGCCTAATAGGGCCTTTGTTGTGGGGGTCTTTAAATAACAGGAACAAGTTCAGACCAATCCTTTTAGCCAGAGATCGCCGACAAGTGATTGGGGACCCGGAGCTGTGGAGTGAAAAAGCTAAGTGCTGGATTTTAACTGTGTTTATGGACTGCTGGGCCTACTTAAGACCCAGAATTTCAAACAACCCCTTGCATGAGTGTTACAAAGCAGGAGTGAGGCATCCAAGTATCGTCTGGGGGCATCAGAAAGGCATCCATAGGAGAACCTGCAGGTTGCAGCCCATGCTGCTGAAAAACAAGGGCAGGTAAGATAAGATGGGTTAGGGAAGAGTAGCAGGTGTTCACTATCTGGGGTAAGTCTCCACAGCAGAAAGCTGATAGGTGCTGCAGCTAATCCTTATCTAGGGTAGGCCTGCAACTAGCCTAGCAGACGGGATTCTCTGTAGAAGCGAAACTGTCTCTGGCAAGTATGGGCTGCAGCTAGTCCCTGTTCAGGGTAGGCCTACAGCACCACTAGCCTAGCGGTTAAGGTACTCCATAGCTTGGAAGCTATCTCTCAAATAGGAGCGGATAGCAGTGATAGTAGAAGATCTCAGCTACTCCCTATCTAAGGTCAGCTTACAGAGGAGTTAGCAGGCAGGAAAGCAGTGTTATTAGGGAATCTCGGCTACTTCCTGTCTAGGGTCATCCTGCAGTGGAGGTAACAGGCAGGAAACTCATTAGGAAGACATATACAGTGCTCCCTCTTTTATCTGCCCACCTTTGTATGTCTTAAATTTTGACAGATAATAGAGGGTGGCGGTTAAAGGGGGAGTTAACATTTCAGGAAAATGGGACAGGAGCTTACACTGGTGGTAACGAAGGGTGGTGGATAAAAGGGGGACAGACAAAGGTGGGAGCACTATAGTGCATGCCTAAAGATGGCCTTCAAATAGTACTAATTAAAAGCTTCATAAGGGGAAGGCAGACAGCTAAGTACCTATTAGGAGGGCCTAGAAATGTAATATGTGAACAGGGGACATGCAGTGGGGGAAGAGTGAGACCTGTAGAGTTGTAGGGTGAAGGGGGTGTGGGGCAGCAGTGTTCCTGGGAGCACTCTTGGAGCTGGTGGAGGCCAGGTTTGTAGGAATGTTTGTCAGCTGAGGGCAGACGTGTGGTAGCTGAGGCAGAAGATAGGTGCGCTGGGGGGTTTCATAGGGTGATGAAGGGATGGGCAGAGAGGATGTAGGGCTTGGAGGCTGGTAAGAGGAGGGAGAGCATGAATGGAACCAAGGCGATGATGGGGGCCATGAGGGGTAGGAAGGAAAAGGAAATTAGGCAGGTCCCCTGGGTCCCATCACCCAGTGGGAGAGAAGGCCCAGGGAGATGGCTGGCAGCAAAGCCTAGAGGTTAGAGTAATGAGCTGTGAATGAGTTTGGTATATCCAGCAGACCTGGGTTTGATTCCCACAACCTCCACTTGCATACTGTGTGACTCTGAGCAAGTCACTTAACCACCCAGTGCTCCTAGGTCTCCCCCGAAAACAGGCACTTGTGCCTAGTGGGCCAGACCCGGTTACTAAAGAATAAAATAAATAACAGTAAGGGAAAAAGGTAAGGCAGGATGGGGAGGGGGTCCAGTGGAAGCGTGATGCAGAACAGATTCCTCACACTGGATTGGGGGGAAGGAGGAGGAACTTGTTGGAAAAGGAAGGGCAGTAAGATAAGGAGAGTCGGAGGTATTGGTGGGGGCATCAGGGAAAGTAGGGTGGAGGGGCAGGAGAAAGTGAGCTCAAGAGAGAGGGGCAGGGCAGGTAGAGCAGGAAAGGAAGTGGTGGGCAAGGAAGAATGAGGGGATAAGCAGAGGGTACAGAAGGGAAAGATAGGGGCAGGCTTAGGGGGGTGAGCAAAAGAGAAGGATAGGAGGCATGCTTGAGGGGGGAAGGTTCAGGAGCCGGGGACAGGGATAGCTGCTGTAGAGGGTCAGGAGGGATTACAAAAGGAACAGGAGGAGGCAGGTGCAAGTGGGCAGCAGCATGGGCAGAGAGGAGGGAGGGCCCAGGATTGGGGGGGTGGTGGTGGTGATCTTGGGGGATTCAACAGTGAAGGGGTGGGATGGGTGAAAGAATCAAGGGTAAGCTGAGGGGGAAGGATGTATGCCAGAGATGATTGCAGGGAGGGTGGGATCTCTAGTAGAACAGTACGTGGGTTGGGGAAGGGAAACCTCATATTACAGTACACCTGGATACAAATGACCTTGCAGGATGTGAGGTAATGGTGGAGCAAGAGAGGTTCAAGGAGGTGGGGAGAATTTGCAGTGAAGCAGGGAGGTTAATGGCCTTCTCAGAGGTGCTTCCAGTCCCACAGGCTAGTATGGCAAGGAAGATACAAATTCATTAATTTAATGAAAGGCTTAGAGGGTGGTGTGAGGTGGAAGGGTGCAGGCTCGTAGGTGGGTGGGGAGGAACCTGTGATAACACAGACCTCTGTGCATTGGCCAGGTTACATCTTAGTAAGAAGGGCACAAGGGTCCTGAAGGGTAAGCTAGATGAATTCATGGTTAAAAAACCTCAATTTAAACTGACACAGGGAGGCAGCAGGATGCACAGGACCCTTAGTCATATTGTGGAGGAGCAGGACAGCATGAGGAGGAGGAGCTAGATGAGAAGGATGGAGAAAGAAAGGAGAGACCGAGGGAAGAGGGGTATGGAAGGGGGCACACCAGGAGTAAGGGGTCCCAAGTCACAGTGGAGGGTGGTGTCTCTGAATGCCAGAAGTCTGGGAAACAATATGGTGGAATTGCAGGCACTGATGCCTGAGGGAGAGGTGGACATAGCGGCCATCACAGAGATGTGGGCCACACAAAACTGTGACTGTGACCTTGCACTTCTCTAGTATAAAATGCATAGAAAGAATAGGAGGATGGGAAGAGGGGGGAAGAAGCTCTATACGTGAAGGAGGGAATAACTTGTACCAGAGAGGAAGAGGCAGAGGGTAAGACTGAAGCATTGTGGGTACAGGTACCAGAGGTATTGTTAGGGTAAAAGAGATCCCAGGCCCAAACCCTCAAAGGCTGGGGATAGGACATAGACATTTTATTAATGACTTTTTTTTTCAAGACTTCTAGTCAGGAGAGGTTTGGGAGCCATACAAAAACATCTGGTGCTCAAGCCCTTGAAGCCCAGCTCTAGCAACACCCCTGACAGATACAGGCCATCAAGTAGAGGAAACTAAGGATGGGGGTGGTCTACAGGCCACGTTTCCAGGATGAGGAGTTGAATAGGGTACTGGGGTCCCAAATCATGGAAATGTCCAGCACGGAGGAAGTAGTAATAATAGGGGATTGCAGTCCACCTGGGATGGACTGAAAAATTCCTGCTATCTCCTGCACTAGGGAGCAAGTACTGCTGCATGCATTCCAGAGTGGTTTTGTGATGCAGGGTGCCATGAAGCCCACTGCAGAGAGGGACATACTGGACCTAGTTATGTCCAACTGTGCGCATTTTCAGGATGTGAAAGTGGAAGAACTGCTTGTGGGTAGTGACCACCATATGGTGTGGTTCCACCTGGACATGGGCATAGGAAAGGCCAGGACCAAGACAAGTGTTTTGGACCCTAGCAGGGCCGATTTTGGTAGGATGGGAGAGTGCTAGTAGGACAATTTGCTGGGATCAGAATGGAGGATAGCTTTGGAACAAAAATGGACCATAATAAAGGAGGGACTGAAGAAGGCCACTGGTGAGTGTGCCAAATCAAAAGTAAGAAAGCTAAGGCCAAAAAGCCAAGCTGGTTCAAAAAGAGAGTAGCAAAACCCATGGGGAGGCAAGAGGGCAGCCTTCTGGAAGTACAAACATACTCAGACAGCGTTGGATAGGGAGGATTACTCGGATAAATTAAGGAAGGTGAGCAGAGTGATTAGAGTGGCTAATGCTACAAGTGAAGTACAACTAACACAGGAGACAAAGCAGGTGGGAAGGCCTTTTTCCAATATATAAGGGAGAAGAGGAACATAAAGGACTAGATAGTCAGATTAAAAATAGAGGGGAGTTGGGCAGAGGGTAGTGAAGAGAAAGCAGAGGTACTTTACAAGTACTTCTGTTAAGTTTTAACTATTGGGAAGAATGGACCAGTGCTTCAAGGGAGCAGGGGGTGGGGACCTGGGGGTAGTCACAGAGTGCGTAATACAGTCTGACAGAGTACTTAAGGGCCTAAGGGCACTAATGATGGACAGATCCCCAGGGCCAGATGGCGTGCACCGAAGGGTTTTAAGAGAACTAGTGCAGGTTCAGGTGGGTCCCCAGTCAGACCTGTTTAGCACTCCTCTGGAGTCGAAGAATGTGCCCCAGGACTGGAGAGAACTGCACTTGTGGTGTCTCTTCATAAAAGAGGGCTGATGGATGAACGAGGGAACTACTGAATAAGCCAGTCAACCTGACCTCAGTACTAGGCAAACTGATGGAAACAATCCTGAAAGAAAGATTGATGGGCTTTCTGGAGGAAAATGGGCTCCATGAAGTGAGGCAGCATGGATCTGTGTCCAAGACATCTGCCAGACTAATCTAATTGTCTTCTTCGGCTGGGTCACCAGCACATTGGGCAGGAGTCAAGTGGTTGATGTCCTGTATCTGGACTTCAGCAAAGCCTTCAACTCTGTACCTCATAGAAGACTGGTCAGAAAGCTGGAAGACCTGGGGGTGGGGGCTAAACTTGTGGGATGGGTCAGAAGCTGGTTGCAGGACAGAAGCTAAAAGGAGACAATCAGGGGGAGACTTCTCGGAAACTAGGCCTGTGGCTAGTGGGATCCCACAGGGCTTGGTGCTTGGTCCAGTGTTCAACATCTTCATAAGTGACATTGCAGATGGGTTCAAGGGTAAATACTGCCTGTTCACAAATGGCACAAAGCTCTGTGGGATGGTGGACTCAGAGAAGGGGAGACAGGAACTCAGGGAAGACCTAGCTAGGCTAGAGAAATGGTCTGGCGTTTGACAACTGGGGTTCAAGGCTAGAATGTGTAAAGTTATGCATTAGGGGACAAAAATCCCAGGGAGCTAATACTGGTTGGGTGGTGTGCAGCTAACCAGGTCAGAGGAAGAAAAGGACCTGGGAGTAATTATAACAAGTGACCTGAAACACTCAGCACTCTGCAGGAGAAAAGCAGCCAAAGCAGATTGGATGCTGTGCTGCATAGCAAAGGGAATTACCAGCAGGAAGGCTGAGGTCATTCTGCTACCATACAGGTCTGTTATGAGACTGCACCTAGAGTGCAGTGTGCCGTATTGGTACTGTTACCTTAAGATGGATATAAACTTGCTGTAAATGGTCCAGAGAAGAGCAGTGATGATGATCAGGGCCAGGGGGGCAATACCTTTGAGGAGAAGCTCAGGGGGCTCAAAATGTACTTTCTTGAGGACAGAAGGGAGAAGGGGAATGTGAATTACACATTCGAGTACCTTAAAGACATAAACAGGGTGAGCACTGAGGGCCCATATAGCCTTAGTAGGGACACAGCTTAAAGCTAGTGGGAAGAAGGTTCAGGAAGGAAATGAGGAGGCATTTTTAAACCGAGAGGGTGGTGGCGAAGTGGAGTGAGCTGCCAGAGGAGGTGGTATCCCTAAAAATGAGGGACAGCTTCAGGAGAGGATGGGACAGTGTGAAGGGGAAAGCTGCAGGTAGAATGGAGGGGCGGGTTGGGGGTTATTTGTGATAGGTCGAAGGGAAAACAGGGATGGCAGCAGTTCCCTCTGTAAACACAATGGGAATTACTCACTTAAGCAGACTAGATAGACCATAAGGCCTTTATCTACTGGCATGTTCATAGGTTCATAGGTTCATATGTAAAAGTAAATGAGTACAGTAATGCAGCACAACAGTCCAAATTTATAATCAGATTGTGGAGATTAGCATGGATGCAGAATAGTTGTCTCTTAGGGTTCATATGCTCCTAATGTTTATTTTCTAACTGTACTAATCTTCACTTTATGACATCATTATAATATGTGTAAATCAGTAAGATTTCACAAACTGAAGAGTGTAACCACAGCTAGATAATAATCACCAGAAGCGACAAACTCTGAGGCAATGATCCTGTTTTCATCAGGAACAATGATCCTGTTTTCATAAGGCATAATGATCCAGTTTTTTATGAGGAACAATGATCCTGCTTTCATGAGGGACAATGATCCAGTTTTTTTATGAGGAACAATGATCCTGCTTTCAGGAGGGACAATGATCCAGTTTTTTTATGAGGAACAATGATCCTGCTTTCAGGAAGGACAATGATCCTGCTTTCAGGAAGGACAATGATCCTGCTTTCATGTGGGACAAGGACCCTGCTTTCATGGGGGACAAGGACCCTGCTTTCGGGAGGGACAAGGTTCCTGCTTTCAGGAAGGACAAGGATCCTGCTTCCATGAGGGACAATGATCCTGCTTTCATGAAGAATAAGGATCCTGCATCTATGAGGGACAAGGATCCTGCTTTCATGTGGGACAAGGATCCTGCTTTCAGGAGAGACAAGGATCCTGCTTTCAGGAGAGACAAGGATCCTGCTTTCAGGAGGGACAAGATTCCTGCTTTCAGGAGGGACAAGATTCCTGCTTTCAGGAGGGACAAGGATCCTGCTTCCATGAGGGACAATGATCCTGCTTCCACGAAGAGCAAGGATCCTGCTTTCAGGAGGGACAAGATTCCTGCTTTCAGGAGGGACAAGGATCCTGCTTCCATGAGGGACAATGATCCTGCTTCCATGAAGAGCAAGGATCCTGCTTCTATGAGGGACAAGGATCCTGCTTCCATGAGGGACAATGATCCTGCTTCCATGAAGAGCAAGGATCCTGCTTCTATGAGGGACAAGGATCCTGCTTTCAGGAGGGACAAGATTCCTGCTTTCAGGAGGGACAAGGATCCTGCTTCCATGAGGGACAATGATCCTGCTTCCATGAAGAGCAAGGATCCTGCTTCTATGAGGGACAAGGATCCTGCTTTCAGGAGGGACAAGATTCCTGCTTTCAGGAGGGACAAGGATCCTGCTTCCAAGAGGGACAATGATCCTGCTTCCATGAAGAGCAAGGATCCTGCTTCTATGAGGGACAAGGGTCCTGCTTTCAGGAGGGACAAGGATCCTGCTTTCGGGGGGGCAAGGTTCCTGCTTTCATGAGGGACAAGGATCCTGCTTTCAGGGGGGACAAGGATCCTGCGGATCCTGCTTTCAGGAGGGACAAGGATCCTACTTCCATGAGGGACAATGATCCTGCTTCTATGAGGGACAAGGATCCTGCTTTCAAGTGGGACAAGGTTCCTGCCTTCAGGAGGGACAAGGATCCTGCTTTCACGAGGAACAATTTATTTATTGAATACTTCTGAGAGTACCTTTGAGCGTAACTAATGATTTACAAAGGTTCCATGCCAAATACATAGCCACAAAAAACGTAAGTACAATTAGCTGTTCCAGAGGAAATGCAGTCGAGTCAGGCTCCAAGCACTTAAGACAGATCAGTTACAAGAGATTGGCATTGGCATGTTTACGCTTACAACTTTATTAATAAGGCTCTTCCCTCACTTCTTTTAAATACATTACATTTTAAGAACCAATCAGACTATAGTTTAAGGTTGGATAAATGATCCTTTTTTAGCATACCCAGAATTAGATCAAAATTTGGGAATTTAAATCTGGCAGTTGCTGTCCCACATACTGGGAAATAATTAGGAAAAAATGTATTCTAAGTATTTTCCTCTCCTTTTCTCGCTTTAAGGCATCCATTGCAAAACTGGTTTTTAGCCATTGTGATTGTTTTTGGATAATTGCCTTAATTATTCTGACTATATAGTTTGAATGTTGAAACATTTATGCAACTTTATGTTTGTTTGTATTGTAACTTTGTCTTATTGTATGTTTTTACTGGACACAATTGTAAAAGAGAGTTCACTCTCAATTTGGCATTCAATAAAATGATGATGATGATGATAATGATGGTGACATACAGTTTTGAAAAAATCCATATAGATCATTGTATAAAAAGTCACAGGACATGTACAGAGAGAACCCATATAAAACAGTATAACAGTTACAATTGCATTGGACTGCAAGGGCAATTAACAAAGATCTCTTATTAAACTGATTAATCTTGGGGAGATTCAGCAGAGTATCAGGCAGTTTGTTTAACCAGTTAGTGGTCCTGACAGCAAATGACTGCTTGGCCAGATGCGTACACCAGAAGGGAGGTTTGAGGGCATTCCTGACCATATTCCTGGTATTGTATTGGTTGGAGATGGTACAGAAGCAGTTTGTTAGAGCAGGGGGTGTAAGCCCCAGGAATGCCTTTTTGACTAGCAAACAGAACTGGGGCTTTATTATACAGAGTATAGGTAGCCAGTTAGTGAGCGTGTAACAGTGTCAGTGGCTCAGTAGGTAACACACTCGCCTCTGAGGCCGGGAGATCAGAGGGCTGTGGGTTCAGTTCCACATCTGGCACTTGGGTTAATATCCCAGTACTGACACTGTAGTGCAGCATGAGAGGGGTGCTGCACTTCTGAGATGACGTCTTTCAGATGAGACGTTAAACCGAGGTCCCATGTGCCTGGATTGGTGGCAGTTCAGGTGGATGTTAAAGATCCCATGGCACTTATCGAAAAAAGTGGGGGAATTTCCCCGGTGTCCTGGCCAAATTTCCCTCATTCACTAAAAAAAATACCACCAATGGCTTAATCTGGTCCAAGGTCAGTAGGCATTCATCTGTATCCCCCTCCCCCGGGTCGTGCCTGAAAATAGGCAAGATTTGTTTAGTGCACTTACCTTGTCAACAAAAACTTAATAAATAAAGGGTACAACTATGAGTGCTGTTATCTGCACCAAGTGCAAAGTAGCACACCTTATTACAGATCACTTTACTTTGTTTAGCATCATGTCACAGGCAGCTGCGTAGACAGGCAGGCCATAATCTGTAAATGTCAGAATGAAGTTGGCCACAGTAAGACTTCTAGCCACCCCAGTGAGATTGTTCCAGTTACGTACAGGGCACCAGTCTTCTGTTAACTATTGCCACTAGATTGTCAACATGCAAAAGATAAGGTGTCATCCAGAGTGATTCCAAGGCATTTGAAGGTCTCCACCTGTTCAAGGTTTTGTCTCTGCCCATTTTGAATGACAAAGGGTAGAACTTTCCACTTCTGTGAGAGGCTAAAAAAAGAGGATAGTTTTTGTATTTTTGTGTTTTAAGACCAGTTTGTTATTGGAAAAACCAGCTTTCTAGTGACCTGAAGTTACTTTGGAGAGTGGCAGAGAGGCTGTCAAGGTCAGGATTTTTGAAATAGATGACAACCTCGTCAGCATAGAGGAGAATGTTGGCTGTCTGACAGGCATCAGGCAGTTAATTTATGAAAAGTCCAAATTGGAGTGGGCCCAGGACAGAGCCCTGTGGGACACCAATAGATACTTCCCCTAGTGTCAGACAAAGATATATTGATCTTCACATGCTGGGAATGGTTGGTGAGATAACTGTAAAACCAGTCAACTGTGTTCTGTGACAAACCCAGGCCAAGGAGTTTCTTAAGTAAGAGCTTATGGTTGATCAGGTCGAAGGCCTTAGTAAGGTTGATATATTTATATTGCTCTGACAAAGTCACCATTGTAAAGGGCCTCATGTACATAGTTTGTACAGTATATTGCAATATTGCTGTTTTGGTGCTGAGTAGCTTCTGGAAGCTATGCTGCTGTTTTTCGAGGTATATGACAAGTTGGTTACAAACTATTCTTTTGAGGGCCTTGGACAGGGTGGAGAGAATAGACATGGGTCTGTAATTAGAAGGGCTGGTATGGTCATCTCTTTTCAAAACTGGTGTAACCAGTGCAGATTTCCACTTCTTGTGGAACTGGGAGTAGCACAGGGAAAAGTTACAAATTCTGGAGATGGGGTAGGACAGTTCCTCTATCACCAGGGCAAGAAGTTTTATGTCAGCTGAATCACTCCCACACCTAGTTTTGCCAAGCAGCCTACTGATGTATTTCGAGGTGTAGTTGACTGAAACAGCCTTAAAGTAGAATTTAGGGTACACAGGTTCAGAGCCCACCATCTGGAAGACTTCAGGACGGGGTTCCCAGCAAGGGGTATGGGCAGGCTCAGTGGAAATCATGGAGCTGAGGTCAGTAAAGGCTGTGTTGAAATAACTGGCAATTTTGGTGGGATCAAAGACCTCTCGACCCCCCACCATGACGGAGCATTTGATGAGTGATTTTAATGCCCTTGCCAAGGAGCTCCGAGATGTCCCAAAATCTTTTACATTTGCTTCAGTTCTGGGTCTGCTGATCCTTCTAGAAGTCAGATCTGGCCTTTATAATCATACTGATGTACTTATTATGGGTTTCCTTGTACCTTTGCAGGCGAACAGGAGACCCTGTATTCCTGGCCAGTGCCTACAGTTTGTCCCTGTCCCTCATGCAGACAAGGAGTTCGGGGGTGATCTGTCCTAACAGTGTTTCTCTTGCCTTGCATTTTTTTAAGGGTGCTAATTTATCACAGGCACATGTGAACTCAGAGACAAAGAATTCTAGGGCTGAATCAATATTGGGAGTGGCATCTAAGAAGTTACAATCAACTTGAGCCAAGTAAGATTTGAATTCAGGCACCTTCTTGTTGTTTACAGCTGACTATGATCTGGGTGGGTGGCCTTATCTGTTTAACTGCCCATTGGCTTTACACTGGGGAGTGATCACTTAGGGTATCTGGCAGAACAGTTTATTTATTTAGCTTTTGTTGACCAGGTAGGTACACTAGACAAGCTGTATGCCTATTTTCAGGTACGACCTGGGAGAGTACAGTGAAAAATACAGGTTCAAACAAGGTACATAACGACAAGAGGGCAATGTGCATAGTAACAGGAGAGCAAGATGAACAGATAGTCTACAGTGAGCAGTAAATAGGTAAAATAATATATATATATATATATATATATATATATATATATATATATATACAGAATAGACTAAGACATTCAATGGCAATTACATTGTATGAGTGACCCTTTTACCAGGGCCACATAATTCATGAGCGGATAGCAAGCAATCATGTGCTTCCCAGAGTTAAAGGACAGTGGACAGTGGATTGGATGAGACCAATTTGGAGACCTGATTAAGGTGATTTAGGACACCCACACACAGAGGACAGTTTCAAGTGCCCCCACAGGGAATTCTGGAGGCTCAGGTGGGAGGGGGAGGTACGAACATGGTCTGGAAGGGAGTTACAACTTTAACCCTATCAGGGTGTGTAACTAGTACCCAGTCAAGTAGTGTCATGGTGCCTGTATTATAATTGGTTCTGGTGTGCTCAGTGACCATTTGTGTAAGAAATAGATTGGACATCTTATCCCTATAACCTGTACTGGAATTAGCATTCCAACTGATGTTGAAGCCACCAGTAACAATGTATTCCCAGTTCTGACTGAGTTACATGAAGTAGTGAGTAAGTGACTTTATGCCATGATTTGGTTTACCCAGCGGGATATATATATATAGACAGGATGACAAGAGAGCTGTGCCCTCACCCTATCAAAAGCTTTATTGCTAGGCATTCACAGTCCCTGGTTAATTCTTTGATCATGATTTTAGACGCGTGCAGATCTGGTCTGAGGTAGATAAGGCAGCCTCCACCTTGCTTGCCTGTTCTAGCCTCCCTGAAGATATTGCTGAAGATGGGTGCGCCTTTTAGCTGGTGACTCCCGATTGGACAGCGGGTACCGCTAAAGGTTTCTGATTGGGGCACCTGCTAGCCGGTCTCTCTGGACTGATTTTTTCCTTGCCCTTATTTTGGTTTGCAGGCTCCAGGACTCAATTTTTGTGTTATCCTAATTTAATCTGTATGCTACTGTGATTGCTTGCTCCTCTAGTGATTTTTATTTTAAGTTTTGAGTTTCATCTGTGTTATATTTTTATTGTTCTCACTTGTAAGTGTTATTCTGGCCACTACGGCATATTATTTGAACCTAATCATTGCCAACCTGCTGATTGCTTTCCTTTTCTATTTTCTCGCTGCCTGCTCCAACATATACCCTTATCCTTTACACTACTCCCTCTGACCTCTGTCCCTTACTGCTGTGTATTCTTGAACCTGCATTTGGACTCCAACCCATTCCCCCTTACCTAAGCTGTAAACTGAACTCACTTATGCTGTCTACCTCTTTTGTCCCTCTGAAACCCCTTCCTATCTTACTGCTACCTTCTAATTTCTATCTTTTTTTACCTAAATACCGCCCCCCGCTGACGGTCTGCCGCAAGTGTCCCGCCCGCTCTGGCTGTCTTTTGCTTTCATCTCTCTATATAAATCTCACTGATCTCTCTTTTACCCTCAGGCTGCACCGCGCCCCAAGCGGCGCCTCCGGACTCGGCAGCACCTCCATGGCTGCCTCACCCGACCACCACCGCCATCACTGCAGGAATCTCCGGCTCTTGGCCGCCCTCCTGGTCCTGATCTCTGGATCCCAACACTAGGTACAGTCGTTGGAATGCTTTCTTGAGTCATCGCGCCTTTACTGGTGCACCTTTTAGCTGGTGACTCCCGATTGGACAGCGGGTACCGCTAAAGGTTTCTGATTGGGGCGCCTGCTAGCTGGTCTCTCTGGACTGATTTTTCTCCTTGCCCTTACTTCAGTTTGTAGGCTACAGGACTCAGTTTTCTTCCCACCCCCTCCACCCCCTCCCAGGCCTCCTATTAAATACTCTACTTGTCACCGCCCACCTCTCGCTCTCTCTAACCCTATTTGCTCTCTGTCTCTCCCCTCCTCCACTTGCCATCGCCTGGCACCTCTCTTGGTCAAATCGTAGGTGCTCTACCTTGTGTTTGTATCTTTCACTCCCTCTCATTGACCTACCCATATATCTCACTTCTAACCACTAACCTCCAGTTCCTTTTCACCTTCATTTTTATTTCATTATATACCTGCCAACCTCCCTAAACTAAACGAAGCTTCATAAATACTGCCTTTTCACATAGTGTGACTCACTGCTACCTGACTCAGCCACTGCTCTGTATCATCCAGACTGTCAATACCCTTTCAACCTTTCCATCTTATCTATTCTTTCCCCTTTTTCTGCTCTCAGTTGAATCTCTCTCTCTCCCCCCCCCTCACAAATCTCCTAGTCTTTAGTTGCTCTCCATATCTTGAGCTACTAGTTCCAGGACCTGAAAAATGAATTACCAATAGCTACTACTCCTCCTCTTAGGCACTCTGCCTTTGTTACACCTGTCAATTACTCATGTCCCTCATGCTGAATCCACTCTCCCTCTCTATCAACAATATGACTTCACATTTTCAAATCTTCTAGTGGGTCCTGCATTTCGTTCTGATCCCACATCATTACTTCCTAGCAAGATATGGGTCCACTTGGTTGCCCACGCTCACAAATGCTGCTCCTCTCGAGCTCCTGCCCAATCATTTTTCCTGCATCGCAAGCTCTGGTACCTCCTGTTACTAGCCATTCTGCTCTCGGTGGACATACAACCCAACCCAGGGCCTCAAACTTCTGCAGCTCCTCCTAGTCAATACACTAAAGATCTGCTTATTACACACCACAATATTAGGAGCCTTGTGCAGCATTTTGCTGAACTTGAATCTTGGGCCGCACTCCACAAGACAGATATTATATGCCTCACTGAAACCATCCACCCCTGACTCTCTGTGCTCCCTACTATCTTATAATCTCCTAAGAAATGACAGACCAGCCCAAAAAAGGGGGGGGGGGCACAGCTATATACTTCACGTCTCATCTCCAGCTCTCTATTGTTAGATCGTCTCCCCTTGACCACTGTGAGGCTCTTCATACCCTCCTCTCCCTAGGCACAAAGAAGCTGCATATTGTCTGTGCCTACAGTCCCCCTACCCATAGCCAAAAAGGATTGGATGAGTTACTTGACCAAACCGCTTCCCACTCAGGAAATAGTGAAGTTCTCCTATTAGGTGACATTAATATCAACTGGCTCGAATGCTTACAAGTGACAGCCCTGACTAAACTGCAAAGCTACAACCTATATCAGTTTATCTCCTTACCCACCAGAACTGCTCCTCAATCTAATACCATCACACTGCCGGACTGGATTATGACAAACCGCCCTGAGAACATAGTTGATTCTGGCATCCTGCCTGATGCCATAACTAACCACTCCCCCACTTTCTGTATTGGGGGAAAGGTAGACCTGAACCTTTGAAGCCCTGTTACATTACCTTCCGTAACTATGCAAATTTTGACCCTCAGGCCTTTCTGTTTGACATCGCTTGCACCAACTGGTCCTCCCTATATAGCTCATCTGACGCTCAGTCTGCTCTAGACATCTTTTTGACCAAATTCCTATACTTACAAGAAAAACACAGCCATCTTGTGACTAGGCGAGTAAGAAATAGGCAGACCCGATGGCTGAAATCTGACCTCTTCTCCAAATTACGACAGAGAGACAAAAGCTGGTCCTGCTACAAGAAATATGGCCTCCCAGAAGCTTTTCACATGTACAGAACACTGAGAAGTGCCTGCAAAAGAGAAATCAGGGAAGCAAAAAGTTCCTACTGTAAGGATCTATTAACAGATTCCCAGGGGGACCCGAAAAAATTCTGGTCCCATATTAAGTTTTTCCTGGGCTCAAACCAGTCCGCCACTCCAAATAATATGTCACTAAAAGGCATTCACTGTAGCAATCACACCATTGCTAACTTCTTTAACAAGCAGTTTGCTGACCTTACTCAATACATCTCCACTTTGCCTACCCCATCAAATCCTGTCATACAAACAAAATCCACTGGGCACACTTTTCACTTCAAATCTATCCAGAGTAATGAGGTTCTCAGACTTCTGTGAAACATCTCAGAGTATGCAGCTGTGGGGTCGGATAACCTGGAACCTAAGCTCCTAAAATTAGCTGCCCCACACATAACTGGTCCCCTTGCTTTCATCTGTACTCTCTCCCTGTGTCAAAGCACCATCCCTTGGATATGGAAGTCGGCCAGAGTTACCCCTGTGCTCAAAAAGGTGACCCACTTGATCCTACCAACTACAGACCCATTGCCATCCTATCTGCTCTCAGGAAAATTTTTGAGAAACTAGTTGCCATCCAAACCACAGACTTTCTTCTGAAACATGACCTCTTGACTGACGCTCAACATGGTTTCCGCAAGGGTCATAGTACTACTACTGTGCTGCTTAAACTTACGTCGGACATTCTAGTGGCCATGGACTCTGGCTTGCTCACTGGGGCTATTTTCATCAACATGACCAAGGCATTCAATCTTGTTGACCATGCCATCCTCTCCGCCACTCTCAACTCTGTAGGTTTCTCGTCAAACGATGTGAATTGGTTTAATAGCTATCTGACTGATAGGTCCCAATATGTGAAATTTAACTCTACCCTCTCCGACATGGTTACCATCAATATTGGGGTTCCCCAAGGGTCTATCTTAGGTCCTCTGCTTTTCTCAATTTTTATCAATAGCATTATCTCAAATCTCTGTAAAACTTCCTCTCTACTATACGCGAATGACATTGTACTGTATACCAGTTCTAAGAGTATTGATGACATAAACTCTCGACTATCTTGTGACTTTCAGCTTATCTAGTGGCTTACAAATCACAAACTTATTCTAAATAAATCAAAGACCCAAGCAATGCTATTTGGCTGAAGTCTCAAACTCAGACATTCCCAAACACTCTTTAGTGTCTCTTCCCCTGATGGTACATCTGTAGATGTTGTAAACTCCTTCAAATATCTCAGGGTCACTCTAGACCCATCTCTGAGTTTCGACCTTCACATTCAAGCTACCTGTAAGCAGGTAAACTCCAAACTTGGTATTGCCTACCGTACTTGCTATGTGCTCACCTCCCCAGCAAGGCTGGCCATTGACCATGGGTTACTGCTTCCCTCTCTCACATATGGGGTCACCACTTATGTTTCTGCCTGCAACTCAAGTCTATGAAAGTGGGATATTACTTAAAATAATATTTGTCGCTTCGTATCTTGCTCCCCCACGTCTGAAACATCACTATCTCCTCTATTCAGATCTGGGTTGGCTTCCTCTTCAAGAATTAAGGTCTTATGCACTTGGATCCATCACTGACAGCATCATCAGATCCCACTCACCTAAACCTCTGGCCAGTCTCTTTCTCTACCACAAATCCAACTATGCTTTGCGCTCTGCAGACTATGTCCCTGTTCTCATTCCAAGACATTGTACTTCGAAAGGTGGTCGTGCTTTCGCCTGTCATGCACCACTTTTCTGGAACACACTCCCTTTAACTCTACGTCAAAATGCATCCCACATCTCCTTTAAGAGAGGACTACGCCACCATCTCTTCTCCTCTTGTGCATGCTCCTGCTTCAAACCACCACAGCCCAAACTCTTAAATCCCACCCCTCTCTCCTGTTGTTCCCCTGGGACCCTGGGGCCCACTCCAACGAAGAGCATTTCTTTCTGTCTCATTTCTCCTTATTTCTTGTACCATCTTCATTCCATTTCTTCTTTTCCTTCTATCAGATTTTCTCCGTTTGTGCTTTCTCAAGTTAACTGCACAACCCTCCCCTTCTTTCACCAACTAAATCAGTTTTTGGATTACCTGCACTTACCTCACCATATCTATTTTTACCCCCAACCTATTGCCTCCTCTCT
This sequence comes from Neoceratodus forsteri, assembly GCA_016271365.2. Taxonomy (NCBI): domain Eukaryota; kingdom Metazoa; phylum Chordata; order Ceratodontiformes; family Ceratodontidae; genus Neoceratodus; species Neoceratodus forsteri. The sequence goes on from CM057459.1 coordinate 974,918,431, forward strand.
CCACCTTTCTCTCTCTCTCTATCTCCCTCATCTCCGTACTATGCTTGGTTACTACCCTTACCCCACCATATCTATTCCCTCCAAATTATTGACTCCTCCTCTCTCTTCCTTTCTATCTATCCCCCCTTTCACCAATCTCTGCCTGTCCACTACCTGCTTTCACAGCACTTTATTCCTCATTTGTTGTCATACCGCTCAGTTACATCAAAAATGACTGGTTTGCTGTCTCTTACATGTAAACTTAAATGCTGTATTGTCTTTTGTCTAATTTTACCATGTATGTGTTTCAAACATTTATATATTACTTGTATCTGTTGTACAAATATGTATCTAATGGATGTTTTGTCTCTGTACCCTCCTGGGTCGTGTCTGAAAATAATCTTTTGGCTAATGCACCTTACCCGATAAACAAAAACTAAATGAATAAATAAATAAATAAAGCCTGGCAGTATACAGTGGCATAAGGTATGTGTGGACTGAGCCAAGTTTCAGGTAGGCAAACAATGTCTGGTTGCACTAGCTTGACCCAGGCATCGAACTGGGCAAATTTAGGTAGGAGACTACTGATATTTAGTGAGAGTTTGTTCAGTAGTCCTTGGTCGCTGATCGCAGACCCAGAGCTACCAGCAGGGCTTGGCTTGGGGTGGACATTGCTGGATAGTAGAAGCAGCATTATTGTAAGACTTCTGGTGACTCTGAGGTAGTGCTTCAATCTCCAGGTTTTAGTCTTAGGAAGGAGGGACAGATATGAGGCCCTTGAGACATGGTCATATCTGGCAAACCCATACACAAGTGCTACCACTGTTAGATGCCCAGTGTGAGGGGCATATGGCTGGGGGGCTTATAAATCTGTATTTTATTATATTCACCAACATAAAAGACTTCGATGTTTCTGGGTATGGAATACCACTTCATCAGAAGGAATATGATGGTAACTGTGTATCATCAAGTAGTGTTAATTAAATAATTTCATTTGTGTCTGTATCCTCAGAAACCCTATATCCTGTACAAAGGTGAGCTAACCTGGACCCCTATGGAACCGCTTCTGCTCAGATACTGTAAGATTGTTCAGTGGGATCAGTAGACCTTGGTATCAGTGTGAGACCAAGATAGATAGCCTCATTTATCTCTGAGGGTTCTATAGGTTCAGGTAGCAATGCTGTGGGTAAGCATGCTTTCATGAGGGACCAGGATCCTGCTTTCATGTGGGATCAGGGTCTTGTTTTCATCCTGGACCAGGAACCTGCTTTTATGAGAGGCAAGGATTCTGCTTTCTGGGGGTACAAGAATTCTGCTTTCATGTAGGGCAAAAATCCTGCTTTCATGAGGGACAAGGATCCTGCTTTTATAAGTTACAAGGATCCTGCTTTTATAAGTTACAAGGATCCTGCTTTCATGAGGGACAAGGATCCTGCTTTCATGAATGACAAGGATCCTGCTTTCATGAGGGCCAGGGATCCTGCTTTTATGAGGGGCAAGGATTCTGCTTTCAGTGGGGACAGGAATTCTGCTTTCATGTAGGACAAAATCCTGCATTCATGAGAGACAAGGATCCTGCTTTTTGTGGGGTGGTGGGATCATTCTTCCGGGGGCAGGAGGCAAAATCCTGTTTTTCAGGGGGACATGGATCCTGGTTTCAAGAGGGACCAGGATCTTGCTTTTGTGAGAGACCTAGATCCCACTTTTACGCCTTTTGTAATGGTGCATGGCATCGCCATTATAAAGGAACCATGGAGGTTACTGCCAGCATAGCTGTGCCGGTCATGATATCTGCACCAAATAAAAATAAAACAAGTGCTATTCAAGTGCACTGAAGTTTTCCACTCTTCCATAGAATGATTGGCTTTACCAACATTGTGCTGGCTTCCCCAGTTTCTAACTTGATTCTTTTATCCGGCTTTCTAACTGTTGAGATTGTCTTATTTTTTTAGCAAATCATATATGTAAAAAGATAATATTTTGTTATTTAGGGTTTTATTCTTTGAAGTCACAAACTGTCTAAAGCTGATGGGAACACATTTATGATAGACAATTCAGTGAATTCTTGGTTGAAATATCAAGTGGTACTGCTCATGCTGCAGTACCATGTTTAGCTATAACAAGGAGGGAAAGTGTTAAAAGGGAGTTGCCTTATCAGAGGGGTAGCTTTGAATATTTAGTAAGTTTCACATCCTTGCCAACTCCTCTGTAAATGTAGACAGTGATGTCAGTAAGACTGTGGTAAGGAAAACTTCATAGGAAAAGTATGCTTTGCCTTGGGGTTGGCTCTGACATTCAGTCTAATGTTTCCTAATGTTTCACCCATCATATTTTAGGCTTCTACAGAACTATGAAGTAATAGTTATTCTCTCCTGTCTAGATGGCTTCCCCAAAAGGAGAAACTGTGTAGGAACATTTATCATTTATTGTCTTTGTTTTGATATGTACTGAAAAGGAAAGCTTGGCCAAATCATAATTATGCTGCTTGTGGTTTATGGAGTTTACATGCAGAGTATCCAAGCTGTGCTTTAAGTGATTAACAGGATCCTTTTTTCTTATTTACCTTTTCCCTCCTCCCTGTTTTTTTTTTTTTGTTTTTTTTAAACCATGGGCTCCCTAGTTGTCTGGTTGGGTCATAGGCCAGGATGCTACTTTTGAAGAACAAATGACATTTCAGGCCACCGTTATGGTTACATGACACTGATGTGTCCTGCAGCCCCAACAAGTTTGAGATTTTACATGCTTTGTGGTGCATTTTGGGTCTAATAATACTTACATGTCCAAAAATCCCTCAGTGGTGACTCCAGGCACATTTGGTTGTCGGGGGCAACCAGAGCAGCTATAGAAAATGTGCATATTGTTCCTACCAGGCTTTTGCAACATTATTGAAGTATAAAGCACTTTGGAATAGAGTACCCCCGTCCAGCCTAATGGTAGCAACATACGGTCCCCTCCCTCTTATGGATTGTAAAATGCTTTGAAGAACAATATTAGTCTGCCTGATGACAGCAGTCCCCCCAAACAACCAACACTTCTAGCTGCAGTCTACTGAAGTCAGAAAGACCCATCCCCCACATCTCAGCGCTGTCGCCATCTTGACCGAGACCTTTAGAGGCCTGGTTGCCCTAATCCACCTTTTACACTGTATCTTACCTGGGCCATGCCTTGCAACATTAATCATTTCTGTTGTAATTCCTGTTTTTACATCATAGAAGTCTCTGGACCTAATTGTTTGTAAATGTGATACAAGCTTACCTACACTACTCTTCTGTATATTTTTGTGTAAGTGGGGAGGACTAAATGGACCGACACAGAGGCCTGCTATAAAAAGGCTCTGTTTAGAGTTTACATATTATTAAGTGGACCAGTACCAAAAGGCATTCAAGCTTTTTATACCTCCTCTGTTAAGCTAAACATTGTAAAACAGCCCTGTAGATCCCTACGCAGTCCCATTCAGACTCTATAAGAGACAGAGCTAGTCATCCTTACTTCTATGTTACTGGTCTCCTGGGAAATTGAATAGTTATAAAGTAAGAAAATGTGTTGTTTAAATATTTAAAATGTAGCAGTCAACTTAAATAGGCAAATTTTTACTGTTCCGTAGTACGAGAAGCAAGGAAGGATCAAGACCTGAGCAATGTTAATAAATATGGATTTTATTATATTCACCAACATAAAAGACTTTGACATTTCTGGGTATGGAACACCACTTCATCAGAAGGAATATGGTGGTAACTGTATGTCATCAAGTAGTATTAATTAAATAATTTGTTGGTATCTGTATCCTCAGAAACCCTATATCCTGTATAAAGGTGAGCTAACCTGGACCCCCCATGGAACCACTTCTGCTCAGTTCAGGTGCACTCTTTATTTTGGTGCTTCATTTCAAAGCGTTCCTCCCAGCCAAGGGCAGACAGCCTCCAGTCCAATCTGAAGGTGGAAGTGATCACCTGCTTTTTTTCTTGTTTAAAAAAAAAAAAAAAAATTCTAGGCAGAATATAAAGGACTGTGCACTGCAATCAGCACTTTCAAGTTGCAGTTCTAAGCCTTGCAAAATCTCTGCTGCTTTGTGGCCTGAGGGTTGCTCCGTGCCAATTTGTGACTGCAAACTTGCATACCTTGTGGCTGCATTATGCAAATTTCAAAAGCAAGTCCAGTCCCTACGCTCTCCAGTTTGGGGTCCTTAAGAGTTTTATATTTACAACTTTATTTGTTAAGTGAAAAAGAAAAAAAAAAACACTACATTGTAAACTGGAGCCGTGAAAAACTTATTTTTTTTTTTGAGGGGGGAGTGAATGGATTATGGGTCAGGGTCATGGTGAGCCCTCAAAAAAGTCAAAAACAAGCTAAAAGACAAAGAACCTCAGTAGGACCAACTTAGGGCTGGTTCATTTCCCCTGGGATGTGATACAGAAAAGGCACACTGATGAGTCCTAGTAGGACAAAACACGTGTCTGCAAATAGCATTATGGTGGTATGTGTAATTCTGTGTGTGTGTGTGTGTGTGTGTATATATATATATTCTTTGCAAAAAAATTTTGTTGCTGTAACCCTAACTGATGCATTAATGAAGTTTTTTTGTGAAGAATTTCCTTACTTTTTGAGAAAGTATAATCATAGACTTACTTTGTTATGGGAGCGCAGGGCCCTCTGGGCCCTACGCTCTCATCCATCCATAAGTGTAGAGAGCTTGTAATTGTATCCTTATTTCTCGGTGGGAGCACAGGGCTGTCTGGGCCCTGTGCTCCCGTCAGTCCATAATGGTATCCGTATATACATGTGGGAGCGCAGGGCCTCGGATCCATTCATAATTTTTCACATAGAGTACTGATATCCTTGTTTGCCCCTGGGAGTAAAGGGCCCTCTGGGCTCTGCACTCTCATCCCACAGAGTACAGTGTCAAAAAACACCTTACATTGCAGTCTTATCCTATAGAAGTCACAGCAAAATTGGAAAGCTGTGTAAGTTGACACCAACGTAATATATTTTCTCGAAGCCACTAAAAGGCACATCAGTGGCACATGCACCTTGTACCCTGCAAAATTTCATATCGCTTCTTAACAGCCTTAGTGACAAAGGAACGACTCCATAAACCTCTGATTACAATGTTATCCTATTGGAAATCAAGCAAAATTTAAATCCGCAGAAGTCCAAGTCAAAGTAAAATATTCTCACCAAACCAGCAAAAGGCACATCTGGGGGTCAAGCCCTTTGTACCCTGAACATTTCAGCCCAAAATTCCCAACCATTTCTTTCTTATGAAGTGACAAAGAAACAAACATATAAAATTTCTTTTTTCTCAAATTGTGAAAAAGAATCCTTTTCCGCGCTTCCTTTTTCACATTTGCAGAAAAAGAAAATCATGTTTCATAAATCGTGAAAAGGATCCTTTTTTGCAAATCCTTTTGCTTAATGTGTAGTGAAAATTATTTTTCACAAATTGCGGAAAAGGATCCTGTTTTGCAGTATAAGGTTTCCACGATTTGCAGCAAAGAATTTCCCCAGATAAAAAAAAACACATTTCTGAGTAAGTAATCAAAAAACTTACCCCAGAATCTGATTCCTCAGGCCCCAATTAGCTAAATGCATCTGTTAGTGTTTACCAAACCCCTGTATTATTTTTGCAATTTGATTGTTTCCCTCTCTAACGTAAAACAAGATGGCAGCAGCACGAACTAGGAGTCCTTATCTGTAGAACAGGATTCCGTGTTTGCGAATGAGGATTCTGCATTTGTGATCAAGAATCCTATTTTGTGCCTCACATCTAACTTTTCCCATAGGAAATAATGGAAAACTTTAAAATGTAATAACTTTGGAACGGATTCATATTTTTTCACCAAACTTTCAAAAGGCACCACTATGACCCAAGACCTATATACTCTACACATTTCAGACAAAAATTCTACACAGTTTTTGCACAACGCAGTGACAAAAAATTGACAAAAAATGGTAATTTATGCATTTTCTAATACTCCGTATCTCTGCGTCCACACATTCGACTGGAACAAAACTTGCTACATCAAGAGATATGTGGCTCCTGATGATGCGAGCCAAATTTCATGTGTATCGCTTGAACGGTTGTGAAGTTATTAAAGTACAAACGTTTCAGTTTAACATACAAGTGAAGACTTAACCCAACTGTAGGGGCGTGACTGCACTCCTATCATTGTAATCAGATTTGGTTTTACATAGCGCCTTTCCTCCACAGTATATCCCAAAGCATTGTACCAGACAATGGGTTATATGCAGTTGATACAGAGACTGTATGTGATATACATACAGCAATCCTTGAGCATGCTTATAAGTCCCCCCACACTCACACATATACATGGCATTAGAAGTAGAATCTGTGTTATCGAGAGAGGAAATATTGACTGATGGTAAATGCAGTATTCTGCTGTTATGAAAAGTGCCATGGGATCATCAACTTCCACAAGGGCAGCTAGCACAGAGATGGGCAGATGGGACCCTGGTTTCATTGTCTCATCTGAAGGATTGCATCTCCAGCACCATAGAACTCCCTAGCATTGCAGTGTGGTGTCAGTGTTTGGTATGCGCTCGAGTGACTGGTATAGACCTGAGCCAATAACCATCCAATCTTGCTGTTCCAGAGGCAAATGTTCTACCAACTGGGCTACTGACTCTGTTCCCTCTGTAAACAAAATGCACTTTTTAAAAAAAGCAAGCATCTGTCCATGCCGAATGTTTGCTTGCTTGTATTTGCTGTGTAGCTGTTAAGCATAGATACTGCAGAGGGTAACATTAACAAATTAATAATACCAGTTATAATAGTGTAATTGTTATGATTAGGAAATGAAGAGGTTGACACATAATGTTGTTATTTTGTTACACTGTGACCACCACCCAACCCTGATCCTAAACTAAATTTTCCACACCTGACCTCCCACTAGCCCCAACCTCCTGCTTCCCCTGAGCACCTCCCAAAAAAATCCCGTTTTGTCAGGTTTTGTGCCTGTAAAATACAAAACTGTCCAGCATTACAGAGATATCCTTTCTATTCTGTGGTAATGAATAAATTACATTTCTGACTGTAGCCTCAGCCAGCCAGGTTTTACTATAGGCAAAGACATCATTCATTCTGATATAGTACCTCAGAGCAGAAAGGACATCTGCGCAAAAGGCACAGTTCTTTTTTTGTACAGGTGTCTGATATGCCATCATGTCAGACCTGTACATGCAAAAAGAAACAAGCCTCCTGCATTTCTACATCCCTTGGTGTATACAGTACACACCTACATGGCCCCCTACACTACAGTAACAATATGCTCGCTTTGTGCATACATACAAGCAAACATTAAAATGGGTGATAAGTTAAAGTGCTGGCTGGGTGAAAGAGGGGTGGAGGGGTTTTCTTAGTCATCACCTATAGCTGTTATCTCCAAAAAGAGTGAAAGCAGTTATATCACTTAAATCCTGTAGTACTGATCTAATAAGGTGATGTGAGTGCATGCTTGCATATATATATATATATATATATATACACACACACCATATAAAGGGAATGTCATTTTTTTTTTTGTATTTTATTTAATGGGGGGCTGTTGGTTGCCAGCTGGACAGCCATGTCCTGACACTCACCAATCAGCTGAGTTCAAAATAAAAAAAAGTCCTCTTACTTTTTGGGATAGGTCCTGGATGGCTGTCCTAGCTAGCATGGAGAGCATCATCAACCTGGCACAGGTGCCAGCCACTACTTTTGGGAAATATACCCCCATCTGCAGTTTGGAAAGCATCACACCTCCCTTACCTAATCCTCCCATTCCCACCATTCTGATACTTTTGTCAAGTTCCAGCAAGTAGCCATCCACTCTGACACCCCCCCACCACCACCCTCGTCTTAATTGAGGCGGCCATACCACCATACTGCCCCTGCTGCCATGAATGTCTTGCACCACATTTAAAGTGGAAGAAGTTAAAAGATGAGTGCAATATACAACAAATAATAACAGGTCTTCAAATAAAAATCTAGAATTGTATAGAATACAGGCTAACATGACTGATGGCTTTAAACACATTTGCTGCGTTTACACCGATGCAGCACTCTTCATTTGCACGGCTCCTTTCCCACTGCACTCTGTTCTCCGCAAGCAGTAAACAGTTTACTCAGCCAGCCCTTGCTGCTCTGCCTGTTGTGCTGTGGAGGGGCTATACATTCCGTGGACTGGGTTTCCTCAAACTGAGGTTGGCAGTGACTCATTGTTGACATGTCTTCCCATGCAGAAAGCATCAATTTCTAACCCCCCACCCCAAAACACATCCACCGTGTTAGGAACAAAAACCACCAGTAATGAACACTGACTCAGTTTTTAGTGTGGAAAACCGTTTATTATTTGACTGCACGCAGCAAAAATACTATCCCACTGATGTGTGTTGTTCCCTGTATTTTTTTTTACATGTCAACCGGTCTCCTTTTACTTCTTTGTTCTGGTTCTGCCAAAAGAAGCTGATGGAACCAATGGCAAAAGAGGCTCATGTGGCCAATAGAGCATGATGAGAGACAATGCTTCACAGCAGAGCGAGCACAGCATAGGATTCACAATGCTGCATAATGCACTTGCTCCGCTACACCTGAGTAACTGATAAATCAATTGGCAGGAGGTCACTACTAACTAGTACCAGGTGAGGAATTTGGACAAATTGGATTTGGACACATTGTGAGCCATTTATCCTGCTCAAGCAATGCCACCAGATCAAACCGTGCTCTCAGTGTCAAGCTGGAGTGGCCAACAACTCGTTAGCATAGGGAAAACAATCCCCCCCCTCAAAAAAAAAAAAAGAAATATAAAAACCCAGGGTACTATCACTAGCATTTGTGTGGGCACATCAATGCTGGGAGTAACAGAACACACACCATACCTCGATTTTGCACAGTAAAATGACAGCAATGACGGGAACCAAACCGTAGCACTAAGTAGCAAAATATAATACTAACAGTCCGTGTTGCTAAGTCTGCTCTCACTGCTGTACTGGAATGGATTGGGACTACTGCAGTGACTGCCTGAGCTACTGCCCACATCATTCTCTCTGCTGTCATAGGGCCATCCCTATGGGGATCTACTATGCAGTGGCTGTCAAACTGTGGCACTATGTCAGTGATCACTGTTAGTGCAGGACAACATAATGCTTTCATCATCGGACCCTGAAAATGAACTGTTTGACATTGCTATTATCGTGCTGCATGCTGCGACCAAGAGCTCTGTTATCAAGACAGAATTTCTGCGACCAAGAACTAATTTTAATTGCAGAGCACAGATCTCCCTGTGGTGACATTGCAAAGGTAATGAGTGTCAAAGGTCACCAAATACAGGCTCCAATACACAAAATGACACTTCCTGGTTTGTGAGGGTGAAAACCTGATTTAATTTGCTAAAATAGGCTATGCCTCTATCAAAATACATTGCAAATCAGTTCTGTATGCAGTCACCTTGCAGTATATGCGTTCATATATCAAAACTTGGTAAATCGCTTTAAGTGCACCTGCCCCAGTTCAGTTTAAAAGGGCCAATAAACTGCACCAATCTGACAGGCTTGAGCAGCTGGAGTTTACATGTTCATACAAATAAGAAACAAGAGGATGGGTCAGGAGAAGTACACAATGGGAAGGAGTTTAGAAGTAGCTGTGGGTGAGTGGGTGCCCGGGACTTGCTGGTCCCCAACAGCAGGAGGACTACTAATTGGAACTCCGGCTCTGTGTCAGAGCTAGCAAGGCAGCAGAGGGGGAGTGTGAGGGTGCTGGAGCCGCAGCAGAGGAAGGCAGCACAACAGCTCAGCCAGCCAAGCTGTTAACTATGAGTAGCCATGGGGCTGCTCTGCTTCTCAGTCCGGAAGAGTGTGAAAAGAGTGAGTGTGGAGGATAGAGTAGCCTGTTACTGTTGCTCTATGTTGTTGCTTGTTTTTGTACCACAAGAAGACAAAACATCAGCCGGAAAATTATACTGTGAGAACAAAGAGGGGGAAAAATAGTGAAGCTCCAACTTGATCAGCAGGCTGATCATGATGCCGCTTACCTGACTGCTGTGCACCAAGATGAAAAGACAGAGCCATTCTGGATTGGAGCAGCTCTGTCCTTTCAACTAGGAGAAGTTGCAGCCCAGCAAGCCAAGAATAGTGTCATGATCCACCTGGTTGATAATTGGGCTGTCACTGTCGAGTCCACTGCAGCCAGAGTTACAATGGACCTGGCACTGATACACCCCTGAAAGCCCTTATTGTAGCAAGATGTTTGCTTCACACTGTGCAAGGAAGCAAACATAAAAATACACCAAAACCCACCATTTAAAAATTGCTTTTCCTCAAAACAGTTGCAAGGGACCATGATCCTTGACCCCCCCTAGCTTTTTATATACATTATTATTTAGTTTTTGCTAACCAGGTAGATGCTTCTTTGTCTGTCCAGATGGAAGTTACAGATCCCATGGCACTTACTTGAAAAGTAGGATATTATCAATGGTGTAGTGCAGAAAACCATGTGGACAAGGAGAAACGGTCAGTGCAGGTAGAAAACTCAGAATCCCGGAACACACGTTACCTGCACTCAGGCAGGACAAAGTTCAGTACAAATCCCGCAATGAAAAACTCAGTTTATTGTGGAATTAATAGGCACTTTTACACATGCACTCTTACAATGGAATAAGTGTTACGGAAGGACCGTACCGGTCCATCCCATGCTGTCTAAATGCTTTTTGTTCTGTTGTAAAATGAACGGTCACCTGAACCGCATTCCCTGGCATGGGTGTTTTTTTTTCCCCAAACGTGCCATTGCAGCACGCAGTGTAAAGCACCTATTCCAGCTCAACAACTCTAGCTCTTGAGTTCTCGCGTGATGGCCACTGTTCTACCCTCTCCCCCTTCCCTGTTCTCGCAAGGAGTACTGCACCGTTATGGAGGGCTGGGCAATGTTGTGGCAAAACAGGAGCTTGTCTAATCAGGACGTGAAGTGCAACAGGCTATATCGGCGCTGGACAGGTAACGCTGGTTTCGAAACAGCAGTGCGTGTGTAAAAGCGCCTAAAGAGGCACAGCGCCGATAGCCCTGGTACTTTGGGTTTATAACCTGATCCTTTGTTAGGGAGTGTAGTTCTGCTTTAGCCACACAGCATTCAAATACTACAAAAATACGAATATTTATTACAATCGTCTGACTGTTTAAAGCCACCTAGTCAGAATATATCTCCATAGCACAATACCCCCCAGTGTTTTCATCATAAAGTTCAAGTACCCAATAAAATACTAATACAAGAACAAGGCAGGTATATAAAATCAAGGAAACTGGGAAGTTTATAGAGTGGAGACAGACACTGGTGAGATAATAAGAAGGAAGAAAGAACAGAAAGTAGTTGGAGGGTTGGGGGAAGAAGAACTGGGCATTAAGCAAGGGGCATGAGAAGTGGGGTGGGAAGGGAAAGGAAGAATAATGGGAATACTGGAGAAAAATGTATAGAAAATGTATGACTGCAGGGAATCAAACACTGAAAGCTGAAAGGAAAGAAACAGGGTGATGCCATTAAGGCACCAGACATGAAGATGGTGGTGAGGTAACAGGAATCAGTAAGACTTCAGACCTGGAAAAGAAATAAACATCAAAATTGATTAGAGATAGACAATTGAAATTACTCATACATATAAATATACAGGCAACAACACAATACTGGCAGAATTAAACTACATAAAAGATATTAGATCAAAACAGTTACTCAGACAGACAGGGTTTCCTAGCTTGCTAGGTAAAAATCCACCTTGCCTCTTTTTGAAGCAAGGATCTGACCCCATCAGCTCCCCATGGGTGAAGGGCGACATGTTAAAGTGCTCTCCCAAGGGAGTATTTGGAGCAGCAGAATGAATGCAGCACACGTGCTCCTGGACTCGTTTCTAAAGTGGCCTTACATTATGGCTGACGTAAACTTTAGGGCAAGTGCAAGTGAGAACGTAAACAAATGGTGTTGTACAGGAGATGACTTCCCTAATGTCCACAACAGTTTGTGTCACTGGATGTTTTAGTTTCAGACTGCAGTTGCAGTATCAACAGATGTTGCATTGGCCACAATGAAAGCTGCCATTTGGTATCAGTGGCAACCAGTTTTGTTGTGGATCAAGGACTGGTTTGGGACGCTGTAAATAACTATGGGTGACCATGTCACCAACGTTTAAGCCTCTGCAATAGGTGATCATAGGAGTGGAACCTACGATAGGTGATTGTAGGAGTGGGACCCACAGAGTGGAACAGTGTTTCTTCTGTTCGTGAGATGTGGCAGTATTTTTTGAGAATGTTGGCTATGTGGGGAGAAACACAGCTGTACTCTGTTACAAAAGTTACTCCAGCAAAAGCAGTAGACTGTTTCTGTCTCAACTGTAGTGGGGGGGGGGGTATGGTAGAGACCTTTAAATACCTCACAGGGGTAAATAAAGTACAGCAGGGAAGTATTTTTCTGAAAAAAGATGCTGAAGAACAAGGGGACATGCTCTGAAGCTGGAGGGGTAGATTCAGTAGAGATGTGAGGAGGCACTTCTTTACAAAAAGGACGATGGATTCTTGGAACAGCCTTCCAGTGAGGTGGTGGGGAACAGAAACAGTGGTGGGGTTCAAGACAGCATGGGATAGGCTTAAGGGAATCATAGTGTAAGGGAAAGGGGGAAGGTAGGGTCTGTCATGGGGTAATGTAGGTAGGGAAAAATAAGCAGACTACATACATGTGATATGTCCAACTTGCTTAAGAGGGAGATTTGGGTCAAATTAGTAGGGAGATTGGCCTGCTATTAGGGAGATGCCATAACGTCATGAGTTTGTCCTTAAGTGGCATCAAAAAATAAGAAAGGAGCATTTAAAAACATGTAATATATTTCATTTTCTCAAGAATAAGCACTAAAAAGAATCAACAACTAGTTGTATAAAGTTATCACTTACACTGTTCATCACTAATTTACTTTTTATGTGTCTTTATCTGCCAGAAAAAACATGAATGGATATTTTGGACAGAATTTTACTTAAGCAGGAGATTTTGTTTCCGACAGGGAGGGAGTTCAGTCAAAAAAACTAGCAGTCTCCTGTGAAAAAGGGAGCTATCACATCCATGAGATTGGATGAGCCAAGTGGTCCTTCTCTGCCATCAGAGTTTATGTTTCTGTGTGTCTCTGTTGAGAGATCTAGGTCTGTTTCCTGTAGGCTTTACCAATTCTGCAGAATATCCCCATTCCAGAAAATGGATACTCAGATCTGCAGCTTGCTCATCATACAGGTTTAAGGTAGAACAATTCCTCCTTGGATAGCCTTGGCTGGTCCCCACCTGGAGTATTGTGCCCAGTTTTGGGCACCATATAAAGTATAGGCTATTACTGGTTTGAAAGAGTACAGAAAAGGGTAACAAAGAAGATAATAAATATTTCCCATTTAAGCTATGAGAAGAGACTAACTGAACTAAATTTATTTCCAGTTGAGTATAGGCGCCTAAGGGGGGGGGACCTTTGTCTAGTTTTCAAAGCTTTTAGGAACAAGCACTTGTGGGACTGCCTTGGTTTACAATTTAAGATTACTAATAGAGAGCTAAGAGCACATAATATGCAACTAAAAGGGGGAATGTTCAAATTCGACTAAAAGAGGGAAATGGTTTAATCAAAGAGTAGTATCTGTATGGAACTCACTCCCCGAATCTATTATTGGTAGTCCTACTATGGAATCCTTTAAGACAGCACTTGACAGCTAGTTAGGAAACCAGACTAATAAATGAAAATACAGAGTCTAAAATGGCTGACTCATACTCATCCTGTGATCGTTATTCATATAATGATTCCTGTTACCTCACCACCATCTTCATGCCTGGTGCCTTGATGTCTTCACCCTGTTTCTTTCCTTTCAGCTTCAATGCTTGATTCCCTGGTTTGACACATTTTTATCCAGTATCCCCATGATTCCTCCTTTTCCCTCCCCCCAATTCTTATGCCCATTGTTCACAGCCCAGTCCTTCTTCCCCCATGTCTTATGCCCCTTGTTCACAGTCCAGTCCTTCTCTCCTCACTTCTTCTGCCCTTTGATAACTACCCAGTCCTTCACTCCCCCAACTACTTCCTTTCTTTTTTCTTCCTGTCTGGCTATTAGCTTGCTTTTCTTGACTGTAGTTTAAGATTACTGTGCATATGGCTTGGCTACTATTCACAGTGCTATTTCCTTTCGGACTACAAAAACTCACTTAGGCACCTTATTTAGTGCCACCATTCTCTGTGTGTTTCTGCATTCTTCTAGGTTCTTATTATCTTGCCAGTGTCTGTCTCCAGTCTATAAATGTCCCTGTTTAACTTGTTTCTATATACCTACCTTGTTTTTGTATTGCTATTTTATTGGGCACTTGCACTTTATGATTAAAACACTGTGTGGTATTATGCTATGGAGGTATATTCTGACCAGGTGGCTTTAAGCATTTAGACAGTCGTAAAGAATATTAATGTTTGTGCACTATTTGAATTTGGTGAACCTGAAGCGGAGCCACGTCCCCTGTCAAAGGGTTACTTTACAGATCTAATGGGGTGGGGGAGTGAAATTAACGTTGCTGTTCCTCTCTGCTTCCACAATAAACCATGAGTTTTTCACTGCAAGCTTTGTACTAGACGTTATTCTGCCTGAATGTACGTAACTCATGTGCAGAATGCCTCAGTTGGGGAGGGTTGGCAATGGATCCTGGGACTACAGCAACCATTGCGACTAGGCCAGGTAGCTTGCTCCTCATCGCAGGGATGCTGTGTGAGTAAGGTTGACACAGGTTCTGTCCATACCACGGGTTTGAATGCCCCCCGCCTATCTGAAAAATGGCATAAATGCCTACACACAGTGTATTCTTGAATACAAGGTATTTCCTCCTGGGTGGTGGCAGAGGAGGCAAAAAAGTAAAACAGGTCCATTTACCTTTCCTTACTCCCCCAACGGACATATCTGAAGTGGCTGCACAATTCAGTGAGCCTTTCTTGGTTAAACATTATGAAGTCACAGTATGTTATTGTGGAAATTATTCTGTCACAAACCGATGATTATGACTTCAGGGTAGGTACTCTATAAACAACTGGGGCAGATGAAGCCTGAGGACTCAAGATCCTGTTTTCCTGCAAATGTATTTATTCTGGAATGCCCTAAAATTCAGATTTATTTTTTTGGAATGTTAAAACAGTTGAGTCCTGTTGATGCTAATTAAAAATTAATTTTACAGGAAACTGGAAGAACACATTTAAAATATAACATTGGCAGATCAGATTGACTTGTTTGTAACTAACTTTTGATAATGATTAGCTTGTTTAATCTTCCGGGCTGTTGGTTAGAGCACAGGACTGTGAACTAGGAGATGACAGGTTCAGATCTCACCACTGCCACCAGCTTGAACAACACACTTGATTTCCTTGCTTTTTGGGATCCCCTGCTGTAAAATTGAGTAGAAGCAAAACACCCAGGAAAATGTGATGTTGGATCTTAGATAAGTCATCCTATGTAAATGAAGTCTGTAAAAATAAAAAACAAATAAAAAAAGAAATCTGTTTATCTTGGAACCTCTCCAAACCATGAGGCTTTATGGGGCAGGTGGACACAGTTTTTTAAAGTTGTGGATTTGGAATCTGGAGAAAAAAAATCATGAAGAACAGTACATTAATGAAAACATTTCCAGTGGGCAAAAGGAGATGGTGGTCTGTGGATTTGAATGGAATTTGCAAAGCTTGCAATTATTTCATCCAGAGAGGTGATTTACAATATGTAGTCCATAGTGTTTTAATAGGCTGGATATCTCAAGTATCAATAAACGGAAATCATTATTAGTCTGCCTTCCACTTCTTTTTTGGTGATCATTAGCATTTTATCAAACATGACAAATTCTTGAATGAGATTTTTTACAAAGTTGTAATAGAAACAGAGAACTATACAGGCAGCAAAACACCCTCGGTCCATCATGTCTGCCTGGCCCCTACCTTAGTTCCCATCAGTCTAGCACTTGTAAGTCCTACACAATGCTCCATCTTGTTAATCCACTTGGTCAGTCAAGTGAGCCCCTCACTCGACTCCCCCCAATGGGTACCAGACTCTCTCTTGAAACCTGTAACTGTCTCAGCGTTAACCACGTCCCTGGGTTGACAGCTCCACCTGCCCATCACCCTCTCTGTGAAGATGTAGTTCCTCACATCCTTTCTGAATTCCACCACCACTATGCCAGATTATAATTATGTCTTCTTGTTGCAGAACCCTCACATTGCTTGTACAGTTGCTAGCGGTCCACCTTGTTTACTCCTTTCAGATATTTGAAAGTTTTGATCATCTCCCCACTTTCCCTTCTGGCCTCCAGTGAGTACATAGAGAATACTGGATGAGCAACTATGCACAACCAGTGTGTTCTGCCACAGAGGGGTTCTGATTCCCTCTGACCTCAAGAGCGAAGCTTGAGAGGTTCATTGGAATCAGAACCCTGAAGTGGCAGAACACACTGGTTGTGCATAGAGTTGCTTATCCTGTATTTTTTATAGTGTGTATTATTGTGTGAAATATGTGTGCATGAGTTCTGTTTCTTTTAAAATGAAACTGACTCATGCAGTTTCTTGAGGTTCTAGAATGCTGTTCTACCACAGTAGGGTAGAATCACATTCCATGACCTTTGGGACTGTGGTACAACAGCATTTTGAAAGGGATGGACTGCTATACACTGTATACATATTCTGGCCAGCCAGTCTTTCTGATAAGTCTGCTCTGTCATCCATGTATCATTTTGGTTACCCCCTTTGGACCAATTCCAAGGAGTCATTGTCCTTTTTAAGGTGAGGGTTCTAGAGTTGCACACAGTACTCTATGTGCAGCATCACCAAGTACTTACAGAGGGGCAGGAGTACTTCCTTACCTCTGCTAGAAAAGACACTTCTTGAGCATCTTTTCATAGCAGGGTTTTATTTAACTCTAAAAATTGATTAGCGTTTTGCTCATAAAAGTTCTAAAACATGGTGAAAATGCATAGCACTTGCCTCACTGTGTTTAACAAACATAACACTTCTAGAAAACCTATATAAATGCTTTCTGTACAGTTAGTATTGTCCCAAGAAAAAAAACTGCTAATCAGTTATTTAAAACCCTGCATAGGTGTAATTTGACTTTGACATTGGGGGGGCCGGGGGCGGGGCTGAATAGTGTGTGCCTCCCAGCCCTTGCCCCTACCTGCACGGTGCACCACAGACTGATCTATTTTCCCCTCAGTCAGGCTGCAATTAGGATTGTGCTGGATAAATGAAACATAAACATGTAGAACAAGCCTAGAACTAAGGAATTTTAGTTTTTGTCTCTTTTTGTTTGCTTTTTTTATCAGATCCAGATGAAGACAGCTGCAAAAAGCAAAATTTGCAAGAGCAGCAAGCTGAGGCTGAGTTCCAGCCCCCCCCCACATATACACACACAAACACCACATCTGCAAGTCTGCATGGTGCTGGCCTGGGCTTGATAAATATATATTATATTTAGTTTTTTAATTCTTGAGGTGGTTTAATTTTTTTACTGGCAGTTCACTAGTTCTTGAACCACAAATAATATCAGATGAAGTCAGAGATAGATAAGATAGATAGCTGCCTGCAAGAGTAACAAGCTGCTGCTGAGTTCCAGCCCCCCCCCCCCCAAAATGGCCACATCACGTCTGCACACCGGGCTGGATTTAAAAATATAATGCATATTTAGTTTTTATTCAGATTGAGGTGGTTTTATTTTTCTATGTACACACAGTTTAAAAAAATGAATAACAGATAAACGACTGGTCCAACACCCCAGTCTCGGGTCTTAGCCTCCCGCTCTGCACCACACACAGAAGAAAAACTTTTCCTAATCAGTTCAATGCCATGACACAACTGCTGGTGAGGACAGAAGGGACAGTACTTGCAGTTACATGATGTGCGATCCTCACTGGCTGTCCTGTTCTGCCTGTCAGCAGTGTGCCCTGGCATTGGATCTCTCCTGTCACGCCGTAGTCCCGATGACGAGGAATGCATACACAGTGTCATCATGTGATGTAAGTGGGAGCCCTGAAACTGGCATCATGTGGTTTACATTTCACAGGGTGTGCTGGGCTCCCACTTACATCATGTAAACAAACGCATGTGGCCATACTGTGTCCAGGTGGCAGCTGGTAGTGATGTGCATGAGCAGACAACACTTCTGTGTGCACACTCGTCACTTAGTGGTGGCTGGTAGTGATGTCCACAAGCAGACAACGCTTTCGTGTGCATGCTCGTCACTCGCTAGGCAGTGGGCACAACTTTAAAGGTGCAGCAGCACTTACTATAATGGAAGGCAGCAAAATAAAAAAAAAAAGTTTTGTGCGCAAGTGTAAACACAGTGACAGAAATTAAACATGTGGACAAATATGGCTGCCCATGACCTTTTTATTTACAAGGAGTGTAGTGTGCATACATTTGAAATGCAGTTTAGAACTAAAAAAAAAAAAAAACAAGTGCCCTGTCTAGGATTTGAACCCAGATCTGCTTAAAATATCATTCTTCTGCACTACCAACACAATTGGAAACCTGGAGATCCCAAAGGCACTCATTTTTCACAATACACACTGTGGAGCCACTTCACTGAGGCCTGATCTAGCCAGACCCCACTGCTTCAGTCCAGTCTTGTGTTTCCAGGTTCATTTTCCCCATGTGCTTGACCTTGCATGTTTTGGCATTAAAAGTGAGTTGTCAGCTCTTGGACCTTTTTTCCCATTTTTCTAGGTCCACTTTTCTATGTATAGCCCCTTCCTTACTGTCTGCCCTGGCATATATCTTAGTGTCATCTGCAAAGAGACACATTTTACCCTCGACCCATTCTCCAGTGTCACATATAGGCATACTGAAGAGCACAGGACTGACCCTTTGGGTGCACCACTGGTCACTCTCCTAACCTCAAAGTGCCTTCCATTTAACTCTATGCTTTGGGTTATTCCCCCTAACCAGTTCTCTACCCACTTTGAGATATCACCCCACTCGATGTTCACCAACTTCTTAACAAGATCTCTATGGGGCACGAAGTCAGAGGGCTTGCTGAAGTCCAGACATGGCAAGCCCACCATCTGAGACACTGTGGTGAAGAATTCTATAGGATTCATTCAGCAGGGTTTCCCTTTCACAAAGCCATGCTGTTTACTGTCCTGGAGACCATGATTCTCTAGCAAGTCTACCAACCACTTCCTGATAAGTCTCCAGCAGCTTCCCTGTGATGGAGGATAGGGTAACTGGTCTATAGTACCCAGCAGGGTCTCCCTGTCCCCCGTCTTCTGCAGAGGCACATCAGCTACCCTTCAGTCCATGGGGACTATGCCTGTTGCTAGCGAGCAGGTGAACAGATCTACCAAAGTTGCTGCCCAAGCTTGCCCCACCTTCTCTGAGTACCTGGGGTGCAGCCCATCAGTCCTGGTGACTTCCACCCCCTGAGACCCTTGAGCACTCTGTGCTCTAAAGTTGTCTTCATGACCTCAGTCTGATTCCCATCTTTAGTGGCATTCTAGCAGTGGTCCTCTTTTTTTCAGCCATGAAGACTCGGCAGACATATTCAATTAACATGTCTACATTTTGCCTGCTTCTCAACCTTATTTCCCCTTGTTTTTGCCCTTCTCCCTGATGTACCTAAAAGGTCATATAATTTTCCTTTACTCCTTCTTTTGTTCTGAGCTTTATCTACACCTTAGCCTTCCTTACTGCATTGCTGACCTCTTTCAGAGTGGTAATGTCGGGCTTTCTATTTGCCTCCTACTGATCAGTCTTATACTTTCCGAATGTCAATTTATTTAAATTTCTTGGCCTTGACTGCTTCCCCTACCTCCTTGAAAACCAGATATGTTTCATGTGCCTCTTTCCCTTCCAAGCATACCTAATGTATGCTCTTAGATACCTCTTACATCCCCCGCTCAATGGGATTCTATTTTTTCCAGCCCTTCTAACTGGCTTGACCCCTAGATATCTCTTAAGGTCTTTCTCCATCCTCTTAAAAGTCTGCCCATTCTAGACTCCTGAACTAGCATCTGGACCTCTGCCACTAAACTTCGGGACCTATGGTGAACCACACTGTGTTGTGGTCGCTTGACCCTAGACAGTCATCCACTGTTACATCTCCTAATTTGTCCCAATTTAACAGAACCAGATAAGTATGTTTTTCTTTAGGGCTTCCAATAGATGCAATAGCTGCAGTCCTTCCAGACGCTTCTTGTATATGAGTTTCTGCAGTAGGCGGGAGGAGAGAAAAAAAAAGAAGTCAGTTTCATCTTCTTATACCAAGGGTGTCTAATACCTCAGTTCTCTGAAGATGTTCATAATATATTGGGTGCAATGCCAGGGAAATGTTAAGCAAAATAGTTTTAAACCAAAAGGAAAATGTGTTTCTGTTGTAGAGTGCTCCTGTTCCAGAGTGCTCCTGTTCCCAGCAGGTTAGACAAAGCAGAAATGTAATTTTGTTCTCTCCGGACCTTCAGTACACCAGGTTTGTTCCCAAAACTAGGTCAGCAATGTCATGAGTAGCAGCCCTAACATTAGGCAAATGGAACACCTTTTTATTTATTTTATTTTATTAGGAGAGACGCACAAAGCTGAAAGCTTGTTTACAGGTGCGACCTGGGAGCACAAGGAAGTTAAGTGACTTGCTCAGGGTCACACAGTATGCAAGTGGAGGCTGTGGGATTCAAACCCAGGTCTTCAGGTTTGCAGCTCAGAGCCTTAAACCACTGCACTATACTGCCTCCTTATTGGACCAACCATGAAGTGCAGTACATAAGTTTTCATGACCAGAGGTTACTGCTTCTGGGAATGGCAGTGATCACCTGAAGAAGAGACCTGTGTTGAAAAGCTTATGTATTAAATTTTTCATCTTGGCCCAATAAAAGCATTCATCATTAATTTTGTTTTTCCATTTATATGAGAACCAATACAGCTATGAAAGTATGTGTACTCTGCAGAAATCACATTGTCCTACTTGCTATTATCTAGAAAGAGATCACAGGTATGTTGCAAAAACACAAAATACTTTTGTATACTTTGCATTTACACCAAATAAAAATTCAATTTTTCCTACCAAAATGGGTTTGTGGAGAGGCAAAAATGGAAAATTTGAAGTTCAGGCAACTAGCATGCTACCAATGTGAGAACCTGCAAAATGGTCTGGATCATCATGACTTGCAGTTCAGACTGGCAAAACAGAACAAGATCACTAGGGTTTCAGCCAAACAGACATGGAAATACAGTTTAGTAATCGGTGTTTGTTGACAAACAGATTCCGAAATCCAGATGTCTAATGGCAGATTGCTGTTTCATCCTTGCAGTACAAATGAGTTGTGAGAGAACAGCTATTTGGCCATTTGCATGAACATTTAACTGTTGGGTTCTCCAAAATTCATGTGCTACCTTCTGAAACTGAACTCTAATTAGCTCATTTACTTACCATGCACATATTGCCTCAACTTTATTCCAGCGTAACTTAACCTCCAAAACTACCAGAAGATCAGTCAAGGGTGTATTACGTGTCCCATTTAAATGAACCTCCTTTGCCCAATGGTCACTTTCCTATCATGGGCCCCAGTGAATGAACTCCCTTCCCCCACTCCATCCTACAACATGAAAGAATCAGCCCTTTTAAAAAAGACCTTCGTATCCTCCTGGCTGAAACCAACCACTGTGACTGTGATTCTTAAACTGCAAGCTACTCTATCCTGTTCTGGGCTTACTATACCTCTCTCTCCTTACCCTCCTTCTAATCCCTATGCCCTATCATCCCACTTGCCCCTTCCCTTGACAAAGCCATTTCCTGGCTGTTCCCTCCTCACTTCTCCTGTGTTCTCTTCACTTGTCTCCCCTTACTCTCCTCCCACCTCCTATCCACTATCACCCCATATGCACCCTTCTTTGGCAAAGCTATTCCTGGCTGCTACTGCCCAACTTCTTGCACTTAGTAACATGTCTATTTGACAACAGCTTATTACTGTGTGTACGAATATCTGTTTGAAAATCGTGGTCTTCTGTACATATTTATTTTTTTGAGTTATCGAAACAGCCTTCCTAGTCAAAATCCTTACTATTCGTCTTGTATTGTGTTTTTGCGTCTATTGACTTGGAGCCTTTGTAAAACAGCCATTAAGGCTCAAAGATTGTAATTCCAAATCTGAAAGAAAATAAAATAAAAAACTGATTATTGCCCTGATATGACTAAAGGGATATAGCCTGGTCCATGCATTTTTCCCTGCACTTACACAGGTATCTAAAGAAACTGCATTCCAGATACTTGATTGTCCAGTGGTGCATACAGGTCGTAAGGTTCCTCCCCATCTACTACCCAATTATGTTCTGGTCCCCTGTAGTCCTCTTCAGATTTCTAAAAATATCCTGAAAAGCTGTTCAGATAGAATTTTTGCCTCATTTTACTCACAAAAGGCCAAGTGTATGTGTTACCTAGGCATTGCACATAACCAGACATTTGAGAATTGCCATGGCCACACAGGTACTGTTTGGAAATTCAAGCTAGTCCCTTAAAACATGCAGCCAGGGTTGTACAGTAGTACATGCTTAAAAGTGAGGATGTTTTGTAAATTAAATTATTTTGTAAGGCCTGCTGTTTTGCTGGTACTGTGTTCTACTGCAAAACTGGAGACTCAGGTTTGCATCTGACCCCTGGACTTTCAGCACTGTACGGCACAGGCTGAGCAGCAATGAAGAGATCTCTGCCTTGAAGAAGGAATATTTTATTTACTTGAAAATTGGTAACCTGGAGAGGCACATTGAGCAAAGGCTCATTCCTAGGTGTGACCCGGGGAAAGGAAACCATGGAAGAAGAGCAGTATGATACATAGTAACTTGACAATCAAACAATGTGTGAGAAAATAAGTTGGCACAACAAAATAGTAGTTAGAGAGAGACTAAAGTGTGATTACAGATCAGAGATGAACTCTTATACAAGTACGGTGTAAAAGTGGAAGCAATACATGGATAGCAGTACAGTACTGACCACAGGGGAGAGACCTGTAGGGCGAGTTATTGCCTGGTCTCATAATGGAGGGAGAACAGAGGTAGTGAGGAAGTGAAACCAGAAATAAAGTAGTGGGAACCGAACCAGCTGCCTTACCAGGCCTTACTTAGGAGGTAGTAAAGCACTATTATTTAGGGCACTGAGCTGCAAACCTGGAGACTTGGGTTTGATTTCCACAGCTCCTACTTGCATACTGTGTGACTCTGAGCAAGCCACATTTACAGTACTTACTATGCACATATTGATTAGGAAGGTAGCATTTTCCATAGAAAAAGAAGCTCGAGGACAAGGGATCATGCTATGAAGTTGGAGGCTCAGAGGAAATGTGAGGAAATACGTCTTCACGGAGAGGGTGGTGGACACCTGGAATAGACTTCCAGCTGAGGTAGTGGGTGCCAAAATGGTGATGGGATTCAAGCATGCATGGGACAGGTTCTAGGGGACCTTGGTAGTAAGGCAAGAGAAGGGGACGACCGGTGATCGAGTAGAGTCTGCAGTGGCACGCAAGACAGGGAAAACTGGGCAGACTAGGTGGGCCAAGAGGTCCTATATCTGCTGACAACTTCTATGTTTCTATCCATGTGCTCCCAGGTTGCACCTGGAAATGAGCTCCATCTTAGTGTGCCTTTCCTGGTTAAACAATTTCCTCTTTCCCTTACCAAGGATGGTTGAGGCTTATGCCAGGCAGGTGTCAGGAGGAAGGGTAACAAGAGCAGATGGGGTGTGGTGGGGTTGGAATTTCAGCTGGTGCCTGAGTGAGCCAAGGGATGATGAGGAGGGGAGTTTGTTCCAGAGGGAGGGAAGCTGATAGGAGAAAGCAGACTGCCCAGCAGATGAGCAGGGGTGAGAAGTGGCAAAACTGCGATGATTCCTGAAAGGGAGGGAACAGGAAGTAGGAGGAAGTTGGGAGAGGAACGGTAAGAGGGAAGGGAACCAAACCAGTATTTGAATGTGAATGAAGTACAGAGAGCCTGGTAGTGTGAGGGTAGAGGGAGGATGGATAAGAAAGACTAGAGGGAGCAGTGGAGGGTATGGGGGTTAGTTTATAGCAAAGCAGCAGAAGGAGTTACAGAGTGTGTCCAGTCTGCCACGGGACATGTAAAGGGTGATGCCATAGACCACATCTGCATAGTCAAAGACAGGGAGCACCATTTTGGTAACAAGCTCCCTGTGGGCATGCAGAGATAAGCAGTCTTTTTTGCAGTACAGGGCACTGAGTTTGGGATGGGGTTTCACATGGATGGCATCAATGTAGGCTGAGAAGTCAAGCTTACTGTCCAACCACACTCCAAGATATTTGAAAGCTTGAACTGCTTCAAGAGGCATACCACACAGTGAGGTGAAAACTTGGGGGGGGGGGGGGAAGCAGTAAGTCTGGTCAGTTTCTGACTGGTCCCAGAGGTCATGGACACCTTTTTTTAGTGCTCACTTAGAGTTGGTTGAATTCTAACCTGTGCAGAATGCTGTTGATGTTCTGCTGGAGCAGGTGTTCCACAGCTGCAGTGGAAGGACCAGAAGTGAAGATGACAATGTCATCTGCATACATGTGGATATGTAAGTTGGTACAGGCAAAGCGGAGGTCATTCAGGAAAACAGAAATGAAGATGGGACACAGAATGGAGCCCTGTGGGACCTCAGCCTGGATGGGTAGTGGAGGCTACAGGATGCCTCCTACCTGTACCGATTGTTGACGGCCCGTGAGGTTGGAGTGGAATCAATCGGCAGCAGGAGCTGAAAGGTCAGCAGAGCTCAGCTTGTCTAGGAGGAGTGGATGGAATGCTGAATCGAAGACTTTGGCCAGATTGATGAAAATGGTGGGCATTATGTTCCCCTGATCCATCCAGGAGAAGGGGTAGATGTGGGCAGAGAGGGCATGATGTAGATGAAAATAATTACGAAAAATAGAAAATTAAATATAAAATAATGCATATATAACTGTGTATTTTTAGTTTATTTTTTATATACCCAATGTGTGTGATGACCCATAAACCTCAAGAGCAAAGATTGAGAGGTTTATGCAGTCGTCACACACCAAGGGTGTGTTAAAAAAATCTCCTAAGCACACAGTTATATGTGTTTTATTTTTTATTATACCTTGTAAGAAAAAATCAAGTGTTCTGATTAGTGAGAATACCAGTAGAGCCATGTAATTATGTGTCCATAGTAACAGGCATGCAGTTCTTTCAAGCTAGCAGCCACTACAGCAGCTGTCTCTCTGTGTGGAAACAAAATCATCACTAAACTCCCGCTCACTCTTGCGTCCACAGGGGTCCAGATCACACTACCATCGCTGATAATCCTTCTGAAGTTGCTGAAAACAAAAACCAAAAAATGAAAGCACTCTTTCTGATTCTAGCCACTAGGCCATCCTAGTAGTCTTCACTCTGACCTGCCTCTCTCTGGCCCTTTAACTCCTGCATCCCCCCTCCAGTTTAGGTTAACTCCTGCTCATTATTTTTTTTTTTTTTAGAAATAGCACACTAAGCTGAAAGCTTTTTTACAGGAGCGACCTGGGAGCACAAGGAAGTTAAGTGACTTGCTCAGGGTCACACAGTATGCAAGTGGAAGCTGTGGGATTCAAACACAGGTCTGGTCTGCTGGATGTCACCAGATTTGCAGCTCAGAGCCTTAGACCACTGCACTATACTTCCTTAAGCAACAGCATCTATCATCCACCTGCTATGGGCAAGATAGGCTGATTGGCTACCCTCTCCTGCCTTCTGATACTTTGTGCCACTGACTACCTTATTGACCTCTCCCTGAGGCACCCTCCCCTGCACAGACAGCATCCACTACCATGGCATGTGCCCCCAGAACCCATATATGTGCATCTCCTCACTTCCTGCCTCCCCAAACGTAGTGTTATTTATCTTGGGCATTGGCTCTGGAAAAGACTACGTGTATCTACACCTCTCGGCTGCATCACCAAGAAACTACTCCACTCCTCAGTCTGTCCATTCTTACCCCTCCTCATCCTTATAACCTGAGCGGGAGACATCAAACTGAACCCTGGCCCTACACACCCTGTCTACACGGTCTCCCCCCCAATTGTTAATGGCCAGTCCCCTAAAGGGTTGACGTTAACGCCCAAAGTCTGCACCCCAAGATTGCTGAACTCGAAGCATGGGTTACTCAACACTCTCTGGACATTTTAGGCATATCTGAGTCTTGGCTAAAGCCTAGCATCAAGCAACATGAGATAGCAATACATAGTTACAACTGTTTCAGGAAGGACAGGCTGGATAAACGGGGAGGTGGTGTCATCATGTATGTCTGAGTTGGCTTAAATACCATTGAAATACCTACCCCTGCCCCTGAACCCCATGCGGCTGGGTCACTGTTTCTCTCCCTGACTCTTGGCTGTTTCAAAAACTTAATAGTGGGTTGTGCCTACCTGCCTCCCAAAGAGGCCTCCATCTGCCTCCCCCTCTTCAGTCCTTCCTCGCCAACCTTCCTCACTATGACCTCATACTTTGTAGTGATTTGAACATAGACTGAACCTCTAATTCTGACAAGATTCATGCCTCTCTTGCCAATGGCAACCTGGCTCAGCTCATCAATGTCCCAACAAGAATCAACACAAAACCGGGCAACCATTCTTTGCTTGATTGGGTGATCACCAACTGTGCCCATAAGGTGAAATCTATGAGTGTACTAGCTGACAACATCAGTGATCACTCCTCTAACTTCTGTATCTGGCAAAATAACTTCCCTAACCCTCCACCCAAGGTCGCTGTGGTCCGAGATATGTCCTGTTTCAATCCCAGTGCTTTTCTTGACTCTTTTTTTTTTTTTATTTAATAAATCGGAAAGACCTTTGAGCCAAGGGCTCTTTTACAGAGGTTCCACGTCAAGTCACAAGACTAACAAATTACAGTGGCTTCAGTAAGTAGTACAACATGAGGAAAGTAATTACATAAACAAAAGAACAACATGGCAAGATAAATATTGTGTAAAGTGCAGCCAGTGGCCTTGTCTGAAGAGGGGTGAAAGGGCTTACAAGGAGAGAGGTACAGGGGGTGAATTGGGGAGTGAAAGGAGCAAAATAAGAGCAAGGAGGGAGATGCCACAATGAAGTTTTAGCAGGAAAGACCCACAGGGTGGGGGGTAGAGGGAGAGAACAAGGTGAGGAAACAGAGGATAGAGGAGGGAAGTGGGTGTGGAGGGGTAAGGGAAGGGAGGGGATGAGGTAGAATGAAAAGAGGGCAGGAATGAGAAAGGGTTAAGGGAGGAAGTGCTGTGAGTGGAATAGAGCAGCAGCAGAATTGGGCTATACAGAGGCAAATGGTAAAAGAGGGAGGTCCCAGTGCATTTAACTGTCAGCAGAGATTAGGTATAACAGTCACAAGAAGCTCTGGAAACTAGGAATTGATGCAGCTTCCGCTTAAATGGTCCCAAGGTTTCAGTCGTTGCAATCTCAGGACGAAGGGAATTAAATAAATTAGCAGCTCTAACTGCAATGGATCGCTGTCGGAGCGAGGTTCGACAGTGAGGGACAGTAAAAGTTTGGCTCACAGAACTTTATGTGCTCCAAGTGCCCCGGAAGGGACTGAGAAGCTGAAGGGAACCTGGTGGTAGGAGACCAAGATCTGCCTTCTTAGCCAGAAGGCAGGCTTGATATTCAATGCGAGCCTGAAGTTGAAGCCAGTTTGCTTGTTCATAAAGGTCACAAGTGTGAGTACGATATGCTGCACCAGTTAGTAGATGGCATGCCTTATTCAGAGCGGTGGTGAGCCGACATAGGGTTGTGTCTGTGGCGGAACTATAAATGACCAAACAATAGTCAATAATAGACACAATTGAACTTTGGATAGCCAATCTGAGGGCTTCGGTAGTAAGACAGTGTTTATGCCTGTGTAGAAGGCCTAGGCGAATGTTAACTACCTTATCTCAGAGGCCAGTTGAGGACCGATAAACACTCTGGACGTCAACCAGGCCCTCAATTTTTTCATGACCACCTTCACCGATATAGTTGATCTTCATGCCCTCATGAAGAAGTGCAGATCAAAAGGGATCAAAGCTCCATGGCCCTCAAAGGATACTAGGAAGCTCACAATCGGGCTTGGAAGACCTTCAAACGAAGAGGGCTATCCTCCGACTGACAAGTCTTTAGGCAGGCCAGAAACAGGTGTAAAAATTCTATTCAGAAAGCTAAGTGCACCCACTTCAGGTCACTCCCAACCAAGAATCTCTGTAATCCCAAAGAATTCTGGAGGCAGGTGAACTCTCTAATCAAAGGCATGTCTTCTGAGGCCCCAAGCTCCATCTCTGCCTAAGGCACTGTCCTCTCTGACACCCCCCCATCCATCGCCGCTGGATTTAATGAATTCTTTACTGACCTGCATCCATATTCCTCACTCTTTACCAACTCCCCCTTCCTCTCCTCCCCACCCCCACCAGTGGACACTGGTGCTCGCCCAGCCTTTTATCTTAAATGTGCCACCCTCAGTGAAGTTCACTGGCTTCTCGCTAACCTAAAAGCTGACAGCTCCCCCAGTCAGAACACCCTTGTGCCCAAATTTCTCAGGCTGGGAGCTGCAGCCCTCGCCCGCCCAGTCCATGACCTGTTTAACATATCCTTCCTCTCAGGGACTGTCCTTGATAAATGGAAGGTAGCCGTGGTTGTTTCCATTCATAAGGGTGGAACTAACACAACTGTTGAGAACTTCAGGCCTATTTTCATCCTCTGCCTGCTGGCAAAAATCCAAGAGCATATGCTCTGTAACCATCTAAAGAATTATCTGGACCACCATCCCCTCCTTTCAAGGTTCTAGCATGGGTTCAGAAAAAACTACAGTACACTCACTGCCTTGATAAAAGTTACTTCCAACATGTTCCATGCTATGGACCAGGGCTTTGCCACCGGTCCTGTCTTCGTCGATTTGATGAAGGCTTTTGACTTGGTCAACCACAGTCTCCTTCTATGGCAGCTGCACTCACTTGGCCTTGATGTAAGTGCCTTAACTTGGCTCCAAAGTTACCTTACTGGCCGCACTCTTTAGTCAAGTGGTCTGGTTCGCTCTCAGATCTTGGACCAATAACCCATTGCATCCCTCAGGGCTCCATCCTGGGCCTGTTATTAGTTTCCCTATTAATTAATGAATTACCAAATAACATCAGAGGGGCCTCTGTGCGCCTTTGTACGGGTGACGCCATTGTTTACCGTTATTCATCTGTCATTGGGTGGATCAACAGCATGCTCGCCTCAGACTTCCAAATTCTTGAGGGCTGGTTTCTAGATAACCAACTAGTCCTCAACAACAAAAAAAAAAAAAGTATGCTGTTCTCCAATCCCTCTTCCTCGCTGCATCCCCACCCCCCTTTGCAATACTCTCCCATAATGGTGATGCCCTTGAATCCATCCCATCCTTTAAATATCTGGGTATCACCTTAGATTCTTCGCTTTCCCTGAACACTTATGTCACCCTCCTAACCAAAGCCGGGTCTGCTCTACCACATATGACCCTTCCTCACATTGGCTTCATGCCACATGATCGCGGCCGCCACCCTCCTGCCCCACCTTAAGTATAGCACCCTGCTACTACTTACAACCAACACAACCATCCTATCTTGCCTTAAATAGGCCTATCATAGGGTGAGAAGGTTTGCCTTAGTGGTCAGTGCCCATCACCACCACTGCAATGTCTTCTCCCTGGGCTGGCTACCGTATGAATCCAAACTCCAGTATGCCACACTGAGTCTAGTGCACAAATTGGTGCATCGTTACACCCCTGCTTGCCTTACTGAACTTATTCAGCTCCGGCAACCTCCACGTGCTCTTAGATCCATCTCCCTCTCTCCTCTCTTACTGCCAAAACCTCAGTTAGCAGTGGCTCGGAGATCTTTTGCCTTCTCGGCAGTGTCTTGCTGGAACTCACTACCACACTCTACCTTATCCTGCACCTCCCTCGCTAAGTTCCAATCCTCCCTTTTATACCACCTCAATGCCTCATCACTTTGCAGGCATGGTGCTAGCCACCTAGGTTGCTCACAAATGACCCCTAGCTTTTAGCAGTTTCTGTGGGGTGTCTGAATCCATCTTCATTTGGGATTACAGAAAGTTGAACTCTGTAACTGTAGTGCTGTCATAGGAGGGACAGAGATTAGGAAAAAACAATGTGTGTCAGTGGTACAAGACACGATTTCCCTCAGCTGTGCTTTAGCATGAGTCAGTCAGTTGGGAAACTCTGTAATAACTGGGTGTGATGTTGGCATTTGAAAGCAACCAAATTCAGGTTGATATAGGCATTCACCAATTATTATAAAGAAATGATGTCTTGTGTTAGGGGCAGAATGGGAACCTTGTTGTCAGATAATTAAACTGTTAAGTTGACTTTCAGAATAGGTTGAGGACTAATGGGTTGCCTTTCAGAGTAGGCTGAGGACTATCTTCACTTATGTTCCAAGGTGTCATTTAATACTGCATTAGTTTAACAGGTGGTGAATCCTGGAGAGGATTTAGGCAGTGGTGAAACAAGTAAGAATATAAATAGTTGGATGTGTATCAAGGGTGTTGAGAGCGTCACCATTATAAGTATTATTGTTAAATTATTTTATGTTTCAGCAATTGCTGTTTGGGATATTGAGTGACTATGTCAGTCCCAGATAGAGAGAGGATGAATTTCAGTTAGATTTGTATTTTTGCAGGAGGGAACCTTTGGAAACCCAGTGTTGGGAAGGGGTGTTAAGGGTAAGGGCCTGAAACCATGGCAAGTACAGTATATGGCTATCTTAGCATAGAAGGTGTTTTCACTATAGGCATTGTTCCTTGTCGTACAGTACTGTGATATGTCTTCATACTTAATTATGAACACAAGGAAAGAAAAATAAAGGGAAAGGAAGCAAATGATTTTCATTGTTTAGTACCAGCGGGAACTGGTAACCTTTTATTTTATATTTTAAGAGAGGTAGAAAGCCAATGGATCGGAGTTTATCATGGAGCGAGTTACATAAGGGCAGAACAGTAGAGTAGATATTGTGACCACCAGCAGAAGAGGGCGAGACTAGAAAAACTGAGAGGAGGTTGGTGTTAAAAGAGCAAAGGAAATGTAGGAGGAAGCTATTGGTGATGAGATTATAAATCATGACATCATTCTTAGCCAATCAGAATTGTTATTAGCTAAACATTTCAGATACTCTTAGAACCATAAGGGGGTGTCTTATGCAGACAGTTCTAAAATTCTGAACTTCTGAGTTCAGTTGTCATGGTCCAATTCTCACACAAGGGGTTCTCTAATTTTTTGGAAAGTAAAAGAATTGTATTTGAAATTTCAGTTCCGTAAAACAAAGAAATATCTTCAACATAATTTATAAGCTGGCTCACTGGTGCTACAGTAGCACTACCACTTATGATGCTGAGAACCCGGTTTGGGAATGAACTCAGGGTCATCAGAGGACTGGCCAGCTTTGGGAGGGAGAAGGCTGAGCATTCAATGGAATGCTCACCTTCTCTGGGGAGGGAGGGATCTGGCGCCCGGCAGTATACCAACCCCTAATGTAGGCTAGGGGTAGGTGCATCTGGGATCAGTGCTGCAGCTGGGATTGGTGGGTCAGCAGACTTCTTGTCCTGAGAGCCACAGGTGGACCGGATTGGCAACTCTGTCCTTCCCATAAGGGACAAGCCAAGGCCTCCCAGCTTGCTAGTAAGTTCCTGTGGATGGCACTAGGAGGTAAAACTGAAAATGAACCCGAGGGGCTGATATGGGGTACATACCTGCCAGAACCAAGAAGAGGAAAAAAAAATGATTTATGATATGTTTATATGTACTGTTCCTGTGTTTCACATAGTTGTAGGAGTTTCTTCTGAAGTCCTTTTTGTGCCAGAACTGCAGAACTTTACTTCACAGTTCCATCACCGGATGTGCTTGAGAATTCACTCTTATAACTGTAAGAGATAAAGAAACTTTACATATAAATATATAAAAGAGATATAACTAGGGCCAAGTCCTTGGGAATTTCTGAAAATCAAGAGAACAGGTATTGTAGGGGATTGGGCACCAGTGATGGTCCTCAAGGATGGGGGTGATGCATTTTTTTTTTTGTGCTTGTCAGTGAGGAGGTAGGTAGCAGTGTTTTGGATGTCATAAAGTTAGACTAGGTTATAGTTTGAAAGACCAATGCACTCTGAATTGCGGTAATCCATATGTGAGGTGAAGTCACAAAGGTGTGTGGGTCAAGGTTTGAACAAATGAGGTCAACCGTTGAAATGTTTTGGAGATTATGGCTGATTTTACAAGAGTGTCTGACTTGGACATTTATCTGTAATTTCAGGGTTGATGAGGGCACTAAGCTTTCCAACACTGCAGTCTAGCTTAAAATAAATAGTCAATGAAGTGGATTGAGAATATGTAGAGTTGTGTCTACAGATGCTTCGTTTGCTAAAAAAAACTTTGGCATTGGAGATATGAGTGTGATAAAGTTAGTGGAGAACCAGATCTGAATGAGGCATAGACAGGAAGATATGAACTCAACATTAAAGGAGCTAGATGACACATTCCATCACCAGGGCCACTGGAAAATTGTGCCCGCAGTTTTTTTGCGGAATCCGCAATTTTCACCATTCTCCACAAAAACTGACATGTTCCGCAATTTTTTAGTTTTTATATTGAACTGTGTAAAAAGTATTAACATTTTTGATAAAATACTCTCAAATATACTGACAATTTTGCCTGCAAACTTGGGTTTGGCCGAAACAATGCAGTGCAAGGTAGGGGAAGAGTTTTATGTGACACTGATTTCTTTTGAATCCTTGTCTTGTTTGGTTTCAAAATCCACTGGCCAAGAATACTGTAAATACACTTAAACACTTAACATTTGTTTTATGTTGAAGCAGTCTATCAGAAAACTTTTTTTGCCATACAGACTGACACAAAAGATGGGAGAAAAGGTGCAAATTATCCCATTCACTTAAATGGGGTGCTAACTATGAAGCCTTTTTGTAAGTGGCAGGGCAAGTTTTTCCTTGTGAGCATACTTTCATTCAGCCTAATTTTGATTCAAACAGCTGAGGATTTTTGGATGGCCTTGCCAATTTTAAACTTGAATAAGATAGTTGCTAAAAGTGATCTGACTCTTAGCATTTACCCCCTAGATGCTCAGTTACAAAGACTACAATAAAAACCTGACTAAAGTCTAAAAACAAGCTGATAAAACACAAACTGTATCTGAACATTTATCTTTAACTGAACAAAATCATTGCAGCTAGAGTAAAACAAAGTAATAAATTACAAGGTACCCTGACTACTGTATGATGCAGTAAAAATGTATTGGTATTTTTGGTAACCGCATAAGACCAACTAGGCACACGTGCCTGTTTTCAGATACAACCCAGGAGCACTGAGGAGGTTAGGTGACTTGCTCAGAATCGCACAGTATGCAAGTGGAGGTTGTGGGAATCAAATCCAGCTCTGCTAGATGTCGTCAGCTCATTCATAGTTTGTTACTCTAACCTCTAGATTATACTGCCAGCCCCAGTAACCCCCCAGATTTTATGTTTAAATATGTGATTTCAAAAATAGTGTACAGTACCTACAGTACAAATTATGACCACTAAACACTTTAACAGCATTTTACTTAAACTGTTATTCACCACTCTGCTTATTATTTTCTTGTACCAAAGTAGGTGAATAGCTGACAGAGAACTGCAAACAACTGTTGATTAGGCTTCATTATTCTACAGCCAGAAACAAAAAAAATATTTCTTCTGGATTTATTTAATATTGATTTGCTGTGGCTCACTTTATAGAATCTATTTAGCACTGTAAGATAGGCAAAGCTTACGATAGCTTATCAGTTTAGTATTCTTTTTAGGAACATAAACCTTTCTTTATGTTTTAAACATATTCGGGTATCAGTGTATTATTTAGCAGTTTATACTGACTAGTGTATGCTGCAGGAAACATTAAACGATTTATTGTGAAACTTTTCGGGGTCTATAGTAGAACCCCACGCAATTTCCCGCAATGTTTACAAAACGCTCCTCAATTTTGGGTAACCTTTGCTGCAATTTTCCAGTGGCCCTGTCCATCACTGACCTAGAAATCCTAGCCCAGGTTAAACTGGGAGATTAGGCGTATCATGTATGAGGGATAAGATGCAATAACAACAACAAATAAAAATGCCGTGGCCCAAGCACAGAAAACTGTAGGACACCTTAATAGGATAGGTTTTGGGAGGAGAAGCAACTAATGCTAGTGGTATAAAAGCAGTGGTTCGGGAAATAGGATTGGCATGCCAGAGTCACTTGTGTTTTCCAGTCAAGAAATAGCATGATCAAGCAGGTAAAGGCAGCTGTCAAGTCAATAAGAATTAAGAGTATGAACAGCATAGCATCATTAGCACCAAAAGTGTCATTTACAACACAAAGGCGAATTGGCTGTCCTGTAGGTAAGCCAGATGGGAAGATGTTTGGAAAAGTGCTTTGCAAGAAATGAGCAGAGATTTGAGTGAATATAATTTTATCTAGGCTTCTGCTGAGGAAAAGCAGATTGGAGATGGGACAGAAATTGGATGGGAAGTTGTGAATGATGATGGACTTCTAAAGAAGTTGGGTGACATCTGCAGTTTTTTTTATTTACACTTTCTCTTTCTCCACCATTTCTCTTCTGAATGCCACCAGTTCCTCGTTTCACCTACCTGTGTCTTGATTCCTGCTATTGGAGCCCTCTGAGTTTCAAAGCATTGCACACCTCTGCTCAATGTCCCTCTCTGGAGTCTCCCTCCGTAATTCACAACTTATTGGTGTAACTCTCAGGACTATTATCCAAGATTGGGAAATCCCACCAACAAGGGGTTGGTGCGATTCCTTTTATTTCCCAGTCTTGGATACCAATCTTGATTTTATGGCAGAAATCTAGGATGTTGAGCTTGTGGGGAGTAGGAGTAGTCTGTAGTACCCATCTGGGGCATGGTTGGTAGGGTAGAGTCATCTTCTTGGGGCCTCTGTGGGATTTCTTTCCTTCACCCCCATTCCTTCTTTTGGGTGTGATGTTGTGAAACATCTGGACTATGCAGTCTATCTGGGCCATCAGGGGTGTGGGTGGATCCACTCTCTTCCTTTGGAACTACCCTGTGCACCTCACTCTGGTTGCAGGATGCTTCCACATCATACACAAGGTAAATAGTTGTATGCTGTTGTAGGGCCACTGAGGGGGGGTTACTTCGTTACTTATGACATGGCTTCCCTCTTCCTTGGCCATCGGGGGCAGCCATGCATCAGAAGCCATGACCACCCTCCCTGTACAGGAGGCATCCTGTGTAGATACCTGCTATGCCTTGGTCTGACAGCTCTCTGCTGAGTCCAGGGCTCAAACTAAGGTAATCAGGATGCAAGCAGCTACACAGCCACTGCACTTCTGAGTTGGCTGACAGCTGCAGTTCTGAATATCTTGTGGACATTACTGGAGAAAGTGACAAGTTGATAACAGCTTGCAAGTCTAGAGTGAGGGAGAGGACCAAGGATAGATGTGATTTGCTTCATGGGGCAGGCAATGATGATGCATAATTCCATAGCGGTGGTCAGATAGAAATGCGTCTAGCATGATCTGAGTGGGGGCCACAGAGTAAAGATGAGGATGATGGTAGTACAGAAGGTAGAGGAGAAAAGGGGTGAGGAAGTGGGTATGTTGCTTAGGATGTCAGCAATCTCAGGTTGAAGGAAATTAGCAAACTCTTCACTTTTCGTAGTGGAGAAGGTTATGGTAGTAGTGTGGAACATGTGGAGTATAGGGTTAACAGCGCTGAGGAGGAAGAAGGATTTTCTAGTATAGCATTGCCCCATTTAGGGATAGTCCGTACAGAAAGATATGATATTAAAATGAAAATGAATGGGGAGGCCAGTTGGTGACACTTTGTTTGATGCTGTCAAAGGTACTTCATAGCACAGATGGAATCTTGGTGTGTGGAGTGGTTTCAGGAGCTAGGACTTTTGATGTAGCTGACAGTGAAATTATACTTGTTGTTATGGTGAGTGGGGAAATGGCAGAAGTGTAACTGATGGAGGATCCGGTTCTAAGAGCCTGTGAGTAAGCAGTGAGTGGTCTAAGTGTTTAAGAGGCCTGTAGGAGTCTACTGAAGTGGGAAGATAGGTATGGGAAAGTTAAAGTGAAAGTTTATCATAAGGTGGTCACTGCTGCTGAGCTTTTGGGTGGCAGGATGGGAGGAAAGGTAATTGCTGCTGATGATTAAGATGAGGGTATGCCCATGGCTATAGGTGAGGAAGGTGATAGATTAGTAAGGCCTGCAGTCAAGAAGAGAGAGAACATTTTGGACAATGGAGTTAGGGGGATTATCAGAGTGAAGGTTAAAGACCCCAGCAGTGGCTAATCTGAAGGTGGACAGGCTGACAAGGGAGAGATCGTCCTGCCAAGTCATGCATACTTATAATGTACCATCTTAGTAAAACAATCCAAAGAAACAGCAGAGTATTAATTAAAAGCACTTTTGTGATGTGCACACTTGTCTGAATGCTGATTTTGCTGGCACCAATGAAACCTATATGAAGGAGCTAATGCAGCAGGTTTCTCTCTCCATCCAGTTACCTGCATTCTTTTTTTCTTGTACACCCACCTAAGTAATAGCTTACTTGTGCTGAGGCTGTCCTGCACTGCTGCACACATTCTAGTTGCCGTATGTACCAAAAATAGCGCTGGTGGTCACACACTTGGAGATGGTTGTCACTACAGTATGTATTGCTCTTGGTTCACATCATAGGGAAATATATATTTCTACTGCCATGTGTTAGGAACAAATTCAGACTATATTCAAATCTGTGTACTAATTTAAGTACAGGGTGTCCTCCTTTTCCACAGATCTGCTCTTTGATGCTTACAATTTTCCTTCTCCCTTTCTGAGATGTTGCCTGTCATTTTATCAGACTTTTGGAAAAGTGTCTAGGAATTCATATAACCTGGGCCTTCATATCATCACCAAGGTCACCAGGTGGCTTTGCGTTCCCTAGAGTCTCTGAAAGGAAGCAGTTTCACCCAATTTCCAGTACAGGTGCTCCTTCAGCTGTGAGGCATGTTTTATGCCTCTACTATGCCTGGTATCTGTTTCCAGTTTCATACACAGTAAATAAAAACAAAGCACTTCTTTAACCCTTGCTGTGCCGCCAGTGTGTATACAAGTTCTAAAAACCTATACGTTCTAAATCTTCTGACAGCCTAAGCGTAAAGAGAAAACATTTGGTATGTGAACCTGCATTTTGCACAGCTATTTCTGTACTTGTGATGAAATGTTAGACAACATTCAAGTAAAAAAGCCTTAATGCTACCTTAACAGCAAATACAGATGGGGACATTCTAGTATATGGAGGAGCAAATCCCATGGAGTACAATAATCAGGAATGCTTGTTTTCATAGAATTGTAGTCTCATGGAATGAAGCTTTAGGAAGTTGCCCTCCCCAGATTTGTGAGGCCTTATAGGGACATGGCATTACAGGATGTCAGCAAGATAAAATGTACCCATAGAATTCATTGTTGTAAGCCACACTACCTTCAATTCTAAAAAGCTACTGTACTATACTTTCCACTAAAGAGAGTGAATAAGGTCCATTATTTGCCTACTAGTAAAAACTCTGGCAGCAACATTCTGAATTAGCTGTGAACAAAGATTCTGGTACTAAGGTGAAGTGCATTAAATCCTGTAGTGACCAATGTATGCATTACTGTGGTAAGATCCTCCAGAGCAAGTACCCTGTTCAGCCTGGTGATGTTTTGTAGGTGGATTCTAAAATGTATGAAAAAAATCCTGAAATTTCATTGGCTAAGAGCCAGATCCAGCTATGATGATACCTCACTGTATCATACATTTGGATGTAGTTCCAGTCAGTAGCCAACTTGTTTGCATGAGGTTTATCTGCCGCTCCTGCTGTTTAATCTCTGGATGATACCAATGGAATTTCACATATTGTAACTTCCTCCCTCCCTATTGTATTCCTACATGCTAGCAACCATTAATTTCTACGTGACTAAATTTGGTTAACATCAGGCTCCATGGTGATGAACAACAACTTTAACCCATACCCACTTCAGCAACAACAACCCTCCCCAGCCACACCACATTTTGTGGCAAAAGAAACCACCAATCCAGCAGCAGCAGTACTCCCATCTCATTCTAGTGGGTCAAGAGGAACAGCTGTTCCCATGGCAATAACACTCCTGCTCCCTTTTCTGGTTGAAAGAAACAACTGCTATGGTGGGAACAATTCTTCAACACCCATACATACTATACCTCATAGCATGCTGCTTTTGCTGTCAGTCTCTCTCCCTCTTCCTGTTGCTGCATTCCATCTAGGCACCAGTGGGATATTAACAACTGCCACTGCCCCTGGCACTGCTCTGCAGGCCCCTGTGTGACCACAGCAACTTCCCTTCACCTGTGAAACCACTTTCCAGCTCCTTCACCTATGAAACCACTTTCCAGCTCCAAATGGGGCTGCAACATCAGCCTGTACTTGTCATAATGCTCTATTCTTTTATAGGCCCCAAGAGAGGCCGTGGCAACAACCTGCTACCACTGGTGTGCCCTACAGGTTTGGATGGGGCCTCAGCAGCTGCTTCAGTCTGTGATGCCACTCCCCAGGCTTCAGTGGATCTGTAGCAATTGCCGTCACCCATGACATTACTTTCCAGGCTGAAATGGGGCGGCAATAACAGCCTCCATGGGGAAAACAAGGTTCACATAGTTGAATTCAAACATGAAAGTTTGACTACATTTGGATTAATTAATCTTGCCACCTTTTACCTCCAGAGTGCTTTGTAGACGTGGTTGATTTTCTTTGTGTGACAAAGCTAAAAATAGTAGAGTTCCTTAGATAAATTTGTTCAGAATTTTGGGCTGGGTAGGCACATTGAGCCGTGGCTCCTTTCCAGGTGCAACCCCGGTAAGGGGGGGGGGGGGATTACAGCAGATGAGGGGGAATATTAAATATAGAGTAATGTATTGTACAATATGTACAGTAGGTATTACACGTGTAGGGTGGTGAGAAAAGAGTAATTACAATTCCCTAGTTTATTTTTTCTAATTGTTGGTTCATGGCATGGAGACATCTTCATCCAGGCACTGAAAAGGAAAATGCAGAAATGGCTTACTGTAGTAAATGGAGATAGTGATTTACTGTTGTTCACACTCTGCAGTGAGTAGCACTTGTGAAGGAAAGGGTGTTTTGTGTGTGTGTGTGTCGGGGGGGGGGGCATTGTTGCAGTTTAAAGGAACCAACAAGAAACACAGCAGTAAGAAAACTTACTTTTTTTAAAACAAGTTATGCAGTTAAATGGTTCTTCTGTAAGGATTTGAAATATTTGTGAACCGATTTGTTTTAGTTCATACAGAGGTATACTATTTGGTGTCAACAGTTTAGAAATGCATGAGGACAAGAATTGTGTGAATGACTGACAGATATTACTTGATAGCAAACAGCTGTATTTGAAAATAATGCTGCAATATATGGATGTTTTTCATGGGAAAAACATATATTAAGGGGCTCAAAACTCTGTATAATTGGTGTATTATAATGGGGTACCAGGAATTACGTATATAAGGAATAATACAGGGTGTTATATAAGGATAATCCACAGTCAGGTGTGTGACAGTGTTGTAACAGCAGATCGACCTGGATTAGTTTTGAGTTCAGCCACCGAGGAAGTGAGGTTATTACAGCACTGATGCACACCAGAGTGGATTATTGCACTTAAAGATTTGTAAAATGGTCAAAAGTGAAACATAGAAACCTAGAATTTGATGGTAGATAAAATCTCTTGGCTCACCTGTTCTGCCCATTTCCTCCCCCGCC
This sequence comes from Neoceratodus forsteri, assembly GCA_016271365.2. Classification (NCBI taxonomy): domain Eukaryota; kingdom Metazoa; phylum Chordata; order Ceratodontiformes; family Ceratodontidae; genus Neoceratodus; species Neoceratodus forsteri. The sequence goes on from CM057459.1 coordinate 974,958,207, forward strand.
TGTACTGTCACCGCAGATCCTACTTGATCTTTGCCCCCCCCCCAACTTGCCTCCTACTAAAATTCCCTTGTGCCTATCCCATGCATGCTTAAAGCCTACCACTGTTTTCACCCCCAACACCTCTGCTGGAATATTGTTCCTGGCATCCACCACTCTTTCAGTGAAGAAATATTTCCTCACATCTCTCTCTTGAATTTACCCTCTTCCAGCTTACTTTCATGTCCCCTTGTTTTCATGCATCTCTTTCTCTGGAAAATACTTTCCTACTGTGTCTTATTTGCCCCAGCGAGGTATTTATAGGTCTCTATGATATCCCCCCACTATCTTCTTTCTTACAGGGTGTACATACTGAGGTCGTTCAGTTTCTCATAGAACTTCTGATGGAGACCCTGCACCATTTTGTTGCCCTCCTCTGGACAGCCTCCACTTTGTCAATGTTCTTCCTGAGATGCGGTCTCCAGAACTAGACACAATACTCCAGGTGGGGTCACCACCATGATCTATACAGTGGCAAGACAGACTCCCTCCTTCTGCTGGTAATACCCCTCCCAATGCACCCCGGCGTCCCACTGGCCTTACCAAATGCCTTGCCACACTGCCTCACCACCTTGAGGTCATCAGCTATGATTAGTCCCAGGTCTCTTTCCTGTTTGTTGACTGTCAGTACCTCTTCTCCCATTTTGTACTTCGCCTCTAGGTTTCTATACCTTAAATGCATGATTGTACACGTTTTCCAATTGAAACCCAGCTGCCATTCCCTTGGTCACTCCTTAAGTTTTCTCAGGTCTCTGCACATTCTTTCCAGCCTCTCTGGAGTGTCCACCCTATTGAAGACTTTGGTGTCATCCGCAAAGAGGAAGTATTTTCCTTCCTGCTTATCTGCAATGTCACTTATAAAGACATTAAAGGGGCTGCTCCTAGTACTGAGCCCTGTGGCACTCCACTGGTCACCTTCCCTTCTCCGGAGTGAATTCCATTTGCCAACGCCTTCTGTCACCTATCTCTTAACCAATTTCTTACCAAGTTTACCTCTTTAAGCCCCACACCTGAGCTGCCCAGTTTCCTTATGATCCTCCTGTATGGAAGGGCATTGAAAGCTTTATTGATATCTAAGTAGATAATGTCTTCCACCCCACCTGATCCATTTCTCCCTAGTCAACCAGTCGAAGAAATCTATCAGATTTGTCTGATACTCCCCATGAATCCATGCTGTCTTAGATCTTGTAACCCACCGAATTCAAGGTAATCCACAATATTTTCCTTAAGCAGCGACTCCATTATCTTACCCATCACTGATGTCATGCTGACTGGCCTATGGTTGCCAGCCTCCTCCCTGCTAATGCTTCTGTGAAGTGGGACTACATCTGCCCTCCTGCAGTCCTCCAGAACCACTTCTGTCCCAGTGAGTCATTATAAAAGACTGTGAGAGGTGCACAGTGGTGCACATGGTAGACAAGAAGTACAAGAACTCAGGCACTGGCACTGGCACCCTCTAAGTCCCTCCCACCTTTACCTGCCCACTTTCTCCTATCTCCTCCCTTTTTATTTCCCCACTATTATCTACATTCTCTCCCCATAGCTTCCTCTACATGTATCTACCATCTCTCCTAGCAGCTTCTAATTTATTCTCGTGAACCATATTACAACTGTTGTTTTATTATACATATGTTCTTGAATAATATACACAAATTACTGTAACTTAACGTACATACTGTGAATCATTGCACATATTCCAATAATTCCATATGAAAGCTTTAATGTACCCGACAAAGCCTATGGCTGCTTGAAACTGCTGTACTTGTTATTGTCCTCTCTGTGTTCTGTATTGTTTCCCTGATGTGGAACCTTTGTAAAAGAGCCTTGGCTCAAAGGTGTCTTCCGAAATAATAATAAACTAAATAAACTAAACTGAGATGCAGAATGAAGATCCTCAATCTGAAGGAGAGCTGTGTCAAGACACATCTGTTTTGACACTAGTAGATTCCGTTAGAGATACTGAAGTATTTCTAGGAAAATAGCATTGTTGTACAAGTCAAATGTTGTTATGGAAACCCAGATTTCAGGTCACAGGCCCAGAAACTGTCATTATGTTGCTGGTTTAAGAATTTCAGTTCCAGTGTCAGTGGGAAGAAGTACAGGAACTCCATTCCTGCTGCAAAAAAGGTACAGGAACTGAGTTCCTATGCATTACTTTTCACTTTCATCACTGGAGGTACAGTGACTACCTCTCTGAGCACCCTCAATACCCTTGGATGTACCCCATCTAGCCCCATAGCTTTGTCCACATTTAGATTTGCGAGTCCCTTCAGGACTCTCTCCTCTGTAAAAAGACTTGTGTCTCTCTCCTTCCATCCAGTATACCTGTTGCTTTTATGTGGCTCATCCCACTGTTATAAAGCATATTAACAGCCTGGCTGGGGGTTTATATATACAGTATTCAAGGATTAGGAGGTTGTGCTGCTACTTCAGAGTACAAAAAATCTTTTAAAACAAATTACAAGGCAGAAGAAAGTTTTAAGCACTGCCAAGATTATGCTAGAAAGAATACAAATATAAAAGGAATAGGTACCGGCAGCAAAAGATTGTAAAATACATATTGAAAAGAACACAGCAGGCTGTTATTTATTCGATGCAGTGCCCACATGGATGAAGGATTTTGTCCGAAACTTTTGTCTAAAATGTAATGAAAAATAAAATGCTGTGAATTTTTATATAAAAATAGTGAATATCTGTTTAATTTTGGTGAGTGAGTCCTACCTTTTACCAATCTGTATATACATACATTTATATATATTCATCAGGCAAGGGATATAAATGTCAGGACAGACCATACTAAGAACCTGAATTCTCAGTCTCAAATGTGTTATTCCACTTATAAAATGGCTTAAATAGTAAATGAATCAGAAGTTAGTTCCAGTAGTGTAGGTGTTGGATGGTACTGTGGCTCTATAAAAGTGTTGTCTGAGCTGGGGAGAATTCTGAGGGGGTGCACTTTCACTTTGAGATACTGAAGCAGGATGATCATGTTGTTTTGTAATTTTGCTTTTATAAAAAGTTACTTTCTTTCACTTTCCGTTGTGAAAGTTTAGTTTCTTTCATTTTCATTTGCGAAATGCTTTCTTTTCTTTGTAAGCTGCAAGTCATTGTGCAGTAAGAGGAAGGTAGAAAGAAAGTCGTAGGGGGGGGTGGTTGACTGGTTGATTCAAAGTAGCTTTGCAGTTGTTTTTTGTTTTGTCTAATGTGCATATTTGATTTTAGGCTGCTTTGCATTTCTTTTCTCTTGAAATGTTATGGGGGATGGTCACTCTAGGGGTTGTCATGTGGCTGTGTTTCATTTGAATATTCAGGTTTTGAGCTGTAATGGTTACATAATTAACTTTCATGGTGATATAGTGACCCGTAGTGGGGATATGGTGACTTTTCTTGGTTACATAGTAACCTTTCATGGTTATACAGTGATCTTTCTCACATGGTTTGATCCAAGGCATAATAGCAGGGAGTTATTGAAAAGATAAAGCAGCCCTATGTGATGGGGGCTCAATGAATAAGGAGGCAGAAATGGCCAGATCCCATTTTATAATTAACATTTAACAATAGGTATGAAAATCCTGTAACCTCAGTGGTCAAAACACATCACATGACTATGGGTATATCCTGAAATGGCATTGATAAAAAACATAATTAAAACACATTTTTAAATTTATATTACACATGGGTCCATTGTATAATCACAATAAGGCACTCCAAGGTGTGGGTTATTGGGGGATTTACCCACTTCTTGTGTGGTTAAGTCACTTGGCTGCACCTCGTGACACACCACACAAGGCGTGGGTAAATCCCTCAATAACCCACACCCTGTTGTGCCTTATTGCTTAAGTATTCTATTCAAGCAGTCATAGATATACACAAAATGTAGGAATAGCATGGTACAAAATTGATCAGATGTCACCATTATGTAATGTAGCACCTCTCTGGTGCTGTCCTAGAGAGGGCCATTACCCCTGCCTTGCGGGCCGATACAAGGTTAAGGGGCCTGAGTTCCCATTGGCTGATACTCTGGGGTCTTTTCCTAAAAGATGCAAGTAAAAATGGCAGTGCCTTCACCCAAAGTACAAATTAGTGGGTCTGCTCTTTACCAGTACAACCCCCTGGGATGTCGTACCAACCCACCTCCCCAAAACAGTTACCCCAGAGATGGACTTACCAGGATTCGAACCTTCCACATTTAACAATCTGTCATTCCATATTTCAGCTAATAACAATGCTCACTAAAATCAAGCTCTGGAGTCAGGCTTTCTGCAGAACAGTAACATCATAATTTATTTGCATGGGGAGGGTTAGGATGTGATAAGTGGAACAGAGGTTAAGTGAGAGGTTTAAATTTGAATTTCCCATAACAATCATTTCCCCCTTTTGATTCGGTCCCACATTTTAATGGTTGCAGCCACCAGTATCTATCTATCTAGCTAACTGCTGCAGGTCTTCCCCAATACCCAGACCCACAAACAGGCCCCAGTCCAGAATGACTCCCAAATTCTGTCCTTGGGTACCCAGATGTTACAGTTGCAGGCCTGAGTTGCAGCTGGTCAGCCAGCGTTGGCACGCTTAAAGAATTAAAGTTAACTTTTTACATTTGGCTTGATTACTGTCCTGGCTTCCTATGCCAGAGGGCATATCTGAACTATATACAGTCCCCAGAATGTTGCAGGGTGATTCCTGCTGTTACTTACAGTTTTGCAGGATCAGTCTTCGGGTGACACAGTCAACTGAAGTCCTTGGGGGTGATGGAAATAATACTTGCAGAACCAGGCATGATGCTTGAAATTTGAAGGGGCACAAGAAACACTGCAGTGTGGATCTTCAGCTTGCCTGGAGATCTTGCAGCTCGTCCCCTTCAGCCTATTGAGACCCGGTGCAGAGCACATACACAAGGCCTACCAGCCAAAGAGGACCAAAACTTGGGAGTGGCCCCATGGCCCAGCTCCCTCACAGGTCAGAGTGCCCTAGCACTCAAGTACAAGTCCCATGGTCCCCTGCAACCAGCAGACCCCACCTGATGGAGGTTTACGAGTTCCCCACCTGGCCCTGGAATTGTGATGGCAACCTTAGATCATCTTGCGCTTTTCTTTCAGTTTTCTGCTACGGTGTGTAGCCAGCGATCTGTTACCTTCCCTGTATCCCAGACTCAAGGGAGTGGAGAGTCTGAGAATCCAGGGTTACATCAACAGTTTCTTTTCTTGCTGTATTTTAGGAGCAGACAGAAGGTACCTGTCCCCGAAAGGCACCTGTCCATCCGTTTGCTTTCACAGTCTCTCAGCTTTAACACAGCAGTCACTTTGGTGCTCTGGCTCACACACAATTCCAGAACTCTGTCTCAGAAAACAGTCCAAAAGTCTCTTTTTCTCACCGTTCAGGTACAGAACAACTTCAGAAGAGACTTTCTCTTTAATTTCTCGACCACTATCAGTCCATTTTCCATAATCTGGCTTGCCCAGCCGACAAGCAGTCATTGGACCTTGTCTTTCCCTTTTCCTGCAGATGTTTTGTCTTTTCCAGGGTTAGATGGTGCCTTTTACTTTCTCACAAGTCCCATTTCACCTTTTCTCTTTTCCAGTGACTCACCGTGGAGGTGTAGATGAACATACTTGTCTTTTTCCAGGCTTAGACACAACCTTTGTCCTTTTTTCTGGCTCAGGACACAACATTTGTATTTCTCCCAGGCTCAAGACATAACCTTTGTCCATTTTTCAGGCTCAGGACACAACCTTCTCTCCATCTCACCACTGTGGTGCAACTTCTCTCCTTAACAGAAAAACTCCTGCAGCTATCCTTCATCACAGAGCTGCCTGCACATTCTCCTTCAATACTCTCCAGATGGGGGAAGGCAAACATCCGGCCTCTGGGGAACAGAGTGTTGGCAGGCCTTCTCCCAGCCTTGCAGCCCCATTTCCTCACCAGGAGCAAGAGCCCCCCTCCCTGTGGAGGGTCTCTCCCCAGACTGACTCAGTCCAAAAGTCCTAGCCCTGCACTGGAGTGCAACTATGGGTGGCAGCTCCCAATCCAGCTCCTCTGGCCCCCACTCTCTAGAAAACAATGTGGGAGCCAGCGGGAGGATACCAGGGCTACCAGGGGACAGCCAGGACTTGGAAAAAAGAAATGGGGGGGGTGTGGAACAAAACCCCTCGGGGAATGGGAGCCCCAGAGGGGGCAGACAGGTAAGCCCCCCCGAGATGGGGACACTAGCAAAATCCATACTGTATAAATAAATAACTTCTATATTAACAACTAAGACACATTTGGGGGCAGGTGTCTAAGTGCACTGAATAGGGAACAGGTTCGCATACATGCTGATTCTGCTACCTTCTTTCATGTATGACATATAGAAAGTACAAACCAATGCAGGCCATGCAGTTTTTGTAGAATTTATTGCAACGATAATATCTTTGCAGCTCAAGGATACTGACTTGTTATAGATGTTTATATATTTTTTATGACTAAGTCAGCATGTGTACTGTGTTTATAAGCAAAGATCTTTCCAGTTGCCTTAGTACAAATGAGATCCTTATGCAGTAGGTCATGGCAGTTATCATATACCACTTCAGGGTTGCAAATGGTGATGAGAATGGCTAAGATTAAGATGATATACACCAGAGAAGCTTCCAGACCATCTAGTTTCTGTTAGTCTGTTTCTCTCAAACTACACACCTACTCTGGTGAAAAATGAGTAATTCAAAGTAGGCCAGCATTTGTATTTTCCCTGACAAAATGCATCACCATGGTACAGATGTTTTGAAAATGAAAGGCTAGTTTGAGTTGTCATGCCTTTTTTGTAGTGTTAAAAGGGCATGCTTTTCTCATTATAAAGTAACACTTATTTATGCTTCCTGTTGCCTGGAAAATGTGCCTGTTAATACACTTTACATGGTTCCATCTCATGGGCAGTCCTGGGATCTGAGCCATAAGTTTAAAGTGGTGATCAGTTGTTTTGCATGGTAACCCATGAGATCAGTAGCATCTCTGATGATGTATTTGGTGTGGTGTATAGCTTGCTTGTAAAGTAATATAGAAATGTATTTTCAAGGAAAGTGCCTAAATGCACATCAGGATTAGTACATCAATCACAACAGCAAATGATAAATTGTTTTCTTAATGCATTTTTTGGTAGTTGGCTCACTTTAACTACCATATTTACAGTCTGTCTGCTTGAGCATGTTTACAAAGTGTAGAGGCTTCTGCAAGAGTTATATTGTGGCATTTTGCTGCCACCACAGTGGTTACATTTCTGGTAAAATGGTAGAAGTGGGGGTAAACATTAAATGATACACACCAGCCAGACATGAAATTAAAACACTAAGTGTATACGGGGAGTCAGTCACACGTCCACTTTATTTCTTATGGTAAAGTGACCACCAGGACCAATTATCTCAGTGTCTAAAACATGCATAATCACTATAATAATGAAATGGCATATAACTAGTATCTCAAAATTAATTTTTAAGGCCCGTGTTGATTTTAGGTCACCTATAGCCACTGGATTTTCTCACTCTAAGTTAGTGGATTATTAGTGAGTACTTGGGAAGCAATCAGTGCAGGGAGTGCCTGATGCAAGCACCATGGGAAGAAGTGTACAAAACCGTATTGGGGTGCTAACTGGCAAATCTCCTTAGTTAGTCTAAAATGTGCCTGAAGCTAGCATTTACATTTTGTTACCAGCAGTAATGTATATGGAACAAGCATGGCATTTCCCAGATACAGTTTCACTGGTGGGCATCTATTGACTGTCCTGAACTGGGAAACTTGGATTACTCTGTTACTTGCTCTAGTCCTAAACCATCATCTTTCTGACCTGCACTTTTAAAGGCAGGGCAAACATTTCAGTCTGTATTACTGGAGTTTTTTTCTGCTGCTTGAATGAAAAACAGCAAAGATTAAGTCACATTGTGTTAACATTACACAGTTCTGAAACACAGAAATTGAAGGCAGGAGAAAGGCCTTCTGGCCTATCTAGTCTGTCCGCCCTTACGTATAGTGTCGTGAACTATCTAGTGGTTACTTTCTCCCTCTTCCCCATGTCCTCCTCTGCTATCCTCACCAGGCCCATATGTTTTTCCCACCCTTGCTTGAATCCCTCCACTGATTTGGCACAGCCCATGCCCTCCCGCAGTCTGTTCCACTGTCCACCATCCTCTCTCTGTAAAGAAATACTTTATGTATCTCCTTTAGAAATATAGAAATTGTTGGCAGATAAGGACTGCAGGCCTATCCAGTCTGCAAGTAAGCCTTATACATTGTACTTGGCCACTGACCCTATGTGATCAATGGCTTTTCATCACTCCCTTCCCTCTCAGGCTTCCCATGTGCCTGTCCCAAGCATACTTAAACCCCTCCACTGTGCTTGCCCCCACTACCTCCTGTGACAGACTATTACAAGTGTCGACTACCCTTTCTGTGTAGAAACACTTCCTCACATTACCTCTTAATCTACCCCCTTCCAATTTCATATCGTACCCCCTTGTTCTAGTACTTTTTCTACATTGGAAAAGGTCCCCCACTTGCACCTTGTTTATGCCCTTGAAGTACTTAAAAGTTTCAGTCATGTCCCCCCGCTGTCTCCTCTCCTCCAGTGAGTATATATATTGAGGTCCCTTAGTCTCTCCTCATATGTTTAGTGTTGCAAGCCCTGCACCATCTTTGTTGCCCTTCTCTGGATAGTCCCCTCCTTATCTATGTCCTTGTGCAGGTGTGGTCTAAAGAACTGCACGCAGTACTCCAGGTGAGGCCTTACCAATGTTTTATACAGTGGCATCACCAACTCCTGCTAGTGATACCCCTGCCTATGCACCTCAGCATTCCACTGGCCCTCCCTGCTGCCTATGTACACTGCTTTGATATCTTAAGGTCAGAGATGATAACCCTTAAGTTCCTTTCCTTTTTGGTGAGTCAGCTCCTCCCCCCAACCTGTAGCTCTCCCCAGGGTTCCCTCTACCTAGGTGCATTATTTTGCACTTCTTTGCTTTGAGCCTTAGTTGCCACATCTCCAACCATCTTTCAAGCTTCACCAGGTCCCTCTCCATTTTCTGCACCCCTTCTGGAGTATCCACCCTGTTGCAGATCTTTGTGTCATCTGCAAACAGGCAAATCTTTCCTTCCAGCCCCTCTGCAATGTCACTAATGAAGACATTGAACAGGACTGGTCCTAGTACTGATCCCTATGGTACCCCACTGGTCACCCACCTCTCCCCAGATTGTACCCCTTTACCACCACCATCTGTCTCCTGTCTGTTAACCAGTTCCTAACCCAGTTCACCACCTTGTCTCCCATGCTCAGACTACCCATCTTCTTAATCAGCCTTCTATGTGGGACGTGTTGAAGGCTTTGCTGAAATCTAGGTAGACAACGTCTACCCCCCTCCCTGATTAAGTTCCCTAGTCACCCAATCAAAAAAAACTATTAGATTTGTGTGAAATGACCTTTCTGCTGTGCTGTTGCCTCAGATCCTGAGTACCACTGGATTCCATATGTTCCATTATCCTTTCTTTCAGCATTGTCTCCATGATCTTTCTCACCACTGAGGTGAGAATGACTGGCCTGTAGTTCTCTGCCTCCTCCCTACTACTGCTTTTGTGCAGTGGGACTACATGTGCCCTCCTCTAGTCCTCTGGAACGATACCCATGTTGAATGACTCTGTGAACAGGGCCGGCAGAGGTGCTGCCAATTTCCTTCGCAGCTCCTTTAATATCTCGGGTGGATGTCATCTGGCCCCATGTCCTTATTCATATTCAGCTTTGTGAGTTCTTCCAGAACTCTCCACTGTGAATGGACTGGTGTTCACCTCCCCCCCCCCCCATTGCCTTTGCAACCCAACTGTGGCTCTTGATCCTCCCCCTCCTTAGTGAATACTGAGCAAAAGTATTTTGTTCAGTATTTATACTTTGTCCAGATCCCTCTACACTGTACCTTTTCCCCTTTGAGCCTCACAACTCCTTCGGTTTTTCTTCTTTCACTGATGTACCTAAAAATGCCTTATCCCCTTTGTTTACAGACTGTGCTAAACCCTCTTCTGTCTGCGCCTTCAGCCTCCTAACAGCCTTCCCTGCTTCCCTTAGACATTCAAGGTATACCTCCTTGTCCTCCTTCCCTTTGGCTCCCTTATATTTCCTGAAACTCAACCTTTTAGCCCTGAGCCCTCACATCTTTGGAGAACCATAGTGGTTTCCTTCTTCTTTTCCCTTTGGCCACTATCCTAATGCATTGGATTGTTATATCCACTATGGCTCCTTTCAGTTTCTTCCATTGTTCTTCCACCCCTTCTATTACCTCTCCCATCCCCAGGACTGCTTGTATACATGTACCCATTTCAGTGAAATCCGCCCTCCTGAAATCTAATACTCTTGCCCTTGTGTGGCTTAATTGAGTCCAGGTCTCCATGCTGAACTACACCATGTGGTGGTCACTGGACCCCAGCTGCCCTTCCACCTGTATTTCTTTGAGTCTGTTCCCATTGGTCCATACCAGGTCCAGAACTGACTTGTCCCTGGTTTGGCTCATGCACCAGCTGCCTGTGTCCAATCCCCTGCAGGGATTCAAGGATGGCTGTGCTTCTGGTTGAAACAGCCATCTGGGTGGCCCAATCCACGTCCAGCATATTGAAATGCCCCAGTAGCAGGATTTTGCCTTTAGCTGCCATGTTGTGTATGTTCTCCACTGGTTCCCTCTCTGCTTCCTTCCTCTGTGCTGGAGGTCTGTAGGTCACCCCGGTGCGTATTGCTGTTCCATTCTCTGGCTCCAGGGTGACCCACTTTACCGTAGCCTCCCCCTGTTTTCCCTGAACTTCTGTAGCCTTTATACCATCCCTGATATACAGGGCCACTGACCCACCCTTTTTACCCTCCCTGTCCTTCCTGAACAATGTATAGCCTGGTACATTGACTTCCCAGCCATGAATAGCAGAGTACCATGTCTCTGCTATTACTGCTATATCAAGGTCTGCATCTGCCAACAAGGCCTCCAGGTCTGGAACCTTATTTCCTAGGCTATGGGCTTTCATTAGCATGACCTTCCATGTTTTACAGCCTGCCCTCCCTCTGCTCTTGTTCTCCCTCTCCAGCATCTTCCCCCTCCCCAGTTTCCTTTCCTATGTGTTCTTGCTCCCCCTGTATCACTCGTTATACATTCTTCACCTGCCTGCCCCTTCCTGCCTGCTTTAGCTGTTCCCATAGTCAACTTATATTCCTGCATGTTCCCATGGCCGGGGGTCCTAAGCTTCCTGACCCTCCTGGTCTCACCTTATTGCGGTTTAAATGCTCACAGCTGAAGCATTTAAACTTCTCACAAAGGACCAAGGTTCCCTTCTTGGACAGATGCAGGTCATCCTCCTTATATAAGCCTGCATCTGCCCAGGTCAGTCCTCAGTCCCCTAAGAAGCCAAAACCCTCCCTTCCACACCAATCCTTCATCCAGAAGTTGAAGGTACAGATGTGGAGTGCCCTAGCCTCCCCTATGCCCTGGACAGGTAGCACCTCCGAGAATGAGACGGAGCATGCTATCTGTTTTCAGGTTTCCCCCTAGCTTCCTGAAATCATCCTGGACTCTGGCTAACTCCACCCTTCTCCTGGCCAGTTCATTGGTCCCCAGGTGGACAATGACATCCAGCTGCTCCCTCCTAGCTATTGCTGTAGCGGTCCTGTGGACTTCTTTGAGTTTCCCCTTATGCTCATGTTTCACTTCACTGTGAACAGTTTCCCCAATGCCTGCCTTGTTTATAGAATTAGTATTGAGAATACTATTAAATAAGTCTATGTGTAGTGTCACAATAAAGTTCAACATTAGAGACAGGCTCAATAGAGTTGGGCAGCCACTTGCCATGTTGGTTTGTGCCTCAGTCGGGAATGTAATTGCTGTCGGCAAGCGGCAGGTTGAGCACCCTAAAAGTTCTCCATTTTTTAAGTAGCTTTTACATTCAAAGCTTATTGGATCTGTGGCAGTGGGTTGCATACAGTATGTATCTCATGAGACAACAGAGGGTAGGCCAACACAGTTATTTCTCCTTACATAAGTTGGATGTGAATATGGTAGTTGCTCTGTGGCTTTCTAAAAACTGATCATAATGCTTTTCCACTGGCATTCTTGTGTGTGGTGGTGCTGTTCCCTGCCTAGGAAACCAGCGCAATCACATCACATCACAATGGATGCTGGGAATACTTAGCACATGCAGCAGTTTGTAATATTGTTTATTCAAGTCAGCTATTCATTATCAGCTGAGTTATGCTCACTTGAGGCTCCACATTCCTGTGATAGAATACCGTGACATGCATAAGATCAGTTAGGTTCAGGTAAATGTGATGTGGTTAGCAATATTTTTCCATTTTTTTAAAACATGTTTGAATTTTAGCTAAAATACATGTCGTAGCTAACAGTGTTACCATACATATGATAGTAAAGTACAAATCTTAGTAAGAAAGAAGTTATGCAACCGAATTAGGAATTGAACCCAGGCCTCTGAAATACCACCCTGATCCTCTTATCAGCTGAGCTGTCAGCCAAACTTGGCTAGCCTGAGATTTTTGCAATCACTTTCTTTCTCGGACTGCAAATCCTGCAGCTAGGAACAATTAAGATGGTAACTGGTTATTGGTGACATACCCCTGTAATGCACTAAAGGTTATTTATTTCCTTACAGTACCTTCACCACATGTTCATGTTCTTTGCATAGTGTCACATGACCTGTGCTATTCTGCTTCTTGCTTTAGGATTTGCAATTTCAGATTTGCAGCCCAGTACTTGCAAAATGGTTGCTGTGCCACACTCCTGTCATTAGCAAACCCTTAAACTGCTACGAAAAACATAAATCACCATTATAACAGAAAATTGTAAAGGGTGTGTGGCAGGGCCTGCAATTGTTTCTTGGGTTTGGCTGACCTGAGTGAACCAATCTGAATTCACTGCCATGGTTTATTGATGTCATTGAACCATCAGTATAATTACAGCTCAGTTACATGCTCTTTACCACCTATTGTCCGCTGTTCTTCAAACTGTACTGAATGGCACATCTCCAGAAGGGGGGCTTATTTTTTTCTTTACACAGCTATTTGTGTGTATTCATTCAGATGTCACAACAAAAATGTTAGTGGCATATAATTGCCTTATATTCTTTTAAAGAGCTACTGACGCCTCAAAGAAAACTTTGAAAAACATAATAATTAGATACAATTCAGCTTGAATACCATATATATTATATATATTTCTCTTCCCTCTTATTGTTTACTTAGTAAACTTGCATGAATACATGATCTTTATCCTTTAGTGTTCCCTTACAGTTCATCTGCCTCTACAGCTTACTCCCTACTTTAAGTCATAATCCTCTGTTGTGACGTCACAATCTGTTAGCATGAGAGTAACTGTGTTGTCAGAGCAGTGCATTATGACCTCAGGTAGGGAGAAAGCAACAGGAGTAGCTGAACTCTTCAGGAACAAAGATGTTTTAATGCAAATGACCTCAGTAGTAAATAATGTGGAGGAGGAATATAGAACTAACATGACATACCAGCTGAACTATGTCTAAATATTATGTTTTTGTTAAAGTTGTCCTGAAGGTGTCAGCTGCTCTTTAATAACTGCACAGTGGTAACCAGAGATGTATTTATCCCAGAATATATCTTGATATATCATAGGAAAATAAAAAAAATAAAAAAAAAGAGTGGCATGCCACAGGGCAGGAAGCAGTATAGCGCAGTGGTCTAAGGCTCTGAGCTGCAAATTTGGTGACATCCAGCAGACCAGACCTGGGTTTGAATCCCACAGCTTCCGCTTGCATACTGTGTGACCCTGAGCAAGTCACTTAACCTCCTTGTGCTCCCAGGTCGCTCCTGTAAAAAAAAAAAGCTTTCAGATTAGTGTGCTATACCTGGTTAAACAACTTAAAAAACAAACAAAAAAAAAATATCCTGCTGAAATAATTGGGGATTTCCTCTAATATATAGGGGAGGAAATATGCAATAGACTGACTCAGAATATGCAATTTATCTTCAAGTGTGAGGGAGCTGGAGCATAGTTCCCAGGTGGCGGAGCCATGAATGATTTATGAAAATCCTGCCCCCTCACAAGTGATGATAAACTGTATTTTGAGTCAGGACATCACATATTTGGTTTATACAAAGTTAGTTTCCTAGTTATAACTTTCATATTAGCTGTTTGTGTAAACATTTAACTCTTTCTCTTTGATCTGAGCAGCTGACTTCAGCGCTGCACAGGGCTAATGTGATGCCATTAGCATTGTAAAGGGAAAGGGGAAATTGTCTAACCAGGAAAGGCACATTAAGCTGAAGCTTGTTTCCAGGTGCAACCTGGGAGCACAAGGAAGTTAAGTGACTTGCTCAGAGTCGCACAGTATGCAAGTGGGGGCTGTGGGATTCAAACCCAGGTCTCCAAGTTTGCAGCTCAGTGCTCTTAACCACTACGTTATACTGCTCTCTGATTGGTTCGGTAGTCTGTGTGATGCACCCAACCTTCAAACTAGTGATACTGACATAGCCAGCTTGCATGCTGGGTGAAAAGGTAACAGGTTAATCTTTTATAATTTATTTTTACAACTGCTGCATAAATCTAGCAATATCTAGAGATTCTGTAACTACCACTATAATCAGTAAGGGGAGCGTGATCACTTTTGCTTTTGTTCTTAGATCTCAAATAATAAACCATCATAATTTGCAGGATGTCCCTCCACTTTCTCAACCATCTCGTGTATCACTAAGTTAGTCACCACTTAATAAGGACTTTATATTTGTAGATTGTTCTAGGGATATAAGGAATCTGCAGGAGAGTTTTATGCTAGTAACTCTTGAAATTATTATACTGTGGCATATGTTTCTTAATATCAGTGCTTCATGTGGCTATGAGCTAGTCATTTGGGCATCAGTTTACACTGGAGTAACATTAGCTGGAAGCAGGATCCTACTAAAAACATGATGGTGCATCTTAGTTGGACTATTCTGGGAAACTTAACATTAAACAGACAAATTACAGAAAGCATTAGAAGTATAATAAATAATCAGACATGAGAAATGTACTGTACTATAGAACTAACTAAAGATACTGACCTAGTCCCTGATTGGCTATTTTGGTCACATGGACGTGTTTTTCTCTTATGTGCATGTCATACCCCATCAATCTGATTTCATGCTATTGCTGGTGGCAACGGGTTCAGACAGTGTAGTCCTGGTTGTGTTGCCTAGGGAAGAAAAATGATCCATGCAGCTGTGCTATTTCAGAAGGTGCATCAGCCTGATGACTGTGGCAAAACATTCTGACGGTTATGCTTCCCCCATACCTTTTTGTTGTAAGGTCACAATTTGTAGTCTTCAGGATGAGACTGTATAGTTTTAATTCACAAAATAATAAAATATATATATATATATTTTGATGGTGTATGCCAAGTTTTGATTTCAAGTGCTGTGGCTAACATGTTTTTATTACTGATGAATTTAGCACAGCCAGTGGGAAAAACTGTTCGAATATTATCAGTTGTAAATTGTAGAATCCTAAAAGCAGCATTAGCCTCTAATCAGATTCTAACAGTTCATTAAACCTGCCTCTCCTATAGCTAGCTCTCTCTCTCTCTCACTCAAGATCTCTCTCTCTCTCTCTCGCTCTCTCTCTTTGTCTGTGTCTCCTACACAAGGCATTCTCTTCCTCTTTATCTGGGTAAGACCTCCTCAGGGATGTGGAGCAATATCAGCTCATCCTTCTTTGTCTGCAAACTAAGCAGCCTTAGGGATGTGTTAATATGGTACATTCCTGTTTTCTCTGTAAAACCTGACTGAACCTCTGTGAAGCAGTAAGGGGGAAAGGATTCTGAATAACTTGACAGCCATAACACTCTTGCACTTCAGAAAGCCATGCTGGCTGCAGTCACCCCACCCTGAGACACCATCCAAACCACTAAAACAAGTGACGCCCTAGGATGTGAGATTCATCCCTGATATGTAAATAGCAAGGTCACTCAACACACCCAGCTAGAGAAAGAAATGAGGCACTCTGTTCAGTAGTTTCTTTAAAATGAACAAAACCGAGGTCTTGCTCAGAGGTTTAAACATTCCACATCATTCTTCCTGCTACACAAATATTTGTGGACATTTATTTTTCTTACCACCAGACATGATGATGGGATTTTCATTTCAGCTCAGTTCTCAAAGAAGTAAATCTTTAAAGTTGTACCTGTGCTGATTTTGTGGGTGCTTTGAGGTTGAAAGGCTAGATTTGCATTCAAATGGGGGTACATAATGATGTTGTGGCGTACAGGAGTTAGGGTACAGTTTTATTAATTTGAAGGTGTATATGACAAGCCCACTCACTGTGCCCCAACCAGCACCCCTCTTGCAGCCAGCTGCCACAGACATTCACCCATGTTTGCCCCCTACTGTGTCCTTGTGCCTACACTCAACCCTGTGCAAAGGTGGCACACCCTGGATACCTGGACCCTCTGAGCCCAGTTGCCAGTCCCACTGGATCAGGCCAAGGCTGACTGCTCAAACCCCAGGTGAAGTGTGTCATGTCAAACTTCACTTTGCTCTTTCCCAGTATCAGGAAGGAATATGTTTTTCAAATTGCTTTAACTAGATTTAGTGTGCCTCTTTGGAATGATGAGTACCCTAATGATTCACAAACTATACCCTTTTAATTAAAATGCACAACCAGTCTATATATTGTGCTAAATGAAAACTAATTTATTTACACAATATATTTACACATTGGCCAAAATAGAACAAAAATGCTTACAGGAGAAAACCATGAGAATAAAATGAGTTAAACCATAAAAATGCAAAGTGAGCTTTCTTATAGCTAGGTCAAACTTACAGGTGACGCTATGGAAAAAGAACAGTCTCTTCTCTTTGGAGAACTTGAACACACGAGTTCTCTCCCTTCCAGTCTTGAACCCTCGGTGAAGCTGTAGGACTACACACTGACCCACCCTCTTCTCACTCTCCCACACTATGAGGTAGGCTTTTCATAGAGGTAACTCCCCCATGCCAGTACCTAGTTTATTCTGTAGGACATGCCTCTTACAAAATGAAAACCATATGGTTGCAATAGGATGATACATGCCTGCTTTATCACTAAACAAATGCAATTGAACCCTTCAATTTGCTATGCTTTGGCCTCAGATGATTGTCAACCATATCCCATTTTCCATGGTGTCACCCTGCCAGTAGATCCCAGGAACATATCAATTTTATTACTCAAATCACCTTCCTTGTAAACCGCTTGATAAACAGCAGGACCATTTGGCCACATGTGCAAACTTTTAGAATTTGACCTGGTTGACCTCCCAGTATTTTCTGGGGCACTTCAATCTGCCAATTAATTGTAGGAAAATATTATGAGAACAGGGTGCTGACAGAGTGCAGCACTCTCTTCATTTGTGCCAGAGTCAGCTGCTCAGAGAAGGTGACAGAATCTACTGATGCTTTCCCCCTATGCTCCTCTATTAGGTCTATTAGTGGCTTCCCCCCGATCCTCATCTGCTTGGCTGCAAACCATCATGATGGCCTCTGTCCTGTCATGATAATGTTTTATCAGGCTGACATGATAAACCCTGTGTTTGCACGTTCTTTTGGGCAGTTCTACAGTACCGCTCACCTCATCTCACTGTTTTCCCACTACAAATGGACCCTCCCATGCCACATGCAGTTTGTCCTGTTGAACAGGAGTGAGCACCCTCATCTTCTGTCTGACATCATACAATAGGTCCTATCCCTGGCCATATGGTCATACCCGTTTTTCTGTCTGTGTTGTGCAGCTGCTAGGTTATCCTTTGCCAGGGCCATGAACTCCTTTAACCTCTTCCCAAAGGACATATTCTACCACTGATTCTCTGGAGTCCTGGGGCAACATGCTTGCCTTCCTATTCATCCCACACTAAATCTAGGGGTCCCCTCAACCTGCATGCACACAGGAGTTCGAAGGGTGAGAACCATGTGGAATCCTGTGGAACTTCCCTATAGGCATATAAAAGATTGGGCAGAGGCTTGTCCCAACTCCTCCCATGTTGCTCTGCAAAAGCCCTAAATGTGGTTTTAAGGGTGCCATTACAGTGTTCCCACAAGACCATGATTTGTGGGTGGTAAAGAGAAGCACATAGCTGCTGTACCCCACATTTTTTCCAGAAACTCCTCATTAGAGTTGCCATGAAGGTTATGCCCTGGTCAGATAAGATCTCCAGAGGAAATCCAACCTGGCTGAAGATCC
The DNA here is from genome assembly GCA_016271365.2 of Neoceratodus forsteri. Taxonomy (NCBI): domain Eukaryota; kingdom Metazoa; phylum Chordata; order Ceratodontiformes; family Ceratodontidae; genus Neoceratodus; species Neoceratodus forsteri. The sequence continues at coordinate 974,976,452 of CM057459.1, forward strand.
TCAGCAGTTCAGCTGCCACTTTCTCTGCCTCTGTGGAGGACATTGCCACAGCCTTGGGTGTACTGCATGGCATAATCTACCACCACAGTGTATCTCTTTCTTGAGCTGGATGGCACACTTTGAGGCCCAACAATATCTACAGCTGCCACCTGAAATGGTACCTCTATTATGGGTAAATGAACTAAAGCTGCCTTGCCCTTGTCCCCTTGCTTTCCCACTCTCTGACATGTACCACAAGTGTGACAGTACTCAGTCACATCTTTATAGACACTGGGCCAACAGAAGTTTTATATGAACCTCTGCTTAGTCCATTTAACCCCCATGTTTCCCGCAAGTGGAATGTCATGTGCAATGCTGTGTAGCTGTTGCCTAAACATCTTGGGTACTACCAGGTGTTTGTGCACCTGCCATTTCACTGCACCTTCCTCTGGTACTCACTCATGACAGAGCAAGCCATGCTCCCGATACACTCAGCTCTGCCTCCCACCCTGAGGTTCAGGGTCAGCATTGTTGTCTGCCTGTTCTATTAGCTCCTTTAAGAAGTCATCCCTCTGGGACTTCTGGTGACATCATGACCCTGAATGGAGGTCTGATCCCAAAGCTGCGCATCCACCCGGAGAAAAACCATTAAATCAGCTAACACAAAAACTGGACCCATCTCTTAAAATGTCACCAAAGAAAGCAGAAAGTAACAAAGTGATGAAATATCGAGGGGAGGCAGTCCAGAAATACTCGGATGACCGAGGATCAGCAGAGCAAAACAACCAGACTGACGGGGGCTCCTCTCCCCCATAGTGAACAGGCCTCAGAGAATGATACCGATACAGAGAGAGAAACTTTAACGAGATCAAGATTTGAAGCAATCATACATGAGATTCACCAATTCTGATCTGAAAATCGGGCAGAATTTAAAAAACTAAATGCTAAACTTACAGCAGTAGAGGCAAGCATGCAAGAGGTGGAGGAGCGAGTGTCTAGCTCGGAGGATATGGCATCTCGCATGAAACAGGCGGTGGAATTTCTGCTAGAGCAACAAGAGTGGTTAAGCGAGAAATGCCAGGACTTGGAATCACGCTTCCACCGTGATAAAATGAGAATACATGGGTTGCCTGAGGGCTCAGAGGTCAGACAGATGGTAAATTTTATCACTGATTTATTGAAGCATGTAGTCCCCCTTCCAGAGGCATTTCAGTTTCGCCTGGAAAGAGATTATCGCGACTCACCCTCGCCACCCACAGACCTCAAAAGCAAGGCCGGTGGTAGTGAAGTTTTCTACCGAGACAAAGAGACAGTACTAAGAGTGGCATGAGCAGCAAAAAAAATCGAATATAATGGGGGCAAGGCTACTATTTGATCAGGATTATCCTCCGGAAATTTTAAAGCAGCGTTTAGAATATGGGGACATCATGAGAGTGCTTAAGGCTAAACAAATTTGTTTTTTCACCCCATACCCATCTCGGCTAAAAATTATGTGGGACTCTGGAACAGAAATTTATGATTCACCACAGGAGGCCAGAAAGGGAATGTGTGCACATGGCATTGAGGAGACAGCCTTCGTCAGGAACAGGGAGGATCCATGGAGCAACGTCGGAGGCCATTCGAGAGGGATCAAAACTGGAATCTGCGTATAAGCAAGGCCTAATTGCAAGAAATACGCAGTTATGCGTAAACAGCTGCAGGAGTTGGGAAGAAGGCAGTGTGGAATGGGCCCTACAACACAAACTGAGACTTGAAAATACGGGCAGAAAACATTGGTGTTCAAAGTGAGACCCACGAGCCAGCATATTTAAGCAGGTGTAGTTCTTCTGGGGTCATACCTATTCTAAGACTGTGATGGGAACGCCATAACTACATGATTTCAAGTAGGATCCACTGATCACCTTCCAGCTTAACAAGGAAGAGATTGAAAAGACATTATTCGTCAAGTTATATGTTTGGACTGGGGGGGGGCCTCTAATGTTTTCTTAACAGGAGCTTACAGCGAGTATAAGGGTTTTGATTGCTCTGATTGTTATGAGATGGTAAAATAGCCATATAGCAAGTACAATAAATTCTTAATGGTTAGCCTGAAACAACTTGACAAGGGCTAAAACAAATATGGCCGGGTGGAGGGGGACACGGAGAACTCTATCTCCTTTAAAGCTAACAGGGAAACCCCACAGCCAAAGGAATCGGCTTGGTAATGAGCGTCATGATGTTCTTGGCTCTTTCAGACCTTCTGTGGTACTGGAACCACAGAAAGGAGGACCTAATGGTCATAGCCATTACCTCTCCTCCTGACTGCTTCTACCAAGACATCTTGAGGCAGTCACTCAAGGGGCAGATAATAATGCCCTCTCGGTTTGGAAGTCATCCGAATCTGTACATAGTTCTAGTTCCAGAGGCAGGTGGTTTTAGTTTTATAGGGTTTACACCTCTGGAACTTTTCTGTTATATGTGGTTAATTTTCTGGGCCAAAAAAGTTTGGAGAGGAACGGTCACTGAGAAGAGAACTCAGGGAAATACACAGATGGGAAAACAGGGGATCAAAGAAGGGAGAAGTCTCTTTCTTGTAATAGACGAATGGTAAGAAATGCACATATCGGGAGAGAGGGACGGCGTGGTGCTGGAGACTTGTTACAGGGGCTAACCAGGATGGCTGCCTTGATTATCCACAGCAAAAAGAGATCTGTGCAGTGATTAGATGTGGGGGCTGAAATGAAGCTCATCGTATCTTCCCAAAATGTTAATGGGCTAAACCATCCAATTAAAAGATACAAGGTCCTGTCTCTATTAAAGAGGCAGAAGCCGACTTTTATATTGATGCAAGAAACACATCTTAATAAGGGGGAACATCAAAAACTAAAGAAATTTGGCTTTCAATATGTCATAGCCTCCTCTTATGAGAAGGGGAAATGGAGGGGAGTGGCCATCCTGGTTCGCCGCTCCGCACCATTCCAATTAGTCTCCACCTACTCTGACAAAGAAGGCAGACTAGCAATAGTGGTAGGGAGGTATCAGGGTACTTTATTAACATTAGCCAGCTTGTATTTACCACCTGGGACAGATGCTGAGACAGCAAGGATAGTATTGGGGAAAATAATGGAACAACAACAAGGAATATTGATCATAGGAGGGGATTATAATCTAGTATTGAACGAAAAGGATACCACCAATCCTAACCCTCCGAGATGGACAGCGGTACAGAAATTTACACAGAAACATATCAGGGAAATGGGGTGGGTAGATGTCTGGAGATATTTAAACACAACTAAAAGAGAATATACACATTTCTCAGCCCAACATAAAATATATACCCGCATAGACCTGTGTCACATCTCCAAGGAGCATGTGCATCTCCTGGAGAAGGCTGAAATCCTACCATTTATACCTTCGGATCATTCCCAGAATTTAATTTCTTTGAAATGGACAGGGGAGAGAAAATCCACACTCTGGAGGTTTAACAACTATTTACTCAACATGAAAGAGTTGCTAGAGACCAAGATACCCCAGATTTTACAGGAAAATACCTCACCTGAGGTAAGCCCCTCGACATTATGGGACACATTAAAAACTGTGTTAAGGGAGAATATAATCAGTTACGCTGCATGGCATAAAAAGCAACAGACTGAACAGCTAGATAAATTGCAAAATCAATATAAAGAATTGCAGGCACAACACATGGCAGGAGATGCCACTGTTCTCTCATTAATGGAAACCACTAGACAAAAAATCCAGGGGATACTTCAGATTAAGACAGATCAGGCCTTGCAATGTATTAGGCAGAAGTACTATGAGGGAGGGCCTCAAGCCACTCGCATTTTGGCACATAGATTGAGGAAACATGTATTACGGAATACAATTACACATATTTACTCTCCCCCAAAAAAGAAAACTGTAAAACAGCCAGCTGAGATCCTGGAGGCCTTCAAGACCCATTATACCTCCCTATACACCCCAGAGACTAATTATCATCCCCAAAAGGGAGCCGAGTTCCTGATGAAGTTGGAATTGCCTCAGATTGCCCATACTGAGATGGAGCGACTGACGGTCCCAATAACGCGAGGAGAATGGGAGGCGGCAATAAAACATCTAAAGTCTGGGAAGTCACCAGGCCCAGATGGCTATACAGGTGAATTTTATAAACATTTTAAGGATTTACTGATTCCCACCCTCGAGAGAGCAGCCCAAGAGATTTTAGAAGGTGAGGCTGTCCCCCCTACATGGGACTATGCAATAATCTCAAGCATACTTAAGCCGGGGAAGGATCCTGGTCAGTGTGGTTCATATCGCCCCATATCGGTGTTGAACACCGATTATAAAATATTTACATATATTATAACCAAGAGGTTAGAAATAATTTTACCCAAGCTAATCAACCTAGATCAATGTGGCTTTATCGCACAAAGACAGATGCAGGATAATGTGAAGCGAACACTTCACCTCCTGCACCACGCTGCCCGGTTGAAGTCCCCTTTTCTGTTACTAAGTTTGGAAGCGGAGAAGGCCTTCGACCGGGTAGTGTGGCCATCCTTGCTGGAGTCCCTTAACAGGTTTGGATTCACCGAAAAGTTCCAACAATTAATAATGGCTATATATAGACAACCTAAAGCCTGTATCAAAAAAAATGTGAACATTGCTCCTCTGATATCACTATATAGAGGTACGAGACAGGGATGCCCACTGTCCCCCCTACTATTTGCACTATACCTGGAGCCCCTGGCTCAGGCTTTGCGCCAGACGAAAGAAATACAGGGGATGGAGGTGGGAGGCGTGCATCAGAAGCTTGCATTTTACGCAGATGATCTGTTGATATACCTCATGGCCCCTGAGCAGACCCGGTCACATTTGTGGTCATTGTTGCAGGACTTCAGGGAGATAGCGGGATACAGAGTGAATACTAACAAAACAGAGGTTATTGCAGTGAACTATTCCCCCTCGGCAATAACGAGGCAGAGATTCCCCTTTAAGTGGGGGGTCATTAGTCTGAAATATCTGGGGATACAGCTGGCATTAGAATAGGGCAATTATATAGCTTAAATTATAACCAAATGTTGATTCGGTAACATCAGACCTAGAACGATGGAATATGGTTCCACTATCACTAGTACAGAGAGTAGAGCTGTAAGAATTAACATCTTGCTAAGGTTCCTTTACCTGGCTTGTTGCTTACCTATTGCACCCCCTCCATCTTTTTTTAAAGAAATAAACAAAAGAATTTCTAGATATATATGGAACTCAAATCCACCCAGAGTGAAATACCAGATGCTGCAGCTTCCCTCTAAGGAAGGGGGCTTAGCCCTACCTTGCCTATACAAATATTACTTGGACGCACAACTCAGAGTAATTTTTTTATGGCTCCATAAAAATTATGAGGTGGAATGGTGTGAGTTTGAAAAAAGAGGAGGACCTACTCAACCTAGACAAAATTCTTCTCAGCCAACCACCTATTTCGATGGACCAGATTACAGATAACCCATATACAAAAAATACATTGACCAGTTGGCGAACATTATGGGCTGCTAAATAGGTTGCTCCATATAAACATTTACTTTATTCCCTTCCAAATATATAAACTTTTCAACCAGCCAGATTGGATCATAATTTTAGTATCTGGACAAAGTTGGGAATACATACGATATTACATTTTTTTCCAGAAAGGGGAGATAATGACCTTTGAAGGTATGGTGGGGTCATATGGGTTGCGACCCAGAGACAGATTTAGATACATGCAGGCTGTAGCATATATAAAAACATTTCTGGCCTTTTTAACACCAGGGGGAGAGAGTCCCTTTTTCCTGGAGATCTTTAAAGGGGCCTTGCAGGGAACAGCCCCTCTGCAACATATGATATCGTATCTGTATAGGGCCTTAACGCAACTGTTTAAGCATGACTTAAATAAAGTTAAGTTATCTTGGGAGAGGGATTTGGGACTGCAGCTAAGCACTACAGAGTGGAACACATGCCTGAAATATCTGAGAGTAGGCACAGGATCATATCAGTGGAAAGAGTTTGCATGGAAAAATATGATTAGATTTTTTAAGGTGCCAGCAATCCAGGCAAAATATAATACATGTTTACCAGCTATATGTTAGAGAGGATGTGGGTATTCCCCAGCGCCTCATAGCCATATTTTCTGGGCATGTGTGGAAATCAAGCCCTTTATTGGCAGTTTAGAGATAGCCATGGGAGAGCTGTTAGGAACAACAGTTCAACTAACGGAGAAAATGTGCTTTTTCTATATCTTAGAGAAGGAACAAAGCAGAATGCGTAACATAAAATTGATACAAGTCTGCTTATTGTCAGCTAAGAAAGCCATAACAAAAAGATGGTTAGACCAAAGATCCCCCACTATCAGCGAATGGCAGGATTTGGTATCCCAAATATACAAAAGGGAGAAGCTCACAGGCATAATAAATAAGCATAAAGAGAAATTTGAAATGCAGTGGCGAAGGTGGGTGCTTTACATCATGGCCCACAGAGATGATTTCATCCCATGAGGGAGTTGAGACCTATAAAGCAGGGAATCCAAGCCTCTCCTCACTAACAGAAAGTAATATATTGTGTACATCAACTTTATGAAAAGAATGACCCAATGTACTGTATTATGTATTGTCATTTGTCTTTTGTCATACTATGTAAAAGTCTTGTGAATGTAAATGTCTTTATGCGTGGAAAAGAAACTCAGAAATTAAAGAGTAAAAAAAAAAAAAAAATTCATCCCTTAATAAAGTATCTTTTAAATATGCGCTCTTTACACCTGGAAAGACAGCGCCCTCCTTTGGAGTTTCCCCTGAGCAACTCTCAGCTGCTACTGAGTCTGGACTGTCACATTTTTCAGCCTTCTGATGTGCTACAGTGTAAGCTTGCATTGCAGCAGACTCACAGCAAGCTGAAATACTTTCAGTTCCATCAGATTCAATATATAATGGTCTTATTCCAGGTAACTGCACACAGTTTCACCCCTGCATTTTAGCTCTTTCCCCAAAAGCATATCTACATCAAGGCCTTTACTAACTCCAGTTTTTTTCCATCCCTTAGCCCCCCTCCCAACTTAGGAAGACTCAAGCCAGTAGGACCTGCACAGTTGGTCCCACTGTATACTTTCCCATAACAAACTGATCAAGTAGGACCTATTCAGGTTTCACTAAAACCTGATGCACTATGGAGAGCATAGCTCCTGTGTCTCTCCATGTTCCATGCTTATGTAAGCTTCCCATTAGATTAAAAATGCTGATAATGTCACATTAGATATCACGCAAGTAGTGCTGAGGTAAAAGCCTCAGCTTTGCCAGAGTTGATGCGCAGGGGCTGTTGGCAACAGACCATGTAGTTTGAAGTTGGGATTATTTACACTTATGCTTACAAACCTATTTTGCTGTAAACAAGTATTTATCTCAGTGCTGCTGGTGTGATATTAAATGTGAAATTCATAGCATTTTGGCATCCAACTTGTATATTTTTCTCGAGTGCTCAGTGTTTTAATAGGTGGTGGTAACCTGTTTTATTGGTTATTCTATTGATCCGCCTCTGAGAGCACTGCCGACTTGAAAGTAAACCTGTATTTAATAGAGAGGAGGGGTAATGTGTACCTGGAGTGACTGAAGGGGATTCTTATGTCCAAGAGGCCTTGAGCAAGAGCCTGAGAAGGGAGTAACCTTGAATGTGTTATGACTAGGGCCAGGGAATTCCGGTGATCACTAAAATCGCCACAGTTTTTTGCAGAAATTATAATCTGGATCTGAAATTGCCATTTTTGCTCACCTGTCTTCTGAAAATGCTGCACCATGCTTCACTGCAGAGTTGCCATGGAAAAAAATCCACATACTGGCCATTAGGAAAGTGTAAATATTTATTATACATACATCAGAGGCTGTACAACATTGGGAACCTTCAACTTGTTGTTTTGTATTCTCCTAGGGTGTCCTGCACTGAACCAAACAGGTTTAATAGTGGCATCTGACATGCAAGTTTGCTGGAGTTCCCAAGCAACCCCTATATGAAAGTAGACCTGCCTCAGATTCCACAAAGTGCGATAAAACAGCAATAAAGAAATAAAAATAAAAGAAATACATAGGGGCACATTTATGTACAGGTGATAGTTTGGCTGTAGTTTTCGGTGTATTTGTACTGGTAGGGTGGGGGGTTAGAGATGGTGTGAGTATGACGGTCAGGGTGGCTGAGATCTGGAAATCAGAAGTGCATCATGTAGCAGTAAGGGACTACGTGGTGGACTGGTGTCCTAACAATAAACCAATCTGGTTATGTTTTCTTTTTTGTGTGTGGTGGTGGTGATGGGGGGGCATTGACTGAGTTTGGCTCAGTGCAGCAGTAGTCAGGAGGTGAGGTGAGGAGATATCCTTTAATACTATATGTGATAAGTTTGCCCCACTCACTAAAAGGAAGGTCAAAGGGAGCCCCGCGCCTTGGATCACGAGCCACCTCCTGGCTCTGATGCGGACTAGAGACTCTCTTTGGCACCTCTCCAATGAGATCCTGCCTGTCGACCGACAGACAGCGGTATAAGGAGGCCCGAAATAAATGCATGTGGGCTTTGCGCAGAGCTAAAGCTGAATATTTTAAATCCTCCCTTACCGCCACTTGGGGCTCAGGGCAGCATTTCTGGAAGAACATTAATAATATCTGTGGCAGTCCCTAACACTGTTCCCAACCAGATCTTAGTTGATTGATGTCTGACCACGGACCCTACATGAATAGCAGCAGCCTTCAATGACACTTTCACTAACCTCAGCCAAGTCCTACCTCCTAATTTCTTTGACTAACCATCAACTTGCCCCCCCCAGAGCCCCCCCTTCCATCTACGCTGCATCACTCCAAAGGCTGCAGAGCCATACCTAAGAAAGGCCCTCAGCCACATCCGCAATAGCAGTGATTCCCTAGACCTGAAACTCCTACAACTCACCTTACAGGAGGTACTCTACCTCATCACTCACATTCTAAATCGTTCCCTGTGCCAGGGTAAGTTCCCCTCCCGGTGGAAATCTGCCTCCGTTACACCGGTATTTAAAGGTGGGGACCGTACCAGCATCAGAAACTATCGCCTCATCTCCCCCCTCCCTTCCTTCTCCAAGGCCCTAGAGTGGATTGTCTCTGATCAGCTCACCTACCACCTCAACAAATACAATCTTCTCTGTAAACAGCAAAATGGCTTCCGCAAGGGGCACAGTACCACTACTGCCCTCCTGGAGTTCACTGCCCATGTACACTCCACCTTAGACAGGGGACACATCACTGGTGCTGTCTTCATTGATCTCACGAAGGCATTTGATACCGTCAACCACTCTCTCTTACTGACCACACTTTCCAACTTTGGTTTCCCCCAAGACGCCCTCGGCTGGTTCACTGACTGCCTCATGAACTGTTCCCAGCAGGTCAAAATAGGTAACACCTTGTCCAGTAGACTGCCCACTCTCTCTGGTGTCCCTCAGGGGTCCATCCTCGGACCATTGCTGTTCTGCCTCTTCCTTAACTCCCTCCCCTTGTCCTGCACAAACAACCTGCTACTTTACGCAGATGATGCTGTCCTATATGCCACCAATTCGGACCCCTTTCAACTCCACCACTCCCTTCAAACCTCCTTTAATGATGCTGAAAATTGGTTCTCCACACAGCGTCTCCTACTGAGCTATAAGAAGACAAAAGTTATGATCTTCTCCCACCCCCAGAACTCCCAGAGAGAACACTGACCCCCTCTACTAACTATCAGCCAGTCCCCTCTTGAACTAGTGGACTCTTTCAAATACCTGGGCATCACCTTAGACCCAGCACTAAACTTCCAGCAGCATATACACCTGCTATCCACCACCCTCAACATTAGTCTTGGGATACTGCACCGCTTCAAACATTGTCTCACTCAAGACGCCCTTAGGCTCGCTGTCTCCTCTTCGCTCCTCTCCCTACTTGAACTATGGCTTACTTATCTATAGCGCAGTGAGCACCTCAGCCCTATCCAGATTACACCTTGCCCTTAACAAAGCCTGCTGCCTTACCCTGGGATGTGACCGTCTCATCCACACTTGCTCACTATACATTAACACTAACTGGCTTAACCTCGAAAATAGAATCAGGTACCATGCCTGCCTCATGGCTAAAGGTTACCCTCCCCGGGCTCACCCTGCTAATCCACTCCTCACAGTACCCTACTGCTGCATCTCCCAGTTCCAAGGTCATTTAGTTACAGAGCCCCCTCTTGGATGAATGGCCTACCCACCTCCCTTGCTAACAAAAGCCGAATTGGCACCTTCAAAACTCAGCTTAAGAAACACCTCCAATCCTCTTAACTACTGTGATTGCCACTGATTACCCTCCCTTTCCTGACTAAGGCCCCTGGCCGGCTTATTTCCAAACCCTGTTGAGTCTCCAGCCTAAATCTGTCAGTTTCAGCTGGATTGCTCAGTAGTATAAATGTTTTGTTTAATGAACTTTGCTTACTATTCCAAGTTTCTAACTGTTAGCCTTTTCCTGCTCTATGTGTATTGCTTACTCTGTGCCCTGGCGATGGTGAATTGCCTTGTTAATGTCTGTTTTGTAACTGATTTCTGTGACGTGGAACCTTTGTAAAGGAGTTTGTGACTCAAAGGTACTTTTCCGAAACCTCAATAAACAATAAACACTTAAACACTATGGGGGCATCACTAAAACAGTGCTGTTAATCTTGGAATTAGGATTAGAAAATCGACCGGTTGAAATAGTCAACTAGTCCAGTCAGGTTTTCTTTTCAGAGAAAACCGTGGGGTTCAGCAAGAAGGACATTTAATTCAGACCACAAATAGCAGAGCTCAGAATTTCAGTAAGTAGGATTCCAATTACATTTTCGACATGCCAAGGCAGAAAATGAATAAAATGAATGAAAACTGTCACTGTAAAACTAAAATATGTTTACAAAGAATTTTCCAGTTCTACAATTAATTCTGAATGGTTTCTGGAATTGACCGAAACTGGCAATTAAGCACTGGACTTGGGATAAATCTATATCTATAAAACACTGAGCCTAGTTATGACCAGTTTGGTGGTGGCATTCGTAAAATACACAAGCCAGAAGGTCAGTCACACAGTGGCAATTCTGTGGTTTTGTGACAGTCCCTATTTTCAAAAATGCCATCTATGCCATAAATTATCAATATTAAAATATGCCTGCATCAAAGTCGGATCAAAAACTGTATTTAAATTTTATGAACAATATTCAATTCAATTTCAATTCAGATTTTTTCAATTCAAATGTTTATTTAACCAGGCAGAACATCATTGAGCAAGCTCATTTTATCCAGTTGTTTAACCAGGAGTGGCACACTAAGCTGAAAGCTTGTTTACAGGTGTGACCTGGGAGCACAGAGAAGTTAAGTGACTTGCTCAGGGTCGCACAGTATGCAGTTGGGGGCTGTGGGATTCAAACCCAGGTCTCTAGATTTGCAGCTCAGAGCCGTAACCCATTGTGCTATACTGCCTCTATCTTGGTCCTAGGGTGGATCTGGTCCTGGAAGGACAAATACACAGAGGCCAAGAAGATACAATTGCACAATCATTTGTTACTTAAGGAAATACATAGTAAGGTAGTCTATATGCAATACAAAAAGGATACTCATAAAAATAAGTGCATATTAACAATAGTTTTTTTTTTTAGTTTTTAAGGAAAGATGAGGGTAGGTTAGAGATTAGAAACCAAGAAAGGAAATCAAGAGGATAGTCTAGAAATAGAGATATTCTGCACAGTTTGTTTTTTTAGAATCTGTAATTTGAAGTTTTTGACTACATCACTGTGTACAGAATTCTGAGCATGACTCAGATAGATGACTAGCTCAATCACGGAGTTCTGTATGCAAGTGGGGTGCCCCAGGGGTCAGTACTGGGACCCCTCCTTTTTAATATCTATATCAGTGATATTGTGGATGGGCTGGAGGGGAGGGTGTGCCTATTTGCTGATGATACGAAGATCTGCAATAGGATAGACACCCCAGTGCCCATGAGGCAGGACCTGAAGAGACTGGAAGGATGGTCAGAAACTTAGCAACTAAATTTCAGTGCCAAAAAGTGTGCAGGGATGCACATGGGACGTAGGAACCCACAAACCGCTTACACTCTACGGGGAGAGGAAATTAAGACAACTGAGCAGGAGAGAGATCTGGGGATTATAATATCAAGTAACCTGAAGGTAGGTAACCAATGCAGCAAAGCGGTAGGGAAGGCAAATGAAATGTTGGCATGCATGGGGAGGGACATAACCAGTAGAAAGAGGGAGGTAATCATGCCTCTTTGTAAAGCTATGGTGAGGCTGCACCTGGAATATGGGGTCCAGTTCTGGAGACCACACCTACGTAAGGACACAGAGGGAATAGAGAGGGTACAGAGAAGGGCAACCAAGATGGTGCATGGCATGCAGGGGAAGACATATGAGCAGAGGGCAAGGGAATTGGATCTGTACCCACTGGAGAGTAGAAGGGGGTAGGACATGATTGAAACTTTTAAATATGTAAAGGGGATAAACAAGGTGAAGGGGGAGCTTATTTAAAAGTAAGGAGGGGTGAAAACTAGAGGGCATAGCCTAAGATTAGAAGGAGGAAGATATAGGGATAATGTGAGGGGGCATTTCTTCATGGAGAGGGTGGTGGAGGCCTGGAATAAACTACCAGAGGAAGTGGTGGGAGCTGAAACAGTGGAAGGGTTCAAGAAGGCATAGGACCAACATATGGGGTTAGTAGGTGGGGGAAGGGGCGAATTCATGGTAGAAGCGATAAGTAAGGGGGAGGGGGATAGGGCAGACTAGATGGCCAGTGGGATCTTTTTCTGCCATCAGATTTCTGTGTGATTTTGTGTGAAGCCATGACATAGCAAAAATTCCAAATTACTGGTTCTATGAAGAGAACTAACTGTAGCACTTTTTGTCCTTTTAAAAGAAAACAATATAAAACACGTTTCTCTCATCACCTTTGATTCACATACAGTTAACAGTAGATTATGTTGGGGTATGAATATCTGTTCCATAAATAAAGGCCATTACCAGCAGTTGCCAATTAACACATATTTTCAGTCCCCTTAAATCCTATTTTTTTCTGCTTTTCCCCACAGGCTTTCAAATCATTCCTTTTTAAGTAATTATCTAGTTCGGTTTGATGGTGAGAACATAGAAAGAGTAAATGATTTTGTACATAGGGCTTGAAACTGGAGGCCTAACCACTGATCAGTGCTAGGATTTTCATTACAAGTCATTTTCGGCATCTGCCAGCTGAATAATAAGTGATCTGTTATATATGGTTTTGCTAAATTCCGTGCATCTAATATACTTCAATCAGTCAGTGCTCCAACAAGATGACTGAGCGAGCTAACAAGACCTGGAAGGATTAACCTACACATTTTGCAACTTATTTGCATGGAACAGTCTCATTTTTAGCTCTAGACCTGATAACATGCATTTGAAACCATTTACAGCAAATACTAGGAGTATGAAAGGTGGGCTCATAGACATCTTTGGACTATTGCATTATTGTTTTCTGTAGTGAGTGGGCCAAGAGATTAGACTCTGAGGTGGTTCAACTTAAGGTCTTGAGTGGAGTTACTGAACCAAATGAAAAAAGCTGCCCCGCTTGAATTTTAAATAAAATACTTAATAATCAACTCATTCACACATTACGTTATGTACTGTGTTTTACAATAAACCTAGGGTCAAAGACTGGGTACAGGAGTAATTTCAAGCTGTATTTTCAGCTCTGCACAGAACATAATTCTAAATACTAGCTGAACTCAAAGGCTCGGTCAGTAGTTTCAAGTGTTTTTTTTTTTGTGTAAATGATGTCATTATGTGCCACCATGTTTTTAAAATGGGTGCTACTCTGGGTTCCCCCTCTCCAGTCTGCCAGTTGAGATCAGGGCTTGGGATAAGCATCAGATTGGCTTTCCTAGTTGTAATTGGTGGTCTGATCCACTCCATTTTCATTTTTTAGGTGCCAGCTGCATAGTTGTTTGCACCTATTGAAGTTATGCATACTCTTTTTTGCATTTAGCCAAGTTTAAGGTTTCATTCAGTGTGAGTGATTTGGCTGCATGATGTCAGTAATAGGGCTTTTAGGTGTAGGCGTAGGGTCTCAGACCTACATGAGCCTAGGTTTTAGCCCTTTTATAGCACATTTTGTCATTCTCACTACAACTTTTGCTGTATGAGAGAAATTGTTAGATGTCATTCCTGACATAGTGAAGGGTTTCTGCAGAGTTAAATAACAGAATTTCAGGTCCTGTATTTCATCAGTTAGAAGCTGCAGCTTGTATCACATTTTAGTTTTTTTCCACAGCTTCTAATTGAGGATGGCTTGTATTCAAGGGCAGCTTGTATTTCAAAGCCTCCAAAATAAGCTAGTGCTCCTATTTTTGCTTGCTCCTGATTCAGCTAAATAAAACATATAAAGAACAGTACAAATGACAGACGTACAGTCCCTGTCAGTCTCCAATCCTTACATAACTATGCCCAGAGACTACAAAGCAACCAAAGGAGAAGTGGCAGTATATCGCTAGGCATACTAGCACATCCAGGCACCATGTGGTCAGGTAAAGGTAAGGAGTCAGGGTTAGGATCAAATACTAGCCGGTACTAGTAATTCAAGCATGCCACCTCAACCATCATTTACTCGATGTAGTAAGGGATACATAGAGTTGGGCCATCAGAAGGATACAGTTTCATAGATTAGTAGCTGCCTCAACTGGAAGCTGTAGCTTATAATCAGGGTGGCTTCTATGTAACAATTACATTTTTAGCTGTGGCATCTGTTCAATGGTGGCTTCTAATCTAATTGATGAACTACAGTAACTGAACTTAGTTCTACAATATATTGTACTCAATTAAATTAGTCCCAGACAAGACTTGTCTAGGTCTGAATACAAAGACACCTGTTTTGCAGGTTGTGACATAAGGTCTCCATAGTAGAAACTGCAACTCCCTTACCTGTAGCTCAATGGCATACTGAATGTGTGTTCATTTTATAGGCAAAGTATTGGTCATTCAAATCCTGGCAGGGACTCAAACTTTTTTTTTTTTGGTAAGATAATGTTGTAGGTGCCATATTGGTCTTTTTAAGAACAGATCCAGAAACAAATGATTTGATACCTTTTATTGGACCAACATGGACGTTACAGAAAAGAACAAAGTGCTCTAGCTTTCAAACCTACCTGGTCCTTCTTCAGAAGCTTTATGGCAGTTATTTTGAAAATCCCGTACTATTAACACCAGATTATGTTGAAAAAACAGAAATAATTCTCATTGGTTTAACATATACATTTAAAACATAACAGAAGATTACGTAAGAGAAGCTAATTAACACCAGTATGCTTTTAACTGAGGAGCCTCAGAAGGGCAAAGGTAATCAAGAATTCTCAACAACCAGAGAGTTCTTCTCACATAAATTTAAAAATGTCTCAGTATGCTAAGAAAGCATTCTAGTGATAAAAAAACCCGGGATAGCATTCTCTTTAATACATGTAAGATGAGGTTACAACTTACATTCCAAGTGTCCTGGTGTATTAAAGAACAGATAATGAGAGACAAAATCCTGAAATCAGATATAACTGCAAGTTGAAAAAGAGCCCCAAATTAAACATATACATGATGCATGATAGTATCACTTGTAAGTGTAAGTGCCAAATAAAAATACTTGTCAAGGGCCCCCAAGAAAATGAGACCATGAGCCTGATAAGTGGAAGGGGGTACAAGAACAAGACACAAGAACCTTTGTAAAATTGCAACCCAGGTCCAGAGTAGAGGTTGCTAAGCATATGCTAGATCTAAACTGCTGAAGGGGGCCCCAGTAATTCCAACACCAGAAGCAAGAATCAGAATGTCCAGAACAGAAACGGGGATTGAGCAGTATGGCTTTATTTTACAGATGACAAACTCCAAAGCAAGAGTGGACCCCCATGGGTTGCTCAAGGCAAAACAGGTAGGCATGGGTGGACTGTTCCGCAGGAGATCTGGACCCCTGGATCGAACCTACAATCCATGGACCCAGATAAATATGGACTTCGCCATAGAAGTCTGGTTCTGGGTCCGTGGAGATGCCATTTCCACAATGTTGTTGTCTATTGCCTGAGGAATGCCTTCGGGATGTACAGGCAGCCAGCGGCATCCAGTCAGGCAACAGAAGGTCATGTGACACACTCACTGGTATATAAGGCTGGTGAGTGCGCCATGTGACCCAGAAGGAAGAGGATCACAGCAGAAGAAAGAGAGACTGGAGAGAGGTGAAGTGCCAAAATGTAAAAGCATTACAGTTAGGGGAAGGAGGGGGAGATAGTCCCGATTGTGGAGGACGTGTGGTGGGTGAAGTCAGTCAGTTGATGATGGAGGGAGGGTCGGGAGTGCGGGGGGCATGAATGATTAGTTACAGAAAATCCCAAATTAAACCTTTTCTCAGCTTCAGACAGTAGTAGCTGTGTGTACAAAAAGAGCAGGCTGGACGCTAGCACAATATAACTTGCGCTGTTCCAGGTCCAGAGAGGAGAGAGTACTGGTGCTGGTGGCCCAGAGATTACAGTTACAGAAAATCCCAAATGAAAGTTTTTTTTTTTCTTAGCCTCAGACAGTGTAGCTGTGTGTACAAAGAGGGCAGACTGGCAAAATCTGACTTGTGCCATTCCAGATCCAGAGTACTGGGGGGTGCCCAGAGAGTACAGTTACAGAAAATCCCAAATGAAACTTTTTCTTGGCCTCAGACAGTAGCTGTGTGTACAGAAAGTGCAGGCTGTCAAAATCCGACTTGTGCTATTCCATATCCAGAGTATTGGGGGGAGGGGGATCCCAGAGATTACAGTTACAGAAAATCCCAAATGAAAGTTGTTTTTTTTTCTTGGCCTCAGACAGTGTAGTTGTGTGTACAAAACGTGCAGGCTGGCAGAATCTGACTTGTGCCATTCCAGATCCAGAGGAGAGAGTGCTGGTGGCCAAGAGATTACAGGTTATAGAAAAACCCAAATTAGTTTTTTTTTTTTTTTTTTTTTGCAGTAGAGTGGCAAAATAAATCTTTCTGATGTAAAGAGGGGAGAGGGAAAGACTGCAGGGTGGCCCACAATAAATATGACATCCCAAAAATCCCAAATCATTTTTTTTTTCCTGGCTTCAGTGCAGCTGTGTGTATAATCCAACCACGAATAACATAGAGAATAAAGTATGGGGTGGTGTGTGTAATGAGAAATTTACACACACCCGAGGGGTAAGATGCTACATAAACCCCGACAGTGAAGCTTGAGGGGTTTGTGTAAGCATCTTACCTCGAGGGTGTGTGTAAACTTTGAGTTTACACACAACACCCCATATTTTATTTTATATAATTGCTGGGTTTGCCTTTTTCACCACAGCAATCATATAAAATGAATGTGGGTTCCGGAGCGCTCCGCAGTCTGGTTTGCTTGCAGTATGCGGTCCGTGGTGCTGTTTTCTATTTAAAACTTTTTTTTTCAGTCTGCAGCGAGATAAGTTTCCCTCCGTTGTTGTAGAGTTTTTGTTTTTAAATGTACTTACTGTCAAGTCCTTGGGGCGGGTAAGGCATCTGCAGAAGAACAAAAACGTGTGGCTGAGGAGAAGAGCTGCAGCGGGGCATGCGCAGAGTGAGGGAAATCGTGCATGTGTTTGCCGTTATAAATGCTCCTTTATAATGGAAAATCACACCACAGTTTCCCTATGGGAAAAAGGCAAGGCCGGTTATTATAATCATCATCACCTATGTTCAATCACGATTTCATGTATTAAAAAAAAAAAATACTGTTCAAACAACATACAAGTTAATGTGCCTGCCCTGTGCTGTGGCTGTAGGTGGCCCAGGGGATAATCTGACTGTGAGTTGTAGCAGGCTGAGTGTTTACAGTACAACACAAGTAAAGCACAAGCACTATACACAAGTGGCATCATCCACTCATTCCCATTATTCCTTATTATTATTAGTTTCATAGTATATTGTATTACAAACTTACATTACGTATAAGCATTAACCAACCCCTAGTGTGGGACTGTGCTGCGTGTGGCTAATGCACCAGATGTGTCTACATCACCAATTCAAATTCTGAGGTACACTTAACAGTTGCTGAATTTGGTCACTTTCACTTAACAGTAAGTTTTCTAGGAGCCAGTCTGGCAATCTTGGAAGGAAGTGGTGGTGGACTGCTGTGCTGTTGGTGTGCTGTGTACAGTCACAAATCATGACAGTAAGTTTGTCCCTGGTCTGTGTACGTGGGAGTCATCAGAAGGACATCATGTTTCTTGTTATTAGAGGGATCTTTTGTTCCAAAATGGATCAAAGTGTTGATGAGGCACTTTCTAGTACTCAGGTAGGCAGTGGGACTGCAAAAGACAGGGATCTGCCTGAAAATGGAAAACAAAATCAAACCCCAAAAAGGGATTTTTCACATCTAATAAGGTTTCGTCTTCCAGGCGAATGCTTGAATCCAAAAAAGGTGAATGTCTCAGGTCATTATCATCAGTCCCAAGTAAAAAAATAAAGTTATGTAGTTAAAAAAAATAAAGATGTGGTGGGTACCACCCACAGAGGCACCCGACGATATGGAACAATTGCATACTATGCTACGGCTAGTCCCTCATCCGACTCTTCTGAGGTTGAACCTGACGAGGGTAATATTGATGATAATAAAGAAGATGAAGAAAATGCTCAGGCAGCAGAAGGTTTACTGGAGGGAATGGAAATTGCAGGTGAGGTAGGAACAGGCAGAAATGTTTCAGTTGTGGAGGAGGGGGGCAGTGGGAATAAACCAGAACAGGAACAGGCTCAGGACAAATCCGGGGGGGCGGGGATTCTGAAAAGATGACTGAGGTGTCATGCCTTCCTGGGAAAAAACTAAAAAAATATAATCTTTTGTTTGATCACACTTCTCCGTTAGTGCTTCCAATGAGTTGATAGCAATGTGCGCTGTTTGTAAATGGCCAGTCAGCAGGGGTAAAATGAAAGGAGCATTGGGAACTTCAGCACTGAAAAGGCATCTAGACAGATGTCATAACATTAGTGATAGTGAGAAAGTCAGTTGTGAGCCTCGAAGAGAAAGTGATAGTGATAGCTCAATACACTCAGGGGAACACCCATAGATGAAAGCAGTGGCAGCCCCCGCAGCACTACACCTCAACCACCACTTGCTGCCATTTGAAGGACTTCTCTGACTGTTATTGAAAATGACCACCATGTGTTCAAAAGCCCTTCTCCTTCAAGGAGACAGCTTACCATCTCAGAAACATATGAACGGAAGGCCAAATGTCCCTCAACCCACCCATATCTCTCAACTGTCCCTGATTTTCAGGGATGTCCTTGATTTTGCCTCAAAAGTTTACTCTGTCCCTCCTAAAAATTGTGTTTCCATGACCAAACAGCTGGGGTTATAAGCACAAACTAATGTCAAACATTAAAGTTACAGACTTGTTCTTCTTTAGAAAATGCATTTTACACTAAGCCCATTGTTCTACCAGCTTCCTGAGTGGATATCTCCAGTTTTGAAGAAGTGTCCCTGATTTTGGTCCTTTGTCCCTGATTTTTTTTTAAGCCTTGTCCCTGATTTATGAGGCAGAAGGTTGAGAGGTATGAACCCACCCCATTGCTGTTACAATAACCAAACAAATTTCCGAAATGATAGCTGCTGATTTGCTACCATATAACGTGGTTGAACATATAGGATTCAGGTGGCTGCTTGAGTACCTTGAACCTCGATATAGTATACCATCACAGAGATACTTCTCGGCAACAGGGTTCCCGATCTTTACGATGTATGTAAAAAATTAAGACGCGTCTTGTGCAGTGCTGTTGGGAGGGTGGTGCATCTCACAATAGATATCTGGACAAGCTATTAGCCTGAACCCTTCATGTCTGTCATGGCTCATTGGGCATGTTTTGATAATTCACGTGGGAGTGAGGAGAGTGAAGCATCGCAGTTTGTTGTTCTAAGAATGTTTTATTTTCCATCTGAACATACCTCGTACAACATCAGTGAAGATCTTCAAAAACCAATACAGCAATGGCACACTTCACAGGGACTGTCAGTTAGCTTTGTAGTTGCAGATAATGGGTCCGACATAAGGAAGGCCTTAGAGGAGGGGGGCTTTAGTCACATCCGCTGCTTTGCGCATTGCTTAAATTTAATAGTTCAAGGTTTTCTTGATTATAACAGGGAGATTAAGAAAAGAGGTGTGCAAGAACAGGGGGGCACAATTTGAAGATAGAGGGGGGTGGCTCAGAGGTAATGTAAGGAAGTATTTTTTTCACAGAGAGGGTTGTGGATGCATGAAACGGCCTTCTGGAGGAGGTTGTGGAGTCAAAAACAGTGGTTGAATTCAAGCATGCACGGGACAGCCATAAGGCAATTCTAGGGGGTTGGGGTAGAAAGAAGTAGGCTGCTGGTTAACTAGGCTCTGCAGCTTATCCATTAGGTAGGGAAATGGGCAGACTGGGTGGGCCAAGCGGTCCTTATCTGCCGACAAATTCTATGTTTCTGTGTTTCTCTCGTTAGCACTGGCAAAAGAATATGCACTCATTTTAGTCACTCAAGCAAAGCCCATCAATTGTTTGAAAAAAATACCGCAGGAGCACAGTTTACCTTTGCACAGACTGATCCAAGGCATTTTTACTTGATGGAATTCAACCTTTTATATGTTCCAAAGGCTGCTAGAACAAAAGATAGCTGTCAGGCAGTACACCTTAGAAAACAAAATTGACGAAGCAGACGTCTGTATCACTCCACCCCAGTGGGCCATGCTGGAGTTTCTCATTTTCTGCTCCAGCCATTTGAAGAAATCAACAGGGGGGTTAGTGCAAACGCAGCAACTCTGAGCCAGGTGATACCCCTAATAAAAATGTTAAAATTCAGATTGAATCTGATTAGGGAAAAGTTAGAGAAGCAAGACAGTTCCATGATCACTCAGGCTGCCAGTGGTGCTGACACATGTAGGCTGCCCTCCAGAATACAAGATCTAATGAGAAGTATGATCAAAAAAGTTGAAGAAGATGACAAACTATGTAAACAGCTTCATTCTGATTACTACATTAAAGCAACAATCTTGGACCCATGTTACAAATAGAAGCAATTATTGAGTGATGATGATGATGATGACACTTGTTTCAAGAGAAGCAAACAAGAAATAATTGATGAGGTGCGCGTTGTCATGGAACAGAGTACAACAACAGCACCACATCCAGAATCATCTTCTCAACACAGCAGCACAGCATCAAGCGGTCCATCCTCTACTGTTGCAGCATTTTCTCCCTCTTCCTCCTCGGCCACTGCAGCTTAATCTTTTTCTTTGCCAGCGAAGCATGATAGCACTGTCGCACAGTCACATGGTTCAGCTTCATGTCTCTGGAGTCACTTAGAAGATGTTATTGTAACATCTTCATCTGCCTCTTGTAACACAGCCTCAACACAGACTTTTGTTGAAATGTACTTGGCAGAGCCCAGTATTAGCTGGAATGCCGATCCTTTGAAACACTGGAAATCCAAACAAAATATGTGGCCTGCTTTAGTAAACATTGTGATGAAGTACATGAATTGCCTTAGTGTCTGTTCAGAACAATGACTCATTTCAGCTGGTAATGTCATTACTGACACATGATCCTGTCTGACACCAGAAAATGCTGAGTGCCTCACGTTTCTCAAAGTCAGCATTCCTCACTTTATTTTGAAATATGTTACCTGAAAAAAAACATACACTGACTGCTCCAAGCAGGCCCTATGCACAAAACACTTTAAAGAATTTGTGCCTGTGGTGAAATTTTTTTGTGAATAGGGTCTACTACATGAGGTAGCAATTAATTGCAACTAGTCAGGTCAGGATGGACTAGGCCAGGCCACTATGATCACATGAGCAGCACAGAACAGAAAAAAAAACAAAACATCAGTGGGTTCAGAGTCCAAATACAGCAAGCAACTGCATTTCATGTCACAAACTTACTTGGTGGTACCTGGTACCACTATCTGATCTGGAAGTATGGTACTGCTGTCTATCAGTTTTTGCCCTCACGAGTCATGACTACTACTTATCATTTTTTGTCCGTACTCCAGTCCTACTCCTTACTACTACTACTTGTCACTTTTTTGCCCTCAGAAACTGATCCTGAGTCCTGACTGTAGTGTTTCAATTTTTGTACAGTCATGGCTTAGCAGGTGCCTGAAAGTTCAGAGACTGAATACTCTTAGTATAGTACTGTCACGTCCCCAGTATTTGGCTGCAAATACTTCACAGAAAAAATATTACTAAATTGAAAATACATATAATTTCTTTATTGTTTGTGTGTGTGTGTGTGTGTGTGTGGTATGCAAGCCGGGTTACATCTCGCGTACAGTAACTGGGATGAGATTATATTACTATATTTTATTTGTGATACTTTAATTACTTGGCAGTGGCTGGCAGCAAGCAACTGTGGAGCTAGGAGGGATGCCATTGTGTTGTGTTGTGTGTCATCAGGTCTTCATCAGGTGGCAGTGGCAAACTTTTTTATGACTGCTCTGCATGTGACCAATGCGATGCGTGACTGGCCGCCTATCTGGGTGGTGATCACTATGTCTTTCATTTTTCTTCTTTAAGGATTCAGCATCCTCAGCATGTTGATCAGATTCAGTAGACATAGTCATAGTACCAGAAAAAATTACCATCTCTTGGACCAGGTAGTGTACCATCTGCCACAGTATACTGTGGCATGCAAAGCAGTTGCATCATTCACATGGGTAGGCTCTCTTAGTGCTGCTCATTTGATCATTCATATCCATTTATTTGGCTTGTTCGGCTCTGACTGGAACATACATCAAAATAATACCCACACAGCACCATTAATGAAAAAAGAAATTGTAGCTGCCTGGCAGTGCCTGCAGTGCTTGGTGTTGCCATGATATACTGTAGGTATCTGCATGTGTCTGTCTGTCTGTCTCTCTCTCTCTCTTCATCTCTCCCAGCACACTCATGTCACGGGCCTGAGCATGATATGCCACCATTACAGGCCAGCCATAAAGGGGCTAGTAGTGACAGATTGCTTTTTTATTTAGCAGTTTTACTTTAATTTCTATACAAATAAGCCATTAAATCATTTCCTTTGGGCCTCTGTGTGAAATGTGAGCGACTTTGGCCACTTTTATGAATTTTTTTACATTTTTTCAAATATTGGTCAATAAATCAGAACTAATCAGGATAAATCAGGACTTCACCGTGTTCCGGTTCTTATTTAATAAGGGTCAGAACATCACCAAGTTCTCCCATCCCTAAAAACAGGTACAAACAGTCCCGAGCTCTCCTTGCATGCAGTACAGTTGGAGAAACAAAACATGTTCCCTTTCCCAAATTGGTGTACATAAGTTGTCTAGCCATATACCAGATCAGTTCTTTTCCCATGACACGTGGATCTAGCCACACACTCCGAGCATTTCACTCTCTTGTGTGAACAGCAAACATTTTCTTCACAACTTGGGTGAACTAGACATTTCTTCCACTCGCTTGGGTGGATGTTAAACACTTCACACACTGGGGTTAACATGAAGCACTTTCTTCACACACTGGGGTGAAGCACTAAATCTCTTTCATGCACTGGGTTGAACTAGGCATTTCTTCCATGCACCTGGGTGGACATCAAACACTTCTTCACACACTGGGGTGAACATGAAGCATTTTCTTCACACACTGGGGTGAAGCACTAAATCATTTTCACACACTTGGGTGAACTAGGCATTTCTATCATGCACCTAGGTGGACTTGGGGCAGTGAAGGGTGTATCTAGCCTTCTGTAAGGGCACACACACCCCAGAAACACATCCCCTAAATTGTGTCAAACTTGTCTCCTAGAAACAGTACTTACTGACCAGTTACTCCTTCCACTGGGCGGGGAGCAACTAAAGGACACTTTTTCCTGGGTAGCATGTCAGAAACAGTCTCTAAAAGTCCTTTCCAAAAGCAGCAGAAAACAAACAAAAATCTTCAGGGGATTGCTCCTTCGACCCACTGAGGAAAAACAGTTCCTTCCACTTCACATGGAGTAGAAATCAGAAAGGTCTCCACCACTTCACTGGAAGCTGGAAATTGTAATCCACTTTAGGGTGAGAAGTTCTGGGTCCTCAACTCAGAACCCACTGGCACACCTCCTGCCACTCTCACCTCCAACTCAGCAACAACTCCAAACTAACTGAACATTCTAAGGCTCCCCAGAGCAGCTGTGCCTGCAAAAGGGTTATGCTGCTGCAAGAGTTCCGAATGACATAATCATTCTTCTCTCAGGCTAGCTGAGTAAACAGTGATGTCATTGTGTAAGAAGCCCCTAATGAGCTCCCTACCAGCTGCCTACTACCTGCTTAACACTAACACTGACAGGATTCTAGTAACCCCAGGGGACTGGTGGTTACACTGTATAATGGCAACAGGAAGGACATCAAGACTACACTTAGGGTGTACATCAGGCTTCTTCCAGCATTCCCAGCTGTGAGGCAAAGGGTTTAGCATCATATTTAGCACACGATTCTCCTGCAGAAACGGTAAGATTTCCTGCGTGGGGATTAATGCAAACGTAAGTGCAAGCAGGCAGATGGACAGACATTCTCACAGGGCAAAAGAGAACCTAATGAGAGCAGGAAAAATGACCAATGGCAGGGAGAAAGATGAAAGAGATAAATTACAGAGAAACAGAAGTCCATCACCATCTGGCTAACTGCCAGTCTCCAAGCCAGCAGCCTACCAGCTGTCTGCCACTAATCAGCCAGCTAGGTAGGCAATCTGGTAAACCTGTCTTTCTAATTACCGGTCTAGAGAAGGGGAGGTGGTTCAAAGGGATATTGGGAGAATGGGGGATGGAATAAGAGCATGATCTGCTTGGAAACCATAATACATAGGATAAAGTCCCAACAGAGTCAGTTACACACATTGCGAACTTGACCAAGTCACTCAACCTATCAGTGCTTCAGTTCTCCCAGCTGTAAAACTGGGCAAAAACAGAACCTCACTGAAAACAAGATACTGCATCTCAGCTGGCATGTGCTGGGTGAACAGACGGTAGAAATAAGACTGTTTTCTGGCGGTCTCAATTTTAAAACCAAAATCCGGAGATAACATTGATCTACTTAGGCAGTCCACAATGCACTACATATTCAACAAATTGCAGCACAGAGCTTCTAAATCCCCTTGATTTGGCTATATTTTTAAGGAATTCAAGTTGCATAGGGGTGTAAGTTGTACTTAATCTGTGGGTCTCCTCACAGGAGAGGGATATGCATGGAAGAGTGAGCCTACATAGGTTAATAAGAGGCTGTCTTTTCTTTTCTCTCAGCCTGCTTGTGATTTTCCTATTTGTGTTTTGCTGCTTCTATACAACTCATTTCAGAAAAGAAGATTAAACCCACTGAAGTCATAAGACAAAAATGTCTGTTGTATCCCATGACATGCTGAAAGATCTGTGTAATACAAAAGCAACTTTAAAGGTATCTGCTTTTCTTCATTTTAGCCTGAAAAATATCCATGAAGATTATGTCAACACTAGGGTAATTTATGTACTTACAATTACTGCATGGTGGAGAAGCTGTACCAGAGGTATCAGCTGTTCCTGGACTGTGTCCTGCAGTTTGCATTTTTGCACAGTAGTGAAGCAAATCATACCTGGCAAATTTTGAATTTCTAGCTTTTGGCCAGCTAATCAGTCAGTCTGTCAGTAAGAGGCTTTCTTATAGAACTGGTGGCAGCTGCCTGTCCTGTAGTCGTATGTCTTGCTTCCAGTCATTAATGTTACTATCACCAGTAGTTTCTGTGAGAGAGCGTAATTTAGTGGGCAGTGGATGAGATGAAAGAAAACAAGGGGTGACCCACTCCCGTGACATAGGAAATAATGTCTGGGGGGTTAGGACATGCTTGATCTTCCTTTTGACATCTTCATGCAGTTATTTACAGTATGCATAAGTGCTTATTTGGTTCACTGTATATTGTAAAGCGCCCTGAGCCTCGGGGATTATGGCACTCTATAAAGAATAGAATTACTTACTTACTTACGTGAATGTGTAATTCCTGTTCTATTTTTTTTTCATCGTTCTCTCCCACCTACTGGTTGACTACATCCTGGATTTCAGCTTAGTATCAGAACAACAGACTGTGCCTTCCAGATTCCTTCAAACCACTGCTTGAAGCAGAAGCAGACCACATGAAGCTCCCTTGGTGTGACCTAGGCCAGTACCCAAGGCTGGGTGAGAGATATGTGCTTGCCTTGGGGGGCAGGGGGAACTAGTGGCAGTATCAGATCCTGTGACATGGGACCTGGGGCCAGCAGTCACGCACAGCAACCATGGGCTGTTTCTACCTCTGTTGTGAGACCTGCCTGACTCATCTCAATGTGCTGGGTCTGAGCTGCTTATGCTGTCCCTTAGGAGTGGGGAGATAATGTTGCATGGTCACCCACAATGACAGGACCTCCGCGTTCTCCATAGGAAGTGCTTGTGTAGCAGGCAACCTGAGACTGAACATGCTGCTTCAGGAACACACCATGGGCACCTCTAACTCCTTCCCATGTTTTTGAGAATTGACTGAGTTAGACTTTCAGTTGCAGGACCAGAACTGTGTCTTGGTGCTTTCTTGCCCATTTCCCCACTATTGAAGAAGTAGGGTGTCAGGTTCTTTCAGTAGTTTAACAGATGTTCTTGCTGCACTGAGGGATGAGGCTTAACTGCTGTACGAGAAATCTTGCTTCTCATCATTTTCCCCATCAGCATTTCAGCTGGCTAGTTCAGGCAGTTTCTAATGATGTGGTCAGTGTTGTCCAGGTGCCTCTCTTGGAACCACTGGTGGGGAATAGCAGACCCATTCAGACAACTTATAAGAAAGCAAAATCTAGAGGATTATGGTCTGGCTTTTTGCATCGCAAAATATGAAACTGCTAGTGAACTCTTAGCACTTAGAAATATTTTTTACGTATTGATGCTACAAATAAAATTAAAGTTGATTAAATTCCCTACATATCTTGCGACCAAGTTAACGCTTAAACCATAACTAACATCACAGATATTATCATCTGATTGGGATTAGAAAATCAGTCACATCTGAGTAGTATCTGGAATGTTAAATTGCTACACCCATTATTTATTTGGTTGCTAACTTGCATTAAATGAGTGAAAGCAAACATATAGTCTCAGTTCTTTCAAGCTAAGCTGAATAACGGTACAATTACTCCTTATCCCTACAATGGGGTCTGGCCTAGGATGCAGTGCCTGGTTCCTCTGTGCCTCATATCAGTTTTACTGGGGTGCTAATACTGCTCAAGGAGGCACAAACATGGTCCGGGGTGGGTGGGAGGTGAGGCATCAACCCCCGACATCCTTGCTTTATTTTTCCACCACTTTTTGGTCTGGTGAGGAATCTGGAAAGTGTGTGTGCTTGGCATGCTGACACACCTTGAATGTGTCCTACTTGCCCACTATGCTTCCCAACTACAGTGCTATCTTTGGTCAGTTTTACAGCAGGAGACAGGAACTACTCAATCCAGAGAGGGAGAACATCTCCTGGAGCACTCCCTTCCTGACTGCCCTTGCTTTTTATTTATTGTGTTTTTGATTACCAGGTAAGTGCACTAGACAAACAGATGCCTATTTTCAGGTATGACCTGTAGTAGTTTACACAGCAGATAGACAAGGCAATATATAGTGACTAACAACATTACAAGTGATCAGCAACAAATGAGCTGCTAGCATATAAATAGAGCTGTTCAGCAAAACAAGGTTTGGTATTTATGAGTGATACTCAGGTTGCCAGTGGTGCACGTGACATCCTATTCTGCTATGCCACCTGGCAGGCTGTTAAAGTTTTTGTTTATGCAAACTGGCACCGGGTGTGTTCACATTTTTAATTTCTTGTACAGATGTTTTTAATGATGAGACCTAATGAAGTTATTATGAAAATAAACCATGGAAAACAGAAAACAGAAAAAGGTTTGTTATTTTTGGTTGCGTCCAATAGCTGGAGTGCTTCAGTTATATCACAAGATAACATCCAGTAATCAGCCAATCACTTTGCTGCTTTCTTCCCTGCAGGGGTCTTATGTTTTTCACATCACTGATAATAATGACCAAATTGACCTTGTTTTGTGTGTGTATATATATATATATATATTCATTTAGAAATAAACGTAGCCACAAAAAATATGTGTGTGACCTTTCTTGGAATTACTTTTTTTTTCTTGAGCTTACTGACGCCTTCTTTCCTTTCCTTTCAGAGCACCGACACCTCAGAGAACAGAATGTTAATGCTTGACGGGATGCCGGCAGCAAGAGTCAAAACAAAGCTGTTGGAATCTGAGCAAGGGGTAAGTTGAGGTTTCCAGACAATTCCCTTTTCCTCTTCGTGATACCGGTAATTATTTCCAGCCCTCTCAGAGGCCAGTCTCTCCTTTGCCTGAACCACAGTGCTCTCATTTGTCTACCCAAGGCTGTCTTTTGTAGCAACCACAGCTGTGTGCCCACAATATATTATTACCTTCTGCAGTATAATACACTCTGAGGTAATGGGGTGTGTTGAAGCCGTCTGGAATATATTATAAACATACTTGAGTTTAGTTTGTTAACATTACAGCTTGGCCATGCTAATGAAGGCTTTAAAAGGAGGCTTCCTTAAAATAGCCAGGGGCACTGGCAATTTAAATTTCAGACCATATTTCTAAAATGATGTCATGCAGCATGATGATATAACATTTTTTAAAACTTGTGAACTTCTCTCAAGCTAAACCACAGCACATCATAGAACACCTAGCACCTAGTCCCAGGAAAGCCTCCAACTTCTATTCACAGGACTGAACAAAAGGGAAAAGACAACCAGAAAGACACTCCTTAGGGATCTGACCTTTTTTTTTTAGCTACCTGACATTGGCTTGATTATTCATGGTGTGTAAGAACAAATGTTTGGTACTGTGCAGAACCAAAATGAAGAGACGGTCTGCTGGAATCACAGCTGCTACTAGTGAAAAATGGATTCTGTTTAAAGCATCAGTGCATGTTACAGTTAAAATGTCTGCATTTGTATTATTCCATTTGACATTACTATGACATTACTGTGTGTCTTTTGTCTTTTAACATGCCCTTTTCTCTCTGTGTTGAGTCTGCATTAGCATTTTTTTAGGATTTAAAATAATTAAAAGGACATAAACTCGCGTCTCCTTATTTCTGGAAATGTTTGATCATTTTTTTTTTTTCCTTACCCCCTGTTCAGCAGATATTGTACGTGCAGGTACCACCACTTCGGTGGCCTGCTGTAGGCGATGAGGCAAAGGGGAAAGCCAACCACATCCATATTTTCTGGGCATATCCAAAGCTTCAGGCTTTCCTTCTGGAGCTGAAGAGTGCACTTGGGTAACTATTATATAACCCCTGCCTGCTTGGCTAGTTGCAGGTTAAGGGGCCTGGGTACTGAAATGGGTGCCTTCACCCAAAGGACAGGGTTGTTAGTAACAAGGCTAACCTGGGTACAGCCCTCTGGGACACGTAACCCCCCCTCTTTCCCCTCTAGTGGCCTAGACAATATGCAGCAAACACTTTCACAGTAGCCTCTATTCAGCGTACAATTCCCCTCACTGTTTGCATTTACCGCCAGGGATGGTTCCACCAGTTCGACCCTGGAGACCCCCTGTAAAACAAGGTCAGGCACAGCAAATAACAACAGTACAGTGATTTTGTTACAAACTGGAACCACAGTCAGATTAAATGCAAAAAAATTGAGATCTGATTTATTCAGGGGAATTGAACAAGGGAGGGGTGTAATCAGGTTGATTGATTCGAAAACTGATCTAGTCAGGCAATTCTGCATGCACTTTTAGTCTCTACACAGTCACACGCTCTATGTACCCAGTTGGAAGTAAGGTGGGCTAGCCTGGAACGTTGCCCGGGGGGTAGGCCGGCGTCGCAGCTGGTTGGGGCCCTGTGATGAAAAGAAAAAGCATGCACAACCACACACAATTTGTAATCCAGATCCTGAAGGCTCAGTTCGTGAAAGGAAAAACAATGCAATCAGATGACAACACTTGAGATTTAGCTGTTGTTGCAAGGAGCTGCCCTGATTGTTACTCATGCTACCCAATGCAAGATACAGGAGGGACAAGATGGAGACTGCAGGTTGAAAACTGGTATGCCAGGAGAAGCAGGGCCCACACGAATCACCGAGGTGTCGTTCCAGTTCGAGATGTTGAGCAGGGGGCTGATCCCCGAGCGAGTCTCTCGTCGATGGTGTTCTCTGCACCTGAAGTAGTAGGCTGGGCTAGAGTGGCAGGGCCCAGGCCGGGTAAAACAGTTCGGAAATCAGTTTGGGAAGGCTGGATGCAGCTTCCAGCAAGTGTGGTACAGTTAAACAGTGGGGAACCAAATCGTAACCCACTAACAGCACACAGCACATTAATAGTAAAGTGTCACCATACCACAAAGCGGATAGCAGTCCAGCAGCAATATCAGTGTCTCTGAGCAAAACCAGGAGTTCTGTGGTGAATGGATGTCCTGACAGGCCGATCGCATATAGCAAATCTTCGATCCTCTTTAGGTTTAAGCCTGGTCACACTTCAGTGGCTTTTCTCTCACTCAATTTGGATACAGTCTGGAGTATTAGGCCTTTCAAAGGATTCCCTCTCGAGGGACTGCAGGCAGACAGGCCAGACTCAGCCTTTCCACCAATCTCCTGCGCAAACTACGCAGGAGCTGCTGCTTGAATCACTCAAGCTGTTTACTCTGCAAACTCTAACTGTAGACTGACTCACTGCAGCAGGCAGCTTGGGAATTTCCCATTGGTCCAAAAGGTTCTGG
Source organism: Neoceratodus forsteri (assembly GCA_016271365.2). Classification (NCBI taxonomy): domain Eukaryota; kingdom Metazoa; phylum Chordata; order Ceratodontiformes; family Ceratodontidae; genus Neoceratodus; species Neoceratodus forsteri. The sequence continues at coordinate 975,007,202 of CM057459.1, forward strand.
TTGGTTGATCCATCTGTCTGTCAAAGCAAGGGCTCTCCCTCCAGGTCTGTTTTGGTGCCAAAATGTAAAAACTACAATTCCTACAGAAATTTGCACCCACAAGACCTCTGGGGGACAGGTTCCATTTTAGAGTCCCCAAAGGTACTGATTGGGGCTGACTGGCAGTCCAAAACCAAAATGGTGGTGCAATACATAAAGTCCATGCTGCAAAGAAGGCAGGTTAAACAAACTGCAATACTACTGCCATGCTAATAGATAATCAGCACAGAAGTACAGCTTCTATCAGAGCTCCCTCTGCGCAAATAGCGATGGCAGAACAGAGCGATTATCTGACAGCCTGGGTGGGACTCGAGCATAAAAACACTCAGCCCCCTCCCAGATTAATTAAGCACCATGTTATTGGCAGCTGTTAAAGAGACAGAGCACAGAGGCATTAAGGCACTCTCACACAAACACTTTTAAAGCACTAAGACACAGGATACCAGCCTGGCAGTGGGCATTTAGGCACACCCAAGGAAGACTTTTGGGAACTCCCATTTGTAGGGAGGTTGCACCCTTCCCTGCCTGGAAAAACTTGGTGTCCGCGTCAAGTCTGCACCATCACGATATTGAAGAATGAGTATATACAAGACATACATGACATTAGTATACTATGGAAATACTATGTGATGCATCAGTTAATGTAAACTTATCACATTACTATACATTTCACTATACCATATCTTCATTGGCAATACTTATGCATGTTTCATACACTCTATACTGATTCTGTTATGATTAACATACTATGAACAGTTACCTATGACTTCACTTTATAACTTCTTTTACAGTAAACAATGCAGAAGGGGGCCCTTCCCTATCATTTAACTTGGGGCTAGATGGGACAGGGACACCATGTTCTGAAGGAAGAACAATTAGTTGGGAGGTGGCAGTCAAGCTCAGTTTGGGCAGTGAGCTCTTGGAAACATAAACACCTTTATGGACCACATTGAGAGGCAAGTCCACAGGCCTCCCAAGGGAATCATAACTAAAACATAGCGCTGGCTTAACAGGTCGCCCAGTCCTTCTGGGAGGTTCAGACACTGGCTCTGGCTTGTCATCACAAGCATTGGACACTTCCTTTTCTTCTTGCAGGAGGGGCACCTCTGCACTAAACGAGAAGTTCAGGTTGGGAGCACTGGCAGCTCCGGGCTCAGCAGCTTCTGTTTCCAAAGTACTTTGTTCATTAAGGTTTTCTACAGAATGCCATGACTGGTCATCCTCAGGACACCTGGACACACTGGAGCTTTGTGGCATGGAAAGGGCACTGTCCTCTCTTTCTCTTGGCTCCGTTAGTTCTGGTGTGTCACCAGGAAGACTCAGAACATCAGCCCCTTCTTCGGGTAAGTCTAACAGTTCTGCAAGACACACAGAGTCTGCAACCTCAGATGTGATACTTTGCACCTCACTTTCAGGAGGCATTGGATCCAGGGAAGAAGCTGGGGGGGGGGGGGTTAGGCAGTTCTGAAGGCCCAGCTTCATTCCCATGATTCTGCAGAGGATTACCTCGAAACAACTGACTCAGTTCATATGAGGGATAATAGGCATTATCACAGTCACTCTCATCAGAGACAGACTTACAGTCATCACTGTTACTCTGGGCCTGCTGAGGGGAAGACCTTAGTTCTGGAACAACACGGACAGGTTGGCTTTGTTTCCTCTTTGCAGCAGCATGAGTCACTGGCCCAGGAGAAGTGTCAGATGTTGGTTCAGCATCAATAATAACTTGGCCGATGGGCAGTAAGTGATTACGGTGCATGGTCTTAACAGCTTTGGAATTATTTTCTAGGCGCACCTTGTACACCAGCAAATCATCCAATTTACCAACTACTACGTGAGGAAGATGATGTCATCTATTAGCAATTTTGTGTTTTCCATACAGTCCCAAATTGCGTCGTAGTACCCTGTCTCCGGGCAACAACTCCTGGGCTTTTACTCATCGTTAATATCTTTCTTTGTTGGCAAGATTTCGCTTAGCAGCCATAGTTTGAGCTAGTTGATGGGCATGATTCAACTGATCTTTCAATTTCTGTATGTATTGCAAGTAGTTTTCGGCTCTGACCCCATCTGGAGGGACCCCAAAGCAGACATCAACTGGCAGTCGGGCCTCCCTCCCGAACATGAGACGGTAGGGGGAGAACCCAGTAGCATCACTTTTGGTGCAATTGTACGTGTGTACCAAGGTGCTGATCTGCTGGCTCCATTTATGCGTGTCTTTTGGATCGAGGGTGCCCAGCATGTCCAGAAGGGTGCGGTTAAAGCATTCTGGTTGAGGCCCCCCCGTGGATGATAGGGGGTGGTTATTGACTTCCCATCTCCACAGAGAGAGTACTTTGATTAGCCTACTTTCAAAGTCTGCCTTGGTCAGAATGGATCCGCTGGGGCACATAGTGGAAAAAATTTTTCCACTAACACCTTGGCCACGGTAGAGACCTTTTGATCTTTAGTTGGGAAGGCTTGTGCGTACCGTGTAAAATGATCAGTAACTACCAACACATTGCCAATGTTCTTTTGGTCGGGTTCTCAGCACAAGAAGTCTATGCAGACCAGTTCCATGGGGGCACTGGTAGTGATGTTTACAAGTGGGGCAGCTTTCTGGGGCAAAGCTTTCCACTAGAGGCAGCGACTGCAAGTTTTGACATGATTCTCACCATCTGCCCCCATCTTTGGCCAGTAGAATCGGGATCATACCAGATCGAGAGTTCTGTCATTACAAAGGTGCCCCATGTGATTGTGGAGGGACCTCAGTGCCAGCTGTTTAAAGGCCATGGGTAGGACAAACTGCTGCTTGTCTGCTTGACCACAACGATCCACTCTCTCTCTGTATAACAATTGATCATGCAACTTTAACCTGGGGCCTTCCTTGAACAATAGAGCAGTTCACAAATCAGGGGAACGCAACTTGGACACATCTTTCCCCGCACGCAGGGCATCAAGTGCTGGTTGAATCTTGGGATCTTGGGATTGCGCCCACTGAATACTGTCATTATCGAACTGAGGTAGTGCACTAATATCTAAAGCAGAGAAATGGCAATAGGCAGCAGGTATGCAGGTATCAGGAGGGCCCAAGCAATCTACTAGGCAGTCCACTGTGTTCATAGACATTTGTTCATCTGTATCAAACTTTTGGCATAATGCTTTGATGTCAGGTTCAGACAATCTGACCCAATTGTCCTTGGCAGCTGGCCTTTGTGACAGGGCGTCAGCATCAATGTGGTTTAGTCCCGGTCTGTATTCAACAGCATAATCATAAGTTGATAAGGCAGAAAGCCAATGGTGCCCACTGGTGTCCAATTTAGCTGAAGTCTGCACATAGGTCAGTGGGTTATTGTCAGTATTCACTAATATCTTTGCCCCATAGAGGTATTCATGAAAATGGTCAACTATGGCCCATTTTAGTGCAAGGAATTCCAACTTGTGGACCAGATAGTTCCATTCTGACGGGGTCAAGCTTCTACTGGGGAAAACTACAGGTCTCAAACCATCTTTGTAGTCTTGATATAGCACAGCCCCAAGGCCCTGCAAACTAGCATCCGTATGCAGAACATAGGGCTTGGTAGGATCAGCATAGGCAAGGACTGGGGCGTGGGTTAGCTGGTATATAACTTCAAAGAAAACTGCTTCACATTCGGGTGTCCACCAAGTTCCAAAAGGCTCACCTGTTCGAAAATCCATTTTCTTTTGGTCTTTGATAGCCCCCTTTTTGTATTTGTGGTTGGTAAGTGGGTAGCCTTGAGTAAGGTTAAGGAGTGGTCAAATCAACTTTGAATAGTCTTTGATGAACCTGCGGTAGTAGCCACAGAACCCCAGGAAATGCTGTAGCTCTTTTAGGTTATTGGGCTGGGGCCAGGTAGTCAAAGCTTCAACTTTACTGGGATCTGTCTGTATCCCTTCCGCAGACACTTTGTGCCCCACTTATTTCACAGATGTTTGAAAAAATTGGCACTTGTCTATGGATAACTTGAGGCCGAATTCTTCCAAACGATCGAGGACTTTGAACAGTCTGGTCTCATGTTCCTCTAGTGTGCGTCCGAAAACAATGACATCATCCAAGTACACTAAACATTCCATCAAGTTCATGTCTCCCACTGCACATTCCATCAATCTTTGGAAGGTGGCAGGGGCACCCAAAATCCCCTGTGGCATCCTCAGGAATTCGTAGAACTCCAAAGGACAGATGAAGGCTGTTTTTTCACCGTCCTCCGGGGCCATCAGAATCTGATTATATCTGCTGCAGAGATCCAGTACTGAGAATCACTGACCCCCACTCAGGCAATCCAGGGCATCCTGTATGCGTGGCATGGTGTGTTGATCTGGGATAGTCCACCAGTTGAGGGTCCGATAGTCCACACTCATCTTCATGGACCCATTCTTTTTATGCACCACTACAATGGGAGATGCATATGGGCTTCTTGGTTCTTGAATAATGCCAGCAGTGAGCATTTCCTGTAGGTGCCTAGTAACATCATCTATGTCAGCTGGGGCAAGGTGTCGGGACCTCTCTCAAAATGGTCGGTCATCATGCAGGCGTATGATATGCTCGGCGCCATGGACACACCCCACGTCCCACTCTTTTAGTGAGAACACTTGGTCTCTCTGAGCAAGTTTCCTGCTAATTCAGGTCTTCCATTCAGCAGACAAAGAGCAATCACCAAAGTCAAATAAGTCCGGAGTCACTTTCTTCTTTTCGCCAGAGTACTTGTTACTGGGTAATACTGCAGTGTCTGTGCAGTGTACTGTAGCCAGCGTACATCCCCGATTCACACGAACGTCCCTGTCGACATGTTTCTCACTTGCACTATCACTTGGTGGGCATAGGAATGGGCACGTGCAGGTAGTATACTGGGCTTAACCATCAACCCCTCTGGCAGCTTCCCTTCACCAGGGGCATCTGTCATCAATATTTTGTTCTTTACACCTCACCTTAGGCGAACTTCTCCATGGATCGTACACTGGACGTTGGGAGCCAACACCAAAGAGTCAGGATCCTTTTTCCACACTGTCCCCACTGGCTCATCTCGGTCCACTTCATCGGGTTTCTATTGCAAGTCATAAGCCCTTTTGATTAATGCTGGACTTCTTAGGGCCCATCCAGTCTGTTGCCCTTGTTTGTCATGGCAGAGTTGTGCCAGTCTCCTAAACATGTGGGTTTTTGTTCCAATTAACAGGGGAACCCCATCATACAGTCCGGGTGGAGGGAACACCAGGGCTAGTGTCTCTACTTGTACATCTACACCAGTTACAGTCACGGAAAAGACAGCCAGAGCCAGACATATCCTAGGTAGGGAAAAAGACTTGTCACTCAGGCCCCACACATGTAGGCCATCAAAAGATTGTAATGGCACATCAGATAAATGTTTGTCATACCAGTCGTGGAATACAGTGGTCACTTGCAACCCACTATCGAGCACAGCCTGAGCATGGATACCATTGACAGTCACAGTAGTTTCCATTGAAGGGCCTACTATTTTGGACCAGTCTGGAGAGACAGTAGCAGGGGCCTGGACAGACGATTTAGCCACAAAAAAGTTTGAATTAGATTTCTTGATCCTTCACTGTGGTTGTTGTCAGCGCCCCTCGGCCAAGGTCTCACTTTTCCAGACCTCCCCTTGAAGTGTGTACAGAATTTTAAGTCTTTCTAAGACTGGCATTCTCTCTTCATTTGGCCATCCTTTCCACAGTTGTAACAAATGATAGACTCCGGGGTCATCCTTGGAGAGGACATTGCATGAGGGACTGAAGCAGTGGCAAGGGATCGGGTTCTGATATCTGTTTACAGCGGCAAAGGTGACGCAACATGTCTTAACAGTTCCTTTGGGGTGGTAGTCAATTCTTTGATCTCAGCCTGGGGGTCACTTTTGGTAGAAGATACCTGAGGGTACACTCCCGCCCCCATGGTAGTCACGTCTTGAGAGGGACCAGGGTCTTTGTCTGCAGTGGAGGCCTCCGTAAAGGCACCCGCTGGTACTTTTCTGACTTCCTTCAGCAGCTCGTCTCTCCACTGCTCAGCCCATGGCGGAATATCCTTAGTGGTCTCCATTTCAGAGAGGTCTTCCTGTGCCGTGGTCATTCGGGCTGCGCCCACCCCATAATCACAGTCTCTTTCTTCACCTTCAACCTCCCTGAGTTCTTTTATCAGGTCACAGTAGTTAGGTGGGTTATCTCTTCTATCATGGAGCTTTAACTAGATAATCTGCAATTTAGAGTGATTGGTATGTTGTAGTATGTGCCCCAGCCTCACACGGTTCAAGTCACTGACGCCTTCTCCACCCTTATGATGAGCTCTCTGCAGGACCCTCTCTAGTCGAGTAGCATATGCAGACAGACTTTCCCCTTTCCACTGTTTGGTACCTTTGAGTTGCCACATCAAAGTCTCCCCTGACTCAGTGCTTCTGAAATTGCCTTCCAGGGCAGACAGGTACTTTTCAGCAGACGCCTCAGGATTCGTGGACCTCAGAAATCTAATGGCTTCTAGGGCCGGACCCCTCAGACTTTCCATGATCCTTTTTTGCTTTTCAGCCACTGCACCCTGCCACTCGGGTACCAAGGGGGCAACATAGTCGATCCAGGTCTCCTAGTCATCTTCCCCCTGTGGGGTGGAGAGGGTACCTGAGAACATCCTCAACTTGCGGTACGTGTCATGATTAACTGCAGGCACCAATGTAGGTGCAGGCACTGGAGCCGGTACTGGAAGGGGCAGGGGCATGGGGGAAGGTACACCCCCAGGTGGCAGTAATAATTGCTTAAAGTCCTCTATGTTTTTTCATTCCTCCAGCAACAGCTTAGCAAATTTCTCCTCAAAAGTCTCAGATAATGATGGGAACTCATCCTCTAAAGGACCCTTACTATCTTTAGTTATTACCCTCCAAGCAGTTGGGGACCCTTCGGGGTAATAGCCATTGGCACCTTAGTGCCGTCCACAGGGTCACTCCACTCCACCAAGGCCATGAGGGTTTGTGTCATTGAATCAGCCTGCCGACCCACCACCACAGTGTTTTTCAAACCTTCGACTTTGGAGAGAAACTCTTCTATGGTGTCCTTACTAATACTCAAGGGAATGTCTAGTATAAGCACGGCATGATGGGGGTCAACCTCCTGCCCTCTACACCACCCCACCAACTGGTGCACGACGACTTCTACTGGTGTGACCATATTCTGGCAACAATGATTCTAACATCTGACCACTAGGGGGCACTAATCCCCGCATTGGTGCCTCCAAGATGTAGCTCCTGCTTGCTTGGCTAGTTGCAGGTTAAGGAGCCTGGGTACTGAAACGGGTGCCTCCACCCATAGGACAGGGTTGTTAGTAACAAGGCTAACCTGGGTACAGCCCTCTGGGACAGTGTCCCCTCCCCCGCTTTCCTCTCTAGTGGCCTAGACAATATGAAAACACTTTCATAGTAGCCCTATTCAGCATGCAATTCTCCACACTGTTTGCACTTACCACCAGGGCTGGTTCCACCAATTCGACCCTGGAGACCCCCTGTAAAACAAGGTTAGGCACAGCAAATAACAACAGTACAGTGCTTTTGGTAAATACTGGAACCACAGTCAGACTAAATGCAAAAAAAGTTAGATCTGATTTATTCAGGGGAATTGAACAAGGGAAGGGCGTAATCAGGTTGATTGATTTGAAAACTGATCTAGTCAGGTAATTATGCATGCACTTTTAGTCCCTACACAGTCACATGCTTTGGGCTAGCCTGGAACGTTGCCCAGGGTAGGCCAGTGTCACAGCTGGTTGGGGCCCTGTGATGAAAAGAAAAAGCATGCACAACCACACACAATTTGTAATCCAGAGCCTGAAGGCTCCGTTCATGAAAGGAAAAACAACAATGCAATCTGATGACAACACTTGAGATTTAGCTGTTGTTGCAGGGAGCTACCCTGGTTGTTACTCATGCTACCCAATGCACGACAGAGGAGGGATGAGATGGAGACTGCAGGTTGACAACTGGTATGCCAGGAGAAGCAGGGCCCACACGAATCACTGAGGTGTCGTTCCTGTTTGAGATGTTGAGCAGGGGGCTGATCCCCGTTCGAGTCTCTCATCAGTGGTGTTCTCTGCACCTGAAGTAGTAGGCTGGGCCAGTGTGGCAGGGCCCAAGCCAGGTAAACCAGGAAATCAGTCCAGGAAGGCTGGATGCAGCTTCCAGCAAGTGTGGCACAATTAAACAGTGGGGAACAAAATTGTGACCCACTAACAGCACACAGCACATTTATAATAATGCAATTACCATACCACAAAGCGGATAGCAGTCCAGCAGCAATATCAGTGTCTCTGAGCAAAACCGGGAGTTCTGTGTTGAATGGATGTCGTGACAGGCTGATCACATACAGCAAATCTTCGGTCTTCTTCAGGTTTAAGCCTAGTCACACTTCAATGGCTTTTCTCTCACTCAATTTGGATACAGTCCGGAGTATTAGGCCTTTCAAAGGATTTCCTTTCGAGGGACTGCAGGCAGACAGGCCAGACTCAGCCTTTCCACCTAACTCCCGCGCAAACTATGCAGGAGCTGCTGCTTGAATCACTCAAGTGGTTTACTCTGCAAAATCCAGCTCCAGACTGACTAACTGCAGCAAGCAACTTGAGAATTTCCTTTCGGGCCAAAAGGTTCTGGTTGGTTGATCCATCTGTCTGTCAACGCAAGGGCTCTCCCTTCAGGCCTGTTTTGGTGCCAAAATGTAAGAACTACAATTCCTACAGAAATTTGCTCCCACAAGACCCCTGGGGGACAGGTTCCATTTTAGAGTCCCCAAAGGTACTGATTGAGGCTGAATGGCAGTCCAAAACCAAAATGGTGGTGCAATACATAAAGTCTGTGCTGCAAAGAAGGCAGGTTAAACAAACTACAATACTATTGCCATGCTAATAGATAATCAGCACATAAGTACAGCTTCTAACAGAGCTCCCTCTGCACAAATAGCGATGGCAGAACAGAACGATTATCTGACAGCTCGGACGGGACTCGAGCGTAAAAACACTCAGCCCCCTCCCAGATTAAATAAGCACCACATTATTGGCAGCTGTTAAAGAGACAGAGCACAGATGCATTAAGACACTCTCACACAAACACTTTTAAAGCACTAAGATACAGGATACCAGCCTGGCAGTGGGTATTTAGGCACTCCCAAGGAAGACTTTCGTGAACCCCCATTTGTAGGGGGGTTACATCCTAGTTGTTTCTTAAACCCTAGTTGCTCTTGTTCTATTACCCAAAGTGGTGTAATGGCCTTGTTACTAGATACTTACTGGGTATATGCCTAGTGGCTGCAAAAAAACCTAGAAAATAACTCCCTATGCTCATTCCTTTCCTTTTCTGATTGAAACATGCTGGTCAATCAAATCAGTGTAATGAAGAAACTTGCATTCACCCTTCACCAGAAACAAGATCATTATTTATTAAGATGGACAAGGTGGATGATGTACATGATGTCTGTATCTGCAGAATTTGTGCCCTAATATATGTTGTGCCCTAATATATGTCATGATGAGCTGTGGCCAGCTTGCAAGTTACAAGTTTTCCAGGCTATTTGTTAAGTATTTCAGTGACTCCCAGTGGGAACTTCTGAACTTTTATTCTCCTGGTACCATCCTTCTTGATCTACGGATCCAAGCAGGACCACCATCGTGGATTAAACTGCATTATTTTACTGCACACTCTCTGTTTACCTGGTAGTATGTTGGTGCCTTTATGGTGAAACTATGAATCTTAAAAAGAAAAAAAAATGAAATACTGTAGAACACCTTATTTGTGCTTTGCTTATATTTCGCTATCTGTGGTCCTGAACTGACATGCGCATTTCCTTAATTTCTTAGATATACAGTATACATATATTCACTAGCACTTTATTTTAGCGCTCAAGTCTCAAATAGCGAATATAGCGAAAATAAAATGCCAGCGAATATAAGGTGTTCTACAGTAATTAAAAGGAGCAGTCCTTTTAATATAGTTATAGCCCCCATTTTCTTTAACTTGAATCTTATACCCCCAGTGCTATCTCCAGCACTTGACATGCGTGCGACCTGTTGTCCTCGTGCCAGTGAATACCCCTCCATGGAGCTGTGGTTTACCCCCAGGCAGAGTCAGGGTGGGGGATTTACCCCCAAATACACACTGTGTGAGTAGGGGGACAGGATATACCAAGTCCTTTGTTGCACATGCTGAGCCATTTTCTTGGTTTCTCCCAATCCCCGGGTTGCCAGAGCACTGGGGTGCAATATGGGAAGTGCATGATGGTGTGCTGCCACTCACCTGCCCAACTTCCCCCCCTCTGCGTGGCCCCTCCTGCATGGTTTTAGCCTTCCTAATGCTACACTGCCATTTGTCACCCAGGTGGCAGCATGGCCATTGCATAGTGATCCTCCCTCCAGCAACATGGACCCATTCCCAAAGCCATTTGCTGAGGTCATGAGTGGCAGCCCTACATCTGCAATGATTGGCCAGCTTATCCCCTGGTTTCATCAGCAGTTCTCAGCTGTTTATGAACACCCATTGTCGATTGCTTTTCTTGTGATGAAGGTGAGCTAGGTCATAATGACCAAGGAGAGGGATATAAACGTTGTTCGATACAGCACACCAAGCTTTGGGAGGAAATTCTTATGATTTGCATTTATGTGGCAAGTGAAATCAAGGTGCCTTTCCAGTCAGACACTCGGGTATTTACAGGTAGTGACTTCCAATAGAGAAGTCGACTAAGGTCTTGAAAACCAGTGTGGACTGGATTTTGACCAGTTGTTGCTGGTACCAGAGGTCATGGAGGCTGTTTTTTTGTTTTCTTGGATTAATGAGCAATGCATTTGTACAGAATCAGCACTGAATGTTGTTGAAGTTGCACTGGAGCCATGCTGCCATTTCGGCGGCTGAGGGCCAGCAGGCAGAAAGCATGTTGTCATCCAGTGTACATGCGAATACTCAGAGAGGTACAGGCCTTGGGGAGGTCTGTGGTAAGGTATACGACTGTGGATGTATGAAAACTGCATGGTGCAAATTTACAGTTGTGATGCCAATAAGAGATATTATGTTATGTAATATAAATCTGATATGTGGGTCTGTTTAAGCTAAATACATTCCGAAGCTAATGCATGGTGAGTGCTACTGTAGTTTGTCTCTTTGCAATGGACTTGCTTAAAGATCATCTACAACACAACTTGTGCTTTGTTTTCTTTTCACTTTTGAGTATTATTTTTAACACTGTATAGTGTTTTTGTCAATGCTATCCCCCCCCGCCCCCAAGTGCTTAGCACTGCAGCATTCCATGGGTTAACAGCATGATGTCATTTTAGACATGCTTCTGAACACTTTTCATCTTGAACTGGGTGCTTGCTTTTGAAGTTGCTACTCCATGCTAGAGTACCATATTGGAATAAATGTCTGTTGAGCAAACTGTAAACATTAACTTGGATTTTCCCAGACCTGCACATATTAGGGTGTTCAAGTAGATGTTCTTTCCTTTCCCATCTGCTAGGCCATCACATTTTGTATTTTTTTTTGCTGCTGAAAGGGAAACAATTTAAAAAAAACCCAGTTGGCTCCACTTGCTGGAATAATGGAAACAACATAGTTCATGGTAATGGGAATGCAGAAAAGGCTTGTAAAAAATCACAGAATCCCATGTTCTAAAACTGGATACAGACATTTACTTTTTCAGTGCCTGCCCTTAGTCGTCTGTGTTTATTATACAACGCAGTTTTTTCTTATGGAATCTTTTGGTGTTCTAAGTATCATCATGCAGACAAAAGCAGGTTAGGGTAGGAACTGGAAAAATGGAAAGACCTACATTTTTTTGGGGGCTGAGATCAATTTACAGTCTTTCTTAGAGCTCTGTGTCTAGAGGAGGAAGAAAGTGCAGCAGTATCAGCATTACAAATTGCCTCAGATACTGACTTGGTTGAAGGCATGAATCTTGTAAACCACTGAACTAAGACGAAGAGAAATTAGGATGAAGGGCTTATAGACTAATCTGTTTTGAGCACAGATGGACTACATATTTATAAATGTTAACTTAAGCTCTGGCCAAAGGATGCCGATAAATACCTATTCTTTTTATTTCTTTGTATTCATACTCGACAGTCTCTAATGTACGGACTTGATTTATCTGGTTATGATTTCGTCCTAGAAGTTGTGATGAAGCTCACACGTGTGACTCAAAGTGAAATAACAACAAAAAAAACAAAATGCGAAAAAGTCCAAAGTACACTTCTATGCTTTCTACCTTCAGGAGCAGGATACTGTGGTCTATTCTCATGCTGGCTTTACTACAGTCCTCTAGAAGAACGCAAGTTGCATCAGCCATCAAACCATGCTCAAAGGAGTAGTCACATGGGACAGGAGGCATTGTAGTAACAAGGACAGTAGTAAACCATTCTAAGATGGAGATCTCCCGGGGCCATCAAACTACTGTAAAACTAGCAGGCTAATTTATAAAAAAAAACTCCTAATAGCAGACAAGGGAAGGACATACTAGGACTACACACACTAATCAAAACACTCTGCACAACACATGTTTTTGCAAATTCTGACTGTACTTCTTATTTAAGCGTGTCGAGCTGAGCATAGTTAGTGGAGATACCTTTTAGTTTCTGAACTGTGAAATGTTAATCCCGCGTTGTATGGTTTGGGGTCTTTGTTTGCTTAATTATTCTTATTATTTATTACATTTATTATTATAACTGCAGTCAGTGTGGTCTGTTTATTAGAGCACTGGCATGGGAACCAGGAGATCACAGGTTCAAACATCACAAGAGCCAAATACTTACTGTATGACCTTGGACAATTCACTTTGGCTCTCAGTGTTCCAGTTCACCCAGCAGCAGAATTGAATGGATGCAGGGCCTCATAGAAAACAAGATGCTGCACCTCAGCTGGGTTATCCTGGATAAATAAAAAAGTCCCAGGCTGGCCTGTCTGCACAGTTGTAGCATTGCCACCTCTAATACTGGTGAACTGAGTTCAGGAATGAGCCCTGGCCATCAGAGGGTCGGCAGGGGAAGGATAATTCTCCATTGAGGCCAGCAGTGTCTCCTATTCAGTTACAACTACCTTGGTGACCACAGGTGGTGGTGCAGCTGGGAGTACAGGTACGTTACATGGAAACATTTATGTCAATGGCAGAAAAAGGCCCAGCAGTCCATCCATTACCTGCCTACATCCACACCCAGCCTAATGCTGGACTGGAACTAGTCTACTGATGGTCCTGGCAAAATTTTGACACCCCCTCCCTAGACCACACATCTGATTCCCTCGTCTGACCTCCCTCCGAGTCGGACTATCCCCCTGTGCCTATGCCACTTGTGTTTGAAGCCAGTGATGGACTCTACATCAACCATTTCTTTTGGCAACACAGTTTACTTCTCCGCAACCTTTTCTGTAAAAAAGAACTTCCTTACATTCCTCCTAAAGCTTCCCACCACTAGTTTCCATCCATAGCCTTTTGTTATCTTGCTCTTGCATCTTGTGAACAGGTACTGCTGTCTACTTTACTAATACCTCTCAGGTACCTAAAGGTCACTATCATGCCCCCCACCGACCTTCTAGTGTGTACATATTGAGATTCTACAGCCTCTCTTTATATTTATTTATTTTATTTAGTTAAACATCAGTTTAGAAACCTTTGAGCCAGAGGCTCATTTACAAAGGTACCTCGTCACAAAGAGGACATCAGAACAGTAGTACAAGGGACACAGTACTTACAAACAAAAAAGTTACAGTTCAATTACAATTTTGTTACAATAGAATACAATCTCCAACTAAGAAGATAACAAAAGGTGCAAAACTTATGGTCGGGGAGAGCTGGTGGGAGTAGAAGGGAGGAGATAGGAGGAGGAATTAGTAGGGAAAGGGGGGGCCTCAGTGAGCATTGTCAAACAGAGTATATATATATATTTTTTTTACACTAGGCTAGCGGCAGTTGCATTTGCTGAGAGCTAAGCAGGAAGTTTCTGAGCCTGGGCTTAAAGCAAGCTAAGGTTAGTGAGTTTGAGACACTGGCAGGGAAGGAGTTATACCAGTGGGGCACACAGTAGGGGAATGCCCTCTGACCTTGAAGAGGTCCTGGCTCTCGGAATAACTAGGGTAGCTCTTGACGAGCTGCGCGTGATCAGGGTCAGTGCAGTACGGCGAATGGAGTTGGATAGGCCTATGGGGATAGGCCACTGCGAAGACTTTAAAGGTGAGCTGGCATGTCTGATACATGAGTCGCTCTTCCAGGTTGAGTAGGGTAGCCAGGGTGCACAGCTCACATGTGTGAGTGAGTCTGGGAGCACCAGTGATAAGTCTGCAGGCCTTATTAACTGTGAGGCGAACCTTGTTGAGGGCAGTCTGATCTGCTGAGCTATAGACCGAAGGCCATAGTCAATGAGAGACATGACAGAGGAGGTGACAGCCAGGCGGAGGGCATCAGGAGGGAGGCATTTTTGTGCCGGTAAAGAATGCCTAGCCGTGAGTTGGCGACAGAATTTAGGGCAGATATATGTCCATGGAATGAAAGTGCAGGGTCAAAGGTTATACCAAGATATTTATAGGATTGCACCTGGTCAATGACGAGATTGGGTGTGGAGTGGACAGCTAAGGAAACTTGCTGTACTTATTTTGGGGGTGGAGAAGAGCATCGCTTTTTGTTTTCTTAAGGTTGATAACAAGTCGGTGCTCAGTGAACCAGGTAGTTGCAGAGTCAAAGACTAGTTGGAGGGAGTTCTGTAGCAGCATGGGGTCATTGTGGGAGAGCAAGAACAGCATCATCAGCATGAGAAGCATCTTACCCATTACAACTGCTGGGTAGGGAGTTAAGAAAGAGGAGAATAGTAGGGTCCAAGAAGTAAGCCCTGCGTGCACCCCAGAGTGAATGGGGCATGTTTCAGAGAGAGTACCGTTGACTTTCACACATTGGGAGCGGGCGGAGAGATAGCTGGTGCACCAGGAAACAGGTCCTGATGCAAAGCCTATTAGGTCGAGGGTGGAGAGCAAAAGAGGATGCGAAACGGTATCGAATGCTTTAGACAGGTCAATGAATATAGCACCAGCCAGGGCACCAGAGTCCAAGGAAGCATGGAGGAAGTTGGAAAATTCCAGGAGTGCTGTATTGGTACTATGACCTGCTCTGAACCTGTGTTGTTCAGGGCAGAGAACATTGTACTTACAGAGGTAGTCAGAGACTTGGGATGCCACAATTTTTTCTAACACCTTAGAGAGGGAGGAGAGGATTGAGATGGGTCGGTAGTTACCCGGAAGAGTCCTGTCACCACCTTTATGGACAGGGGTAACTGTGGCAATCTTCCGGGCAGAGGGGAATTGTCCGAGACAGAGTGATTTGTTGAAAATGCACGTAATAGGTGAGAGGACCTGATCCAGGACCTGACGTAAATATATATGTCTTCCCTTGCTCCCCCTGCATCATCTTTGTGGCCCTCCTCTGAACAGCTTGCAAGAGGTCCCTGTTCTTCAGATGTGGGGTGAAGAAGTGCATACAGTACTCCAGTTGAGGTCTCACCAAGGAACTGTAGAGGGGCAAAATCACCTCCTTGCTTCTGCTATGAGTCACCCCCTTCCTTCTGCTAGCAAACCCCTTCCTGTGTATCCCAACATCCTATTTGCTTTCCGTTTTCCACGTTGGAACTGGAGAGCATGCAGACTTCAGTGTGGCAGGCTTGCTCAAGCCTGATGACATCAAGCTGCACAGTGTTGTAGGAGGGAATGAACATGGAGAAAAGGGGCCGTCCTTGTGCTGAGGAAACTCTGCCTGCCTCCATGTCCACCTTGGGCTACTGCCAACCACTATCGCTAGCCCTTAAGTGGGTCTTCCAAGCAAGCTGGATTTTCAGAGTGAGTGACAGTGGAGCCTGCCTTGGGTAGGGGGCACCAGAGGGAGCCTACCCTCCACAATGAATGGGTCACTGGATAAATTGAAGGAGGTGATGAAGGTTTCCCACCTTGGGTTAATCCAAGGGTGTGCACCCAGTGAGGAGTGAAGAAGGAACTTCAGAAGACTCAGGAGGTATGACACAGAGATGTTCCATAGATGGGCATGTGACCTCCTAGCAGACGTTGAAGGAGAGCCTAGCCAACAGGCCCATGGAAGGTAAAAAATGATGAAAAAAAATTCCTCACATACCATCAAGATGATTTGGGTGAGGGGAAATGGATTTGAGTTTGGATGTTAATTTGGAGATTTAATTTGCTTAGGGATAGGTATTACATAGGATTCTTTCTATATCAGGGTTCATAACCCGGTTAACAAAAACTAAATAAATAAAATAAATAAATAAATATGTGGTGTCTAGTTAAGTGGCTTCAAGTTTTCATGTCTGTTCTGGGATGCTCATCAGGACATATCCATTTGTTTGTGTCCAGTCTACATGATGTATTTTGGATCCTAGCAGTGGCCTGAAGAGGTTTTTCTGATATTTTTGGTGTAGATGAAGTGGGGCTGGGAGGTGTGGGCTGTGATTTAAGTCTGTTGGCCACTTTGCCCAATTCCGTGTTGATTTAGTTGTACAGGGTGTATTTTCTGGAATCAAAGTTCTCTTTGTAGTTAAGGTCTGTGTGTTTCTCCTTGCTGGTTTAGGCTAGGGAATGTATTTTCTTCCACCAGTTTTGTAGGGAAATTGTGCTATAGTTGCAGTAGCACACATTTTAAAACTGCACTGAAATGTTGCAAAATTGGTGGCTTATCTGTGGTGCCAAAAGAGCCACTGTCAAGGTACTGTATGCTTGTTTTTCCCCTGTTCAAATACTACATGAAAGAGTAGTAATGAGGTAGTGTGGTCTAGTGCTTAGAGCACCAGCTTTGGACTCTGGAGATCACAGGTTCAAACACCACAGAAGTCAAACACTTAACTTCTTAGTGCTCCAGTCCACTCAGCTGCCAAAATAGGTGGAAGCAGGTCCTCAACAGAAATTAGATATTGTATCTCAGTTGGGCTATCCTGGGTAAATAAATTAAAGGACAGAATACTAAACAATAAGCAGTAGTACACCTACTTCTTATGAAAGTATTTAGGTGAGTTTTCATGCTTTTTTTATCTTAGCATATGGACCCTCTTCTCTTATCACAAGCTGGAGTTACAAACAGTGTATTCCACAGCAAACTCACAACTGTCATTTTATTCCCAATAAAATGACCACTGAGAGCTCTCAACAGTCTTTTTATTGTGAGTAAAATGACAGTAGTTACATCATCATCCTATGTGATGTGCTAGCTGGCTCACTATCCTTGGCAATAACCTCACTGTCTCATGAGAATAAAGTACTTAGCCTTCAGCCTCATACATTGTTCAATCAACAGCCACAGCATTGCCTCGTATAGTGAGGCAACTAGCACGTTTTCACTGAATTATATTTGATTTGCTGAAACATGACTGTTAATATTCTCAAAATGTGATGCACTCCAAAAAACAAGCCAGGCAGAGGTGGTTGAGGGGCCGCCATGTACAGTTAATGTGGCTTGCAAACCTCCGCCCAATGCTGTCTTTGGTGGGAATAACATGATGTGAGGGTACAATAAATAGCCATGTTTGTAGCGAAATGCTACAAATCAGAAACAATAATGAAAACCAATATGCTACAAAAACACATTTAAAGAGTAGCTGATGTCTTTGTAAGAACCTGCAAAGTATACCAAATAGACAAACTGCAACTTATACTTCTGTTTTGTTCCGTATTTCTCCACCTCATATTCTTTATTGTTAAGGACATCTGTGCTAAAATGTGGTATTTTACTCTTAGACGTAATCCTTCTGTTTTTTCCTAATTTGGGGTAATAATTCTTAGCTTGTAACCCCACTGTTATTTGCTCAGCAACAGATTGTGATGTCATAAACAGAGTATGACACAGTAGTAGTAAAAATGTTATTCATTATAGTAAATGAATCGGTAGCTCAACTGAGTTAAAAACTAATTTCCAGTGAGATCCAAACAATAACACATTACATTTGTTACATTACTAAAGACATCTATGATATCACATATAAGCATATAGACAAGATAATATGAACAAATTACAAGTCATACAGTGGGGAATAAGCAGCAGGAGCAGATAAAACCTTAAGACACAGTGATCCTGTTTCCATGAAAATGTACTCAGTAGCAAAATACTGAGACAAAAGAAGTGCAGAAATTATATAAAACATGAGTAGTATAGAAATATTATGTTTTTAAAAGTTGTCCTGGAGGTGTCAGCAGCTTTTTCAATGAAATACAGAATTGCCCATATCAATAATGCAAAGCATCATGGGAAGCCTATGCAAATCCCCATGAAAGAATTTTGACAGGTTCTGTTTTAAGCAAGAAGCAGAACCAGTCTAAATTCTTTCACTGTGATTTGCATATACTTCCTATGATGCTTTGGATTATTTTGGTATGTATAATTTGGTATTTCTCTGAAATCTTGCTTTATTGCCACTGTCCTTTCCGTGTAACCCTTGCCTCAGTGCTTTTGTACTGAGGTTCTTTGTCTTTTAGATTGATCTTTAAATGCCTCCATGAAAGGTAAGTACAGTATGCTACTTGCTGCTTACTCATTTTTGGCAGAGTTTCAAAATGGCTCAAAATTGCCACACATTGTCAAACATAGCTCCTTCATGAACGGAGACATGTTTAAACCAACGGCCGTTTAAACCCTCTTCATTCTGCAGTGCCAGTTCTCATCCTGATGCCTTGCTGAAGGAAATGTGTAATATGGTGCTGCCAGAGCGCTAAAAACGTAGAACAGTAAGACAACAGGAGTTGCCTCCAGACAGCAACAGCTGCTTCTGCATCAGGGTTGCTCAGATAATCCATTTTAAAAACAGATAGTTAGGATTTTTGTGATTTTTCTTTTTAGGATATTATGATTTTAGAAAATCCATTATCAAAAAAGTCACCTCGGATGTTTTGATGTCGGATTATCAGATATCTGAAATACAAAATCCTAAATGTTTAAAAACACAACACCCCCCAACATCCACCCTACAATTAATTACCCCCCTGCCCAGACCACCCTCTAGCCCCAACCTCCCCCCAAGCCCCAGAAGTTAGAAATCAGTGATGGCCTGGCCTTTCGTATGATAAAGTGAAAAACTACTACAAAAAAAATAAATAACAAATCCCAGCCCCCATCCACGCTTTACAGTTTGCCTCTTCAGCTCCCCCTCCCTTGCATGATAATGCAGCAACAGTTATCAGCTCTCCCCCACAACATACCCCCTGGCCCCACTCCCTCCTCCCACAGCACCCAAATAATTACCCAAAGTTCGTTCAGGTGGGTGTAGGCAGTAGGAGATTAGTCCTGCAATGTTGCTGTTTGCACTCCTCTTCCAACTTTGTGAATGAAGCTAATGTCCTCCTTCTAGTAACACCTGACTGGTTAATCAGGTGTTACTATATGAGCAGGGGGATGTCGGCATTCATTCACAACAAGTCAGAAGATGAGAGCAAGGAGCTACATCGGGTGTTTGGGGGGGTGGAGGGAATGGGGGCCAGTGGGATTTTACGGCAGTAGGAGAGCTAATAAACTGTTGCTGCCTTGTTGTGCAAGGGAGGGGAGAGCCCAGGAGGCAAACTGTGAAGCGCGGAGGGGGTGGTGGCATTTTTTTTATTTTTTTTTAATTATAGGAGCCTTTTTCTTTATTATAGGAAAGGTCAAGCCGTCACTAATTTCTAACTTCAGCGGCTTGGGGAGGAGGAAGAACATTGAGGGCTAGAGGTTGGTTAGGGCAGAGGCAGTTAATTGCAGGGTGATTATGGGGGCCAGCACAGTAGTGCAATGGTGATGGTGGGGTTAGCAATTTTACAAGTTCACAGCCAGATACTGGATTTCAGACTACGATAATCTGAAAACCGGCTGACGGATCAGATTTCAAGACATCCAAGCAACCCTATTCTGCATTTGGTTGATTTATGTAGTTTTTTTATGTTATTTGTTGCATTTGAAAACTAAAACAGTCACAGTTCAGTGCCCCAGAATCTAAAAGATTTTTGGCACATTATGAGGTATGAGTAACAGAAGTGAGGTCACGGGAAAGGCACAGATGTCTTTCCTGTAATAGTAAGGGTTAATGGGAACTGAACAGTTGGGGGTGGGGTAGGATTGACATCTGCAGTAAACAAATCCATGCCCTCATATTTTCTAGATTTATAAAGCCTGGATCCAAAAGGGGAAGGGGAGTGCATGAAAGAGAGAGAGAGAGAGAGTATGGAAGGGAAAACGGGGAGAGACAAAGGGAAGGATAGGGAAGGAAGGCGAAGGGAGCTGATAAAGGAATGGAGATGGAGGGAGAGAGCTGTCCCTCTACCTTTGGAGACATAAGGATAACAAGTTGAAATAACCACTGCAAAACTATCAGCAGCAGCCAAAATAGATCAATAGTGTTAGGTTCTTCACTTTGGCCCACAACCACTTCTTTGATCTCTAAATGGCGAGAACGTGAAAAATATATCTAATTTGAAGCTGAATACAGAACCAGTATCTGCTCAATATCATATTGGCAGTCTTGGCCAAGACGCTGTTAACCAGTTCAACAAACAACTAATCTGACTTATCACTCACAGCCTCAGTAACAGAGATTTCTTTCTTTTTTTTTTTTTTTTGTTTATTATTTTGACATGTCTTAGTTAAATACATTTGGGGCAGATCATTACATACAGTACCCAGTTACTGTGGGCAGAACCTGGCTGCTGTGAAGCAATATTTAGATGCCAGATTTGCAAGTGATGATTACTGAGAACAGAATCACAATGTTGGCCTAACTGCAGCCTACTGTCACAGCGGACACTTGGGCATCACTGCTAGGATAGATATCAATCACCATTCATTGGGATCAGAGCCTTTGGTGAGCAAGGATGCACTTGCTTTAATGGGATCTTTTTTTACAGGTTCTGTTGTGGGAACAGGAGTTAGGGAGCTTTGGGGGAGGGGGTATTTCCTGACAAAAGGGTGATAAAGGGAGCAGGGTTCTGTGATGCATGGGATGGAGTGGTAGGCAGGAGTTGTATGGCAACTTGCTTTTGCATGTGGGGGGGGGGTAAGGGAATGGTCACTTGGCTTTTTTAATCATTAAACTTCACTGGGTATGGGGGTAAAAGAAGTGGGTCCAGCCCGGGGATGAGTAGTGGATGATTGAAAAAAAAAGTGCCATTGTGGGAAGGGGTGAGTTGCACAAAAAACAGATGCTGGGGTGGATTTACATATTTAAAAAAAAAAGAAATGAAAAACATTGTCTACTTTGCCCAGTAAATAAGTATCTTGTGAAGCGCAGTTTCCCGATTTTGCACACCTCTGACTTCCATGTTCGATGTGGGAAGAATGGTACCATCACTGTCAGCAGTTCTATGCCGCCATGTCCATTTTCCTGGTACAAACCATGAACATTAGCTAATGTCCACAGTGGCTGAGCCCCCCACTGACAACCACTGCGGGAGAGGGGGGATGTTGGGCATCTTGTTCGTTGAAATGGAGGGTGTTACACCACAGGATCAGTCAGATAAAAAGTTAAATTGTGGTCAATGTAAGCAGTAAACAGTTTTAAACACCGGGGGACAGATATTAAAAAATGGGCAAAAAGATTTGTGCTGCACCTGCACCAGACCAAGAAGCTGCTATATTCAGTCAGATAGCAGACCCACAGATCACCCATCCCATCCTGTATATGGATCTTTATCCCTGCTGGCCAGTGACCCTGCCCTGATCTACTGGCCGAGGCAATCTAGACTATCCCTGGTGTCCAGTGGTACCCCTGCACCCACCCCCAAATGCTGGTCAAAAAACAGACTGGCAAACTTTGGCGGTCCGGCCACCTCCCACCCACCCTGCCCACCCCAAGGAACTCCACCCAGCCAGCCCTCTCATACTACTGATGCCATGGATGTGCACTGAAGCCCCACATGGTGATTGCCACAGCCCTCCTCTCACCTTGGCCAGCGCTGAATGTATTGTAGTGAGCACACATACAGTACTGTATACTGCAGCTCACTGTCAACACTCATGTCAGCTGAGGAGGTGAAGGAGGGCACAGGCATTCTCACTGTCAACACATATGATGGCCAGCCAAGGAGGTGAGAGGAGGGCTATGCCAGTCACCAAGTTGGGCTTCACTGCATGTTTCTGGTATCACTGGTATGGGGGGATTGGCTGGATGGTATTCAGGGTATAGGTAGGGGCCGCTGGACTGTCCATGTTCACTGATCCATTTCTTTTCCAGCTTTCAGGGGCTGGGGCTTGGGGTACCACTGGAAACCAGGGACAGTCTAGGTTACCTTGGCCAGGAGATTGTTGGGGGGCACTGACTCCAGGGAATGAAGAGCCATATATGGGATGGGTACCACTAGACACTGTGGAATACACTGTATAACCAGGAGGGGTGATTGGAGGGTTGGGGGTACCAATGACACCAAGGACATATTCAGAATATCTGGGATGGGTGACCAGAGGGTGGGTGGTGCCACTGGACACCTGGGTATACCCTGTATTACCAGAACAGGTGATTAGAGGGTAGGAGGTGCCACTAGACACCAGGGAATACTGTGTATTACTGGGACAGGTGATTGGCAAGTGGGGGGGGTGG
Organism: Neoceratodus forsteri; assembly: GCA_016271365.2. Classification (NCBI taxonomy): domain Eukaryota; kingdom Metazoa; phylum Chordata; order Ceratodontiformes; family Ceratodontidae; genus Neoceratodus; species Neoceratodus forsteri. Next base: position 975,029,778 of record CM057459.1, read on the forward strand.
TTCCGCTAGATACCAGGGAACTCAGTACATGATACAGGATGGGTGCTTGGAAGGTGAGAGTGCCACTAGACACTAGGGAACACAGTACATGATATGGGACAGGTATTTGGGGGTGAGGGAGTCACTAGACACCTAGGACAGTTTTCTGAGACCCAGGATGGCTAAATGGGGGGGGGGGGTTGCTGCTAGACACCAGGGGTAATGTTTACTATAGGGGACAAGTGCTCAGATGGTGGGGGCCATTACACACCAGGGAGCTTTCTGCCTGTCAATGGGATGGGTGACTGTGGGCTGGGGGCTGCAGTACAGCTGTCACACCATCGGTGGTGTGGGGGCATGGACTTTGCACCCAGTTAAGTCAAGGTTTTCGGAGGGGATAAATAGTGCCACTTTTCATGATGTTTACCACCAATGCAAACCATTGAAATTGTCACTGTGCCCATATACAGGAGGGGGACCCCTTCATTTTGTATGGGCACAGTGTTATGTTAGTGTTTGGTCACTAACAGGTTCAGTCCATGCTACAGGAGTCTCTGAATATAGACCCCATCCCAAACATTGGCACAAAAATCCCAGATAGCGCAGGCAAACACCCATTAGCACCTGTGCTACTTTTGCATATCTGGTCCCAGAGGTTTTGCTGATCAGCCCCTAATGGTCCCAGTATATTTAGCAGGGGTAAGGTTTCCTTCCCTGTCGAGTAAGAGTTAGGAATGAAAGAGGCGACAAAACACAAGATGTGGTCAAAACAGTGGGTGAAGTTATAAGGCTGAAAGGTGTTAAGTACGGGGGGGGGGGGAGTCATGGAAAACCAGGAGAAAAGAAATGAGGATATATATACAAACACAGCTCAAATGGCCCTAGGAATATGACAAGTCAAGGCAAGCTTTATTTATAAAGCATCCTTTCCCAAGGGCTCAGGGTGCTGCACACATAATTTTAAATAAAATTACAAAATGTCAGGAAAAAAATCTGGTGAGGACTCACCTGGAGTGCTGCATCCATTTCTGGAGTTCTCACCTCAGAAAAGACAAGGATAAATTAGAAACAGTGCAGCACAGTGTGACCAAATGATTCAGGGACAGCAGGGCAGATACTATGAGGAGTGCCTCAAGGCACTAAATATGTACTCATTGGAAATCAGAAGGGAGAGGGGGTTATCACTGAGACCTTCAGATTCCTCAAAGGAATTAATAAGGTGAACAGAGGAGAATTATTCAGTCTGCATACCAACTTGCAGTCATGTGGACACGAGTGGAAATTAGCTGGTGGGAAGTTCAGGAGGGATGTGAGGAGGTAGTTCTTCATGGAAAGGGTGGTGGAATCTTGAAACAGTCTGCTAGCCGAGGTGGTGGAAGTAAACACAATCAGGGGATTCAAGCAGGCCTGGGACAGAATGAAGGGGATAGTGGTTGCCAGGGGTGACAAGTCTAGGGAAGAAAATGGGGAAAAGACCAAGAGGATTTGTACCCTGGAGGAACATTAGGTTGCAAGGAAGTTCCCAGGGATTTAGGGAACTTGGGCAGACTGGATGGACATTTGGTCATTTTCTGTTGTCATTGTCTGTTTCTATGATTCTAAATCTAAAAATGTAGTTTGCCGAGAGTCATTACCTGACCGTGCATTAAATTTCCATTAATGTATGGTCAAGTGCTGAATCTCGTTTTCCTTCCCCCAACAAAAACTACTTAGAGCCATTTTATAAGTATAATAAGCTCCTCTGGGGTGTACATTATAGGATTTTAATGTACATCCCAGGGGTGTGTGGGACACTTGACCTTTGGCCTCATGTCTTACTATACCATTGAGTTGTGCATTAAAATCCTATAATGCATCCCCTGTTGTGTCTTATTACTGTACTTATTAAATTAATTAGGGCTGGCAGTATCGCTTAGAAGTTAGAATAATGAGCTGTGATTGAGCTTGATACATCCAGCAAACTTAGGTTTGATTCCCACAACCTTCTTGCATACTATGTGACTCTAAAGTCACTTAACTTCCCCAGTGCTCTCCGGTTGCCCCTGAAAGAAGGCACTTGTGTCTAGTGGGCCTTACCTGGTTACCAAAGAATAAAAAATATAAACTGCATAATATAGTCAAATAAGTTTTCAGTCAGGTTTTAAGGCATCCACCATCCAGGCCTTATGAATGCACTCAGGCAATGAGTTCCACAGCACTGGAGTGGCAATTTCAAAAGCTGTGTTCCTGATAGTCTCAGGCGGGAATGAGGGACAACAAACAAGCCTGCACTGATGGAGTGGAGGGTTCAGACTGTGAGGTAAGGAACCAGCAGATCTTTTAAAATCATCAGGTCCTAAACCTCGTAGGGTTTTGTGTGTTAAACATATCTTAAAGGTGATGTACCACCACGTAGGCAGCCAGTGCAGTGCACACATCACCGGTGTGATGTGGTCACTCTAAGATGATCCCACCACCAGCCGGGCTGCAGCATTCTGGACCAGCTTCAGGTGTCGCATCAAACCTCCGGATAACCCTAAGTATAGAGTGTTACAGTAGTCCAACCTAGAGGTAATGAAAACATAAATGATCATTGCCTGGTCAGCAGGAGGCAAATGTGGTTTGATCCTGGTGATATTTTGAAGGTGGTAAAAGTCCGATTGGACTGCCGGTCACACCTGTTGTTCTAATGTCAGCCTGCAGTCAAAAATGACCCAAATATTCTTTACTAAATCAGCAGCTGCATGCAGCTGGCCATCCAGGAAAGGAAGGTCTACCATACCTCCCACCACTGCTGAGCCCCACCAACCCGTCTCGATCTCCATGACCTCTGCCTTCCCTGGGCTGAGACATAGTCACTTGGGATCCATCCAATCATTTATCTCTGAGAGACATTGCCCTAGCATCAAAGCTGCATGGGGAACAAGACATGTACAACTGAATATTGTCTGCCTAACAGTGAAACTCAACACTGTATCATCTGATAATCTCCTCCAAGGGAAACATGAACACAGAGAACAGCACAGGGGCAAGGATTGAGCCTTATAGAGTGCAGAAGCCTCTGAGATGAAATTACCTAGGGCAACTGGCTGCATTTTCCCATTTTTTTGCCATAATAATATTTAAGTAACTCATAATACTTTACAATACAAATACAATATAACATTTTTACAATATGATTTAGAAAGTACTAAAAAAGGATGGAAGAAAAAATTAAAAAAATAAATAAAAAAGGAAATACAAAGTAAAGTACTTGAAAACTGGCTTGCTTTGTAAAACAGTAGTCCCTCTACATTCTTTAGTGATACATAACATCATTAATCTATGACATCCCTTCTTCTCTGAAATATCTGAAATAATTACTGACCCTAATAGGACAGGTAACAAAATGTGATATTACCCATTGCCAAAAAAGTAACTTATACTTAAACATATTTCATGATAATTCTAAATAGGGGACTGTGTCGGGTCTAATGTACTATGTTCCTAAATTGCCAATTTTAGAGATGGGGAATATTTAACTGTCTCTTTCCAATTTTCAGAATTTGTTTGGGGAGTCGTTTCTGTATGGCTTAAACATTCAGCTGTTAAGATGTCTAGAAACATGAAATTTAATTTCTGTATATCAAACTGAGTTAGGATTTTCATATTCCAATAGCTTAAATGTTTTGTGGCCATAGTGCCTATTGGCAAAAAATGTTCCCTGCTTTGTATCCAAATTTAACAAAGAAATATAATTAGAAATTAAACTTCTAGGGGTTAATGATATTGGTTTGCCCAGAATCCCAGATTTTTTTCTAATTTTATTAAGTTAGTTTCCACTTTGAGGATGTTGCCAAAGATTGTATAGTAAAGTTTCTGTTTGAGTATAACCAGATCAGCAAAGGTGGCCATTTTTACATCCCATTTTGTACAGTCTTACGGGTATGTAATATGCTATTATTATTTCTAATTAAACTAATTTGTGTTCTGCATACTGTGTATAGTTTTGATTTGCTAATTTCCAGTATGTGTTCCAATTATTTTCCATAGTATAATCATTTAATTCAACTTGCCATTCGTACATTTTTTACTTCCTTCCTTTTAATGCTATGTAATGTGTGGCTTTTATGATTATTTAAAGAACAATACTTAATCTCTTCATTTCATAAAGTGCAGTTATTAATTCATCTTCTTGTTTTTTCCTGTCCCCAATCAATTTTTATTGAGTTCATAGCATATTTTAATTTTAAGTTGCAATATAATTTTTTTAGAATATTATATTCCCACCAATTACTGTTTATTGTATTAATTTCATCTAGTCTCATCAATCAACCTATGTTTAATATGTGATAACACTGATACATAGTTCCTTTTTTTAAATTTCTCAATAACTTTACTCCTACATTTGTTTCCACTTCCCATGATTCCATACCCATTTCCTTTCTTATCAGAATCTTCTTTCAAAAACAAAGTGGTGGCTTTTATATTAGTTTTAATACATTCACCTTTATCCCATTGCATATATACATTGTGTGTGTGTGTGTGTGTGTGTGTGTGTGTGTGTGTGTGTGTGTAGAAAAATCAAACCTATATTTCTGAAATGTGTTTTGCATTTTGTATTACAGTTGACTTGTACTGGGTTATTTAAATTGTTGGGTGAACATGACCAATTTAAACACATACTTTTTGCCAAGTAATATCCATACAGATCTGCACACCCTAGACCTCCTTCCTCCCTAGGTAAACAAAGTGTAGCCCAAGCAGTTCTTGGAGATCCACCTCACCATTGGAATTATTTGAATACTATTTTAAATTGATTAAAGGGATCATAGGCACATAATCCTTGTGTGGCTTGAAGGGCATATAGGAGATGTGGCAACACTATCCTGTAATAGATTAACCATGACTCCATAATGATAAATTCTGTTATTTTTCTAATAATATTTTTTTTTTATTGTATGAGGTTTGAGTATTTATCCTTGCTGTGCTGTCAATTTGATTTGTAAATATAATCCTCAAATATGGAATTTCTTCTTGGATTTCTATTTCTATTGCATAAATAGTATGTTTTGTTTGTTCTTTTAACAAAGTGAAAGAGAGACACAGATATACAAGAGACACAGATATAGTTGTAGTTGAGAGGGTCCTGCATAGCGCTACCAAGCTTATCCCTCATTTAAGTAGATTAACATACACAGACAGATGGCATACAACAGGTTTGACCAGACTTGAGGACAGACATAAAAGGGGGGACTTGTTGCAATTATATAAAATCCTTGATGACCAAGAATTAAAAACAGTGTGTGGATTTGAATACAATAATAGAATCCCGATACTACAATTCCACGATAAACAACTACTAATCCCCAAGGCCAATACACACACAAGATATAACTTTTTTCACACTAACTGCAGCTGTAGCCTTGAAAAGGTTACCCAGAGAGGTGGTGATTTCAGAAACATTCAATACTTTTAAAACGTGACTGGACGAATACTTAACAAGGGCTTAATTCACTCACTTGACGTGGGAGACAATCTAGATGGGCATATAGCCTTCTTTTGCCCAATAAATACCAAGTAATACCAAGTAAAAAGTTGGTGGTAGGATAAGAGATTTTCTTTTATTTAATGTACAGTATAGCCTGCTCAATTTCCAAATTGTTCTAACTCTATTATCAACTTAGAATAGGATACCAAAGGATTACCTGTAAGTATCATTAGGTTTTCTGCATATATGCTTAATTTGTATTCGTTTTTCTGATAATTAATGCCATAAATGTCTTGATTTCCTGTAATGTGGTTTAATAGTGTCTCTAGTGTGATTATAAATAGTATGGAAAATAAAGGGCAGCTCTGTCTCACTCTATTCAGCATTAATAAAGGTGATGTGGTATGATTATTTATTTAAAAAAATATCAGTTGGGGTGGAATAAAATTGTTTAATGATATTTACATATGTTTGTGGGATTACTATGTTTTGCAAACACAGCATACTAAATTCCCATCTCATAAGATCAAACGCCCTGGTTGCATCCAGTGCCATTACCATAGATTCATGATAATTTTGTCCAGCATATTCAACAATATTCTGGATTTGAGTAAGGCCCTGAAAAATTGTACCTCCTTCTACAAAACCTGATCGCACTGAACTTATTAAATTAGATATCTGGGTTTTGATTCTTTTAACCCACATTTTTGCAGTGATTTTGTAATGTAAGTTCAGTAGTGCTATTGGCTGGTAATGTTCAGATAAAGTATGATCATTATTTTGTTTGGCTAATAGCACAACTGAAGCTTCTAGCATAGATAAAGGAATTTGATCATTGTCAGCTACTTCATTGATAATTAGTTTTAATCATGGAATGTCACTTTAGATTCAGCTATATACCTGTCATTACCAAGTGATTTTTTTTAGTTGTTACTAACTTTGTTTAATTCCTTTTTGTGAAAAGCAGAATTATCGAAATTCTTCTTCATAAAATATAAATTCTTTTATGTATTCTTTTTTCTATTGTTGTGCTGTAGTGTCTAATTCCTGATAGATAGTAGTGTAACATTCCCTAAATATTTGCCCAATTTCTTCAGCTATAGTATGATGTGTGCCCTGATTATCTTTTAATTTTATTATGGTGTTCTTTTGTTTTGGTTTTTTTTTTTTTTAACATGTGAGCTAGCAGCTTACTGGATTTATGGCTACTGAAACAGAAATTTGTTCTGAACATTTTAATGCATCTTACTACTTGATTATTAATTCTAGCTTGAATTTTTTTGTAGTTACTAAATGTATTTTGTCTATAAATTCTACCCATCCTTTTATAATTTTTTAGTCAATCTCAGCTAATCCTATCTCTAGTTACACTGTGATCATCTTTTGATTCTTTTTTATTTTTTATTTCATGTAAAACAATGTTTACAGACATTCTTACCTTAAATGTGGTCCATAGAGAAGTAATTGTTTTGGTGTCTGTTGTAATTATGGGACCAGGAATCCATTCTGGCCTGTGTTAGCATCTGAATAAAATTATGGTTCTCTAATATATCATTTGGGAGTCCCCACTGAAAGTTTCTAATGTGAGATATTGTTGGTATATATAATCCAACAATATCATAGCATGACCAGATATAAATATTGATACTGTATCACATTTTTTAAAATATCTGAAAATCAGAATACAGCATAACATATAATCTAGCCTGGAAAAAGAATTTCTAGGTTTAAACCAATATTTAAATTGTTTATTTTTCTGTTTATTTTGTTCTCTCCAAATGTCTGTTACTTGCGGATCCTCCAAAATTGCTTAAAAAAGGTAAATGTTTTCTTGTCCTGTTCAGTTAGGTTGGATGTTTTGTCAAGATTCATATTTGCATATATGTTTAAATCTCCACCTGTTATTATATCACAGTCCCCTAAGTGTACAATTCTTTTGATTGTTTGCCAAGAACATTAAATAGTCTGTAAACAGAGCATATACAGGTACCAAAATCATATGTTGGCCCATGATTTTTGCTTTTACCATAATTAGTCTCCCTTCTTGATCTGAATATAGATCTACAACCTGAAAATCTAGTCCTTTGCTTATGAATATTGCACAATCACGACTTCTATTAATACCAGTACTATAATAAGCAGATTTGACCCATGATGTTTTGAATTTTCCAATTTCGGCTTGTTCCAAATTCGTCTCTTGTAGAAAGAGAATCTGTATATTTTTTTCTTTTGCATATATTAGGACCTGCCTTCTTGTCTTTCCTGTATTTCCTCCATTTATATTCCATGACCTAATCTTTATTATTTCCAGAGTACCCCTTACTTTATTAGTTTTCAACATTAGAAGTGTGTGTGGGGGGTCTCATTTAGGGTAAAAAAAAAAAAAAAGTCAGTCAGTGTGTGTTTCTGTGTTGGGGAGAAAGGGGACTGTATCAGGGAGGAGAGAAGTTAATTGGGGATGTGGCTTAGGCAGTAGAAAACCAGATGTCTCCAATTACAGTTCCCTACTGCTAGCTTTTGGTAAACAGGAATCTTGCTTTCAGAGCAAGGCGCAGCTGACGAAAAAGCTAGAACTTTTCTTACTAATTGCCCTCCTTCCCTGCCCTCCACCCTCCCACCCTTAGCCAGTTCTACTTTTATAGGCACTGGATTTGACTGACAACAGGAACTTCCTGTTTGGTGGTAGGAAGGGAAGGATCACTGAGGCAAATAAGTTTTGTCATCCTTGAAGGAAAAGAGTAGCTCTCCCTCTCCCCTTAGCTGCTGGAGGTCTGACTCTGAGCAAGAAAGAAGGAGACTACCAAAGAATACAGAAAGTTCCTGTCCCAGAACAGGAAGGGCGAGAGCTGTAAGGGCACATAGGCAGTAGGAAAGTAGGTGGAAAAATAGAGTTAGGAGAGAGTAAACATACAGAGCAACAGGAGAGGGACCACAAAATAAGACATGATGGAAGTGGTGCAGTGCAGTGGCTTTGGGGTGGCAGTCTTCCAGGAGACATTCTGGAGGCTACGATGCTGGCTTATTTGTAGGCACCTCTCTGGTCTGAGGGAGGAGGTTGTCCATCTCCAGGCTGACCTGGCTAGAATTCGTGAAACCTCCTACTCCACCCAGGGACCCCCAGGTCAACTGCCGCTACCTCAAAAGTTGCCAAGAAAGAGGAGTGGTTGGACCAAGGTGGGCTCAGGGAGGGAGAGGGAGGTGCATCCCTCCAGTTGTACCTCTCCACAATTCATACGCTGTTCTGACAGAGTGGTTCCTCTATGGAGGCACCTGCAGTGGAGACCAAGGAGTATGCTGGGAACCTCCACAAAGGAGACCCACAGGAGGGTGGCATGGGACCACACAGGGGAAGGAAACAACTGCTAGTGGGGGACTCAGTCGTTAGGGGGGGTAGAACTGAGGGAGGAAGGGGAGAGGGAGGTAATGTGCCTGCCTGGTGCCACGGCTTGGAGGGACAGGGAGTGAATCCTCAGGATCACAGGAGCAGCTGCACAAGGGAAGGAGTTGGGTGTCATTGTCCACCTAGGGACAAATTACCTGGCTGGGAATGGGATCAGAGCCATACAAGAGGAGTTTGTAGAGTTGGGGAGGGGCCTTAGACATGTAGCACGTACGGTAACCTTCTCGGAGGTGCTGCCTGTCTATGGCAAGGGTGATGCTAGGATACTCCGCACCATGGGATTCAATGAATAGTTGAAAAATTGGAGTGGAGCTCAGGGTTTTGGCTTCACTGGGGACTGGGGGTCCACCTGGAGAGATGCAGGCCTGTACTGGCGTGATGGTCTGCATCTGTCCAGGAAGGGAACCAGGATCCTAGGTGATAGGTTTATATGCTTCATTGGCAAGCATTTAAACTAACCAAGGGGGGAGGCACTGAAAAGGAGCAGGGAAATCCCAGCCTCCCCCGACAAAACATGGTAGTTAGCGAGGTAAACACCAATGTAGAAAAGTCAACAGGGAGCAGGACAGGGGTAAATGCAGAAAAAGGCAATGGCAGTAAGGACAGAGATGGGGCTAAAAGGGGTAAGACCATCAAAAAATGGAGGGTGATGAGTACCAATACCCATAGTCTGTGTAACAAGCTCCCTGAACTAGTGGCCTTGATGGAAGAGGGACACCTGAATATCGTGGCAGTCACAGAAACATGGTACACAAAGAACCATGATTGGGATATCAACATACCAGGGTACACAAGCTACAGGAGGGACAGGGAGGGTAAAAGAGGAGGAGGAGTAGGTCTCTATGTAAGGGAAGGGATCAAAGCAATGGAACTAAAGGGTAAACAGGGAGTAGAGGAGGCACTGTGGATCACCCTGGAGACAGGAAATGACACCACAATCTGCATGGGGGTTGTATACAGACCTCCATCTCTGGGGTAGGCAGTGGACAAGGAAATGACAAAAGGCATCCTTAAAATTGCAGAAAAAGGGGAAATATTGTTGATGGGGGACCTGAATATGCTAGATATTAACTGGAGCACCTTTGCTTCAGCCACATCCAAGAGCAGGGTTATTCTCGATGCCCTACAGGGGGCATGCCTCAGACAGCTAGTGTTGTAACTCACTTGGGAGGGAGCGATCTTAATCCTGGTACTGTCAAATGGGGATGGAGAAAGGATCTCGGATTTAGAAGTGAGTAGCCATATGGGAACAAGCAGCCACCAAACAGTGTGTTTCACAATAAACACAGCCAGAGTCAAGCCATACAAAAGATTTCTCTGTTTAACAGAAAAAGAAAGGATAAAATAAGATATCTGTTAATACTTCATACATAGTGACCGATAAAAAGACTATACAAGTCATTTCTAAAATTTAGGCAATGTAAATCATTGTTAAAGCTTTCTGTACTGTTATCAAGAAATATAAAAAGAAGACAAAAATCACAACAAACGGAGAGTATATTCAATTGTTGTGGCATATAAGAAAAAATACATCAGGTATAAACTACTCAAGAATCTTATATAAGTAAGAAACAGAGAAAAGTGAAGGAAAATGTGAGGAGGGATAATGGGGAAGAATATAGGGAAGAAAGAAAAAAGAAAAAGCAGAACATACATATTGCTGGATACATATGTCCAGACTATTATTTCCATTTTAGGGGCCCTGTGAAAACTGTGGAGCGAGCCACCTCCAAGGCAATCCAGGGGGACAAGATCCTTCTGAACTTCTCCTCTCTCAAGTGTAATTTGGCTGTGATAGATTCCATGTCCATAATATTATTAACCCGAGAGACCCATTGCCCCAATTCTGGAGGTTCTCGGTGCAACCAATGTACTGTTAAGCCTTTTAAGGCTGCAGCTATAAGTGCTAAAGCTAGTTTCCTTTTGTAAGGAGGAAAATTCACAATGGTCGGGAAGCTCAGAAGCCAGTCTGTAAAAGTATCTGGAATACATTCAGACAATAGTCCTTGTACTGCCCCCTGAATGTCCTGCCAATATTGAGTGATAATTGAATATCCCCAGTAGATATGCCAATGTGTGCCCACTGAGGCACACATTTTCCAGCAAAGGTCCGTATTAGTAGTGCTATGATGTTTGGACACCACTGGAACCAAAAAGTATCTAACCAGGATCCTCCAAAAGAATTCTCTCCAAGTGGGAGATGAGGTTACCCTGCAGCCCCATCTTAACCTTTTAAGCCATGCCTCATCTGGGATATTTTCTGACCTCTCTTTCCCATGCCAGCTTGATTGTCCTGAGTGGGTATGCTTCCCCAGGGCCAATTAATTTATATAGCTGATGTCCACCTCACCTTATGTTTTGATTGTTGTACCAACTGCAGAAAATTTTCCCAGGGGTAGGTTGACGTGTGAGTTCTTTCATGTTGGCGGGGACGTTAATGAAATGACGTACCTGTCAATATCTATGGAAATCCAAATCCTGTAAGCCAAAAGTCTCTAAGTTGGGCAAAGGTGAGACAAGTACCCTGTTCCACTAGTTGTGAGAATCTGATTAGCCCCCTCAAATCCCACCTAGCATAGGCACCATCTAGACATGGGGAAAGGAAGTCAGCATGCTGACTAATAATGGAGAGGGGGCCCAGAACCTCCTCTGAACTCACACGTCGACGACACCTTTTCAGAATCCATAGAGTGTGTTGCGTCCATGGGTTACTAGACAACAAGGACACTGGAGGTGTAGGTAGGGAGTACACCAGGGAACACAAGGACACTTCCATAACATCCTGTTCCTCTATGTCCAGCCAGCCCGAGGAGCTGTGCCCTGCAATCCAGGTGTGAAGTACTTGAATTTGGCAGGCTAAATAATATGAATAGAAATCAGGTAATCCCAAACCCCCTCCATCTCATGGAAGTGATATTGTCTGCCTAGAGATTTGGGGATGGCAGTCCCCTCAGATAAACCTGGATAGGCTGGCCGTAATACCATGCCAAAATAATGGGGGAATTGGTAATGGAAGGTTGGCAAATAAAAACAGGAAGCAGGGCAACAGATTCATCTTAATCGAATCTATTTTCCCCGACACCATTAATGGCAACAGGGACCATCTTGCTAGGTCCTGTTGAGCTATGCCCCATAACCTGTTGTAGTTAATCTCAAACAATTTTGAGGTATCCACCTGAACCCATATTCCCAGGTAGCGAATTTGAGTATTTTTGGCCCAAGAGAATGGAAACTCCGTCTGAAACCCTCTTGGGAGTGCGACACTTAATTTAAGAGCTTCTGACTTGTCATAATTTAATTTATACCTGGACAGTTGTCCAAACCTCCCTAAGACAGATAAGAGTTGAGGGACCGATGTCTGTGGGTCACCTAAGAAGAACAATGAATCATCCGCGTAGAGTGCGATTTTCTGTTCCCTCCCACCGGCCATGACCCCGATCACTCCTGGATCCTGGTGCACCACTGCTGCTAAAGGTTCCAAGCAGATCACAAAGAGAACAGGGAATAGGGGACAACCCTGCCTCATACCCCTAGCCAAGGGAAAGCTTCTAGAATTTACTCCATTTACCTTAACTTGGGCCTATGGCTGGGTATATAAGTTTTGAAAGATTTTTAAGAATTTAGGGTCTAATTGCATTTTCTCCAAGGTAAATTTTAAAAATTGCCAATTAACCCGATCAAAGGCTTTTTCAGCATCCATGGAGATAGCCAACTGAAACCCCGGTTTGTTCTGCTGGGAAGTAACGATGTTGAGCAACCTTCTGATGCTGTCAGATAGATATCTGCCCGCCACCTGTTGCAGCCTGTCCGCTAGGATACCAATGAAGATCTTCATGTCCACATTTAATAGGCTGGTAGGAGGAACAGAGCAGTAGGTCTTTACCCTCTTTAGGGAGCACCACTGTCTGTGTCTGTGTCCAGGACCTCGGAACCCCCCCCCCATATATGGTGAAAACATTTTAACCTTGTAGGGAGCAACTCCTTCCTAAAACATTTATAAAATTAGGATGGCAACCCGTCCAGACCTGGGCACTTACCTGATTTGATTTGTGCGATTTTCTCCAGGACCTCCTGAGCCGAGATGGTCACTTCTAGGACTGCCTTGTGGTGTGCCTCCAGAGCAGGAAGCACAACCCCATTCAGGAAGGAGCCTGCCCTATTTTCGTGGTCTGGAACTGATTCTTGTCTGTATAATGTTGCATAAAAATCTGCGAAACAGGCAGATATATTTATGGGATCTGATACCCTCCTCCCTCCTCCAGGGTGCTGTAATTGAAGGACCACCCTTGAGGTCACTTGCTTTCATAAGGCCAAGGCAAGGAGATGCCATGCCTTATTTCCACCCTCATAGAATTTCTGTGCTGTTCGCCTGAGCATGCCCTCTGTATGGGTAGCTAGTAAAGATTCCAACCTCTTTTTCTTGGCCTGCCAAGGTTTCTTGCCTTCTGAGTTTAGGGTGAGCTTGTAACAGAAGTCTGCTTCCCGTAGCTCCTCCTCTATCTGGTCCTGTAGTTTTTGGCAGTGTTTTTTTTGCTGGGAACTGCACTGTATAAATATGCCTCTTAATACAGCCTTCGGGGCATCCCAGTGAACTGAGGGGACTGTATCTGAGTGTGGATTAGTCGCCACAAACTCCTGAATGGAGTCAGAGATTGTCTGTTTAGTCGAAGACTGTTTCAAAAGCCCTACATTAAGACGCCAAGTACTATTTCTCGGGCTGGGGGAGATCACCAGTTTTAACAGCAATGGGGCGTAATCAGACCATGTCATGGGGAGGATGCTACAGGTATCCAGCATGCATGCCTGCTCTCTGGGGATAAGGAACATGTCAATCCTGGAGAAACTGGCAGGTCTATGAGAGTAAAAGGTGTAGTCAGCTACGTTAGGGTGGAGATGTCTCCAGGCATTGAGAAGTCCCACCTCCCCCAGCAGGCGTTTCAAAAAACTTTCCTTGCTTATGCTCCCCAGGAATGTCTGAGCGACCCTCCTATCCCTCTTGGGTGACAAGACAGCATTGAAATCCCCTCCCAGGATATAAAAGGAGTTTGGGGTATCTATAGTGCTAAGAATTGTCTTTTTAAGGAAAGCTCTATTTTCTGCTTGGTCATTTGGGGCATATAAATTTAAAAGGGTGCACTTCATGTTAAAAAAGGTGACGTGCAAATGAACATACCCCGGGATCCAATTCAACATGGTGTACACGAATTGGGGTGTCCCTTCTAATTAATATAGCTGTCCCTCTCCTATGAGGATGCTCAGTCCATGAACCGGCATAAACCTCCCCCACCCATATCCTATGCAGTTTAGTGTGGTCAAGCATGGTCAAATGTGTTTCTTGCAGAAATACCACTGTGGCTTTCATTTTGCCTATTTCTTGAAGCACCCTAAACCTTTTGATAGGGCTATTCAGCCCTTGGACATTATAAGAAATAAACGTTAAATATATAAGGTGTTTTTTTTTTTTTTAAAAAAGAAGGACCATAAGTAGCTTTTTTTTCTGTCAAGCATCCCCACATCTCCCCACCAAACTCCCACTGCACAATGAATTTTCTCTCCCAAATATAACAATACAACTAGAACCATGTAATAAACTGTTTTGAAACTGTAATTAAACATACTAAACTTTGAATTGTGATTCCCAAATGTGCCACCGTGCCCCAACCTCTATGTGTGGAGGTGCGATAACCTGTCTTCGCACCCAATTGAGGGCCATAATCCAAGACCCCATCTTGAGTGGTGGATTGCGTCACTCCAAGCATAGTCCCACAAATCTCCAACCCTCCTCCGCCTCCAGCCAAAGTTATAAATTTCCCAAGAAAAAATGAAATACACAGGACAGAACCTCTGTTATGGGCTGCCTTGTCCTGATGTAAGTAATTCTACCCCCAATCCACTTAGACTACATTGTCACTGCCGAGAGGCTCAAGGAGTAAATCATCACCCCCCCTCCATCTTCCCCTCCGCACCACCAGCACCCTTCTGCCGGGTGCCAGGCCTTATTCGTGTATGTGGTGTACTGTATTGAATGCTCATTCAGCTAACCCGATTGCCCCTTTATCATTGGCTCACTTATTATTGGAATATGTAGCTGTATAAAATATAGTGTGACCCTTTATAGTACGGTAGAGAACTCCCCTCCTCAAAAGGCCATCATTTTAACTAATAAATCGAAACAGTCACATTTGTAGATGAGCGGTATAAGGAGTTCCCCTTTCTGTCAATGCACCGTCCTGAGCAATCCATGTGGCAGTCCACCGAGCATCAGGAAAAGAGCCCAAGGGGAGTTAACAGTAATCGTGGGCCAAAAAACAAGAGTGTGCACTGTTCTCGTATCCCAGGCCATTACATTTTAGCAACAAGTCCCAGGGTTCTCAAGGAATACCAAGTGAATCTCACTCACCAGCCCCTCACACTGCTGTTCAGCTCCCGTTAGCCTCTGATTTCTTGCCCTTATTCTGGTTATGCTTTCTGCCTCCCTCTCTCTGTTGCAGTGGGCGTGCTGATGGGCCGCCTTGCGATACTGAGAGTGATTCCAGCAGGTGGTTAGGAGTAGACCTGCCTCCTGTGGCCTGTTCCCTAGTGAAGGCCAAGTTCTTAACTGTATACCATCTGCGGCGATCCAGCTTCTTCAGGGTCTCTGCATCCAACACCTCGTCAACTGCAATATTCCATTGCTGCAGGAAGGTTTTGGCCTCCGAGACTGTCAGAAACAGGTGATTGCCTTTGTCAGTGGTGATACGAAGGGTAGAGGGATAGTCGATGCATGCTTTAACCCCTTTTTCCTTCAACAACTTCAGCATTGGGAGCATTTTTCTCCGATGATCCACGGTCATGGGGGCATAATCATGCTCGAAGAACAGCCTCATATCACCAAAGTTAAGTTCTTTCTTTTGTTAAGCCTTTTGTAGGATGTCTGTTTTTGTTCTGTAGCTGAGGAAGGCTACAGTAATAGATCTGGGTTGGGCCTTAGGGTCGGTAGGTCTGGGACCCAGGGAGCGGTGAGCTCTGATGATGTTAAGGATGTAATCTGGGCCGAGGTTTAGCATTTCCTTGATAAAACTGTCCATTAATACATTCATGTCTCCAGATTCGGTACCTTCGGGGATTCCATGAATCCTAATATTGATCCTTCTAGATCTATTCTCAAGATCCTCCACCCTTTGTTGCAACCAGATCTCCCTGTCATGTAGCTGAAGAAGGGACCCCGTTGTGAAGATCCATAGTTTTAGAGACCTCAGTGGTGTGCTGTTCTAGATCGGTGATTTGAGACTGCTGATGCGTTTGCTCCTTTTGTAACTCGAGCTGTTGTTGAAAGTCTCCTATTTTATCTCCCAGTCGCCGAAGTTCCCGGCACAGTTGACTGGAAGATATCATTATTTCCTTCTCATCCTCCGAACTCGAGTCATCCATAAGGGCCCGGCGTGGTGGAGACGTACAACCCTCAGTCTCTCGTGGTGCAGGCCCTTGATCAGGGTTTTTCGTCGACGTCTCCATACTAGTCCCCGAGCCCATCGAGGCAGTGAAATCCTTAAATTTACTTCTGGTGTTAGCTATTATGAGGTCTAGCTTAGGTTTTTTAAGTAAGGCAGCCAGTTTTGACAAAGATTTAGCTGGATTTTGGCAGAGGGTCGAGAGAGCTCAAGAAAGCTAGTCCACCATGCCTGGTGATGTCACCAGAAGTCCTGACTAACCTTTTTAACAAATCATGGGAAGATGGTGTGGTACCTGAGGACAGGAGGAGGGGGGCAGATGTGATTCTCCTTCACAAAAGTGGGAGCAAGACAGAGGCAGGAAACTACAGACCTGTTAGTTTGACCTCAGTGGTAGGGAAAATGATGGGATCACTTCTGAAAGAAAGAATTGTTGAGTTCCTAGAGGCCAGTGGGATGCAGGACCAAAGGCAGAATGGATTCACAGCGTGAAGGTCGTGTCAGACGAATCTAATAGATTTTTTGACTGGGTGACCAAAGTAGTAGACCAGGGAGGGGCTGTGGACATGACCTACATAGACTTTAGCAAGGCATTTGACATAGTCCCACACAAAAGATTAATGTACAAGTTAGCCAGCCTTGGAGTGGGTCCCAAGGTGGACAACAGGACACAGAGGGTAATAGTAAACAGAGTTCACTCTGAAGAAAAGGAGGTTTCTAGCGGGGTACTGCAGGGTTCAGTACTGGGACCAGTCCTCTTTAATGTCTGTATAAATGACATTGCAGAGGGACTGGAAGGAAAAGTATGTCTCTTTGCAGATGACACAAAGATCTGCAACAGGGTCAATATAGAAGGTAGGGTGGAATTGATGAGAAGGGACTTGGCAAGGTTGGAGGAATGGTCAAATGTATGGCAGCTTAGATTCAACGCAAAGAAGTGCAAAGTAGTGCGCCTGGGAAAACAAAAACCCAGGGGAAGAGTACACAATTGAGGATGAGATACTAACAACAGAAATGGAAAGGGACCTGGGGGTAGTCATATTAGATGACCTAAAGGTGAGCAAGCAATGTGAGAAGGCAGTAAGGAGGGCTGGCGGGATGCTGGGATGCATAGGGAGAAGCATCACCAGTAGAAAACAGGAAGTTGTTATCCCTCTGTACAAACAGTTGGCGAGACCCCATCTGAGGTACTGCGTGCAGTTCTGAAGACCCCATCTCCGCGAGGACATAGACAGGATGGAGGCTGTCCAGAGGAGAACAACTAAAATGATGCAAGGTCTGCACCAGAAGACATACGAAGAGACATTAAAGAAGCTTAACATGTACACTCTCAAGGAAAGGAGGGAGAGGGGGGACATGATAGAAACTTTCAAGTACCTCAAGGGAATCAACAAGTCCAAGAGGGTAGCATCTTTCAGAAAAACAGATGTGCAAGAACAAGGGGTCACAATTTGAAGATAGAGGGGGAACAGCTCAGAGGTAATATGAGGAATTATTTTTTCATGGAGAGGGTTGTGGATACATGGAACGGCCTTCCTGAGGAGGTAGTGGAGTTAAAAACAGTGGGAGAATTCAAGAATGCATGGGACAGACATAAGGCAATTCTAGTGAGGTGTAGGAGGAAGTAGGCTGTTGGTTAACTAGAATCTGTAGCTTATCCATTAGGTAGGGAAATGGGCTGTCTAGGTGGGCCAAGCAGTCTTTATCTGCTGTCAAATTCTATGTTTCTATGTTTGTATTATTATTCATACATTTCACTATATTTGACCTACACAAAACCCTATTCTTTAATTTCCCTTATTTTTACCTGTTTTAAAAACAGTAGTAAATACTAATATCTTAACCATCTTGTAAGCTATATAACAAAACAAACTAATATTAAAGAAAATATCATTTCTTGTCTTGGACATGATTTATGTGCACAAAATTAAAAGACACGTCATGGTGAGTGTAAACCCTTAGGCTGCAGAGAGACAAAAACTAGCCCCCCTTGAAGAAATGCCTACAGTGCAAAATCTTGACTCCAATGCATATTAGCATTTCTCTTTATTAATCTGTCTATATTTTTTAATACTTCACACTATAAATTTATACTTCCAATTATGGTATCATAGCTGTGAATCACAAAATTTCTCTGAGCAAAGCCACATGACAATTTACTGAATCCCAAAACCCAAACCCCAAAACACCCCATGACCTCTGAAAAGGTCAACTTCAGCAAACTTTTATGTCTATAAATCATAATGTGTAATTTTGTTTATTCTATATATTTACATAAATTTAAAACAGATGAGTTTATAATTTTCTATACTCATGACCTATATTTTTCAGACCATATTTGTTACATTTTCCCAGTTATGTAGGACTCAAACCAGTGCAGATCTATGACAGAGACACCCACATAGTTCTTCGGGCAATCCAGTAGCACTCCACGGTCAGCTGAGTCAAATGCTGATGAAAGATCCTGGAGGACCAAGATGGAACAGAGTCCTCGGCCCCTCCCCAGGAGGTCATCATGAGTCACCCTGATGAGTGCAGTCTTAGTGCTGTGGTGGGTACAGAAATCTCACTGGAGAGGTTTATAAATGTTATAATTCTCCCGATCCACTAGTTGATCCACCACCACCTTCTTGATTTCTCTTAAGGTTAGAGATAGGTCTATAATTCGCCAGAAAGTCAGGGTCAAAGGATGGCCTTTTTAAAAGGGGTCTTAACACTGCCTTTTTCAGGGAAGATGGAAAAACACCTCCCTCAAGGAACCACTGATGATCTTAGCAAACACCAGAATGAAAGACTTGCAATAGCTCAAAAGTAAGCAGGATGGTCCCAGGTCCAATATACAGCAGGTGGGGCACAAACTAGAGATTACCCAGAGATCCTTGACCTCAGAAACCAGCTGAAATTTGCACCAGGTGGGGAGATCTACATCATCAAAAGGTCGGTCACTGCCAGCCCATGACATTCAGCTCAATGAGTTATACAATCTAATGGAGGACAACTTGTCAAAGAAAAAATTACCAAACTCCTCGCACTTTTCTGCTGAAAAAGTTCTCAATGACCATAAACAGGGAGGATTTACTAACCTGTCTACGGTGTGAAAAGAACTGAACTGGTTGATTTTCCCTGCAGCAACTGGCCTTGACAGAAACTGTCTTTTTCAGGTTGATTGCCCTTTGATACTCACCCTGATGAGTTCTCAGTGCCGACCTTTCTTCCTCAGACTCAAACCTTCTCCATGAGTGAGCCAACTTCCACCCCTTGATCTTAAACTAATGCAGTTTATGACAGCACCATGGTGAGCTGTGACAGGATGTCAAGGCATGAATGCGGTAAGGTGCTAGCATATCTAAGGCAGGTGTGAGAACTGTATTTTATTGCTCCGTGAACTTCTCAGCCCCCTGCACATGAGCAAACAACATATCTACAACATTCAGTACCTCCTGGAGCTTGCATGGCTCCAAAATACGTTTTGGACGGTGCCAGACCATCTCCAAAAAAGTGGTAATGAGACAGGAGACACCACAAAAGAATGATTCTGCATGAAGATCCAACCAAAATACTGGATCAGCCATGACTGCACTAATGTTACTCACCATTACACGCAGATGACGCGGTAATGTATGCCTCCCACTTGGATCCCAAAATTCTTCAATCCTCCCTATAGCTTGCCTTCAGCCATGTTGAAAACTGGTTCACTGACCACAGGCTCATGGTAAATATTAAAAAGACTAAAACAATGCTCTTTTCCCATCGCCAGAATAAGGACTACAATGCCCAGCTAACAATCGTTTCCAAAACCCACCTCCCACTGAAACAGGTCCACACATATAAATATCTAGGCATTACCTTTGATCCTAATCTATCATTTCACCCACATATTAGTAATCATTCCTCTGCCATAAATACATGCACAGGTCTACTGTATCGGCACAAAGTCTGCCTACATTGTCATTACCTCCTCTGTTCTCTCCCTTGTAGACTATGGGCTAGCTATCTATTCAGCCGCTGACCACACTGCACTAAATAAAATCCACCTAGCCATTAATAAAGCCAGTAGGCTCCTTGCTGGAGTGGATAAGCATACCTACAGCTGTACCCTGTATGAGCTTACAAAAATCCTCACCCTAGACAAAAGAGTACATTATCAGACATGTCTCCTTACTAAGAAAATCCAGCTAGGCCTTACTCCCACTGGAGTCTCAGCCTCCCTCCACGCTGTACATACCTCAGCAAACACGCGCGCAGCAGATAAAGTAACATGGGCTGTTCCCAGGGTCACAACCACCCTTGCACAACAGTCTTTTTCCTGCAGAGCTCCATCCTGGTACAATGAGCTCCTCCGGGCCATCACCTCTATCTCCAGATTAGGCTCCTTCAAAACAGCCCTAAAAAAACACATAATCTCAACCCGTCACTGCCATTGTTTCTAATAAGTAAAGGAATTTGCCTATGGATGGTGAGATTCTGGGTTAATAGATATACTTATCACTGTTGCTACTGTGTGTTAATGACAATGTTGGTATCCCGACTGCATGCGCCACCTGCTAGCATATAGGCCTTACCTTAATATTGATTGTACTGTTCACTGACGTTCACAAGCTCCACTCAGGACTTGTATAGCTACCCTACTGTATAGGTCTAACAGCACTGCTCATACCCTGTTGTTATCTTGTCTCCTTCTCCACTGTTATACTGTATACTTGATATATATTGCCCATACCCCATTGTTACTTTCCTTCCCTACTCTCACTGTAATATTGTATTATGACTGCTTATTGGTATGTATTGTACCTGACATGGAGCCTTTGAAAATGAGTCCCTGACTCAAAGGTTGTAATTAGATATTCTCAATAAATAAATAAATAAATAAAATGTCAAGACCCAATGAGAAGATGATGTCGAAAGTGTGACCACATTGATGTGCTCTGGAGGCAACTTCCTGCGTTAGTCCCAGTGAAGACATCAGCTGGAAGAGTTGTTGTCTGAAGTGCAAGGATTCACTGTTGACCCAGGCCCCCACATACCGTGTATGGATATATGTATAGAGGCATATCCACATATACTCATATGGCATGCATATACTCGTACATATTGGTGGAGTGAAGAGAAAGGAATAAGTATAGTGATTTATTTATTTATTTTATTAAAATGTTTCTCCAGGAAAGGCACACTGAACAAAAAGATGCTCATTTCACGGTGCAACCTGGGAGTAGGGTACAAGTGGAGATCATCAACAACATTGTTACAAGGATATATGGGGATTACATTTTACATGGTGATGCAGCATGAGGATACATTTAGTAGGCATTTCAACATAGATCAAGGTTAACATAATTGGGTTACAGTGAAACAATATAACATACAGTTAGAGGCACTGAGGCATTTAAGACACGGTCAATAAGTACAGTAATGACAATGAATGATAAGTGCAATAGTTGGTGCATATGGATCAGCTTCCATAGCAATTGCTAGGTGCCGCTGGTCAGGCATAAAGGGGTAGGGGGACACTGTGGTAAAAGGAGGGGGGTATCATGAACAGGAACAATTAACCATAAGGTAGTTTGACAGGGAGGTAGATAAGGGGTGAATGGAGGAGGAGTGGTGAATTTGGTGAGGGAGGTCATTCCAGAGTTTAGGGAGATGGTGTGAGAACCTGCAGTGATAAATATTAGGGGTAAAAGACCCATTAGTTAAAAAATGTCTCATTCGATTTAGAGGGCTGCTGGGAAATTAAGCTGATGATGAGCCTCATTTCAGCAGTGTTTCTCTGGGTAGCATCCTGAAAACCTTACTGAAGGACAGAGAGAAGTCATTAACCTTATAGTTGTTAGACATGAACTTGGACAATATGAATTTATCAGTTTCTCCATTTTCAACTGCTCTGCACTGTTTTCTGAACCGGTCAGTCAGGAATCTGCCTATCGATCTTATGTGAATAACTGGGAACCTCCTGAAAAGAATATAACATACTTCATTGTAAGAAATGCATGAATAATTCTTGGTGATATGAAAATGGTCTGTAGAACCTTACATATCAATGACACTAGAGATAAATTGATAAGTAAACTGCAGGTTCTTTTGCATGCTTTAATACCTGGTAAGATGCAGTGGTTTAGCATTGTGGATTCAGCTACAGTACACACCTGGAGATTCCAAAGGTTGGGTGATCTTGTATATGAGGGAATAGGTGGATCTGTAAATGAAGCGTGAATGTTAAGGTCAGCTTGCAGAACGGGAAAGTTCCTAATGATGGTCCTGTGAAGAGAAAGGCCATAAGAATGGGAGGATAGCACTAGTGAAATCTGTTGTCACTGTATGGGAGTATCTCTTTTGGGAGAGTCCAGATTATGGGGCATGTCACTGACGTGGGAAGGTGCTCTCTCCACTGGGCTTTCATGCTATTCCATTAATTTAAAAAAAAAGTGCAACATTTGAACCTGCTAAGCAACATTGTTTTTTTTTCACTGCATAGCCAGCAGAGTCTTAAAAACTAAATTATGGTAAAGCATTCTTAACATGTTTGGGATGGAAGGAGCACAGGAGGAGAAAACTGTGAGCCAGTGTGGGTTTATAACAAACATATATTTTATGTCTTGTATTATATATAGATGCTCTGATATCTAGTAGGAGCAGGATGGAGAAAATACCTCCCCAGTGTATTGAAGTGGAGGGTGGTATGTGGTAAACCTGTCCAGAAAGATTTGGAAAGTTTCCTTGGAACAAACCCACATATGACATATATGGACACTATACACCATATGTAACCCTGTCTCTGGCCACCCAGTACACTTTCTTCAGCCATGATTACCGATTTGTGAATCCTCTCTGGCCATCCGGTACACCTTTTAGCCATGTCTATTGAGTTGTGAACCCTCTTTGGCCACCTGGCCACCTAGTACACTTTTTTTAGCCTTAACGGTTGAAGTGGATGTTTACTGTTCATTGCCATTTGCCAAGGATCCTGTTTGTATTCTTCTTGTTGTTTTGCACCTTGCTTGTTTTGTTCTCCATTTGTATATATTGTTAATTCAAGGTATGATTACTTCTGGTACTGTAGCTGTTTTACGTGTGTTAGTTCTGTACCACTTCTACTTACACTTACAGTACTTGTATCATTTGCACTGTATTTAGCCTGCTATTGCATTTGCCTGTCTTGCTGGTTCTCTCTGCCATGTGCACGGAGTCAATATTTTGCTGCAACATACTATGGTGTCAGTACAGCGTAAACATCTATAGCGCTCAGTAAAAACACTAAGAGGTAATGATATCAAACACCACACACAAAACATTGAAATAACCACCTCCATGGGGGGGAGGGGGAGACAACGCTGGGATGGGGAGAAACCCGGGTGGGGGGAGAATTGTCAACCGCACAGCAGTAAAAAAATAAATGGAAAAAGATTCACCACTGTGACGTGGGTGACAGGAATGGACTTGGGATGCCTGAGGGATGGCTGGGGGTGGGAGGGGGTGAATTGAGCAGCCACTGCATGCTCTTCACTTCCGAGGTGGGGAAGGAGATTGAGTGTCTCTGGTCCCGGTGCTCCTGGGTGACCTTGGGGTGCACTGCAACTGGAGCACCTATGAGTGTTGCTCCTCAGGGGCGTGTTGGATACATGATGTGGTTACATCGCAGTGTCCACTCTGACACCCCCCTACCAAAAAAGAGAAATGGCCTCCAGTGAGCATAATGGCGTCTCCTGCCCCGTAGCGGGTATTGGGGTCCCCCGGTGCACATTTGACAGAGTACCATCGGGATTGCAGCAGGGAGGCTCCAATGGTTCCACCCTGGGAGGTAATCCAGGGGGTACTGCCTCCGGAATGATTCCTGGTTCAGCGGCAGCTGACTGGGTATGCTGCCAGAAGAAAAAGCATAGTAAGTAAAAGAAAAAAAACTACACAGGTAATCTAGGACTGGGACTCGAACCCCAGTCCACAGGCACTCTACTGCTCTCCACTGTTGGCTGCTCTACCCTCTGAGCCACAGCAGCTGCTCAGAGGACAGCCACCTAGCAGAGGTCTTATCCTCTGTATCACTGCCTCCCAGCCAACAGCTACAGGGATATGCTATCGCTCCTTCACCATTTTTTCAGTGTGGTATTTTGTTCCCTGTAGCTGTTTTACCGCACGCTGTTTATGCCGAGCGGTTTTGCCTGCGACATATTGACCTGGTATGCGTCCATGTACCATTCCCCAGAGGTGCACCTGGAAATGAGCCTTGGCTCAGTATGCTTTTCTGGAGACCAATTTCTAAATAAATAAAAACATGAATATGGATAATATACTGATTTTAACAAAGTATTGATACTTATTTCACATATTGTCCACTCATGAGTCATTTATTTTCCCACTATTTTAATATATTTTACATATACCAAAAAGTGCCTGGTTTGGTATACATTATTTAAAATATATTTCTTGCCAGCTATAGAAAATAAGGTTATTTTTTATATAGGAGAACAGAATGAACTAGATTAGCCTACCTATACAGAATGCCAGGGTTAACCAGTCAGGAAGGCCATGAGATAGTTTTCATTCAGTGCAGGAAGGGCATAGATAGTTTTGAAGAAGTAAGCTAGGTACATTATGTTTCCACTCCAGCCTATATGTAGTATTTATGTAATTTAGTACGGAGTGAAAGTATACAAAATTCTGAATGTTTAGACATCTTATTGCTTACTTTTTGTTGACTGTAATATTGTTCAGATGCTGCTGCTGAAGATTAGATACTATGTCTCAGTGGGCCTCTATCCTATATAACTATAAAGAAAGGTTTTATAGAAAATGTTTATTGCCGGCCCTTCATATATGTTGTCAAACTGTTTCATTGGGGCCAGAAGTTGACTTTTAGTTTTAAATATTAGCAAAACTGTGATACAAAGCTAGTAGTTTCATGTGCATGGTACCGTATACATAGTAAAGATCTATATGGAAAGATTTGCATACAGTGCCTTCAAAGTTCTGGATGGGCAGTACCCTTCTTGCTTGCTCACTTATAAGGCCCTACTCTTCATTGGTTTGGCCTATACAAGCAGGCTGCTGCTACTGTTTCCCACCATTCTGACCCCTGTTTGGGTGCAACTGTGGCCTCTGCTGCAGGATGATCTGGGTCAGACACAGATACGATTTTGTTTATTGGCTGTAACCTCCTGAACCTGACTATAGGGATAGGATGGAAAACACGGTCGTTTTCTGCCACCTCTCTGTCTAGTTCCTCTGTTCGTAGGGTGTAGAGGATGCTGTCTCCTCTTTCCTGGTAAGGCAGTTAGCTTACCATTCCCTGACTAGCCATGTTATTGCATACGACATATCACCCCGTGGGCTGCTAGGGCCACCGCCTAATTATTATATCTATTGTGTGGAGTGTTAC
Organism: Neoceratodus forsteri; assembly: GCA_016271365.2. Lineage (NCBI taxonomy): Eukaryota > Metazoa > Chordata > Ceratodontiformes > Ceratodontidae > Neoceratodus > Neoceratodus forsteri. The sequence continues at coordinate 975,055,406 of CM057459.1, forward strand.
TCCCGCTGTGTGTTTGCTTTTCATTCAACTTCTATTGTATTAGGTTACTGGTTTCAAGTCTTAACTATTAGCTGTACACTTTGTCTGTTACATAACTCCTAGAATCTGCAGGGGTGTGGTACATTATCTTTGGATATTGTTCTTAGGCAGGGTACCCTGTTAGGAAACACTTTGCACCTTCTCAGTGTGGATGGTACTGGGCAAGTAAATTTTTCAATAGTGTGTATTATCTTAGAGTGTACTGTGTACCTCTGGATCCCCTTCACTATTGACATTGCAGGGGGCATGATCTCCAGTGAGTATGCTCTCCTGGAATGTTAAGGCCCTGAATCAGCCTGAGAAAAGGACCAAGGTCATTCAATACCTTAAATCGCTCCGAGTGAACATTGCACTGCTCCAGGAGACACACCTGAATCAGAAGACTGCCACTGACTTTGCAAGGGAGTGGTGAGGCAGATGGCATATAGCTCTCTGTCAAGTAACTCAAAATGAGTTATGATTCTGGTTATCAGGGCTCTGAATTGGACTGTAGGAAAATCTTTGTCAGACCTCAGCGGGAGGTGGGCAGTAGCTCTGCTGGCCTTCCCAAGCGGGAGAATCCTTGTGGTTAGTGTCTATGCCCCCAAAGGAGATGATGCTGATTTCTTTCCCCATCTCAGCCAAGTAATTGCCCATATGCAAGGGAAATGTAACTTCCTCTGTTGATGGGGAACACTTCAGTCTCGATCCCAACATGATACTAGATCACTCCACGGTCTCCGCTAACCCTAAATCTCATGCAATGCTGCAGGATTCAGTGGCACAGTACAGTTTAGTGGATGTATGCAGATGTGAAACCCCACTAGCCAGGACTATGTCTTCTACTCCCCCTGCCCATGACACAGACCTATCGATTATTGGCTGGCTGACATAGCTGCCATCCCAGACATCTCTGCTCTGGGTGTAGGCCACATTATCATATGCGACCATTGCTAGTGGCCCTCTGCTTCCAGCCCCCAGGTGATGTGGCTGTTTCACCATGGCGGAGATGCAACCTTCTACTGATAGCTGACCCCAAGTTCAAGGACTGAATCTGAAGGGAATCCGCCTTCTATTCTGAAACTAACGACATAGAGGAGGTGGAGAAGGGTGTTGTTTGGGAGGCATTTATGGCCTTTCTGCAGGGCTGTAAAATCTCGTTCTACACTACCCAAAGGAAAAAGAGGAAAGCAGAGATTAAAGCTGTAAGTGACTCTGTGGTCCCATCTTAAAAATGACCTCACTCCTCAGTTGCCTCTATCACAGGCTTAAAGTACTGGATAAACAGTTTGTTACAACGGCAAGTGGAAAGGTACCTCCTGTGCTCTAAGTACAACTTCTGGGAATTGGGGAAGGGGGGGTTGTTGCCTTTTGGCATACAGATGTCACAAACAGCAAGTGGAATCAAGGATACCAGCGCTCCACAGACCAGATTGAGCCACAACCACTGGCCCATCAGGGACAAATCTTGTCAGGCATCAATTCAATTCACAAACCTCTAGGTACTCTATCTCAAATCCTCAATTTTCTGGGGTCCTCCACTTCCATCCCCACACTCCCTGAGCACTTGAGAGAGGAACTGGATAAGCCTATTACAGAACAGAAGCTTCACAGTGCTCCCCTGTCTCTATGCAAAGGGGAAGCTCTGCGCAGGAATGCCTTTACCATCGACCTGTACCATCTGACGTCAGATGTGATTATTCCCCATTACTTTCTGCTTTGGGGAAGCCCAAGCCAATGAAGTCCTCCCTTATACCACAGGGGAAATCATAATAATCCTCCTCCCCAAACAGTCAGATGACCCCTGAACTGCGCAAACGTCTGCCGTATTTCTCTCATATCCACTGATATAAAATTTTGGCCAAAGTACTGGCCTGTCAGCTGGAGAACGCCCATCCCTGCCTGATTCACCACACTCAGGCTGGTTTCAGGAGGGGGAAATCAGCCTCCAATAATTTGAGGATACTTCTGAATCTGAAACTCTACGCATTGTCCTCAGACCTCCCCATGGTGGTAGTAGCAATAGACTTCTGCAAAACCTGCAGCTTTGTTGAATAGGATTACCTCCATGACATTCTGTCACTGTATGGTTTTGGACCCTATTTCAGAAGCTGGATTGGTACCGTTTACCACAAACCTTCAGTGGTGGTCCTCACATATCAGACAATACCCCCCCCCCATGGTTAATAGAAGCATGAGGCAGAGTTCCCCCCGTCTCTCCTACTATTCCCATTGACCCTGGACACCCTAACTAGGAAAATGATCATGACGCCAGATATACAAGGGATCATGGTGAAAGGCGTGAGTACCTGGTGAATACATACGCAGGGGACTTCCTTCTTTCACTGACACAACCCAGTCAGACACTCCTGCCCACACTCGTGGATCTCTCCGAGTTTGCAGGCCTTTCACAGCTGAGTGTTAATCTCAATAAAGCTAAGCTATCCCCTCTGAACCAGGAATGCAACTGCAGATGCTCTCAGGGGACTCAAGTAAAGTGGGTGGAGAATGGCTTCAAAATACTTGCAAATCTGGGTCACCACTAAGAAGACGGACCTAATGCATGCAAACATCTCTCCCCTACTTGCAGACTTAGAGCAAGAGATTCGGTGCTGGCTCAAGCTGAATATCTCCCCTCATGGGCAAGATCAAGGCCATATGTATTTGGGAATCTTCCCCTCAGAATCCCAGACAGGGTGTTCCAGCGGGTAGAATGACTCATAGCCACCTACATTGGGAAGGTAAACCCTGAGGCTGAGCAAGGCCAAACTGTGAGTACACTGGAGCAAAGAAGGGTTAGACCTACCCTGATTTGAGGGATACACCCTAGCATACTGAATGATGCAGGCATACAAGTGGCTCTCACTGCCCTCATCTGGCTGGCTGCAGTGGGTGCACCTCAAAGTGACAGCTGCGCAGTCCCTTGTCTCAGCATCCCTCAGGATCCCCCCTCACCCAAACTATTATCTTGCCCATCTTACAGGCCTGGGCCAAGTGTTTGGTCCTCACCTCTATCCATAAAGCCTCTAGGCCCCCCTTCCAAATTGCACACTTACATCTGGCAAAATCCAGCGATCAAGGTCGGTGGCAATTTCATCAGGTGGAAAGACTGGAAAGAGAAAGGCTTCAGACTACTAGCAGATATTCCTATCCCAGGCACTGGTACCCTGCAAATCCAAAATAAAACATGGATCTCGCATACTGACATTTGGAGTCATCTTCAGTTAAGGATGGCTGCGTAGGCCCTTGCCAAAACTCTCACTCCTCTCTCATTCTGGTAATGGTTGTAGAGGTTGGATGCCTTCTGCATTTGGCAGGGAAAACTTAAGCTGCTGTAAGGGATGCACAAAAACCTTTCCTTGAAGCTAGTCAGCAGAAGTGGGAACAAGAATTGTGACACCCCATGACAGGCCCAATGGGAGTCATGCATCACCTCCAGCCGTCAAACCTACAGAGACACCAAAAGTAGGCTGATTCAGGTTAATATCTTACACACATGGTGCAGAACCCCCAAAGCCTTGAAGGCCATCGGTTTCCTACATCACATCCTATGTCAGCGATGTTCACAGCTGGAGGTAAGCCTTTTGTATATCCTTTGGGATTGCCCATGTCTTTTACAGCTATGGTAGGGAATCCTTGCTGACCGCTCTTTGATCCTATACCACCCTCTGCCACTATCACTTGCCCTGACGGTGCCAGGTTCACCGATAGTGGACTCACTCAGACACCTCATCAGTGATGGCTCCTCGTGGCCCTCTTGGAAACCAAACATCTAATACTCATGAACTGGAAGCAGACAGGCATCCCTTCTTTGCTCACATGGCATTCTACTCTCTCAAATCTTGTAGTATTCAAAAGGCTGCCCTTTAAAGCAACAGGGAAGATGTGACTATATCACAAGAAATGGGCTTCTTTCCTATCCCCACAACTTTGTTCAGCACCCCTACCCTAGACCTGCATTCCCCTGGCACTCAGCCACCCAGAGGAGTAGGTCCCTGCTCTCCAGGCAACTGCCTTTCACTCACCTCAACATAGGGCCTCATCTCTGTTCCGATGTAGTTACAGTAGATATGTTTGATCTGTCTCCTTTCACCATTTATGTCTGTTCATGCAGATAAGTATTTTGCATTGGTTAACCTATTGCTGGTATACCCTCTATAGTCAATTGCTGTGTATGATCTTATGCAACTGTTTGCCCTGTATTGTTTTCTGTATGGTACATGAATGTTGCTCTTGGTGTATTCTGTTCTTATGTCGCCCAACAGCTGTCATTTGTCTTAAAATGTTGTCTTGAATAAAAAGTTTCATGTAAAGAAAAAGTATTGATGTGCAGGTACTTAGGTGAGCATTCTCGAACTGTGGTAAAAAGGTAATATGAAGGAGACAAAAAACAGTAAGCTATTGTCTCACTATTTTGGAATGGAATTGTGTTTGTTTTCTTAAAGCCTAGGGAGATGTATTAACTGCACAGTCTTTATCTGCTTCTAACAAAAGTTAAAGATGCATAAAATTAGTTATCATGATATGCTGTATAGTGTAACCAAAAAACTATGTTCCTTGGGAAAATGCCATACTCTTTCAGTCAGTGGCTAGATGATTTAACATAGCGGGCTTTCTTTTAATACTTTGATTTCTAGTTCTTTTTCAACTGCCTCACATATTCTCTTCTTTTGCAAAAGGTTTGCTTCCGTTCGTTCATGGGAGAGTTGCCAAGATGTTCTTTAGGGCCCAGAACAAAGACATCCTGTTGGACTGGAGCCAGCACAGAATGCTTGAATGGACCAGTGTGTTTGTACAGTGGTCCACAGCAGGCCTGCAGCATTTGAATCCCTATACTGCTTTCTGGGTTCAGATCTCTAATCACATAGTGATACATCAGGTTTCCAGATTGTGATCACCTTTATGGGGTGGAGCGTCTCAATTACAGGGGAAGGGTGGAAGGGAGGGGCAGCTGCAGAATAAGGGGTGCTAGCTGCACATTTGAGCAGACTTGATAGACCTCTAGGCCTTTATCTGCTGGCAAATTTCATATGTTTGTATGTTCGTAATTACAAAGTGTCATTTCTCAGGATGTCTGCAGTACAGTACAATCTGCAGTATAGATTTCTTCATTAATGCCCCATCACTTCGTAGATAGCAAGAGATGGTCAGAGCCAAGTATGGCGGCTTGCCCCTTTTTTTTGGGGGGAGATACATAGTAACTTAGTAATTTAAAGCATCAGTACTTGTTGGTCATCTTGTAGTTTTTTTTTTCTAACAATAGTTTTTTTTTCTGGCAAAAGCATTAATATACCCATTTTCCGTTTTACTTTCTTTCATTTGGCCTAGCGTCTGCACCAAGGGTTTTCACCAAGGTGTCGGAGGTCTTACTACACCAGTCAATCCCCTCAAGGGCTCTGTCTCCTATACCTACTGTACAATCCCCATTAGGAGCAGTTTGGGCTGCCAGGCCTGAGGCAGCTGTTACCAGTCTTCACCTTTTCCTTGGGGTGTCTGTACCCAGTGTTTCTTGGCATGGCTACAGCTGTGCCCCAGACAACAAGCCTTTGTCTCCTCTCTGGTGAAAGGTCTTCTGTCGGAAGGAGAAGCTCACATTTTTCTTAGCAAGCAGTGCAGTACAGCAGGCCCAGTTGATGCCTGGGTTGTTAATAGCTTCATTCGATGCCTGATGGGAGGGGATACCTGAAGCCTAGGATCCCCAGAGATTTCCTTCATGGGGAGGAGTTCTCCTCCGTGCTGATGGTTATAAAATTAGTTTCTTAGGAAGTAGTTAGGTGTATTCCACTGGACAGGTTGGGACCTGGATGGTGGCTCTACTTCCTCCCTCACTGATCACTTTGTTTTGTTGCTGTCCCTCTTTCCTTAGCGGAAGTCAATGTTCTGATGGTTCTGTTACTTACCTTCATTTTTTGACTTTTTTGCTTCTATTCTAAGGTACCTTTAGCCAAAGGGCTGCAACCTGCAGCACCTCTAGGCTTGGAACCCTCCACGAGAGGGTTCCTGTGCCTCCAGTACCCTGAGAAGGTGGTAATTTCACCAGGAACAGAGATCACAAAAGGTCACGTACACCACAGTCTAGCAAGGCTTGCAATCCTTATGTTGCAAAGGCACAACACTCCAAGCATCCAGCTGCACTACTTACTCCATGCACTGTTGCCCACTGGGCCAGTGTATGGAAAGGCAATGCTTAGTGTTCGGTTGGGCATCAGACAACATGCACCATGCCCCCACTGAGGGCTGCATGAGTATGCATGCCACAAGTGACCTACAGATGCCTGTTTCCTTGCTCCCGCAGTCCTGCCCCCTCTTCTCCAGGTGCCTACCTCTCTTCTTCTGGCCTTCCCTTCTAAGGTACCTTTAGCCAAAGGACTACATCCTGTGGCACCTCAAGGGGTGGAACCCTCAGCAGGGGTTTCTGTCCCTCTGCAGCCCTGAAAGGGTGGTAACGCACAAGCAGCAGAGAGTGTGAAAAATCACATAAACCACAAGCTACTCAGGCTTGCCTCCGTAGGCTGGAAAAGCACAACACTCCAAGCAACCAATTGCACTACTTCAGGCGTAGTTGCCTGCTGGACCACTAAACCATAGTCTCCAATCTGAGCATCAATACAGTTTTATTTGATTAAATTAGTTTTGGAAGGGCGGGTCACCTGTGTTTCTTATGGTAAAATAGACCAAAAAGGATTTCTTTTATATGGAAATGAAGTGTGATGGAAGTAGCAGGCAAACTATGAAATAAAACAGGTAGACACAGTTCTATCTGTATTTCCAGGCCTAGTTTCAAGGGCAACTGTATTCAAAATATAGACTACATATAGACCTTGAAATGTCATATCAGCTGTACAACTAGTGGTACTGATTAATGTAGAACTCTTGTATGTATAATTACCAGGCTAGGAAAAAGATGTTCATGGTTTGACTAATGTTTGTGCTGATATGTCTAATCTTTAAAACATGCATATCTGATCTTAGTCTGAAAAATGTGTCAAAAAATGTATGTTATAGAAACACAGAATTTGTTGGCAGATAAGGACTGCTTGGTCCACCTATTCTGCCCAGTTTGTCCCTGCCTAGACTGTCTCCACAGACCTTACCTGATCTCCAGCTACTCCGTGCCCCACAGCTTTTCTATGAAGATTCCTTTGTGTCATCTTATGCATGCTTGAAGTCGACCACTGTTTTTGCTGTCACCGCCTCCGCTGGTAGATTGTTCCAGGTGTCCATCACTCTTTCAGCAAAGAAGTACTTCCTCACATCCCTCCTAAGCTTCCTCCCTTCCAGCTTGATTGCATGCCTTCTTGTCCTGGAGCAACTTTTCCTCTAAGAAATAACTCCCCTCCTGTACTTTGTCATCCCTGTGAAGTACTTACAGGCCTCTATCATGTTTCCCCCTCTTCCTTCCTTCTTCCAGGGTACACATATTGAGATACATAGATACATAGACAGTGTCGGCAGATAAGGGCCTACGGCCCACCCAGTCTGCCCATTTGAGCTTGTAAGTTCAGTTTATGTTTTCCTAGAAGTGTGTTGCCCCTTACCCCTGACCTCCAGAATTCCTTTATGTCTATCCCATGCATTCTTAAATCCCGTGATTGTTTCAGCCCCCACCACTTCCTGTGGCAGGGTGTTCCACTTGTCCACCACCCGTTCTGTGAAGAAATTCTTCCTCATGTTTCCTCTGAATCATCCAACTTCATCCCATGCCCTCTAGTCCTGGAACATCTTTTTCGCTTAAAAATAGTGTATTCCTGCACCTTGTTCCTCCCTGTGAGATACTTGTATGTCTCTATCATATCCCCTCTCTCCCTCCTCTCCTCCAGGGAGTACATGTTCAGTTCCTTCAACCTGTCTTCATAGGACTTGTGATGCAATCCATGCACCATCTTTGTTGCCTCCTCTGAACCTTCTCTACCCTGTCTATGTCCTTCACGTGAGGTATGGTCTCCAGAACTGTACACTGTACTCCAGGTGGGGCCTCACTAGTGTCTTGTATAGCGGAATTATGACCTCCCTTTTCCTGCTGGTGATGCCCTGCCTATACATCCCAGCATCCTATTTGCTTTACCTGCTGCCTTGTCACACTGTTTCTACCTTGAGGTCATCAGAGATGATAACCCCAAGATCCCTTTCCTGCTTGGTGCATGCTATTCCTCACCCCCAACTGATATATTGTGCCAGGGTTTTTGTGCCCATATGCATTATCTTGCACTTCTTTGCATTGAATTTCAACTGTCAAACCCCTGACCATTCTTCAAGTTTCTGCAGGTCCCTTCTCATTCTGTCTACACCCTCTGGTGTTTCTACACTGTTACAGAGCTTTGTGTCATCAGCGAACAGTGAAATTCTGCCTTCTAGGTCCTGTGCAATGTCACTGATGAAGATGTTGTATAGGACCGGTCCCAGCACTGATCCCTGTGGTACCCCACTGGTCACTCTTCCTCTGTGGAATGACAGCAATTAACCACCACCCTCTGTGTCCTGCCACCCAGCCAGTTACTTACCCACCACACTACTGTCCTGCCCACACCCATATTCCCCAGTTTGTGTAATAGTCTTCTATGTGGCACAGTGTCAAAGGCCTTGCTGAAGTCCAGATAGGCCATGTCCACTGCCCTTCCCTGATCCACCTCCCTAGTCACCCAGTCAAAAAATTCAATGAGGTTGGTCTGACATGACCTCCCCCTGGTGAAACCATGCTGCCTTGGGTCCTGTAGTCCATTGACAACCAGATGTTCCACCAATCTCTCCTTCAGTAGTGCTTCCATGATCTTCCCCACTACTGAGGTGAGGCTGACTGGTCTGTAGTTCCCTGCTTCCTCTTTGTTCCTGCTTTTGTATAAGGGACTACATCTGCTGTCCTCCAGTCTTTGGGTACCTCCCTGTTTCCAGTGATCGCTAAACAGGATAGCCAGAGGTTCAACCACCACCTCTCTTAGTTCTTTAAGGACCCTGGGTGCACCCATCTGGCCCCATTGCTTTATCAACTCTTATTACTTCCAGTTCCTTCAGGACCCTTCCTCGGTAAAGGTACTTGTGTCCATTTCTGCACCATTCTCCCCTTGTACTCCTTCAGACCCATTACCCTCCTCTTCCTCAGTAAAGACTGAGCAGAAATACCTGTTCAATATGTCAGCTTTACTGTTGTCATCCTTCACGTGGCTCCCATCCTCCCCCTTCAGTCTCACTATCCCTCCCTTTGTCTTTCTTTTTTCACTTATGTACCTGTAAAAGGTTTGTCCCCTCTACCCACTGATTTTGCAATGTGTTCTTCTGTCTGAGCTTTGGCTTCCTTATTGATCTCCCTGCCTCCTTTGCTTCTCCTGGTACTTCTCCCTATCCCTTCTGCCTGTGTCTTTTTGTATTGCCTGAATGCAATCTTTTGGCTTTCACTTTCTTTGTTACGTCTTTGGAAAACCATAATGGTCTCTCTTCCTTTTCTCTTTGCTAACCTGCTTAATGCATAATTCTGTTGTTCTTGTAATCCCCATTTTAAATACTGCCCACTGTTCCTCAACCCCTGATTCCTGTCCCATTCCCCTTAATGCCTCTTTCAAGTATCTCCCCATTTTCCCAAAGTCTGCTCCCCTAAAATCCAGGATACGTGTTTTTGTGTGGTTTGGTTCTGCTCTTTCTGTGATTTCAAACCACAATGACTGGTGGTCACTGTTCCCCAGGTGCTCCGCCACTGTTAGCCCCATCACACTGTCCCTGTTTGTGAGCACAAGGTCCAGTATCGCCTTCTGCCGAGTTGGTTCCATGACCAGTTGCTTGAGGAAGGCACCCTGAAGGGAGTCCAGGATAAATCTGCTCCTAGTTGATGCTGCTGCTGGGATGCTCCAGTCCACGTCTGGAATATTGAAGTCTCCAACCAGTACTACCACCCTTGTCTGCCATCCTTTGGATGGCTAGCATCAACTCCCTATCTGTTTCTTCCTCCTGGGCTGGTGGTCTATAGACCACACCTGTGCGGATGGCTGTCCCCATTTTCCTTTCCAGCTTAACCCACAGTGTCTCTCCCCATTTATTCCTCCTGGATCTCTGTGGCCCTTATGTCATTTTTCACATACAGTGCCACCTCCTCCTCCTCCTGCCTGCTCTGTCTCTTCTGAATATGTTGTGCAGGTATGGCCATCTCCCAGTCGTGGTTATCATTACACCAGGTTTCAGTGATGGCCACAATGTCCAGGTCTGACTGCACCATGACAGCCTCAGATCTTCCATCTTGTTGCTAAGGCTCCTGCATTTGCACACATGACTTTCATGATTTGACCTCCCTAGACTGTTTCGCTTGTTCTACTCCAGCCCCTTCCTTGGTCGCCTTTATCCCTAGTTCTCCTTGCTGTCTGCCCTTCTGCTGAATTTTGCCCCTTTCTGCCTATCCACCTCTTGGGCACTAATCTCCATCTTTACCACTGCTGCATGAGATAGCCACTCCTCTGGTTCACTGGTTCCACTGCTAGCTGTGGGGGTGAGCAAGTAGGTACCTCCTTGCTGGCCTGCCACCCCCTTTGCTAGTTTAAATGCTTGTCAATGTAGCATTAAACTTATCATTGAGTCTTGATTCCCTCCAGGATGGATGCAGGCCATCAGGCTTGAACAAACCTCCATCCCTCCAGGTGGGTCCCCAGTCACCAATGAATCCAAACCCTTCCTCACAGCACCAGTTCTTCAACCATGAGTTAAAGTTCCTGGTGCATGCACTCCTATGCTGTCCCTTGCCTCTCACAGGTAGTACTTCTGAGAAAGTGACAGAAGTAGTTACTTGCTTGAGACCCCTCCCCAATTTCCTAAACTCTTCCTGAACTTCCTTTGGCTCCCCATTTGCCAGGTCATTAGTACCTAGGTGGATAATGACATCCAGCTCACCCTCCTGTCTTGCCTTCCCAGTGATCCCCAGGATCTTCCTTCCATCCCTCCATGCCGTGGCACCTGATAGGCACCTCACCTCCCTGTCCTCCTCCTCCTGTGTTCCTAGCTGGATCCCTCTTATGATGGAGTCCCCCACCAGGATTCGCTTCCTCCTCCTCTGGGGTCCACTGCTTTCCCTGCTGAGGTCACCTCCTTGGCTAACCTCCACATCCTTTCCTTCCACTTCTCTGGGTACCTCTATTTGGTTGTCCTTGTTTGCCAGTGTGGCATATGAGTTCTTGAGTGGAATAGGATCTGGTATGTGCCTCTGCCTGACCGCTCTAACCCTCCCTGAGCCCACTGTCATCCACGTGCTCCTCGTTCTCAGCATCCTTTGAGGCAGTTGCATTGGACTGGGTGGTCTCTGAATAGGGGTGATGGTACTCCTGACCCAGTTTACTTTCACTCTGAGTCTGGCTACCTATCCCACAGTCCAGAGAGATGCATGCAGATAGGGCAGCACCTCAGTGTCCAGAAGGTCTGCTTGAATATGGCTGCCCACAGCCACTGCATTGCACCACTCCCCATTATACTGCAATTATACTGCTATTCCACTACTTGTCTGCTACTGAAGCTCTCCTAGTTCCCTTTTTATTAATTTACTGTCCTAAAATCCTGCCACTGATCCTCAGATAATTTCTTAAAAAAAAAGAAAAGAAACCAATAAATAAATAAATTAGTCAAAACACTTGTGCTGAGGGTGGCTTCTTCCCCTTATGCCCTCCTACTTCACATACTATACCCTGTGTTTAGCTCCTGTCAATCAGATTTAACAGGGCATATAATTAAGAGTTGGTGAAGGGAGGAGGGGAGTGAAAATTCGGCAATTAAGACAGCACAGAATTACACCACCACTACGTTTTAAATTTTCAACAGCCCAAAAACAATTCTAAGTAAAGACAACAAAGAAAGTACAGTGTCACTAAAAGCCCACAGTCTAAGTTTAAAAGAAAAATAGCAATTACCAGTTACTCTAAAGCATTGAATTGAATATGTTTCCTTCCTTCCCCTTCTGGCTTCTTCTGAGACAATAAAACTCTACTTGCTACCTCAACTCTGACTCTGTCTCTCAGAGATCTCTCAGTCTATCCTCATAGTACTTTTGATATTATCATCCTGTTTTTAACAATAGACTGCTAAATTAAAAACAAAAAAGCAGATCTGGCCCCAAGCGCTTTCAGAGCCATGGCCGCCACTCCTGCTGCCTCATCTTTTATAGTATCCATGTTGGCGGAGTGGGTCTGAAGCTACAGAAGGATCTCCTCCACCTTCTGGTCCATAGCCTGAGCTGTCCTCAGGATGGCTTGCAGAGGAGGGTCCCCTATAATAGTAGTAGTAGTAGTAAATTTTAATTTTTATACAGGAGAAAGATCTTACAATCATATCATTAGGTCATTAGACCCATTTTCAAGATGGTCCTGTTTTTTTATAAAGAATATGTTTAGAAAAAGCACAATAAAATTACAAACATAAAAACAATACATAAAGTACCCATCAAACATTCAACAACAACTCCAGGTTTAAATGAATAAATATTTTAGGGCAGAAAAGGGGTTAATCATTACACATACATTTCAGATTTAATTCATGTTTAGGAGCATTCAAAAACTGTCTAGTGCTCTATAGCCTCTGAAGGTTGCAGGAGCCCATTGCAGCTCGGGCCTTCACCTTGCTGCTACTGTGTCTGGGACACAGTGGCGGCGATACCTTTGGGTGGTCCACTTCTCTGAAACTCTCTGAAGCTAATCTGGAGAAAAGTCTTCTAAGTGATCCAAAAATATTTACAAAATAGGAATTTAAAATTAGTTTTATTAGGTTTTAAAAGTTGAGTGTGCATGATCTCATGCAGAAATCTACGGCTCCTCCCCTGCTGTGTTCTCCCCCCTTCTGTTAATACTCTTCCTGTGTTCACTGGCACCCTGCTCTTTGCCCCTAGTGCCTAGCACCTCCCCTCTACCCACCAAACTCACCGTTCACCTTTCTTTTCTGCATGATCCAGTCCAGACCTCCAACTGTCCATCCTAGGGCCAACTTGTCCCTGCCAGTGGCGCCGTCTGGCTGTCATAACAGGTCATCGCCTGGAAGCTCCTACATCCTCATTCCATGATTCAGTCCAGCCCTCCAACCATCCATCCATCCTAGGGCCAGTTTGTCCCTGCTGGGGGCAATCTCTGGCTGTCATAGCAGGTCATCGCCTGGAAGCTCCTACATCCCATCCCATTTTTGCTGGCTTGTCCCAGCCAGGGGCTGCTCTGCAGTCTAGAGCAGTAATGCAAATGTAGGGAAGTGGCTGGAGGGATCCTGCATCAGGCATGTCAGACAGTCTGTGGTGGGAGGGCTAGAGAGGTTATCATTTGATGTAGTGATGTAGCACTTTCACCTATTCTGGTCCCGCTCACTGAAACTCATGCAGAAGCAGCGGCTAGCCTTGGGGTGCCTGGGGGCACGTGAGTACCTATGCCATCAGCTGCACCTCTACCAGCCACCATCAGGAGCCGCTAGAGATCAGCTCTCCGGAGTCCCAGCCATAACACACAGCTTGTCCCAAGCCAGTAGAGGTTACTTCACTTGGTTTAGTTCTGGGAGAAGAGATGGAGAGGTGATGGAAAAGTCTGTATGGACCTTATGTGGTATTGGGGGGAGGGCAGGGGCAACTTGATCAGCTTGGGGCTGCTGGGTGTATTTTTGTGACACTAAGCCCTCTCTTATCCCTCCCCAGAACATGCACCTCAGGAGCTACCTGGCTGAATACATACGAGGGCTGTCAAAAGGCAGATGAGCCCTGCCATACCTTTGAAACTCGCTGGCCAGCACTACTCTGAGCATGGGACACCTCTGCATCACTTACCAGGTGAGCAGATGTGTGACAGTGAAAGGCCTTTCCAGAGGAAAACTTATTCGTTCTTATATGACATGCCCCCTTCCCTGGGATGCGGTTGGCTTTCATGTAGAGTCCACAAATCTACAGAAACATCTATGGTGACCCCGTGACATTGCAAGGCACCCTAAGTGGACACTCTGCGCAGCCCCATACACACAGTCTGAAAAAAAAAAAAAGAGAGAGAGAAAAATCTAAATCTAACTTTTTAACTAGATAAAAGCTATTAAAACAAGCCCCAAAACACCAGAAATGTTTGTTAGAACAGTTGAGTCCTTGATTTGCTGCTTTTAACAACTTTTCTTTAGAATTCCACCTGCTACACAGCTGTAAATTTCATTTGCTTTGCGGCTCCATCTCACAAAACCACGTGTGTAGTACGGCAGACAAAGTGAAAGCAGACAGTCTACATGACTGCATTGTTTTCTGCAGTCATGTCAAATCTGATTCACTCAAGACCCTGCAGGAATGGGAGACTAAGGCCTCCTCTCATGATTCTGTGGGTCACAGCAAGAAATGATGCTTGGACTCCAGTACCTCAGCATAATTTCTGATAGGAGGTACATTGTACGTCTTTATGGCCACGTGGGGATAGTACTCAGTGCCATATACTATGAGGCACTAGGCACCAAAAGGGTTAATTGAATATCAATATACGCTATCAACTGACTGAGGATGTGGCAGACCACATTAGTAGTCCATGATCTACCAAAGAAGAATTGAAAGGGAGACTGTGTTAATCTTTGTTGTTTTGTTTAATTTTGGAGACTATGCCTTTTGCTGTACTGGGGGAAGGCCTACAGTTTAGTAATTGCTGCTTTCCAGTGTCTTCAGGAATGTTACAGAACTAGGAACTGCTTGTCGTTTATAAAAGTGAGGCCAGAGCAAGTTATGCCATAATTTGTGCCAATATCCAAAAATTTTAATTATCTTAGATAAATGTGTAGAGCCAGGGATGCCATGTCCTGACGACGTTCCTATGGCAGCAGAAAGGACTCTACACATGTCTGCTTTTGAAACTTGATGTAGCTTATTAAAGACCGCCTGTCCTATACACTGTAATTATCATTAGGTAGAGAAAGGTTGTTAATGTGGGTGGACTGTCTGACTGATCTGGTTTGCAGAGCTTTAAAATATAGTTTCAAAAACATGTCACAGAAATGAGCTTGCTGGTTTTACCAAGAGAGGAGAATCCCCACCAACTTTCCAGATATTGACTGTGTTAGACTGAGGTGAGAGAACAAAATAAAAGTTTAAAACTCCATGGCTTTCTGTAAAGAAAAGGGCAGAATGATGTGTTCTTTCAAGTGCTCCAGCCTGCTTGTGTTTGTGAAGTGGGAGTTTTAATGGGGCTGGCTCAAGGTATGACATCTTGTCTTTGCAGTGGGAACTTGCACTACCTCAGAGTTTTGAAATACTGCAACTGATTTATAACAGATGTGTAAAAAAAGAATGAAATCAGTCTACTAAACTGAGGTGACTTGGCTGTTAGTCATGTTGTGGTCATTTTAATTGGTATTGGAGCCCAGCTTCGTGACAGCACTGGACATGAAACGTTCCAGCACCACAGATTTTGTTTGTGTTCACTGGAAAGTCTTTTGTACTCTATTTCACTGCCATTGGTGAAACCTTTATGAAGAAACATGTATAATTCTCTTTGGCCTGTTTTCCAAATGCTTCTTTTTGGGCACCTATTTGTGTAATGGCTCACCTATATTGAGGCTATAAGTAACTCCACAAATTCTCTTCATTGTGCATACTTGGCTATTACAGGTATTAACCCCTGCTCCCTCCCCCCCAAAGGTTTGGGGCTTAACTTAGGCTTCATAGAGCCACAACGTTGTCACAGTTGATTTCTCCCCCCAACCCCGGACTGCCAGTGGGGACCAGGAGTGAAGAAGATGCCAAGATCTGTGGCGCTGATCATGCCAATGCAGAATTGTAGCTCTAGCCATATGCAGCTTTCCCTGCCATTGACAAACTACATGACTGACACCCATGACTTACAAAGAAATCCACCGATTGTCACAGACTAACTGGACTGCAGTGCTCCTATAAATGTGTTAAGTGCAGAATCCCTTCTAAAATAGGAGACTTTGGGGCCAGTGTCCCACAGACTCTGATAACACCATCATCTTGGTCACTCCCAACCCCCCGAGCTCAGCCAGCTCCTGAAAACAGAGCCAGAGAGGGCTCCAGGGACCGAGGAGGAGGACCTAATTAATTAATCTGAGAGCGAGGTGACCAAACAGTCAGTGAGAATACACACAAGAGATCCTTTCCAGTGACTGACAGAGTGTCTCAACAATGGGAAGGCTGAATAAAGTTCTCTGTCAGTCACTGACAGAAAGTCTCAAACAGTGGGCGGGCTGGATCCACAGGTGAACAGCTGAAGCTGTTCCAGAAATGTATCAGTTTGCACTAGAGACAGCATGGGACAGAGCTACTGCCTGAGCTTGCCACTGTTTGGAGGCTTGCCTGGACTTCCATAGCCAGAGAATGCTGGGCTTGATCAGTCAGCAAAAAGATGAGAGAAATCCAGAGAAAGGGAGATTTGCTGAATGCACCGAATCTCCAAGCCTGAAATCTGTCTGAAGGGGTTTGCTGACCCAGAATAAGAGCCCAGTTTCTGGAGCACCATCATCACCAGGCACTACAGTGAGGTGACTAGTCCACAGTGCTGTGAGAGTTGCAGGGATGCTGTACTGGTAAGGTGAGTTCGCACTCCAAGTTGGCCAGAGTACTGTCTTATAGACCTTGTAGACCTGCCTGTGACTCAGAGAGCAACCTGCAGAAGAGAGGTGGTTAGCCAAGACAGATGCCTTAACAAAAGGATAAACCAGAAAGTGCTGATTGGGCCATATTACATATAGAAACATAAAAACATAGACTTTGATGGCAGATAAGGACCACTTGGCCCACCTAGTATGCCCATTTCCCTACCTACAGGATAAGCTGCAGATCCTAGTTAACCAACAGCCTATTTCTTCGTACCCTCCCAACAAGAATTGCCTTATGTCTGTCCCATGCATTCTTGAATTCTCCCACACTTTTAGACCCCACAACCTCCATGCGTCCATCACCCTCTCTGTGAAAAAATACTTCCTCACATTGCCCCTGAGCCATCCCCCCTCTATCTTCAATATTGTGTCCCCTTGTTCTTGCACATCTCTTTTTTTCTGAAAGATGCCACCCTCTTGGACTTTGTTGATTCCACTGAGGTACTTAAAAGTTTCTATCATGTTCCCCCTCTCCCTCCTTTCCTCAAGGGTATACATATTAAGCTCCTTAAGTCTCTCCTCATATGGCTTCTCTTGCAGATCCTGCACCATTTTAGTTGCCCTCCTCTACACTGCCTCTATCTTGTCTATGTTCTTGCAGAGATAGAGTCTCCAGAACTGGATGCAGTACTCCAGATGGGGTCTCACAAACTGTCTGTACAGAGGGATAACAACTTCATGTTTTCTGTTGGTGATGCCTCTCTCTATACATCCCAGTATCCCCCAGCCGTCCCTACTGCCTTCTCACATTGCTTGCTAACCTTAAGGTCATCTGATATGATTACCCCCCATGTCCCTTTCCATTTTTGTTGTTGTTACTACCTCCCCCCATTGTGTAATCTTCCCCTGGGTTTTTGTTTCCCAGGTACATTATTTTGCACTTCATTGCATTGAATCCATGCTGCCATACTTCTGACCATTCCTCCAACCTTGCCAAGTCCCTTCTCATCCTTTCCATGCCTCCCTGTGTATCAACCCTGTTGCAGATCTTTGTATCATCTGCAAAGAGGCATACTTTTCCTTCCAGTCCCTCTGCAATGTCACTTATAAAGACATTTAAAAAGGACTGGACCAAGTACAGAACTCTGTGGTACCCCACTAGTAACCCCCTCTTTCTTCAGAGTGTACTTCATTTACAATTACCTTCTGTGTCCTGTTGTCCAGCCAGTGTTTTACCCAGGCTACCACCCTTCGACCCACTCCCAGGCTGTTTAATTTGAGTATTGATCTTTTGATGATTCATCTGACATGACCTTCCCGCTGTGAACCCATGCTGCCTTGGGTCCTGTGCCCCATTTTCTTCTAGGTTCTCAACAGTTCTTTCCTTCAGAAGTGATTCCATCACTGTCCCTACTACAGAGGTCAAACTGACAGGTCTGTAGTTTCCTGCCTCTGTCTTGCTCCCATTTTTGTGAAGGGGAATCACATTCACCTTCCTCCAGTTCTCAAATACCACACCATCCTCCCATGATTTGTTAAAAAGGGTAGTCAGTGGTGTCACTAGTTCTCTCCTTAATTCTTTTAGAATTCTGGGGTGAATTCCATCGGCCCCATTGCTTTGTCCACCTTCAGTTTTAGGAGTTGCTTCAGAACCCTTTCTTCTGTGAAAGGATTGGGATCGCCCCCCCCCCCCATCCAGAGTGCTTCTGTTAATTGGATTAGGCACCTCCCCCTCCTCCTCTTTTGTGAATACTGAGCAGAAGTATTCATTCAGTATCCCTGCTTTTTCACTGTCCTTCTCTGCCCACCCACCGTTCTTTCTATTCAGCCTCACTATCCCTCCCTTTGTCTTTCTGTGCTCCCTGGTATATCTATAAAAAGTTTTATCCCCCTTCTTAACCGAGTTGACTATCTTTTCCTCAGTTTGGGCCTTTGCTATTCTGACTTCCCTCCCTGCTTCCTTCTGCTTTAACTGGTACAGTTCTCTGTCCTGCTTCTTCTGTGTTTCCTTATACTTCCTAAATGCTATCTTTTTCTCTCTAACCTTCCCTGCCACCTCTTTAGAGAACCATAGTGGCTTTTTCTTTTTCTTTGATTTATTTGCTTCACACAAAGGCATGTGGCCTCTGTGATGGAAGTTTTGATGTTTCCCCATTGTTGCCTCACCCCTACTTCTAACCTGTTTGCTAGTGCTTTTCTAAGGCACTCTCCCATCTTGCCAGAGTCAGCCCTACTGAAGTCCAGTACCCTCACTTTTGTATGGCTTGACTCTGTAGCTGAGTTTATCATGAACCACACTGTTTGGTGGTCACTTGTTCTCAGATGGCTACCCACTTCTAGATCTGAGATCCACTCGCTGTCCCCATTTGAGAGTATGGGGTCTAAGATTGCTCCCTCATGAGTGGGTTCCAAAACTAGCTGTCTAAGGCATGCAACCTGTAGGGTATCGAGAATGGCCCTGCTCTTGGATGTGGCTGCAGCAAAGGTGTTCCGGTTAACATCTAGCATATTTAGGTCCCCCATCAACAGTATCTCCCCTTTCTCTGCCATCCTAAGGATACCTTCTATCATATCATTGTCCATTCCCTCTCCCTGACATGGGGGTCTGTATACAACCCCTGTGCGAAGTGTGGTGCCATTTCCAGTCTCTAAGGTGACCCACAGTGCCTCCTCTCCTCCCTGTTTACTTTTTTATTCTGTTGCTTTTATCCCTTCCCTTACATAGAGAGCTACTCCTCCCCTCTTCTACCCTCCATGTCTCTCCTGTAGGTTGTGTACCCTGGTATGTTAACATCCCAGTCATGGTTCTCTGTGTACCGTGTTTCTGTGACTGCTGCGATATCCAGGCATCCCTCTTCCATCAAGGCCACAAGTTCAGGGAGCTTGTTGCCCAGACTAGGGGCATTGGTACTCATTACCCTCCATTTCTTGATGGCCTTACCCCTTTTTGCCCTATCCCTGTCGTTAATGCCTTTGTCATTTTCTCCATTTACCCCTACCCTCCTCTCTATCGACATCTCTATCTTGGTGTTTACCTCACTTTCTACCCTGATTTTTTTTTTTGGGGGGGGGTAGGATTTTCCTGCTCCTTTCCAGTGCCTCCCCCCCCTTGGCTAGTTAAAATGCTTGCCAATGAAGCATTTAAACCTATCACCTAGGATCCTGGTTCCCCTCCTAGACAGATGCCGACCATCATGCCAGTATAGTCCTGCATCACTCCAGGTGGACCCCCAGTACCCAGTGAAGCCAAATCCCTGAGCTCTGCACCAGTTTTTCAACCACTGATTGAATCCCATGGTGTGGAGCACCCTAGCCTCATCCATGCCATAGAAGGTTACCGTACGTACTACTTGTCTAAGGCCCCTCTCCAAATCCACAAACTCTTCCTGCGCTGCTCTGATCCCTTTCTCAGCCAGGTCATTTGTCCTTAGGTGGACAATGGCATCCAGCTTCCTCCCCCGTGCAGCTGCTTCAGCGATCCTGAGGATTCGCTCCCTGTCCCTCCAAGCCATGGCGCCAGGCAGGCACCTTACCTCCCTCTCCCGTTCTCCCCCAGTTCTACCCTCCTAACAATGGAGTCCTCCACTAGGAGTTGTTTCCTTCCCCTGTGGGGTCCAATGCCACCCTCTTCTGGGTCTCCTTAGTGGAGATTCCCAGCATCCTCCTTGGTCTCCACTGCAGGTGCCTGCATAGAGGAACCACACTTTGCCAGAATGGCATATGAATTGTGGAGAGGTACAGCTGGAGGGATGTGCCTCTGTTCCACCACCCTCACCCTCCTTGAGCCCACTGTGGTCCAACCGCTCCTCTTTCTTGGCAACCTCTGAGGCATTGGCAGTGGCCCTGGTGGTCCCTGGGTGGGAGAGGAGGTCCCCCAAATTCTGGCCAACTCAGCCTGGAGATGAGCAACTTCCTTCCTCAGCCCAGAGAGGTGCCTACAGATGGGATAACACCGCATCCTCCGGAACGGCTCCTGGAAGACTGCTGCTCCATAGCCACTGCACTGCACCACTCCCATCATGTCTTATTTATGGCCCCTTAACTGTTGTTTGGAATATTTACTCTTTCCTCAGTTTTGTTTTCTCCCTTGTGTGCCCTTTAAGCTCCTGATCTTCCTGTTCTGAGACAAGAAGTTCCTATATTTCTCAGTAGTCTCCTTACTTGCTCAGAGTCAGACCTCCAGCAGCTCTTTCTACAGTTAGTAATCGCACAGATAACAATTCCCTTCAGCCACCTGAGACAAATACACTAACTATTTTTTTATTGTTTTGTTTTTACCCTAAATTGAAGGCCCCAGTAGTAGAGTTCTAGTTATTTAGTCCCAGAAGAGAAGTATAGTTATAACAGCAGCTCCTTCTTTTTGGTGTTCTCTGAGAGACCAACCAACAGTGAGACTTCAGAGATGTGCAGGGAGTCAGTCAGTTCCAAGTTAGTAGCATAGAGGCAGTTCTTCCAGCCAGGACTGCATCACCTGTACACATGAGTACACAATCAGGACCATGTACTGCAAAGGAATGTAGATAATTTTAGTTTGCCCATAGATTGTGGAAGTCTGGATCTTGACGGAGTCTAGCTTTTAGTATTTCTTTTTGGAGTACAAACAGGCCAGTGTGGCTGTGGAATACAAGTAGTGCACCAGCCAACACACAATGAATTATCAATGGACCACAGATGGACAATGGCATCCAGCTTCCCCTCCTGCCCAACCGCCCTGGCATCCTTCCATGCTGAGGCACCAGGTAGGCACCTCACCTCCCTCTTTTACTCCCTTTCTCTCCCAGAACTATCCTATAATGACTGAGTCCCCCACCAGAAGTTGCTTCTTACTGTGCTGGCATACTCTCCTTCCCACTTTGGGGCCTCCCCTATGGAGTGCCCTCACATCCTCTCTGGCCACTATGATGTGTGCCTCCTCCTGGCAGTCCTGTCTTGCCAGAGCAGTGAATAAGTTGCATGGTGGCACAAGCAGAGGAATGTGCTCCCGACCTACCACCCCCACTCTCTTGGAGACCACCACAGTCCAGCGGACTCTCCTCCTTGGCACCTTCTGAGGCAATGGTGGTAGACTTGGTGGCCTCTAGGTAGAGGAAGAGGTCCCTTGAACCTAATTAACTCGGCCTGGAGTCTAGTAATCTCCTTCCTCAGCCCAGACAGGTGCACACAAATGTTTCTTGAAGGTCTGTCTGACATCTGCCACTCCACAGCTACTGTACCACTTCCAACATTCACATTCTGTACTCCATATGATCCTGGAAGAAACAATGTGCTCTTGCCCCAGATAGGGAGTCTCTAAATTTCTCCTTTTTTGTTTTGTAAACCCCTTTGTTCCTTAACCTTAGAGAGGCATACCCGTTTTCCCCAGGAGAGTCCTCCGTATTTAACTAAACCCACCCCCTCCGAAAGCAAATCTCCTGACTGAAACAGTTAATTTCAGGTGGGTTGGCAACTGAAGAATCACTTCACAGTTAAGTTCTCTCTTTGCTAAGTAGTGACCAGGGGGCACATTCCTTTTGAGAGATTAAATATCTGAGTGCCATCTTTTGGCCAAAGAACCGAGCGACATCAGTGAATCTGTGAGACACACTGCCACTACACCCAGTTCCGCACCGCTACACTTTCGATCCTACAGTGTACCGCAAGCTCTACGAGTTGGAACTAGTTTAATGAAGTGATCACCCTATGCCAGAAGCTGAAAGTTGAATGGTACATGATCTTCCCGGCAACTATTAAAATAAAACACGAAGGAGCAATGTATAGTTTTTGGGAACCAGAGAAGGCACAAAAGTTTGTAACGGAGCTGCAGAGAAAGATTGGATGAATCCTCGCTTTGCTATTTGAGAGAATGAAGCGACCTGCATTAAAAGGTTCACTGTACTGAATTTGTAAATAGTTTGGGAAATATTGACTGTGTGCAGATGTTGGCGGAGCAATAAGGATTCCAGTGGAGGACTGAGAGGTGACCCGTGTTCGAATCCCTGGAGAGTGATGTTGAGGACTGATTTTACTGCCTCTCCCCTTGAAATTGAACTGTCTGCTGGATCTGGAAGGGAAGAAGACTGAGCAGGGAAATTGCAGAGAGAGAGTGCGGGACTTGGAGAAGGCTCTGCGGCTGTCCGTCTTTTCCTTCCGGGTCCCAGGTGCTCGGCCATGGGACTGGCGGAGGATTCTGAGTGAGCGTTGGTTCCCCCAAGGAGAGACTGGTAGCGGCTATGGAGTGCTGGACAGGGAGGGGTCGGCACGTTGTATTTGATCTCAGCGACCTACACGTGCGTGCCCAGATAGAAGTGAAGGAGATTTAAGGAACTCGGTATGGCTCAGCACGGCCTGATACTCCGGGGGGGTGGATTGGAGGCGACGGGAACAATAGATGGAGGAGATGGGGCTGGGGGAAGGAAGCAGACGGGAGGAGCGCTTGACCTTGCTTCTCCCCTGTTCGAGGATGGAGACTATCCCGTTGGACGGAGGATGCGAGGCCTAATGCAAACAGGGGTTGAGAACGGGATGATGTGAGGTAGGGAAAAGACTTTTTGATTCCTCCCTGAGTCGACTGGTGGTCAGAGTCAAAAGTGTGGGGTAATTATGACTGGCTCAAGGGGGGGGAGGCGGGTCAGCACAGGGAATCACACCTCAATGATCTCGAAAAAGGGGTTTTTGTTAGAGTCTGTGCAGGTCAAAATTCAAATGGAGCACTGATGGTCATTGGATGTTCATGGCCTGGGGGGGGGGGAAGACAAGGTTGTTCGTAACAGTTGTTTGCGAATCAAACCCTGTAGTTGAATGTAGAGAGGGGAACATACTTGATATTAAAATGCTGTATGTTGAGCTAAGGAGGAGGGGAAGACACACTGTTAATAGGTTGGGGGGGAGTTTAAATGTTTCGATAGGTTTGTTATATATATACTACTGTTTAAATCCACAACAGAAGAAGAAGTTGACAGGGAAGATAGAGAAATACCACACATCCAGAGAGTAAAGAAGGTACATTGGAATCTGAGAGACGCAGAGGGGTTGTTGGCAATAAAATGGACCCAAAGGAAAAGATAAAGATAATTTTCTGGAATGTAAGGGGGGGTCTCCTTGCCGATTTAAACGAGCCTCTATAATCACAGCCCTTAAGAGAGCGAAAGCCCAGGTAGCTTTACTACAAGAGACACACCTAACTCCCTCTGAACACCAGAAACTGGTTAGAAACTGGGTGGGGACGTGTCACGCGGCCTCCTTTACATCCCATAAGAGGGGGGTGGCGATTTTGATACACAAACATCTCCCGCTGAATGTATCCAGAGTGGTGCAGGACAGGAAAGAAGGGAGATATGTATTCGTAGAGGGAACTCTGTATGGTACCCGGATAACGCTGGGAAGTATATATGCCCCGGCAGTGTTCGAACCAGGGTTTTATAGGGAAATTCTTGAGATATTAATAAAAGAACAATTTCAAGAACTGATAATGGGTTGGGATTTTAATTGCACTCCAGACCCTATATTGGACCACTCGGGCAGGAAAGGAAGGGGAGGGAGATGTATGAAGCACTGGCGGGAAGGCCTAGTGGATCTTGACGATATAGACGTCTGGCGCACTGCCAACCTGAAGAGTAAGGAATTTACGTCTTACTCACATCCTCATAAAACTTGGACAAGACTAGATCATATGTATATTGAGGGAGGGTGGTATCACAAAGTGATAGATGTGAGACATAAACCGATTCATGTGTCGGACCACGCCATGGTGACGATGGGCCTAGAGGTGAATCGGGTGAGGTCTAGCACATGGAGATTCCCCCTATATTTGATGGGGAAGGAGGAATTCCGGAAATTCCTGATGGAGCAGCTGGAGAGATATGTGACATTTAATAGCAGGTGTACTGGGATGCAGGGAAGGCCTATCTGCGGGGAGCTATTATTGGATACGTGGCAGGGCACAAGAAAGAACAGGCCAAAAAATATAATGACTTATTACAGCAAATTAAGGACCTTGAGCGCAGGGTGGTTAGTGGTGATGAGGGGTCTGCACAGATTTTGACGTTGGCCAGAGAGTCGTTAAACAACATGTTGGCTGAGCAGGCAAGATCCCAACTCTGGTTCATGAAGCAAAGATTTTATGAATGGGGCAATAAGCCGGGGCCCATGCTGGTGAATTTGGTTAAGGGGAGGAGATTAAGGACACGGATACAGGAGATTCCTGCAGAGGAGGGGGAGCTATTGAGAGACCTGCAGGCTATCGGAGAAAGGTTCAGGAGATTTTACCAGGAATTATATAGTAAGGGGGGGAGAGAACAAGGTAGAGCCCACGAGGGCCTTCTTGGAGGGGCTCAAGCTTCAGAAGATTACGGATGAACAAAGGAAGGAGTTGGATAAAGAAATCTCCAAGGAGGAGATAAGGAGAGCCATACAGGCTCTGAAGGGTGGGAAGGCAGCGGGGCCGGATGGGCTCCCAGTGGAATGTTATAGGACAGTGGGTCCGGGGGTGATTGATCTCCTTTGGGAGATTTTCCGAGATCCGAGAGATGGTAATCTACTCCCCCCCCTCTATGGGGATGGCAACGATCTCTGTTATACCAAAACAGGGTAAAGACCCCCAGGAGTGTGCGGCGTACCGGCCCATATCCCTGTTAAATGTAGATGCTAAAATATACGCCAAGGTTCTAGCCGAACGGCTAGGTGGGCTCCTTCCTCAACTGGTGCATGCGGACCAGACTGGCTTTGTTAGAGGGAGATACTCATATCATAACATATGAAGGATTTTGAATGTGGTACATAGCTCTTCTCGGCGCCCGGGGCTGACGGCTCTTTTGGCCCTGGACGCCGAGAAGGCCTTTGACCAAATAGATTGGGGATTCCTTTTTGAGGCTCTGAAAAAATTTGGCCTGGGAAGTGAATTTATTAACATGGTGAAGGCGTTATATGCCTCTCCTCAGGCGTCAGTCTTGGTTAATGGGATCCTTTCGCAGAACTTTGGCCTATCGAGGGGAACAAGACAAAGCTGCCCTCTTTCCCTGCTGTTGTTCGACTTAGCAGTAGAACCACTGGCTGTGGCTATAAGACAGAATGCGAACATAGAGGGAGTGGCGGGAAAGAGAGGACAACAACACAAGGTGTTGTTATATGCAGACGACATGATTTTGTATCTGGGAAATCCGGAAAGGTCTATTCCAGTGTTACTGGACATGACAGAGAATTTTTCAAGATTATCAGGGTATAAGATAAACTTAGAGAAATCAGAAATCATGCTTTTGGGGAAAAGGAACATGATGAGAAGTAGGACATGGGGATTAAGGGAAGTTAAAGTAAGTTTCAAGTATCTGGGGGTGAATATTGGCAGGAACATCTCGGATTTATATAGCCTGAATTTTGGGCCACTAGTAAATAAGATCTTGGCTGATTTGAGAAGATGGAAACCGCTGCCAATATCGTGGTTAGGATGTATGAATCTGCTAAAAATGAATGTTCTCCCGAGAATTGTATACCTATTGCAAATGCTCCCCATGGGGCTCAGTAAGAGGGACAATAAGAAATTGGAGAGGGGCTTCTCTGATTTCCTTTGGTGAGGGAAATGGGCAAGGATCAGCCTAAGGAAACTGAAGATGAGTATAAAGGAAGGGGGACTAAATTTCCCTGATATGAAGAGCTATTACCTAGCTGCACAGGTGAGAGTAGTGAAGGACTGGGTAGCGAGACCCGAGGTGGCCAGTTGGCTTGACTTGGAGGAGATGGAAGGGCAGGGCAGGTTGTCGGCTTATTTAGCCAAGGGAGGGAAGAAAGCATACACAGCCCAGGGGCGAATAAACCCACTAGTGCTCATGACACTGCAGAGCTGGGAGCAGGTTAAGAAGATGTTAGGAGCTGGGGAGGCGGAGACGTTGCTGTACCCCTGAACAATAACCCATTTTTCTATCTGGGAATAGGGGATAAGGGCTTTGAGGAATGGAATAATAAAGGAATACAGAGTGTAGGGGATCTTGTAAGAGGAACAAAAGTTAGATCCTTTCAAGAACTGAGGGAGAAAGAGGGAATTCCTAGTAGCCACATGTTTTGATTTTTCCAAGCCAGAGATTATTGCATAAATCTGAAGGGACGGGGCCCTCGACCTCCCGCCTGGCAGCAAGTTGAGACACTGGTGCTTAGAGCCAGGGGGAACCCCAAGGGTATGATGGGGAGGGCAGTTTGCATGCTTAGGGAGAGCTTTCGGGGGCTGATAAAAAAACACGAAGCAGATATGGGAAAGAGACCTAGGAATCCCGATTAGTGACTACAATTGGGGGATTATGCTGGAAATGCACATGGGCCTATTTACCTCTAATAGTTATAAAGAAGTGGCCTACAAATTTATACATAGGCTATTCTATCCACCAGCGGTAATGCATAGATACAGAGCAGAGATTGCGGACAAATGTAATAGATGCCGTGAGCAAAAAGGTACATATCTCCACTGTTTCTGGGCCTGCCCCCCGTCTACAGAGGTTTTGGAAACGGGTGGTGCAAAACATGAAAGATACAATGGGGACGGAGATCCCGATGCACCCGATAGATTTGCTATTTGGCATAGAAACCAGGGAGGGGGAGGATTGGACCCC